>JAWDJD010000004.1:208204952-209614952 GCA_035047305.1 Bradypodion pumilum | reverse complement strand
ACAACACCCGCTGGCGAAGCATGACATTCAAGAAATACACTAAAGGACTTTGTTTCTGCTGTCATAGTTCTGGAGTCTGGAATAGTAAATGGAAGCACTGGACTCAAGCAAAAAGGGTTTTGCGGAATGCAGGCAATTATACAGGATGTGACGATTATTTTTGGTTATGGGGTAGTTATAACAGTTCTTATAAGCTTAATTATACCTTGTTTAACACTACTATTGAAGATATATATGATGTGTTTCCTATGTTTACTCCTGATTATTCTGCTATAGATAGTGGTTCAATTTGCAATGGATGGCAAATTAAGGATCCCAACATGTGGCTCTTTTTTAATGGAGTTGCCACGAATTTCCATCCAGGACAATATCAATGTGCAGCATTGGGTTATTTTATCTGAATAATACAATTGAGAAAGAACTTCAGAATTTACAGGAGAGCATTACTAACAATGTACGCACTGATGTTAATCTCTTTGATTGGATGACTTCTTGGTTGCCTGATTTATCTGTCCTTAGACAAGTTTTCTTTTATGGGATTATTATTATTATTTGCCTTATATCTTTGTGTTTTTGCATTAATTGTATTCCTAACCTAATTTCTATGTGTAACACATGTCCACTGCATAGAAGGGAGACATCGGGTTTTGCACGACGGCAATTGTACTCAATGAGGTATCATCCTCCGGAACAAGGTACCAGGAGTCAGGAGGGGTACGATGTCCAGGAGGACAGTGATGATGTATATGGAGGAGTAGTTATGGAGTATGATGACATGCAGGGGTATGATTAGCCGTCCCTCTCTCAAATTTAAATGAAAAAGGAGGACATGTAGGAATGTATCTGGTTTCTGTCTCCTGTTGCCTTCACATTTTGTAAACAAAGGCCTCTTTGTCTGCATGAGAGACAACGCTGGATTTTGGGCATGCGTAGAATAAGATTTCTCCTTTCTTCTCCTTATTTGGGTTCTGACTTTCTGATTGGCTCTGTGCCTTAAGTTTTGTTTCTGATATACTCTGTTTGAATAAAGAGACGCCATTATGATTCCTTTGTTCAGCCAAAGCAGCAATGTGTGTCTGTTTCCTCTCTATTTCTCTATCTCTGTTCCCTCCTCACACTCTGTCTAATGAAGCTGGACTTCGTTAGCTTTAAACTCTTCCTTTGTTTATCTGGGGCTATAAACTGCACCGTTAAATGAGGCTGATTATCTTTACATGGATCGGATTCCTACAGTATATAGTATAACTTATGTATTATTGTTTATTGTATATAATGTCTGGATATTGTATTTATTTCTGTTGGAAGCTGCCTTGAGTTGCACTTGTGCGAGTAAGGCGGGGTACAAATTTAATAATAATAATAATAAAATACCTTATTCTCTTCAGTTAATTGACATTACTCAACCTGGTTGCTGATGAAAATATTCCAGACTATCATTTCTGGGATTGTCCTTTGTAGCACATCCCTAGTCACTCTTCTCTAGTTCTTTGATGTAGAAATATTGTTGGAACTTCCAAAATGTCTAAAGTCTTAGGCAAACCGGGACTTGCGACAGACCTGGCCGAAGGTCCTTAGCCATGCATCCTGACAAACAAACCTACACCTTAATTAACTAAACCTTATCTATGGCACCATGAGAAACTTCCCTTGAGATATTTCCTGATATCGTGCAAGACCCCTAGCTGGTCCCTGATCACGCACCCAGCATGCTTCCTGAGTGATGCCACTCCCATGACTGCCTATGCACACCAATTGCCAACTGACACTTGTAATCCCCTCACGTGTCTGTTTGCTCACACCAATTATTAACTGCCATGTATACCTCTGGTAAGAAACTCTTGATGTATTCAATAAAAGGGCGAATGGCTTTCCCATTGGGATGATGGTGATCGTCATGTCTGGCCTGGAAGAAGAACCATGAGTCTGTCTTTACTACACTTTGAAACCAATTGAGAGAATGTTACAGTTGAAGGCAGCCATTTTGTTTGAAATTATGTTATCCCTACAGATTTTGGTCAAACTATGTTCACTGAACTATTAACCAAGTGCTAAAAATACTAATTAGAATTAGTGGATTGATATTATTAGAAGAATGTTGGTGTTGTAGTACCAGGAGCTTAGCATGTTATAGTAGATAGCGTAACGAAAAGGGGGAAAAGAATGATTTACATTTTTAGTTATCACCATGAACATTTAAACCTAGTGTGCTTTCAATTTGGTTAAAATGAGTTTTGCATTATTTACCTCTCCCCCAGTGTTTGTATAATATAATGAATAAAATATTCATTTGGAATGAAACAGCATTTGGATCTTCCACTATTTTTGCAATATGCTTGTCTGCATACATGGTAGTTTCGTTGTCCAATTCATTCAATTGCCAGAAACGTTTTTGAAGGACTTGCTTCATAAATGTTGGATCTCTGAGCTGAAATTATAACCCTTACTAAATCTTCATGATTCACTTGTAATCAGCATTAGAAGTTCTACATATAACTAAATATATTGTGCATAAAGTTAATTTCTATGTTGGAGGTCTACTGCTACTTGAAATCCAGTTAGAGACAGAGCTGAGCTGTTTCTTGCTACCTGTGTGTGTGTGTGTGTGTGTGTGTGTGTGTGTGTGTGTGTGTGTGTGTGTGTGTGTGTGTGTGTGTGTGTGTGTGTGTGTGTGTGTGTGTGTGTGTGTGTGTGTGTGTGTGTGTGTATGCATACACACGTGTGCATCAGGGAGTCTTAGAATTCAATCTATAAATTAATATGGAAATTTACTAGCGTATATATCTGCCATTTAATATCTTAAGTGGCAACAAGGAACTGATAAATGGACAAATTAGTATAGAAGTAACATTGCATAGTAATTTGGGTATTTAGTGTTAATTAATGTCTGCTTATTGTTATGTGTCATCTGTAATTGAATTCTGCTAATGCTAATAAATTTCTCTAGACAAAGTCTGTGCTTGAGAGGCATCACTAAACAAATCCCTCAGTAGCTCTCCATGACATTGAGAGGGAGTTTTGAATTCATATTGCACTGAAGCCTGAATATATCACTAAACTTCCTAAAAATATATGTATCCAAGGGGACCAAAGGAAATTCAAACAGAGGAAAGCTAAAGGCTATAAAGAGATTACACAGGGATTATTTCAGTAACAGTGAAATGTATTTCCTAATATAAAGACAGTTGGGGGGATATTATTTTGTTCCTTCTGTGTCGGAGTAGTGTAAAACATAATGCTGTCTCCAGAGAAGAGATGTCATTGCCAGGACTCTAGAGAAGACTGATTGTCCAAGCATAGTGAGATACCTCCTGAAGATTTTCCCATCTCTTTGCAAGATCTTGGTTGCAATTCAAGATGAAGGGATACATGTTTTGAGGTTGGTTTATTTTTATTTTTTTGCAACTTGGGCAAAATATAACTTGTATTGACACAATAAAGGAAGTCACTGCCTAGAATTTGCAACACCTGAGCAGGGCTGTTAATGAAAAGACCTTTTGGAGGTCACTGATTCAGAAGGTCACCATAAGTCAGAGATGACTTGATAACACATAAGAATAACAGCAAGTTCTATGAAACTTTCATAGCTGTTTTTTTTTTAAAAAATGGCAGCCATGTTAGTTTTTGTTTAAAGCATATCAGAGAGTAAAGAATACAAAAAGGAAAAAAAACAGTTTGGTTCTTGACTAACTGCTACATTTTAATGTTAGCTTTTGTGGATCCAGTCCACTTCTCAGACATATCAGGTTCTGTACCTCTGTACTTCAGCTGCCATCTTGCTTAGCCTTTCTCCTGGTAGTAATACTCCCAGATCATGGAGAGTAGATAGACTTTCCCATCAATAGATGTTGTTGTTACATACTATCAAGTTGCCTCTGAATTATGGTGTTCCTATGAATGAACAATCTCCAGAATGTTCTTTTCGCAAAAGTCCTGCTCAGCTCTTGCATGTTCAAGGCCATGGTTTATGATTGTGTTGAGGTTCAGTATCAGATTAAATAGACTGATAAATAAACAGGGAGCTGCATTTCAAATTGTAATGTTAAATCCTGATTTTATTAGAAAACTGAACTAAAAATAAATGCACAAATTGTAAACACATTCTTTGCTTTATAGGAGGATTAGCATATTTTGCCCGGCCTTCTCAGACAGTTTTTTTGTGTGTTTTTGGTTAGACGTGGTTTGGCTGGTGGTTAATGGAATTTGTGGTTTTTGAATTTATTTTATATATTTTTTATTTGGATTTTTTATTTTTTTTATTGTTGGATACTCTTCTGGCCTCTAGGTGGGGCTGTGATTAAGAGTGTGATTGTTTTTCTTTCTTCAGTTCTGTTGCAGAGGCATGAAGGGAGGACGTCTTTCGTAAGTGCTCTTGACTTATTATTTTATTTTTATTTTGTTTTGATTTTGGGGTGCTGGGGTGGGGGGTTTAAGTAGAGTGTTTCTATTTAAACCCCCCCAAAGAGTTTTTGCTTGTTCTTTTTATTTTTTTTTTCTGGATTTTAAATGATTTGGATTTTTCACATTGTTATTTATTGTTTTGATTTTTCCGTATTTATTTTTGTAATTTTTGTTTTTGAGTAAGGTATTTTCATGTTGTTATGGTGTAGATAGGTGTTTTAGTGAGTTTTCATGGTTTTTCATTAGCTTTTGTTATTTTGGATGTATTTCATTGAGTTTGTTGTTTATTGTTTTGTTTTTTACTGGGTTTATTTGAATTATTTGTTTATTTATTTGTGGTTTTTTTATTTTAGATGGTTGGCCGTATGTTAAACTGTTTTTGTTTTGTTGTGATTGTGTTTTGTGGGGTGAAGAACAGCTTGTCTGTCTTTTCCACTTTTCCCCATTGCTGTTTCGAAATTACGCTTCAATGCAGCAATGGGGAAAATGAAGAGCCGGCAGTCAGCTCGCTCTTCGTCTGATAAGGTTTGTTAGATTGGTCGGGGGAGAAGGAGGCAGATAAGAGCTATCTGCTTCATGATGGTTCTCTCCTCTCGGCCTCCTTTTCTCCTGGCTTACCTAATGGGAGATCGGTGGGCAACAATCCGTAAGGGGTGGTGCTCTTCCTTGCCGATTGCTGGCTTCTGCTTTTCTATTATCTCCACTGCTGTTTCATGCTAGTTTTCGAAACAGTGATGTGGGTAGTACAAACGCAGCAACCAGTCATTTGCCAGGGAGTGTGCTGCCTGCTGGTGGTTTTTTCCCCCACCTCAACTTACCTTGAGGGTGGTGGTGGTCTCGCCGTGTCTTTGGCAGGGTAGCGGGGAGGAGAGGGAGTCCCTCTTCTCCCTGTTGCTTCGGGAAAGAAGGCCGGTGGTTGTGTTGCCATGGTTTTTGCATGTTTGGGTTAGCAAGGCCGTGAGGCACTGTGTCCGCCTGTGGTGGCCTTGAGCTCCCGTTGTGTGAGGCATTATTTTATTTTATTTTTCATGCACTGGATTTTTTAACATTCTACACACTCACGTCCTTCAGCCTGATTGGCTGAAGTGGTCACGGCACAGAGGACACTGGGATTTGAAGTTTTATTTCTTTTGTTTGCATTCGTGCAGTGGCTTTTTTCCCATGGCTCATTTTGTATTGGGCGTGCCAGCTTTCCCAACATTCTCCTTGCTCTCGCCTGTCAGCCTGATTGGCTGAGTGGTGGCACGGCATGTAGGATGCTGGGACTTGAAGTTGATTTGTTTTGTTTGCATTTGTGGGGCGGTTGCCCCACTGGTGACTGCCGGGCCCTTGCGGCAATGGTCGGGCAGGGTAAAGGCAAGTGTGGACAGCTCAGTATGGGATAGTATGGATGGGTGTGGGTGCATTTGCTGGATTCCAATGGGCAACGTCCCTCCTTATAGGTAAAGATTGTTACAGTGAATTCAAGTAAATATTTTCAATGTCAATTTTACATTGATGTTTAAATTGGTTTTTAATTATGATGATGAACTTCTTCTTTAGGCTCATCATTCAATTGATTTCTGACCCATATCACCATGATACAGTTGTGAACATTGATTCATAAGTCAACCTTCTATACATGCTGAGGAGAGGAGGTTGATGCCTTTTTCAATATCCTGTCTCTGAAGATTTACCTCCTGCTCCTTATAAAGTTTTAGATGGTGTCGCTATCTTTTGAATCAAGGTCCATTTTATGAACCTTGAGCTGAGGACTGCTGTGCTGGAAGGTAGAGGTCAGCCACAAGGGCTGTGATCTCAGAACTGGACCTTCCAATATTGCTCCCCCAGCTGTGTCAGCTGGAACATTAAATTGATACATTAGTGAAGACTAGTGCTCCACTATCAAGCCACTCAAAGTTGATGAAATGTTGCTACATGAAATACAGAAATGGTCAAAGTAGTTGTGTGGTAGCAGAGATAAAGAAGCTATTTGTTAAGAATTGTTACAAATGACAGAGCTGATGATATAAAGGTATAATATCTACAAATCCTGTTTGCCAGAACATTTAGTAACATATGCTTAATAAATGAGGCAGATAAACAGAAGAGTTAATAAATTCCTGCATTTTTTGAACTCAGTAAACAACTTTAGTCTAAAATTATAAGAGATCTGCTTTTTGGGTTTATTTCTTTGCTGTATGTGTCAGTATTTCTTTTCCTTTCTCTTTGCTTTGCTCTTAGTCTCACCATTATCTCTCAGAGTTTTTTTAAGCAACCCAAGGGAGGGGAAAAGTATCATAATCTAGATAGAACTGATATACACCAGGTATTTTAATCTCAGAATTGTCAATTAAGATGTTGTTTACAGAGGAGTAGGACTAGCTGGTTACCCGGCCTTGCTTGGGTTTTGTCCCCCCTGTGTTTTTATATTTGTAAGGCCCAAAGCACCATCAAAGGGCATTAAAACCCAAAGCGCAGCCCATGACCTAACTGGCTGCCTTTCTCAGGGTGGCTTTGATGGCTTCACCAAGATGGTGGGCATCTCTGGCCCGTAAATTATCTCTTTTGTGAACTCGCTATGCACTTAGCAAGAGAACTTGCCTGCTTCCTCTCCTGGTCCCTGGCAGCCTCTCTCCTTTCCTCCTCTGTCCACTGCACTACTGCCCTGCCCAAAGGGTGGAGCCCTGTGATGTCACAAAGGCCCAGACCTGGTCAGCCCTTGGGATTGGTTGAGGATCAAGAATCAATTTGAGGGGGGCATAGACCCCTAAATGTTTTTCAGGACACCCAGAGTGCTGATCTCGGAAGCCCAAGGTACTATGTGCCAAATTTCAGCATGATCGGCCCAATTGTGCAGGAGCCTTTGGAGCATATACAAACAGAGATCTCTGTTTTATACATATAGATTTTGTTTTAAAAGGAGGATTATTTCCTTAGATCAGTGATGGCCAACCTCAGCACTGAGTGTGTTCTTGGACTTCAATTCCCAGAAGCCCAAGTCAACACACCTGCTGAACAGGGCTTCTGGGAATTGAAGTTCAAGAACAACTTGAGTGCCAAGTTTGACTGACTATCACTACCTTAGATGAATTTTGATTTCCTTTGGTTGTAGTAATAGCAATTACACCCCATGGCATTCAGTGCACTCCCTGGCAGTTTACAGGTAATTAGCATTTTGCCCCCAAAATGCTGGGTACTTATTTTACACAGAGGATGTAAGACTGAGTCAACCTTGAGAAAAGAACCTTTCTTTCAGCTATACAGTCCTGAAAACAGTCTAAGGTATCATGCAATGTTGTTGGTACAAGTTAACAAGAGATTTAAAACAAAATGACTACATATTATATACACACAAACAAGACTATATGCAATTCCAAATTATTTATAATAATAGTTATTCTGCTTGCAAGACCAGTACACTAGTCAGGTATTAGGGATATGAAGAATTCTCACAAGAGTTCTTATTTTTGATGGGTTATCTGTCTCAACAGTTTGAAGAACTGCTGCCACCCCCATTTTTTGCCTCCATTACAAGAGCAAGGTGAATGCTGATTTTAAAAATTCTGAGATTTACACAAAATGTCTCCACACAAAATCAATGGATTTTCCCTTCAGAAATCAAAGCACACATATACATAGACAGGCTGCCTAATTCATCAAAAGATACAAACAACCCATCTGATTCTACTGTTTTTTAAATAGTACATACAACTAATCCCCAGATACCTTAATTTTGTGCCATTTCACAATGGCAGAAAAACTCATTTTCACAAATGCAACCACTCTTTGCAGGCGCACCCACCCAAATAAAGACTCAGACACCAGTATTGGATTGAAGGGATTGGGCCACTTTTATTGAATAATGCCCTAGTCCGAATTATAAGTTTCAATTGGTCTATCATCCAATTGTAATTCTTTAAGGCAAACAGGCCGCAGTAGCACTGGTAAGGTTCCACCCAAATTGCCAATGGCAATTGGCTATTATGTATCAATTTGTATCAATTTGTATCAATTTGTTTGTTGTCACAAATCCTTGTCACAAACAAATTGTTGACCGAAGTCAATATACTATCTATTGACCCCACCCTCTGACGTGTATCCATTAAAATATCAAGGTGATGCTGGCTGTGAAGATCCTAGCATCACCCCATTCATGGTTCGCCCTTGACCGGCCAAGCCTGTTTCCCCTGTACCTATCTACGTGTTGGCCAATCAATTGTGAACCTGCCGGATACCTATGGGTCATACATTCTACCTTACCAGTGCTACCCGCCACACGGGGAGGCGTCCATGATGACTCACCACCACCACCACCCCGGCTGACAGCTCGGTCACCAGGCCCGCTTGCACGTCCTCCAAAAAGAGGTCCATACCTCTAGTCGACAGGTGAACCCCATCTCCAGAATACAGGCTAAAATCCTGCAACCCTATCCCTGGGTGTCGAATGGCCATCCCCAAGCCATTCTCGATAAGGAACCGGGCAACAGCCCTGTTCACTGACTGCCGGGCACGGTCCAAACCACGGAGATCAATGCCTCCCCTATAACAGTGTCTCGGCATGATGTCTGACCATAGCAACCGTGTGTATGGCCATAAATGGTGAAGGAACGCCAGGTCACAGCACACCGACATCTTTAAGACAAGGCCAGTGATCTGTGTGAGATCATTGCCGCCGAGGTGCAGAATTAACACATCTGGCGGTCCGGCATCCCTGATGGACATCAGGAATGGCAACAGTTCACGCCATCTCATGCCACACACACCATACCACTGCATACGCGCGGATGCACGTAGCCCGAGATGGGGTCCCCACTCCGAGGAAGCAGTGTACTGTGCCGCCCAGCGCACATAACTGTGGCCCACCAGCCACACTGCCACCGGTGTGTGAAAACACACAGGGTCTGTAAAGGAAGGAGAGAGAATTGAGGGCATAGCGAGGCACTCATGCAGTGAGGGGATGTACATACAAAGAAAAGCGCGCAGATCCCCACCTGCCCATCCGATGTATATCAGCCTCCGAGTACCCAAATGCAGCCGCAGTTGACGTGAGGCCTATCCTAAACGAATGGGTACCATAACGAGCCCCAGGTACGCCCGCACTGTGAGGTGTGGTCCCAGTAACCCTCCAGAATTGAAATTTGGTAAGGGTGACCCATCCTGGTGGCAGAACAACAGGCCAGGGCATGAACCACGCACTGCCAAAAACGCATGTAGGGCACCAACCGGACAGATGTCAGTAAACGTGCATCATAGAAGCATCACACTACAACCCTTCCCGTGCTGATCGGCCTTTGAGGAACGAATCCTCAACTGAGCCCACTCCTGGTTGAGAGATACATCTTCCAGTTCCAGTGCCCTATGAGACATGTCCCCCTTTGAAAGTGGGACCAGCTTGCTGATTCTCAAAACTCCAAAGAAATATACGGTGGTAGCTGCATGAAAAAGAGACTCCTCATACCTATCATAACACAGGCTATGCCAGCCCCGAGCAAGGTATGTCAGAAGACACAGTGAAACAGGCTGACGTGTGTTTGGGTGGCGGCGGCGTTCACGTGTCCGCCCTTCCAACACATGGCATATACGGAAGTCACCCATGCAATCAGTAAAGCCCCGTGCCTTAGCCATGAATGCCAAGGCCAAAAGCCTGGTGGCAATGGTGCGTGGGGCCAAACCTTGAGCATGATGGTGTACCATGTACTGCAAAACATGGTCAACCGGGATCGGCCACATGTCAGGCAGCTGCCTCTCCCTACAAAAAGCTCTAAACTTAAGCAGCATGTGCTGATATGCCTTACGCGTGCGAGGTGCCAAAGACATGCCAATCGCCCGGTTCACTTCTCCTCGCCAAAGGTCCACATCTTGGCCGGAAGTGGAGAGGGAAGTTCCTCTGCGTCTGGAGCCAAGGCATGGAACCGGGAGATCTGCAGGCGGGATAAAGCATCAGCAATATCATTGTTAATGCCTGGCACATGTCTGGCCCTAAAAAGCACATTAAAGTGCAAGGACCTAAGAACAAATTGTCGAACCAAGGCCATGACTCTGGGAGACATAGATGTTTGGGCGTTAACAATATACACTACGGCAGCATTGTCACACCAAAAGTGAACTATGGAATTAGCCCACATGTCCCCCCAGAGCACAAGTGCACCTAAAATCAGAAAAAACTCAAGGAACGTAAGACTGCGCAAGCGATCCGTGCCTTGCCATTCCAGAGGCCATTTACCATAGGCCCAACTACCCTCAAAATAAATCCCATACCTGAGGGAACCTGAGGCATCCGACTGTACCTGGAACTGAGGGCTGACCATACGCTCAGCCCTCCAAAAGGAAACACCATTAAAGACCTGTAAGAACATGAGCCAAACCGACAGGTCAGCCTGCAAACCCCTAGTTAGCCGGACCCTGTGGTGCTTTTTTGAAAGACCCACCATAGCAACACAAAGACGCCTGGCAAAGGCCCTACCTGGTGTTACCACCCTGCATGCAAAGTTGAGGTGGCCATGGAGCACCTGCCACTCCTGGAGAGACACCTTGCGCTTGGCAAGCATTGCCAAAATCGCATCTGAGATCCAAGTCACCTTTTCCATGGGTAACCTGGATGTCTAGGCAACGGTGTCAATGTCTATACCAAGAAAGGTGAGAGTGGTGGCTGGGCCCTCTGTCTTTTCAGGTGCCAGAGGAACACCAAGTTCCTCCATGAGCCCCTGAAATATGTTAAGCAGGCGTCCACACGTGCCCGAGTTGTGTCCACCACCGAACAAAAAATCGTCAAGGTAGTGTGCCACAGACCGGGATTCCAACCTCCGAACAAAAGCCCAATGAAGAAAGGAGCTAAAACGTTCGAAGGCCGAGCACGAAATGGAGCAGCCAAAAGGAATAGCCTTGTCTACATAAAACTTGCCCCGAAAACAAAAACCTAAAAGCTCAAAGTCATCAGGGTGCACTGGCAACAATCGGAATGCCGATTTGATGTCGCACTTTGCCAGTAGTGCCCCGCGACCACATGAGCGTACCATCTGCAAGGCCTGGTCAAAGGACGTATACTGGACCGAGCAAAGGTCATCCGGTATAGTGTCATTGACCGAGGCACCCGCAGGGTAAGAAAGGTGGTGAATCAGACGGAATTCACCCGAAGACCTTTTCGGCACTAAGCCCAGAGGGAATACTTTTAAATTTGGGTATGGGGGCGTATCAAACGGTCCAGCAACCCTACCCTCTCTAACCTCTTTGGCTATCTTCTCCACCGCAATGTCCTCCTTACCCTGAAGAGACAGCAGATTCAGGGCGTCCTGAGGCACGCGAACACCCCTGAATGGGATGCGGAAGCCAAAAGTAAAACCCTCTAGCAGATAGAGCGCATCATCCTGTCTAGGATATACGCGTAGCCACCGTTCAAGCATGCTAAGATTAATTGGGGAGGGGGCCTTTTGAATGGGTAGCGGCATCAGAGGGAGTTCTGGCTGACCCCTGGTATCCCTTTCCCCTACCCCAGGACCCACCAGCCCGCGGGCACATGGAGGCAGAATGAGGGCCGGAACAGGACGGGCACTCATGCCTAAATTTACACTGGCACCTGTTGCGCACTCCATTGGCAGAGTAGGTCCAACACAGCAGGCGGGCTGGAACCCCCTACCCCGCTGGCTGGCGGGGAACCTGTGTAGTGGTAGATCGCTGCACACCATGGCTGCAGTGGTACCGGTCACCTGGCGCCGGCCGTGTAGGGGTCATATACAGGAGCCATAGTTGCTGGCAGGGCTCATCCCACCGCATCTCCGGGTGAAAGGCCACCCTCATCCTAAATTCTTCATCATAGGCAAACCATGATGGGCCAGGGAAATCAACGACGGCCCGGTAAATATTGTCCAGATACTGGACCATCGGAATGGCCAAATCAGGACGAGCCCTAAGATATACTGCCATGTATATTAAATAGGCCGGTAACCAGTTGGCCTACGTACGAGGGGGCTTACGACGATGGGACAATTCCTTGTCCCTGTCATCCTGCCCCTCCTTCTCCTCCTTAGTAGGTTCACGGTTAAGGAGGGTGAAAATATCAACATATTCCCCCCTGCCATATCTTTTCCCTGGTGGCCTGGGATAAATGTTCGCCCAGGGGCAGGGAGTAGCCGGCCATCGGCATGGCCGTAGTCCGCACAGAGTGAAGTGGAGGAACGTATAATGGGCCCTGTTGCCCCCCAGGAAATTGAGCTGGAACCGATGGGGCGGTTATCCCCGGCAAAACCTGAGAATAGTTGGGAGCCCCGGAGGTCAGAGGGTATTGCGCAGTGAACTGGCCACCCACAGCTGACTGGTGAGGCTAGGGCCACTGCACCCTACCAGTAGCATGTGTAAGTGTCACCGGTGTGCTGACTTGACCAGCATACTCACTTGTTGCACCTACCTAGGCCGCCCCCACAGGGGGTTCCGGCCCTTGGCGGGCGTCAGAGCTCGCGATGGAAATCAAGCTCTGAGCCACTGGGCGTCCAGGCCAAGTAGGACCGGTCAACAACGGGATGCCCTGCTGGGGCGGCTGGACGGGGAGCTGCAGAGCACCAGCATGTGTTGGCCTAACGGCCTCCAGCAGCTCAACCCAGCTGATGGCCCGCTGAGAAGCCAGCATAGGTCTATGGGCCGTGGCCGAAGAATGGCCAAACCCATAATCCATTGGTGATGGGGCGATCCCCATGGATGCCTCGAGGGCCGCTATGCGGGCAAGCAGCATATCAACCATGTCGGACCCACCATGATAAGGTGGGCCGGGTGGCCCACCAGGCAATGGTTGACTAGGTGGCGGTGGAAAGTCACGTGGCATTCCCTGGCCACAATATGGCCAGGCCAAATAATCCGACCCATGGGGTGCTGGTGCGATAACAGGGCGCGATCCCATGCCATGCCCAATCGGGCCACCATGCCCCAAGCCGGATGAGCCAATGGGGCGGAAACCCCCGGGGAGCAGGCCCGCACAGCCCCTGCTCGAGCCCTACGACTGGGCAGGGGGCAGGGGCCTGGTCACCAACATTGGTGGCAGTGGTCAAAGGAACCCTGCCACCCCCCTTGGTGCCCCCGCACGAGCCCTCCGGCCCAATGGTGGCCCAAGTGAGGTGGTCAAGGGGGTAGGGCGAGCCCTTCCCCTTGCGTGGGGCTGCAGGGCTGCGGGGCCATGGGAATCTTCCGTTTGGGAGCCATGGCCACCCAAACCCTGGAGTACTGATCGGAGGAGAGATATCTCCGATCAAAATGAAGGCAAAAAGGCAAAATAGCAGCATCGGAGCGAACTTCTCCGCTCCGTCGCTGTTCTAAAATGGCGAAGGGGCCGCCTCGTGGTCACCCCTTTTATAAGGGGTTAGCCACGCCCCCTAACTACCCAGATGTCTGAGTCCATCATGGAGCAGGGGCCCCGCAAAGAGCACAGTGGCCATTTTGGCACTGCACTTGCCTTCTGAAACTTGAAGAAACCTCTTGATATTAAGAGAGCAAAGCTGGTTTGCCTTTTTACTCCATAACACTCCCAATTTTTTCACTTTTCCATTGCCAAATTATGTCATGCTTAATTTACATTTTTTTTTGAGGCAGAGGGCCAATATAATAATGAGGGATGGGGTTTTTTTCCATGAGAGAAGCAGAAAGAATAGTTTGCACTGCTGGTATGTGATTAATCTTTATTAAAGCAATATTATAATTAGTTAACAAATGTATTTCTTACTGTAGGTTCAGAATACTGTACTTTTAATCAAGTCCAAAATGGCACCATTATGGCTGATTACAGTTGCCTGATGTCAATAAAAGAATAACTTCTAATGTCTTGGCTGTGAACAAGCCATAAAGATTAAAAATGCTAACAGCTCAGCTGACCCTTAATAAAGATGAAAAGTGAATGAGAAGCTGAGACCAAACCATGGATGTAATGTAATTAAACGTTTCCTCATGGCATGCTGATAATGTCTAGGTTATATTATAGATAAATGAAGAGTACCTGTGGGTGGGTCATAATGAATTTGTATAATACAATATCAGTTTCTTTTGGCTTTGTTCCTTTGAAGGAGATTCAAGCATGTAGAGGCTTCAAGCTGAAAGTAAAACACACACACACTTATTTACCACAGCTCAGGGATTCAATATGAAGAGGCTAGCAGCTTGCAAGATATTGTAAAAACAAACAACACATGCTGAAAATCTGTGGGAAATAAAAATCAATGAAAAAAGTTTCTGCATGGGACACCTGTTTCAAGTATTATTTATGCATCTTAAAAAATCCCTGTTAATAGATATTTGGCAAAAAAACAACTTGTACTAAAATAACATAGAATAATGAAAGCCAGCAACTCAACACCAAGTGACAGGTGGCAGTTAACTAACCTGACAATCCTGAGGACTAATGGCTTGTGTGCCAAAGTCCAGAGGGAAGGGTGATGGTCCCCAAGTGGATTAAATCTCACTTGAATCCATCTTGATGGAGGGCAGCAGCTTCATCAATACTAGCCTGGGGCCAATGAGGGTTTTGTGTGCCACAAAGGCTCAGGACCAGAAAGTGACTTGTGGAACAGGATCAGTGGTACAGTTGTCATGTTACAATGCTGAAGGCAGCTGTAACGCCACTGCATTATATTTTCAGGACAGTTTTCATCGCCAATCACCATGAGAATCACCCATATTCGGATTCGGATACAGCAGTACAAGAACAAGAAGAATGAAAGAAAAGAAAAGTGAACACAGAATTGAAAAGATCTTGCAGATGAGCTGATTTTAGCTGCAACAGGTGATCACATGGGTTCTCAAATGGTTCTCCAGATGTTCTTGGACTTCAATTCCCAGAAATCCTGGTCAGCAGGTGTGCTGACTTGGGCTTCTGGAAATTGATGTCCAAGAAAAACTGGAGAGCCAAATTTGAGTACCCCTGAGAGAGTCTATAGAGGCTTCTCCATGACCCACAAGAAGCTTTGCCAAGACTCTTAAGAATTTCCTCCTCTTTGTTTTCTGAAATGGGGTCAATTGTATCTGCACTAATCAGGTAGAGGTTTCTTTCCTTTGGGAAGCTAAGCAGGCACACTGAGCAAACACAAGGGTGCAGGGTGATTGATGAAATATGCCAAACAATACTACAACTTCATAATAGCCCATAAAACAAGGCAACCACAATGGTAGTCTGTAGATGTGCTTCTCTGGCATCTCTTTGCCAGTAGAATGGTTCTGCTCCAATGTATTCAGCTAGCATTCCCTATTTTTCATAAGGTAATGTCATCAGAAAAGTAAAAAAGGAATCTGAGATAGGATTTATGAAGGTTACCATCTGGACACATTGGTTCATCAGATTGAGTTTGTAGTCTTTTTGCAACTGATTATCAGATCAGGTATTTTGCACAGTAAGTGCATTTGGTCAGTCACTTTTGAAGGTCGCTAACACTCTGCTTCATCAAAATGACTACTTTCATGAAAAGAGGACATGATTTTTGCCATCAGCCTGGAGTGGAATGAATGAACAGGTGGAAAGCTTAATATGCTTACCAGAGATTCCACATCCATAACAATTTCCTCCCTTTTATCTCCTTTTACTCAGTAACCCTGCAATAATGGCATACCTTCTCTGTTATTTCTGCAGCAGAGTAGATTTTTAAAAAAAGCTTTCTAAAATGGGTATTGATGATTTTAACAGTTCTATTTGCTCAATAGATAAAATGTACCTCTCTTGTTACATATAAATGATGTGAAATATGAGGTGTTTACCTTGCAGTTGATTATTATGGATTTGATTTAGACATCATGAAGAGAAGGAGATTTGAAAGTTAAATTTACTAAAAGTTTGGAGATTGCTTAGCTCCTCACATTTTTAACATTAACCCTACCTTCGTTAATATTGATTTGACTTAGGATATTAAGGATTGTCAAGTTAGAACTGATGCATGGTGATCCTGCTTCAGCTTTCAAGGCATGCATTTTTTTCTCAGCAGAACTCTGCCTGACCACTCAGCCATGGTTGCTTTAAAATGTGTTTTTCTTCTGTATCTAAATTATTTATTTATTTATTTATTTATTTATTTATTTATTTATTTACTCATGATGTTATGCCTACATTTTACAAATGTAACTTCACGATGAAAACTGATTTTTTTAAGCAACCAAGCTCCTCAGTAGTTTATAACGTACTAGCATTGCTGCTCGGGCTCTGCCCTGGGGATGGTCATCGGCTGTGCCAGTCGTGGCTGACGGTGAACTTTCCGAGGGCACCCCGCAGCAAAATGGTGCAGGTAGGGCTGGCTGCAGAGTTGGGAGGGGTGCGGCGGCTGCCTTCAGCGGTCTTGTGTCCCCATCCCTTGCAAGTGCTGGTGGTGGTGCATGGGAGGGCATGCGGGCCACCGTGGCTGGAGGGGCATGATGGCTGCCTCTGGCGGCCTTGCATCTCCATTCAGTGAGTGGGATTGGTGTACTGGGTGGGAAGCCAGGCTGGCAGCCATGTCGGGAGACTCCCAGAGGCCGCCTCCTGCAGCCTCACATCCCCATCCATGGTGGGGATGGCGGTGGTGGGTGGGATGGTGGATGAGCAGTTGTTTCGGGAGGGGCATGGCCTTGCATACCTGTTGAGTGGTAGTGGTGGTGGGTTTGTAGCGTTGGTTTGGAGGCTGGGCTGGTGGCAGCATTGGGAGTCTCCCGGTGCCCGACCCCCCCCCCCAGTTGAGTGGTGGTGGTGGTGGGGATTTGAGTCATTGTTTGGGAGGCTAGGCTGGCGGCAGCATTGGGAGCCTCCCGGTGGCTGACTCCTGTGCTCTCGTGTCTAGTTACCAGTCAGTGCGGGGGATTGTGACGCAGTGGTGTTGGCTGGGCATGTGGCAGTTTCTGGAGGGGCACGGCAGCCGCCTCTGGCAGCCTAGCATCCCCGGTAAGGAATGGGGATTGTGTGTGGTGGTTGCATATTGTGCGCAGCGGTTGCATTGCTGGTCAGTCGCTTGGTGGTGACACTCATGTGCTGTCACGCACATGTGCACCCTCTCTTTGTTGGTGTCGCTCAGTTGTGACGTGGATGATTTTTGCGGTTCTCTCTGGTAGGGCTGGCACCCCACATTGGGCTTCTGGATCCCCCTCTTTTGAAGGAGGGGGACATAAGGTAGGTTCAGGGAAGCTGGTGGAGGGAGGGGCATGGGTGGGCCATGTGCATTGAGGACATACTAACATACTTCTTTGCTTTATAGATATAGATTCCTAATTATACATTATCAAGTAGATTCCCATTTATGGTAACCCTCTTCCATGGTTTACTAGATATTGAGTATCCAGAAATGGTTTACTATTCCCTTTTTCTGGGGACTGCACAGGCTTCCTGTTCTCCTAGGAGACACTGTGGAGAATCACTTTCTTAACCATCCAGTCATCCTATAGCAGTGATGGCTAACCTGGGCAATACAGATGTTCTGGAACTTCAATTCCCCAAAGCCCTGATCAGAAGGTGTGCTGACTTGGGTTTCTGGTAATTGAAGTCCAGGAATAGCTGGAGTGCCAAGGTTACCCACCAGGGTCCTAGAACATCTTAGTTACAACTATTCTTTTCAACTGATTCAAAACTGTAACAATAGTATTCAGCTGGGTTCAAAATTGTAACAATGTTAAAATAATTGGGAATAAATTTAACAAACCAAAATGCAAAGATGTTTAAAATAATTATGAGAAGATAGGGTTAAAAATTAGAAAAGATTTGGAAAAAAATGAGGATTTTGTTCAATGTGCCATTCAGGTGAGTGAGCCAAAAATTCCTAGCCAGCCCCGAAGCAACCAGCTAGTCTTGCACTGGATCACTGGTTATGTGGGTGGGTCACTGCCACTCACTGCAGGCCCAAAGGAGGAGGGGAAAGGGGGGATTTAAAGTTAAGCCAGGACTCCTGCTCAACTTCCTCCATCATGGAGAGCTCC
The DNA here is from genome assembly GCA_035047305.1 of Bradypodion pumilum. Classification (NCBI taxonomy): domain Eukaryota; kingdom Metazoa; phylum Chordata; class Lepidosauria; order Squamata; family Chamaeleonidae; genus Bradypodion; species Bradypodion pumilum. Next base: position 209,596,676 of record JAWDJD010000004.1, on the reverse strand, counting down.
AATTGGTTCTCCATGGTGACCTGACTCCCTCTTGGAGCAGGAGAGGTAAATAACCCCTTCCCAAAGCATAGTGCTTGGTTGGAGGCCATACTTTTGGCCCTATTCTGATCCTGAAAGAATCTTGCCTTGCTAGACAAAGCATGATGTCTAAAACCAAACAGAATATTTATTCTTCCTGATGGCTTTAATGTCAAGTCTAACAGCCTGCAGAGATTCACTGTAGCACATTTTAAATGATGTATGAAATAAAAAAGAAACATCCAGTACCAAGGGAGGGGAAACTCACTACCTTGGATTTATAATATTATGAATAAAATGTACCCCTAAGGAATGGGGGAAAGAATTTGATAAATAAATTGGGGGAAAAGACTTAAAGCAACTAATAACCCAAGTGTTCTGGAATACATCACTTGCTATAATGGAATCGTCTATAATACATACAAGCTATGAATTGCAGAGCTGTTTTGCATTTAGGTTTTATTAACAGAACAAGTGTCTAAACTGATTTGATAAAAGAGCCTGGAAATTCATGAATCACTATTTCATTCTTTCTGAGAAACGCCCTTACAATACTATATAGAAAGAAACATAAAAACACCAGAATTTCTAATCTATTACTATCTTTACCTATAAGAAGGGGGTTGGGTGGTGCGTGTCCGGCAAACATGGCCACACCTGGCCCAACCATCCTGTACCGAGCCGACCACACTTACCTTATGACCTTGTGAACATCGCCGTAAGGTTCTGGATGCCGAGAGTGGATGCCGAGAGTGGAGCAACCACCCCACAAACACACAAAAAAACCTACACTTGCCAGCGTCCTCCACCCCACGCAACTCCTCAGCCAATCAGGCTAGAACATAAGAACATAAGAACAGCCTTGCTGGAACAGGCCACAGCCCATCCAGTCCAGCATTCTGTCTCACCATTTCCTTCAGGGTATTCCCAAGCAGATGCCTTCACCTGCTTAGGATTCCCTGGAAATGGCATTGAGAGATATCCTGCCTATCTCTCCAACCCGGAGGTTGTCCTTAAGTATCCATAATTATAGCCATTGATACCCTTGTCCTCCATGAACTTGTCTAATCCTTTCTAAAAGCTGTCAAGACTGACAGCTATCACCACTTCTTCTGGCAGGGAGGCTGAAGGACACGAACATGGAGGAGGCGGGGCAGCAGGCATGCATGCAAAAAAAAACCACTGATGCACTAACCACTTCCCTCTGAAAGTTGTGAGGCTGAGAACAGTGCTCCGTTCTCGGCCTTCATCTCCCACAGGGAAGCCATCCCCGCGGCCCTGGGGATGAAGACTGGTGCCGGCCTCATCACGGCTTCTGTGGAGTTGCAGGGAGAAGGGGGAACACATTTTCTCCCCGTGGCCCCAGTGACAAAGACCGGCGCCGGCCTCGCCGTGGCTTTGGCGGGATTGCAGGGAGGAGGGGGTGCCCCTCTTCTCCTTGATACTCTGGTGACAAAGACAGGTGCTGACCTCCCCACTGCTTCGGCGGGGTAGTGGGAAGAAGAAGGGGAGCCCATCTTCTCCCCTCAACACCTGCCGCTTCCCTCAGGGAGATAAAGGCCAAGAACGGTGCTCCATTCTCGGCCTTTGACTCCCGGAGGGAAGCCATTGCCTTCCACAGAGGGCAGGGGCCGAAAACTTTGGTCCCCACCCACTGAGGAATGTGAAATGCTTCCCTCCGGGAGATGAAGGCAGAGAATGATGCTCCGTTCTCTGCCTTCACCTCCCAGAGGGAAGCCATCGCTTTCCATGGGGGGCGGGGGGTGAAGGAACTGGTGCCTTCAGCCCACTCCCACTGAGGGAAGTGAACCACTTCCCTGGGAAGCAAAGGCAGAGAACGGTGCTCCATTCTCTGCCTTCGCCTCCTGGAGGGAAGCAAGCCCCTTTCATGGGTGGTGGGGGCCAAAGGCACTGGTGCCTTCATCCCTCTCCAACTGAGGGAAGCAAGCCACATCACCAATGCTCTGTTCTCTGCCTTCGCCTCCCAGAGGGAAGTGAGCCTCTTCCATGGGTGGCAGGGGCTGAAGGCACTGGTGCCTTCGGCTCCCTCCAACTGAGGGAAGTGAACCACTTCCCTGGGAAGCAAATGCAGAGAACGGCGCTCCGTTCTCTGCATTCGCCTCCCAGAGGGAAGCAAGCCCCTTCACATTCGGCCCTTGTGGAATCTACACACCCTCTGTGTGTGTGTGTGTTTCTCTGTGTGCGCACATGCAAAAAAACCAACCCCCCCCAAAAAAAACCACCACCCCAACCACCAACACACAGAAAATAACTGCCCGGCAAGGCCGGGCAAAAAATGCTAGTGAGTCTATAAATACTTGCTGAAAATGTGAAAAATTTTACTGCCATTTCTGTTCATTGTTTATGCTGAAAGTTGCTTACTTTGATTTCTATATTTCTGGCACCCTTGAAATTTGGTTTTCTTTCTAAACAAATAATTTATTGCAAAGTGATCGCCTGACATGTTTTATAACAATTTTAGGTATTAAATAAATGCATGCAAATAATAAAAAGTATTAGCTGCTGACAACTCTATATGTGTAACATGTAATATTTACAAGCCTCTTGACACTCTTTCCTGTTCCAACAAGCATGTGAGGGTGAGGGTGGGAGTAGAGAGCTGAATTGCATCCTCTAACCCAGAGCTTGGAAACATTTGCAGTATCCTATCATTAGATTCAGCTAGAGAAAATACCCATTGAATCAACTGAATGGTAATTCAGAACATATATATATATATATAGAGTGCCAAAATGTATAAATGTTTTAAGAAAGGAAAAATGTATTAAAATTGTAATACTTAATATATACTGATAACAAAAGATGAATATGATTCATGCTTGACTTCTACAGTTAAAAGAGGTGCTCAAAGTTCTGACACTTCTGAACTACTGCTTAAGCAACATTGATCAAAGTCTCCACTTGTATCACTGTACATGCCATTTCAATTCCTTCCCCAAATTCCACCAGTGTACCTCATTTTCTATGGCACTCCACATACTTTAGTGTCCCCCACAGGTAGAAGTCAAGGGGTATTAAATCAGAAGAATGTGGGGGAAAACTCAACCACACCTCTTCAAAATGGTCTTGTGCTCTTCAAACAACATCCTGCCATTTTCATTTACTGTCCTGCCTGTCGCAGGGTGACACTAGCATGAATTATTTTGAGCAAAAGTCATACTACACATTGCTACCATAATTCAATTCAACTTCAAAAAGTAAGATATCTATCTATCTATCTATCTATCTATCTATCTATCTATCTATCTGTCTGTCTGTCTGTCTGTCTGTCTGTCTAAATCCCATGGAGTCAGTAGGTACCATCTAGTTGAGACTGGCAGTACATCATTAGCCATTTTCTTCTTCTGTGTCTAGGCCAAAATAAACTGCCAAAACTGTGAAACTGCCAAAATAAAGGCACCTTTTGGTGAGTTCATTCTGCAGTCCCTTTCACCTGTCCTAGTATGAGAAAGATTGGCCAGCAACACAAGGTTGCCATTACCAAGGTATGCCCGATTGTGATTCAAAAATGCCACAATCTTTGAGGAGGCTCTTTCTATTGTATCCCAACATGAGCTATTAACTTGCTAAAGTACCGAATGCCATAACCAGCATGGCCATAATGTATATATGCTGAGTGAGGATTCCAGTTTAGAAAGGTAATGTTCTCAAGCTGTGCTCTAGGCAGCCACATCACCCTGAGAATTCACCTGAATTTCTGAAAGTTTCCATGTACCTGAAAAAGACATCTTGAACCTTACCTGTTCAACGGTCTGTGGTCTCATGGATACATAGGAGAACATATGTGATGTATCTAGCTATAGAGGTGGCTCCTAATGCATTTTGAAGTAATTGTTTACTGAAGGAAATATTTTGGATTGATTGAAAACTGCTTGGCACAACATTTCTTCTTACAGCTTCCATGATCCACAGTGAGAACACTGTCCCATTCTGTTTTCATTTAATCAAGAAGCATGAAGCATTTTCATTGATAATTTTCTTCAAAGTGCATTTATAATTGTATCTGTTGTTTTGTGCCTGAGCCTGAGGACTATAACAAATCTGCTTGAAATTGCCATTTTTAACAAAGACAGATCAACAGGGTGTCATACGGGTATGAGATCAATATATTCTTGTGATAGTAGACCTTCTTTCTTGCCTTCAGCAGTGACTATGACTGTGCATTTATCAGAGCGATCTTCATTGGATAAAGGATAACATTAACTAGATACTTTATCACTATTTTGCAGAGATAACAAGGAACATGTCAAATTCAGATAACATTTGTTTTCCTATACCATTTGTTTTCTGTCTTAAGGCTTCCCACTTTACAAACCTATTCATAGTTGTGTCCACTAATGTATAAATACACATTTCACAACTATGCATGTGGTTGAAATTGCTGGTGGTATCCTCCAGCTGTGTATTATCTAATGCAAGAGTGGTAAAACTTTTTATGCTGTGGACCTAACCATGCCCCAAGACAGCTGAGTGAGCTAGACCATCGCCCCCCCAAGTGGAAGCAGGTGCATTTATGGCTGTCATAAATGCCTCCACTTCTGCATTTCTGACACCCTTGGGCACATTTGCGCATGCATGGGCACTTTTTATGGCTGACATAAACATGCCTGCTTCCACTTTCAGGTGTGGTCAAGGTGGCAATGGGCCAGATGGAATGGCATTGTGGGCCAGTTTTAGCCCATGGGCCATAGGTTGAGAAAACCTGGTCTAGTGGCTTTCAGAGTACTGTACTGTATTGATAATCACAATAGGGTGGGTTGGGTTGGGTTGGTATTTTTTAAACGGTTATTGTTTTATCTGTAGTTATATTGTATTTTATATATGTTGTTAGCCGCCCTGAGTGATGTTTCTCATCAAGAGGGTGGGATAAAAATTCATCAATAATGGTTTAATTAGAGGTGGTACACAGGAATGGTCATCTTTGAGGCAGGCATTGATGGAATCAGGGGCTATTGAGAAGACGCAGATAGAGGAAGAATCAAGTGGTGCAGCAGGAGGAAAAAGTCTGGGGGAATTGAGTGTGGTCGAAGTGACGGAGTCGGATGAGGGATGAATGTTTATAATTAATTATTGAAATAGATATTCAGTTGAAATTAATAGAGGCGCTTGAGTATGTAGTTATTACTTTAGGTAAATCCCCGTGTGTCCCCCCCTCTCTTTGGGAAAATTTATTTTTCGTGGAGGCGACTTTTTGTAGGAAGTAGAGGGGTATAGAAGATTAGATTTTAATTTTTAATTTTTTCCCCTCTTTTTTTCTCTTTTCTTTTTTCTTTTTATATTTTATTGTAGTTTATTTGTTTTGGAATGTTGGGTTTAATTGGTATAGAATGTTCAGTTAATTGCACAGTCCATGAAGGTCATGAGAAGATAGAGGCTGTTTTTGTAAAAAAAAATCCATGAAGTTTATTAAAATATTGACGTGGAATGTGAAAGGTACTGGCTCTCAAGTTAAATGCAAGAGATTAGAATCAGCTCTCAGAAAAGATCGACCGGATATAATTTTTCTACAAGAAACACATCAAAAATCGGAAAGTATGAATAAATCATCTTTAGGTTGGACACAAATTTATGAAAAAGCTTATGGCACTTCAAAAGCAAGAGGGGTTGCAATATTAATTTCAACTAGAATGGGTTTTACCATAACAAAAAGCATTTCTGATCCGGAAGGTAGATTTTTGATTGTAAAAGGTATGATTGAGGAGGAAGAAATAACCCTTGTGAATATTTATGCTCCAAATGATCACAAGATAAATTTTTAGATAAAGTATATCATATTTTAAAAAAAACAGAAGACTGGAAAAATGATAGTAGCAGGGGATTTTAACTTAATTAGATCTAATTTGGACTGCACTAATGTATCAAGAGATAGATTGAGATTAAAGATGAAAATATTAGATAATTGGATTAGAATTTTAGGTCTGAAGGATGTGTGGAGAGAAATCAAAGGTTTAGAAAGAAGTTATACATATACACAATTCTTACTCTGGAATAGATTACTTTTTTGTTACAGATAATATACTTAAAAATATAGAAGAAATTTATGTTGGGATCTTTAAAGAATCAGATCATGCAAAAATGTTGATGCAAATAGGAGTTGGAATGAAAGCAAACAAATTAAACAGCTGGAGATATGATCCAAAAATGTTTGGGGATCCCAAAAACAAAGAAAATATAGAAAAGAGATGGAATCAATATTGGCAATGGAATGACACAGGTGAAGTGGCATATAACATTGTTTGGGATACCATGAAGTCAGTTTTTAGAGGAGAATGTATCAAGTTGAATAGCATTAGAAATAAACAATTAAAGGATAAATATGAAGAAACAGAGAAGGAAATTAAGCGGCTTCAAGAGGAGCACATAAAAACTGGGAAGAAAGAAACACTTGTAAATATACAGAGATTGAAAAAGGAAATAATAGGTAAAGACATAGAAAAGGTTAAAAAAATTTGATATATTTAAAAAGGGAATTTTTTGAATATAGTAATAAAAATTCGAAGTTATTAGCTAGAGCTGCAAAAGAAAAGAGCATTAAGAGAGAAATAGGAGTTTTAATAAATAAATATGGTGTGAGGTGTAATAAAACAAAGGAAAAGGTAGAAATTGTCAAGGAGTTTTATCAAGAATTGTACTCTGAGAAAAATATAAAAATAGGGCGATTAAGGGAATATTTAGAAAATTGGAAGGGAATTAAAATTAGAGATGAGCATAAAAACAGAATGGAAGCGTTAATAACAGAGAAAGAGATAAAAGAAGTGATACAGAAACTGAAAATAAATAAAGCCCCAGGAGAAGATGGATTTACAATTGAATTTTACAAACAATTTAAAGATTCGGTAGTGCCAAGACTTTTGAAGCTGTTTAATTATATAATGGATGGAGGATTATTACCGACTTCATGGTACAGATCAGTAATTGCCTTGATTCCTAAGCCTGGAAAACACCCAGATAAAATAGAGTCATACAGACCAATTTCATTGATAAATCAAGATGCAAAATTTTTTGCAGCAATATTAGCAAATAGGTTAAATGAATTTATGAAGGAATATATAAACAAAGACCAAGTAGGATTTATGAAAGACATATATATATGGCGGATCTTACAAGAAGAGTAATTGATTTGGTAGATATTGCTGGGTAAAAAAGGGAAAGGATTGGACTATTATCATTGGATATTTTTTAAAGCTTTTTGATTCTTTGCAGTGGAGTACGATTAAAGAAATTATAAGAAAATTTGGCTTTGGTACAAAATTTATAAACTTAATTGATCAGCTATATCAGAAAGGTTTAACTAGGATTAAAGTTAATGATGTATTGACAGAGGATATTAAATTGGAAGCGGGGACTAGACAAGGATGTCCATTGTCACCAATATTATTTGTGATGGCTATGGAATTACTAGCAACATTAATAAGAGATGATAAAAATATCGAGGGAATTGAAGGAATAAAAATTAATTTATATGCAGATGATACAATGATTATAATAAGAAACCCTCTGAAGGCAATGGAACGAATTTACACACACTTGAGAGATTTTGAGGAAATGACAGGATTGAAAGTTAATTGGGATAAGTCAGAAGCGATCTTTTGTAATGTAGGTGATGAAGAGCAAAAAAAGATTAGGGAGAAATATAATATACAAATTAAAAATAGTGTGAAATATTTAGGAATAAATATTGCAACCAAAATAGAGGCTCTTAAGAAACTGAATTATGATAAACAAATAACAGAAATTAAAGGGAAAATAAAGCAGTATAGTAAGTTAAATTTGTCCTGGTTTGGTAGGGTTGCGCTATGCAAGATGAAGTTGTTGCCAAAAATATTTTTTTTGTTTGATGTCCTTCCTATTCAATTAAAGGAAAAAGATTTAAAACACTTTCAGACTATAATAAATATTTTCTGTAATGGAGGAAAAAGATCAAGAATTACAAAAAGTTTATGGTATGTATTACAAAGAGAAGGTGGTTTAGGCCTTCCAAATATTAAACAATATTATAGAGCTTTCCAATTAAAAAATATTGTTAAGATTTTAGCTAGGTCAGAAGTTATTTGGGACGAAATAGAGATTAGGGATTTACAAACCAGGGGTAATGCAATTTTCTTGGATAAAGACGAAAAGATAAAGACAAATAATCAATTGACAAAAGCAATGTTTGCAGTTTGGAGAAATACTAAAGGAAAATTTGCACCAGGGATTTCTTTAATAATGGATATGGATGATGTAAAGACGTTTCCAATCAAAATCGATAAAAGAATAAAAGATATAATGTTAAAGAAGGATGTGTTTTTGCTGAAAGATTGGATAAAAATACCTGACGATCCAGAACTGAGAGCTGAAATATTTGAACAAATGAAATTGAATTGGTTACAAGTAATCTCAATAAATAAATGGGAAAAGAAATATAAATATGGACTTAATTTACAGAGGGATAATTTACAGAGGGAATTTGAAGAGATGATTTGTAAAATAAGAAAAGTAGAAATGGGAATAAAAGGGTTAGCAAGTAAAATATATAAGATTTTAAATAAGGATGAGAATTCGCAAGAAGTTCTGAGAAAATTATGGGAAGAAGATTTGAATATAAAAATTTTAGAATCTCAATGGAAAAGTAAATGGAGGAGGAGAGTTATGAAGAATCTTTCAGTTAGGCTAAAAGAACATAATTATAAAATATTGTGGAGGTGGTACCTGACTCCAGTTAAATTATTCCGAATGGATAATAGTAAAACAAAGAACTGTTGGAGATGTAAAAGCGAGCTTGGAACATATGAACATATGTGGTGGAGTTGTAAAGTGGTAAACGCTTTTTGGAAAATGTTTGAGAATGAAGTATCTGATATTTTTAGAATTGATTTTAAACTGGACTCAGGTATCGCCCTATTGACAGAAACGGATAATATAAATATGAGTACAAACAATAAAGAATTGCTATCTATAATGTTAACAGCTTTAAGATTATGTATAGCGAGGAAATGGAAGAGCATTTTAACATTGAAAATGGATGAATGGTATAAAGAAATGTGGGAAATTGCCCTGAATGACAAATTGACATGTGAATTGAATGTGAGGAAAGGTATATTGAAAGAAAACAAATTTTGGGAAATATGGAGACCTTTTGTGGAATATGTTTTAACTTGTGGTAAAGGAGGTAAACTAGTACCTCAGCATATGAGTTTTTGGAGTAACTAAAACAAAATAATGATCTTCATGGCATGTATATATCACTGGGTGTTGTTAATATCATATTATTATAGTTATGATTATTATTATTATTTTAATACAACTACAGAAGGCAATACACAATTAATACAATCAAAACATCAGAATATGCAAAAATACAATACAAAATATAAATAATTAAGCAATATCACAATGAGAATTACACAAAGAATCAACCTCATAAGATACAAATTTACACAATAATACAATAACAACTTGAGCACAATTCCATAGTACATTTCATACATAAACAATTAAGTGGATGTGGACGACTTCCAAGCCTCCAGCCCAACTAGGGTGGAGGAACACAACAGCCTTAACAGCTGTGCCTCTCTCCTCACCAGCTGGTGAAAAAAGTCATGGGGGGTGGGGAGGTGGCAAAGTCTTGATGGCAAAGTCCATGGCCAAACCAAACCGGCCAGAGGAGGAGGGGCCAGAGCATATAAAATTACAGGTTCAGATTTTGCATTAGGTATGACACTGGCACTTGAAGTTAAATAGAATCTTGATCAAAGTAAAATGTCACTAATCCATTACATTATGAACAAGCATAATGACTTGGATTTATTCCCAGAGTTTCTGATATAACTATGCCTAATCCCTTTACATTACATAAATAACGCTTCGATTTTTGCAAACTTCTCTCCTAAGCGCCACATTTCAAAGGCAATTTGTTTTCCTACAGTGAGAACATGCCTGGAACTAAGTTCCAGCCCTTTTTGTGAATTGTATAGTGTTTTTCCACAGCCTCCTTAGTTAATTAACTCTTCATTGACAGGATTGCTATCTCCTTCCACAGAAACAGGAACTCAAGGGAGCATTACATTCTCATTAACTGATAAGACCTGTATGTGCCTTGTTTGCAAACCTCTGACTCTTTCATCCTCTGACTCATTCATTTGCTGCAGGCTCTTTGTCATTAGAGTAACACTGTATGAAATTTTTAACTCATTTCTTCATTTGATGTTTTTTCCACCACAGCATTGCACATTAAGACTGTCTTTTTAGCTTGTTTGTCCTTCTGTTCTAATTGCTGATTTTTCAGATTTCACTAGCATCCCTTCTTTCTTGATCTAACATTCTTGTTTTCTGGCAGACCTTCCTAGCAGGAATCAGGAAGTTCTGCATCTAAATGGCACTTTTTACAATTCCAGGTAAAGCAATTATGGAATGAATTAACCTACACTGTCTTTTCTTTTAGTTAAAAGAAAGGGGAGGCCCCCCCCCCGGATCCTCAGCTAAGGCAATATTTACCTATAATTACAAAAACTAACTCTCTCAGACTTCTTCTCCCAGGATTTCCAAGGCTGCTTCCACAGTCAGCTTTTATCTCCTCTGCAGGTCCATTTCTGAAGGCCAGCCAGACCAGGCTCAGATGCCAGAACCAGGCCCCAAACCTAGAAGTCCAGAAGATGTTGAATGCCAGCAGGTCCCAGCCAACAGCCAAAACGCAGCAAGTGCAGACATCAGCCAAAGATCACACCAACCATCCATTTTTCGATGATTTTGGCATGCTTTTACTCCAAGGGGGGAGGATTTGGGACACACACACATGGACACTGCACACACATACACACAAGCCACTCAAGGTTACACACCAATTGGGACTTCAAAGGACATCATGCTCAGTTAAACACACAACCTTGCTTTACTTTTATGTCAACTTGGACTGCCACAAATACAGACTCTTCAAGTTACCAATGGACAGATTGGATTATACAATAAAATCCACACCAAGGGACAATTGGGACGATTTATGGCTTTACCACATGTAACCCTACTTCAAGGATCAGCATCAGGAAAAGCAGCTAAATGTTTTTGTATATGTTTCACTATTTGCATTTGCTTGTATTGTCTTTGCATATCTTTGAATACTTTGCCTTTATACAATGCTCAAGGTGGGATTTTCAAGGGACATATGAACTAGATTGTGAATTTTGCACTCACCCCATTGCATATTACCCTCACATCTGCCAGCCTGATACCACCCATTGCTAGGAGGTCATGTCCTCACCCATGGGTGGGAGAAAGGAGCCAAACTGGGCCACCTCTACACAAAGATTGATCATCCCACAGTCAAAGAAATCCCTGACTATGGTAATCCTTTAATTACCTTGTGTTTGCTTATGTCCATGCCAATCACACCTCCCTATGTGTGAGGAAATGTTCGCATAATGGCCAGAGAAGCCCTTTTGTCGGGTAGTCAAGGATTTCCTTAGGAAAACCATTTCTATCACTGGGGGGAAAAGTTAGGTCCCCCAGCGAAAACCATCAATCACACCTCATCAGCCATTGCCATGTTAAACAGAGAGCAGGCTGAACTGAGACATGCGGTTTTGGACAACCATGCAGCAATTGACTATTTGCTGCTTTGACACCATTTGAGCTGCGAATCTGTCCAGGACATGTGCTGTCTCAACCTGATGGACACCTCTCACAAAATCCAGGACCAGGTAACCAAACTTGATACCTCAGTCAAGAAGACAGAATAGGGCTAGCACTTCAGTCATGGGTCCCCTGGAGTTGGGTGCAGACTGCACCCCATACCATAATCATCATCACAGCAGTGGGGATTAGGCTTTGCTGCTTTGCGCAGTGCATTCCTTCACTCTTGCCAATGTGTACCTCATGGCAGGGACCCCAGGAAATAGTTACACCCAAGCAGATCATACCTTAAATCTACCGTGCCCTCAGCCAGGCTGATTTAACTAATAAAGGAAGGGGAAATGTGGGTTGCCCACAGGAATAATTGGCTAAACCTTTCCCCAGGGGTTTGCTTGGTTTTCGACAGATCCGGGGACCAACCAGGCTTGGCAGGAAAGGCAATTGGGGTGCGGGCTAGTTAGTTAGTTTGGGGGGGGGGGTGAATCAGAAAGACTTGGCTGATGGTTATAGTAGAAACAGGGCAGACGTCAAGATGATGACTCTAGTGGAAACACACAATCCTTAGCTGCTGGCTGCAGATTAAGTTGGGCAAATAAGCCGCACCAGACAGCAGGACAAACTAGGCACCCGGAGTCAATACACATAAGGCTCCGAGATAGGGCAGGAACAATGGGTTTCGCCAGCCCAGACCTTAATTAGTTGTGGGTTGTCTATTAATCACAGGGCAATGTCCAAGAGCAGGTATTGTCTTGACCACCGGAAAATGCCACGTATGCAAGCCTTCTGTATTAGGGGGTCACAGGCATTTTACGCACGTATCACCCCAAGGCAGGGTAAAAAATATATACCACCCAGCCTTGATCGGGGCTGGACTTCACCGCATGATTGTCTCGCGTGTCTTCCTTGCTGCCAGCCACTCCTACATCTGGTAGCCATTGCAACAACTGCAGTTCCACAGCTCAGCTCCTATTTGAAGGTCTGGTTTTAAAAGATAATGCTGATTGAATGTGATGCAAGGTTGTGCCATTTCTATTATGGTGTCCCTCAAGAGTTCCATCTTGCCTGCCATGCTTTTTCTTAATGGTGCATCAATCAACTTTGAGAAATCATCTTTTTTAGTTTTCCTCTTCTAAAACAATTGTTTGTTACTAGTTAATTCTTACAGTCTGTCCAAGATATTTGCTATGGTAATACCTAAAGAGTAGACCATACTGCCAGCAACTCAATACCAAGTGTCAGGTGGTGGTTAACTAACCTGACCACCCTGAAGACTAAAGGCCTTGGGTGCTGAAACCCAGAGGGAAGGGTGATGGTCCCCAAGCAGATTAAATTCCACTTTATTCCATCTTGATGGAGGGCAGCAGCTTCATCAATACTGACCTGGGGCTGAGGAGGACTTTGCATGCCCAAAGGCTCAGGTCCAGATAGTGACTCGCGGAGCTGGATCAGTGGTACGGGTGTCATACTGTGATGCAGAAGGCAGATGAAAGGCCACTGCATTTTATTCTCATGATAGTCTTCATGCTGAGCACCATGATGATCGCCTATATTTAGATTCAGATATGGCAGAAGGAGAAGTTCTTGTCGAGGGTGCCAACCTGTTGCACATTGAATTTTCCTATCTGAAGGGTAATTGGCATGGCATTCCTCCTCTAGCTGCTGATGCAAACTGGGGCCTGAATGATTGTTTTTCATCTATTTTCTAGCAACTCCCCTGGTGGCTTAGTGGTTAAGGTGCTGAGCTGAAGACTGGAAGGTCTGGTTTCGATACCCGAGAGCTGTAGTTGGGGACATGAAAGGAGTCTGATTCGGCCACCCCCTAATTTTTTTTTCCATCCCAGAGCAATCTCTGACACAAAATTATTATTATCTATTTTCTCACTCCCTGTACTATATACTGCCCTTTGCTATTGCATGAAAGGTCTGCCTTTTGTTTTACTTCCCTGATCTGTGTGATAAACTTAATTGACAAGAGATTGTACAACAAAGAATTGTTATCTCTCTTTTTCAGACTTGTTGGTAATAATTATTGAGAAGTGTTTTGCTACAATTAGAGATAGCTTTGCACATGTGTAGAGCTTTCCTATTCTTTATTGTATACAGAAACATGGCAAAAGTGTGGGAATTAATTAGTTCTGGAATTATTCCAAAGTGAATACAATAAACAGTGCATGAAAAGAATTTTGTTCTGGAACACATATTGTTGAATGTGCTTTGCTATTTTTAAAATTCAATTTCTCAAGTCTTCTGCCTGAACTAGAGCTATGTATATCAACACACATTTACAGATAGGGTGGAACAAGGCAAGGGCTGTTAATTCATTTGCCTATTAAATGAGATGGGATAATTGCAAACTGCTAGGATAAATCATAAAATAGAAACATATATTACTTGTTGAATACCTGATAAGACAAAAAAAAAAGAAAAATATGTGAATGATAAATATTATAGGAACAGTCTCCAGGTTCTCCTGCTTTACATCTATATTTTTCAATCATAAAATGTGACAGTTGAGTACAATGTTATTTAACTGTTCCTTATCATCACCTTTGGAATCTAAAAATAATAAAAAATACTTTGTCTACTTGTTCTTTAGCTGCAAAGATAAAAGATGTTTTATTTCTTTTATAGAAGCCTGTAAAAAAGAAAAAGAGGAGATAATTATACCAAATGGTTATGTAAATCCCACAAGAAAAAAATCAACTCTCGGAAAGAATTTAAATAAGTGTTGAATTTTTTGGGAGATGGTGAATTTTTCATTTCATTGTGTATCAGGGGGGTTTATCTAACTGGCTTAATGAAATATTAATTTGGCTTATATATTTTTAAAAAGCCACCACAATTTGTAGATTTAAACAAAAACAAAAGGAGGAAGGTATCTCATATCAATGCAGGCAGAAAACAATGCCTAGATAAAATGTATATCATTGCTCTGAGTTCAAACTCTGATGTTTAAGAGTACCTATTAACAGAAAGCACTGAAAACTTAGTACAGCTATTTGTTTAATGCCATCTTTTATTGTTGTTGTTGTTCAATTGCATAGACGAGTCCAACCCTTTGCAACCATATGGACCACTGCACGCCAGGCACCCCTATCCTCCACCATTCTCCACAGCCCATTCAGCTCTATTGTATGAATAATGCCATCTAACCATATCATCCTCTTCTGCCCCTTCTCCTTTTGCCTTCGATCTTTCCCAGCATCAAGGCCTTCCCAAGTGAGTCCTCTCTTCTCATTTGGTGTCCAAAGTACTTTAGCTTCATCTTCAATATTTGTCCTTCCAAGGAGCAGTCAGGGTTGATTTCCTTCAGGATCAATTTATTTGATCTCTTTGCTGTCCAGGGTACTCTCAAAATTCTCCTCCAGCACTACATTTCAAAGGCGTCTATTCTTCTGTGCTCAGCCTTCCTTATGGTCCAGCTCTCATAAACATACATTAATACTGGACTTTTGTTTGCAGAGTGATGTCTCTGATTTTTATCGTGTTCCCTTGGATTCACATAGCTTGCCTCCCAAGAATTAGTCTTTTTTTTATTTCATGGCTGCATTCACCATCTGCAGTGATTTTCGATCCTAAAATGGTAAAGTCTGTCACTACTTTTATTTCTTCCCCTTCTATGTGCTAGGGAGTGATAGGGCCAGTTGCCGTTATCTTGGGTATTTTTTTATGTTGAGTCTCAGGCAAGATTTGCGCTCTCCTCTTTCACCATAATCATGAGATTTTAGATAGATAGATAGATAGATAGATAGATAGATAGATAGATAGATAGATAGATAGATAGATAGATAGATAGATAGATAGATAGATAGATAGATAGATAGATAGATAGATAGATAGATAGATAGATAGATAGATCTTTATTGTCATTGTCCTCCACAGAACAAAGGTCTTTTTCGCTTTCATCTTTTATTAGCGTCCTCTTAATCTTCCTGTCTTTCCATATGTTGGCAACTGTTCCTCCATGCTTATATTCTCTATTTTGTAATCCAACATAGCTAGAGTTGCCATAATTCTCTCCCACAAAACCGGGCCAGAAGTATACTTGAAAAAAATGGGCAGGTTATCTACAAAATAGCCTTTTTAAAAACAAACATAATATAATGACAGCTATAAAAAACTTTCACATTAAATATATCAATGCATAAATGAATTTATTCACAACAGTTAATTCTTACTGTAAGATGATCTGTTGTACTTCTGAGAAGTCGTGTCACGGTCAAATCTTAACGCCCTCATTTCCAGGAATTACACTGGTCACACTTATCGGGCAGTGGTGTGAGGCGAGGATGTTAAGATTTGTCTCCAGGTGTACTCCAACTCCAATTTGGCAAAAAATCACTCATTTGATGATGAGAGTTAAAAATTATTTTAATAGTGTGTTATAATACACGATCAGTAAGTTTTAAAAATCCGGGACTTTAACATGATTTTTATTGAACTGGCCAGGACTGTTGCAGTGGGCCAGAAATGGCCTGCAGGGTCACAGAGTGACTGGACACAAGGAAGGCAACTGAGGCAAAGATGCGGTGAAGTCCAGTCCTGATTGGCTCGGGGTGCTGGCATTTATTCCCTGCCTCAGGTTATTGCTTGCATAGGCTGCTCGTGACCCATCACAGAAGACTGCTTACGTGGCACATGTTAATCCAGTTACATTTGCAGAAGTTACTTGGAGGTGATGTGTAATCAGGATATTACTGGGAAGTCTGTTATCTACTAATTAACTGCTGGCTGGCAAGACCATTGTCTTGCCCTATCACGGAATCTTTCTGGGACTAACTTAACCAAGTATAACACATTGCAGTTTGCTCTCGTACTTAGACGACCCGCGGGTATGATTAATACATTGTGTGTTTACCTTGAGTTATCACCTTGTGGCTTTTGCCCTTGTCCATGTCCGAGCTAATGGCCAGAGTGCTATGAATGAATCCTAACTATGACTAATATGAATCTGCACCCAATTTCCCTTCCAACCAAGTTATGAGGGCTCGAGGGCGTGTGCGCCCAAACCCCACCTTTCAGGAAAGGTTATGCCAATTATATCTGTGGATAAACCACACAGGACAATATTTCTGACCTTGAATCTGGGACAATCCTGGTTTTCTGGGATATATGGCAACCCTAAACATAGCCCAACTATAATATATAGACTTTCAGAAGAGAACTGCTTATCCTAAAAACTAGTGACTTTGAAACTATGTTCCAAGAAAACATTGTTTCTAAGCAGCTTATTGGGAATTCTTCAGCAAGAAAGACTTAATGGCATACATGTTTCCCTGAAAGAGAGCTTGTCTATAGCTAATTACTAATCACCCCACATAGTATGCTGTCACAGAAAAATGCAGGTTATGTTCAAGAAGATGAACAGGACAACAGATAGGCAGAATATAGATGATGGGCACTCACTCTATTGTGCAGCACTTGATTCTTGACCTGCTGACCTTCCAGTTGTCAAGCTCAGTATCTTAATCACTAAGCCACCAAAAGGAGCAATATTTGCCTGCTTGAAATTCAGGCTCCCTCTCCCTTAAAAACAGTCAGTGACTCAACGGTATAAACTCACAGGAATGTATCCCCAACTATTCCAGAAAACATAAGAAGCTTGTTCCAAGGCCATTTAAATAATCACAAAGGTGATGGAAGAGCAAGGGGCTAATAATGGATGTCAATTATCCAATGTGCTCTCATTTGCCTTTCTAATGACTCTGTTGTTGCTTCAGCTCTTGCTTTGCTGGATTTTGCTGTGGTTGTTGCCTTGGTGTTGCTTATTGAGCCCAGTCCAGAAGATGAAAAATCCATATTGTCAAAGCGGAGGCTCAAGAGTGTGACCTTGATAGTTCATTTCTTCCTAGTATAAAATTGCTGCCAGACATCAAATTTGAACTACTTCTACCTCCATATAACCAGAAGCTGGAAAAAGGAGGAAATATTGGATGTCATCTGAATAGCATGATGAATTAATACCCTCCAGATGTTTTTAACTGGAGAACTTAACAGTAATCATTGTCATTCACTGGGATTTCTTAGAAGCTCAGCCAAAATGTATAATGGTAAAGAATTAGGAACACTGGACCATAATATCTAGAGGACCAAAGCTTTTTGATCGCTGTCTTAGATCAAATCTCTGGGTAATCTCTTCCAGCAGTTTCAAGTTATTTGTTTGAAAGCATTGGATGTAAATATGATGGAAGCCTGCTCAGGTGTTGAAAAGCAGATTAACTTGAGAGGGTTCATTGGTTTGGGAGAGGGCTCTGTTTCTGCCATCTGCTGTCACTCTTTCCACAGGGAGAGTGGCTGTTTGAAGTGGAAAGCTTCTGCTACATGTGGACTGTTTCCATATATAATGGGAAGGTCTAGAGCTGGGGTGGCCAACCTTGGTGTTCCAGCTGTTCTTGGACTTCAATTCCAAGAAGACCTGATCAGCAGGTATACTGACTTGGACTTCTGGGAACTGAAGTCCAAGAACAGTTGGAGCTCCAAGGTTGGTCACCCCTGGTCTAGAGCAGGGTCAGTGAACCTGACTATCCAGATGTTCTTGGATTTCAATTCCCAGAAACCCTGATTAGCAGGTGTACTGACTTGGGAGTCTGGTAATTGAAGTCTAAGAACACCTGGAGAGCCATGTTTGCTGACTCCTGGTCTAGAGAGACTCCACATGTAACAATAGGCTGTCTCCAACTTGTTCTTCATCAGGTGGAGAAAGAGGCAGGCAGAAGGTGGGGTTAAAAATCTCTTCCAGCTCATGCTTTCTGAATAGAGATACAGTACGGTCAAAAACACATGTCCATGCACCTACACATGTACCTAATTAAAATAGTTAAATATATAGGTCGCTCTTGCTCGAAAGCCAGTTGTATCTGACTCTAGGGTTCAGTGCTCATCTCTGTTTATAGCCAAAGAGCAAGTGCTGTCTGTGTCTGCAGACGTTTCCATGGACATGTGGCAAGCATGACTAAATGCCATAGTGCATGGACACTGTTTACCTTCCCACTGAAGTGGTACCTATTTATCGACTTGCAATTTCTTACTTTCAAACTACTAGGTTGGCAGGAGCTGGGAATGAGACCAGAGCTCACTCCATCATGCAGCACTCTGGTCTCAATCTGCTGACCTGTCAACCTTCCAGTCATCAAGTTCAGCATCTTAACCACTAAGCCACCACAGTCTCAGTTAAATATATGCATCATCTGAAATCTAATAGTTTCTTTCAATTACAACTGGCTGTGACTGCTTTCTGAACAAGGGAGACCTTAATCTTGACCTGACGTAATAAATGGGTATTTAGTATCTCAACCCTTATACAGTATATGTTTCATTGATCCAACAGGTTTACTCTTGGGGGAAAACCCAAAACTATTAGACTTAATCCAATATCTGGAATACAAGATATTTGTAATTCTTTTTTAATTAGATTTGTTTTCTAAAGAAAGAAAATAAAGTACAATTCATAAGCTTTTTATCATGACAGTAGCCATGTGTTTAAAAATCTTGGAGATAAATGTCCATGTGCTTTATATAATTCTAATTTCTTGCACATGATTTTGTATTGCCATAAACCAGGGGTTCTCAAACTTACCATGCCATGGGCTGGACAACTCCCCCTCTGACAGCTGAACTGGCCACACATGTGGTTTTCCCCTGCTGCAAAGGCTGCAGTAAACCACAGGGTGCACATTTGCTCATGCGTGGGTGTGTTTACTGCTGTCATCAATGCATCTGCTTCTGCTTCCGTGGTCATCACTGCATGCTGGATGGAATGGCATTGGGAGCCAGGGCCAGCCCATGGGCTGTAGGTTGTGAACCCCTGCCATAAACATTTGGATAAATATATGGCAAAAGTAAAAAGTGTATGGATAAGGTAAAAGTTAAGTATGCAGTGCAGATACTCAATCCAAAGTTGCTTAATCATCATCTATTTCAATCAGTTTATTAATCCACACAATTGCCTTTTACCATTATCTCTATAAGAATTTATAGCAAACTTTACAGGCTCTTAAGCCTTTGATTTATTTTAATGTGCAAATCCTTTCCCAAATATCTCAAAGTCTGAGTTTTTGTGTTAAATGCCCAGTCCTTACAAATGAATTATAATGAAAAGAATTTTCTGAGATCTTCTTCTTCATTCTGTACATGAAAATTTATAATCTGATTAGTTTTATGTGTTTTTAATGTTGTTTTTAGTGGGTTTGGTTTGGTATTTTTAGCGGTTGTTGTTTTACCTGTTGTAATATTGTATTTTATCTATGTTGTTAGCTGCCCTTAGTGATGTTTTTCATCAGGAGGGTGGGATATAAATTCATAAATAAATGAAAACAAAATGTTTAAAATGCTTTGAATAGAAAGGTTATAAGAATTTCTATTAATAGCACAAAATGAATCTCTGTCTCTACAAATATTCCTATCTCTTTATATATAAATGCCACTCTGAATAGAGTTCACAGTATTCTAGACTGTATTTCATTTGCTTATAATTCTGAATCATGTTTACTTATATAGAAGTTTAATTTGTATAAATGGAAACTTCTGTAGTCGGGGCTAACTATGTAAAGCTATACATATTTTGCATTTGTAAGTAGGCTATAATTTGTTTACTTATTGCACTATTTCTCTTTTTCTCCAACTAGCTCAAGGCAGCATACATTCAATTACTGTATCTGGTTTTTTTCTCTTTGTACATTCTGTTAATGAGTAAGAATGGAGGGCTGGCTTATGTGGTTTCCCAGTGAAATCTCAGTTATTGCTAACAGAGAAGTTCTCAACACAATCTAATATGTGGGAAACATGGTATTACAAGGCCCTATGCATATATACCTCCAACAGTTTTGGATCAGTTTGTTCCTGGCACATGGCACATGCAGAAGCATTTGATATAAATGAAATTGATCAAACTTAATACAAGTCTTTTAAATTCTGTGCAGTAAAGCTATCCACAAACACAAAATTCAATAACATAAACTGAACACATTGTTGAATCATTGGAATTTAGTATTATTTTTCAGGTACAACCATTCATTAATGTCTATGAAGTTTAATCGATTAATCCAATGCAATTGTGTCTGATTATACTGCATATCTTTTAGTGCATAAAAATGCTTCTACTTTAGGATTTTGGTAATATTCAAATATTAAAATATCATCAGTTAATTATGAAGATAACAAACCTACTAAGATTCTCTAATTGGTTGTCAGTCCTTTTTTATGAGTAAATGCTTTTGTAGGAACAGCTTTGACATTTAAAAGATCCTATTAAAATTTCAGCCAATTGGTAACAATTTACATCAGCCAGAATTCCTGTTAGAGTTTTTGAGACAGGCTGTTCAAGGATTAGATTTTCATTACACTATGCACACTGTCAGAATTAAACCACTGAACCAGTTTATCCCAAGAAGAGATGGTGATCTTTGGCTGCCACATTAACACCTCTAATTGGCACACAACTCAGTTCTCTGGTGTTCTGAGTATGCAGCAAAGAGTGTGGCCTCTGAGCAAGATGTGACCTTTAGCTGATTACTGAGAGGATTAATATGTCAGTTAAAGGTCATCATTTGCTAGCAGCAAGTGTAATTAACTACAAAATTGTCAAAATATAGCAGTTTTTGAGCACAGTATGATCATTCTTCAAAAACAAGATATAACTATTACATAGTTTAACAAGAACCGTTCTTCTATCTTTTAGTTTAATAAGAACAATTTGTCTGTCATTTTAGTGGTCCATACTCAATAGTCGAGATCTAAAGACATGTAATTTTAAAAGCCCGAGCAAACATCCAATCAGAAGTGAAGAATGTGTGTCTCTCCAGAACTTGTTTGACTGCCATGTTTATGACTCTTCCTAACCAGTAGCTATGTTGGCTGGGATTCATGAACACTGCAGTCCCATAACATTTGGTGATCATGTTTCTTCCTCACCTCTGGTTCTCATTGTCCCACCTTTTGTACTGTCCTTCCACACTCCTTGGTTTAAGGTTGACTCAGCCTTCCATCCTTCTGAGGTCAGCAAAATGGGGGCAAAATGCTAATTAATTTATGAACCACCCAGAGAGTGCACTAAGTGCTATGGGGTGGTATATAAGTGTGATTGCTTTGCTTTGCTTCAAGTGGTGTCACCTCCTTCCCACATGTTTTGAGAACATTTCCAAAAACTCTTGGATATGCTAGAAAAGTTAACAAAAATGAGCCCCAATGTTGTGCTCAAACCTGTTGCAAACCAACAAAAAAGAGAGAGAAATGGAAAATTATGTATTGTGTAAAATCTGTGTGCTAAAGTCTAGGCTCAAAGCATACATTCAGAGAAAAATAGAGTGTTGAACTTTTTCCTGCATAATTTAAGGGTGTGGGTTGCAATGTGCTTGAATAACTGTTAATACAGGAATAACTAATTACCATAAGCAATCAGGGGATATCTCCCTTGAATTTTGTAAGTGGGTTACTCTTCCTTTGGTGTACAAGGTACTCATACTTGGTACAAATAAATTACTTGGAATATGTTCCATTTTTCAGGAGTGAAAATATTACCAAATTGCATTACAATTGGAACGCATAGAGGGATAATTCCACTAGTGTAGTATAAATATAATGTCTGCTTGCCTCTACTGTCATAGAATGTGTGGTTACAGAAGGACAACATGTGATTCAAATACTGGAATCTATTGTGACTTAGAGTGCTGCATTCAGAGTGTTTACATTGTAACTGCTTTAGTTACTTCTGAGTATACCTGTCAAGCGTGGCTCCAGAGATTACGGGACCTGCACAGAATGGTTCTGCGCAGGTCCATTCTATGCATGCATAAAAAGAAGGGTTCTACGCATGTGTAGAATGCAAGCGCGGTGACAAAATGGCTGCCGTGCTCTTTGCGGGGGCCCCGCACCCGGACTCAGACATCCGGGTGAGTTAGGGGGGCATGGCCACCCTCTTTAAAAGAGGTGGCCATGAGGCATCTTCATTGCCATTTTGGAAGTGACGGAGTGGAGAAGTTCACTCCGCCACTTTCTCCCCAGCTTTTGCCCCGCTCTGCTTTCAAGGGACTTTTTCTATTTTATTATTCTGCTTGGGAGGCATGGCTCCCAAGCGCAAGGCAACGGCTGCCAAGCCACGGCAGAGGGGGAGGGCTCTGCACACACACACACACATCTAGGGGGCCGCCCTCGGGCCAGAGGGCTCGGGCGGCACACCCGCAACCGGGTGGTAGGGTAGGTTTGGTCACAACCACCAATGCGGACGAACAGGCTTCTGCCTACCTGCCCGGTGTCGGGGTTCAGGCAGGGGTGGCACAGGCCGGCCCCTCTGGGGTCCCTACCCCTGTAGGGTCTTTGCCTAGTTCTGGGCAGGGCGGCCCACTTGAGCCAGGTGCGGGTTTCCGCCCCACCATTCTCCCGGTCACACATGGGCCGGATTACTGGTCATGGCCCTATTCGGGCCCGGGATCCTCATTTGGGTTTGTACTGCCACAATTGCCTGGTGGGCCAACCGGCCCACCCGGCCCACCTTATCCAGGTGGGTCTGAGGCTGTTGATGCCCTCCTTGCATGCATTTCGGTGCTGGAGGCATCAATGGGCATTGCCCCGCCACCTTCTGAAGGTGGGTTTGCAAATCCTGCAATTCCGGCCCACACGTCGGCCACCGCTGTCCAGTGGGCTGCTACCAGGGTCGAGCTGCTTGAGGCCATCAGGCCAGCCCAAGCTGGCACCTCGCAGCTCCCCGCCAGATCATCGCAACGGGGCTTGCCGCCGGGGACCAGTCCTGCGTGACAGGGGTGCAGCGGCACGCAGAGCTCGATCTCCATCATGAGCTCCGACGCCCACTGTGGGCCGGAACCCCCAGTGGGGGTGGCCCACATGGGTGCACCGGGTGAGTATCCTGGTCAATTGAGTACACCAGTGACACTACCTAGCAACACTGGGGGGGGGGGTACAGTGGCCATG
The DNA here is from genome assembly GCA_035047305.1 of Bradypodion pumilum. Classification (NCBI taxonomy): domain Eukaryota; kingdom Metazoa; phylum Chordata; class Lepidosauria; order Squamata; family Chamaeleonidae; genus Bradypodion; species Bradypodion pumilum. The sequence goes on along the minus strand of JAWDJD010000004.1, from coordinate 209,573,108 downwards.
GCCACAACAGGTTAATATGGGAGGACAGTTGTATCCGCACTGTCCCGTTAACTCTTGGTTCCCCAATTACCGCCCTGTTACGACAGGAGTGACCGCCCTTATGGGTATGCCTAATGTTTCAGGGGTTGTTCAGGGCCCACTTTGCACACCCTCAATTTAATCTGTGCCAACTGCGGCCCTGCCGACGGCCGGTTATTCCTTGCCCCTGGGTGACCGTCTCTCCCAGGCCACAAGGGAGAAGATTTGGCAGGGGGAATATGTGGACATTTTCTCCCTCCTATACCGTGAGCCCACCAAGGAAGAGAGGGAAGGTCAGGACGATAGGGACAAGGAGTTGTCCCGTTGTCGTAAGCCACCGTGCACCTGGGCCAATTGGTTACAGGCCTATCACATTTATATGGCGGTATACCTGAGGGCCCGCCCTGACTTGGCCATTCCGATGGTACAATACCTGGATAATATTTACCGGGCGGCGGTAGATTCCCTGGCCCGTCATGGTTGGCCTATGACGAGGAGTTTAGGATGAGAGTGGCCCACCATCCTGAGATGAGGTGGGATGAGCCCTGCCAGCAATTGTGGCTCTTGTACCTGACCCCCACGCGGCCGGTGCCTGGTGACCGGTACCATTGCGGCCACGCCATGCAGCGGGCAGCTGCTACACAGGTTCCCCGCCAGAGGGCGGGACAGGGGGTTCCAGCCTGCCTGCTTTGTTGGAGCTTCTCTGCCAGCGGAGTGTGCAACAAGCGTCAGTGTCAGTTCCGGCATGAGTGCCCCTCTTGTTCTGGCCCTCACACAGCCTCCGCGTGCCCGCGGGCTGTTGGGTCACGAGGCACAGGAAGCGGTGGGCAAGGGGCGGTCAAAGCTCCCTCTGATGGTGCTACCCATCAGAAAGGCCCCCTCCCCAATTAATGTCCAGGTGCTGGAACATTGGCTTGCCGCTTATCCTATACGGGATGAAGCGAAGTACTTACTTGAGGGTTTTCAATTTGGCTTCCGCATACCATTTCAGGGTGTACGCGGGCCTCAGGATGCACCGAACTTACTTTCTCTCAGGGGTAATGAGGATATTGCCACCCAATCTATAGCTAAGGAGGTCACTGCACTGAGGGTGCCTGGGCCATTTGCTGACCCACCATTCCCGAACTTGAAGGTGTCACCTTTGGGTTTAGTCCCTAAGAAGTCCCCGGGTGAATTTCGACTAATTCACCACCTTTCTTAGCCTGCAGGCTCTTCGGTCAATGATGCAATAACTGATGACCTTTGCTCGGTCAGGTATACATCCTTTGACCAGGTCTTGCAGATGGTACGCTCGTGTGGCCCAGGGGTGCTACTGGCAAAGTGTGTTATCAAATTGGCATTCCAGTTGTTGCCAGTGCACCCAGACAACTTTGAGCTGTTAGGTTTCCGTTTTCGGGGCAGTTTTTATGTAGATAAGGCCATGCCTTTTGGCTGTTCTATTTCATGTTCGGCTTTCGAACGATTTAGCACCTTCCTTCATTGGGCTTTTGTTCGTAGATCAGGGTCCCGGTCTGTAGCCCACTACCTTGATGACTTTTTGTTCGGAGGGGAACAGGGCACGAACACGTGTGCTCATCTCCTCTCCACTTTTCAGGCGCTTATGCGGGAACTGGGTGTTCCCCTAGCACCTGAAAAGACTAAGGGATCAGCCACTACTCTCACCTTTTTAGGTATCGAGATTGACACCATTGCCCAGACATCCAGGTTGCCGATGGAAAAGGTGACGCGGATCTCTGATGCGATTCTGGCAATGCTTGCCATGCGTAGGATGTCTCTCCGAGAGTTGCAGGCACTTCACGGCCACCTCAACTTTACCTGTAGGGTAGTAACACTGGGCAGGGCCTTTGCCAGGCGTCTGTGTGACGCCATGGCAGGCCTTTTAGAATGCCACCACAGGGTTCGGCTGACCAGAGGTTTACGGGTGGATCTTACCGTCTGGCTCACATTCCTACAGGATATTAATGGCATCTCCTTCTGGAGATCGGAGCTTATGCTCAGCCCACATTTACAAGTACAGTCGGATGCCTCCGGCTCCCTGGGTTATGGGATGTACTTTGAAGGAAGGTGGTCCTATGGTCAATGGCCTCAGACATGGCAAGTCACGGATTGTTTACGCAATCTTACTTTCCTGGAGTTTTTCCCACCTTGGGGGCCCTGATGCTCTGGGGGGATAGGTGGGCTAATTCAGTAGTTCACTTTTGGTGTGACAATGCTGCAGTGGTGCACATTGTCAACGCCCAGACATCCAAATCCCCCAGAGTTATGGCCTTAGTTCGCCAATTTGTCTTGAGATCCTTACACCTTAATGTGCTTTTCAGGGCCAGACATGTGCCAGGTATTGATAATGATATTGCTGATGCTTTATCCCGCCTGCAGATCCCCCGGTTCCGTGCCTTGGCACCAGAAGCAGAGGAACTGCCCTCTCCAATCCCGGCTGAGATCTGGACATTTGGCGAGGAGAGGTGAACCGGGCGATCGGCATGTCTTTGGCAACTTGCACGCGTAAGGCGTAACTACATGCACTCCTTCAGTTTAGGAACTTTTGTGGGCAAAGGCAGTTGCCTGAAGTGTGGCCGATCCCGGTCGACCAGATTCTGCAGTTCATGGTTTACCTTCATGATCTAGGGTTAGCCCCTCACGCCATCGCCACTAGGCTTTCAGCTTTGGCATTTATGGCTAAGGCGAGGGGTTTCATTGACTGCATGAATGACTTCCACATACGCCATATATTAGAAGGGTAGACACGTGAACGTGGCCGCCACCTGGACACACGTCACCCTCTTTCACCAGTAGTTCTGACGCACCTTGCACAAGGTTGGCATAGCTTGTGTTACGATAGGTATGAGGAGGCTCTCTTTCATGCTGCTACCACCGTAGCTTTCTTTGGAGCGCTCCGTATCAGTGAGCTGGTCCCATTGTCAAAGGGGGACATGTCTCGTAGGGCACTGGAACTTGACGATATCTTTCTTAACCAGGAGTGGGCCCAGTTGAGGATTCGTTCCTCAAAGGCCGATCAGCACGGATTACGCAGTGGTGTCAGACTGCTACGGTGTACGATTGCTGACATCTGTCCAGTTGGTGCCCTACATGAGTTTTTGGCAGTGCGTGCCACGCACCCTGGCCTGTTTTTCTTCCACCAGGATGGGTCTCCCCTTACCAAATTCCAGTTTTGGAAGGTGACCGGTATGGCACTTCACAGAGTCGGCCTCCCTGGGGCTCGTTACGGCACCCATTCATTTAGGATAGGTGCCGCTTCAACTGCGGCTGCATTCGGGTACTCTGATGCTGATATACATCGCATGGGCAGGTGGGGGTCCACGCGCTTTTCTTTATATGTACGCCCCCTTACTGCATGAGTGCCAATTATGTCATTAATCCCTTTTCCTTCTTTTACAGACCCTGTGTGTTCACACACATCGGTGGCAGTATGGCTGGTGGGCCACAGTTTTGTGCCCTGGGCAGCGCAGTATGCTGCGGCGACAGACTGGGTACCCCATCTCGGGCTACGTGCAGCTGCATGTATGTGATGGTACGGTAAGCGCGGCATGAGATGGCGGGAACTGTTGCCATTCCTGATGTCCATCAGGGATGCTGGACCGCCTGATGTCCTGATTCTGCACCTCGGCAGCAATGCTCTCACACAGATCACTGGCCTCTCTTTAAAAATGCCGGTGTGCAGTGACCTGGCCTTTTTACATCACTTATGGCCGTACACGTGGCTGCTATGGTCTGACATCGTGCCGAGACACCGTTACAGGGGAGGCATTGACCTCTGTGGTATGGACCACGCTCGACGGTCAGTGAACAGGGCTGTCGCCCGGTTCCTTTTTGACAATGGCTTTGGAACAGCCATGAACCTCTTTCTATAGGATGTGCAAGCAGGCCTGGTGACCGAGCTGACGGTCGGGGGGGGATGGTGAGTCATCACGGACGACTCCCCGTGTGGTGGGTAGAACTGGTAAGGTAAAGATTTATGACCCATAGGTATCCGGCAGGTTCTCAATTGACTGGCCAACAAGTAGATAGGTACAGGGGAAATAGGATTGACGGTCAAGGGCGAACCATGCAAGGGGTGATGGCAGGAGCTTCACAGCCTGCATCACCCTGATATTGAACAGATACACGTCATAGGGTGGGGTCAGTAGATAGTATATTGACTTCGGTCAAAAATTTGTTTGTGTCAACAAACAAATTGATATAAATAGATACATGTAGCCAATTTCCATTGGCATTTTGGGAGGAACCTTACCAGTGTTACTGCGACCTGCTTGCCTTACAATTGGATGATACACCAATTGGATGATACACCAATTGAAAGTGATAATTCGGACTAGGGCATTATTCAATAAAAGTGGCCCGATGCCTTTAATCCAATACTGGTGTCTTTCTTTGGGGGGTGCGCCTGCAAAGGACCTGTGCAAAAGGGATGTGCAGTAACTACTTTCCCCCCGCTGCCAAATTATGAGGTAGCAGCAGCTCCGGGTGGGAAATGGAGAAAATTGGCATGGAGTTACGGGGTAATCCCGGCCAATACGGGGTACTTGACAGGTATGCTTCTGAGAAGCATGAAATAGCAGGGGTTTAAAAAAAAGAAAAAACCAAGAACAAATAAATGTAATCTTAACAAACTACTTTGGAGCTGTGAAACCAAAAAGTAGAATGCAAGCCACGAATGGAAATTATTATTATCCAGATGAGTAGCTATCTGTGTATATTAAACTTCAGAAAAGGAAAACACTGCAACCTCTAAGAAGAATTTCCACGTTGATATCACATATTATCCTCCCAGTATTCCATAGCTTGGCAGAATAGACGTTGCTACAAATCTATAGGAGAAAACTTTTTCAAAAAGTGACTTTATTTATTTTGTATTTATTCAATTTTAATCTGCTTAAGTGGGCTTTAAATGTACTAAATAAATGGAAAGGGAGTGAAAGGCAAAGAAAAAAGATTCCGATATTGGCGGTCAAAGCTGTCTAGAAGACTAGCCTCTGGGAACTTCATGAAGCAAGGAAACAGATGGTAATTTGTTTATGGCTGTTTCAGGGGTGAGATCAAAGAGCTATTGAATAGCCTGACAGGGATAAGTCACTAGAAGGGGCTAGATGTAGAGGGCAGTAACACATTGTCACTTTTGATTTTTATAGCTGAACTCTGTACTGTAGTTGGGATTGACGCCTAGATTTAGCCCGTTGCCCTTTTTTGTTTTGTGACTCAATATCAGTTCCCAGGAAATAATCCCTCTTGTTTGTTATTATCCACTGAATTCAATTTTTTGCAACATTCATAGGGTTTCCAGGGTACATGAACAAACAAATCAGCCATGTGATCCATATACAAAACAAATGTAGAAGAAGAAGATGATACCTTTTTTGGATCACTAAATAAAAAATAATTTCAAGCTTTTGTTATTCAAGATCACTTCTTCAAGCATGCAAATGTAGGGAAATCATCAATGAAAGTCCAAATGTTCATGGCATGGTGGTGTTTGCCAGGCGCTGTTATTAAAAAACTGAATGTGAAGTACAGTAATACCTCATACAAAGTCCACTTCATTCAACATCGAATTCATACAACATCGCCTAACTCCTTGAAAAAAGTTGCCTCATACAAAGTTGCTGCGACTTTGTATGAGGCATTGGGGTTTTTCCCAGGTTGCATTGTGCCTGGGCAGAATAAAAGAAGGGAAATCCAGCCAGACAAAAAATGCAGAGGAAACGAAGAAAGCCATCTGAGGCAAAATCAACAATTAATCAATATAATGTATTTTCATTATATTTATTAATTGTTGCTTTTACCTCAGATGGCTTCGTTCATTTCCTGGGCAGAATAAAAGGCAGGACACATGCATGCATTGCTCTTGTGGGTTTTGCATGAGGCGAAGAGTTTTTAGGAGTAGTTCTGAGCGCGACTTTGGATTTTTTTGAATTTTTTCATCAGAATTTTTAGAAGCATTCCTGGGATTTTTGCAGCATTCTTCAGGTTCTTGGACAATCAGGGTTGTTTGACATGTTTTTGTAATGTATTTAGCCTTTAGACAATGATTTCATAAAGTTCTGTCAGTTTGCCCTGAAGTCTGTGCTGTTATAGTACAATGTATCTCTATGAAAATGATGTTGTACAAGGCATCTCAGCAAGGATTTTGACATTGTATGAGGCATCGTGGCTAGGATTTTTGCATGCCTCATACAAAGTCCAAATCCAAATAAAGTCCAAACTTGTGGAATCAAGTTTGGACGTTGTATGAGGTATCACTGTAGTTATAAATAGAATAACTAGTGTATAACCATTCCCTGATGGAGGTTACCAAAATTTGCATTGCTTTGACATGGCCAAAGAGGGAGCCTGTGGCCTCAATGGAGCCATTTGGAAAGACTATAAGCAGAGGCTTGGTTTCCTGTGTCTTTTAAATGGAGGAGGGATATAAAATTGACTGCTACTTCACAATTATTTTTTAATATGTGATATCTAAGGCATCGTTTTACTAGTGCCACCCTCTGGTGAGTTTCCAGGATCCAGAAACCATTACAAGTAACACTAACATTGCTATTTTATGCACTCAGGATGCTTGAACATATGGTAACCCTAGGAAGTTTTTCGAGATATGAGATATGTTCAAGGCCATATTACCCTGAAGATACTCCCTCAGGGATGCAAAAATAATACAATCAGGTGCATGTCAGAATTTATTTAAAAAACAAATTGCAGGTGGATAAATCTTCCCATAGCACACCATTGCATAAGGCTAAATATGATATTGCAAGCGCGGCGCCAAAATGGCCGCCGCGCTCTTTGCGGGCCCCCCCACCGGACGAAGGCATCCGGGTAGTTAGGGGCGCGGCCAGCTCCCTTATAAAAGGGGTGGCCACAAGGCAGCCGAGCTGCCATTTTGCGAAGCGACGGAGCGGAGAAGTTTTTCCCTCCTACCTCCGTCGCTTGTCCACCTGAGCCTCTTTGCTGCTGATTCTCTCCTTTTAGGCTTCCCATTGACCAGCTGTAATGCCCTCGAAGAAGAAGGTGACTGCGAACGCGGCTCGTTCCGCGCGGAGGCGCAATCCGGGTCGGAGGACCGCGGCTGCGCCTCCCCAGCAGCCTCCTCTGCCCGAACCCACCGGGACCGGTGGGATGGGGTTAATTCCCCCTTGGCCGGTGGCTGGGGGTCCACGTGTGGGCACAGTAGGGGCCGCGGCTCCCGGCCCGCAAGCGGCGGCCGCCGCTGCTGGCGTCACCCATTCTGCTGGGCCTTCCTCCGTTGGGGCGCAGCTTAATGCGGGGGCTTCCAACCTTGGGGGTGGGGTGGCCCCCTTCCATGGCAGGGTTCTTCCCCGGCCCAACCGGGCCCGGGCTTTGGATCATGGCCCTATTCCGGCCCCGGGGTGCAGGGACCTGTGCCGACGCCTGTAGTTAGTGGGCCGGATGGCCCTTTACCCCCCCTTGGTTTAGGTGGCTATGTCAGCGTGGAGGCCCTCCTGGCCCGCGTTGCGGCCCTTGAGGCATCCCTGGCCTGGGTTAGTCACCCTGGGGCCCCCTTTGTGGGGCCGGTCGGTCCATTGTCTGCTGGGCAGCGGCAGGCGGTGGGACGGGTTGAACTGCCTGAGGCGCGTGGCCCGGCTTCGGCCACTGCCCCGCAGCTCCCCAATCAACAGGCCGGTGCTGATCAAGCCCCGTCGACGAGCTCTAGGGCGGTCGTGAGCTACGACGCTCCCAGTGGGCCGGAACCCCCGGTGGGGGCGGCCCATGGGGGCGCAGCGTGTGAGTATGCGGCCCAAAATAGTGCACAAACACACATGGCCGCGTTGGGGGGGGGGCTTTTCAGTGGCCTTGGCCTCGCACGGGTGGGGCGGCGGTCCAGTCACCGACGCCCCACCCGGTGACTTCAACTATCACCCTGGGCCCCGGGGTAGGGGGTCCTTCTTACCCGGTCGGGAATCTTCTAGGGGTGACCGGGTTAGTCCAGACTCCTCCGCAGATGCCCGCAGTTTCCACCGTGCCTGTTTCGGCCTTGCCGACGGCAGGGTATACTTTGCCACTGGGGGACCATTTGGCACAGGCCACCAGAGAGAAGATCTGGCAGGGGGATTATGTGGACATCTTTTCCCTCCTTAACAGGGAGCCCACCAAGGAGGAGAGGGAGGGGCAAGATGAGAAGGATAAGGAGCAAGCGCGTCGTCGCAAGCCACCACGTACGTGGGCCAACTGGTTGCCGGCCTACCTCATCTACATGGCGGTATACCTCAGGGCCCGGCCTGATTTGGCGATTCCGATGGTCCAGTATTTGGACAACATTTACCGGGCGATGGTTGACTTCCCGGGCCCGTCGTGGTTGGCTTACGATGAGGAATTCCGTATGCGGATTCCCCTGCACCCAGAGATGAGGTGGGCCGAGCCCTGCCAGCGGCTGTGGCTGCTGTACATGACTCCCACGCGCCCTGCGCCCGGGGAAAGATACCATTGTGGACATGCGGTCCAGCGAGTGGCCCCAGCACAGGCTCCCCGCCAGGTGGTGGGGCAGGGGGTTCCAGCCCACCTGCTGTGCTGGACTTCCTCGTCCAATGGTTCCTGCAACAGGAAGAATTGCAAGTACAGACATGAGTGTCCCTCCTGCGCTGGCCCCCATGCGGCCTCTGCCTGTCCCAGGCCTGGGGGGATGCGGGGCAGAGGAAGGGGCGGACAGGGGGCTGGCAAAACTGCCGCGGAGGGAGCTGGTTCACCAAAAGGCCCCCTCCCCAATTAATGTGGACATGTTGGAGCGTTGGCTCGCATTGTACCCGAGGGAGGAGGATGCGGTTTACCTTCTTCAAGGTTTTAGACGGGGGTTCCGTATCCCTTTTGTGGGCGACAGGTCCCCCCAGGATGCCCCCAACCTTTTGTCCCTTAGGGGGCGGGAGGAGGTAGCTGCCGCCAGCATTACTAAGGAGGTCAATATGGGCAGGGTTGCCGGCCCTTTCCCTACACCCCCGTTCCCCAATCTTAAGGTGTCACCTTTGGGCTTGGTCCCCCAAAAATCACCGGGCGAGTTTCGCCTGATTCATCATTTGTCTTATCCAGCCGGCCGATCGGTCAATGATGCTATCCCTGATGACCTTTGATCAGTCAGGTATACATCTTTTGACCACGCGCTGCGCATGGTGCGCTCATGTGGCCCGGGTGCGCTGTTGGCCAAGTGCGACATTAAGTCGGCGTTTCGCCTCTTGCCAGTGCACCCGGGCGATTTTGAGTTGCTGGGTTTCAAGTTCCGGGGTGAATATTACTTTGATAAGGCCATGCCTTGTGGCTGTTCCATATCATGCTTGGCTTTTGAGCGTCTTAGCACGTTCCTACAGTGGGCTTTTGTCCGCAGGTCAGGGTCCCGGTCTGTAGCCCATTACCTGGATGATTTTTTATTCGGGGGTGAACGGGGCTGGGACACGTGCACACGTCTCCTCAACACATTTCAGATGCTAATGGAGGAACTCGGTGTCCCTTTAGCACCCGAAAAGACCGAGGGCCCATCTACTCAGCTAGTATTTCTGGGGGTGGAGATTGACACGGTAGCGCAGGCTTCTAGGTTACTGGGGGATAAGGTGTCAAGAATTGTGGCCCTTATCTCAGACTTCCTTGCTAAACGCAAGGCATCCCTGCGGGAACTGCAGGTGCTACACGGTCACCTCAATTTCGCTTGCAGGGTGGTTGCACCGGGCAGAGCGTTTGCTCGGCGCTTGTGCGACGCCATGGCAGGCTTATCTAGGCCCCACCATAGGGTTAGACTCACCCGGGGTATCAGGGCAGATATGTTTATCTGGCTCCAGTTCCTGAGGGAGTTCAATGGAGTGTCATTTTGGAGGTCTGACCTCCTGGCTTCCCCTCGCTTTCAGATACAGTCTGATGCTTCAGGGTCCCTGGGTTATGGGATGTACTTCAATGGGAAGTGGGCCTATGGTGGGTGGCCACCAGCCTGGGCAGGCATGGGCTGCCTGCGTGATCTCACGTATCTGGAATTTTTCCCTATCCTGGGGGCTTTGATGCTATGGGGCGAGGAGTGGGCCAACTCGGTTGTCCATTTCTGGTGCGACAATGCGGCCGTCGTCCACATTGTCAACTCACAGACTTCCAAATCGCCCAGGGTCATGGACCTAGTGCGCCAGTTTGTGTTGCGCAGGCTGCGCCTCAACGTCCTCTTCAGGGCCAGGCATGTCCCGGGGGTCAATAATGATATCGCTGACGCTTTGTCCCGCCTGCAGATCTCCCGGTTCCGTGCCTTGGCCCAGGATGTGGAGGAATTTCCCTCGCCACTCCCGGAAGAGATATGGACCATTGGCAAGGAGAGGTGAACCGGGCGATTGGCTTGTCACTGGCGCCAAGCACGCGTAAGGCATATCACCATGCATTCCATTCTTTCAGAGCCTTCTGTATCCAATCCCGGCTGCCAGAAACCTGGCCGATCCCAGTGACCCATGTACTTCAGTTCATGTTTTACCTGCATGCCCAGGGCCTTGCACCTCGCACCATAGCATCTAGGCTGTCAGCATTGGCTTTTATGGCCTAGGTGGGAGGTCATGTGGATAGTACCGCTGACTTCCGTGTGAGACATGTTTTGGAGGGGTGGGGGCGGGAGCGTGGGCGTTGCCCGGACGACCGCCACCCGATTTCCCCAGGGGTTCTTACCCAACTGGCCCGGGGCTGGCCTGGCCTCTGTTTTGATAGATATGAGGCAGCCCTATTTCATGCAGCCACAACGGTGGCATTTTTTGGAGCGCTCCGCATCAGCGAGCTTGTGATGCTGTCTAAGGCGGATGCAAGTCGTAGGGCACTGGAACTCGAGGATGTCTATGTTGCCAAAGACTGGGCTCAGTTGAGGATACGCTCCTCTAAGACGGATCAGCATGGTGTAGGCAGTGGTGTGGGACTGCTACGGTGTTCTTTGGCAGACATCTGTCCGGTTGGTGCCCTACATGAGTTTATTGCACTGCGTGGCACGCACCATGGCCCGTTTTTCTGTCACCAAGATGGGTCTCCCCTTACTAAGTTTCAGTTTGGAAGGTGACAGGCAAAGCGCTCGCCAGTGTAGGCCTCCCGGGGGCCCGTTATGGCACCCATTCGTTCAGAATAGGGGCGGCCTCCACTGCTGCTGTTTTTGGGTACTCCGGGGCTGAAATACGCCGCATGGGGAGGTGGGGTTCGCGGTGTTTTCAATTTTATGTCCGCCCTCTCCCACAGTGAGTACCAGCCTGGTCACCACATCTTTTCTCTCCCTCGTTTTTTCCCTTGACAGACCCTGGGTGTCGTATTACACCGGTGACAGTATGGCTGGTGGGCCATAGCTACGTGCACAGGGCAGCGCGTTACGCTGCGGCGACAGAGTGGGGACCCCGACTGGGACTGGGTGCATACACAAGTCTCACATGGTATGGTAAGCCTGGGATGTTATGGCGGGAGCTGTTGCCATTCCTTTTTTCAGGTCGGAATGCTGACCCGCCTGACATTCTCATCATACACCTTGGGGGCAATGATTTGGGCCAGGTCACCGGCTTATCGCTAAAGCATGCGATTTGCGGCGACCTCGCCTACTTGCATTACGTGTGGCCCGCCACCACCATTGTTTGGTCGGATGTGGCACACGTATAGGGGAGGGTTCGACCTCCCGGCCCTTGACCGGGCTAGACGCATGGTGAACAGGGCTGTGGCCCGGTTCATTGTCAGCAGGGGTTGGGGGAGGGTCAGCCCTCACCCCGCCATTAGTCTGCGAAATTATGACCTTTATGCAGGGGATGGGGTCCATCTGTCGCGAGGAGGTATGGACCTCCTGTTGGGTGATTGGCGAGCAGGCCTGTTGACTGAGCTGACGGTCTGGGGGGGCGTCGAGCCTTCTTTGAAGCCCCTCCGTGTGGCGGGTAGCATTGGTAAGGTAAACATTATGACCCACAGGTATCCGGCAAGTTCGCAATTGACTGGATAACACTAGACAGGCATGAGTTGGTTAAACGTTGTCCGGTCAACGACGAACTAGGCGACGGGGTGATGGCTATAGCTAGACAGCATGCATCACCCCGTGATTTTACGGATACGCGTCAGAGGGTGGGGTCATTAGTTAGATATTGACTACGGTCAACAATTTGTTTGTTGTCAACAAACAAATTGATACAAATAGATACATTGTAGCAATTGCCGTTGGCAATTTTGGGTGGTACCTTACCAGTGTTACTTCGGCCTGCTTGCCTTAAGAATTATGATTGGTCAATTACCAATAGAAATTTATAATTCGGACTAGGGCATGAATCAATAAATGTGGCCCAATGCCATTATCCACTTTTATCAGTGTCTGAGTCCTTTATTGGGGGGTGCGCCTGCAATGTTTGTTGTTCAGATATAGAAGTCTGTTACTATAAATGTCTGGATAAATACATATGGCAACAAATGATATGACAGAGCTTATGTTTGCATTATACATTTGTTTGGCTTTCTTTCTTAATGAAAGCAAGAAATGTTGTTCCGTATTATTGTAAGTTTGCCTGACAGTTCAGCTGTTTGATGGTTTTATAAAAATAAATTTGTAAAGTGATATATTGGAAATTTGAAAGAGACAGTCAATTTATGTTGGTGCAGCTCAATCTGGAATAAAGTGTTTCCCAATTTTGGGTTTCTCATAAAGCCTTTCAGTGAGCTTCCCCTTCAGAAAATGTTGCTACCATCTGCAGTTGGTGTGCTCTACATTGGCTGTTGATCAAACATGCAGATGAAAATTGAATTCAGCACTGATTTTTATTGAGCATCGCTTGACAATAGGAATAGTTGTAAACTGACAAGAAACTGAATGGGTTCTTGGCCATGGTTCACAGCAACAGAATCTGATGCATGCTGCTATTTTCTGAACCTTTTACCTGTACTTTTTAGAGATGGTGTGTTCCTGTTGAAAGACTGGATAGAGAGGTGTGATAAAAGTGAACAAAGAGTAGAAATGTATAAACAGATGAAATTGAATTGGTTTCAAGTAATGTTAGTAAATAAGTGGAATACAAGATATAAAGAAGAACCTAGTTTAGGAAGAGAAAAGACGGAATTTGAAGAGGTATGTAAACTAAGAAAAGGTGAAATCGTGATAAAGTGTCTGGTGAGTAAGATTTATAAAATTTTAAATAAGGAGGATAAGCCACAGGATACATTGAAAATAATATGGGAACGAGATTTAAATATAGAAATCATGGAAATAAATTGGAAAAATAAATGGAGGAGAAGAATTATGAAATGTCTGTCAGTTAGTGTAAAAGAACATAACTATAAAATGTTTTTGGTACAAAACCTTGAGAGATCCCCAAAAGTTCTTTGAAACTTTGGGCAAAAAAACAATTCAGTCCAATAACTCCCTTCTACTTCATACAGCCTTCTTTGTAGCCATTTCTATTGCATTTCAAGAAGGGCTGACAAAACAGCTATGAGACTTTGATTCAGAACCAGTATATATGTTACTAAAAATCCACCATTAGACAATGAAATATCTTCAGTGCTAGTTGTGCGCTTGTTGTTACTACAGGAGCTTTTCTTGTGGCCTTTGGTCTGAAGTGTCTCAGGGACATAACAACATTCTTTATTTCTGAGCCTAATTTCTCAGGCATGAAAGCCTGCCTGAATCATGTCTCTGGAACATTGATATGATGTCAACTCTAATAAATGGCTATTTTACCACTTACCACAGGGAAAAGAATAGGAGTGATCTGAGGCTGATAATTTTAATCTCCATCAGGAGTAAACCTTTTCAAAGATTTAATTGGCTTCTGTTCCAGACCTTTTGGAAGGTTTACCAACAGTACATGGGGATTTCCACCCCACTAAACTCTGTACTGCTACTGCTAAGACTTAAGCAATAAAAAGGCTCACAAGTTATGATGCTAATGCTCCACCTCATTCCTTGTTCCAAAAGAAGTATGACTAATAGGTGGATTAGTGTGAGTTGCATTGCAGGATGAGGGAGAAATTCAATGTATGCCTAAAAGTAAGTGTTATTTCATTGTTTCTGATGTTAGAACTAAGAATATTTCTCAGAATAGGTACCACCACTCTAAATGTTCTGCTCCAAACAACTGCTTAATAGTCCTTAATATTGTACTGTACAGTAAATAAGCAATCATGAATAAAATATTCCCCCACTAGGTGAGAACCTTGTCAAGGCACAGAGGCTTGAGCGGTCTAACTAGGCACTGTTGCCCATCACTTGTCAATGATGTTAGGCCATGAGTAAGACTCACCAAAGCATCTTCTGTCAGATCCCTTGGGCAAGGTGAAAGTGGAGGTTCTGCCTAGCCAAGTGGCCATCATGGTCTGCCTAGCCAAGTGGGTGACATGATATCCAAATGGCTAAAAAACCACATGCAGATGGATGTGATTTCTCAAGTCCATTTGCGTGTGCAGAATGTTATCACAGAGATGTCTACCATTGTACGGACTCCTCACTAAATAACAACTCCAAGGTATCCAAGGAATAAAATATTAGAGGTTGTCAATAGCTTTGTGACTTTGGTAGGGGGTGATAATTACTGTATTATGATATCAATAAAATTTTCAGAGTAGGTTCACAGGTCTGTTAGAGGGTAAAAGCTTTATATTTTCATCTTGTTTCTTGGGTGTAAACAAGATCCCTTCTAGAAGCAGTTTCAATGAATTACTTTTCCTTTTGTGTGTATCACTGAGATTAGATGAGCCCCGGAGGAAGGCATCTTTCAATATCAGGACATTTAAGTTACCCCTTTGACTACAAAAGTGTTGTTCAGTCACACAGTCGATTCCGACCCTTTGCAACTAAATAAAGAGTAGTTTTGTAATAATGATCTCTGCCTGCTTCTTGAATTGCAAAATCAATGGGGTTTATTTGCTGACATATTCCAGTCTTCCTCCTGAGATGTGTAAAGTGCAACAGATAGCCATCAAAGCATTGATCAACCACTTATTAATCCCAAGTAGTTACAGCATTGGAACCTTAACTGGAATTTGGTTAATTACCCTCCAGGTCCATGCAAATCTGTTTATTTTCAGCTCAAGGAGACTCCTCTTGTGTAATTAAACTGAAGGGTGGAGCTAAAACTGCAGAAGCAAAAAAGCCAGACTGTTGTGTTTTGTCTTTGCTAAAACTGACTTTCAGTGACATTGTGTTGCTAGTTGGTAAAGAGTGAAACTGATGACAGTCTGTTCATGTTTGCAGGCGCACCCCCCAATAAAGGACTCAGACACCAATGAAAGTGGATAACGGCATTGGGCCACATTTATTGATTCATGCCCTAGTCCGAATTATAAATTTCTATTGGTAATTGACCAATCATAATTCTTAAGGCAAGCAGGCCGAAGTAACACTGGTAAGGTACCACCCAAAATTGCCAACGGCAATTGCTACAATGTATCCATTTGTATCAATTTGTTTGTTGACCACAAACAAATTGTTGACCGTAGTCAATATCTAACTAATGACCCCACCCTCTGACGCGTATCCGTAAAATCACGGGGTGATGCATGCTGTCTAGCTATAGCCATCACCCCGTCGCCTAGTTCATCGTTGACCGGACAACGTTTAACCAACTTATGCCTGTCTAGTGTTGTCCAGTCAATTGCGAACTTGCCAGATACCTGTGGGTCATAATGTTTACCTTACCAGTGCTACCCGCCCATGTGACCAAAGTCAACAGCAGCAGCAGAAAAACCCCTATGTCAAACCATAGCAACAGTGTGGGATGGGCGAAAAAACCAGGACCCGGAAGCCAATATGGGTCCCAGCCAAAAATTCCCACCCGGCCCCGAAGCAACCAAAATATCACACTGTTAACTAGGGAGGGGGTGGAGGGGAAAAACTTCTCCGCTCCGTCGCTTCGCAAAATGGCAGCTCGGCTGCCTCGTGGCCACCCCTTTTATAAGGGAGCTGGCCACGCCCCTAACTACCCGGATGCCTTCATCCTGTGGGGGGCCCCCCGCAAAGAGCGCGGTGGCCATTTTGGCGCCGCGCTTGCATTGCAGGCGCACCCCCCAATAAAGGACTCAGACACCAATGAAAGTGGATAACGGCATTGGGCCACATTTATTGATTCATGCCCTAGTCCGAATTATAAATTTCTATTGGTAATTGACCAATCATAATTCTTAAGGCAAGCAGGCCGAAGTAACACTGGTAAGGTACCACCCAAAATTGCCAACGGCAATTGCTACAATGTATCCATTTGTATCAATTTGTTTGTTGACCACAAACAAATTGTTGACCGTAGTCAATATCTAACTAATGACCCCACCCTCTGACGCGTATCCGTAAAATCACGGGGTGATGCATGCTGTCTAGCTATAGCCATCACCCAGTCGCCTAGTTCATCGTTGACCGGACAACGTTTAACCAACTTATGCCTGTCTAGTGTTGTCCAGTCAATTGCGAACTTGCCGGATACCTGTGGGTCATAATGTTTACCTTACCAGTGGTACCCGCCACATGGAGGGGCTTCAAAGAAGGCTCGACGCCTCCCCCAGACCGTCAGCTCGGTCGACAGGCCTGCTCGCCAATCACCCAACAGGAGGTCCACACCTCCTCGTGACAGATGGGCCCCATCCCCTGCATACAAGTCATAACTTTGGAGGCTAATAGCGGGGTGACGACTGACCCTCCCCCAAGCCCTGTAGACAAGGAAACGCGCCACTGCCCTATTCACCATGCGTCTAGCACGGTCAAGGGCCAGGAGGTCAACACCCCCTCTGTAGGAATGGCGCGGGACCATGTCCGACCAAACAACGGTTGTGGCGGGCCAGACGTAATGCAGGTAGGCGAGGTCCTCGCAAATCGCATGTTTCAGCGACAAGCCGGTGACCTGGCCCAAATCATTGCCCCCCAGGTGTATGATCAGAATGTCAGGCGGGTCAGCATTCTGGCCTGAAAAAAGGAAAGGCAGCAGCTCCCGCCACAACATCCCGGGCTTACCATGCCATGTGAGACTTGCGTATGCACCAAGTCCCAGTCGGGGTCCCCACTCTGTCGCCGCAGCATAACGCGCTGCCCTGTGCACGTAGCTATGGCCCACCAGCCATACTGTCACCGGTGTAATACGACACCCCGGGTCTGTAAGGAAAAATGAGGGAAAGTAGGTAAGGTGACTGGGTTGGTACTCACGGCGGGAGTGGGCGCACATAAAACTGAAAACATTGCGAACCCCACCGTCCCATGCTACGTATGTCAGCCCCTGAGTACCCAAAAACAGCTGCGGTTGAGGCCGCCCCTATACGGAATGAATGAGTGCCATAGCGGGCGCCTGGGAGGCCCACACTGGCCAGCGCTTTGCCCGTCACCTTCCAAAATTGAAATTTAGTAAGGGAAGACCCATCTTGGTGACAGAAAAATGGGCCATGGTGCGTGCCATACAGTGCAAGGAAATCCTGTAGGGCACCAACCGGACAGATGTCTGCCGAGGAACATCGTAGCAGTCTACTCCACTGCCTACGCCGTGCTGATACGTTTTAGAGGAGCGTATCCCCAACTGAGCCGAATATTGTTCACTCAGACATCTTCGAGTTCCAGTGCCCTACGACTTGCATCCGCCTTATACAGCATCTCAAGCTCGCCGATGCGGAGCACTCCAAAAAAGGCCACCGTTGTAGCCGCATGAAATGGACTGCCTCATCTTATCAAAACAGAGGCAAGGCCAGCCCCGGGCCAATTGGGTAAAAACCCCTGGGGAAATCGGGTGGCGGTCGTCCGGGCAACGCCCACGCGCGCACACCCACCCCTCCAAAACATGTCTCACACGGAAGTGAGTGGTGCTGTCCACGACTTGCATCCGCCTTATACAGCATCTCAAGCTCGCCGATGCGGAGCGCTCCAAAAAAGGCCACCGTTGTAGCCGCATGAAATGGACTGCCTCATCTTATCAAAACAGAGGCCAGGCCAGCCCCGGGCCAATTGGGTAAAAACCCCTGGGGAAATCGGGTGGCGGTCGTCCGGGCAACGCCCACGCGTGCGCACCCACCCCTCCAAAACATGTCTCACACGGAAGTCAGTGGTGCTGTCCACATGACCACCCCCTTTGGCCATAAAAGCCAACGCTGACAGCTTAGATGCTATGGTGCGAGGTGCAAAGCCCTGGGCATGCAGGTAAACCATGAACCGCAGAACATGGGTTACCGGGATCGGCCAGGTTCCTGGCATTTGGAATTGGGTACAGAATGCTCTGAAAGAATTAAATGCGTGGTGATACACCTTACGCGTGCGTGGCGCTAGTGACAGGCCAATCTCCCGGTTCACCTCTCCTTGCCGATGTTCCATATCCCGTCCGGGAGTGGCGAGGGAAATTCCTCTGCATCCGGGGCCAAGGCACGGAACCGGGAGATCTGCAGGCGGGACAAAGCATCAGCAATATCATTAGTAACCCCCGGGACATGCCTAGCCCTGAAAAGAACGTTGAGGCGCAGGCTGCGCAACGCAAACTGGCGCACTGGGTCCATAACCCTGGGCGATTTAGAGCTCTGTGCATTGACAAAGTGGACAACAGCCGCATTGTCACACCAAAGTGGACAACCGAGTTGGCCTCCTCCTCGCCCCATAGCATCAAAGCACCCAGTATAGGGAAAATTCCAGATACGTGAGACCACGCAGGCGACCCGTGCCTGCCCAGGATGGTGGCCACCCACCATAGGCCCACTTCCAATTGAAGTTCATCCCATAACTCAGGGATCCCGCCGCATCGGGCTGTATCTTAAAGCAAGGGGAAGCCAGGAGCTCAGACCTCCAAAATGACACCCCATTGAAATCCCTCAGGATCTGTAGCCAGACAAGCACGTCTGCCCTGATACCCCGGGCAAGTCTAACCCTATGGTGGGGCCTGGATAGTCCTGCCATGGCGTCGCACAAGCGCCGCGCAAATGCCCTGCCCGGTGCGACGACCCTGCCAGCGAAATTGAGGTGACCATGTAGCACCAGCAGGTCCCTCGGTAATGCCATGCGCTTGGCCAGCAAGTCCGAGATAAGGGCCACTAGCTTTGACACCTTATCCCGCTGCAACCTAGAAGCCTGTGCTACAGTGTCAATCTCCATCCCCAGGATTACTAGCTGTGTAGGCGGGCCCTCGGTCTTTTCGGGCGCTAAAGGGACACCAAGTTCCTCCATTAGCGTCTGAAATGTGTTGAGGAGACGTGTGGACGTGTCCCAGCCCTGTTCAGCCCCGAATAAAATCATCCAGGGAATGGGCTACAGACCGGGACCCTGATCTGCGAACAAAAGCCCACTCTTGGAAGATGGAGTAACGCTCGAATGCCGAGCCCGAATTGGAACAGCCAAAAGGCATGGCATCAGTGCAATAAGATGCTCCCCGGAACGGGGGCGCAGGGACAGGGCCAACGACCCTGCGCGCATAGACCTCCTAATCATTGCTGGCAGGAGCCACCTCCTCCCTCCCCCTAAGGGATAAAGATTGGGGGCATCCTGAGGGGACCTATCACCCATGAAAGGGATACGTAACCCCTGCCTAAAACCCTGAAGGAGATCTCCGCATCCTCTCCCTTCGAGGACAATGTGAGCCAGCGCTCCAACATGTCCACATTAATTGGGGAGGGAGCCCTTTGGTGAACTAGATCCATATGCGGCAGTCTTGCCAGCCCCCTGTCCACCCCTCCCTCTGCCCCGCATCCCTCCAGGCCTGGGACAGCCAGAGGCCGCATGGGGGCCAGCACAGGGGGACACTAATGTCTGTATTTGCCATTCTTCCTATTGCAGGAACCATTGGACGAGAAAGTCCAGCACAGCAGGCGGGCTGAAACCCCCCGCCCCGCCCCCTGGCAGTGGATCTGTGCTGGGGCCGCCCGCTGGACCGCATGTCCACAATGGTATCTCTCCCCGGGCGCGGGGCGCGTGGGCGTCATGTACAAAAGCCACAGCCTCTGGCCTGGCTCAACCCACCTAATGTCGGGGTGCCGGGGAATCCGCATATGGAATTACACGTCATAAGCCAACCACGATGGGCCCGGAAAGTCAACCATCGCCCGGTAGATGTTGTCCAAATACTGGACCATCGAAATTGCCAAATCCGGCCGGGCCCTAAGGTACACCGCCATGTATATGAGGTAGGCCGGCAACCAGTCGGCCCACGTACGTGGTGGCTTGCTACGACGTGCCTGCTCCTTATCCTTCTCATCCTGCCCCCCCTACTCCTTGGTGGGCCCTCTGTTGAGGAGTGAGAAGGTATCCACGTAATCCCCCCGCCAGATCTTCTCTTTGGTGGTCTGTGCCAAATGGACACCTAGCGGTAAGGAATACCCCGCCGTCAGCAAGGCCGACACGGGCACAACAGGAACTGCTGGCATCTGAAAGGGGGCCTGTACTAACCCAGCCACCCCCAAAACATTCCCCACAGGGTAGAAAACACCCCCCACCACGGGGCCCTGAGTGGTAGTTATCGTCGCCAGGTGGGGCGTCAGCGGCTGGACCGCTGCCCCACCCGCGCGAGGCCAGGCCATTGGAAACCCCCCCAACGTGGCCACGTGTGTAGGTGCACTAGCTTGGACCGCATACTCACGTGCTGCACCCCCGTAGGCCGTCCCCACCGGGGGTTCCGGCCCACTGGGGGCGTCGGAGCTCACAACCGCCGTCGAGCTCGTCGATGGGGCCTGACCCGCACCGGTCTGTTGAATGGGGAGCTGCGAGGCAGTGGCCCAGGTCGTGCCACGCGCCTCAAGCAGCTCGACCCGTCCCGTCGCCTGCCGCTGCCCAGCAGACGACGCGTCGAAACGAACCCCAAATGGAGACCAAGAGTGGCTAGCCCGGGCCAGGGATGTCTCGAGGGCCGCAACGCGGGCCAATAAGGCTTCCACGCTGACATGGGGCAAACGACCAGCCGGCCCGCCTACTACAGGCATGGGTACAGGTCCCTGCACCCCGGGGCCCGAATAGGGCAACAACCCCACACCCGGGCCCGTTAGGGCCGATGTAGCAACCTGCCAGGGAAGGGGACCGGACCACCCCCCAAGGCTGGAAGGCCTCGGAGCGAGCTACGCTCCTATAAAGGGAGGCCCAGCGGAATGGGCAACACCATGAGAGGTGTCCACCGCTTGCGGGCCGAGGGCCGCAGCCCCTACTGGCCCCGTGCGTGGGCCACTATCCTCCAGCCAGGGGGAATAGACCCCATTCCACCGGTCCCGGTGGGTGCAAGCAAATGTGGCTGCTGGGGAGGCGCAGCCGCGGTCTTCCAACCCAGATTGCGCCTCCGAACCGCCCGAGCCACGCTCGCAGCCGCCTTCTTCTTCGCGGGTCTCTCAGCCAATCGATGGGAAGCCGAAACGAGAGAATTCAGCAGCCAAAAGGCTTCCCGGTAAAAGCCAAAAGCGACGGAGGTAAGAGGGAAAAACTTCTCCGCTCCGTCGCTTCGCAAAATGGCAGCTCGGCTGCCTCGTGGCCACCCCTTTTATAAGGGAGCTGGCCACGCCCCTAACTACCCGGATGCCTTCGTCCTGTGGGGGGCCCCCCGCAAAGAGCGCGGCGGCCATTTTGGCGCCGCGCTTGCATTTGCTCAGGGACAATGTCAGATGTCATGTTTCAGCTATTTGTCTATTTGCAACTTTTTCAAGGTTTCTTTCCAGGAAAACAGCGAGTTTCCACCCCCACCAGCTTTCACCCATTGGATTAAATATCAATGCTACTTATTTCATATTGCTGCAACATCAGTAGACATGATCAAACTGTTCTTGGCTGTAGAGGCAGCTCTAGCCAATTGCTGTCCATCAGATAATGCTTATCTAATTTGGATATCTGACTCCCTGTCAATTGTTTTTACTCACTGTTCCTTACTGCCATAGCTCTTGTTACAAGTGTATGAAGACCCAGAAAGCTGAGCCATTCAGTTGTACATACACAGAACAGCTCATCTTCCAAAATCAGCTTCTAAAAACAGGTGAATTAGAGAGTCACTTTTCCTTGATATTTGTCGGAAAAACATATATAAAAAGTTATCAGTTGGGGATGCTTTGATATATCACAAAGAGCTGCAACCTATGTTGACACAGGGATCATGAGATTTATAATTGAAACAAATAATTTTCTGACAGGATAGCCCTACCATAGGAAAGTAGTTCAATTGCCTTTGCTTCCTCTCCTACGTTAAGTTCTTCCTCTTTAGCTATGATCAGTAAAACAAGTGCTAAATTGTCAAGCCAGTTTCCAGATGTCCTGAATTTTTTTGTGTCTGTATTTAGTGGATCATGACTGTGCTTATTTTTCACATCTACTTTTTTTTAGCCTTGTGTATGTTACAAATATATACATGCTATGCTGGTCTTAGACGAGAGGCTCCCAATTCCCAGCCCATGGGCCTAATACAGCCCACTCATATCATTAATCCAGCCCACAGTGGCCACACATGCACCTCTAGACCCGCCCCTCACTGCAGGAAGTAGCAATACATCACTTACCTCAGTGGTGGCAGTGGCAGTGGGAATTACACAGTTTTTGTCACTTCATGCACAGCCTCTGCCAGTTCCCAGGGTGATGAGGGGCTTTTCAGAGAATGTTTGCTCCAGAATGATAATTTTCCGATGCTCTTCTGCTGCACATTGGTAGTTAGAGTGGGACAGTGAGTGCCTTCCGGTGGCTGGCGGAGCTTACGTCAGCATCTGGGATCCCAGCACAGAATGAGGAAGTAGCTCACCATCCCGCTCTAGCTGCCGAAGCGCAGTGGAGGAGCATCAGAAAATTAACAAACTGGAACAAACATGCTCCGAAAAGCCTCCTGCTGCCCTGGGAAGCAGCGGAGGCTGTGCACAAAGCAGCAAAAATGGGACAATTCCTGCTGATGATGATGACAATGATAATGAAAATGTAAGTTGTGGGCACAGCCACACCTCTGGCCCCTACATCTGAGCATAGTGGCAGGAACTGGCCCCTGGTGGAAAAATTCCTGCTGCTGCTGATGACAATGATAACGAAAATGTAAGTTGTGGGCACAGCCACACCTCTGGCCCCTACATCTGAGCATAGTGGCAGGAACTGGCCCCTGGTGGAAAAATGTTGGGAACCCCTGTCTTAGACCATAATAACGATTTGATTTGAAATGTATACATTGTTTTGCACACATTTTTCCTTTGCTGAAACTCATTGCAAGTGCTGAAATGCATGACTTTCTGAAGCAAGGATCACTTCATATGTTGGCAATTTTGATAAATGGATATTTGCTGAATATATATTTATGTAGGGAAATGCAAATTCAAGTTATTTCTTTTCCATGCTGAATTAAGCAAAAGTCACCATTTAGATTGAAGTGGATTAATGGATATTAAATGACAGACATAGTTCTTAAGTTGTACATCAATTTAAACTTATTATGGCAAGCATTGTTGGTTTCATATATGTGCCGACAGATTCTGAGCTGGTGATGACAGATCAGAAAAGGGATTGTGATGAACATTTAGTGAAAATGTTGACTCAAGTGTTTAACTGCCTTTAAAAATCTATATTAGATCTAATTAGAAAGGGAAATAAAAATTAAATCACTGTTGTCACACAGCCCTTATAGACTTTTTCATCACTGAGCTTCAGAAATAACATATTACAGTATACAATTGCCATCTCTCAGGTTTTGGCCCCAAGACATGTCTACTATGGGTCTCAGGCTTTGGAGCTGAAATCTGGGAGAATGAGTGGCTGCTAACCTGTTATCACTTGATTTGGGAAGTCATATTCAGGTGCTCTGTTTCAATGTCTTGTATGCTGCTGAACTTCTTGTCCAAGTCATAAGAACATAAGAACAGCCTTGCTGGAACAGGCCACAGCCCATCCAGTCCAGCATTCTGTCTCACACAGTGGCTTACCATTTCCTTCAGGGTATTCCCAAGCAGATGCCTTCACCTGCTTAGGATTCCCTGGAAATGATATTGAGAGATATCCTGCCTATCTCTCCAACCCAGAGGTTGTCCTTAAGTATCCATAATTATAGCCATTGATACTCTTGTCCTCCATGAACTTGTCTAATCCTTTCTTAAAGCTGTCAAGACTGACAGCTGTTACCACTTCTTCTGGCAGGGAGTTCCATAGACCAGTAATTCCTCTGGGTGAAAAAGTACTTTCTCTTATTTTTTTGAGAACTAGTACCCAAAAGTTTCATGGAGTGTCCCCTAGTTCTAGTGTTATGCGATAGGGAAAACAGTTTTTCCTTATCTACTTTGTCCACACCGTGCATGATTTTATAAACTTCAATCAGGTCACCTGTTAGACGTCGTCGTTCAAGAGTGAAGAGGCCCAACCGTTGCAGCCTCAGATGGTAAGGAAGGTGTTCCAGTCCCCTAATCATTCTGGTTGCCCTCCTCTGCACTTTTTCCAGCTGCATAATATCTTTCTGGAGGTATGGCGACCAGAACTGTACACAGTATTCCAGATGGGGCCTCACCATAGATTTATAAAGAGGCAAAATGACACTTGCTGACTTATTTTCTATACCCTTCTGAACGATCCCTAGCATTGAGTTTGCTTTTTTCACTGCTGAGGCACACTGGGTTGACACCTTCATTGAGTTGTCCACCAGGACACCAAGGTCCCTTTCCTGGTTTGTCGCAGAGAGTTCAGACCCCATCAGTTTATAAATGTAATTGGGGTTCTTTGCCCCAACATGCATCACTCTGCACTTACGGCCTTTAAAAACCATAGTGTGTTTGTGCCTTTACCTGTTTGTCATGCATCCTTTGCAATAGTGGCTGCAATAGATCTTCCATGTCATCACACAGACCCCCTAGTTTCAGGGTTTTGCCCTGAAATCTCAAGAAAATTGATGTTGCTGATTTACTAATCTAACGATGTAGCTAGACTACAGGTAAGAAACAAGAGTCACTATAATCAAGGACCAAGATAACCTCTGCTGCAAGGCCCTACAAAAGTTTAGATTTTGTTTTCCAGGTTTATTTTATGAAAAGGTAACAGTGAGAAGAGACATAATGCAAGCACGGCGCCAAAATGGCCACCACGCTCTTTGCGGGGGGCCCCCACCCAGACTCAGTCATCCGGGTGAGTTAGGGGGCGTGGCCACCCTCTTTAAAAGGGGTGGCCACGAGGCAGTTTGGCTGCCATTTTGGAAGTGACGGAGTGGAGAAGTTTGCTCTGCTGCTTTCTCCCCGGCTTTTGCCCCTGCTCTCTTTTAAAAGGGAATTTTTCCCCTTGGCTTTTTGATTCTGCTTGGGAGGCATGGCTCCCAAGCGCAAAGCAATGGCTTCCAAGCCGCGGCCAAGGGGAGGGCTCTGCCCACCCCCTCCACATTTAGGAGGCCACCTCCGGGCCGGAGGGCTCGGGCGGCGCCCCCCCCCAACTGGGTGGTAGGGTAGGTTTAGCAACTACCACCAATGGGGGCGAGCAGGCTTCTGCCTACCTGCCCGGTATGGGGATTCAGGCAGGGGCGGCACAGGCCAGCCCCTCTGGGGTTCCTACCCATGTAGGGTCTTTGCCCGGCACTGGGCAGGGCGGTCCACTTGGGACCAGTGCGGGTTTCCGCCCCACCATTCTCCTGGCCCCACATGGGCCGGATTACTGGACTTGACCCTATTCGGGCCCGGGATCCCCATTCGGGTTTGTCCCGCTGCAAATGCCTGGTGGGCCATCCGGCCCATCCAGCCCACTTTATCCAGGTGGGTCAGAGGCTGTTGATGCCCTCCTCACACACATTTCAGTGCTGGAGGCATCAATGGGCATTGCCCCACCACCTTCTGATGGTGGGCTTGCAAATCCTGCAATTCCAGCACACGCGTCAGCCACCACTGTCCAGCGGGCCGCTACCAGTGTTGAGCTGCTTGAGGCCATCAGGCAAGGACGATAGGGACAAGGAGTTGTCCCATCGTCGTAAGCCACCGCGGACCTGGGCAAATTGGTTACAGGCCTATCTCATTTATATGGCGGTATACCTGAGGGCCCGCCCTGACTTGGCCATTCCGATGGTACAATACCTGGATAATATTTACCGGGCGGTGGTGGATTTCCCTGGCCCATCATGGTTGGCCTATGATGAGGAGTTTAGGATGAGAGTGGCCCTCCATCCTGAGATGAGGTGGGATGAACCCTGCCAGCAATTGTGGCTCGTGTACATGACCCCCACGCAGCTGGTGCCTGGTGACCGGGACCATTGCGGCCACACCGTGCAGCAGCCTGCTGCTACACAGGCTCCCCACCAGACGGCTTGGGCAGGGGGTTCCAACCCGCCTGCTGTGTTGGAGCTTCTCTACCAGCGGAGTGTGCAACAAGCGTCAGTGTCGGTTCCGGCATGAGTGCCCCTCTTGTTCTGGCCCTCACACTGCCTCCGCATGCCCGTGGGCTGGTGAGTCACGAGGCACAGGAAGGGGTGGGCAGGGGGTGGTCAGAGCTCCCTCTGACGGTGCTACCCATCAAAAAGGCCCCATCCCCAATTAATGTCCAGGTGCTGGAACGTTGACTTGCTGCTTATCCTAGACGGGATGATGCGAAGTACCTACTTGAGGGTTTTCAGTTTGGCTTCCGCATACCATTTCAGGGTGTATGTGGGCCTCAGGACGCCCCGAACTTACTTTCTCTCAGGGGTAATGAGGATATTGCCGCCCAATCTATACCTAAGTAGGACACTGCATTGAGGGTGGCTGGGACATTTGCTGACCCACCATTCCCGAACATGAAGGTGTCACCTTTGGGTTTAGTCCCTAAGAAGTCCCCGGGTGAATTTTGACTAAATCACCACCTTTCTTATCCTGCGGGCTCTTCGGTCAATGATGCAATACCTGATGACCTTTGCTCGGTCAGGTATACATCCTTTGACCAGGCCTTACAGATGGTACGCTCGTGTGGCCCAGGGGCGCTACTGGCAAAGTGCACCCGGACCACTTTGAGCTGTTAGGTTTTCGTTTTCGGGGCAGTTTTTATGTAGATAAGGCCATGCCTTTTGGCTGTTCTATTTCGTGTTCGGCTTTCGAACGATTTAGCACCTTCCTTCACTGGGCTTTTGTTCGTAGATCAGGGTCCCGGTCTGTAGCCCACTACCTCGATGACTTTTTGTTCGGAGGGGAACAGGGCACGGACACGTGTGCTCATCTCCTCTCCACTTTTCAGGCGCTTATGTGGGAACTGGGTGTTCCCCTAGCACCTGAAAAGACTAAGGGATCAGCCACTACTCTCACCTTTTTAGGTATCGAGATTGACACCGTTGCCCAGACATCCAGGTTGCTGATGGAAAAGGTGACGCGGATCTCTGATGCGATTCTGGCAATGCTTGCCAGGCGTAGGGTGTCTCTCCGAGAGTTGCAGGCGCTTCACGGCCACCTCAACTTTGCCTGTAGGGTAGTAACACTGGGCAGGGCCTTTGCCAGGCGTCTGTGTGACGCCATGGCAGGCCTTTTAGAATGCCACCACAGGGTTCGGCTGACCAGAGGTTTACGGGTGGATCTTACAGTCTGGCTCACATTCCTACAGGATTTAAATGGCATCTCCTTCTGGAGATCGGAGCTTATGCTCAGCCCACATTTACAAGTACAGTCGGATGCCTCCGGCTCCCTGGGTTATGGGACGTATTTTGAAGGAAGGTGGTCCTATGGTCAATGGCCTCAGACATGGCAAGTCATCGTTTATGTGATCTTACTTTCCTGGAGTTTTTTCCCATCTTGGGGGCCCTGATGCTCTGGGGGGATAGGTGGGCTAATTCAGTAATTCACTTTTGGTGTGACAATGCTGCAGTGGTGCACATTGTCAACGCCCAGACATCCAAATCCCCCAGAGTTATGGCCTTAGTTCGCCAATTTGTCTTGAGATCCTTACGCCAGGCATTGATAATGATATTGCTGACGCTGTATCCCGCCTGCAGATCCCCCAGTTCTGTGCCTTGGCGCCAGAAGCATAGGAACTTCCCTCTCCACTCCTTCCGAGATCTGGACATTTGGCGAGGAGAGGTGAACCAGGCGATCGGCATGTCTTTGGCACCTTGCACGCGTAAGGCGTATCTATATGCACTCCTACAGTTTAGGAATTTTTGTGGGCAAAGGCAGTTGCCCGAAGTGTGGCCAATCCCGGTCAACCAGATTCTGCAGTTCATGGTTTACCTTCATGATCTAGGGTGAACCCCTCGCACCATCGCCACTAGGCTTTCAGCATTGGCATTTATGGCTAAGGCAAGGGGTTTCACTGACTGCGTGAATGACTTCCGCATACGCCATGTACTAGAAGGGTGGACACGTGAATGTGGCCGCCACCCGGACACACGTCCCCCTGTTTCATCAGAGGTTCTGACGCACCTTGCACAAGGTTGGCATAGATTATGTTACGATAGGTATGAGGAGGCTCTCTTTCATGCTGCTACCACCGTAGCTTTCTTTGGAGCACTCCGTATCAGTGAGTTGGTCCCATTGTCAAAGGGGGACATGTCTCATAGGGCACTGGAACTCGACAATGTCTTTCTCAGCCAGGAGTGAGCCCAGTTGAGGATTCGTTCTTCAAAGGCCGATCAGCATGGATTAGGCAGTGGTGTCAGACTGCTACGGTGTACGATTGCTGACATCTGTCCAGTTGGTGCCCTACATGAGTTTTTGGCAGTACATGGCTCGCACCCTGGCCCATTTTTCTGCCACCAGGATGGGTCTTACCTTACCAAATTCCAGTTTTGGAAGGTGACCGGTATGGCACTTCACAATGTCGGCCTCCCTGGGGCTCATTACGGCACCCATTCATTTAATATAGGCGCCGCTTCAACGGCGGCTGCGTTTGGGTACTCTGATGCTGATATATGTCGCATGGGCAGGTGGGCACGCTTTTCTTTATATGTACGCCCCCTTACTGCATGAGTGCCAGTTATGTCATTAATCCCTTTTCCTTCTTTTACAGACCCTGTGTGTTCATGCACACCGGTGGCAGTATGGCTGGTGGGCCACAGTTTTGTGCCCTGGGCAGCGCAGTATGCTGCGGCAACAGATTGGGTACCCCATCTCGGGCTATGTGCAGCTGCACGTATGCGATGGTACGGTAAGTGCAGCATGAGATGGCGGGAACTGTTGCCATTCCTGATGCCCATCAGTGATGCTGGACCGCCTGATGTCCTGATTCTGCACCTCGGCGGCAATGATCTCACACAGATCACTGGCCTTTCTTTAAAAATGTCGGTGTGCAGTGACCTGGCCTTTTTACATCACTTATGGCCGTACATGCAGCTGCTATGGTCTGACATCGTGCCGAGACACCATTACAGGGGAGGCATTGACCTCCGTGGTTTGGACCGTGCTCAACGGTCAGTGAACAGGGCTATTGCCCGGTTCCTTTTTGACAATGGCATTGGAACAGCCATTCAACATCCTAGGATTGGCTTGCAGGATTTTGGTCTATATGCAGGAGATGGGGTCCATCTGTCGGCCAGAGGTATGAACCTCTTTCTTGAGGATGTGCAAGCAGGCCTGGTGACCGAGCTGACGGTCTGGGGGGGGCAGTGAGTCATCACGGACGCCTCCCTGTGTGGCGGGTAGCACTGGTAAGGTAAAGATTTATGACCCATAGGTATCCGGCAGGTTTGCAATTGACATGGCCAACACGTAGATAGGTACAAGGGAAATAGGATTGGCCGGTCAAGGGCGAACCATGCAAGGGGTGATGGCAGGAGCTTCACAGCCTGCATCACCTTGATATTGAACGGATACACATCATAGGGTGGGGTCAGTAGATAGTATATTGACTCCGGTCAACAATTTGTTTGTGTCAACAAACAAATTGATACAAATAGATATATGTAGCCAATTTTCATTGGCATTTTGGGAGGAACCTTACCAGTGTTACAGTGGCCTGCTTGCCTTAAAGAATTACAATTGGATGATACACCAATTGAAAGTGATAATTCGGACTAGGGCATTATTCAATAAAAGTGGCCCGATGCCTTTAATCCACTACTGGTGTCTGAGTCTTTCTTTGGGGGGGTGCGCCTGGAATGGTCATGTGCAGAAGTACACCTGATGTGGAAAACATAAGTGGGCTCTTTAGTTTTTATTATGTTTCTGGTATTTGTATGTTTTTGCATAAGACTAAAATTTGAGCCACCAATTGAAGGTTGTAGTTCATGATTCAGAACAGGCAAAATGATATATTTCTTTACACAACTAGAAAATGATAGATTGCAATTTGGAGATAAATGGCTGATTCATGGGAATGGGAACAGGAACAGGCTACTTTCTTAGGAAATTTCTGTTGTTAGGGATTTATTTATTTTTGCACAACCATCAATATGAATACATTTTGTTTCAAGGGCAAAAAGGAAGAGAAAGCTCAGCCTTTCATTGCAAGAAGAGTAGAAAATTGTATCATTATCCTCTTTTTCAGCCTTGAGTGGTTTCATCTTTTTGGTTTTATTGTTGTCCCCTAACTGCATCACATGTTTTTCTCCTGAGGATTCTGATGCAGATTGTCTTCATGTCTTCACCTCTTCCATCCTCCTTCTTTGGTTCTGCATTTTTCACACTCTCAATAGTCTTCTTTTCCAGACTAGCATCTCACAACATTAAAGGCGATCAGGACTTTGTCAACCCTACTAGTGAAACATTCCAGTTTTTAAACAATCACTATCCATGAAATACTTTACAATACCCCAAACCCATTTGTCCAATTTGGATTGTCTCAACATCACTACCTCCTACACAGCAACAGAAAGCTATGAGAACAAAAGATCTTCAAGCATTTGTTATGAGTTACTCTATATAACTTATCCCTGGCATCAAAGACAATATTAAGATATGTTGGTGTGGTCATGAGACACCATATCTTTTTTTGCTGAGCTGTTGAGAAAATTCTCAGTGATAGACATCCCAAAATAATCAACATACTAGGAAGTATTCAAAATAGTACTTGAGGTTTTCTCAGTTTTTGATGAGAGGCACTGGCATTTCATTGAATATTCATTATTCAGTTACTATGACCTAAGGCCTTTTTATTTATTCAAGGTGTATCTATGCATACATGAGGTTATGTTCCTAACTTTCCCAGGTGATCTGTGTGATTTTATGTTTCCTACGGCTACTTAGAGCTCCTTTTTGCCCTGGAGGAGCCTTGGGGATTCTCAGTGTGAATGGAATTATGTGAATGGCACTATTCTCTGTCAATAGATAGTAGTCTATCTTGACTGCTGCCATTGGTGTTGTCAACATTCAGGCTGCACTTTGCTGTGTAAAGTTTGACATCCTTTTTCCTGCTGACAATGCATACATGATACTGCATACCAATATCTAGTTGTTTCCTCATGTTTTGAATTGTGGATACAGGAGCACAATATCCCACATTTTATTTTGGAAAATTGAAGTAGCATGTGTTAAATCTTGCTGAGAACATTTTACCCTACAAAGCAATCTGAGCCCTTCTCCTCTCAGAATTCCACAACTCCACAATTCTCCTAACAAGAATGGAGCAAATTTTTCATTGAGCCTGAATTTTCTTTCATGTCACCTTGTGGTCTTCATCTGGAACCCAAATCAGATTATCTAAACCCCTAATCTGATTCTCTGTACTGATTTGTGCAGGTGCACTCATTGCTACTGAATGGTTCTTGTTAATGGGATTGCCATATGGGGTGCATGTATTTTGCTGAAAGATCATGATCTGCTTGTAATGATGATCCCATTTTTCAGGAAATTTTTACTGGAGTTACTCTATAGCTTGGAGCATTTTCTTATACAGTATTTTCTAGTGTGCTTATATCTGACATGTAATCTGGTGCTGACTTTTTAAAATTTCATATACTGTATGTATTCAAGTGTTTCTTTTTGTCTTATAATGAAGATAAACTTCAGATCATGTATTGCTCCTTGTAGAATTATTCCCCTCAACGTGCTGAACCAGAGCCAAAAAATGTGCTTATTTCTTTTTCACATTGAGACTGTGAAATATGTCTCTCTTCAGTTCACAGCTCTGGAAAAAAATCCCCTTCTGTTGGGTAGAGTGTCCTGCCAATACAAATAAGTATTTTTGAAAAAAATCAATAGAACAGCATATTATTGCTACTATATAATATAGTGGGAACATAAATGTTAAATTAAGATGCCCTTGGCTCTTTGGTTTTCTAGGTGAGCTGCAGGTTATTACTCTACAGAAATGAATGGTCTAGTGGCATCTGTCACAAGCAGAAGGAACGGTTGAGGGAAACAAATGAAAGAATGCGGTGATGAAAGAAATGCAGGATAAACCATCACTTTTTGAATGGTAATTTGTAATCAAGCCTATGATAGGTCACATGTGTCCTCTATCCAGTGCCGGCCCGAGGCAAGTTTTAGGATGGAGCAAGTTTAGGATTGGCAATTTTGGGAGGAACCTTACCAGTGTTACTGCGGCCTGCTTGCCTTAAGAATTATAATTGGATGAGTACCAATTGAAAGTTATAATTCGGACTAGAGCATTATTCAATAAAAGTGGCCCAATGCCTTTATCCATATACCGGTGTCTGAGTCTTTCTTTGGGGGGTGCGCCTGCAAAGATGTAAAGGAAGATGCACTTATGGGATAGTACAAATCTCAAAATATCCCCTAGTCAGTGTTGTCACAGACCTTGAATGCTGAATGGGGCAATTTTGGCAGATTTTTTAAAAAAGAACTTTCCCAAGCTCTAGAGAGAAAAAGGTAAAGAATAAGAGGGAAAGTTGGTAGCACATAGCAAATTGGAAAAAAGGGGGTAGCATTATTCCAAGCTAGGTTTAAAATAGATCCTTTTTCTATGCAAGTCTCAGATCCTTCTCATGTGATTAGGCAATTTGAAAGACAGAAAGTAGAATCACCAAAATACATTGGCAACTAAATATGGATGGAAAACTATTGGAGAAACTCAGGGAGCCCTCCTACCTGTATAAGAAAGGCAGAGCAACAGAATGAAAGGGGGTGGGTGATGTCTGGATTGTGCTGTTTTCTCCACTGCCAGCCAATACTGCAAGACCCATTTTTGCCATGGGCTCCCCTGAAAATGAAAGTCACCTAATAAAGAGGCATCAAAATGGATAGACAGCTGCAGTGGCTGCAGGCAGTTAACAGAAGCAGGTAATTAAGGTGTTGACACTATAGCAAATGTCAATATTGACTTTGTAGCTTCCTGAGTTCATCACACATGTCAAAAACAGAGAAGAGACCCCCTTTTTTTTTTGCAAATATATCCCCCCCCCCGGCCCGGGAAGGTTTATTTGGTCAGATAACAATAAGGTGCAAAAAACATGAAAAGTGTCATTTCTTGCTTGAAACTCTGAAATATATAGGTTCTCTCCTTACAATTCTGTTGGGGAGGTTATTCCTTTTCAGTAGTATGGTTATTTTCCTACCACCAACACCTTATTTAAACCCTTCAGTATGCAAGAGTGATACATTAAAATGAAATCTCCATTATATAGACCCCCAAGCCTATCTTATCCTTCTACCTCTAGTCTGATGGTTTATTTACAGCATGTCCATGTTACTTTAAAGACAGGAAATTCAATTGTTTTAGGCTAACCAGACCTCTAAAACACAGCTGATCTGGGGCTGCCCCTCCCAGCCCAGGAGAGGGTAAAAGCGGCTGGCCCCCAGCCGGAGAACCATTGCTGCCACCAACAACAACACAGCTTATCCGGGGCTGCCCCTCCCAGCCCGGGAGAGGGTAAAAGCAGCTGGCCCCCAGCTGGAGAATCATTGCGGCCGATGACGATGACACAGGTGATCCGGGGCTGCCCCTCCCAGCTTGGGAGAGGGTAAAAGTGGATGGCCCCCAGCCAGAGAACCATCGCTGCCACGGCCAACACAGCAGATCCAGGGCTGCTCTTCCCAGCCCAAGAGAGGGTAAAAGCAGCTGGCCCCTGGCTGGAGTACCATCACCACCGCCGACAACAACACAGCTGATCTGGGGCTGCTTCTCCCACCTGGGAGAGGGTAAAAGTGGCTGGGCCCCAGCCGGAGAACCATCATCGCCACCACCGACACAGCTGATCCGGGTCTGCCCTTCCCATCCCGGGAGA
Source organism: Bradypodion pumilum (assembly GCA_035047305.1). NCBI lineage: Eukaryota > Metazoa > Chordata > Lepidosauria > Squamata > Chamaeleonidae > Bradypodion > Bradypodion pumilum. The sequence goes on along the minus strand of JAWDJD010000004.1, from coordinate 209,539,191 downwards.
GGGTAAAAGCGGCTGGCCCCCAGCTGGAGAACCATCGCCACCGCCGCTGCCGACACAGCTGATCTGGGGCTGCTCCTCCCAGCCTGGGAGAGGGTAAAAGCGGCTGGCCGCTGGACGGAGAACCATTGCTGCCGCTGCCGACACAGCTGCATCGGGGCTGCCCTTCGCAGCTTGGGCCAGTCCGGCCTCTGAAATGGGGAGTGTTGCCACACCATCACTGCCGCCGCCAGCATTGCTCCCACCTGGAAGTCCACCCCAGATGATTGCCCGCTCTTGGCCGCATCGGCGGGAGGGTAGAGATGAAAATGGCCAGGTGGGCTCCGAGAGGAGAAGGGGTGATAGTTGCATGGGCCCCCGGTGGCTTTAAGATCTCCTGCCACCACCCCACCCTGGAGTCTGGACCCTCCTCTTGGGTGGGTAGGCCTTGAGAGGAAAATGACTTTTTTTCGCCGCCCCCCATGGACTTGGATTAGGTCAGGGCGAGGAGGCCTGCTGGCTCCAAGCACCTGGACTTGCCACACCTGCCGGTGAATTCGGAGCCCATCCCCTATCCCGGGGGTTGGAAGGGTCTGTTTACAATAAATTATTACTGTATGTTATTATGATGTGTTAGGAGTTTGGACTTCCTGTATAGGGCATTACCCTGTGCCTTAGTTTACACCATGTGATAGTTTATTAATTTATTTGTATTATTGTATACAGTATTTTGCTACTAGGTATTGCTATATATTTGTATTTTTGAGTAGAGTTTTGAATTGAATTGTTTTTATTGTGCAACTCTATTTCTATTGTATTCATTGTACTGCACTGTGACACACTGTATTTTTTGTGATATTTTCTATGCTGTAACTTGTGAACTTGTAACTTGTAAACTGCATTGAGTCGCCCCTTAGGCAGAGAATTGCAGTGTATAGATTAAAATTCATGTATTCATTCATTCAAAGACCCAATGGTCCTAGGCAAAAAATGCCTTACCCGTTTGTTGTGTCCAAACGTATATTGCTTTAAGTTGCAATCGCCATTAAGTCTTTGCTGTAAAAGTGCACCCTTTCTGTAAGGCGCTATATTCATGTGTTATCAATGTAATCTGATTAGTTTAGCACAGGTTTCCTGTGTTAAGAAAGCCCGGGCGAATGTATCACTGTAACCACTGTTCTGTCTGTATATAAGTTGCTACCTCGTCCCTGTTTTCCTCAGTCTGAACTGAGCTGTAATAAATGACTTTTTGGTTAACCCCCAAACTGCTGTTGCATTGCAATTAATACTCAGACTCAACATTGGCGACGAGGATGGGATCTCCTGCTACCGCAATGCCATTCGGAGGTTTTGGCATGTCCAAGGTGGACACCTGGCAAAGGTGGATGAGAACAGCTTCAGGTGAGATCCGCTGCGCTGATCCAGAGGGGCTCGATGAGCTATTGCCACAGTCCATTCAGTGTGGCAGCATGGTTAAGCAGCACCACAGAGGGGAGCAATGTCGGCTACGTCCAAGGTGGGCACACTGTCTCATCCCGGGGCACCATCACGTCATGCCCAGGCTGAGGGAAAAGATGTCTCCACAGTCGTGCTGCTCAAAAGTTGTAGAACCAGGGTGACCATCAGCGTGCTGAGAGGCCCTCCCAAGACAGGGGTCATCAAGGGAAGGTGCACCCTAATGTCCAAGCTTCAGGTCTCCAAGATCAACGTCGGCCAAGGTCAAGGTTTCAGCTCCAGTGTTCATGAGGCCATGGGCTAGTTCTTTGTCAATGTCAGTCTCCAGGGTCATCGCTGCCACATGGAGGTCGATTTGGGATTGTCATACTCGATCCTTGCTCAACGTGAGTTTTTCCAGATTCCGCCAGCAGACCAGCCCAAGTTGTGGGCTCTGCAGGTCCAGTTGAAAGATGTGCAGGGATGCCAAATCCTGTGTTAGGAGAGGGGAGAGAAAATACACCCAGAATAGAAACCCAAAATATGAAAATATGGAAATATATAACCTAGTAAAAGAATTTTAATATATATGTATACATGAAACAAGCATCAAACATGAATGAGCCCACCAGGAAAAACCTAGTGAAAAAACAGCAACATGTAGATAACAAGGAATAGATGAAATACTATAAAAGCTAGGCACACACCAGGGAAAAGTCCAAAAGGCAAAGCCAAAAAGTACATGTAACAACTTTTGAGAAAATGGAGATCTAAATATATAGCATTTCCTAAATATACAACATGTCGTGGCAGTGGAGCCTAGTAATAAAGTCTGTATCGAAGTCGTAGCAAAAGTTGAAAATATCTAGAGGGCAAGTTCCAAAGTACCATGTAGAAAGTCCGTATCAATAATCCATGTAAAGTCTGTGTCAACAAACCATGTAAGGTAAGGAGAGAGGTACAAGGTACAAATTAAGGCATCCAGGAGGGCTATGTAAACATCATGGAAGAAGAACGTGGTTGCAGCAGAAACAGGTCGATATCCTTCCGGTACAAGATATTTCGTGCACTTTATCAAGATCTGCAACAAAAGGAAACCAAGACCTCAACATAACTACAGTTACGTACAAAAAAGCACCAACTCTAGCACATGTGCAATCATAAAAAGGTACATAACAGCAGTACCTGTAAAGACGCGCTTCAAATCACCTCAAGAAGTATCATAAAGGGTGAGAGCGTTAAGAGAGCTGGAAATGTAACAGCTACATATAGTTCCCAGGGAAACTCATATGGATCTGATGACTGTAATTAACAATTAAATAATAAGTAACGAAGAGTATTCTGTTAAAGAGGAAGAGGGAAAAACTGACATGCAGAAACTTAAAGAAAGGCAGAATAATCTTGCTCCGTATTTAAACCTGAGGGATGTAAAGTGGAAAAGCGGTGAATATAAAATGCTTCACATTGTAATAAGAAGCGTTCCTTATCAATAGTATGAAACTGACGAAGAAAGATTCAAGTACAGCAACTTTAAGATCAGTAGGTGCATGCTTCTAGTCAACATAGTGGGAAACGAGAGGGGCTGTAATGACATTATTCCGAATGCGGGAAATGTGTTCCCCTAATCTGGTTACCTGCTGCTGCCAGTAATTTACAGCAGAAGGCTTCCAGAGTGAGAAAATATTATTTATGTGGTTCAACAAATCATCTACATCGTTTCTGCCCCCAACTCCGGAAGAAGCAAGCTACTTGCAGTTCAAGGTTGGATGCACAAGTCAGCATTTTGCAAAGTCTGATAATTTACTGACTGAGACAAGACAATCTAAATTAGCACATGTCAATTTCGCTGATGGTAGTGCTGCAAAAGTCATTAGTGAAGGCACAATTTGTTTTCCTTCACTGGGTGTCAATTTTGAAAATGTGTTATGTGTTCCTAGTTTGGAAAACAATCTATTATCTGTGAGTTCTTTGACAAAATCAGGTTTTGTTGTAATGTTTGCCAAGAGAGAATGCACTATCTCAACTGATGGAAAGGTGCTGGTTAAGGGAATGTTACACAACAATGTTTATGTAATTAATAATGCAGCAGCCAAAACTGTAATGGTGACTAATCAGAATAAGCATTATAATTGCATTCATTTTAATGCATAGGCGATTAGGACATGCTAGTTTTAATACTATAAGAAAGACTTTAGCTCTGTTGAATAATGAGAAAGTGTCACAGTGTAAAGAATTTCTTGATTGCACAGTGTGTATACAGGTAAAAACAAAAGCAGCTGTAGTAGCAAAAGAAAGTAATAGAGTTACTGATAAGCTTTTAGGTTTGGTGCATCTAGATTTAATTGGCCCTTATCCTAAAAGTAATGCCCAAAATCATTTTGCATTGATCATAACTGATGATTGTACTTGGTTCAGTTGGGTATTTGCTTTGAAGCAAAAATCAGAAACTTTTAACACATTCAAATACTGGGTCAAACAAGTACAAAAGCAGCTGGGACTAGAACTCAAAGCCATTCAAACAGATCAAGGGGGTGAATTCATGTCAAAACAATTTGCCCAATGGTTACAAGGAAATGGTGTAGTTCACAGAACGATAAATACCTGTATGCCTCAACAGCATGGTCTAACTGAGAGAAAAGGGGGACTATTGCAAACAATGATGTATGCTATGTTAACAGATGTAGGTTTGCCTATGAGTCATTTGGCAGAGTATTTATCAGCAGCATGTTTTGTTTCTAATCATTTATATACCATAGCTGTTGATAATATCCCCTATTGTTTATTGTACAAAAGGAATCCAAGTTTAAGCTTTCTTGGAGTGTTTGGTATGAAGGCATGGGTTCACATTCCATTGAGGCACAGGGGAGGGCCCAAAACAATGAAACTTACATTCTTGGGATACCAAAGTAATATAAAATCCTACAGGTGTGCAGATGAGTTAAAGAAACTAACTTTTGGTAGGTCTGCAAGTATACATGAGAATGCAAATTGGCAAAAGATTCATGGATATGAAGAGCCACAAAAAGTAGTGTTGCCTTTGGGTGAATGTAATCAGAGTTTAGAACAAAGCTCTGAAGCATCTGTTTCAGATGTTGAAGGAAGGGAGATGCAATTTCCAATTAAGCATGAACCTATAAATGTTCAAAGTTCTGTTCCTGAAGTGAGGGTTGTTGGAGTGGGCCAGATATGGCCCGTTGGGTCACGGAAATGGCCCACCGAGGCCAGAGTGGATAGACTCAAGGAAGGCACATGAGGCAGAAGATGGTGAAAAGTCCAGCCCTGACTGAGGTCTGGATCATGATATTTATTACTCTAGAGTTTGTACACGTGGGTTCTCCATGACCTCATTCAGAGGGCTTTTTCCCTGTGGAAATTTACTGACCAGCCACATTCACAAAAGCTGCCCTGAGATGCGGAGGCACTTGTACATCATCAGGAAGTTCGGTTGCCACTGACAACTGGGACAGGTGAGGACTATTGTTCTCCCATTATCTGGGGATCTTTCGGGTCTAACTTAAGGTCATCATGTTTACTACAGTTTGACCTTACCCATGCCCTGTGGGCATGAGTCATGCTATTGTGTGTGTTTATCAGGTTTTGCCAGCTTGTGAGAGATTGCCTGCTTCTGTCCAGGTCATTCAGGCATGATTTATGGGTGAATTAATAACACTATCAATTTATAGCCTGAACCCAATTTCTGTTCCTTTAGAGTCAGGGTGGTCCTCGAGGCGGTTTTCTGTGTCGAGCAAACTCTGCAGGAACAGTTTAGGCCAATTACGTGAGTGGGCAATCCACATCCCCTCCTTTTCTATTAGTTAAAGTAACCGAGCTAAGAACTTTTTGGACACAGGTCATGGGTTGACGAGACATGAGGAGATCTCTAGGTTCCCGCTGCGAGGTACTCTTTGACAGAAGTGAAGGAGTGCATTTGCACAAGGCAATAAAGCATAACCCCCACTGCTTTGGACTGCACCCACCCCAAGGCGACTCTGGACCATGGTTTTAGCTTAACTGTGTGTCTGAGTTATGCAAATGCTCTCTCACACTAGAGAGGTGTGATTGACACTGTCAAAAGGTAATTGATGAATGGCAATAGCCAGAGATTTCTCAGGCTGCCGGATGCTCAACCTTGTGGCCCTATTTGGGTTTTCTTCCTCCCCCATGACCAAGATATGCTTCCTAACGAGGGAGTAATTTTGTGAAAGGAAAATGTGAGAGTGATATGTGTACACACATGTGTACACACAACCATGTGTGTACAGAAATCATATATCCCCTGAAGATCCCAACTCTAAACATGGTACCAAGTCATGAAAATCAATGATATGCCAATACAAATAATAATAGCAATGAAACATAAACATTCAGCTGCTTGGCTGGCTGGTACTGACTGGTTGCAAGTCCAAGATATGTGTCCTGTGTCCAAGCAAAGCAAATGGGGTTATATGTGGCAAGGCCAAGAATTGTTCCCATAGTTCTCTGGTGCGTATATAACTCAAAATGTCCATTGATAGCTTTGAAAAGTCTATTGTGTGGCAGTCCAGACTGGCATAAGCAAAGCAATTTTGTGTATTTAACAGAGAGTCCTTCGAGGTCATCGAGTGTCCTTGTGTGTGTGTAGTGTCCATGTGGTCCCCAAATCCTCCCCCCCAAAGACATGCCAAAATCATCTTAGGGATGGGAACAAATGGACAGCTGATGTCATCACTGGCAATGGTTGATGTCATCACTGGCAATATCTGTGCTTGGCATCTGGGCCTGGTTCTGGCTTCTAGGAATGAACCCTGCACAGGGGAGAAGACTTTCTGCAAAGCAGCTTTTGGGAAACAAAAATCTGAGAGAGTTAGTTTTGTAATTTATAGGATAGCAATTTATAGGACAGTTGTGTGTGTGTTGGGGGATTCCCCCCCTTCCTGTATTAAAAGAAAAGACAAAATAGATTAGAATGTCACACTGGCTGGATCTGACCTCGAGCCATTCAGATGCAGCATTTCCTGTTGAGAGGGCCTGCCTGCAAACAAAAATGTTAGACCCCGAGAGAAGAAATTTTCTGTTTGAAATCCACGTCTTTGAGGGAAAGCTGTGAACGTTCAAAAATCAGCAATTAGCATGGAAGATCAGATAAGCTTTAAAAAAAAAACAATCTGAATGTAAAACACTGTGGTGTAGAAAACCTCAAAAATGTAGCATATTCTAAAGATAAAAGCATGCAGAAGTTCCTGATTCCTGCCAGAAGCAAGAATGAGAGACACCTCGAAACCTGTAAGTGTTGAGAGGCTCAGCGATTAGAATCCGATTGGTAACCTGTGATTGTGCACAATTGCTTTAGGTGAATGCTTTAAAGCAAGACTTTCTGCCTGTTCTTGTGTGGTGAAAATTCTGTGTGTCACAGACCAGTCTGAGATCCCATGGCAGACCTTGTCACACAGTGTGCTAGGCTTTTCTCGGGTAAATTTATCATGAAGGCCAACCTTCACTGTCCTGCCCATGGCATGCGTGCGCACATTTCCCTGTGCTAGCGACGCTGGCAGATTAGGCTGCCTTGGGCATTCTAGACATGACTTTTGAGTGGGGGTTGTTTCTGGCGTGTCTCTTTGAGTGGCTAGATCAGCCCTGCTGTTGCCCATGGGATGTGATCAGGCAAGTCTTGGTGGCCAATGTGGGCTGCATGCCGTGCTTCCCTGTGCAACTGAAGTGCATAACTGTTGCATTTTGCTCTTTATCGAATTGCCTGACTATTTTGGCTGATCCTTTTTGCATATGCCTAGACTAGCTGCAAAAAAGAAAGAAAGAAAGAATGGCCTGGGGAAGCCAGTATCTGATCAAAAATGTGGCCTGGCCCAGATAATGCTTACTACTGGCCTGGCTGCATTCTTAAAATGGATCCTAGGCAGCCCTGGCTGCCTAGCTAAGGTTTGGCACTCTGCACATTCTCAGGAACCCAATGACTAATCTCCCCCCCCCCGGCTCAGGAGGTTGCAAAATGTGTCATTGCCTAAGCTGGCAATGTGTCATCCCGGAAATGGCAGGCCAAGACTTAAAAAGACAATACAATCTAAAAAACAATCTTAATGCACAAGGTAGAACTTTAAAATGAAGAAACAAATTAAACATGACAAGGAAAGAATTCAGAGGGAAAAAGTTAAGGGTTAACTCTTTATCAGATAATGAAAAGGTAACAACATCTTTATCAGTTAATTAAAACAGCTTGCAGGGGTTCCCCTCCTGTGGAAGAAATCCTACCAATGGAAGGTTTAATCAACTCAGGAAGCTGTGAAAAAACACAATGTAAGACTATCTTAAAATAGAAAGAAGTAAGTAAGTTGCTTCTTCACATAAATTAAGTCCAAATACCAGAACACAAGCTCTTTTATTGAAGCAACAACTCTGAGCATTTTCTAAATAACCAATGAAAGAAGAATCTAAAGCAAATTTAAGAGAGAAAATAAAGGAAGAAGAGCTAGAACAAGGATTCCCAACCTGCGGCCCAAATGTGGCCCACAGCATTGTTTCATGTGGCCTACCACCACCTCCACCACACCAAGAGGTGCCACGTGGTGGAGGGAGGGCAAGATGGCCATCAGGACCTCCAAAGCTGTCTGAGGCAGTGTAATCCGGGCCCCGACTCTAAAAGGTTGAGAATTCCTGCGCTCTAGATGATTAGAAACACATTAAGACAATGCTAGACAATTCTTACATTCCTGATGAGACATGTGATTCAAAGGCACTTCAAAGACATTTAAAAAACATTGGAAGACATAGGGGTTTGAAAAACATAGACATAGGGGCCCCACAGTTAATGAAGATGATTTCTAAAGATTGCTCTTTATTTTGTTTGAGCACTCTGGTTAGTTAGAAAACTTCAGAGGCGATTTTCCCTAGTTTGCGATTCTGGGGAAAATGCCGCCTTCCAACGCAGGCCTCTTATAATGCCACTTTTTCATGAAGATCATTCATTAACTCAGTTATCTGTCCACCTACAGCAGCACTGACGATGAAACAACAGTATGACTCAATCCTTTAACAAAGAAAAAAGCCTCCTGAACACACCCAAGGGCAGGTTTTGGCTGAAAGGAAAAGGGTCACTTTTGCCCTGTTTTCGGGCAAGGATTCCCCCCCTCCTGCTTCCGTCGCCCTTGGTGCCTTAAGCTGCTAAGCAGGTGGCAAGGCAGAGATGCTTTGCTCACCATACTTTCTCATACTGTAAATTTGTCCTACCCATGAACAAGTTTAACATTACCATGCAGACACACACAAAGAATAAAAACACTTTTGCAATCATACTGTGGACAAAGAATAAAAACGTTTTTGCAAACATACTGTGGTGCACCAGACATTCACACATTCACACATCCAAGCCTTGGATAAAACATTCCTTCCTGAGGTGTCCTTCTTCCCTCCCCAGGTCTGCAATGTTTCACCCTTACTCACGAGGAGGTGGTTACTTGCTGCTAGATATTTAGGCTATACGCAGGTGGCTTTTACAGTCATTTGGGCGCTTCTACTTAGGAGTGAGTTTCTCTGGGCTACTCCGAGGCAAGACAAGTAGTTTCTACCTGTGCCTCGGAAAAACTTGGGGTACTATTGCTGGGATGGTTTTTCTGGCATAGCCAGGGCGGTGACTGCCTCCTTTTGAACCTGGGCCAGATGCATGCCCATGGGCTGGATTCCCAGATCTGGGTGCTGTCTGGCCCACTGGTGTGGGCATTTGGTATTAGGCTTATTCGGCTGGCTTTTTGAAGAGCTGCCTGGTCTAGATTGGCATTCTCTTCTAAAGTGTCCCGTCTTCCTGCACTGAAAGCAAGTGCCTTTTGGTTCTGACACTGCTCTGTTCCTGCATTTGCTAATGGACTTGCTCTGGAACCCTGCGTGGCTAGTGGCTGTGCAGGTTTCCGTGAACAGCATGTGCCAGGCGGGCATGTAGACAATGGTCTGTCTGCCCGAAAATGCATCTGCCCCTAGACAGGCTGGACACCGCAGCTGGATCTTAGCTAATTGTACTGCTGGCAATTTCCCCTTATATTGATCTTTCTCACTCCTCTGTTGGGGAGAACTTCTGATTGCCCTTAAAGGGTCTGTGCTCCCTAAGTTCTCCCCGCCCCCATGCTGGTGTTGACTGATCGGGCAGAGACACGCTGGGGCATTAACTGGTGCATTTCTGGTTTCTGCGTGGACTGGACTGACTGCTGCTATTACTTGTCTACACTTATCCTATGTCCCAATGATCTTTGAGGGTGCTCTAGGCTCTTGTTTTAGGAAGCTCCCTACTCTATCCCACATTCCAGGATCTAAGGAGCCTGTCTCCGGGTGGAACAGACAATGCTATCTAATGTACACCATAAGGTCCGTTAAGCTTCTGCTATGAATGTGAATATGATTCACCCTGGCCAGGTGCTTGAGCTTCACCTCAAGAGCTCTTTGCTTTGCAGACGATTCTTGCCCCTCCAAGCAAAAGCCCATACTTACGTGACTGGAGGTCCCTTGAAGTTTGTGGGGTAAGGTCATCAGAAGTAGGGCGAGTGAGTTTATGGTGCGAGATCCCTTGGGTCTGAGCAAGAATCATGGGCTGGCAACCGCCTCTGCTGATGGTTAGGGCTCACAGCTCACCCTGCCGTGGAACGTGCGTCTGATTTTCTTTCTTTCCAATTTCCGATGAACAAGATGCCGTAAAGCTGTGGTTTTTTGCCTCAGGATGGTGGTGGCTGTCACTGTGCCAACCTTGCCTTGTTGAGTTCCAACCGGGAAGCATTCCAATCAGAACTTCGCCATTGCCTCAGAGCAGCTGCCATGACTCTCGAGTAGAATCACGTCAGCCGCTGAGAGATATCACATCGGCGTTACTTGCGAGTAGACCCATAGCATTAATCATGAGTAGACCCATGGCATTACTCGCAAGTAGACCCGTGATGTTACTCTCGAGTAGAATCACGTAGGGGTCACCAGATGTTGGAGTGGGCCAAATATGGCCCGTTGGGTCACAGAAATGGCCCACCGAGGTCAGAGTGGCTGGACTCAAGGAAGGCACACGAGGCAGAAGATGGGTAAAAGTCCAGCCCTGACTGAGGTCTGGATCGTAATATTTATTACTCTGGAGTTTGTACACGTGGGTTCTCCATGACCTCATTCAGAGGGCTTTTTCCCTGTGGAAATTTACTGACCAGCCACATTCACAGAAGCTGCCCTGAGATGCGGAGGTGCTTGTACATCATCAGGAAGTTTGGTTGCCACTGACAACTGGGACTGGTGAGGACTATTGTTCTCCCATTATCTGGGGATCTTTCGGGTCTAACTTAAGGTCGTCATGTTTACTACAGTTTGACCTTACCCATGACCTGTGGGCAGTTACAGAGAGGTACTGGCTCTTGAAGAAAAAGAAAAACAGTTGTGTCTAAAAGCAATGCAAAAGGAGTTTGATTCTCTGACAGAAAATAATGTGTTTACTTCTGTTCAAAGGGTACCTGAAAACACAAATGTAATTGGGTGTAGATGGTTGTACAAACTAAAACAGCTTACTAATGGTGAAAAGCAACATAAGGCTAGGCTAGGCGCCTAGGTTTTAGTCAAGTACAAGGATCTGACTATGATCAAGTATTTTCACCCTGTGTAAAATCTGAATCACTGAAAATTGCTTTATGCAAAACAGGGGTTCAAAGAAAAAAGTGGACCATTTTGATTTTGCAACAGCATGTTTACATACTCTATTAGAGGAGGTGTTGTGTATGCAACAAGTACCATGTTTTGAATTTGCAAATGCAAACAAAGATGGGTTAACTGTCTCTCACATTGCCTAGGAGGAGTGTCAATAATATGCTTATAGTTAGCGAGGCAAAGTCCAGAGATAATAATAAGGTCAGTTAACAAGGAACAGGTGCAAGCAATCATCTAGCTCAGCTCTGCTGTGATTGACAGTTAATTAGATACATTGTAACCTTAACTGTTTTGCTTCCTGTATAAATAGAAGTTGTTTGCAAAGCCTGTTTTGCAAGGCTTGCAGAGCAGAAGCACAGACTGCACAGAAGAGCAGAGCAGAATAATGCTGAATGTCATGTTTATTTACTTGGACTGTAAATGTTAATATACCAGTTTGATTTAATCAAGCCTGGTGTATAGTCTTCTTTCTTGGACTCATCACAACTCAGACTGCTACAACACTCACTCAAAAACTAAGTTTCCTGTGTTAAGAAAGTCCGGGCAAATGTATCACTGTAACCGCCATTCTATCTGTATATAAGTTGCTACCTCATCCCTGTTTTCCCCAGTCCAAACTGAGCTGTAATAAATGACTTGTTGGTTAACCCCTGAACTGCTGTCACATTGCAATTAATACTTGGACTCAACACCGTTTCACTTGGATAGAGACTGAGAGGAAGTGAAATAATTTGAAACAACTGTTCATATATTGAAAGAGAAGTCAATAAATGAAGCTTTTAACAAACAGATCTGCCCTAAAAGTGGGAGAGGGGCTTATATCACAGACAAGAAGGGTCTTTATACAGTTGAAATGGTATATGTGGTAATTTACATGTAAGTAACATGTTGCTTGGGATGTTTTCACACTGATTGAGCCTCACCAGGAATGGGTGCAAACGAATTGAGTTTTGCCTTCAAAAAGGGATTAATGAAACAGTAGGTTGTCTGGAACATGATGGGTGCCAGACTTCCTGGGAGGAAAGGTGGTGATTAAGACCTGCTGCAGATGTGTTAGTTTCAGTATCTCCCAGCAGGGCAGGACAGAAGACAATGTAAGAACCCCTGGCTGATATTTAATATCTAACTGTTTTCTTTAAGCTACTTTCAATGACAAGGAAATTGACTAGGGTTTGCTGCAGGAATAATCCTCTACAACACTGATTGAGAGTGGGAACAATCAATTGGGTTTATGTAAGCATCCCTGCCTAGAGGGCTCCAATGCTCCAATATTACTGATTGGTATTAGCTGCTACTGTGCTGGATGTAAGCTTAGAGTGAATTCTTATTTACAGCACTCCCAGTGGTGAGAATTAGACATTAACTTGAAAGTGCAGAGATCAGCAGAGAGAGATGAGTTTTCCACCCTTTCCCTTTGCCTAGTTTCATGGTGCTAAATCAAGTCAGCTTTTCTTTAATTCCTTTTTAAATTTTATCTACACTATATGATGGCTAAAATTCATGAATTTTGCTTACATCAAGACTGGGGAATGTAGATTCCTCTGAAAGATCTTATCTTTACTGCAATCAATGTTACTTCTCACTGAGAATCACTTGAGCATTCCTATCATTCACACTGTAGGTTTATATTTCTTTGTGCCAAGGAGCCAGACATGTCTTTTGATCACATTACCTTGCTCCTCCATTTGCTTACTGACACTCCCCTTTGTACTCCCTTCCTCATATTCTTTCATGGCAATCATTCATGCACCCACACCCTTATCAGTTTAATGTTGCAACCTGTGCCTCTTTCTGAGGGGAAGAGTAGAGTGCTGAAGTTAAAATGTTTTTTTTTAATTAATGATCTTTCTTTGGAGTTTTCTCTAGCTGCAATGTGTGAGCAAGTTTATTGAGTCTACCCATGAATAAGATAACAGCCGCAACAGTGGTGGCAATGTGGCAACTTTACATCTGGGTAAAAGAGAGATCCATGAAGTGGCACAGAAACATGGATCTGGGTCTCAGATATTCATGATTCCATATGATTTTTTGACTGAATCCTTCCAAAATCATCATCCAAACATAGATGCCATCAGTGCCCGTAGACAACACTGTAGAAATTGTGGATTCTTCAGCACATGGCTTTGCAGTGGTGCTAAAAAAATGGAACCACATGAGTTTTAGATGGAATACTCCCTAAACCATTTTGAAGTGACAGACCCTATCCATGCCCGCAACCTGAAAAATAGGAATCATGGATTATCTTCATTTAGTTTTAGAAAAGGAGAGTGAGGGGAGATATGATAGTACTTTTCAAATACTTTAAATATAGTCATAAAGAGGAGAAGTAGGATCTATTCTTGATTATCCTGGAGCACAGCACACATAATAATAGGCTCAAGTTACAGGAAGTTAGTTATAGGCTAAATTTCTCAACTGTTAGAGCAGTATGACAATGGAGCCAATTACCTCGTGGAAGTGCCGAGTGCTGCAACACCGGAGGCATTCCAGACAAAATTGGACAACTATTCATCAGATCAGCTTTGATTCAAATTACTTCATTGAGCATGGGGTAGGACTTGATGACCTCATGGGCCCCTTCTAACTCAATTACTGTATTCTATGAATCTATGATTCTATATAGTGTATGACTTTGCAGTGATGAAAAAAAAACATGGATTCTCATGGATCCACAAGATATTTAAGTGTGATCCTTCCCAAATCACAATCATTCAGGTACCTGAAAACACAAATGTAATTGGGTGTAGATGGTTGTACAAACTAAAACAGCTTACTAATGGTGAAAAGCAACATAAGGCTAGGCTAGTAGCCTAGGTTTTAGTCAAGTACAAGGATCTGACTATGATCAAGTATTTTCACCCTGTGTAAAATCTGAATCACTGAAAATTGCTTTATGCAAAACAGGGGTTCAAAGAAAAAAGTGGACCATTTTGATTTTGCAACAGCATGTTTGCATACTCTATTAGAGGAGGTGTTGTGTATGCAACAAGTACCATGTTTTGAATTTGCAAATGCAAACAAAGATGGGTTAACTGTCTCTCACATTGCCTAGGAGGAGTGTCAATAATATGCTTATAGTTAGCGAGGCAAAGTCCAGAGATAATAATAAGGTCAGTTAACAAGGAACAGGTGCAAGCAATCATCTAGCTCAGCTCTGCTGTGATTGACAGTTAATTAGATACATTGTTTTGCTTCCTGTATAAATAGAAGTTGCTTGCAAAGCCTGTTTTGCAAGGCTTGCAGAGCAGAAGCACAGACTGCACAGAAGAGCAGAGCAGAATAATGCTGAATGTCATGTTTATTTACTTGGACTGTAAATGTTAATATACCAGTTTGATTTAATCAAGCCTGGTGTATAGTCTTCTTTCTTGGACTCATCACAACTCAGACTGCTACAACACTCACTCAAAAACTAAGTTTCCTGGGGGCTGGCCAAGATGGCCGCTGAGTAACATCTAGTCTCGGACGCTCACGCTAAACAAAGTGGTAAAAAATGTGAAGGAGTGGAATGGAGAAATTTTAAAGTGGTAAAGTCTAAAGATAAGATCCTTGCCTGTCTTCCTGAAAAGTTTGGTGATCTTTTGAGGTTGGATGGTTGAAGTTCGGGAGGTTTTCTGGTGGTTGAAGCTGTGACGGTAGTCGTGGCTTTTCTGCCAGGGAGCCGAGGACGGGACCAGTGAAACTGCTGAGAAAAGGCTTTGGAGCTGGCTTTGGAATCGGCAAGGAGCTGCTGGACGTGAAAGTAATTTATATGTAAGTGCTTGACTGGAGCTAAAAATCTTAAAGCCGGCTGGGATTTTTTTTTTTTTTTAAAAAAGAGCTCGGACACTGAAATGGAAGAGGGGAGAAGAGGTTGAAAGCAAGTGCTGGCTCTGTAATGGCGACGGTCCTGGAAAATGAAAGTGACTGAGTTTGGGTGGTGGTTCTTTTTTTTCTACACGCCAGAAGACCGTGCCACGTTTTGACAACAGAGTGGATTAATTACTTTTGTCTGGGCTAGACTATTGGAGAAAGACTGTGAGTTTCCCGGCTCAAGCTGCTTGGAGGAAGTTTTTTTTTCTTTTCTCTCTTTGTCCGCTCCTCAGAAGGAGAAAGGGGGCTTTTTCTTTTCACCAAAAGTTCAGGCACTTGCTGGAAAATGGTGCTTTGACTGTCCACTTCAAAGGAAGGATTAGGTGGTTTTGATTGCTTGCTTCCTTCACCGTGTGGATTGCAAATATTTGTTTGCTTACTGTGGAATATACTGCCCCTCACCTCGTCCCCAAGCTGGTTGGATTTCGGGTTTTCCTTCCTCCTGGTCTCCCCCCCTTTTTTTTTCTTTTTCTCTCTCGGTTGGCTTGGTTTTTTTTTAAAAAGAAGAAACTGGGGCTGACTGTTTCCCTGAAGCTCCTTTACTGTGATTGGAAGACATCTGATTGGATTATTTGCTTTGGGGAAACGGACTCGCTGTGGATTAATATTTTTTTATTGTTCTTCCCCCCTTTTTTTTCTTTCTCTTTTCTCTTCTTAAACTGCCTGCTGGGAGAATTGTTTCCTTCTGTTTTATCGTTGTGGATTGCAGTAATTTTTGGATCTCTGCTGACATGAGAACTTTCCTGCTGTATCTGTGGAACCAATGGCTGCAGTGTTGTAAGCTTTATTGTATTGACAAACTGTTACAGCGATCTGCAGCAGTGGGTTTGAAATATATTGCATTATCATGGATAAAGGTACAAGAGGGAAAGTGAAGGAAGAAGAACAAGTTGTAAAGCCTAAGAAGATTGAAAAAGCACCAATGGATGAATCTGCTCAGTCATCATCCCCGCCCAAAGTGCCATTGGATCAGACTCAAATTATGGTGGAAATTGGCAAGTTGATGCAAAAATTGGAGAAAAATGAGGCTTCAAGGGTGAAAGATAGAAATGAAATAATCAAAAGGCAAGACAAGACGATGTCATCATTGGCAGATTATACAAAAAAGGTGGACCTAAGTTTGAACAAATTTGAGGGAATGCTGAAATTGGTTCAAACAGAAGTGGATGCGGTAAAGAAGGAAGTAAAAGGGACTCAGGGGGTGGTGCGGGAGAACAAGCTAAAATTGGAGGAACAAGAAAGGAGGATAGATGCTGTGGAAGATATGATGAGAAAGCAGAACATTCTGATCCGTCAGGTGCCGGAAGGCACTCCGGATTTGTTAAGAGAGAGGGTGGTTCAGTGGTTAAATGGTTTAAAAATGGGGAAGGAATTTGTTCAGGAGGATTTTGTAAGTGTATTCCGGGTGGGTCCAAGAAGAGGGAGAGTGGTTCAAGGAAATGTGTTGGTTAAATTCGCAAATTGGGCAGATAAATTAAAAGTAATGGCTCATCTGAAACGAGTTGGTCCTGATGCGTTGAAATTTGATGGTTCAGATGTTGAAGTTTACAATGATATTTCATTAAAATAAAGAACATGGAGGTATAAGATGAGGCCTGTTACTAAATTATTGATGAGTAAAAACATAAGGTATAATTGGAGATTTCCACAACAATTGCGCTTTTTCTACGATAAAAGAATGCAAGTTATTGATGAAGGCACTAATCCATTGGAATATTTGAGTTTGTTGGGATTGGTACAAACAGATTCGGAAGAATGGAAAAATCTTAAGAAGGAAATGACGGATTCTGGAGTTTTGGGGAGGGAATATGGGAGGGAGGAGCCCGGTGGGGCAACAGGTGGAACACCACAGCGAGGGGAGGAGGAGGAGGAGCCGTCCTTGATTATGGTGGAGGAGGAGATAGGTAAGGAATAATGAGCATTAGATAGTAGTAATCTCAAGTACCTAATAGAGGTAGAATGGGTAAATAGCGCATAGCGCCGGCAGTAGGGCACATCTTGCAGGTCCCCCCTCTCCCCTCTTTGGTTGACAGAGGCGACTTTTCGTTGGAAGGTGGGGAGAGTGAAAATGTGTGTTTTATGTAGTTGGTATGGTGAAGGGTTGTTGGTGGCACGCCCGATGGAGAGTTTAAAGTTGGGAGAAGAATTTGGTTATGGGTAGTATCAAAATAATATCATGGAATGTGAAAGGTACAGGTTCTGTTCTTAAGAGACGGAGGCTGGAATCGGCGTTGAAAAAAGATAGACCAGATATTTTATTTTTACAGGAAACACATCAGAAATCAAAAGATACAAATAAACTTTATCTGGGTTGGATGCAACATTATGAGATGGCGTTTGGAACATCCAAAGCAAGAGGGGTGGCAACTATGATTTCTAGAAAATTAGGATTTGAAATCACAAAAAAGATTGCTGATCAAGAGGGTAGGTATTTGTTGTTAAGAGGAAAATTGGAGGATGAGGAAATATTGTTGGTAAATATTTATGCTCCGAATGACCACCAAGTAGTGTTTCTTGAAAAAATTCGGAAAATAGTGGAGGGGGAAAATGTTGCAAAAATTATTGTGGCTGGTGATTTTAATTTGATCAGGTCAGGAATGGATTGCACAAACATAGCTAGAAGTGGAATGGGTGTGAAAGGGAAGGCGATGGACAAATGGATGAAAGTTATGGGTTTGAAGGATTCGTGGAGAGAGTTTAAAGGCTTGGAAAGGGCATATTCCTTTTTTTCGCATGTACATGGGACCTACTCGAGAATAGATTATGTTTTTCTGTCGGAAAACTTAATTGGGGATATAGAAAGTACGGAAATTGGGATTATTAAGGAATCGGATCATGCTAAAGTATATCTGGAATTGAAAGCACCAAAAAATATTCAAAGAGTTAGAAATTGGAGGTACGATCCTAATTTGTTCAAAGATCAGAAAAGCAAAGAGGCAATTATGGAAAGTTGGAAAGAAAGTTGGCAATGGAATGATAATAATGAGGTTGATTTTAATATTGTATGGGATACCATGAAGTCAGTTTTTAGGGGGGAAAGCATAAAAGTGGCAAGCCTTAAATATAAAAGGTATAAAGCAGAACACATAGAAAAAGAAAGGGAAATAAAACAATTACAGGAAGAACAGGTAAAGAGTAAAGATAAAAAAATTCTCTTGAAACTACAAGGACTCAAGGCAGAAGTAATGGGTAAAGATATTGATAAAGTTAAACGAGATCTGATTTATTTAAATAGAGAATATTTTGAATTTAGTAATAAGAACTCAAAACTATTAGCAAGAGCAGCTAAGGTTAAAAGGGAAAAAAGAGAAATTGGGGTGTTAGTTGACAGGCAAGGTTCAAGGTGTAATAAGAATAGCGATAAATGTAAAATCGTTAGGGAATTTTACCAGGTGTTATATGCAGAAAAAGAAATAGATATGGAAAAGCTTAAAAGGATATTGGAGAGGCAGTTAGGGAATGGGATAAAGCAAGAGCATAGGGAGAAAATGGAGGAAAAGATAACTGATAAAGAGGTTAAGGGGGTAATAAGCGGATTGAAGATAGGGAAAGCCCCGGGGGAGGATGGATTATCAACAGAGTTTTACAAAGAATTTAAAGAGGTGGTGGTCCCGAAATTGGTGAAGTTATATAATTATATATTAGATGGAGGATCAATCCCGACTTCATGGTATAACACTACAATTGTTCTTTTGCCAAAACCTGGTAAGAATTTGGAAAGAGTGGATTCGTACAGACCAATTTCGCTTATAAATCAAGATGCGAAGATCTTCACGGCAATATTGGCTAACCGTTTAAATAGTTTTATGGGGGAATATATAAATGTTGATCAAGTTGGGTTTCTAAAAGGACGACACATGGCGGATTTGACTAGAAGGGTATTAGATTTAATAGACAGTGTTAATCAAACAAAGGAAAAAGTGGGATTACTATCATTGGATATTTTTAAGGCATTTGATTCATTGCAGTGGTCTTCAATTAAGGAAATAGTTAGAAAATATGGGTTTGGAGATAAATTTAATAGGGTTATAGATTTACTATATCAAAAAGGAAATGCCAGGGTTAGAGTAAACGAGGAGCTCACGGATGTGGTAAAGCTAGAGGCAGGTACTAGGCAGGGTTGCCCATTATCTCCTATTTTGTTTATAATGGCAATGGAGATTTTAGCTAAAAGTATAAGGGAGGATTTAAATATAGAAGGGATTATGGGTAATAAAGTGAGCATGTACGCTGATGATACATTGCTTATGGTGAAGCACCCCGAACAGGTAATGGACAGGATTAAAGATCATCTACAAGTATTTCAAGCTATAACAGGATTAAAGATAAACTGGGATAAATCTGAATTGATGTTGTGTAATTTGAAATTGAGCGAGATGGGTAGGACGGTGTCGACACTTAATATACAAATCAAAGATAAGTTGAAGTATTTAGGGATAACTATTTCAAACAAATTAGAAGAACTTAAACGATTGAATTATGACAGCTTGAGAATTGAATTTAGGAATAAAATACGAGAACTTCAGAAGTTAAAGCTGTCATGGTTTGGAAGGATTGCTATGTGTAAAATGATACTGTTACCAAAGATTAACTTTTTATTTGACACGCTCGCGATCCATTTAAAAGAGAAAGAAATCAATGAGTTTCAAAAAATGTTTAATGACTTTTGTAATGGAGGAAAAAAATCTAGGCTTCCAAAGAAATTATGGTATTTGTCTCAGAAAAAAGGGGGGTTGGGTATGCCAAACCTCTTAGTATATTATCGAGCATTTCAAGTCAAGAATGTTGTGAAGATCTTGGCAAGAGAAAAGGTAATTTGGGAACAATTGGAAATGAAAGAATACAGAAATATTGGAAACTTGAATTTTCTGGGAATGAAAGATAAGGCGAAAAGGTCAAATAATACTATGATGAAAGGTCTCATGGAGGTGTGGAAGAAGGTAAAAAAAGATATGGTTCCGAATCTCTCCCCAATCTTGGAATTGACTGATATGATGTGTTTCCCAATAAAATTAGACAAAGAAAAAATAGAAATATTGGATAAAAATGGGACGTTGTTATTGAAGGATTGGTTAAAAGCATGTGATGTTGATGCCGAGCGGAAAAAAATGTTTGAGATATTAAACTTGAATTGGTTTCAGAAGTTAAAGGTGGACAATTGGAATAAAAAATATAAAAGAGAACTAGGATCAGATAGAGTACTTACGGAATTTGAGGAATTGGTAAGGAAGATTAGAAAAGGCGAAAGTAGCATTAAGGGTCTTGTAAGTAAGCTTTATAATATATTGAATAGAGGTGCAGATCCACAGGAGGATTTGAAACGGAAGTGGGAACAAAATTTGAATATAAAAATTGGGGAGACTGAATGGAAAAATAAATGGAAAAAGAGAATTATGAGAACAATGTCTGTAAGAATTAAAGAACATAATTTCAAGATGTTGTGGCAATGGTACCTGACACCATTAAGACTTTACCAGATGGATAATAAAAGAGATAAGTTATGTTGGAGATGTAAAGAATTTGATGGAACATATGAACATATGTGGTGGAGTTGTAAAAAAATAAGGGATTTTTGGGGAAAAATAGAAAATGAATTTGGTGAAATATTGGGTAAAAGTGTTAAGTTGGTGTCGGGTACTATTCTTTTAACGAATGTGGAAGATCTGGGTTTAAACAAGGAGGAAAAAGAACTACTGGAAATTGTACTGACAACGGGTAGACAATGTATAGCCAGAAATTGGAAAAACGATGTAGATATTCAGGTTGGAGAATGGTATAAAGAAATGTGGAGTTTAGCATTGAACGATAAATTGACATGGGAGATTAAAGTCAAAAGAGATAATTTAAAAGAGAATAGATTCTGGAATATATGGAAACCGTTCGTGGATCACTCTATTATGGCAGGTGATAGTTCAGGACCAGTACCATCTCAAAGAAGTTTCTGGACTTGAGTTAAAAATAAACTCTCCGGGCATTGTATATATTCACAGGGTGTTTTTTTTTTTTATTGGTTAAAAAGATTAGTGGTAGTACAGAAATTTTTTTTCTATTATTTTGGATTTTGAAATAAAGGTTCTTAATATTTGGTGGTTAAATAGTAGTTAATGAATATAGATATTGTTATGTGCTACCATATAGTAATGTTTGTTAGTATGATATTATGGACTTGTTAGTGTAATGTACTGTTAATGTATTGTTAATGTTTTCTTTTCTTTTTCTGTATGTTTATTAAAGATTTAATAAAAAATTTAAAAAAAATTAAAAAAAAAAGAAAAAATTCGGAAAATAGTGGAGTTGGAAAATGTTGCAAAAACTATTGTGGCTGGTGATTTTAATTTGATTAGGTCAGGATTAGATTGCACAAACATAGCTAGAAGTGGAATGGGTGTGAAAGGGAAGGCGATTGACAAATGGATGAAAGTTATGGGTTTGAAGGATTCGTGGAGATAGTTTAAAGGCTTGGAAAGGGCATATTCCTTTTTTTCGCATGTACATGGGACCTACTCGAGAATAGATTATGTTTTTCTGTCAGAAAACTTAATTGGGGATATAGAAGGCACGGAAATTGGGATTATTAAGGAATCGGATCATGCTAAAGTATATTTGGAATTGAAAGCACAAAAAAATATTCAAAGAGTTAGAAATTGGAGGTACGATCCTAATTTGTTCAAAGATCAGAAAAGCAAAGAGGCAATTATGGAAAGCTGGAAAGAAAGTTGGCAATGGAATGATAATAATGAGGTTAATTTTAACATTGTATGGGATACCATGAAGTCAGTTTTTAGGGGGGAAAGCATAAAATTGGCAAGCCTCAAATATAAAAAGTATAAAGCAGAACACATAGAAAAAGAAAGGGAAATAAAACAATTACAGGAAGAACACGCAAAAAGTAAAGATAAAAAAATTCTCTTGAAATTACAAGGACTTAAGGCAGAAGTAATGGGTAAAGATATTGATAAAGTTAAACGAGATTTGATTTATTTAAACAGAGAATATTTTGAATTTAGTAATAAGAACTCAAAACTATTAGCAAGAGCAGCTAAGGTTAAAAGGGAAAAAAGAGAAATTGGGGTGTTAGTCGACAGGCAAGGTTCAAGGTGTAATAAGAATAGCGATAAATGTAAAATCGTTAGGGAATTTTACCAGGTGTTATATGCAAAAAAAGAAATAGATATGGAAAAGCTTAAAAGGATATTGGAGAGGCAGTTAGGGAATGGGATAAAACAAGAGCATAGGGAGAAAATGGAGGAAAAGATAACTGATAAAGAGATTAAGGGGGTAATAAGCGGATTGAAGATAGGGAAAGCCCCGGGGGATGATGGATTATCAACAGAGTTTTACAAAGAATTTAAAGAGGTGGTGGTCCCGAAATTGGTGAAGCTATATAATTATATATTAGATGGAGGATCAATCCCGACTTCATGGTATAACACTACAATTGTTCTTTTGCCAAAACTTGGTAAGAATTTGGAAAGAGTGGATTCATACAGACCAATTTCGCTTATAAATCAAGATGCGAAGATCTTCACGGCAATATTGGCTAACCGTTTAAATAGTTTTATGGGGGAATATATAAATGTTGATCAAGTTGGGTTTCTAAAAGGACGACACATGGCGGATTTGACTAGAAGGGTATTAGATTTAATAGACAATGTTAATCAAACAAAGGAAAAAGTGGTATTACTATCATTGGATATTTTTAAGGCATTTGATTCATTGCAGTGGTCCTCAATTAAGGAAATAGTTAGAAAATATGGGTTTGGAGAGAAATTTAACAGGGTTATAGATTTACTATATCAAAAAGGAAATGCCAGGGTTAGAGTAAACGAGGAGCTTACGGATGTGGTAAAGCTAGAGGCTGGTACCAGGCAGGGTTGCCCATTATCTCCTATCTTGTTTATAATGGCAATGGAGATTTTAGCTAAAAGTATAAGGGAGGACTCAAATATAGAAGGGATTATGGGTAATAAAGTGAGTATGTACGCAGACGATACATTGCTTATGGTGAAGCACCCGGAGCAGGTGATGGATAGGATTAAAGATCATCTACAAGTATTTCAAGCTATAACTGGATTAAAGATAAATTGGGACAAATCTGAATTGATGTTGTGTAATTTGAAACTGAGCGAGATGGGTAGCACGGTGTCGACACTTAATATACAAATCAAAGATAAGCTGAAGTATTTGGGAATAATCATTTCAAATAAATTAGAAGAACTTAAACGATTGAATTATGACAGCTTGAGAATTGAATTTAATTGAATTTAAGAATAAAATACAAGAACTTCAGAAGTTAAAGCTGTCTTGGTTCGGAAGGATTGCCATGTGTAAAATGATATTGTTACCAAAGATTAACTTTTTATTTACACTAGCGATCCATTTAAAAGAGAAAGAAATTAATGAGTTTCAAAAAATGTTTAATGGTTTTTGTAATGGAGGTAAAAAATCTAGGCTTCCAAAAAAATTATGGTATTGGTCTCAGAAAAAAGGGGATTTGGGTATGCCAAATTTGTTATTATATTATCGAGCATTTCAAGTCAAGAATGTTGTGAAGATCTTGGCAAGAGAAAAGATAATTTGGGAACAATTGGAAATGAAAGAGTATAGAAATATTGGAAATTTGATTTTTTTGGGAATGAAGGATAAGCTGAAAAGGTCAAATAATTTTATGATGAAAGGTCTCATGGAGGTGTGGAAGAAGGTAAAAAAAGATATGGTTCCAAATCTCTCTCCAATTTTGGAATTGACTGATATGATGTGTTTCCCAATAAAATTAGATAAAGAAAAAAGGGAAATATTGGATAAAAATGGGACGCTGTTATTGAAGGATTGGTTAAAAGTGTGTGATGTTGATGCCAAGCGGAAAAAAATGTTTGAGATATTAAATTTGAATTGGTTTCAGAAGTTAAAGGTGGACAATTGGAATAAAAAATATAAAAGAGAAATAGGGATAGATAGAATACATACGGAGTTTGAGGAATTGGTAAGGAAGATTAGAAAAGGGGAAAGCAGCATTTCTGGTCTCTGCGTGGACTGGACTGACTGCTGCTATTACTTGTCTACACTTATCCTATGTCCCAATGATCTTTGAGGGTGCTCTAGGCTCTTGTTTTAGGAAGCTCCCTACTCTATCCCACATTCCAGGATCTAAGGAGCCTGTCTCCGGGTGGAACAGACAATGCTATCTAATGTACACCATAAGGTCCGTTAAGCTTCTGCTATGAATGTGAATATGATTCACCCTGGCCAGGTGCTTGAGCTCCTCCTCAAGAGCTCTTCGCTTTGCAGACGATTCTTGCCCCTCCAAGCAAAAGCCCATACTTACGTGACTGGAGGTCCCTTGAAGTTTGTGGGGTAAGGTCATCAGAAGTAGGGCGAGTGAGTTTATGGTTCGAGATCCCTTGGGTCTGAGCAAGAATCATGGGCTGGCAACCGCCTCTGCTGATGGTTAGGGCTCACAGCTCACCCTGCCGTGGAACGTGCGTCTGATTTTCTTTCTTTCCAATTTCCGATGAACAAGATGCCGTAAAGCTGTGGTTTTTTGCCTCAGGATGGTGGTGGCTGTCACTGTGCCAACCTTGCCTTGTTGAGTTCCAACCGGGAAGCATTCCAATCAGAACTTCTCCATTGCCTCAGAGCAGCTGCCATGACTCTCGAGTAGAATCACGTCAGCCGCTGAGAGATATCACATTGGCGTTACTTGCGAGTAGACCCATAGCATTAATCATGAGTAGACCCATGGCATTACTCGCAAGTAGACCCGTGATGTTACTCTCGAGTAGAATCACGTAGGGGTCACCAGATGTTGGAGTGGGCCAAATATGGCCCGTTGGGTCACAGAAATGGCCCACCGAGGTCAGAGTGGCTGGACTCAAGGAAGGCACACGAGGCAGAAGATGGGTAAAAGTCCAGCCCTGACTGAGGTCTGGATCGTAATATTTATTACTCTGGAGTTTGTACACGTGGGTTCTCCATGACCTCATTCAGAGGGCTTTTTCCCTGTGGAAATTTACTGACCAGCCACATTCACAGAAGCTGCCCTGAGATGCGGAGGTGCTTGTACATCATCAGGAAGTTTGGTTGCCACTGACAACTGGGACTGGTGAGGACTATTGTTCTCCCATTATCTGGGGATCTTTCGGGTCTAACTTAAGGTCGTCATGTTTACTACAGTTTGACCTTACCCATGACCTGTGGGCAGTTACAGAGAGGTACTGGCTCTTGAAGAAAAAGAAAAACAGTTGTGTCTAAAAGCAATGCAAAAGGAGTTTGATTCTCTGACAGAAAATAATGTGTTTACTTCTGTTCAAAGGGTACCTGAAAACACAAATGTAATTGGGTGTAGATGGTTGTACAAACTAAAACAGCTTACTAATGGTGAAAAGCAACATAAGGCTAGGCTAGGCGCCTAGGTTTTAGTCAAGTACAAGGATCTGACTATGATCAAGTATTTTCACCCTGTGTAAAATTTGAATCACTGAAAATTGCTTTATGCAAAACAGGGGTTCAAAGAAAAAAGTGGACCATTTTGATTTTGCAACAGCATGTTTACATACTCTATTAGAGGAGGTGTTGTGTATGCAACAAGTACCATGTTTTGAATTTGCAAATGCAAACAAAGATGGGTTAACTGTCTCTCACATTGCCTAGGAGGAGTGTCAATAATATGCTTATAGTTAGCGAGGCAAAGTCCAGAGATAATAATAAGGTCAGTTAACAAGGAACAGGTGCAAGCAATCATCTAGCTCAGCTCTGCTGTGATTGACAGTTAATTAGATACATTGTAACCTTAACTGTTTTGCTTCCTGTATAAATAGAAGTTGTTTGCAAAGCCTGTTTTGCAAGGCTTGCAGAGCAGAAGCACAGACTGCACAGAAGAGCAGAGCAGAATAATGCTGAATGTCATGTTTATTTACTTGGACTGTAAATGTTAATATACCAGTTTGATTTAATCAAGCCTGGTGTATAGTCTTCTTTCTTGGACTCATCACAACTCAGACTGCTACAACACTCACTCAAAAACTAAGTTTCCTGTGTTAAGAAAGTCCGGGCAAATGTATCACTGTAACCGCCATTCTATCTGTATATAAGTTGCTACCTCATCCCTGTTTTCCCCAGTCCAAACTGAGCTGTAATAAATGACTTGTTGGTTAACCCCTGAACTGCTGTCACATTGCAATTAATACTTGGACTCAACACCGTTTCACTTGGATAGAGACTGAGAGGAAGTGAAATAATTTGAAACAACTGTTCATATATTGAAAGAGAAGTCAATAAATGAAGCTTTTAACAAACAGATCTGCCCTAAAAGTGGGAGAGGGGCTTATATCACAGACAAGAAGGGTCTTTATACAGTTGAAATGGTATATGTGGTAATTTACATGTAAGTAACATGTTGCTTGGGATGTTTTCACACTGATTGAGCCTCACCAGGAATGGGTGCAAACGAATTGAGTTTTGCCTTCAAAAAGGGATTAATGAAACAGTAGGTTGTCTGGAACATGATGGGTGCCAGACTTCCTGGGAGGAAAGGTGGTGATTAAGACCTGCTGCAGATGTGTTAGTTTCAGTATCTCCCAGCAGGGCAGGACAGAAGACAATGTAAGAACCCCTGGCTGATATTTAATATCTAACTGTTTTCTTTAAGCTACTTTCAATGACAAGGAAATTGACTAGGGTTTGCTGCAGGAATAATCCTCTACAACACTGATTGAGAGTGGGAACAATCAATTGGGTTTATGTAAGCATCCCTGCCTAGAGGGCTCCAATGCTCCAATATTACTGATTGGTATTAGCTGCTACTGTGCTGGATGTAAGCTTAGAGTGAATTCTTATTTACAGCACTCCCAGTGGTGAGAATTAGACATTAACTTGAAAGTGCAGAGATCAGCAGAGAGAGATGAGTTTTCCACCCTTTCCCTTTGCCTAGTTTCATGGTGCTAAATCAAGTCAGCTTTTCTTTAATTCCTTTTTAAATTTTATCTACACTATATGATGGCTAAAATTCATGAATTTTGCTTACATCAAGACTGGGGAATGTAGATTCCTCTGAAAGATCTTATCTTTACTGCAATCAATGTTACTTCTCACTGAGAATCACTTGAGCATTCCTATCATTCACACTGTAGGTTTATATTTCTTTGTGCCAAGGAGCCAGACATGTCTTTTGATCACATTACCTTGCTCCTCCATTTGCTTACTGACACTCCCCTTTGTACTCCCTTCCTCATATTCTTTCATGGCAATCATTCATGCACCCACACCCTTATCAGTTTAATGTTGCAACCTGTGCCTCTTTCTGAGGGGAAGAGTAGAGTGCTGAAGTTAAAATGTTTTTTTTTAATTAATGATCTTTCTTTGGAGTTTTCTCTAGCTGCAATGTGTGAGCAAGTTTATTGAGTCTACCCATGAATAAGATAACAGCCGCAACAGTGGTGGCAATGTGGCAACTTTACATCTGGGTAAAAGAGAGATCCATGAAGTGGCACAGAAACATGGATCTGGGTCTCAGATATTCATGATTCCATATGATTTTTTGACTGAATCCTTCCAAAATCATCATCCAAACATAGATGCCATCAGTGCCCGTAGACAACACTGTAGAAATTGTGGATTCTTCAGCACATGGCTTTGCAGTGGTGCTAAAAAAATGGAACCACATGAGTTTTAGATGGAATACTCCCTAAACCATTTTGAAGTGACAGACCCTATCCATGCCCGCAACCTGAAAAATAGGAATCATGGATTATCTTCATTTAGTTTTAGAAAAGGAGAGTGAGGGGAGATATGATAGTACTTTTCAAATACTTTAAATATAGTCATAAAGAGGAGAAGTAGGATCTATTCTTGATTATCCTGGAGCACAGCACACATAATAATAGGCTCAAGTTACAGGAAGTTAGTTATAGGCTAAATTTCTCAACTGTTAGAGCAGTATGACAATGGAGCCAATTACCTCGTGGAAGTGCCGAGTGCTGCAACACCGGAGGCATTCCAGACAAAATTGGACAACTATTCATCAGATCAGCTTTGATTCAAATTACTTCATTGAGCATGGGGTAGGACTTGATGACCTCATGGGCCCCTTCTAACTCAATTACTGTATTCTATGAATCTATGATTCTATATAGTGTATGACTTTGCAGTGATGAAAAAAAAACATGGATTCTCATGGATCCACAAGATATTTAAGTGTGATCCTTCCCAAATCACAATCATTCAGGTATATTAGTTGCCATCTGTGCCTAAATACTACAACACAGGAATCATAGATTGTTCAGTAGATGACTTTAAGGTGGCACAAAACACAGATCAGAGGCATGAATCTTCATGGATCCACTTGATTTTTAGGTGGGATCCTATCCAAACTACCATTAAGTTACAGACCACATCTGTACCCATAAATTACAACACAAAAATCATGAATCATTCAGTGCATGAATTTGCAATTACACAAAGACATGGATTCTCAGGACAGATCCTCAGCAATCTATAAAGTTTTTGCATAGTTTTAATTAATCCTTTTTTTCTGCAGTGCATTCTGTGGACATAAATAGGACCTATGATTTGGCAGTGGTTTGGGGATGATGCTAGATCAAATTAATGTAGATCTATCAGGATTCACGCCTCTGATCTATATATTTTTGTCCTGCAATCCCCCCACCCTATTAATATTAACAAGGAGAAAGATTATTTCTTATTCCCACTTCTGAGGGGCTGGGAATTCAACAGAGTCTGGCAGGTGAATGCTATTTCCCTTCTTTGAGCAGTTCGAGACTGTCCCTCATGAGACAATCTGAGCTCACTCATTTTCAGTTGTTTTTGTCACCAATAGAAAAACTGCACACAGCCATAGTTTCAATTGGTGATAAAAGGGAAAAACAGAGAAAATCCCTCCCACCCACCCCCCTTTATACAATCTAGTGCTACTGTTGTGATTCCATCTGGGAAGACCTTATTTTTTATGTTTATTACATTATATTATAGGTTGTTAAGTAAGGATTTTAAATCTGCTTATATTTCATTTCTACAATACTCTCTGCTCAGACTAAGTGCAGCCATTTTAAGTTGGCACCTGCCATTGAATGGCATCATCCCTTTCTCTTGGGAAAGTACATTTTGGTTCTTCTTCCCAAGGTCTCTGTCTGGGAAGATGTTCCATCTCACGGGTTGAGATGGAACACTGATAGGATAGCCACTTGGTATCCTTTGATCTATGCACATAACTTATCACTTTGAGATGTCAATTAGCACCTCTCAAGGACACTTTCCCAGGAAAAATGGTATAAAAATCAGAGGTTTTGCTCTGTTAAAAAGTCTCTTTTGAGTCTCTTTTGGATTGCTGCCGGAGGCTCTATCTCTCTTTACATCTGAGGTAGACCTTCCTATTGGACCATCTCATATGGGGTGGCAGGGCACTGCCGCTCTTAGCTAAAATTCAGAACCGTTTGGACTCAGGCTCTGAAGAGACATCAACACTAAGAATTTATTCTGAGACTATGCTTTATTTCATTTACTTTGCATTTATTGGAATCTGTTTTATTCTGCAATAAATCATAAAAGGATTCTGATTGTGAAGAGTGCGTTTAGGTACTCTGAGGCTGATATATGTCGGATGGGCAGGTGGGGATCCGTGCGTTTTTTGTTATATGTACGTCCCCTCACTGCATGAGTACCTAGTTGTGTCCTTAATTCCTTCTCCTTCTTTTACAGACCCTGTGTGTCTACACACACCGGTGGCAGTGTGGCTGGTGGGCCACAGTTATGTGCACTGGGTGGCACAGTATGCTGCATCGTCGGAGTGGGGACCCCATCTCAGGCTGCGTGCATCCGCATATATGCGGTGGTATGGTGTGCGCAGCATGAGATGGCGGGAACTGTTGCCATTCCTGATGTCCATCAGGGATGCTGGACCGCTTGATGTTTTGATTCTGCACCTCGGCGGCAATGATGTTGCACAGATCACTGGCCTTTCCTTTAAAAGGTTGGTGTGCAGTGACCTGACGTTTCTACATCATTTATGGCCGTACACACGGTTGCTATGGTCTGACATTGTGCCGAGACACTATTATAGAAGAGGCATTGATCTCTGTGGTTTGGACCATGCCCGGCGGTCAGCGAACAGGGCTGTTGCCCAGTTTCTGGTTGAGAATGGCTTGGGGACAGCCATTTGACACCTGGTGATAGGGTTGCAGGATTTTAGCCTGTATGCAGGAGATGGGGTCCACCTGTCAGCCAGAGGTATGCACCTCTTTCTGGAGGATGTGCAAGCGGGCCTGGTGACCGAGCTGTCGGTCGGGGGGGTGTGAGTCATCATGGATGCCTCCCCGTGTGGCAGGTAGGACTGATAAGGAAAAAATTAGTGACCCATAGGTATCCGGCAGGTTCGCAATTAACTGGCTAACACGTAGATAGGTACAGGGGAAACAGGATTGGCCGGTCAAGGGCGAACCATGAACGGTGTGATGCTAGGAGCTTCACAGCCTGCATCATCTTGATATTTTGATGGATACATGTCAAAGGGTGGGGTCAGTAGATAGTATATTGACTTCGGTCAATAATTTGTTTGTGTCAACAAACAGATTAATACAAATTGATACATGTAGCCAATAGCCATTGGCATTTTGGGTGGAACCTTACCAGTGCTACTGCGGCCTGCTTGCCTTAAAGAATTACAATTGGATGATACACCAATTGAAAGTTATAATTCGGACTAGGGCATTATTCAATAAAAGTGGCCCAATGCCTTTAATCCAATACCGGTGTCAGAGTCTTTATTTGGGTGGGTGCGCCTACAAAGCTTTTCTCCCACACACCTAGCCCAGCTTCAAGGCCATACTGTTCCCAAAAACTAGATAAGGGTGTTTTTGCATGGTAATCCAAAGTCTCATGACAAGGGGCTTTTGGCTATTTTAATTTTAACTGCAACACCAGTCACAGATCACCATTTCCCTGTGAACCTATTGCCCAGCTATGCTGGACCTGGCTTTCTTGGGCCAACTTTGAGAAAGCACACCCTTTCTGGCCACATTAGCCAAATCACCATTGTTGTTCTTGATTGTGCGACACCTGAAAAAGGGGAGCCAAGGTGTGTGCTGGCCGAGGCAAAAATGACAGCTACAACAATCTGTATGTCAGTGCCTGAAGTTTAAGAACTGGAGAGTGCCAGTCCATTCTGTTTGTTGGCGACCTAGAGGTTTCTGGTGCTGCCCACTGTGGCAAACAGGATGCTGACTAGATAGATCTTTCACCTGATCTTCAAGGCTGCTGTTTCATACTCATGATATATAGTCCACAAACTATACCATAATGAGATTACTTCATACACAGTAGCATCAAGCATGTAATTCAGCTGATTAATGATAAGAGTCTGCTGTAAAATATTGTGATGTGATACTATTACCGTGCTTGTCTGGTCTTTAGCACTACCTTTCAAGCACTGAGAACCCTAATATGATTGTGGCAAACATGGCTTTATTAGCCCCCCCTGCCCCCCCAAGTATTAATCACCTACTTTATCTTGAAAACTGTAATAATCCATTTAAACTGTGTGAATTGTTGATCTACATTAACATTGCAATGGAGGTCAGAAGTGCTGAACAAGACAAGAAATGTGAATAATCCTACTGTTGCCACTTCTTTTCCATACAAAGGTTTAGGCATCAAGAGAGGAAAAAAGTAGGCAATGATCTCATTCACTTTAAAGGCAAGGAGACAATATGGATATGCATTTCTTCCAAGTTTTCCATTGGGAGAGTCATAGCAGCAGCATCCAGAACTGGGCCATCTCTATCATTAGGCTTAGTGAATCAATTGCCCCACAGAAAAATTATCCTGAGAAGTAGGAGCATGATGCTGGTGGAAAGAGCAATAGGCAGTGCAACCTATGCTGTGGTCCCATGGGAAACTAGCTAGTGGCTCAGCCACTTGTTACTTCAATCAACACATGAAATAAAAGAGGTCTTGTTCTTCACCGCAGGAAACCAAGTTTCTTGGACTGGCTCTTCTTCAAATTATTTAAAGAGATTACCCCTATCAGTTTCCCCAGACTTTCCACAGTGTTTCACTCAAATGTTGACATGAGCTACTATTTTTTAAAAGATTGTTAGATAAAGCTACTCTTCCCTGTGATTCCGTGCATGTTCATGTCAAACTAATATTGACTAACTGAAATTGCCCTCTGGGGCACTGTCATGTAGTCATCATTGAGCAATGGTGTTTAGCACACAATTTTATTGATGGATGAATGAAGAAATCAGTCAGCAACATTTTGATTGTATACAGAGTCCTTAGGCTAAGGATCCGTGTTTTTATAATGTACTATTCATGCCAAATGGATGGTGCTCTATGATGAAATACATATAACAAGAAAAAAACAGCCACTCCCTTGTCTTCTTTGGAAATTGTTAGTTAACCAGCTGTTTTGAATTGGCTGCTATTTCAGCACCATTTCTATGCTTTCTTTCTTTTGCCTCCTGGGAATGGCAGGGTAGCACTCAGCATGAATCACGCTGTGTGAGGTGAAGTCAAAATAAGTTGGAGGGAATTGTACACACTACATGAAAATATAACTGAAAACCAAAACAATAAAGTTGGAGGAAAAGCAACTTTTTCTGATTTATAATGCATTCCTTCAACTTGTGCCCTTCCATCCTTTTTTAAACCTTTCTGGTGGGGAAAATTGCCAAAGAAATTTCTTCATGAAAAACAAATATAAACTGTAATTTCATTTCAAGTGCAATTTTCTTTTCTGTTGCCTGATGTGGTCATCATGTTGGATGTTGTATCGTGGTATTATTTAATTTATCTAGATCCCTGATTGGATGTTATCTAACAATACATGGGGCTGTACATGGGACTGCCCTTAGTGACCATCCGGAGGCTTCATCTGGTCCAGAATGTGGCTGCTTGGGTGGTGATGGGGTGCGGACGTTATGCCTATGCCTCACCACTGCTCCAGGAGTTGCACTGGCTCCCAGTTTGCCTCCGGGTGCAATTCAAGGTGCTGGTTTTGACCTTTAAAGCCCTGCATGGCATTGGTCCAGAGTACTTAAGAGACCGCATCTCCCCAATGTACTCAGCCCATCCCACAAGGGCAGACAGGGGGGGCTCAATGGTGGTCCCATCTGCAAAAGAGGCTCATCTGACTGGGACCAGGAGGAGAGCCTTCTCCGTGTCTGCCCCAGCCCTGTGGAACCTCCTGCCACCAGATCTCTGACTCCAGCCGGACCTCCTACCCTTCAGGAAAAATTTGAAGACCTGGCTATGCCAGCAGATTTGGGGTGTGCTTGACTCAACCGCACAAGCCCGATGGCTCATTTAAATCTGTCTGAGGGACCCTGTTTTTTGCTCTGTGCTCTCTCTTCTATTATTTTATTATGGGTTGAGGGTGGGTGAGAGAAGTTTTTAATGTTTATCCAATTAGGTTTTAATGTTTTAATTCTAGTTCTTAATGGGGGGGTGTTAGCTGATGCCATTTTTTTTTGTTTTTTTATAATATATTTTTTATTTATTTTCAAAAGAAAAAACAAACATACAGAAAAAAATACATCATAACAATAATACATATAACTCATAAAAATAGTGCATACATGATAGTTGAACTGATTATTTGTCATGGTACACAAACAATTAAATGTCCACATTGTAAGTTAGTACTATAACCATAACCTACATAAAAGCTATCAATATTACAAGTATTTGTTAACAACCACCAAACTCCTTCTTTTCAAATTACAAATCACCCAGTGAATATTTACATTGCCCCGGAGAGTTTAGTGTATGTATCATCTCCAAAAACCACTTTGAGATGGTACAGGTCTAGAACTATCCCTACCCATAAGAGAGTGATCAACAAACGGCTTCCAAATACTCCAAAATCTGTTTTCCTTCAATTTATCCCTTTTTACTTTTATCTCCCATGTCAATTTGTCATTCAATGCTAAATTCCACATTTTCTTGTACCACTCTCCCGTCTGTATAATTACATCATTTTTCCAATTCCTAGCGATACATTGTCTACCTGTAGTTAACATTATTTCTAATAGCTCTTTTTCCACCTTGTTCAAACACATACCTTCCACATCTGTTAGCAAGATGGTACCTGATGCCAGATTAAATTTCTTACCCATTATTTCCCCTATCTCTCCTTCTATTCTTCTCCAAAATTCATTTATCATTTTACAACTCCACCACATATGCTCATAAGTTCCAACAGTTTCTTTACATCTCCAACACAAATTATCCCTTTTATTATCAATCCGATGCAACCTCAGTGGTGTCAAGTACCATTGCCACAACATTTTATAGCTATGTTCCTTAATTCTTACTGACATTGTCCTCATTATCCTCTTTTTCCACTTATTTCTCCATT
The DNA here is from genome assembly GCA_035047305.1 of Bradypodion pumilum. Classification (NCBI taxonomy): domain Eukaryota; kingdom Metazoa; phylum Chordata; class Lepidosauria; order Squamata; family Chamaeleonidae; genus Bradypodion; species Bradypodion pumilum. The sequence continues at coordinate 209,504,909 of JAWDJD010000004.1, read as the reverse complement.
CCTCATTTCCTAGCTTTATATTCAAGTCCTGTTCCCACTTCAATTTCAAATCTTCCTGTGGATAACTACCCTTGTTTATTAAAATATAAAGTTTACTTACTAGACCCTTGACACTTTTCTCGCCTTTTCTAATCTTTAAAACCAATTCTTCAAATTCGGTCTTTTCTCTGTCTATATCTAGTTCTCTTCTATATTTTTTATTTTATTTTTATTTATTTATTTAGTCGTATTTATACGACTAAATTATCAACCTTCAGTATCTGAAACCAATCCAATTTTAACTGTTCAAATAAATTTTTCTTCTTAAATTCATCCTCGCAAACCCTTAGCCATTCCTTCACCAGGAAAACTTCATTTTTATCCAATATTTCCTTTTTTTTGTCTATTTTTATCGGAAAACACGCCATATCTGCCAATTCCAAAATTGGAGAGAGATCTGGGATCAAATCTTTCTTTAATCTTTTCCACACCCTCATGAGTCCCCTCATCATAGTGTTACTTGTATTTATCATTTTAACCTTAGTTCCCAAAAAAAATCATTTTACCGATATTCTTATAATCTTTCATCTCCATTTCCTCCCAGATTACTTTTTCTCTTGCCAAGATCTTCACAACATTCTTAATTTGAAATGCTCGATAATACGCTAACAAATTTGGCATTCCCAAACCCCCTTCTTTCTGAGGCAGATACCAGAGTTTCTTTGAAAGTCTAGATTTTTTACCTCCATTACAAAAATTATTGAACATCTTTTGGAACTCATTAATCTCCTTTTCCTTCAATTGGATTGCAAGTGCATCAAATAGAAAATTAATCCTCGGCAACAACATCATTTTGCAAATAGCAATCCTCCCAAACCATGACAACTTCAACTTCTGAAAACTTTGTATTTTATTCTTAAATTCTGCTTTCAAGTTGTCATAGTTCAGTCTTTTAAATTCTTCCAATCTGTTTGAAATAATTATCCCCAAATATTTCAACTTTTCTTTAATTTGTATATTAGATAACCCCACCATCTTTTCCCTCTCCTCTTCCCCATATTGCACAACATCATTTCCGATTTATCCCAATTTATCATCAATCCAGTTATAGCCTCAAATTCCTCTATTTGTTCTTTAATCCTATCCATTACCGCCTCTGGGTGTTTCACCATTAGCAACGTATCGTCTGCATACATACTCACTTTATTACCCAATATCCCTTCTATACTTGAATCCTCCCTTATATTTTTAGCTAAGATTTCCATTGCCATAATAAACAGGATAGGAGATAGTGGACAACCCTGCCTAGTGCCTGCCTCAAGCTTTACCTCATCCGTAACCTCTTCATTTACTCTAATCCTAGAGCTCCCTTTTTGATATAATAGGTCAATTACCCTTCTAGATCTATCCCCAAATCCATAATTTCTAACTATTTCCTTGATCGAAGACCATTGTAACGAATCAAATGCCTTAAAAATATCTAAAGATAATAAACCCACCTTTTCCTTCGTCTGATTGACATTATCAATTAAATCTAACACCCTCCTAGTCAAATCAGCCATATGCCTTCCTTTTAAAAAACCAACTTGATCAACATTTATATATTCCCCCATAAATCTATTTAACCGATTAGCCAGTATTGCTGTGAAGATCTTGGCATCCTGATTTATAAGAGAAATTGGTCTATATGATTCCACCTTTTCCAAATTCTTTCCCGATTTTGGCAGCAGAACGATTATAGTCCTATATCATGAAGTTGGAATTTGTCCACCGTCTAAAATATAGTTATATAACTTCACTAACTTTGGAACCACAACATCTTTAAATGCCTTTTAAAACTCTGTCGATAGTCCGTCATCTCCCGGGGCTTTCCCCAACTTCAGACCACTAATTACCTCTTTTACCTCTTTATCAGTAACCCGTTCCTCCATTTCCCCCCGTGTTCCTGTTTTATTCCAGTCCCTAACTGCCTCTCCAGAATCCCTTTAAGCTTCCCAACGTCTATCTCTTTTTTTGCATATAATGCTTGATAAAATTCCTTCACAATTTTACATTTGTCGCTAATCTTATTGCACCTTATCCCTTGTTTGTTAACCAACACCCCAATTTCTCTTTTTTCCTTTTTAGCTTTGGCTGCTCTTGCTAATAATCTTGAATTTTTATTGCTAAATTCAAAATACTCTCTATTTAGATATATCAAATCTCTTTTAACTTTATCTATATCCTTACCCATTAATTCTACCTTAAGTCTTTGTAATTTAGCGAAAACATTTTTATCCTTCTTTTTTGAATGATCTTCCTGTAATTGTTTTATTTCTTTTTCTTTTTCCACCTGGTCTGCCTTATATCTTCTGTACTTTATACTCACCAACTTTATACTTTCCCCTCTAAAAACCGACTTCATGGCATTCCAAACAACATTAAAATTTACCTCTTCGTTATCGTTCCACTGCCAGCTTTCCATCCAACTTTCTATAATTTGTTCTTTACATTTTTGGTCTTTGAATAAATTGGGATCATACCTCCAACTTCTTCCTCTCCGATTATCCTTTTGTATTCTCAATTCCAAAAATACTTTAGCATGGTCTGATTCCTTGAAAATCCCTATTTCCATTCCCTCAATATTTTTAATCAAATTTTCCGTTAACAAAACATAATCTATTCTAGAATAGGACCCATGAACATGTGAAAAGTAAGAATATGCCCTTTCCGAACCCTTGATCTGATGCCGTTTTAATTTGTTATTGTATTATTGTAGTTCTTGTTCACTGTTTTTATTGTATGCTGTTCACCGCCCTGAGTGGTGTCCCCCATCAGAAGGGCGGGATATAATTCCATAAATAAATAAATAATGGATTCATTTACAATAAAGGAGCAGCAGAGACTAGGAAAAATGATGGCAGTATCAAGATCAGGAAAATATTTGCACAGTTGCTGTGTTTTCCAGGGAAATTTTATACATGGGTGAACTTTTGACCCTGAAGTTTTAAACTTTCGATGCAACTACATCTAAGACAGCTGTGTTCAGACAGTCAGTTGAGGTAGTGCTTTGAGCCTGCTCTGTACCTTACTCCTCCTGAAGTTTGACTGTGAGTAAAACAGATCTGTGGCTATTCCCCTGTTATTTATTAGAGCAGGGATGAAGAACCTTTGACCTTTCAGAGGTTTCAGCCTTGAACCGCTATAATCCTCTTCTATCAGGCATAACTGGTGGGCCTGATGAGTGCTGCCTTCTCAGAGTTTCTTCTCTCCTCTGCTAGGGCCACATTCAAAAAGGTACAAAAGCTTCCTAAGTTTTAATCCTGATGCACATGTACATTACCTGTAATCAAGTCAATTCTGACCTTTGGTAACCCTGCTAGTGTTTCAAAGGTATGTGTGGTATTTAAGGAATAGTTTTACCAGTACATTTCCATGGCTGAACAAGGATTTGAATAAAAGTCCTAATCTTGTCTATTACACTACACTGATTCTCATACTTGGACAAAATAAAGTAGATATTTAGAACTTTTATATTATAAACATCCTCTTGGAAGCACATCTTAATGAAGTGGTGCCCAAACTTTTTTCCACGGGCTGGTCCTGCCCACAACATACAGCTGCGGGTGCTGGAGGTGGGCTGCTCCTGTTGCTGACCATTTTTACATCAGTGGTGCTGGTGGCTGTGCCCTGCCCCCATGGCATTGGGAGAGTCCCTTGGCATGCCAAGGCTGGCGTCAGCATGGCATGTCAGGTTTACCCTTCCAGCACTGAGGATTTTGAAATGGAGAAGGCTTGAAAAATTTCCATAACATGGCAATCCACATTTGCCAAAGGCTTTGGTACTGGATGGGGCTGTTTTGCCCCAGACAGACCCAGTGCGCAACTTGGGGGTCCTTCTGGACTCACGGCTGCTGCTAGAAGAACAAGTAGCGGCTGTGGCCAGGAGGGCTTTTGCCCAACTTCGGGTGATTCGCCAGTTGCGCATGCTCCTGGACCGGGGCTCCTTGCTTATGGTCACCCATGCTCTGGTCACTTTCTGACTAGATTATTGTAATGCGCTCTACATGGGGCTGCCCTTGACGACCATTCGGAGGCTGCAGCTGGTCCAGAATGTGGCAGCCCGGGTGGTGATGGGATGTGGGCGATATGCCCATGCCTCACCGCTACTTTGGGAGCTGCACTGGTTACCAGTTTGTCTCCGGGTGCAATTCAAGGTGCTGGTTTTGACCTTTAAAGCCCTATATGGCAGGGGGCCAGGATACCTTAGAGACCGCATCGTCCCAAGAGTGTCTGCCCGTCCAACCAGAGTGGACCGGAGGGGCTCTCTAATGGTGCCATCAGTTAGGGGTGCACATCTGTCCAGCACCCGAAGGAGGGCCTTCTCCATGTCCGCACCAACTCTCTGGAACCTCCTGCCAACAGATCTAAGACTTCAAAGAGAATTGCTGCCCTTCAGGAAAGGATTGAAGACCTGGCTGGCAGGGCAGGTGTGGGGCCCGAATGGGAACACGGTCCCCGCCTGCTGGCTTATGTAAAGAATTAAGAACTCTCTCTTCTTCTTTTTATAGTGGGTGGGATGGGTGGGTGGGATATGGTTTTTTTTAAAGTGGGTGGGATATGGGTTTTTTAAAGTGTTTTTATGTGTTTTTAGAACTTGTTGTAATGCCGCCCTGAGTCGGGTTCTGCCTGAGTGGGCGGCATATATAAATATGACTATTAAATTTAAATTAAATTAAATTTTACACTGCGAAGAATGAGCGGAGGCTGCTCGGACCAGCGGGGACATAACACGATTGCTGATGCCACTGCCATAAGTGATGTATTTGGTCATTAGGCAGTGGGGATGGGTGAGGGGTGGTCGCAAGGGTGCCTGGGTTCTCAATGTGGGCCTGAAAAATTATATGTGCAGGCCTAATTGGACCCACAGGCCACAGTTTGGGCACCCTGTCTTAATGCATTAAGGAGATATAAAGGTATCAAAGAACCTGAGAGCAACACTGTCATGATGCTAGACACCATTAAGTTACTGGCTCAGCCATAGAAACTCACTGGGCTATTGCCTACTTGAAAGCTTTTGATCCCCCCCCCCCTTCAATATCTGTTGATGGTTATGCAGTAAAACAAGCTGTTCTGTTAATCATGGGTGACTGAAATGCAGAAATAGATAAAGCAGAACCAAACAGTGTTGAAAATTTGGCCTACACGTCAGAAATGAGCAGGAGAATGACTCATAGAAGTTTGTGAAGCCAACAATTTCTTTATTGCAAGTTATGTGCTTCAAGCAACCAGAAAAATAGCTGTGCATATGAATATCCCCTAAATGTTAATCTAGGAATCAAATAGACTACATAATTGGAAGTAGGAGAGGGAGAAGTTGTAAAACTCCCTGCCAAAACAAGACCAGGAGCAGATTGTGGTACTAACTGTGCATTGAAATATCAAAAGCTAAAAAAGAACACTGAAATAATTACAATGCCAAAATATAGTTTAAATAACATTTCTGATTAATTTAGAATTCATATAAAGAACGAAGTTGCATTACTAAACTCAGATAACTGTGACCAAGAAGAACTATGAATTGGAAAAAGAAATATTATTAAGGGAAAATGCAACAAGATTGTTCCTGTAGTTAAGAAAAGCCTGAACCAATGACAGAAGAAATACTCACTGGAAAAGTCAATAAAGCTAGGAAAAGTTGAAGATGGAAGGAAAAGAGAAGGACCAAACATGAGATTAATTGACTCCATAAATGAACCACAACCTTGAGTTTACAAGAGATGAACAGAGTTGTTGAAGACAGGACATTTTGGAGGTCACTGATTCATAAATTTGTCATTAAACTGAAGACAGCTTTATAGCATGTAACAGCAACAACACATTAGAGGTATGGGTTGTGTGCTTTCATAGCATTTATTTTGTACAGATTGCCTTTGTTTGTACCACTCAGTTGAAGACTGCAATGATGCTTTGTTAAAACAACTTACCTGTAGAATAGGAAGACATTGACTTAGTTCCTCTCAGGGACAAACTACATTCTCTTGGGAAACACCTTTGAAAAGCAGCAGCTGATAACATTCTTTGGCAATTACTATTATTGCCTTCTTTCACCAGACTGTCTGTGACTTCCAAATTTTTTGGCCCTATAAATTTAGCCATGGGAGTATTTAGAGGTTTTAAATTTAATACAGGTCAGTAGCTAGCAGATGAATTTTGGGGACTTAGAAAAGAAGCTCAGCTACTCTTTAGTGCAATATAAATGAAATACATTCTCCCATGAAGGCACTACTGGAAATTCCTGATTCTTTTCTTAAGTTGATGTAATTACTCCTTGATTCATTTTCCTTTCAACTGAACATTTAATAGAAGTTATTTTTAGCACTGCTCACATGCCATCCAGGTTGAAATAAAATGTTTTATTTCCTCCAAGGGGCAATCTCTTTAAAATCATTTCTCAAGCCTAACTACTATCAGTAGCACTGTCAAAACCTCATTATTACAGTCTTCATGTTTTGAATTTAATTCAGGAGCTCTTCAGACACTGGCCACAGGAAGCCTCTCCAGCACCAAATTATTCTTTGCAGGATTTGTCTGAGAGCATGCACAAGAATTAGGTAAGCATCATGGTGGGATAAGAATACAGATGGTCAGGCAAGACTACCACTGATGAGTGTCAGATCAAAGCAAGTAATATGTACCAGCATTAGAAAGAACTAATAGGACAAAACAAGAATGGCAACTAAACTGTATCAGAAATTAAGCATGGAACTTGGAAGCCCAGGTTATCAAGCTCAGGGTTTCCCAACCTTTTAACACCATGGGCCTGATCACTCCTTGAACAGCCGAGTGGGCCAGTCACATGGTTCCCCCCCCAATGTAAATGCTGCCATAAAATGTGTTTATTCAGAGAAAAAATGGCCAGATGGTGAAAATGCAGAGATAGGAAAACTGTCTGTATAAAGTCTCCACTAACGAAAATAAATGTGTGGATAACAATATGATATGAATTTCCAAAAGAGTTTAATGCTGAGAATCAAAATTCCTGTCTTCAAAAAAAAAAAAAACACACCCCAATATACCGATCCACAACTCTAATTCTTATAGATAATAACACCGAAACCATTCCAGTATACAATGGCTTTTCTCAGAATTGCTTCTTCAGGGTGTTTTAAATATATAAATAATAAAATTGCAAATACTAAATATTCATTCTAAAGTCTGTATATCATCTTACACATGAACAAATGATAGTTTATGCTTATTTCTTAATTACAATTATAAATATATTGGTCGATCTATTACCTGAAAGTGAGTATGCTAAAGATATATACAAAATTTACCTTACCTTACAAAGTATCGTATTTTATACACTTGCGTTAACAGCCGCATGAAAACTATTTTTGATGTGCTTTCAACGATAAAGAGTACTACAGGTGTCAACAGATATTTAAAGGCAATAAAGAATTACCCACTAACTACAAGTATTAGTGAAATTTAAATTTCTTAAAGTGAAATGCTGTATTTGTTCCCCTCTACACCAGGGAAATAATCACAAAGAGCAAGTTAAGTCTAAGTCATGATTTAGTCAGTGTGGTGCCAGAGTCTCGAATAAATGTATATAGAACACCTCCCACTGTTATGCACTGTCAATCCTTTCAAATTGTTTAAAGGAAATCTTTTCCAAAGCAACAAACCAAAATTCATCTTTGGAGTGGCTCTCAAGATAGTGGGCTACGAGCGGTGCAGAAAGGGATTGGCTGCTCATCCTCGAGCGATGTTCAGTAATCCGTATTTTAAGCGGTTGCAATGTCTTACCAATGTAACGTTTCTCGCAAGGACAGATCCACATTTAAATTACGTGGGCGGAATTGCAATTAGACAAGTTTTGAAGAATATGTGTATAGTTTTTTTCAGGACAGCTCACTTCCTTGGTTTCCTATACAAGCCGACAAACCAAACAGCTGGAACACTTATAATGTTCCCGGATAACCTCTTTTGTAGGGGATTCAGGTGGTGAAAGTCAGAGCTGGTAATTATGTTGCACAAGGATTTAGTACATCTGAAGCTAATAAGTGGCTTGACATTGCAGCCAGGAATGTCTTCCAGGAGGTGCCAATGTTTCAGGATCACTTTCTTAATTTGCATAGCCAGTGGTGAGTATTCAAACAAGCAATGGAGTTTTGTAGAAGGATACATTTGTTTCTGTAACAGGAGCTTAGATCGCAGGATTTTAATCACCTTATTAAAGGATCTATTTATAACCTCATGTGGATATCCTTTTTGTTTAAGGTAAGTATTGATGGTCCGGGACATGTCCAAGAAATCCTCTTCCTTAGTTGAATTTCTTCTGGCACAAGAGAAAAGACTAAAAGGAATAATAGTCCTGAGATGTGCTGGGTGAAAAGAGGAATATTCTAAATACAAATTTTGATCTGTAAGTTTCCTGTATAGATGCATGCCTAGTCTATTACCTGCTACATTCGATTCAAAGTTCGATTCGAAGATTAATTTATATACCACTTTCTTCGACCCCCCATGAGTGACTCAAAGTGGTTTACCCAAGCAAAGTAACTATACACACACACACACACACACACACACACACACACACAACATAATTCATACAAATAAACATCTAAATAATACAAAATATTGATACAAAATAATTCATTTAATCAAAAACAACAATTGAACATAAATCATCGAAAATATTTTAAAAATAAACAGAAAAATCCAGAAATGGCACACATTTAGAATCTACGTGGTAAGACAACTTGAAATTATTGTCTAGACCGTGAAACAAAACTAGGTATCAGCTCCAGTAAATCAAAAAGAAAAAACAGATCATCGATGAAATGTTTATAAACTAGGGTATGCTGGAAAAAAGGATTAACAAGTGGATCATAAATAAAGGTCTTCTCAAAATTAATCATGTAAAGATTGGCCACTCCCTGTGCTAAAGAACTACCCATAGCCACCCCCTTAATCTGCATGTAGAAATCATCTTTAAATCTGAAAAAAATTATTCTCTAAAACAATATCCAATTAAATCCAACTAAAAATGGGTGGGTGATAGTTGGTGCTCTCTGGATGACAGTGCTTCCTCAACTATTGGTCTCACACTTTCCAGAGGTATGTTCATGTATAAGGAATTCACATCTAAAGTAACTATCCCACAGCCATTCGGTACCTTCATGCCTTCAAGTTTAGAAATCAGGTGTGAGGAGTCCCTGACATATGATAGAGTTGTCTTGCAAGAGGATTAATATAAAAGTCCACAAACTTGGCTAGTGGTTCCAATAATGAGCCTATCCCAGCTACTATTGGATGCCCTGGAATGCATCACAATCAGTAATTTTGTGTAGTTTTGGGAGTGTGTAGAATACCGGAATTTTTGGGAATTTATTATAAAGATATTTGAATGTTCTGTCAGAAATGTAGTTAAGGGCTACTCCTTCAAACAGCATAGTCCTGATAATTGACGAGATCCTAGGGGATCCTGTTTCAATTTCTTATAACACGTATGGTCTGCAAGTTGTCTAAAAACCTCTCTTTCATAGTCCATGGTATTTTGGATAACCACACCGCCCCCTTTGTCTGCTGCCTTGATCGTAATCATTGGATCATCTGCTAACCCCTTAAGTATTTTTGTGTCTTCAAACGAGTTGTTCTTATTTATCCTAACTGTTTGTTGTTCTAGTTTAGAGATATCCTTAAGTACCAATCTTTGGAAAACCTCTCTCGAGGGACTATCCACAAAGGGCAAAAAAGTAGACTTCAGTTTAAAAGATTCTCTAGAAAGTGACTCTATGCTCTTATAAAAGGTCTTAACAGTCTGATTAATTTAAAGAATCTATCTTTGTGGTGAATGACTGGTAGACATGGTTATGTTTATGCAGGAGCGGGGGCATTTTTTGGCTGTCATAAACACGTCTGCTTCTGCTTCTGGTGTGGCATTGTCATCGTCACAGGCCACATAAAATGGTGCTGTGGGCTGGGTCCAGTTTGCAGGAAGTAGATTGGCCACCCCTGATCTAGTGGGTCAACAGAATATGTGAATGTAATGCACTTAAAGCAGAGAGAGAGAGAGACTGTAATTGCCATCATTGTAAGAGGGGACACAATGACTAAAAGATCAACAAAAGAGAAGCTATAATGCAATCAGAAAAGCAATGTATATTCACTGAGGAAGAACAGGAAGACAGCAACAACCTAAGCAGTTAAAAAGGTTGGATTAAATATTCTGTGGGGTAAATTCCCAGCCAAGCTTGGACGTGAAGTCCTTTTAATTTAATTATATTGGAATTTGCTATTATCTTTGATTTCTGCACTATGTTTCTTGAATTACTGCAGGCATGGGTGAGAATTTCATTTTTTATGTATGAATTTAGCCTCCCCCCAAATAGCAAACATTTTCACACTCAAGCTGAAACCCACCACACACACACACACACACTTTGCTCTAAAATAACATCAGATTTAGGAAAAACCAAAAATGAACAGATTGGCCCATTCAGTTCCAGGTCTTTAAGTGTTTACCTTTTAAAACTTTGGCTTCATATCCCAGCACATTCATTCACACCACTAATGAATTAGGGCTGCTGCCTCTCTCTTTCCCTATTTCTGATGGGTTCAGTCTCCTTTAATAGCTATATGGGAGACAAGCACGATTTTTTCCATGCTGGGAACAGCTGTACCAATTGAATTTGGGTGAGAATTTCATTTCAATTGATTTTTCCTAAGAACTGACCATCTCTCATAAATGGCTTTCATATTCTGAACATGAGATTTTAAGAACTTGGGAGTGAAGAAAAAGTAAAGTAGATGCATCCATCAGTAGAAACATTGATTTCTATATTCTGTGTAAAACAAAGGGTGGATAGTATTGCTTACATCTTATTCAGGTTCCACTGAGCAGAAAGACCAACCATCTTAGCAATGCATAATTACACCATTTGATTCTTGCTCTTGGCATAAGCAATGATCTCCATAGGGGGAAAACAACACCCTCTGCTTGTGCAATGTTAACACTTGTTCAAAACTGCATAATTTTGTGTTCCTATGCTGTTGGGACTTCCTACTCATTGAAAGCTGAGTAGGATATTGCTATGTGTCAATGTCTTATCTGGAAAATTTGGTTATCAACCTTTGAACAGATGTAACAACACTTTCTTCCCTCTATTCAATTCCTTTGTATTCTCTTCCTTTCTTTTTGCCTGTTTTCATGGCCTCTTTATGTTTCCCAGATCTTTATTGGCATGTGTTCAGTCCCTCTGTCATTGTCAAAATGGAACATTGAACAAATAATTGCCTAACTCCTGGTTGTTGTTTTTTTTTTATTTCTCGGTGAAGCTTTCATTTAAAACTATCTTTCAGCTTTTGTCCTCAGAGATGGACAAAAACAAAAACAGTCAGATGCTGTTGGGGACTACTTGTGTGCCTTCTTAAAAAGGCCTTTGTCTCTCCAAAGTTCCCATTAAACTTACTGGTCCTTTATTGTTTGTGAATCACTGTATCATCTTTAAAAAGATTGCACACTTCCTAAAATTTATGTTATGAATAAAAAATTAATGCCTTGTCCTCCCGTATGCAAAAAGACAATTGTATAGCTGATGGACTGGGTTAAGAGATAGTGGTATACAGCATGAATACTCAATGAGAATCAAAGGAAGTGTTTATGAGAACACTTCTTGACATTTTTCTACCACTACTCCCAAGCTTTTAATTTCCCAATTCACCAGTTGTATAGTTGTGGTACCTTTTAGCATGGAAGGGTGGGATTTTTTGTGCTTTTAACATGGATCCACAAAAAAGGCTCAAGGCATTCTTTACATTTGATTATCTAGTATTTAGCTTTTTATGTGAGATTTGTTGAAATTGTAATAACTGTGATTGTTATGGTAAACATTAAATGAAGACAGTTGTGCTGTATACTGTGTTGCTTGGTTCTTTTATGTAGCAGTGTTCCTAGAGTCATTGTTTCAAATTTGGAACATAAGGAACTATAGCTAGCTCTGTTGACAAAATAATAATAATAATTAAGGATTTATGTATTGGTGCTACCATAAACTGAACATTTTGGATATTTCTTTTTCATAAATTAAGATTTTAAAATTATGTGTCTATATAATTTTCTCCCGTGGGCAAGGAAAGCGGGGTATAAATACCATATCCATAGAATTTTATAAAAATGCACAGGAGAGGGAATTTAAACCAAGTGCTATTTCCATGACCCTTTCCTCAACAGTTATGGCACCTCAGTCCTATTCTTTTCACATCCACCACACCACACCCCTCCACTCCCTTCCTCCTACTTCTTCTCAATTTTCTTGCAGGGTTTAGTCATTTAAAGTCTAGTTCCATCCTCTTTTCCTCCTTTACAACCCTTTGAGTTCATGTGGTTGCTTGAAATGAAAGGGGATCAAGATGAAGATGGAGAGGACAAAAACAATGGGAGGGGTGGGGCTGGGCTTAGTCCAGTGATGGAAGAAGCAGAGATAGGAACGTCAGAAACCTACACAATAAGAGATAGGAAGCTTGGGAGGTGATGCCTGATCTGGTTAATATAGATGGTGCAGTTGCTATGCTCAGAGGGTGCTGTGGGTGGCTAGAATCACACTTCATCAGGTACTTCTCCTATTAGGACAATTGGCTCCATGTCATTCTGGGTGCCCAACCTCAGCCTACTGATGGGAGACAGGAAGCATAGGAGGGCAGGCACCAGTAAATAGTTTATGGATGGGGAGACCAGCAACAGCCTCAGCATTCCACAGTAGGTTGGAATGTGACAAGTGAGCTCTGCTGTAAGTCTCAAGAAGGCAGTACAGTAAAACCTTGGATAATGCTAAAACTTGGTTCCACAAGTCTTAGTGTTATCCGATTTTTAATGTTTGCCGATGCATGCTTCACATAACATTAAAATCCTATGGGATGAATTGCATAATGTTAAAACTCCATAGAGATACATTGTAACCAGCACAGGCTTTAGCAAATGTTATCCGATGCATCCCATAGGATTTTAACGTTATGCGATACACTTTCCCCCCAGATTGCTTAACATGATGCAGTTTTAGCATTATCTGATGCAAACGTTATCTGAGATACTACTGTAGTAGGGAGGTCTGACCTAGTGGATTGGTGCTGGTGACAAAGAAAAAGGGCTTGTGGTGGCCATGATGTCCACTTTCATCTTTCCTTCCAAATGATGCTAAAGGACTAACTCACAGGAAGGTGGGAGATGTATGAATGGTGCAGGCTGTACAAATAAAAGGTGAGCAAATATTCTTCCTGGATAGCTTCCAGGGCACATGCTCGGAGCCAGCATGCATAGACCTGGTTTCCTGTGTTTGTAGAATGGGAGCTGATATCAGATCTGACCTGTTGTTGTTTTCCAACTAACTTTTAAGAAGCAAAGCGTGTCATAACATCTTACTATGAACGTTTGGGACTCTCTTTGCTAATTTTCCTGCACTTTCCACAAGAAATTGGTACGTGCCTGAAGAAGTAATCTTGAATCATGAAAGCTCACCTATTGTTTAATTTTTTAGTGTTTCAAGAAAGGCATCACCTTTCTCTTGTATTTGTATTCTGTAAGGAGCACTCAGCTGTCTTTGTTTTTTTATAGTTACAAAAATCACTGCTTTTCCTCAGTAAAAGTGCCATCTTTGAGGTTCGATATCTCAGCCCCTTACAGAATTGATTTACTCAAGATCCTTTTGACTCTGCATGTGCTCTTAAGCAGAGCTGCTGCTGAGGAGAGCAAAACAAAGGAAGTGAGCGCTGGTAAGTTTTGCAGTTGGAGTAGAGCTGCTTTAGAGGCTTCCACTAATTTAAATTGATAATTTCAACTGCTGAGAGCCACCTCTGTTCAAACAGAGGAAGCAGTTTGAAGCTTCCAGAAGCAGGGGGCAGAGCCACACCAGGCCCTTCCCTGAACTGTGACTCATAGGGGCGGAGCCACACTAGCCTTTAAAAGCTCTGAGCTCTTTCAGGGTCAGCCCTTTTGACTCTGCATGTGCTCTTAAGCAGAGCTGCTGCTGAGGAGAGCAAAACAAAGGAAGTGAGCGCTGGTAAGTTTTGCAGTTGGAGTAGAGCTGCTTTAGAGGCCCGCACGCCTAACGGCGCGCGGGATTGCACACTAGTAACAAAGGAATAATATAGTCTTACTAAGTAGAAAGGTAGTAAACGTGTACATTTTTGAGGCCCGGAATACTGCACTTGTTAAAATGGATTCTGAGGGAACAGTTGTAGTTACCTGCAATACTTGTGCCATGTTTGTGTTCTTGCCAAAGCATATGGAGAACTACACTTGCAGCAAGTGCAAGCTGGTTGCACTACTAGAAGAGAAGGTCCAGCAGCTAGAGGCCCACATATCTAACCATCAACAAATTAAAGAGCTTGAGCTGTTCTTGGACAGAGCGGAACAGACTATGCTGGACAAAGAAGAGACAGGGCACAGTTCTGAGGGAGAAGGCCCTTCACTAACTCAGGAGGGAGATGTTTGGAGGAATGTGACTCAAAGGAGGAGAAGAGTAGGGGATCACTCTGAGAGTCTGAACTTACAGAATAAATTTGAGGCTCTTTCCCTCATCACACCTGATGAGGAACACACAGAGGAACAACTGGTTCCACCTGATGATCTCTCTTTCATCACACTTGATGAGGTCCAGGAAGATAAACAACAGGAACAAACTGAGGTTCTCTCCCTTAATATGGTTGATGAGGTGCATGTAGATGAACAGATTGCAGGAGAGAGGCTCCTTGTACTAGGTGATTCAATAATTAGAAATACAGAGAAATGGATTTGTGATGCACATGATAACCGTATGGTGACTTGCCTGCCAGGTGCAAAAGTTGCAGACATCACAAGAAATCTAGATAGATTGTTAGAGAGAACTGGGAACGAGCCAGTTGTCATGGTACATGTTGGTACCAATGATGTTGGGAAGCCCAAGCGGTCTGTCCTGGAAGCCAAATTCAGGTTGTTAGGAAGAAGATTGAAGTCCCGGACTTCCAAGGTAGCATTTTCAGAAGTGCTGCCTGTCCCTCGCGCAGGACCTACCAGGCAGGCAGAGCTCAGAAGCCTCAATGCGTGGATGAGGCGGTGGTGTCGAGAGGAGGGTTTCAGATTTGTCAGGAACTGGAGAACATTTTGGGACAAGCCAAATCTGTTCAGGAGGGATGGGTTGCATTTGAACATTGATGGGACCAGATTGCTGGCACTCAACCTCAAAAAGGCTGCAGAGCAGCTTTTAAACTGATAACTGGGGGAAAGCCGACAGGAGCTGGGCAGCATCCGGTTCGGGAAAGTGTGTACTTGAGTAGTGAGGAGGATGCAAAAATTACTGAGCAGAGCGAGGAGCTAGTCACTAGCATTCTAGCAGAAGGATGCAAGAGGCAGTCTAACAATGCAACTGGACACAAAAGACTGTGTCAGAAAAGCATATATAAATGCTTGTATACAAATGCTAGAAGCCTCCGGAACAAAATAGGGGAGCTGGAATACTTAGCAATAAATAAGAATATTGATATTATTGGTATCACTGAAACCTGGTGGACGGATGATAACCAATGGGATACAGTTATCCCAGGCTACAAACTGTACAGGAAGGATAGGAAGGGGCAAGTGGGAGGTGGTGTGGCCTTGTATGTCAAAGAAGTGATAAAATCGTATGAATTGGAATATCTAGGTGATTTGGAGTCACCATTAGAAGCTCTGTGGGTAAGAGTACCAGGCCACAAGGATGGTCTAACAGTAGGCATATACTATCGGCCTCCGACCCAAACTCTTGAGTGAGACTGGCAGTTGGAGAATGTTGTAAAGGAGGCATCCAAGAAGGGAAGCCTGGTTATAATGGGGGACTTCAATTACCCTCACATAGACTGGGTGAACTGTTGTTCAGCACATGATAAAGAGATAAAGTTCCTAGATATGCTAAATGATTGTTCCCTGGGACAGATGGTTGAAGACCCAACTAGAGGTACAAGAATCCTTGACTTGATCCTGAGTAATACTCAGGATCTGGTGCAAGATGTTAATGTGACTGATCCAATAGGGAACAGTGACCACAACTCAATTATGTTTAACTTGAACATAGACCGCAAGTCACTGATAAAATCTAACACAGAGACCTTAAATTTTCAAAAAGGAAATTTCCCAAAGTTGAGGAAACTAGTAAAAAAGAAGCTGAAAGGGAAAATTGAGAGAGTCCAAACACTCCAAGAGGCATGGAGGCTGTTTACAAAAACAATAACAGAGGCTCATTGCAGGCGCACCCCCCCAATAACGGACACAGACAACATTGAAAGTGGATAACAGCATAGGGCCACATTTATTGATTCAATGCCCTAGTCCGAATTATAAATTTGTATTGGTAAAACGACCAATCATAATTCCTAAGGCAAGCAGGCCGAAGTAACACTGGTAAGGTACCACCCCAAAATTGCCAACGGCAATTGGTTACAATGTATCGATTTGTATCAATTTGTTTGTTGACAACAAACAAATTATTGACCGTAGTCAATAACTAACTCATGACCCCACCCTCTGACGCGTATCCGTGAAATCACAGGGGTGATGCATGCTGGTTAGCAATCGTCATCACCCCATCGCCTGGTTCGTCGTTGACCGGACAACGTTTAACTAATTTATTCCTGTCTAGTGTTGTCCAGTCAATTGCGAACCTGCCGGATACTTGTGGGTCATACTGTTTACCTTACCAGTGCTACCCGCCAATGTGACCAAAGTCAACAGTAGGAACACAGAAAGACCCCTATATCAAACCATAGCAACAGTGTGGGATGGGCAAAAAAGCCAGGACCCGGAAGCCAATATGGGTCCCAACCAAAAATTCCCACCCGGCCCCGAAGCGAACATAATATCACACTGTTAACTAGGGAGGGGGTGGAGGGGAAAAAACTTCTCCGCTCCGTCGCTGAGGTAAAATGGCAGCTCGGCTGCCTCGTGGCCACCCCTTTTATAAGGGAGCTGGCCACGCCCCTAACTACCCGGATTCTCTGTCCTGTGGGGGGGGCCCGCAAAGGGCGCGGCGGCCATTTTGGCGCCGCGCTTGCATTGCAGGCGCACCCCCCCAATAACGGACACAGACAACATTGAAAGTGGATAACAGCATAGGGCCACATTTATTGATTCAATGCCCTAGTCCGAATTATAAATTTGTATTGGTAAAACGACCAATCATAATTCCTAAGGCAAGCAGGCCGAAGTAACACTGGTAAGGTACCACCCCAAAATTGCCAACGGCAATTGGTTACAATGTATCGATTTGTATCAATTTGTTTGTTGACAACAAACAAATTATTGACCGTAGTCAATAACTAACTCATGACCCCACCCTCTGACACGTATCCGTGAAATCACAGGGGTGATGCATGCTGGTTAGCAATCGTCATCACCCCATCGCCTGGTTCGTCGTTGACCGGACAACGTTTAACTAATTTATTCCTGTCTAGTGTTGTCCAGTCAATTGCGAACCTGCCGGATACTTGTGGGTCATACTGTTTACCTTACCAGTGCTACCCGCCACACGGAGGGGCTTCAAAGAAGACCTGACGCCCCCCCCCAGACCGTCAGCTCGGTCAACAGGCCTGCTCGCCAATCGCCCAACAGGAGGTCCATACCTCCTCGCGACAGATGGACCCCATCCCCTGCGTACAAGTCATAATTTTGTAGACTAATATCGGGGTGATGACTGACCCGTCCCCAAGCCCTGGTGGTAAGAAAACGCGCCACCGCCTTATTGACCGCGCACCTAGCGCGGTCAAGGGCCAGGAGGTTAACGCCCCCTCTGTAAGAATGGCACGGGACAATGTCCGACCAAACCAGGGTTGTGGCAGGCCAGACATAATGCAAGTAGGCGAGTTCCTCGCAAATCGCATGCTTGAGCGACAAGCCGGTGACCTGGCCCAAATCATTGCCCCCCAGGCGTATGATTAGAATGTCAGGCGGGTCAGCACCCAGGCCAGAAAAAAGGAAAGGCCGCAGCTCCCGCCATAACATCCCAGGCTTACCATGCCCTGCGAGACTGGCGTGGTCACCCAGTCCCAGTCGGGGTCCACTCTGTCGCCGCAGCGTAACGCGCTGCCCTGCGCACATAGCTGTGGCCCACCAGCCATACTGTCACCGTTGTAATACGACACCCAGGGTCTGTAAGAAAATTGAGAAAATAGGCGGTAAGGTGACTGGATTGGTACTCATGGCGGGAGTGGGCGCACATAAAACTGAAAACATTGCGAGCCCCACCTCCCCATGCTGCGTATGTCAGCCCCAGAGTACCCAAAAGCAGCTGCTGTAGAGGCTGCACCAATCCGGAACGAATGTGTGCCATAACGGGCACCTGGTAGGCCCACCCTGGTGAGGGCTCTGGCTGTCACCTTCCAAAACTGAAATTTAGTAAGGGGAGACCCATCTTGGTGACAGAAAAACGGGCCGTGGTGCATGCCACGCAGTGCCAGGAATTCCTGTAGGGCACCAACCGGACAGATGTCTGCCAAAGAACAACGTAGCAGTCTTACACCACTGCCTACGCCATGCTGATCTGTTTTAGAGGAGCGTATCCTCAACTGGGCCCAGTCTTTGGCTACGTAGACATCTTCGAGTTCCAGTGCCCTACCACTTGCATCCGCCTTAGACAGCATCACGAGTTCGCTGACGCGGAGCGCTCCAAAAAGGCCACCGTTGTAGCCGCATGAAGTGGGCTGCCTCATTTCCAAAACAGAGGCCAGGCCAGCCCCGGGCCAATTGGGTGAAAACCCTGGGGAAATCTTGCATCCGCCTTACTCAGCATCTCAAGCTCGCCGATGCGGAGGGCTCCAAAAAGGCCACCGTTGTAGCCGCATGAAGTGGGCTGCCTCATTTATCAAAACTGAGGCCAGGCCAGCCCCGGGCCAATTGGGTAAAACCCTGGTAAAATCTTGCATCCGCCTTATTCAGCATCTCAAGCTCGCTGATGCGGAGCGCCTCCAAAAAGGCCACCGTATTAGCCGCATGAAATGGGCTGCCTCATTTATCAAAACAGAGGCCAGGCCAGCCCCGGGCCACTTGGGTAAAAAACCCCTGGGTAAATGGGGTGGCGGTCGCCCGGGAAACGCCCGCGCACGCGCACCCACCCCTCCAAACATGTCTCACCCGGAAGTCATTGGTGCTGTCACACAACCTCCCACTTTGGCCATAAAGCCAACCCGACAGCTGAGATGCTATGGTGCGTGGTGCAAGGCCCTGGGCATACAGGTAAACCATGAACCGCAGAACATGGGTTACTGGGCTCGGCCAGGTTCCTGGCAATCGAAATCGGGTACATAATACTCTGAAGGAACTAAATGCGTGGTGATACGCCTTACTATGCATGGCGCTATTGACAGGCTAATCGCCCGGTTCACCTCTACTTGCCAACATTCCATCTCTCGTCCGGGAGTGGCGAGGGAAATTCCTCCGCATCCAGGGGCCGAGGCATGGAACCGGGAGATCTGCAGGTAGGACAAAGCAGCAGTAATATCATTATCAACCCTTGGGACATGCCTGGCCCTGAAGGGAACGTTGAGGCGCAGGTTGCATAACACAAACCAGCTCCATGACCCCGGGCGATTTGGAAATCTGTGGAGTGACGATGCGGACAACAGCCGCGTTGCCATGCCGAAATTGCACAACCGAGTTGGCCCACTCCTTGCCCCATAGCATCAAAGCACCCAGGGTAGGTAAACATTCCAGATACGTGAGACCCTGCAGGCGACCCTTGCCTGCCCAGGATGGTGGCCACCCACCATAGGCCCACTTCCAATGGAAGTACATCCATAAACCCAGGAATCCTAAGGTATCGGACTGCATCTGAAAGCAAGGGGGAGCCAGGAGATCAGACCCCAAAATGACACCCCGTTGAACTACCTCTGGACCTATGGCCAGACAAGCACGTCTGCCCCGATACCCCGGGTAAATCTGAGCCTGTGGTGGGGCCTGGATAATCCCGCCATGGCGTCGCACCAGCGCAGAGCAAATGCCCTGCCCGGTGCGACGACCCTCCCAGCAAAGCTGGGGTGACCATGTAGCACCAGAAGTTCCCTCAGTGATGCCACGCGCTCAGCCAGCAAGACCAAGACAAGGGCCACTAGCCTTGACACCTTATCCCGCTGCAACCTAGAATCCTGCGCTACCGTGTAACTCTCCACCCCAGGAATACTAGCTGTGGAGATGGGCCCTCGGTCTTTTCGGGCGCTAAAGGGACACCAAGTTCCTCCATTAGCGTCTGAAATGTGTTGAGGAGACGTGTATACGTGTCCCAGCCCCGTTCAGCCCCGAATAAAACCATCCAGGGAATGGGCTACAGACCGGGACCCTGACCTGCGGACAAAAACCCACTCTAGGAAAGTGGTGAAACGCTCGAATACCGAGCCCCCATGGACTAGCCAAAAGGCATGGCATCATTGAAATAATATGCTCCCCAGGACGGGGGTGCAGGGACAGGTCCAACGACCCTGCCCGCATAGACCCTCTTGTGAAAGCTGGCAGCAGCCACCTCCTCCCTCCCCCTAAGGGATAAAAGACTGGGGGCATCCTGAGGGGACCTATTACCCATGAAAGGGATCCGGAACCCCTGCCTAGAACCCTGAAGGAGATAACCCGCATCCTCTCCCTTCGGGTACAATGTGAGCCAACTCTCCAACACGTCCACCTTAATTGGGGAGGGAGCCCTTCGGTGGACTAGATCCATCTGCGGCAGTCTTGCCAGCCCCCTGTCTGCCCCACCCTCTGCCCCGCATCCCTCTAGGCCTGGGACAGGCAGAGGCCGCGTGGGGGCCAACACAGGTGGGACACTCCTGTCTGTATTTGCAATTCTTCCCATTGCAGGAGCCATTGTCCGAGAAGGTCCAGCACAGCAGGCGGGCTGTAACCCCCTGCCCCGCCACTTGGCGGGGTGCCTGCGCTGGAGCAGCTCGCTGGACCGCAATTCCACAATGATACATCTCCCTAGGCGCAGTGCGCGTGGGGTCATGTACCGAAGCCACAGCTTCTGACAGGGCTCATCCCACTTCATCTCCGGGTGTAGGGGCACTCTTGTACGGAATTCTTTTTTTTTTTTTATAAGCCAACCACGACGTGCGTGGTGGCTAGCCAATCATCGGGACGGCCGTTGTCGGTACAAAATGTAGACTAGGCATGCGCAGCGGGACCTGGATAGCCCATGCAGTGCCACATACTGCCCCGGGGCAGAAATCCCCACCCCCAGGGTCGTGCCATAATGCAACCAAGGGCACTGGGATAGAATGACAAGTGATGCCCCACTAGCCTCTAATTGGCAAGGCGAAGAGCACTGAACCACCCCGCTGAAAGTGGACTGAGATGTGGGCGTATTCAACTTGACCCCATACTCACTGGTTGCACCCCCGTGAGCCGCCCCCACTGGGGGTTCCGGCACACTGTGGGCGTCGGAGCTCGCGACCGAAATCGAGCTCTAGGACGACCTCCAACGCATTCCAATCGCTGTACCGGACAAACAGGGAGCTGCGAGGCAGCGGCAGGCACAGGCTGGACTGTCTCCATAAGCCCGACCCAGCCGGCCGCCTGTTACAGAGTGACAGCGGTGGAAGTAGCCGGCGGACAGGAGGGCCCGGTAGATCGGAAAAGGACCCCCCACCCACTGGATTGCTAAGGATGCCTCCAGTACAGCCAAACGTGCCAACCAGGCACCCCCAGCCACAGTAAACCCCCAGTAGGTGGGCCAGGCGGGCCGGACGGCCCGACGGGAAGTGTGCCAGAGGCCCTGAATTCAGAGCCTGTGCCCGAATAAGCCATGCCCCAAAATTCCAGCCCCTAATTGGCAAAAACATGCTGTGAGGCAGCACCAGGCCCTCCCCCCAATTGTCCCGGCCCCTGGCGGGCCGCCGTGGGCCAAGGGCCGCATCCCCCGCAGGGCCGGCCTGGGGTTGAAAACGGCACGGCACGGGAGCTCATCCTGTCCTGCATGCGCAGAAATTGAAACACTGACCTTAAACAACCCAGTCAGCTTCTGTAGCACTGGATACACTGCAGTCCTACTTAAAGTTTGGGCACCCCTAAGTTGGAAAAATCAGTGAGCGACGGAGCAAACTTCTCTGCTCCCCCGCGCTCTGAAGGCAATAGGCTGGGAAGCCGAAAGGAAGCCTCGAACAAAGGCTGGCAACTCAAGCCTCTTGCAAAGCGGCAGAAGGGAATAAAGCGACGGAAAAAACTCCTCCTCACCGTCGCTTTATTTTTACACTCACCAGCCATTCAAGGCGTATAGAGCAACACGATCCCTATCCAGGGCTCAGCACCCACTGACTGGAAAGCCGGAGCACGAGAGCGTTTGCAGTGCTCAGGAATCAAACTCCGACCCTCCAGGCAGCGAGTTCAGGATCTTAATCCCCTGAGCCACAGGGGTCCGACAGAGCGACGGGGGAAAAAACTTCTCCGCTCCGTCGCTGAGGTAAAATGGCAGCTCGGCTGCCTCGTGGCCACCCCTTTTATAAGGGAGCTGGCCACGCCCCTAACTACCCGGATTCTCTGTCCTGTGGGGGGGGCCCGCAAAGGGCGCGGCGGCCATTTTGGCGCCGCGCTTGCAATTGGAATGCATACCCAAAAGGAAAAAGGCCACTGCCAAGTCCAAGAGGACTCCAATGTGGCTTACAGGAGCTGTTCGGGAAGTGATCAAGAGCAAGAAAAGCTCATTTAGAAGATGGAAGGCTTGTCCGAATGAGGACAGCAGGCAGAAACATAAATTCTGGCAGAACAAATGCAAGGCAACAATCAGGAAAGCAAAGCAAGACTTTGAGGAGTGTATAGCTAAAAATACTCAGAGAAATAACAAAGACTTCTTTAAGTACATTAGAAGTAAGAACCCAACTAGGAAGGCCATTGGACCATTAGATGACAATGGAAGGCAAGGGGTTATTAAAGAGGAAACAGAGATTGCAGAGAGACTCAATGAATTCTTTGCTTCAGTATTCACTGAAGAAGACAGAGGCCACATGCCCAAAACAGAGCCTATCTTCGTAGGGAGGGAAACCGAAGAATTAAGCCAGATAGAAATAACCAGGGAGGAGGTCCTTGCATGTCTTGTTAAGCTAAACACTAACAAATCACCAGGACCAGATGGAATCCATCCACGAGTTCTCAGGGAACTTAAAGATGAAATTGCTGATCTCCTAGCCAAAATATATAATCTTTCCCTCAAATCAGGCTTTGTGCCTGATGACTGGAAGGTAGCGAATGTAACACCAATTTTCAAAAAAGGATCCAGGGGTGATCCAGGAAATTACCGACCTGTCAGTTTGACATGTGTCCCAGGTAAAATGATGGAAACCATCCTAAAAGATAGAATTAATAGGCACATAGAAGAGAAGGCGCTGCTAAAGAAGAGCCAACATGGTTTTTACAAGGGCAAATCATGCCACACTAATCTGTTGGAATTTTTTGAGAGTGTCAACAAGCATGTGGATAAGGGGGATCCAGTTGACATTGTTTATCTGGACTTTCAGAAGGCTTTTGACAAGGTCCCACACCAAAGGCTCTTGAATAAACTTACCAGTCATGGAATAAAGGGACAGGTCTTGTCCTGGATCAGCAACTGGCTAAGGGACAGGAAACAGAGGGTAGCACTAAATGGACACTTCTCCAAGTGGAGGGAAGTAAAGAGTGGGGTCCCCCAAGGTTCAGTACTGGGACCCCTGCTTTTCAACCTCTTCATAAATGATCTAGAGGTAGGAGTAAAAAGCAAGGTAGCCAAATTTGCTGACGACACTAAATTATACAGGGTAGTGAAAACTGTGAGAGATTGTGAGGAGCTTCAGAGGGATCTCTCGACACTGGGGGAGTGGGCAAAACAGTGGCAAATGAGTTTCAACATTAGTAAGTGCAGAGTGATGCATGTTGGGGCAAACCAGGAAAGGGACCTTGGTGTCCTGGTGGACAACTCAATGAAGGTGTCAACCCAGTGTGCCTCAGCAGTGAAAAAAGCAAACTCAATGCTAGGGATCATTAGGAAGGGTATAGAAAATAAGTCAGCAAGTGTCATTTTGCCTCTTTATAAATCTATGGTGAGGCCCCATCTGGAATACTGTGTACAGTTCTGGTCGCCATACCTCCAGAAGGATATTATGGAGCTGGAAAAAGTGCAGAGGAGGGCAACCAGAATGATTAGGGGACTGGAACACCTTCCTTACCATCTGAGGCTGCAACGGTTGGGCCTCTTCACTCTTGAACGACGACGTCTAAGAGGTGACCTGATTGAAGTTTATAAAATCATGCACGGTGTGGACAAAGTAGATAAGGAAAAACTGTTTTCCCTATCGCATAACACTAGAACTAGGGGACACTCGATGAAACTTTTGGGTACTAGTTCTCAAACAAATAAGAGAAAGTATTTTTTCACCCAGAGGATTACTGGTCTATGGAACTCCCTGCCAGAAGAAGTGGTGACAGCTGTCAGTCTTGACAGCTTTAAGAAAGGATTAGACAAGTTCATGGAGGACAAGAGTATCAATGGCTATAATTATGGATACTTAAGGACAACCTCCGGGTTGGAGAGATAGGCAGGATATCTCTCAATATCATTTCCAGGGAATCCTAAGCAGGTGAAGGCATCTGCTTGGTAATACCCTGAAGGAAATGGTGAGCCACTGTGTGAGACAGAATGCTGGACTGGATGGGCTGTGGCCTGTTCCAGCAAGGCTGTTCTTATGTTCTTATGTTCTTAAGATCAACAAATGAGGGTAGGATAAATGCTAATCTATTAAGAAAACCCATTGTTCTCATTTTATTTGAGCAGCTCCTGATGTGGCACAGCTCGAGGTTGTTTGCTTCTGCATAGGGGTAAATCAGTGCTATTTAGAAGAAAATAACTTGAAAACTATTAGTCAAAATCTCCCCAAAATTGGCACAAAGCAGAAGACTGTTAGGAACCTAGTATAAAAGTTAGAATTTTTTGTTTTGACTTCCAATCTTTTAAAAATTACCTGAGATAATGTTGTTTATCTTTGTTGTGCAAAAATCATCCTAATGATCCACCACAGACCTAATTAAGTCAAGTATGACTGAAAAATGTACCCTTTCAGAACTTTAGCAGTGTGGGCAAGAAGATGTCAATTTCTCACCAGGACAATTCTTCTTGATGCCCTGAGGGTTGCTAGCAGATTCATGAAGCAGTTATTTCTTATTTTAGTACCTTACAGCTTAAAATGTTTTCTGGCATTGTACATGTGGTTGATGTTATCTAGGGTGCAGAAGCCTTCTGCAGTTTATTCTGCCTTGCTAATTTATTGCACATTTGGCATTGCATTTCTCTGGGAAAGGGGCCAACCATACATTAGTATCACCAATTTTCTTGGCAATTCCCATGTTTAATTCATTGCAATGTGTCTATGTGGAATTGTGAATAGGAGGGGCAGCACTATATGTTAATAGCAACACGTGCTCAAATGATGTGTTATGGTTAGTCCATCATCAGAATAGGAAATTGTGAGAAGTATAAAAAATGGGCGGTTATGATAGCAGGAGCTTCCCCCACCTCCGATGGTTTGGAAGCTTAGTCTTATGTTCTAAACATAAACATGGGCTCTATTCTTGTTATGTATGATAACTATGCTTGTAACTGTCAAGGCGATTCAAACTGCCATGTTCCCATGCTTTCCTAGCTGTCAAACAGTGTCCCTGTTTGACAGCTTCGAAATCTCGCCAGACAGTGTAGTCTCACGAGATTTCGAGTGGCGCGCAAATTAGAATCTGACAGGAGCAGAATGTATCTTTCTTATCCAAATAAGTAGATCGAAATGTGTGCACACTTTGTTAGCCAATAAGCTTTGTTTATTGTTGTTACTGTTACTGTTTATACTGTATAAAAGTCCGAGTTTTACCCCATCCAAACTGTGTTCAAACCCCCACTAATAAAGAGCTGAATTTCACTACTTCATACAAGTCGTATTCATTCCTTGAACTCCAAACTGGTGACGAAGGTGGGATGGTATCCCAACAAGGCAGCAACATTGGCCCATTCAACCCAGCTCATCCAGAGAAATGGGCAACATACAAATGCTGGTCCCAACATGCAATGGCATTGCAGAAGATCACCAAAAAAGACCAGAAGTGCTCCTGTTTCCTTGCACAGTGCAGATCTGAGATGCTTGAGCTGGCCACCCACCTCATTCTTCCACAGGACGTGGATGTGGTGCCACTCGCGGAGATCATGTCCGCACTGAGGAGGCACCTGCAGCCAGAGGCCTCGATCTTCCCAGCCAGGGTGGCCTTTCACAGAAAGGAGCAGCGCCTTGGTGAATCCATTGCAGATTACGCTGCCGCTCTGCACATTGTTGCCGCCCCATGCAAGTGGGACAACATTGAAGAAGCGCTCCGAGACCGTCTGCTGGCTGGCATGAGGGACGAAGATGCTCAATGTCGCCTCATGATCAGAAATACGCTAACCTTCAAGGCCGTCCTAGAAGAGGCAGTAGCGTCTGAGGCCGCACGGTCCAGGATAAAGCTTTTCCGGCATTGGCATTCCACCACCAGTGCCACTGACTCAGCTGTGCAAGCTCAGCAAAGTTCATCTTCATCCTCCTCAATATCGCCTGGTTCCACCTCTTTATCAGAGTCCAGCGATGCAGAGGTGAAGTCCAAGTGGTCCAAAGAAAGTGCTAAGAGCACTGTGACGATCAGGAGAAGAAATTCCTTCACAAGTGTGATGGCTGCAGAGCCCGGCATGACTGCAAGAAGTGCCCATTCCGCAACGCAGAATGCCACAACTGCGGGCAAAGAGGGCACATTGCTAAGGTATGCTGGCAGCAAAAGCAAAGACCTTCAGCGCCTGAGCCCAAGAAGGATCATCACCGCAAAGCATCCATTGCCAAGGTGTCGCCAGACCCATGCCAAGTGGGCATCATCAGCGAGCGTTTCTATGAAAACCTGAGCCTTCAGAACATCCCCTTCACGTTGGAGGTGGATTCAGGTACTACCTTTTCTATAATTCCACAGCAGGAGTTTTTGAGGATTCCCCAGCCTCTCGGCCCAAGCATAAATCCCTTAAGACTTCCCTCTGGGATGTGCAGGGTTGCCAGGCTCCGGTCCTGGGGGTGGGTAATTTCTTGGTTAGCTTCACAAACATTCACACCTCTTTGCCATTGGTTGTGATTAAACAGGGCACTAACAAACTTATTGGGACCCAATGGTTTAAGCCCCTGGGAATCCGGCTATCTGGCATTCACACAATAGACTCTGAGCCAATCCGGGACGTTTGTGCTGCACATCATGAGGTGTTCAAAAAGGGTTTAGGCTTGTACAAAGGGCCCCCTTTTTACTTTGAACTTGACCCTGCCATCTGGCCCATCTGAATGAAACCACGCTGGGTAACCTTTGCCCTCAAGGAGAAGATAGAAGCCGAGCTGGACAAACTGGTGGGGCAGGGCATCCTGGTGCCGGTGGACTCCACAGAGTGGGAGACACCAATTGTGACTGCTTTGAAAAGTAACGGGGAGGTCAGGATATGCATGGACTATAAATGTACAATCAATAAAGCTATTCACCCGAATGCATATCCTGTGCCCATGGTAAGCCACCTGCTTGCCTCCTTGCATGGAGGAAACTGCTTTGCAAAACTTGACCTTGCTCATGCTTAACAACAGTTAACTGTGTCTCCTGCCACTGCCATAGCCCAGACCATAGTAACACATAAGGGGGCATTTAAGGTGGCCAGACTACAATTCAGGGTGAATGCGGTCCCCGGAATATTTCAATCTCTTGTAGAACGTATTTTAAAAGGTTTGCCTGGAGTCCTGCCATACTTCGACGATGTCCCTATCACCGCTAAGTACACTGTCGAACTAGCGGCCAGACTCGATCAAGTGCTGTCATGTTTCGAGCGGGCTGGTCTACATCTCAGAAGGGACAAATGTGTGTTTTTGGCAAGGGAGATAGAGTTCCTGGGGTACAGGATTACCCCCAAGGTATCATGCCCGCAGACTCCAAGGTAACAGCCATGCGGAATGCACCCAGGCCAAAATGTAAAGGCGAACTGCAATCATTAAACTTCTATCACGCTTTCCTCCATCGTAAAGCCTCAGTTGCCGAAGAATTGCATCAGCTCCTTAAAAAAGATACTGTTTGCAACTGGGGCCATTGCAAGGAGAAAGCATTCCAAGAGCTTAAAAGACTACTGTCTTTGGATGCTGTGTTAACTCATTTTGATCCTAACAAGGAAGTTGTCCTTGTGTGTGATGCATCCCCTGTGGGGGTGGGAGTTGTGTTATGCCATGTGCTAAATTACGGGAGGGAAGACCCTGTAGCATTCTATTCCCGTTCTCTCTCAAAGCCTGAGAAAAATTATGCTCAGACTGACAGGGAGGCATTGGCAATTGTGGCAGGCACTAAGAAATTCCACAATTACCTTTATGGAAGGCCCTTTACCATCGTAACTGACCACAAGCCCCTCCTTGGAATCTTTGTAAATGGGAAGCCCACACCTCAAATCCTGTCCCCAAGGATGTTGCACTGAGAAGGAATATTAGGAAATAAAGTTAGTTTATATGCTGACGATACTCTTATAATTATGAAACATCCGGGGAAGACGTTGGGAAAAATACAGAGGCATTTGGAGGAATTTGAACAAATAACTGGGTTGAGGATAAATTGGGATAAATCTGAAATGATATTGAATAATATAGACAAGGTAGAACAAGGGAGAATTAAAAATAGATTTAAACTACAGATTAGAAATAGTGTGAGATATTTGGAGATAAATATTTCAAGCAAAATAGAAGATTTAAGAAGATTAAATTATGATAAATGAAAAAAAGAACTCAAAGCAAAAATTTCACAATATAAAAATTTGAAGCTGTCTTTGTTCGGCAGGGTAGCATTGCCTAAAATGATGTTATTACCAAAAATAATTTTTTTGTTTGAAACCCTACCGATCCAAATTACAGATAAAGAAATTAAGGAATTTCAAGCTTTAATAAATAATTATTGTAATGGGGGAAGAAGAGCTAGAATACCAAATAAAATGTGGTACCAGTCACAAAAAGAAGGGGGTCTGGGAATACTGAACTTGAAAAATTATTATAATGCATTCCATATTAAAAAATGTAGTTAAGATTTTAATGAAAGAGGTAGTAATTTGGGAGGAAATTGAAATGATGGAATTAAAGAAGTTGGCAAAAGTGTGTTTCTAGGGAATGAAAAAGGAAAAATAATGGTTAAAAATAGAATGATGAGATCGATGTTGGGAGTTTGGAAGAAGGTTAAAATAAAACTATCCCCGAATATATCGCCAATAATTGAGCTTGAAGATATTAAAAAATTCCCAATAAAAATTGATGATAGGATGAAGGAAATTTTATTAAAGAGCGAGATTTTCCTGTTGAAAGATTGGATACTAGTTTGCAGAGACAATGTGAAAAGACAAGGGCTGTATGATCAAATGAAGTTAAACTGGATACAGATTATGAGGACAAATAAGTGGAATAATAGTTATGTGAGAGAGTAGAGTCTGGAAAGAAGCAAAACTGACTTTGAAGAGTTAATATGGAAAGTAAGAAAGTCGGAAATTGGAATTAAAGGTATGGTTAGTAAAATATATAAAATAATAAATGTAGAAAGTAATTCACAAGAGATATTAAAAAATGCTTGGGAACAAGATTTGAAGATAAGCATAACCGAAAAAGAGTGGAAAAATAAATGGGAAAAAAGAGGTATGAGATCCATGTCCGTCAGGGTTAAAGAGCATAATTTCAAAATGTTGTGGAAATGGTACTTGACCCCATTGGAACTGTACCAGATAGATAAAAATAATAATAAAATGTGTTGGAGATGTAAAAATACATTGGGCACATATGTACATATGTGGTATGAATGTAAAAAGGTTGAGAAATTTTGGGAGGAAATTGAGAAGGGGATGGTTAATATTATGAGAACATCTCTCAAATTGGGGCCAAGTAATATCTTGTTGACGGACGTAGATAATATGAACCTAGATGATGATAAGAAAGAATTATTGGCTATAATGCTTACTATGGGTAGCATGTGTATAGCAAAAAATTGGAAGAACCTCATAACATTAAAAGTAGATGATTGGTATAAGGAGATGTGGGATCTCGCATTGAATGAAAAATTAACATGGGCGTTGAATTTTTAAAAAGGAATAATTAAAGAGAATAGATTCTGGAATACATGGAGACAGTTTGTGGATCATGCTTTGAAGGGAGAGGGGAAGAATAGACTGACACCAGACTAATTGAAGTTTTGGGCACAGTAGAAATCAATGGGAAATAACACATCCTCCCGGGCAATGTAAATACACGGGGTGAATGATGTATAGAATGTAATATTGGAATAAATTGATAGGGATAGAAATAGAAATATAACTGTTTTAGACAAATTGATTTGAATAGAAATTAGATAAAATAAGAAGTTACTGGTCACTAATGTTTAAGAGCAAAGTTGGGATATTTACCATCGTGATAATAAAACATTAAAGAGACAGTAAGTTAAATGTTAAATTTCAAAGGTGTTATATTTAGACTTATATACATCTAATTTTATTGTTTAAAGATTCTTTTTTTCTTTTAGTGATAATGTCAAATGTATCATTTAAATGCTTGCCTATGTTGTTTTTTTCTTTCTTCTTTCTGTATTTGTATGTTATTTTTTTTCTGAAAATCAATAAAAAAATTTTTTTGAAAAGGATGTTGTGCTCGGCAATTTTCCTAAATGCATATGATTTCACTCTGGTGCACAGGCCGGGCAAGGACATCAGCCATGCCGATGCCCTGTCACGTTCTCCACTGCCTGGGGTCGGGGAAGCAGATTGTGAGACCAAAAGTGATCACCAGGTCCTCATGATTGCATCATTTGACTCGCCCCGGTCATCCCTTTGGATATAGCCAAAGCTACAGCCAAAGATGTAATATTAGCTAAAGTAATGTCTTGGGTGCAAAAGGGCTGGCCTGTCTCTCCTCTAGCCGAGGAATTGAAAACATTCCACCACAAGCGCTTGGAATTTTCTGTGGAATGAAGTTGCCTTCTATCGGGCCAGTGGGTGGTCATTCCTGTCACCCTCCGGAAAAGGTTTTTAAATTTACTTCACACAAGTCACCCAGGAAATGTATGTTCCAAAGCTCTTGCCCGTAGCTACTTTTGGTGGCCTCAACTGGACCAAGACATAGAACAGATGGTCAGCACTTGTGCCATCTGTCAATGCTTACGCCCAGAGCAATCCCACCTTCCCTCTCGGGAATGGGACTCTGCCAGGGGCCTGTGGTCCAGGTTACACATAGATTTTGCAGTTCCATTTAGGGGTGCCCTAGTTTTGTTAGTTGTAGATTCATTCTCTAAGTGGCTGGAAGTGATTAGGGTGCCCAATACCACTTCAGCCACAACGATAATGCACCTGAGAAGGCTGTTCGCTGCATTTGGACTTCCAGATGTGCTGGTGTCCGACAATTCATCCACGTTCACATCTGCAGAATTCCAATCCTTCATGGAAAGGAATGCAATTAGGTACATCACTGCTACCCCATTCCACCCAGCCACCAATGGCCAGATGGAGCGGCAGGTGCACACAACCAAAGACGTGCTTCGGCGTATGGGTGAAGGGGATTTAGAGCTCCAGTTATGTCAGTTTCTTTTCATGTATAGGCTCACCCCCCTTGCCTCAGGGCTGTCGCCTGGTGAATTTCTCCAGTGAAGGAAACTGCCATCCTTGCTGGACAGATTGGATCCCTCTAGGGTGGTGGACAAAGGCACAAATATAGTGATCCAACACCAGAAGGGTTTCTCATCCGGAGACCCTGTACATAGCTGCAATTATGCAGCTGGTGGTCCTACGTGGGTGCCTGGTTTTGTGATTGATCAAACTCGTCCTGTTTCTTACAGAATCGAAACAGCCACTGGTCTGATCTGGAGGAGGCACGTGGATCAATTGAGACCCAGAATACTGGACCCTCAGGACAAATACAGACACTCAATGTTAGGGTTGGCCCCCACCCATTTAAACCCAGGGGGCAGAGGTAATAGTCAGCAGCCAGCTAACATTAACCCAGAAGTGTGTTTTTTAAAAAAATAATTTTTATTAAATTTTCAAAAATAATACAAACAATAAAAGAACATCAAAATTACAAATATAAAGAAACTTACGTATATAAAATTACAATTACATATATATGTAAAATTAAACATCAACAAATTGAAACCATATTATTTATAATATATGCAAACCAATAAGGTATGTTTTCTATGCCTCATTTTCCAATAATGTTTTCTAGTATAAAAACAAAACAAAGAACAACAAGATAAACAAAAATAAAAATAAAATACTAATCACCCAGTGTTATTTACAATGGACTGGAGAGCTCGGAGAAATTCATTGAGATTTCCCCCAAAAAATGTGATCAGGTACAGGTCTTTGCAGATCATTCCCCCTCAGTGAGTAATCCACAAAAGCTTGCCAAACCTTCCAGAATCTATTCTCTTTAACAAATCCCTTTCTAAAATTTATTTCCCATGTCAACTTATCATTCAGTGCCAAGCCCCACATTTCCTTATACCACTCCTCAATATTCAAATTTGCCTCATTTTTCCATTTTCTAGTGATACACTGTCTTCCCGTTGACAACATTATTTCCAATAACTCCTTTTTATTATTACTCAAGTTTATATTTTCCACTTCTGTCAACATACTCGTGCTAGGACCCAATTTAATTTTCTCCCCCATAATTTCGGTTATCTCGTATTCAATTTTCTTCCAAAAATTTTTAACCATAGTACATCTCCACCACATGTGTTCATATGTTCCTGTTTCCTTCTTACAACGCCAACACATTTTATCTTTTTTCTTATCTATCTGATGTAACCTCATTGGAGTCAAATACCATTTCCACAGCATTTTATAATTATGTTCCTTAACTCTAACCGACATAGTTCTCATGATTCTTTTCCTCCATTTATTTTTCCAATTCTGTTCTTCTATTTTTATATTCAAATCTTGTTCCCAGCTTAATCTTAGTTCTTCTTGTGGATTACCTACCTTATTTACCATTCTATATATTTTACCAACCAATCCCTTTATACCACTTTGTCCCCTTCTTATTTTCCAAATCAGTTCTTCAAACTCAGTCCTGTCTCTTTCTAATCCAACTTCATTCAAATATTTACTATTCCAGCTATTAACCATCCCTATCTGAAACCAATTCAGTTTCAACTGTCCATACAAATTTATTTTCCTCTCTCTGTCTTTACAGGTCTCTCAGCAGGAATACCTCATTCTTATCAAGTACTCAGGGAAGGCGGGACCGATGCTTAGTATCTGTCCCACGTTCTGGGCCCCCGGTTTCACCTCTAGGTCCTGAGCAGCTGATCCAGGGTGACCCCGCCCTTAGGCTGCTGCTGATGAATGCCAGGTCAGTCTGTAATAAGGCTCCCCTAATACAAGACTCTATTTTGGGGGAGCGGGCCGACCTGGCATGCATCACTGAGACCTGGCTGAGACCTGAGGATGGAGTGCCTCTATCAGAGATGTGTCTGGCCAGGTTCAGTGTTTGGCACCAGCCTAGGGATGTGGGTAAGGGAGGTGGTGTTGCCATTATAGCCAGGGAGTCATTGGGAGTCGCCAGGGCCACTGCTCCATAAATTTCAGGTTGTGAGGCCCTGCTCCTGCAGTTGGGCCCTAACACTCAGTTGGGGGTCCTACTCCTGTACCTGCCTCCTTGCAGGGTAAGGTACTCCCTGCCTGGGCTCCTTGAAGCCATCTCGGCATTGGCTTTGGAGTTCCCTAGACTGAAGGTTTTGGGGGACTTCAATTTGCCTTCGCTGAGGTCTGGTTCCGAGGTGGCACAGGAGTTCATGGCTTCTATGGCAGCTATGGACCTGGCTCAGGTAATTCAGGGCCCGACCAGGGGCAGTGGCCACATGCCAGATTTAGTCTTTTTGTCGGGGCGGTGGCAGAGTGATTTGAGTTTACAGAAGCTAGACATAACACCTGTGCCATGGTCAGATCACTATCTGGTGGCTCTAGACTTTCTGGGGGCGACACTTCATCGTAAGGAGGCAGGGTCGATTAAAGTGGCCCGCCCCCACCAACTGATGGATCCGGATGGATTCCAGAGGGAACTGGGGGAATTTCCTCTGGATCAGCGACACGATTCACCTGAGGCACTTGTTGACCTGTGGTACGGGTCGACAACCTCTGCCTTGGATGTAATCGCTCCACTACGGCCTCTCAGAGCCCGTGGAGCTAGGTCATCCCCGTGGTTCACGGAAGAACTACGGGAGCTCAAACGGGCAAAGAGACGCCTTGAGCGCCGCTGGGTGAAGACCCTGAGCGATTCCGATTGGGCACTAGCTAGAGCCACTATTAGGGCCTACCTAGTGGCGATGGGGGTGGTGAGGAGGCAGTACTTCACCTCCCTTATTGCCTCCACTGATAATCGCCCAGCCACCCTGTTTCGGGTGACCAGGTCCCTCCTGGGTAGGGCGGGGCCTGTGCCTGGTTGGCACAGGCCCCGCCAATGCCGAGATGGCTTCAAGGAGCCCAGGCAGGGAGTACCTTACCCTGCAAGGAGGCAGGTACAGCTGAGGACTTTGCTGACCATCTGGTGGAGAAAATCGATCGGATTCGCTCGGGGTTCAAACTTGGCGTGCACGGGGAGGGTCCGGGGGGAGCCAGTGCACAGTCTTGCAGTGTTACCTGGGATCAGTTTGATCCAGTTGCCCCAGATGAAGTGGACAGGCTCCTTGCGGTGGTCCATGCCACTAATTGTCCATTGGATCCCTGTCCCGCCTGGTAAAAGCCTCTAAAACGGTGACAGGTGGCTGGGTTGGGGCTATAATTAACACGTCTTTTCGAGAGGGGATGTTTCCTGCACTGCTGAAACATGCTCTTGTGCGCCCCCTGTTGAAGAAGCCTTCCCTCAATCCAGCAATCCTAACCAACTACAGACCTGTCTCCAACCTTCCTTTTTTGGGGAAGGTTCTGGAGAAGGCAGTGGCACATCAGCTGCAGGGGGTACTGGATGAAGCGGAATATCTGGACCCATTCCAGTCAGAATTCAGACCTGGATATGGTACTGAGACTGCATTGGTCGCGCTGATGGATGATCCCTGGCGAGAGCGGGATGGCAGTCATCCATCTGTCCTTGCTCTTCTTGACCTCTCAGCGGCCTTCGATACCGTTGACCACGGTATCCTTCTGGAAAGGCTCCGAGGATTGGGGATCCAGGGCACGGTGTGGTCCTGGTTTTCCTCATTTCTGAGGGGCCGGACCCAGTCGGTGTGGTTGGAGAGTGAGAGGTCGAGTCCTAGGCCCCTAAAATATGGGGTGCCTCAGAGCTCGGTACTCTCTCCTCTCCTATTTAACATCTAGATGAAGCCGCTGGGTGAGATCATTTGTTCCCATGGGGTGCGGTACCACCAGTACGCAGATGACACACAGTTGTACATCTCGGCCCGTGGGGACCCCAGTGATGCAGTCAAAGTCCTTTCCAGCTGTCTGGAGGCTGTTGGGGTCTGGATGGGGGCAAATGGGCTACAGCTGAATCCTAGCAAGACTGAGTGGCTATGGATAGGGGGTCCTGCGTTATCCCGGGAGCTACCATCTTTGGTTTTGGATGGGGCTGTTTTGCCCCAGACCAACCTGGTGCGCAACTTGGGGGTCCTCCTGGATTCGCAGCTGCTGCTAGAAGAACAGGTGGCGGCTGTGGCCAGGAGGGCCTTTGCCCAACTTCGTGTGATTCACCAGTTGCGCCCTCTCCTGGACCGGGACTCTTTGCTCATGGTCACTCACGCTATGGTGACCTCCAGACTAGACTACTGTAATGCACTCTACATGGGGCTGCCCTTGATGACCATTCGGAGGCTGGTCCAGAATGCCGCAGCCCGGGTGGTGATGGGGTGTGGACGTTATGCCCATGCCTCACCACTGCTTTGGGGGCTGCACTGATTACCGGTTTGTCTCCGGGTACAAAGGTGCTGGTTTTGACCTTTAAAGCCCTACATGGTAGTGGGCCAGGGTATCTTAGAGACCGCATCACCCTAAGGACGTCTGTCCGTCCAACCAGAGCGGACCGGAGGGGCTCTCTAATTGTGACATCAGCCAGGGGGGCTCGCCTCTCTGGCACAAGGAGGAGGGCCTTCTCCATGTCTGCACCGGCCCTTTGGAACCTCCTGCCTGTGGAACTGCGTCTCCAGACGGAGTTGTTGCCCTTTAGGAAGGAACTAAAGACCTGGCCAAGTTTAGGGTGCGGGTGGGGATGGGGGTGCCATTGGGTGGTTGGTATAGAGAAGTGTGCCTTCCCCCAAGGTCCCTTCGGTTCTTGCGCACCTTTTAGGGGTGGGTTTCTTAACTTTTAACTTTGTTTTATTATGTGTCTTTTATATATTTACTGTCCGCTATGTAAACCGCCCTGAGTTGGGTTGTACCTGAGTGGGCGGTATATAAGCGTGAAAAATAAATAAATAAATAAATAAAATACTTCTTTGTCCCTTTTATCAATTTTTATTGGAAAATTTGCTGTATCCTCCAACTCTATAATAGGGGAAATGTCCGGTACCAAGTCCCTTTTTACTTTTTTCCATACCCCCAAAGTTGCCTTCATCATTCTATTTTTAGTGACCATTTTACTCATATTGCCTTCTAAAAAGACCACTTTTCCAATATGTTTAAAATCTTTCATTTCTACTTCTTCCCATATTGCCTTTTCATTAGCCAGGATCCTCACAACGTTTTTAATTTGGAAAGCTCGATAATATGCCACCAGGTTTGGCATTCCTAATCCCCCTTCCTTCTGGGATAAATACCAAAAAGTTTTAACCAATCGGTGCCTTTTTCCCCCATTACAAAAATTGTTAATCAACTTTTGAAACTCCTTAATTTCTTTATCGTTCAATTGGATTTGAAGAGCATCAAATAAAAAATTAATTCTTGGTAACATCATTTTACATATTGCAATTCTTCCAAACCATGACAATTTCAATTTTTGCAATTGTTGTATTCTATCTTTAATTTCCTTTTTCAACTTTACGTAATTCAGTTTCTTAAATTCATCGAATTTATTCGAGATATTTATCCCCAAATATTTCAAATCATCCTTAATTCGTAAATTACATCTTTCCTTTATCCTTTTCTGTTCTTCTTTACCCATATTACACAGTATCATTTCAGATTTATCCCAGTTTATTCTCAAACCCGTTATATCCTCAAAAATTTTCAGCTGCAGTTGTATTCTATCCAATGCCTTTCCAGGGTGTTTAACTGTTATTAAAGTATCATCGGCATATAAACTTATCTTGTTACCTAGAACCCCTTCTATCTCCTTGTCTTCCCTTACCTCCTTCGCCAACATCTCCATTGCCAAAATAAATAAGATTGGAGACAAAGGACAACCCTGCCTTATACCTGCTTCTAGCTTTACCTCCTTTGTAACTACATCATTTACCCTTACTACTGCCTTCCCTTGCTGGTATAACTGTCCAATTATCTTCTTAAATTTAACACCAAATCCATAACATTTAATTATCTCGTTAATTGTTACCTATTGTGAAGAATCAAATGCCTTGAAGATATCCAAAGATAATAGTCCGACTTTCTCTTTTATTTGTCCTACCTTATCAATTAAATTTAAAACTCTTCTTATCAAATCTGACATATGTCTACCCTTCATAAATCCCACCTGGTCCTCATTTATATAAGTGCCCATAAAACTATTCAACCTATTAGCTAGTATCGCTGTGAAGATCTTGGCATCTTGATTTATTAATGAAATTGGTCTGTATGATTCAATTTTTTCTAGATCTTTTCCTGGCTTTGGCAACAGAATGATTATCATCCTATACCATGAAGTCGGGATTTGCCGTCCTTCTAATATATAGTTATATAACTTATTCAATTTTGGAACCACTATATCTTTAAACTCCTTGTAAAACTCGGCTGGTATTCCATCCTCTCCAGGTGCTTTATCTGTTTTTAAACTAGCTATAACCTCTTTTATTTCCTTTTCTGTTATTCGTTCTTCCATCCTGTTCCTATGTTCCTGCGATATCTTATTATTTATTTGTTTCTCCAATTGTTTTTTTCAATTTTGGAATATCTATGTTCTTTTTCGCATATAATTCCTGGTAGAAATCTTTAACAATTTTACATTTATCTCCAATCTTATTACATCTTATTCCGTCCTTATTGACCAAAGTTCCAATTTCTCTTTTTTCTCTCTTATCTTTTGCGGCCCTTGCTAACAATTTTGAATTTTTATTGTTAAATTCAAAATATTCTCTTTTTAAATACACCAAGTCTCGTTTTACTTTTTCTTTGTCCTTTCCTATCAGTTCAGTCTTCAATCTTTGTATATTATCAAAAACCTTGTTATCCTTTGTCCTTGTATGCTTTTCTTGAAGCTGTTTTATTTCCTTCTCAATTTTATCTTGCTCCACTTTGAGTTGCTTATTTCTAAAACTAGCCAACTTTATACTCTCCCCTCTAAATACCAACTTCATGGTATCCCAAACTACATTAAAACTCACCTCCTCCGTATCATTCCATTACCAACTTTCCTTCCAATTCTCAGATATTTGTTCCTTACATTTATGGTCTTTATATAATTTAGGGTCATATCTCCAATCCCTCCTTGTTTTTCTTATATTTTCAATCCCCACTTCTAACAACACTTTCGCATGATCCGATTCTTTGAATATTCCCACTTCTACCTCATCTACCTTTCCAATTATATTTTCTGTTATGAATATGTAATCTATTCTAGAGTATGAGTTATGAACATGCGAAAAATAAGTATAAACCCTTTCTGATCCCTTAAGCTCTCTCCACGTGTCCTTCAATCCTATATCTTCCATCCATTTATCCAAAATTTGTTTTTAACCCCTTTTCCACTTCTTAAAATATTTGTACAATCTAATTTTGACCTAATTAGATTAAAGTCTCCAGCTACTATCATTCTTGTTGTTTTTTCTTTTACCAATATTTTATACATTTTTCCCAAAAAGTCCTCTTGATGATCATTTGGAGCGTATATATTCACAAAAGCCATTTCCACATCGTCAATCTTCCCTTTTACTATCAAGAATCTTCCCTCAGGGTCGGAGATACTACATGTCATCTTAAAGCCCAACCTAGTCGAAATTAAAGTAGCCACACCCCTTGCCTTTGAGGTACCAAATGATTTCTCATAGTATTGCATCCCTTTCAAAAAGATCTTATTCACATCTTGAGATTTTTGGTGGGTCTCCTGCAAAAAGACTACATCCGGCCTGTCCTTTCTTAAAGCTAATTCTATTCTTTTCCTCTTGATTTGAGATCCTGTACCTTTCACATTCCAGGATATTACTTTAATACTCCTCATATTTTACCAAAAAGCGATCTTCTGTCATCTCCGATCTCTCCAATGAATGTGCAACCTCTATTCCCATAGCTAAAACTAAAACTA
Source organism: Bradypodion pumilum (assembly GCA_035047305.1). Taxonomy (NCBI): domain Eukaryota; kingdom Metazoa; phylum Chordata; class Lepidosauria; order Squamata; family Chamaeleonidae; genus Bradypodion; species Bradypodion pumilum. The sequence goes on along the minus strand of JAWDJD010000004.1, from coordinate 209,465,510 downwards.
ACACAACAAACATTCTACTGTACCCTCCCCACCCTTTTCCTTTACAATATTAAAGAAAAATCCGCCTTTGCCAACCAAAGAGAGGAGGGGGGAATGTGGAAGATGTAACTGCAAGCCTCAAACTGCCCACGCACACTCTCATTAATACAATTCCTTTTTTAAACACTTTTATACATACAATCACAAGACCTCCCTAACACCACACAGCCACTCCTTAAACTCCTCCATCCTTATCAGCCTTACCATCCTTATCAGCCTTCCTTTGCCACATTATCAATTTTGGACCCCTCCTCCCTCCCCCCTGTTGCCCCCTCCTGCTCCTGACCTCCATATTCTCTTCTTATGCCTCCTGATTCCAACAAATCCTTTCTTATTGCCAATCCCTCTCTTGAAGACAAATCTATCATTTCAATTGTACTAAGATAATATAGTGCATCAGTGTCAGCATCAATTGTATGCATTTTTATCATTAAAAAAATCTTAATTGCTGTGGGAACCTCCGATTGTATTTTATCCCACGTGCAATCAACAACTTGGTCACAGTTCATTTTATAATGCCACACACATTCATCCACAGCAATATCGTTGTATACTTCCACATCATTTCCATCAATTTTTAAAGCACCAGATCCAGCTTGTTTTTAAAAAGCCATCACCTTTAATTTATCACCCCAATTTGCAAATTTAACCAAGACATTCCTTTGAACACTCCTCCGTCTTCTCGATCCCAGTCTATAAACACTTGCAATGTCTTCATTGACATAATCTTTCCCCGTTTTCAAATTATTCAGCCAATCAATTATTCTGTCTTTCAAATGGTCTGGCGTTTTCTCCGGTAAATTGTGTATCACAATATTCTGTTTCCTCAACATCTCTTCCACCATGTCTATCCTTCTCCCTTGTCCTTCTACCTTTATTTTGTTCTTGCAACCCCTTCACTTCAGCCTGCATCAATTTCACATCCTTTTGCATCAAATTAACACTTGTTTCCAACTTCTGAAAAGTAAAATCAACTTTGTGGGCAAAATCCTGAAACATTGTATACATTTTATCTTGTTTCACCATAACTTCATTTTTGTCTTTCCCTCTTAGTTCCTTCATTTCCTGAAAACCCTTCACATTTGCATCCTCCATCGTATCTAATCTCTTAAACAATTTACCTATCTCAACCATTAATTGTGTTTGGTCCAATAATGCTGATTCCGATGATATAGATGATGGGGGTGTATCCTCAGTTTCATTTTTCTCCTTCTCCTTCCTCTTAGGCTTCACCACCTCCTCTTCCTTTGTCGCCTTTCCCTTCACAAATTTATCCATTGTAATTTCAACCAATTCTTTCAATATAATCAAACTTTTATTATCTTCCAATTCTAGCTCTTGGCCTTTCCCAATTCACTTATGTTTGGAGCCTTATTTGTGGGTTAATATTTTATAACCAAATTTTTAGTAACTTTGTAATCCAATCTCCATTGACGTCTTCAGCCAAAATTATGCCCAACCTCAAATCCTGTGTGCCAAATCTTCAAATCCCACTCAATTTATAATCCAAATGTCCACTTACTTGGTTTCCACCAAATCCAGATTCTAAATCAGTTTTTAATGTCAATTAGTTCAGGCTTTCAGCCCCTATATTAGTCCCTTTACTTTATGCCTAGACAAAGTAGATCAGCTTCTGTATAGCAAGCCATTAATAAGATTGTAATCCAAGAAAAAATGCTCCTAAACTACATTGCTGCTTTGCTGCTTTACTGTTATCCAATAAAAAAGGGTTGATAATTTCAAAAGCCCAAAACTTGATTGAAGATTTTCATGTATTAACCAAAACAATAACAATGCGTCAAAAAGCGGGGGAAAGACAGCCCAAAAACAATTGAAAAAACCAGAAACTGTATGTCCAAAATCTTTATGGAGGAAGGCAATACAAATTGAAACCAACAATTGAAAAAACCAGTAACTGTTTGTCCAAAATCTTGATGGAGGAAGGCAAAACAAATTGAAACCAAAAAACCAAGAAGAACAAAGGTAACAGGGAAAGGAGAGTCAAGTACCCCAAATAAGCAAAAAAGAAAAAGAAGAAAAAGAACATAAAGGGGCAAAAGAGTCCGAGGGGTCTGAAAAATTAATTACAAAAGAAAAAAATGTTCTGCAAAGGGAGGAGGGAAATCCAAGGTATTTAAAGAGTTTATGTTACTCGGTACTTAACTGCTTGGTCCACGAAGTAAAATTACAACTGCGCCATTAGTCCCCAGCCTCGGCTGTGGCTTCCAAGGGGGCCCGCCTCCCTTCTCCTCCGAGCACTCCAACCTCCATACTTCTTCTGTTCTTACACCTCCCGCCTTCAGCAACCCTCTCCGTTCCTTCACTTCTCCTTCTTTATCTTTCTGCTCTCCTTCTCTCCTTTCCTTTCAGACTCTCCACAACACTCCAAAAATCGCTTCAGAAACTGCCTCCAGTTGTTTCCCTCCCGTCTTCAGTCACTCTAACTTTCAATTTCCTTCTTCACCGCCGCCATTAATCTCCTTTCACAAACTTTCTCTCATCCACTCTCCCTCTTAGCTCCTCCTCGCTCCTTTACACACTTGCTTTTCCTTCGTTTTCACAATCCTTCTCACCCCCTCAGCCGCGCCAGCCACCACTTCCAAATTCGTGTCTTTATTTTCAACAACTCACATTTTCATTGTTTCTCCCGATCTCCTGGCAGTCATGTTTGCTGTGACTCAGCTGGTGAGGCCGCCGCTTGCGCCGCTAGCCTCTCAGCCAAAACGCTCCCGAACTCCGACCTCCCGGATCAAGCCTTTTCAGTTATGAGGTCTATAGACTTTCTTCTTGCCAATATTTGAAAATTTGTAGTTCTCTATGTTTATTTTCTCATTGTTTTTCTCATTGAGAAGTGCGAGCTCCGAGGAAAGTGTGTTAATGCATTGGCATCTTAGCCACACCCCCAGAAGTGTGTTTTAGGGACCAATTTCAAGGGGAAATTGTGGAATGCTCCCCTACTCTGGCCATGTGTACCCCTACACTGTCCCAGCCTAGCACTCTGGATTCCTTTATTGATGATGACCAATATTGTTTAGAGTCGCCCTCCACTCTTAGTACACGTAGGAGTGACCCTCAGTTGTCCTTATCCCCAGCATTAGATTTTGGTTTTGAGCGATCCCCTGCTCCTCCATCTGACAAACAGGGCTTTGATTTGGGTTTACAATCCTCTCCCTCTAGTCAATCCCTCACTTCAGTTGGATTGCCCATCCTATGAGCCCCTGTGCTGGCTCAACCAAGCATCTGACCTAAAAGGGAAACTAGACTGCCATCCTGGTTAAAGGATTTTGTTTTTACCTAAGGGGGAGGAATGTTCTGTATGATAACTATGCTTGTAACTGTCAAGGTGATTCAAACTGCCATGTTCCCGCACTTTCCTAGCTGTCAAACAGCGTCCCTGTTTGACAGCTACGAAATCTCGCCAGACAGCGTAGTCTCGCGAGATTTCGAGTGGCACGCAAATTAGAATCTGACAGGAGCAGAATGTATCTTTCTTATGCAAATAAGTGGATTGAAATGTGTGCACACTTTGTTAGCCAATAGGCTTTGTTTATTGTTGTTACTGTTACTGTTTATACTGTATAAAAGTCCGAGTTTTGCCCCATCCAAACTGTGGTCAAACCCCCACTAATAAAGAGCTGAATTTCACTACTTCATACGAGTCATCTTCATTCCTTGAACACCAAAATTCTCCAGTCTGATTTCCTCAGATAGGAAGGTGTGTCAGAATTAACTTCTTGAACACAAATATGATTTCACTTAGAATGACAGGTTATCTATAATATATAACTTGTCCTGTAAAGAGAGTTGTTTTTGTTGTTGCAAAAGCAGACTAAGACAGCTATCCCTCTAAGACACGTGTTCTCAATCTTTTCAAGTTGTGGGCCATGTCATGCTCCCTCAAACACTTGGTGGGCCAGACTGGTGCTCCAGCTGCTGCCGGCGCTGGCAGAATCAGCTGTGGATTCATTTATGACATTTATGGCTGTCATAAACACATTTTACAACAATAATAAATGAGTCTGCAGCTGTCATAAATGCATTTACGATGGCCATAAATGAGTCGGCGGCTAATTGCGGTCGTGGCTGGAGTAAGGGTGGGGGCCGGGTTATTTGGCACCATGGGCCATAGGTTGAGTACCCCTGCTGTAAGAGCTAAAAACTGCAGATCCATTATTTATCATGTTGTGGTGTTACAGTATTTCTATTTCCTTCAGTAGAATGGCTAGTGGTTAGCTCTACTCCATTTAATGGGGCAAAATATAATGTCTCTGATTTTTCCTGGCATCTCATATTGTTTCTATTCTTTGTGGTTCTGACATTTGCCACATATTGATGTAAGGTAACAATTCCACACTATCAAGAAGAAAGCATGTGGGAGGAAATATAAAAATAAATGAATAGGTTAGACAAAAATATAAACTCCCTATTGTCAGGAAAATAAAGGACAAGGGAGGAGGGGCAGAGAGACATGGATACATGTTAAGCAGAGGGAAAACATAAGTTGTTAGACTGTTGTTAGTATCTGTGTGGACACAGATTGCCAAACCCATCAAGATATACTCCTGGGACAGCTCTTTCTTGAATTCAAAGAGGCAGCTTTGATAGAATATCTTGTTTATCACTGAGGACTGAGTTCAAAAATTACATTCTATAGAGGAGTTGGAGAGCCTGCAGTACCTTTTAAATTCTATCAGGTCAGACACAGTAGGCACCAGAAGATTGATGCTTTATCTTGAAACAAGGTTGAGACTCATCATTTTGACTTGCAACTGCTGGGCCCCTGAAAATCCATGAATATAGATGAGGCAGTACAAGTGAGTGCATGAGGTCTGGATTCAAAAGACAGTTTACAAGTCCCTCCCCAAAAGCTTTTTATTATCAGCCTTATGTATGTATAGGTAAAGGAAAACTCTATATAGAATTCTCCATATAGTGTAACTTTAATTACAAATTTGATTTCTCTTTTCTTCCCTTATGCCATTGTCACAACCTTGTTTCCCAACTGTATAACAAAGTAAATGAAGAAATATGGCATGGCTAGGATTACCACCCACTATTCTATATGCCAAGATCTTTGCCTTAAGGTTTTCCTCCCACCTTTTTCAGCAATGAGAGAACGCATTGATCTAAGTAGAGAATCAGATTTTTCTAGGTAATTCCTCACCCCGAAATGTCACATATCCCACACAGATCTATATCTGACTGTAGCGATTTACATTAATATTGCAAGAACAATTTAATAGAATGTGAAAGAAAAACAAAGAAAAACATGTGAGGCTGTTTTCAAGTATATCTTATTCTAGTCTTACAAACAACTCCATAAAGCCTGCATGTTCATAAAATATTTTAGCCACCCTCTCCTCTGCAGTATCAGTCTTTGTTGTTCATTGGCTATCAAAAAAGTGTTGCCAGGGGCAAACATATATCAAATTTCATTTTTAAAGTAAACATTCAATGTCTTGTCATCTGGAGACAATTCTTATCAGAGTTTAGAAAAATGTACTCTGGGGATAGATGTTCTTTCCCCACAGTATGATCACTGGCTTGGGAGGTGGGATCAGGGCCATAGCTAGGATGGGCTTGGCCAACTCTGAGCAGTTTTCCCAACATGGGAAAGTGCAGTTGCCCATAGGAATGAATTGAAAAGAGGCTTTGTTGCCCATCCCCAAAAAAATATTCATCCACCCACGTCTTTAATTCTGGCTATGGCCCTGGGTGGGATTGGAAAGTTATTTTCCCAGGCTCTAATTCTTCCTTATCTCAGTTGAGTCTATATGTAGTTGTCACAATGTTTACTTTATGTCCAATCCTGTCATCTACTTTAGATGATATCCCTCTTGTGCTAATTACTTTTCACACACACTGAAAAACATGATGGTTGCTTTGTGTTTGGGTGAGGAGTGGAAAAATGGTGCCAGGTTCTGGAATTTCCTTGCTTGGTCATTTTTATGTGAATGGTACTATTTTATGTGAATGGTACTATTCTCTGTGTGCATATAGACCAGGGATTCTCAACCTGTGGCCCATATCACCATTTCATGTGGTCTCCCACTGCTTCCACCACACCAGGAAGTGCCATGTGGTGGAGGAAAGGCAAAATGGCCATCCAGTCCTCAAAGCTGTCTGAGGGAGCAAGACCCGGTCACTGGCTTTAAAAGGTTGAGAACACCTGATATAGACTATTATTTTTGAACAATTTATATTTTCCAGTTGCAGTATTACAGTCATGAGAGTCATCTCACCAAGTGTCAATTCCCCTTATCATTATATTTCCCCTCCTGAACTAAGATTTCCAGTTCTTCTTGTTTGTTTTCCATACTCCTGGTATTTGTGCATAGATATCAGAGGTTGTGTAATTGACAGCCTGCTTTCCTTCCTATATTTAAGAAGATTATTGCTTTTGTTCTCCACTAGAGAAGTTTGATCTGCTTTTTCTTATTGTAAGACTTCTCTGAGTTTACAAAATCTCTGTAAATCTCTGAGTTTACAACTCCCCCCCCTCCAATTTAGTTTAAGGTCCTCTTGATGAAGTTCTTCATGCTGTGGCCAAACACATTCTACCCAGGATTTGTAAAGTGAAACCCATCACTTGGAAGCAGTCCATCTTCCAGGTAAGAGATCACTTGGGAGAAATTCTGATATACTCTTCTCTAACTTGGAATGAATTAGACTACAATTTTCAATAGTGCTGTCAGTGAACTCATTGGATGGGAATATTAGGAACTGGCTGGGCATATTTGCATCCAGCATATCTGAATAGCATCACGTTGAGGAAGGTTTGCTTGGAATATGGGGCTGACATGATGTGTGGGGCTTATTTTTTGGTGACATTATCATATGAAATGCTCTGGAGGTTGAAATGAGTACAAAATAAGAAAAGGCTGCTTCATTGATGACTATGCCATCCAAAAATGCCTATGCCATCCTCTGTAATGACAGAAAAAGCTCTCATGTGAACTATCAGATTTAACAAATCATAACTTTATTTCTTATAAATGAGATTTCAGCAAGCTTACATATGGACAATAACTGTATCTGTCAGCCAATATGTACCCTCCTTAGGCATGTTAAAAAATTTATCCATCTGCAATTTGCTTCTTGGCTCAACCAGGTTAGAATATCTATGGGCCAAGAAACACACTTGGCATTTCATTATTGCCTAGTTTATGTCCATTAGCACTGTTTCTGTGAATAAATAGGAAAATGAGTCTTCCTCGGTGGCAGATTTTATAACCTAAAGAGTCTTGTTCTCGAAATGTCATGTGAAAGCTGATGTCATTTTGCAGTTAATAAGCATATGTGGAAAAAAGAAAAACGGCTAGGGTGTGTAAACACAGAAAAAAGAGGAAACACCCTGAAAAATGATGAAACAATACAATAATGTGAAAAATATTTAATGTTAAAAACCACAAAGTCCCCAGAGAGTAAATAACTATCTAGAGGTAGAGTACAAACGCTGAAAATATAGAAAGTTGCAGTCCATGGTCATATACCGACGGCTAACTGTGGAGTCCAATGTATGAAGGCACGAATGAGGGTCCAATGAAAAGTCTTGTAAAAATACAGCAAACAGGGAAGACAGGAACCAGACAGAATCATAAGGAGCAACCTATATATCAGCGGCAAATAATAACTCCAAAGGGGGACGATAAATAGGGTTACAGCGCTGTAACCCTATAAGACTGACCATACTAGAGGTTGTATTCAGCGCGATAATACCTTATTCAGACTCTTGAAGAAGTCAATGAAATATCCCATTACCGTGGATGGATATCGAGACTGTGTGCTGTTTCGCCCATCATCCCCCTTTGGAGTTATTAACAGATTAACCCACCCAAAAAAATGCCCAAAAGAGTGAGATAAAGGTAAGTATAGACAGGCTCACAGTTGATTGGGTAACAAGTATACTTTTAGCATAAGGATAGAGTTTAAATGAAAGCGTGGAGCCAAAATGGCCGCCGCGCTCTTTGCGCCCCCCGGACTCAGACATCCGGGTGAGTTAGGGGGTGTGGCCACCCCTCTATAAAAGGGGTGGCCACGAGGCAGCCGAGCTGCCATTTTAAAAGAGCGACGGAGAGGAGAAGTTTTCTCTGTAGCTGTTTGTTCTTTCCCCCCTTGGTCCTTCCCGGCTGGGAAGGAAGGTTTTTGCACGGAGCCTTTGGCTTGCTGGCTCCTCTGTGCCATTTTGCGCTCTTCGATCCCTGGAAAGGGATCCTGCTCCTTCTTTGAGATATGCCTCCCAAACGGAGGGCCTCGGCGACGAAGCCGCGGCCGACAGGGAGGGCCTTTGGCCTTGTGCAACGTGGGGGGCAGCCCTCGGGTCGGAGGACCAGGGCTGCGCCCACGCAGCAGGGCTCTACCCCCATCGATACCGGTGGGGCGATGCAGACTGCTTGGCCCTTGCCTGGTCAGCCTTCGGCCGGCCCTTCTGGGGCTTCGGCCCTCGGCCCGCAGCTGCCATGGGCCCAGGCAGCGGGGGTGGGCCCGGTGCTGGTGCACAGCACGTCCCACCTCCGGCCCCTCATGGGCCGGAGTTTTGGGCATGGCCCTATTCGGGCCCAGGCTCCCATACTGGGGTTCCTGGTCCAATGCCTGGTGGGCCGTCCGGCCCACCCGGCCCACTTTATACTGGGGGATCTGTGGCAGTTGATGCATTGCTAACACGTTTAGCTGTGCTTGAGGCATCCTTAGGGATGGCACACAACCCCATGCCTGGTGGCCCTTCATTTGCAGTGGGGGCCCCTTTGGGTCCACTGGCTACCTCAATGGCCGCCACACTTCAGCAAGCAGCCAGCCGGGTTGAGCCACTGGAGACGCTCCGGCCTACCCTGGCCGGTGTCTCACAGCTCCCTGTTCGGCCAGAGCTACAGCAGGAGAGTGGTCAGGTGCGGCCCCAGAGCTCGATTCCGGTCGCGAGCTCCGACGCCCGCCGTGGGCCGGAACCCCCAGTGGGGGCGGCTCACGGGGGTGCACCTAGTGAGTATCAGGTTCAAGTTAATGCACCCACATCACAGCCCGCTTCCAATGGTGGGGTTCAGTGGCCATGGCCTCGTCATGTCGAGGCGAGTGGGCATCAGTTGCCACCCTATCCCAGTGCCCCTTGGTTCCATACTGGTGCAGCGTTGGGGGTGGGGGTTTCCGCCCCCGGGCCAGTGCCGGGCATCGCAGGGACTGTCCAGGTTCCGCTGTGTATGCCCCGGGTACCTAATGTGCCGGTGACGGCTTTGCCGACGGCTGGTTATTCGTTGCCCCTTGGTGATCATTTGTCCCAGGTCACGAGGGAAAAGATTTGGCGGGGGGAGTACGTGGATATATTCTCCCTACTGAACCGTGAGCCTACTAAGGAGGAGAGAGAGGGACAGGATGGCAAAGAGCTGTCCCGCCGTCGTAAGCCACCACGCACCTGGGCCAACTGGTTGCCCGCATATCTTATTTATATGGCAGTGTACCTCAGGGCCCGGCCAGACCTGGCCATTCCTATGGTCCAATATTTGGACAATATTTATAGGGCAATGGTGGATTTTCCTGGCCCATCGTGGTTGGCTTACGATGAGGAATTCAGAATGAGGGTGCCCTTGCACCCGGAGATGAGATGGGATGAGCCCTGTCAGAAATTGTGGCTATTGTACATGACCCCCACGCGTCTGGCGCCTGGGGATAGGTACCATTGTGGCCATGCCGTTCAGCGAGCTGCTCCAACGCAGGCTTCCCGCCAGCTGGCGGGGCAGGGGGTTCCAGCCCGCTTGCTGTGTTGGAGCTTCTCGGCCAGCGGTGTGTGCAATAAGCGGCAGTGCCGATACAAACATGAGTGTCCCTCTTGCGCTGGCCCCCACGACGACGACGTGTGTCCGTGGGCTGGCGGGTCACGGGGCAGAGGTAGAGGTGGACAGGGAGCGGGCAGAGCTGCTGCTGAGGGAGCTAGCCAGGCAAAAGGCCCCCTCCCCAGTTAATGTGTATATGTTGGAGCGATGGCTCTCAACTTATCCACGGAAAGAGGATGCGAAGTACCTCCTTGAGGGTTTCCAGTGGGGCTTCAGAATCCCATTCAAAGGAGTGCGGGGACCCCAAGATGCACCCAATTTACTGTCCCTGAAGGGTAGAGAAGAGGTGGCTGCCCTGAGCATCGCTAAGGAGGTTGGGGCCCAGAAGGTTGCAGGCCCCTTTTCTGTGCCACCCTTTCCCAACCTGAAGGTCTCCCCTCTGGGGTTGGTACCCAAAAAGGCCCTGGGGGAATTTCGTTTAATCCACCATTTATCGTACCCGGTGGGTTATTCTGTCAATGATGCTATCCCTGATGACCTTTGTTCAGTCAGGTATACGTCCTTTGACCAAGCCCTGCGAATGGTGCGCTCTTGCGGTCCTGGTGCCCTCTTGGCGAAATGCGACATCAAATCAGCATTCCGATTGTTGCCAGTGCACCCTGAGGACTTTGAGCTATTGGGTTTTAGATTCCAAGGGAAGTTCTATGTAGATAAGGCCATGCCTTTTGGCTGCTCTATATCCTGTTCAGCATTTGAACGTTTTAGCACCTTCCTTCAGTGGGCTTTTGTTCGCAGGTCCGGGTCTCGGTCTGTAGCCCATTACCTCGATGACTTTTTATTCGGGGGTGAACGGGGCTTGGACACGTGCACGCGTCTCCTCACCACATTTCAGACACTAATGCAGGAACTGGGTGTCCCTTTAGCACCCGAAAAGACCAAGGGCCCATCCACTACCCTCACTTTTCTGAGTATTGAAATTGATACGGTCGCACAGGCATCCCGGTTACCCATTGACAAGGTCACCCGGATCTCTGCGATGATCTTGGCCTTGCTGGCCAAACGTAAGGTGTCACTTCGGGAGCTTCAGGTACTGCATGGCCATCTTAACTTTGCCTGCAGGGTGGTTACGCCTGGCAGGGCATTTGCTCGGCGCCTATGCGATGCCATGTCTGGCCTGACAAGGCACCATTATAGGGTCCGACTAACCAGGGGCATGCGGGCTGACCTGTTGGTTTGGCTCTCATTCCTGCGGGACTTCAACCGGGTATCCTTTTGGAGGTCCGACCTTTTAGTTTCACCTAGGTTTCAAGTCCGGTCGGATGCCTCCGGATCCCTGGGATATGGGATTTACTTCCAGGGGAGGTGGGCTTATGGCCAATGGCCTCCAGAATGGCGGGGCACGGATCGCCTCCGCGATCTTACATTCCTTGAGTTTTTTCCAATCCTGGGAGCTTTGATGCTGTGGGGCAAGGAGTGGGCCGACTCTGTGGTCCACTTTTGGTGTGACAATGCTGCAGTAGTGCACATTGTCAATGCTCAGACCTCTAAATCACCCAGGGTGATGGCTTTAGTTCGCCAATTCGTGTTACGTAGCCTATGCCTCAACGTGCTTTTCAGGGCCAGACACGTACCAGGCATTAATAATGATATTGCTGATGCTTTATCCCGCCTGCAGATCCCCCGGTTCCATGCCTTGGCTCCGGACGCAGAGGAATTCCCCTCGCCACTCCCGGCCGAGATTTGGACATTTGGCAAGGAGAGGTGAACCGGGCGATTGGCATGTCCTTGGCGCCCCGCACACGTAAGGCGTATCATCATGCTTTCGTTCAATTTAATAGCTTTCGTGTGCAACTTCAGTTGCCAGAAATGTGGCCCATTCCAGTGGAACAGGTTTTACAATTCATGGTTTATTTACACAGTCAGGGCCTCGCTCCCCGCACTATAGCATCAAGGCTGTCAGCATTGGCATTTATTGCCAAGATGGGGGGGTTTTGCTGACAGCATGAATGATTTTCGCATACGGCATGTTTTGGAGGGGTGGACACGGGAACATGGCCGCCGCCCGGACACTCGGCACCCAATTTCCCCAGGGGTGCTCACACACCTTGCACGAGGCTGGCCTAACCTATGTTTTGACAGGTATGAGGCAGCTCTTTTTCATGCGGCTACCACGGTGGCCTTCTTTGGAGCACTCCGCATCAGTGAGTTGGTACTACTGTCTAAGGCGGATGCGACTCGTAGGGCACTGGAACTCGACGATGTCTATGTTTCTAATGAGTGGGCTCAGTTGAGGATACGGTCCTCAAAAGTTGATCAGCACAGTGTAGGCATTGGAGTTAGACTGCTACGATGTTCCATTTCAGACATCTGTCCGGTTGGTGCCCTACAGGAGTTCTTGGCAGTGCGTGGCACGCACCCTGGCCCATTTTTCTGCCACCAGGATGGGTTTCCCCTTACTAAATTTCAATTTTGGAAGGTGACCGGAATGGCACTTTTCAGTGTTGGCCTCCCAGGGGCTCCTTACGGCACCCATTCATTTTAGGATAGGCGCTGCTTCAACTGCAGCTGCATTTGGGTACTCTGAGGCTGATATACGCCGTATGGGAAGATGGGGATCTATGCATTTTGCATTATATGTTCGTCCTCTTCAGACATGAGTACCATTTAAGTCACTGTTCTCTTTTTTCTCTTACAGACCCTGTGTGTCCCCACACACCGGTGGCAGTATGGCTGGTGGGCCACAGTTAAGTGCACTGGGCAGCGCAGTATGCTGCGGCGACAGAGTGGGGACCCCAGCTTGGACTGCGTGTGGCCGCATGCATACGTTGGTACGGTAAGCGTGGAATGAGATGGCGGGAACTGTTGCCATTCCTTTTCTCCATTAGGGATGCTGAACTGCCTGATGTCCTTGTACTGCACCTCGGGGGCAATGACCTAGGCCAGGTCACTGGCCTTTCTTTAAAATTCGCGATTTGCAGAGACCTAGCTTATTTGCACTATGTGTGGCCGTTCACCGGGCTGCTATGGTCGGACATCATACCACGTCACATTTACAGGGGAGGTATTGACCTCCGTGCCCTTCACCGTGCTCGTCGCTCGGTGAACAGGGCAGTTGCCCGGTTCGTGGCAGACAAGGGTTTGGGGATGGTCATCCGACACCCCACCATTAGTTTACAAAATTACGATCTGTATGCAGGGGATGGGGTCCACCTGTTGAATAGAGGTATGAACCTCTTTTTGGAAGATTTGCAAGCAGGCCTGTTGACCGAGCTGATGGTCTGGGGGGGGGGGGTGGTGAGTCTTCATTGATGCCTCCCTGTGTGGCGAGTAGCACTGGTAAGGTAAAGATTTATGACCCATAGGTATCCGGCAGGTTCGCAATTGACTGGCCAACACTTAGATAGGTACAGGTGTAATAACGTTGACCGGTCAACGATGAACCAGGCAAGGGGTGATGGCAGGAGCTTTGCAGCATGCATCACCTGTGATTTGACGGATACACGTCAGAGGGTGGGGTCAGTAGATAGTTTATTGACTACGGTCAACAATTTGTTTGTGTCAACAAACAAATTGATACAAAATGGATACATTGTAGCCAATTGCCGTTGGCAATTTTGGGAGGAACCTTACCAGTGTTACTGCGGCCTGCTTGCCTTAAGAATTATAATTGGATGAGTACCAATTGAAAGTTATAATTCGGACTAGGGCATTATTCAATAAAAGTGGCCCAATGCCTTTATCCATATACCGGTGTCTGAGTCTTTCTTTGGGGGGTGCACCTGCAAAGAGCTTTGTTTTCTGTTTTCTGCTTGCTTCAGCTTCTTCTTCTGTTTCTTTCATTGTAGGTAGGTAGTTAGGTTTCCCCTGCTCGAAAGCCAGTCCTATCCGACTCTAGGGTTCAGTACTCATATCTGTTTCAAAGCCGAAGAGCAAGCATTCTCTGCTTCTGCAGACATTTCATTGTACTAGTAGTCAAACTTCAGTCCCCCTTTCCAAATCTTTCCCCTACTCAATTCCTTCCTTGCTATATTTGTTAAGCAAATGTGTTGTTTTAGTAATAGTTTTGTTAGACAATGCAGATTTTTAAAATCCTTTCCCCCATATGACCATTTTGTCCTTTGGTTTTTATTTCAGACTGTTGCAAAGATTGGATTTCCAGCAAACTTGTTAATGAACTTTATATTAAAACAATATTGAAAGAAGGTAGCACAAAAAGTGTAGGACCTGTCTGTCTTCAATTAGCAAAGAGGGAAATTGGAAATTGGCCACCCTTGGTTTATTATTTAGTTTTGGTAATGGAGACATAGAGTGAGTGAATATTCTGGGTTTTTTGTTTCTTTCCTCATTAAGACATAATCCAGAATGGTTATTCATGAAGAGTTGGAACTCTCTGATGATATTCTTCCCTCCTGATCTAAGTCAAAACTCCAGAGAAGTATTTTTGCCAGGTAACTGAAATGGGGGCCTTTTTGGAGGGGAAGATTAGAGGGAAAATAACATCTCCCATTTCAGAGTCCCAATACTCTTTTCTCTCCTCCCAGTGCTGTTGCTATTAGCATCTCTAAAATGTTCCATGGCAACCAAAGACATTCATTTAGCATTACATGTAGGTTGGCATTTACTTAGTTCTTTAAAAATGGGATGGAGGTGAAGTAACACTTCACTTGTGCATAAAAATAAGGTTAAAATATGTTTTCATACATTTTTAAAAAAAATATTGAAATGATCTACTGGTTTTAAATCAGGATTGGGGATAGGGTTTTGCCTCAGTGACCATTTAAAAGGGAGTGGTTGAACAAGTTATATTTTTGGACCATCGCACTGTCCATGCTGACTGGCATATTCTGGGAACTGTAGTCCAAAAAGAGAGTGATTTTTGTGACCTCTGAGGACATGTCAACATTTTTTAAAAGGTGTTTCATATTGAGAAGTCAGCTTTTCCACATTGGCTGGAATCCTGTGTATGATTCTTTAAATTCCACAGAAACTGATGCAATGGAACAACCATACTATATACAACTGTGGCTATTGTAGATTAAGGTCATCGGCTGACAGATTGGCTGCAGTTGCGAGGTAGCCCGGCACGCCCATAAGAAGATCTGCCATGCAGGGGAGCCACCAACGTTGCCGGACGCTTCCCCTTGGTGAGAGCAGGGGTGGCGGGAGCGAGAGACTGGCTGCTTTTGCGAGGCAGCTGCGAATTGTACTGTTAATTGCTATCTTATAATTGTAAGTCGAACAATTAATTGTATTATTGTTCTATGATGTGTATTAATTGTATTATTGATTGTGATTTGATATTTTTGTAAAGTTTATTGTGATTCTCATTATGATTGTATTTTGCACTGTAGCTCTGTATGTTGTATTTTCCCCTTCCCCCTCCTCCTTCCCCTCCCCTCCTCCTTATGTTTTGTTTGTATTTATTGGATTGCTCTGTAAACCGCTTTGAGTTGTCAGTAGACAAGTAAAGCGGTATATAAGCACAATAAATAATAATAATAATAATAATAATAATAATAATAATAATAATAATAATAATAATAATAATAATAATAATAATAATAATAATAATAATAATAATAATAATAATAATAATAATAATAATAATAATAAAGGTAAAAGTAAAGGTTTCCCTTGCTCGAAAGCCAGTGATATCCAACTCTAGGGTTCATTGCTCATCTCTGTTTCAACGCCGAAGAGCCAGCACTGTCTGCTTCTGCAGACGTTTCCGTGGTCATGTGGCAGGCATGACTAGACACTGGAGCACACGGAATGCTGTTACCTTCCCAACAGAGTGGTCCCTATTTATCTACTTGCAATTTCTTGCTTTCGAACTGCTAGGTTGGCAGGAGCTGGGTCAAAGATGGGAAGTCATTTCGTCCTGCAGTACTCAGGGATCGAACTGCTGACCTTCTGCATCCCAGTCAGCGTCTTAGCCACTTGCTATTCTATGAATCATTCAACCCCTTTTCTAATCTCATTCCTACAACTGTTACTTCTAGAACTGTGCTGCCATGCCTAGCTATCTAGTTCCTCAAACATGTATCTACAAGCAGGAGATTGTATAAGACTGATGTAGCTACTCAGCCTGTCTTACCTGCTTCAATTGAGGGTTTGCAAGCCAAGCTACAAAGAAAATAGGATCAAGTTAAGAAAAACTGCTGCTACTACTAGAATGTCTGAGTAGGGGGTGGGGGTGGGGAATGATTTAGAGAGGCTTATCCTGCTAACCGGATTTACAGAGTTTAGCACATCGTTCTTCCTCTCCCTTTCACTTTCTCCCCCATCCCTCCCTCTCCTTCAAAAGTCTTATACCAAGAACAGGTTTTCATATATAAAGAGATCTGACAAACAAACTTAATTTGATCTTTCTGAGAAGCTTAAAAGGGACTTAAAAGCAAGAACGTAAAACTCTTCCTTTAAATCATTATAAGGAATAGTTAAATCCTTAGTTCTAATCCTTAAACAGAGCAGAGCTAAATATTTAGGTCACTTCAATTGAATTACCCCACCCCTCATTTTCTGGAAATGGAATCTCTTTGCAATCTTCCACTTTGAGCCAAGGTGGTATGTTTAAACATAAAGAAGACCGTCAGCATAGTGTAACTGTCAGATATTATATTTGCCCCACAAATTGCAACATGGAACACAAGACATGTATGTTAAAATGTAACAATGATATTCTCAAATGGTTTGAGTGTCTTTGGAAGAAATGTGTTTAGTGCCTGCTAAGATCTAGTTTGTTTGAATGCTTCTCCTTTACCACCTCTTTCACCAACTTTAGACAAGATTTGAGGAAAATCAAATCCCAGGTATTATCTGTGTTTTTCTATTTCCCAGAGATTGTCTAATCCAGCACAACTTCCACATCTTGCCAATGTTTCAAAAGATGTAGAGATGTTAGCTTTTAATTTGTTCCACCAGATCAAGGCCTCTCTGAATGTATGAAAAAAATTCACTAGTTTTATTGACATTAGCAATTAAAAACTCATTTCCACTCCCATTTTAATTGAATTTCTCAGAACCTAATCAACCTTTTTTCTGTCCTAACTCTGTGTAAGGTTCTGAGGCTTCCACTCCTACCTAAATGGAAATTCTTTATATATTTGTGTGTATTTTTCCCAAGTATGCACACATACACTATACCATTTTGCTAATGTATAGTAAAAATTTACAAGTAATTAGTTCCTCTGACAGGATCCCTTTTTCAATCTGACTGGAAGAAGAGGGGAAAAGGCATGTACAGAAACACAATCTCCAGAATGGAGGACTCAGGGAGGTTTAGATCATAAATCAGTGCCTTCTTTATTCCAGAACTCACATAGCTTATTTAGAGGAGGAGGAGGGAAACCTCTCTTCAGATACATAATTTCCAGACAGTACATTTTATTGACAATACATGTTGACTTTACATTCATCCAATTGAATAGATTTTGTTTTATCAGCTTGCTTCTGGCACAGAGGGTAGAGATAGCTTAGTCAAAATAAAATAGAAGACAAAAGTGTGACAATTCTTATGTAGATCTATTTTTAATACTTAATACAATTTTACTACACTATGAAATTGTACTACAGGTTCCCCATTTGCTAAAGATTTCTGGTGTACATATTTTAAAATGTTTACATTTTAAATCATGCATACTTGCCTAATATATGGATGGTTTTGTGCACTCACCCTTGTCTTCATGTAGCCTTATTAGTCTATTTCAGTAACAACAAAAACAACAATATATCCTTCTTCTGTGTCTAGACCAGACGTGAAAATGCCAAAATGAAGGCACCTTTTGGTGAGTTCATTCTGCAGTGAGTTCATTCTGACATAGTGTGAGAAAGATTAGCTGGCAACACAAGGTTGCCGTTGCCAGGGTACACCCGGCTATGATTCAAAAATACCACAATCCTTGAATCGGCTCTTTCTGTGTATTCCAACAGCAACATAATGTATAATATGGTGGCATGTTTTAGACTAGCAAACTAATTCATTGTGAGTTTTTCATGAATGTAGACTACTTCCTCAGTCACCATCCCAGACATTTCCTCAAAAACACTTTTTCTTCAAAACCATGCAAACCTCAGAAAGGTACTGTTGTCAAGTAAAAACATACTTTTTCATATGGCTTGTCTTAAGAAGAAAGAATTTTTTACAAGGAAATACCATTTCTTCTTTGCCTCCATCAACATTAATTTCACTTACTTTGACAAGTTGCTCCTTACAAGTGTGCCACTCCCAAAGCAGAATGAAAATTCACTTTGGAGTTGTCACCTGCCTGTAGGATGGAGCAAATCAGTTGTAATATAAAAGAGAGAACACTAACTTTCTTTACCAATATTAAATTAAATTAAATTAAATTAAATTACCAATAAGTGAATTACCGTAGGGGTATTTTAGCGCCCTGCTTATTGGAACCTTCGAGTACGAACCTTTCTTTTCCTTTTCCTTTTCCCCTATAAGCTTATGGCAGAATTTCCTCATGTTAGAAAAAAATATGTAACATGACACTTTGGAGGATAATGGCCAAGGTTCTCTTTCATGGTTATGCTGGTATAACACAAACAGCATAACCTTCTGAGGAAAACTCCCTGACGTTAAGAAATTAAATAAATCAATCTTTATGATGGTCCAAGACCAGCATAGTACATCAAATAGAAAAGAAGCTAAAATGAGGGTATTTAGAATACCTCAAGAGACAGAAGTTAAAATGAGGGTGCTTAAAAATAACTGTTTCTGCTCAGACTTAGAGAGAAGTGAAATTAGTACCTAAGATTAGTACCTAATACTAAGCCTATACTGTAGTGCTAGTAGTTTATTTAGCTGAAGGACCTACAAGACATGTTCTTCTGGTCTTACATGCTGCAGCACAGAACCTGGCAGTGTTGTGGGTGAAGGTGGGCCTTTCATCAGATGGGTATATGTACTGTTTGACTGGCCAGTATACTTGCAGAGCAGTGGAAATATGAACTTGTTCCGGATGTCTCTATAAAAAGGGCAGATGCAGAGAACATGTTCTATGGTTTCAATTTCTCCAGTGTCACAGGGGCATAGTCTCTCTGACATTGGCGACTTTTGGAACCTTCCCTTGAGAATCACAGAAGGGAGGGCTTGACAGCAGGTATATGCCCTCCAATGACTTGGTGTCTCCATTTGGAGCAGGTACCAGGCTGGGATGTTAAGAAATCACCAAAGACATTATGTATTGCATGCCAAATTGTGTAACTCACTAGGAAACAGATGTCACGGACTTGACCCTTGCTGGGGTTCAAGAGGCTGGTTACGATCAGTAGGCTGTTAGATTTTCCATTACTCCACAACTCTCTCAACAGCCTATCCATCACCTCTCCTTCCAGAACCCGGGTCGCCGTGCTCCCACCTATATGACACAGGGAGTGCAGTTGTTGATTTGGTAGCATGTTAAGCAGAGAGCAAAGTGCCTGGCTATGCCTGAGAAGTAAATTCCAACTCCACAGATGTTAAAGCTCAAATAGAACTTTATTTCCAAGATGCAATTTCATAGAAGCAAAGCATAATACCTGTGAAATAAAACAGTGCATAGAGACAGAAGTCTCAGAAATCCATCAGTTCGTTGGGCAGGGAATATATCTCCAAGATCGAATCCAATCCAGTCCAATCCAGTTCGGCTACATCCTGCCTTAGGGTGTTTGTTGTTCTCTCCAGAGCCTGGTAGCCCTCAGTTAGAGGACCAGTTTGGGGTCTCAAAAGATGCTCCTTTTAAAGAGAAATGAGTGATCTCTGCCACCCTTAGGAATTCAATGATTTCATCCTAATTACATCATGGGGCATTCCAGATTCTGCAGGTGTTCCCTCTACT
The DNA here is from genome assembly GCA_035047305.1 of Bradypodion pumilum. Lineage (NCBI taxonomy): Eukaryota > Metazoa > Chordata > Lepidosauria > Squamata > Chamaeleonidae > Bradypodion > Bradypodion pumilum. The sequence continues at coordinate 209,445,883 of JAWDJD010000004.1, read as the reverse complement.
CTTTGGAATTTATGAGATCATGGGACATTCCAGACTCTGTAGGTGTTCCCTCTCCCCTTTGGAATGCATCAGATCATGGGAACACACCTAGCCTCCCAAGGTATGATGGGATTGACCTCTTCCCTCTGTCCTCTGTCCTCTCACACCATATATGAGGGGGCAAGGGCCAGATGAGAAAGGTTGAGAAAGCATATGCTTCCTCTGCTGTCACTTCTGGCTGACAGGCACCTGGTGTTGACCTAATCTCTATGGAATCTGAGATATGTATAAACAAATGAAAGAATGCAGCTGCTTAGCAACAAGCTGTCAACCTAAAATCTTGACATCAGATAATGCCCTTGATGATTTCTGAATGTGAAGCTTACCACCTCTAGAAGTTCACATTGTTTGTATTATGTCGGCATAATTAGACAAGAGGATTTTAGTCATTGTTACAGGAAGAGAACCATTTGACATGTCTTTATGTGATCCAGGTTTCTTTGGTAAGGACCACTACTTGTAAAATGTATTTTTATTCACGCAGTGCCATAATGCATTGCTCAGTACACATGTACATACACATTCTAATTTCTTGCCCCTTCCCTTTGCATACTGACACCACCTATTATAGAGAGTCATAAAATGTTTTGCCATAGCCCTGGAGAGTATTTGATAGAGCCCCTGAAAGAGCACCATTTGCATGTATCTTAAGGCTAAATTTTAATTTTTTTAATTTTAATTATCATTACAATACAAAACAAATAAAACATAATATAATATAACACAATAACATTGTTCATTGTCAACATCCATCAAAGATATTGCCAATACTTTCTTAGTACTTTATAATTATTCCACCACCCATCCATGGATGGCATACCCTTCAAACGGCAGCATCCCCAATCCTCATTTATTCCATAGTATTCTAAGAACACATATATAATAAAATAATAAAAACAAATAATATACTAACATATTATCACTTTAAACACCCTGTTTATTTACATCTTGCAGGAGTCTGCGGGATTTCACATTTCTTCTCACCATTTCCAAAAATATGCCTTATCCGGTGTCCGGCTGTCCTCCTGTTCACTTTTCATCGAATGTTCAACGAATGGCTGCCAAATTTTCCAAAATCTATTTTCTTTAATTTTGCCTTTATATTTATTTATTTCCCATGTCAGTTTGTCGTTCAATGCAAGATCCCACATCTCCTTATACCATTCTTCTGTTTTCAAACTCCCCTCCGATTTCCAATTCCTTGCAATACACATTCTACCCATTACCACCATTAAGGATAGTAATTCCTTTTTATCCTCATTCAGTTCTAATTTTTCAACATCTGTTAGTAATACCGTACCTGCATCTAGTTCATATTCAATCCCTAATATCTCCCCTATCTCTTTTTCAATTTCCCCCCAAAATTCTTTCACAGTACATTCCCACCACATGTGTTCATAAGTTCCCAAATAATTTTTACATCTCCAACACTTTTTACTTTTTGTATTATCCATTTGAAACAATCTCTCTGGAGTCAAATACCATTTCCACAAGATCTTAAAATTATGTTCCTTTATTCTAACTGACATGGTTCTCATAAATCGTTTTCTCCACTTATTTTTCCAATTTCTTTCTGATATTGCTATGTTCAAATCTTGCTCCCAACATGATTTCAATGTTTCTTGTGGGTTTCCTTCTTTATTTCATATTCTATATACTCTACTCACTATTCCCTTTATTCCCACAATTCCCTTTCTCATTTTCAATATGAATTCCTCAAATTCGGTTTTACCCCTTTCTAAACTTATTTGTCCCAAAAATTGACCATTCCATTTATCTATCGACGCTCTCTGTAGCCAAATTAAGTTCAACTGTACACATATTTCTGCTTTTTTCCTACTATCTTTACACACTCTTACCCAGTCCTTCAGCAGAGAAACATCATTCATTTCTAATACCTCCCTTCTCCTTTCATCTATTTCTATCGGAAAACTTCAAAGGTCTTCCAACTCCACAATAGGCGACAAATCCGGAATCAATTTCTTTTTGACCCTTCTCCATACCCCCAACAATGTCTTCATCATCTTATTTTTAACTTTAATTCTTCCATCATTAATATCCAAAAATATACCTTTACCCGTTCGATCTAACTCCTTCATTTCCAATTTTTCCCATATTACTCTTTCTCTTGCTAATATCTTCATAATACTCTTAATTTGGAAAGCTCTATAATAATTTCTCAGATTAGGTATTCCCAATCCTCCCTCTTTCTGCAGTAAATACCAAAAAATCTTTGCTATTCTGGGTTTCCTTCCACTATTACAATAATTATTTAATATATTTTGAAAGTCCTTAATTTCTTTATCATTTAGATAAATTGGTAATGCATCAAACAGGAAATTGATTTTTGGCAGCAGCATCATTTTACACGACGCTATCCTGCCAAACCTGGATAATTTAATCTTTTTAAATTGCTCAATTTTATCTTTAATTTCCTTTTTTTTTGTTTTTCATAATTCAATTGTTTGAGATCCTCAAATTTATGACATATTTCAACTCCTAAGTATCTCAAATTATTTTTAACTTGCATTTTAAATTTATCTCTAATTTTCTTTTGTTCCTCTTTATCAACATTGCAAAATATCATCTCAGATTTATCCCAATTTATTCTCAGTCCCGTCACCTCCTCAAATTCTTTTAAATGACCTTGAATTTTTTCTAGCGCTTTTCTTGGATGTTTCATAATTACTAATGTATCATCCGCATAAAGACTTATTTTATTTTCTGAGACCCCTTCTATTCCACTTATAGCTTCTCCTCTTATAGCTTCAGCTAACAATTCCATTGCCATTATGAATAATATTGGGGACAGTGGACAACCCTGCCTAGTGCCAGCTTCCAACCTTATTTCATCCGTGAACTCATCATTTACCTTAACCTTGGCTAATCCAAATTGATACAATTGTCCAATCATACTACAAAATTTATCTCCAAACCCATAAAATCTAATAATTTCCTTAATTGTCACCCACTGCAATGAATCAAAAGCCTTGAAAATATCCAATGATAATAAACCAACTTTTTCTTTTGTATTACCTGCAATAGCTAATAAATCCAAGACCTTCCTTGTCAAATCTGTCATATGTCTTCCTTCAAGAAGCCAGCTTGGTCCTCATTTATATATTTAACCATAATTCCATTCAATCTGTTTGCGACTATTGCTGTAAGTATCTTGGCATCCTGATTTATCAAAGAGATAGGCCTGTAGGATTCTGTTTTTTTCTAAATCCTTTCCAGGTTTCGGCAACAAAACAATTATAGTCCTATACCATGATGACGGTATCATCCCTCCATCCATTATATAATTAAACAACTTCACCAATCTTGGAACTACACAATCTTTAAATTCCTTATAAAATCCGCTGTTAACCCATCATCACCTGGTGATTTTCCTGTCTTCAAGCTGGCTATTGTGTCTCTTACCTCCTTTTCCGTTATTTTCTCTTCCATTCTATTTTTGTGCTCTAAATTTATCTTTTTTTTGTACACGCTTTTCCAGTTGTTCTCTCAATTTCTCTATATTCACTTCTCTTTTAGAATATAACTCCTGAATTTTTTCCCACTATCTTAATCTTTTCCTTAATTTTATTACACCTCCTACCTGTTTCATCCACCAGTATTCCAATCTCTCTTTTAATTCTTTTTTCTTTAGCTGCTCTTGCCAGGAACTTCGGATTTCTATTACTAAACTCAAAATAATCCCTCTGTAAATACACTAAATCTTTTTTTACTTTTTGTATATCTTTCCCTATCAATTCCTTTTTTAACCTTTGCATTTTCTCAAAAACCTCTTTATTTTTTGTCTTTACATGCTCTTCCTGCAAGCATTTGATCTCATTCTCAAGCTCATTCTGTTTGTCCCTAAATTGTTTGTTTTTAACACTAGCCAACTTAATACATTCCCCTCTAAACACCGACTTCATGGCATCCCACACTACGTTGTAATTAACCTCACCCGTATCATTCCAATCCCAACACTCACTCCATTTTTCCATTATCTGTTCTTTACCTTTCTGATCATGAAACAATTTATCGTCAAATCTCCAATTTCTCCTATATCCCTTTGCACCTTCAATTTTTACTTCTAAACAAAATTTCGTGTGGTCTGATTCTTTAAAAATTTCAATCTCTGCATCTTCTAAATTTCTAACCATATTTTCTGTTACGAAAATATAATCTATTCTGGAATAAGTGTTGTGGACCTGAGAAAAATAGGTATATGCTCTCTCTGTTTCTTTAATCTCCCGCCAAGCATCCTTCAAACATAGGGCCTTCATCCATTTATCCAAATTCTTCATATTATCCCTCTTTCCAGACCTTAATATATTGGAACTATCCTCCTTTGCCCTTATTAAATTAAAGTCACCTGCTACAATCATTTTCAATGTTCTCTCTTTTTCTAATATTTCCAACACTTTGTTTAAAAATTCTTGTTGATGATCATTTGGAGCATATATATTAACTAAGGTTATTTCTTTATCATCTAGTTTCCCTATAATGATCAAGTATCTACCTTCTGGAACGGAAATACTTTTTAACATCTCAAAGCCAAGTCTCTTTGAAATCAGGACCGCCACCCCCCTTGCTTTTGAAGTACCATATGACTTTTCATATAACTCCATCCATCCAAAGAGTAGCTTATTAGTGTCCCTTGATTTTTGATGAGTCTCCTGAAGAAAGACTATATCAGCTTTATCCTTACGCAAAGCAGATTCTATCCTCCTCCTCTTCACTTGACAGCCAGTACCTCTTCACTTGACAGCCAGTACCTTTCACATTCCATGTCAATATTTTAAACTCCCTCATTATTTAATTAGCATTCTTCCCTTCTGACCTCCCCGGACTCCTACTTGTGCCCTCTCCTTCACCCTATACTGACTAACATTCAAATACAAAATTACATTACAATTAACAATTAACATGTACAAAATTTAGGCTACCCTCCCCACTCTTCCTTCCAGAAAGCGTCCCTTGTCGCCCAAAGAGGGGGGGGGACGTGTAAAAAAAAACACCAAAGTCCCTAAAGCTCTAGCGCCGATCCACTAATGTAAAAAATAATAATAAAAAATAAAAGAAAAAAATATTATTTCAGCATCTCTTTTTCCCTCCTCTATATACATCGTCTCGCTCCTTTTAAATTCATTACGGTTCAACCCTCTTCCACCACCACCTGCACTTCCAATTCTGTCTCATTTCCTCCTGTTGCCCCTTTCTCTGACTCACCTGCATGTTCTCTTCTCATTCCCCCTGATTCCACCAGTGCTTTTCTTAAACCCCTCCATTCACGAGATGATGCCTTAACCAAACCCATTTGACACAAATATTCCAAACAGTCCATTTCTTCATCCAACATGTGCATTTTTATCATACGAAAATCTGAGCTGTTTGGGGGAATTTCCGGTGATAATCAATTGATCTTTCCCTGAGCAATTTTGTCACAGGTTTCATCTTGAACCTCCATACCTGTTATTCTACAGATATGTCATTATAAACCTCTATATTGCATCCCTCAATTTTCAAAACACCAGGTCCAGCTTGTTTTAAAAAACTCATCACCTTTAATTTATCAGCCCAATTTGCAAATTTAACTAAAACATTATGTGCTTTTTTCCCTTTTCTTGCACCCAGTCTGAAACAGCTTCACTTACAAAATGTATCCCCATATTCAAATTATTCAGCCAATCAACTATTCTTTCTTGCAGCTTATCTGGCATTTTTTCCAACAAATTACGAATGACCACGTTCTGTTTTCTCATAACCTCTTCAACTAGATCCAATCTCTTCGCCTGTGATTGCACCTTTATTTTAACTTCTCATCCTCCTGTAACCCTCTCATATCATCCTGTACCACTTTCACATCCTTTTGAACCACATTCAAGGCTTTATCCATTCTCTGATAATTAGCTTCTACCTTTATGGTAAAATCAGTTAATTGAGAAGCTAACTTTTTATGACATCCCATTATTTCTTCCTTATCTTTTCCCCTCACTTCTCTGATTTCACGAAACCCCTTTGTGTTTGCCTCCTCCATCTTATCAATCTTTTTCATCAATTTCCCCAGTTCCACCAATATTTGCACTGGATCCACTGAGTCCGGGTCTGTCCCTCCAACTGTTGATGTCTCCACTGTGGCCTTCTCTTTCCTCTCTTCCTTCTTTAATTCTTTTCTTTGTTCCAATCTTTTAGGCTTGACCACCTCCTCCTCCTTTTTCTTCTCCATGCTTGCCATCAAATCTTCAAAAAAAGCTCTCAGTAGCTCAATTTTTTTATCTCCAAACTCCAGCTTCCTTCAATACTCAAATACGGTTGAAATATTGCTGAAAACAAGCCAAGCACTATCCAAAAAGAGAGACCCCTTCAGTTGTAATCCAAACTGTAATTAAGACTTTCTTCTTTTATAAATTCCAATTGCCAATTAATATTCAACAAATCCCGGTAAGATCTTCATACCCCGATATTCCCAAAGTTTAGAAGAAATTGATCCAATAAATCCAAAGCCAAAAAACAAAACTGTGACGATCAGAGGCAAAGCCAAGCTGCAATCTGGAGCCCCTTTCCTTTATAATCCCATCTGCGGTGGCAGTGTAAAAAAAATAACAACAAAAATAACACTTCCAATTCAAAAAGAAGAAGGAACAGCAGGAAGATTAACTTGTATCCAAGAGAGGGGAGAAAAAAGAAAGAACAGATGCTTATATCCTGGAAAAGTCCATAGTAATTGCAAAGAATTGCTATAATGTTGCAGCTTTCCACTGCCCTCTGGGTCTATCTCCTCCCCCTCTTTCGAGGCCCGAGTGTTCACAAACCTTCTGGAAATGCGCCAAACTCTATACTTTAAGTTTTCAACTTCCTTCTCTCTTCCGTAATTGCCCCTTTCTTTTACCGTCTTTTACTCCAATTATCAACCTCCTCAGTCGCCTCTCTCAGAACTTTCCAGCAACTTTTTAAAGTTTCGATCTTCTCCTGGTAGAACTATGCCTTCAGGCCCAGTTGCTACCATTTAGGAAAGAGCTGAAGATGTGGTTGGCAAAATGGGTCTGGGGGCCAGGATTGTCAACAAGCTCCCCTTTCTGGCTCATCTGAGGGGTTCCCCCTCCTGTAACCAAGTTTAATGTTAATGTTATGTTGATTTTATATTTGTTTTTAGATAGCAAAATGGCACAGCGGTGGGCAATATTGTCAAACATTCTTAAGGGTTTTTAATTGTTTTTATATTGTTTTTAACTTGTTTTATTGTAAGGTCAGTGAGGCACTCACTGGCCTATGTACACCACCCAGAGTCCACCAGATTAGGGTGGTATATAAATCTATTAAATAAATACATAAATAAATAGCTGTGGTGTAAATTAAAGCTCATATATATGTAAATCAAACACTTTGTCCTCTGCACATTAATTTACTTGGTGACCATGGAAAATAGCAGCCTGATCCCAGGGTCAATTAAGATGCTTGCTCCTGCTGCTGCTTACCACAGTTCCCTCCATGCCTTCTTTTGAATAGCAAATGCCAGACAGGACCATATCCTCAGGATGTAGTATCAGATCAGTATATAGGACTAACAAATTAAAAGAACATTAACCCTCTAATAATATGTAGTCTTAAGTCGAAGTACACTCCATTGAACTCACATGGCTTTCCGTCTGAGCAGAAACACATAGGATTGTACTGTTATAGTCCTACATCTTACCAAACCCCAAGTCTGAGTGAGAAATGGAACTCTGAGATAATATATATGGATCATGTTATGAATGTAGAAACTGTGACATACCAGCTACAGTGACCATAGCAACAGCACACCTCCACAAGTTGTGACATCATCTTCCTAGTCACTTATGGGTAACCCCAGTTTCCCAATCGTGGTTATAAAATGAGGAGTAGGTGGTGTTAGTCTGTTCTGATGGTGAAATTCTTGCCCATGGTTGTACTAAATAATAGTAAATGTTTCCTATATCCCTATGGAGCTCCTTTCCCATTCTTCTATTAAGCTGCACTGCAGAATTCAGAACCAATTAGCACCCCTTTAGGAGGTTATTTGCTGAGCAAGCTTCAACAGCTAAATTGGAGAAAGGAAAATGAGGTAGCAGTAGCCACATGCTGTGCTTAATGACTGACAGCAGTTTTTAATGCTAATAGTGCTGCTAGATGAATGGATTGCATGTGCACGTATCAGTAAAGAAGACTCAGAATTAATTTTCTGATGCAATCTTTCCTTAGTCCTTCTCTCAGGTTCCCTTTCTGTCTCACAAACTGGTTCTTTGGACGAGACGCCAATGTATTATGAGCATAGTTAACAGTATTAGATAGTGACTGAATATTAAGTTTGTTCATTCCTGCAGGATACAATGAAATGGGATGAATCACCTTTTCATAGCTTGGCTGAAGTGCTCCCTACCCTCAAATGTCCTCCAAGAGTAGTCATTCCATTAGGATGCACTGGAGGGTGAGAAGGCAGGCAGGAGAAGGCCATTCCATCTGCTCTGTCTAGAAATTAGATCCTTCAGGATGCCTTCTTTCCCTTCTCACAATTACAACCTAGGAGCAGCAGAAATTATGCTATTCTGTTGGCCTCACAGAGGGACCAGCTCTCTCTTTTTGGTCCCACTTCTTCTTGTACTGTTTCTATTTTTGTTGTTTTGTTGTGTACTCTTCAAAACTAGTGCCTGAATTCTTTTTCTCTTCTTTCCCCCACCTCTCCCCATCCTTGTGTTCTGCATTATAGAGAGTTAGCTTGAGGGAAGAGATTGCCTCTTTTAGAAAATTGATGTGGGAGTCTTTTCAGTTGAAAGAAGCATAAAAATACTTCAGACAATAAATATAGAAATTTGTAAGAGTTGCAGCCTTGTGGTGTCACAGATTTGCTCTCAGTGGAGTCTTTGCAGGTGCACCCACCCAAATAAAGACTCAGGATTAAAGGCATCGGGCCACTTTTATTGAATAATGTCCTAGTCCGAATTATCACTTTCAAATGGTGTATCATCCAATTGTTATTCGTTAAGGCAAGCAGGCCATAGTAGCACTGGTAAGGTTCCACCCTAAATGCCAATGGAAATTGGCTACATGTATCAATTTGTATCAATTTGTTTGTTCACACAAACAAATTGTTGACTGGAGTCAATATACTATCTACTGACCCCACCCTATGACGTGTATCAGTTCAAATATCAAGGTGATGCAGGCTGTGAAGCTCCTGACATCATCCCTTTCATAGTTCACCCTTGACCGGCCAAACCTGTTTCCCCTGTACCTATCTATGTGTTGGACAGTCAATTGCGAACCTGCCGGATACCTATGGGTCATAAATCTTTACCTTACCCAGTGCTACCCACCAAAAGTGACCAAAGTCAAGTTACCCCGTATCTCAACTGAGCCCACTCCTGGTTGATAGACACATCTTCGAGTTCCAGTGCCCTACAAAACATGTCCCCCTTTGACCATGGGACCAGCTCGCTGATTTGCAGAGCTCCAGAGAAAGCTACGGTGGTAGCTGCATGAAAAGAAACTCCTCCTACCTATTGTAACATAGTCTATGCCACCCTCATGCAAGGTGGGTCAGGGTCAGAATACCTATGAAAACAGGGTGACGTGTGTCCGGGCGGCGGCCATGTACACGTGTCCACCCTACCAATACATGGCGTATGCAGAAGACACTCAGACAGTCAGTAAAGCCCCGTGCCTTGGCCATGAATGTCAAGGCGTAAAGCCTGGTGGCTATGGTGCGTGGGGCCAACCCCAAATCATAAAGGTGCACCATACATTGTAAAACCTAGTCGACCAGTATCGACCACATTTCAGGCAACTGCCCTTGGCCACAAAAGGCTCTAAAGTGACAGAGTGGATGCTGATACGCCGTACGCGTGAGAGGTGCCAAGACAAGCCACTCACGCGGTTCACGTCTCCTCGCCAAATGTCCATATCTCAGCCAGGAGTGGAGAGGGAGGTTCCCCTGGGTCTGGATCCAAATCATGGAACCAGGAGATCTACAGGCAGGATAAAGCGTCAGCAATATCATTATTAATGTCTGGCACATGTCTAGCCCTAAGGAGCACATTAAAGAGCACGGACCCAAGAACAATAGGCGAGCTGAGGCCATGACTCCGAGGGATTTAGATGTTTTGGGCATTGACAACGTGCACCACCGCAGCATTGTCACACCAAAAGTGAAGCACAGAATTAGCCCATCTATCCCCCCAGAGCATAAAGGGGACCCAGAATTGAAAAACTCCAGAAATGTAAGATCGCGTACGCGATCCGTGCCCTCCCATCCCTGGGGCCAATGACCATAGGCACACTGTCCTTAAATTAAATCCCACACCCTGGGGAGCCGGAGGCATCCAACCGTACTTTGAACTGGGGCTGACCATAAGCTCAGACCTCCCAAAGGAGACAACATGACAGTCCTGCGGGAATGTGAGCCAAACCAACAGGTCTGCTCGTAAACGCCTAGTCAGCCATACCCCGCGGTATCGTTTATAAAGACCCGCCATAGTGTGACCCATACACCTGGCGAAGGCACTGCCTGGTGTTACCACTCTGCAGGCAAAGTTGATGTGGCCATGCATCACCTACAACTCACGGAGAGGCACCTTACACTTGGCAACATTGCCAAAATCGCAGCAGGGGGCGCCCCCTTTGACTGACTAGTCGGTCACCTGGCCCTCTTGCACGTTATTCCAAAGAGAGGTGCATCCACTTGTTGACAGGTGAACCCCATCTCCAGAATACAGGCCAAATTCCTGTAACCCTATTCCCAGACGACAAATGGCTGTCCCCAAGCCATTCTGGATAAGGAACCAGGCAACAGCCCTGTTCACTGACCGCCGGGCACGGTCCAACTGCGGGGTCAAATCCTCCCCTATAATAGTGCCTCGGCACAATGTATGACCATAGCAACCGTGTAAACGGCCATAAATGGCAAAGAAACGCCAGGTCACTGCACTTGAAAGTCTTTAAGTCCAGGCTAGCAATCCGTGCAAGATCACCGCCTCCGAGGTGCAGAATTAAAACATCTGGCGGTCCAGCATCCCCAATAGACATCAGGAATGTCAACAGTTCCCGCCACCTATATGCCGTGCACACCATACCACTGAATACACGATGGGGTCCCCATTCTGATGAAGCAGCATACTGTGCCACCCCAGTGCACATAAATTGTGGCCCACAAGCCACACTGCTACCAGTGTGCGGAAACACCCAGGGTCTGTAAGATAAGGAGGGAGAATAGAGGGCAGAACAAGGCACTCATGCAGTGAGGGGACGAACAGACAGAGAAAAATGCGCAAATCCCCACCTGCCCAGGCAATGTATGTCAGGCTCCGGGTACCCAAATGCAGCCGCAGGTGATGCAGCACCCATCCGGAAGGAATGGGCACCAATTGTAATTCAGTAAGGGGAGACCCGTCTTGGTAGCAGATGACAGGCCAGGGCATGAACCACGCGCTGCCACAAACACATATGGGGAAGCAACCGGACATATGGCGGCACCAGGCTAGTACCCTTTTCCAGTTGACCGGCCCTTGAGGAGCGAAACCTCCCCCAGAGCCCACTCCTGATCAAGCAACACATCTTCTAGTTCCAGTGCCCTGCAGACATGTCCCCTGTTGAAAATGGTAGCAGCTCACTTAATCTGAGAGCTCCAGATAAAGGCACAGAGGTAGTTGCCCGAAAGTACACTCTCCGTACAGAGCATAGGTGCTGGCCACGTAGGAGTTATATATATTAGCCACAAGTACTAGCAGGACTCATCGCTCGCATCTCATGGTGAAGGGCCACCCTCATCCTAAGGTCTTGTCCATAGGCTAACCATGTCGGGCCAGGGAAATCAACCACGGCCCGGTAAATATTGTTCAAGCACCGGACCATTGGGATGGCCAAATAAGAACGGGCCCTTATATATCCTGCCATGGATACCCAATACACCGGTAACCAATTGGCCCGATTGCGAGGCAGCTTGCGGCGATGGGGCAACTCCTTGTCCCTGTCGTCCTGCCCCTCCATGTCCTGCTCAGTGGGTTCACGTTGCAGGAGGGGAAAAATGTGAATATATTCCCCACACCACATCGTCTTGCTAATAGCCCGGGAGAAATGGTCACCCAGGAGTATGGAGTAACCGGCCATCGGCAGAACCACCGTTGGCACGGATTGGAGTGGGGAAACAGATAATAAGACCTATCGGACCCCCGAGAAGTTCAGGGAAAGCATAGGGGCAGTCACCCCTGTAAGAACCAGGGTGTAATTGGCCTGTTGCGGCCATGGCCACTATACCCCCCCCAGCGTTCTGAGCTAGTGTCACAGGTGTGCTGATTTGCCCAGGATACTCACTCGGTGCACCCCCACGAGCCGCCCCCACTGGGGGTTCCGCCCCATGATGGGCGTCGGAGTTCGCGATGGCCATCGAGCTCTGTGTTTCTGTGCGTCCAGGCTGGATGGGGAGCTGTGAGGTGCTGGCCTGTGCCGGACTGATGGCCTACAGCAGCTCAAACCTGTTGGCGGCCCATTGTGCAGCTGTGGCCGGCATGTGGGCCGGAACCGCTGAGTTGGCACGCCCACCATCCGAAGGTGGTGGAGAAATGTCCATTGATGCCTCCAGTGCTGAATTGTGGGCAGGAGAGCATCCAAAGCATCTGACCCACCAGGATAAGGTGGGCCGGATGGGCCGGATGGCCCATTGGGTCATTGATGAGGGATAAACCCATGTGGTAATCCCTGGCCAGTATGGGGCCATGCCCAGTAATCTGGCCCGTGATGGGCCGGAATGACAGTGGGGCGGAAACCCACACCATGCCCAAGTGGGCCGCTATGCCCCAAGCTGGGCAAAGAAGCAGTGGGGGTAAAAAAACCAGTGGAGCAGGCCTGTGCCGCCCCCCACCCGAGTCCTCAGACTGGGCTCATTGGTGGCAGTGGGTATGATAACCCCACCACCCCCCTGCAGGGGTGCCTTCCGAGCCCTCCGGCCCGGTGGCACCCCCGAAAAAGTAGAGGGGGTGGGCTGAGCCCCCCCCTGGCATGACCAAGGGGGCCACCTGAGCCTTGCGCTTGGGTGAAGAGTAATCCGTTCTGAAGTACTCAGGAATCGAACGCTGACCTTCTGCCTCCCAGTCAGCATCTTAGCCACCTGAGCCACTGCAGTCAGGTGCTGTTCGGAGGAGGAAAAACCTCCGATGCGGAAGCAGAGCGAGCCTCCTTAAAAGAGGCGAGCAAGGAAGGAAGCGATGGAGCGAACTTCTCCGCTCCGTCGCTTTGCAAAATGGCAGCCAGGCTGCCTCGTGGCCACCCCTTTCATAGAGGGGTTGCCATGCCCCCCTAACTAGCCCGGATGTCTGTGTCCAGGTGCCCCCCCCCGCAAAGAGCGCGGTGGCCATTTTGGCGCCACGCTTGCATTCTTTGAATCACTCTTTCCCACACCCTTGCATTTTGATCTCATTTTCCCACTTTGTCATCTTTTAGCCCTGTCTGCCTCCCTACATTTATCACATTATTTCCTTCATATGCTCTCTTCCCAATGCAACTTAAGAGGCAGAACTAACATCCTCTTTGTTCATTCTTTTATGTACAGGTCACTGCCCTTATGATCAATATTTTCCTGAGCCTCTCCTCAAACTCTTATTTTCATAGTCTAAGAGTCTCAGTCCTACTAATCAAGGAAGACATTTCCACCAGAGAATATCTTTGCACCAGTGGAGAGATGGTATATTTGAATGCTAGAATGTTATAACACTTTGAGCTCCATGGAAGGTAGATTGTTAATTTGTGTAATATGCATTTGAGCTCACTCTTGAACGCTAGCTATTGAAACCAAAGGGGTGTGATTTAATGTCAAACAATTGTACAGCCACCACCTTAAGAAGAAGTTCCAGGCATATAATTTCCTCTACAATAGTAAAAGGAATCACTTTCCACAGTACATTAGCTTTCAAAATGTCTTCTGTCAGAGTGAAATGCAGTGCATTCCTCTTTGACCAATAGCTAAAATAATAGACGTCCAGTTTCAAAGGAAACTTCTAGCATTGAAAAAGAAAACAGACTTTCCTGTGTGAACCCCTTTTGGGATGTGTGTGATTAATGTGATGAAAATTCTTAAATTAGAACTACTAGGACAACATCAAAAAACCAAAGATAATGGCAACAGGCCCTATCACTTCCTAGAAAATAGATGGGGAAGAAGTAGAAGCTGTGACAGACTTAATATTCTTAGGATCCAAGATCAATGCAGATTGCAGTCATGAAATAAAAAGGTGACTAATTCTTGGGAGACATGCTATAAGAAACCTGGGGAAATAATTAAAATTAGAGAAATTACTTGCAAACCAAAGTCCGCATAGTCAAAGCAATGGTATTCCCAGTAGTAACGTATGGATGTGAAAGCTGGACCATTAGGAAAGCTGAGCACAGAAGAATAGATGCCTTTGAAATGTGGTGTTGGAGGAGAATTTTGAGAGTAACCTTGAACATCAAAGAGCTGTGATCCAGACTCCGAAAGCTCCTTTAAAAACCAGAATGGACATGCAGCGGTGGGGAATCTCACCGCTGTGCGCTTTGCCGCCCCCGCCCCTGAGAGCCAGGCACTTCAGCCGAGTGGAGGGGCGGAGCCGAGCAGGCTTTAAAAGGCAGCTCCGCACGCTCCCGCTGGCCTTTTTCAGATCAGCTGGGCCAGGGCATGTTTTGCTCTCCCTGCCCAGCCGATCAGACGTTCCTCTCAAGCAGCCTGGCTGCGGCATTTGGCTGCCGCTCTTTCGTGCCACTTGAGTGATCTGCTGCGGCTTTGCTGCAGGGTCCGGCTCCTCAGCTCATGCTCCTCTGCCGTGCTACTTGGCAGGTTTGGGGCAACTGACTGTGGGCCCTGCGGGTGGCCTGCCCCAAGCCCATTTGGGGCCTGGGCATGGGTACGGGCCATTAGTCCTGCTGGTTGTCATCCCCTTCTTTTGAGGGTAACACCTGGGTAATTGAGGGCCTTTATGGCACCAAAAAAGAAGGCCACATGCCACAGCATCAGGTCCTCAGTGGCCATTCACTCTGGGCCTAGTAGGCCTCAGATCCAGGCCAGCACAGCATCTGCTGGGCCCAGGGCCACACCAGGCTCTATGCCATCTGCTGGACCTTTGCAGGCTCTTGCCTCGGCAGGGCTTAGGGCCCATCATGGTGGCCCATCATGGTCCTGCAACCTTGGCAGGGTCTCCGGGGCCGGGGTATGGACCCCTTGGGCCCAGGTTACAGGTCACCTAGGAGATGTCACCCTTAGATCCCAGGGCCTTGGTGGTCCAGGTGGCAGCACTGGAGCATGCTGTGGGCTTAGATGCTGTGCCAGCCATGCACCGGTCAGCCAGTCAGTCGGCCCGACAAGTGGCTGATTCATATGCCACCAATTGGCCCCAGCTAACTTCCCTCCTCATTCAGAGGGTAGAACAACTTGAAGCTGCTCAGTTGACACCGCTATCTGAGGCGGTGGGGGTTGCGCCGGCCGGCACACCTGCCTTCCCTCAGGCAGACTGCTCTGAACCAGACAGGTCATTGCCACCGCTTTCCAGACCGATGGACTCTAATCCGGTCGTGAGCCCCGATGCTTGCTGGCAGCTGGAACCCCCAGTGGGGGCAGTTGCTGCGAGCGCATCTGGTGAGTATGGTAGTCAAATAAGCTCATGACACACAGGTTTTTGGCCCACGGCCCTCACGGCCCAATGGCCCTGGCCGCACCAGACAGGTCCAGCTCCCGGCCCAATCCTTCCGACCTCACATGTAGCGCCATGGTGGGTGCCTTATCCCCCTGTACTGCCCAGTGCTGCACCTGCGGGGCCCAATGTTCCGTATTCCATCTGGCCATATGGTCCTCTGGTTAATCCGGCCTACCATTCCGTTCCACGTTCGGCCATCCCAACCACTGGTTTTTCATTGCTATTGGGAGATCACCTCCTTCTGGCCATTAGAGATAAGATCTGGTGCCGTGAATATGTTGATTTATTTAGCATTTTAAATCGGGAGATGACCAGGGAGGACAAGGAGAAGGAGGATGACCAGGATAAGGAATTGGCCCATTGCCATAAGCCCCCACGCACCTGGGCCAACTGGCTGCCAGCATACTTGATTTATGCTGCAGTTCCCATCAGAGCCCGCCCAGACTTAGCAATCCCTATGATCCAGTATTTGGACATCATATCTAGGGCATATGTGGATTTCCCGGGTCAATCATGGCTGGCTTATGATGAAGAAGTTCATATGTGGGTGGCCCTCCACCTCGAGAAGCCTTTGGACAAGCCCAACCAGTTGCTTTGGTTGCTTTATATGACACTGTCCTGCCCTGCTTCAGGTGACCGCTACCATTGTGGCCATGTGGTGCAACGACTTGGCCCAGCGCAGTTTCCCCACCAGCCGGCAGGGTAGGGGGTTCCAGCCTGCCTGCTGTGCTGGGATTTCTCATCCACTGGTTGCTGTGGCTGGAAGCAGTGCAAGTTCAAGCACGAGTGCTCCATTTGCACTGGACCTCATTCTGCCACCACTTGCTTCCAGTCAGGCAGGCCGCAAGGCCGGGGCTGGGACCAGCAGGGTCTGAGGTGTGCATCCCCAGATGCAGCAACCATTGCAAAAGGGCCCCTCCCCAATGTTGGCTCAACATTTACCCCAAGCGGGCCGGTGCGGCCTGTTTGTTGGCCGGTTTTGTTTCTGGTTTTCGCATCCCTTTTGTTGGCGCACGCGCACCAGAGGATGCACCAAATTTACAGTCCTTGCAGGGCAGGGAGGACGTGGCCCGGTAAAAGATTTTTAAGGAGGTGTGGGAGGGGTGGGTTGCTGACCCCTTTACTGAGCCCCCATATGCTATTCTGAAAGTGTCCCCCCTTGGCCTCATACCTAAGAAGTCTTCAGGTGATTTCCATCTTATCTATCATCTATCTTACCCGGCTGGCTCATCTGTCAATGATGCCATACTGGAGGAACTTTGTTCTGTCCGGTATGCATCTTTCGATCAAGCATTACAGACGGTCTGTTCCTGTGGTCATGGGAGACTGCTGGCCAAGTGCACCCAGATGACTTTGAATTGCTGGGCTTTCGCTTTGAAGGCCAGTAATTTGTTGATAGGGCCATGCCTTTTGGCTGTTCTGTATCCTGTTCAGTTTTTGAATGCTTTAGTTCTTTCCTCCACTGGGCATTTGTTCACAGGTCTGGGGTACATAATGTGGCTCAATATTTGGACAATTTTTTGTTTGGCGGGCGGTATGGCTCTGGGACATGTGAACAACTGTTGGATTCTTTCCAGGAACTTATGGACGAGCTGGGAGTGCCATTGGCTCCTGAGAAGTCTGAGGGCCCTGCTACCATGGTAATATTTTTGGGGATATAAATTGACACCATAACACAGACTTCACGTCTACCCATGGACAAGGTTGTCTGCATTTCGGATACGATCTTGTCCATGTTGGCCAAGCGCAGGGTTTTGCTCCATGACCTGCAGGTCCTTCATGGATATCTCAACTTTGCTTGCAGGGTGATCATACTGGGCCAGGCCTTTGCCAGGTGCCTGTGCGATGCTATGGTTGGTTGATCCCGGAAGTACCACAGAGTCCGACTCACAGGTGGTATGCAGGCTGACCTGCAGGTTTGGCTCGCATTCCTGGCCGATTTCAATGGGGTGTCTTTTTGGCATACTGAACTTTCTATCACACCTAAATTCCAGGTTCAGTCTGATGCTTCAGGATCATTGGGATACGGCATTTACTTTGATGGCCGATGGTGCTATGGACAGTGGCCGGAAGCATGGCAGGGTTCAGACTTGCTCAGGGATTTGACATTTTTAGAATTTTTCCCCACCCTGGGCGCCCTGTTGTTATGGGGTAAAATGTGGGAGAATTCAGTGGTGCATTTCTGGTGCGACAATGCGGCTGTGGTGCACATTGTAAATGCCCAAACATCCTGGTCTCCCAGGGTCATGTCTCTTGTATGCCAGTTTGTATTGCGCTCTTTGTGCCATAATATTCTTTTCAAGGCTAGGCATGTCCCAGGCATTGATAACAGTATTGCCGATACTTTAGCCCGCCTGCAGATTACCCAGTTTTGGGCACTAGCACCAGAGGCCGAGGAGCTTCCTTCTCCACTTCCAACCGAGATGTGGACATTTGGCAAGGTGAAGTGAGCAGGGCCATCGGCCTGTCCCTTGTGAGCCGCACCCACAAGGTGTACCTACGGGCTTATCAGGATTTCTTTACATTTCGACAGGGCGTTCCTTTGCCTGATTTGTGGCCTGTGCCGGTGGACCATGTACTTCAATAAATGGTACACCTGCACAGTTGTGGACTGGCTGCCCGTACCATTGGTGGACGCCTTTCCGCCCTGGCTTTTGCTGCCAAGGTTCAGGGTTGCCAGGATAGCATGGGAGATTTCCATATCCGCAGAGTTCTTGGTCCCGGGAACATGGCCATCGCCCTGACATATGGCAACCGGTTTCCCCGGATCTTCTTTTGAGCCTGTCCGAGGCTTGGCCAGCCCTTTGCAATGACCAGTTTGAAGCGGCCCTTTTCCATGCTGCCACCACAGTGGCCTTCTTTGGGGCTCTGAGGGTGAGTGAACTGGTAGCCCTTTCATGGACCGACCGGTCGTGCAGGGCATTGGAGCTGGCCGACGTTTCACTATTCAATGATTCTGTCCAATTCACCATCCGTTACTCTAAGGTGGATCAGCTGGGCAGGGGCAGTATGGTCACCCTGCTCTGCTGCAGTACATGGGCAATTTGTCCGGTTTCTGCTTTGGCATTCTTCTTGGCTGTGTGGGGATCACTTCAGGGATCTCTTTTTTGTCACTGGGATGGGTTGCCTTTGACGAAATACCAGTACTGGAGGGTCACGGGTGCTGACCTTTCCAATTTGGGTGTTCCAGGGGCATTTCGTATAGGTGCTGCATTGACAGCTGCAGCTTTTGGGTACTCGGAGGATGACGTCCGACAAATGGGCCGGTGGGGCTCTGCTTGCTTTCGTTCACGTGTTCACCCTATGTTGCAATGAGCGTCTTGCTGGCACTTGTTTTCTGTTTTGTTTATTTCAGCTCCTGATTCTGTGGATGTTCCGGTATGGGTGTGGCTCATTGGCCACAGTTACATTTTTGGGCTGCCCGCCATGCTGCTTCATCAACATGGGGGATGCATCTGGGGCTCCGTGATGTGGCGTACTTGCTGTGGCATGGCTTCCATGGGATGAGTTGGCGAGATCTGCTTCCCTTTGTCCTGTCTGCCGGGAGTTGCATTCCACCTGATGTTTTGCTTCTTCACCTGGGTGGTAATGACTTGGGCCAGGTCACCGGCCTGGACTTAGTGATCTCCATCCGCAGGGATCTGGGCCTGATTCGCCAACATTGGCTGCAGGTCTGATTCATATGGTCACACATCATACCACGTGCATTTTTCCGGGGAGGCAGTGATCCTTGCTGCATTGAATGTGCCCGGAAGTCTGTAAATCGTGCTGTTGCTCAATATTTTTCTGAGCATGGTTTGGGAACAGTGGTGGAGCACCCCACGATCAGGATTGAGGATACCAGCTTGTTTTGCAGAGATGGGGTGCACCTCTCTGCTCGGGGCATTGACCTCTTTTTGGCTTCCTTGCAAGCGGGCCTGGTGACCGAGCTGGCGGTCAGGGGGGGCTGTGAGTTGTAAAAGACTCCTCCCCATGTGGTGGTTAGCACTGGTAAGGACAAAGCGGATGACCTCTAGGAACCCGGCAGGTACGCAGTTGGTTGGCCACCAGAAGCACAAGTTAGAGGGAAAGTTGGGCTGGCCAATCAAATGTGGATCATGAACAAGGTAATGCAAAGTCCGGAGACTTGCAAAACCTTTGAGAGTTCACTGGATGTCTGTCAGAAGCTGGAGTTAACAAGTATCACTTCTGACTGGGGTCAACAATTTGTTTAATGAAGTAAACAAATTGACATAACGTAGCAAATTAAGATCAGGAAATAACAACTAGTCCTTACCAGTCCTATTCCGGCCCGTTTGCCTTAACACAGTTAAGTAAAGTTGCAAATTAATAAAGTGGCCCAATTGTTAAATCCAACACAGGTGTCCGTCTCTTTATTGGGGGGTGGATCTGGTAAAGGGGCAGCAGTTTTTCTGGTAACAAAGTCAAGAGTCAAATCAAGGATTCCTATGCTCCTGAGCCATCATTTCTAGTCTATGAAACCAATAGTGCTGCGGTGGCTCAGTGGTTAAGAAGCTTGCCTTGATAGCTGGAAGGCTGAAAAGTCAACAGTCTGAGACCCGGGATCTCCATGATGGTTTGAGCGCCTGTCTCTGTCCCAGCTCCTGCCAACCTAGTCATTTGAAAGCAAGAAATTGTGAGTTGTTAAATAGGGACCACTTTGGTGGGAAAGATCTTGGGGGGACATGTAAGGAGCCTCATTTGGGTTTCCCCTGAGTGGAGTTTCTCCAGCAAAAATCCTTTCAACCCAGAATAAATTCTGACATGATATTATTATTATGTAACCAATCTTGCCTGCCTACGTCTTTGTTAATCACTCTTCATTTTCTTTGGCCTCTTCTCTTGCTTTGTTGCCAACTTTTCTCCTTCCATTGCCCTTGTTATTTTAGGCGGCTTTGCAGCATGACTATCGCTCCATTCTCTGTGGAACCCTTGCTGAACCAGAATGCTATGAGATCTATTGAAAATCGGTTTGGTGCTGCAATAGTTTGTTTTCTCTCATTCTTTAATATTTCTTCTCTGTTTGCCCTTGCAACCTACTAGGTTCTACATGAGGTTTTAATCCTAACAAAATTGTTCATTTTCCTTTCCAATCCCTACTAAGCTCTGCCCTGCCATTGCACAAGGTCTAGAAGATTCTAATAGCTATACCCCCTCACAAGTGGGAATATTTATGAATAATCCATGTGCCCACACCCACTCAGTCAATTTTAGCGGCAATACAATAGGATAAGTTTTGGTGTTTGTTATTGAACCTAATGCAATCCTTACAAATAAAACATTCACTCACTCATAAAGGAGAACATCTGCACTAGATTAATTCATTGATTGGAGAGAGAAATTGTGCTATCAAATTTTTGGTAAGAGATTTTATTTATTTATTTATTTATTTATTTATTTATTTAAATATTTTTATCCCAAATGTTGGCATGCTCACACACATAGTTCATAGTTGAACACTTTCATTTTGTAATATAACAAAATAAAATAATTAAGCCATCAGGTATTAAAGATGCAATTTCATTTATCATATGTCTGCTCTTGGGAAAAGAATACCCTAGTGGCTCTTATGAAGCAATGATGCTGAAATTTGACAAATGAGCTTCTGATTTCTCTTTTGTTAGCGTGTCAGTGATATCAGTAATACCAAGGGTTCTCAACCTTTTTAAGCTGGTCATGATCCCTCAGACTGTTGAGGGGGCAGGCTGGTGGTCCCCCACCACTGTCACCCCAACCCACCAAAGCCCCCCTCATCCCCCACTACACTGCTTACCAGCCTGGAGGAGCTGCATTGCAGGCCACGGGGAAGTAGGAGCAGCTGGGGCCAAGTGCCGCCACTACGGACTTAAGAACTGCCACCTTCACCGCCCCACCAGAGCTCCTTCCCCAGTCTCGCATTGACCGCGGGGAAGTTGGAGCAGCTGTGGGCAAGCACCGGCACCATGGATTTAAGAACTGCTGCCTTTGCTGCCCTGCCAGAGTTCCTTCCCTGGTCTGACATTGGCCACAGGAAGGTTGGAGCAGCTGGGGCCGAGCGGCGCCACTGCAAACTCAAAAGCTGCCACCTTCGCTGCCCCACCAGAGCTCCTTCCCCAGTCTGGCATTGGCCATGGGGAAGTCAGAGCAGCTGGGGCCAAGCGCTGCCACCACAGACTTGAAAACTGCTGCCTTCGCCATTTGACCCCAAGGTTGTTGCGAGCCACTCTTGGGGCCCACGCTATTGGCTCTGGGATGGGAGGCAGCTGCGCCTGGTGCCCCTCCCACCTGTCCCATCTGGGAAGGGGAATTAAAAGGATGCCTAAGCCACCACTGTCGCCACCACAGCAGCAGGACTTGCGAGCCTCTCCCGGGGGCCCACACCATCAGCCATGGGATGGGAGTTTGGTGCTGTATGAGGATGTCTGGACCCCAGGTTTTGTTGATGGTTCATTGAGGGGTGATTTAATTTTGTTATATTACATTGTATTTTTGTATTTTCTGTGCTCTCGTTATTGATATTGTATTGATTATATTGTATTGCAGTATTTTTGTACTATTGTGTATTTATTTATTTTGTATATTGGTACGTATTGTATTGTTTTTGCTATTGTTTGCTGCTTTGAGGCGCCTTCGGGCTGAGGGAAGCAGGATACAAATAAAGCTATGATATGATGATATGATTGGTGGGTGAAGAAAGCATCCCATGGCCACTGGAAATGCCCCCCAGATGCCAGAAATGCCACCATGGATGCTTCCGCTGCTGCCGCCGTCACCTCAATCCTTGTCACCTCTGCTTGGCTTGGCATGTCCCTACTGTGACCTTACTGTGTTGTAAGTCTTACAACATCTGCCCTGCTACAGAGCGCTGCTAGGGACATGCCAAGACAAGCGGAGGAGACAAGGACTGAGACAGCGGTGGCAGAGGTGGTGGAACTGGTGGCTGGAGCGAGGGTGTGGGACAGATGATTTGGTGCCACGGGCCGTATCCATCCCACAGGCCATAGGCTGAGGATCTCTGAGTTATACTATGAAGAATTAAGTGAGAATTCTTCCCCTCCCTAGTCTCTGTAAATCTGCAGTGAAATGAAAGATTTTACATGAAAGACTCCCCACCCCCCAATATGGTCACTTTTGTTATCCTTTACTATTGTTATTGTAACATTACTATATATCATTCTTCTTCTATGATTTCCATTGACTTGCATGTTGTTATGCCCTCTTTAACACAAACCCTCAAATTATTTCTTATATTGTTTGTCTGAAGTGGATATAAATGTATATTATCATTAATTTTTGACTAAAATTTCTGAATTATGTTTTCTCTCATTTTTTTGATTTCATCATCATCATCATGTTTAATTTCTATATCGCTTTACTTGACCCAGTGGGTGACTCAAAGCGGTGTACACAGTCACAATAAAAAATACAGTAACACAAGAAAAATAACTTGATACAATAATACAGTAATAATACAATAATATCAGCAAATTACAAATTTACAAGTCAGGGGAAAAGAAATACAATATCAAGTACAAAATACAAAATACAAGCCCCATACAGAGACCCTTCCAGTCATGCCACTTAAGTACTCCTACTTCCCCGCTGCCAATTCCGGGCCGGGGAAGGAGTTCGGAAAATAACCGCTTTCATCCCCGCACCAGTGGAGAAGGTGACGGGGGAAACGCGACATTAATGCATTTTATACTAAACGTTTCCTTTATATATTGATTTGGAAACTAGGTTGATTGTAATTTTTGTATTGACTGTTCATATCAATTGACTTAATCTTGATACTATTATTTTTCTGTGAGTACTGTATGTTAACCACAATCATCCTGGCTCATTTTTTATTTGTTATTTTTTTCTTATCTCAAAAAATTAGTCTGTCATTTGACAACAAAATATTTTAAAGAAACATTCAATATGGCATTCAGCTAGAGTTTTTCATATGGTTTGGTTGATTTTTACTTTGTTATGTTATTTAAGGTGAATTTGCAATGATTAAAATCCTGTTAGAGCAAAACCTTTTGTAACTTATGAATAAGAGAATAAAAATGGAACTGCAAGATTAACAGAGGGAGGAATCTTGTGGGACGTCTAGTCAGTTTGTGAACTGAAACATTTTCATTTATGGAGATATTGTATAATGTGACAGACTGCATTAAATAAGTGACATCGTTTTCAGAAAAAATATTTTCTAGAGGTTAAAAGCATCTTTAGGGGTTCAAAACCATTTTATTCTAAACATTTAAATTTCTACATTCACTTTAATGCTTGTGAAATATTGTTCTATAACTAGTCTTTTTCTTTTTTTTTTTTAATTTTTTTTATTGAGTTTTTAATAGACATACAGAAAACGAAAGGAAAAAAAAAACATT
Organism: Bradypodion pumilum; assembly: GCA_035047305.1. NCBI lineage: Eukaryota > Metazoa > Chordata > Lepidosauria > Squamata > Chamaeleonidae > Bradypodion > Bradypodion pumilum. The sequence continues at coordinate 209,421,822 of JAWDJD010000004.1, read as the reverse complement.
AACAATACATTAACGATACAATACACTAACAAATTCTTAATATCATGTTAACAAACATTACTATATGCTAGCACATAACAATATCTATACTCATTAACTGCTATTTAACCACCAAATATTAAAAACCATTATTTCAATATCCAAAATGATAAAAAAAAAAAAACTTTCTGTACTAGCACTAATCTTTTTTAACAAATAATAATCACCCAGTGTATATATACAATGCCCGGAGAGTTTATTTTTTACTCAGTTCCAGAAGCTTCTTTGTGATGGTACTGGTCCTGAACTATCGCTTGCCATAATAGAGTGATCCACAAACGGTTTCCATATATTCCAAAATCTGTTCTCTTTTATATTATCTCTTTTGACTTTAATCTCCCAGGTCAATTTATCATTCAGTGCTAAACTCCACATTTCTTTATACCATACTCCAATCTGTATATCTATATCGTTTTTCCAATTTTTTGCTATACATTGTCTACCTGTTGTCAATATAATTTCCAATAGTTCTTTTTCCTCTTTATTTAAACCCAAACCTTCCACATTCGTTAAAAGAATGGTACCCGACACCAACTTAACACTTTTACCCAATATTTCATCACACTCATTTTCTATTCTTGCCCAAAAATCCCTTATTTTTTTGCAACTCCACCACATATGTTCATATGTTCCGTCATATTCTTTACATCTCCAACATAACTTATCTCTTTTGTTATCCATCTGGTAAAGTCTTAATGGTGTCAGGTACCATTGCCACAACATTTTGAAATTATGTTCTTTAATTCTTACAGACATTGTTCTCATAATTCTCTTTTTCCATTTGTTTTTCCATTCAATCTCCCCAATTTTTATATTCAAGTTTTGTTCCCACTTCCGTTTCAAGTCCTCCTGTGGATCTGCACCTCTATTCAATATATTATAGAGCTTGCTTACAAGACCTTTAGTACTGCTTTCCCCTTTTCTAATCTTCCTTACCAATTCCTCAAATTCTGTATGTACTCTATCTATCCCTATTTCTTTTTTATATTTTTTATTCCAATTATCCACCTTTAACTTCTGAAACCAGTTCAAATTTAAAATCTCAAACATTTTTTTCCGCTCGTCATCAACTTCACATGCTTTTAACCAATCCTTCAATAACAACCTCCCATTTTTATCCAATATTTCCATTTTTTCTTTATCTAATTTTATTGGGAAACACATCATATCAGTCAATTCCAAAATTGGAGAGAGATTCGGAACCATGTCTTTTTTTACCTTCTTCCATACCTCCATGAGACCTTTCATCATAGTATTGTTTGACCTTTTCACCTTATCCTTCATTCCCAAGAAAATCAACTTTCCAATATTTCTGTACTCTTTCATTTCCAATTGTTCCCAAATCACCTTTTCTCTTGCCAAGATCTTCACAACATTCCTGACTTGAAATGCTCGATAATATACTAGCAAATTAGGCATACCCAGACCCCCTTTTTTCTGAGACATATACCATAGTTTCTTTGGAAGCCTAGATTTTTTTCCTCCATTACAAAACCCATTAAACATTTTTTGAAACTCATTAATTTCTTTCTCTTTTAAATGGATCGCTAGTGTATCAAATAAAAAATTAATCTTTGGTAACAATATCATCTTACACATAGCAATCCTACCGAACCATGACAGCTTTAACTTCTGGAGTTCTTGTATTTTATTCTTAAATTCAATTCTTAAGCTGTCATAGTTCAATCGTTTAAGATCTTCTAATTTATTTGAAATAATTATCCCTAAATACTTCAGCTTCTCTTTAACTTGTATATTAAGTGTCGACACCATCCTACCCATCTCGCTCACTTTCAAATTACACAACATCAATTCAGACTTGTCCCAATTTATCTTTAATCCAGTTATAGCTTGAAATATTTGTAAATGATCTTTAATCCTATCCATTACCTGTTCCGGGTGCTTCACCATAAGCAATGTATCGTCTGCATACATACTCACTTTATTACCCATAATCCCTTCTATATTTGCGTCTTCCCTTATACTTTTAGCTAAAATCTCCATTGCCATTATGAACAAGATAGGGGATAAAGGACAACCCTGCCTAGTGCCCGCCTCTAGCTTTACCAGGTCCGTTAGCTCCTCATTCACTCTAACCTTAGCGTTTCCTTTTTGATATAGTAAATCTATAACCCTATTAAATTTATCCCCAAACCCATATTTTCTAACTATTTCCTTAATTGAAGACCACTGCAGTGAATCGAATGCCTTAAAAATATCCAATGATAGTAATCCCACTTTTTCCTTTGTTTGATTGACATTGTCTATTAAATCTAATACCCTTCTAGTCAAATCCGCCATGTGTCGTCCTTTTAAAAACCCAACTTGATCAACCTCTATATATTCCCCCATAAAACTATTTAAACGATTAGCCAATATTGCTGTGAAGATCTTCGCATCTTGGTTTATAAGCGAGATTGGTCTGTACGAATCCACTCTTTCCAAGTTCTTTCCAGGTTTTGGCAAAAGAACAATTGTGGTGTTATACCATGAGGTCGGAATTGATCCTCCATCCAATATATAATTGTATAATTTCACCAATTTCGGAACCACTACCTCTTTGAATTCTTTATAGAACTCTGTTGATAGTCCATCATCCCCCGGGGCTTTCCCTATCTTCAATCCACTTATTACCCCCCTAACCTCTTTATCAGTTATTTTTTCCTCCATTTTCTCCCTATGCTCTTGTTTTATCCCATTTCCTAACTGCCTCTCCAATATCTTCTTAAGTTTTTCTTTATCTATTTCTTTTTTTGCATATAGCTCCTGGTAAAATTCTCTAACTATTTTACATTTATCGCTATTCTTATTGCACCTTGAACCTTGCCTATCCACTAACACCCCAATTTCTCTCTTTTCCCTTTTAACCTTAGCTGCCCTTGCTAATAATTTTGAGTTCTTATTACTAAATTCAAAATATTCCCTATTTAAATAAATCAAGTCTCGTTTAACTTTGTCTATATCTTTACCCATTACTTCTGCCTTAAGTCCTTGTAGTTTCAAAAAAATTTTTTTATCCTTACTATTTGCGTGTTCTACCTGTAATTGTTTTATTTCCCTTTCTTTTTCTGTATACTCTGCTTTATTCTTTTTATATTTAAAGCTTGCCAATTTTATGCTTTCACCCCTAAATACCGACTTCATGGTATCCCACACAACATTAAAATTAACCTCATTATTATCGTTCCATTGCCAACTTTCTTTCCAACTTTCCATAATTAGCTCTTTACTTTTCTGATCTTTAAACAAATTAGGATCGTACCTCCAATTTCTAACTCTTTGAGTATTTTTTTGTACTTTCAATTCCAAATATACTTTAGCATGATCCGATTCCTTGATAATCCCAATTTCCGTGCCTTCTATATCCCCAATTAGGTTTTCCGAAAGAAAAACATAGTCTATTCTCGAATAGGTCCCATGCACGTGAGAAAAAAATGAATATGCTCTTTCTAAACCTTTAAACTCTCTCCATGAGTCCTTCAAACCCGTAACTTTCATCCAATTATCCATCACCTTCCCTTTCACACCAATTCCACTTCTAGCTATATTTGTACAATCTAATCCTGACCTGATCAAATTAAAATCTCCAGCCACAATAGTTTTAGCAACATTTTCCAACTCCACTATTTTCCGAATTTTTTCAAGAAACACTGTTTGGTGGTCATTCGGAGCATAAATATTTACCAACAAGATTTCCTCATCCTCCAATTTTCCTCTTAACAACAAGTACCTACCCTCCTGATCAGCAATCTTTTTTGTGATTTCAAATCCTAACTTTCTAGAAATCATAGTTGCCACCCCTCTTGCTTTGGATGTCCCAAACGCCATCTCATAGTGTTGCATCCAACCTAAAAAAAGTTTATTCGTATCTTTTGACTTCTGATGTGTCTCCTGTAAAAACAAAATATCTGGTCTATCTTTTTTCAACGCCAATTGCAACCTCCGTCTCTTAAGAACAGAACCTGTACCTTTCACATTCCATGATATTATTTTAATACTTCCCATATCCAATTTCTTCTTCTAACTTTAAACTCTCCATCGGGCGTGCCACCAACAACCCTACCACCATACCACTACATATAACACACATTTTCACTCTCCCCACCTTCCAACGAAAAGTCGCCTCTGTCAACCAAAGAGGGGAGAGGGGGGACCTGCAAGACGCGCCCTACTGCCGGCGCTATGCGCTATTTGCCCATTCTACCTCTATTAAGTACTTAAGCTTGCTACTATCCAGATCTCATTGTTCCTTGCCTATCTCCTCTTCCACCATAATCAAAGACAGCTCCTCCTCCTCCTCCCCTCGCTGAGGTGTTCCACCTGTTGCCCCGCCAGCTTCCTCCCTCCTTTGTTCCCTTCCCAAAGCTCCAGAATCCATCATTTCCTTCTTAAGATTTTTCCATTCTTCTGAATCTGCTTGTACCAATCCCAACACACTCAAGTATTCCAATGGGTTAGTGCCTTCATCAATAACTTGCATTCTTTTTTCATAAAAGAAGCGCAATTGTTGTGGAAATCTCCAATTATACCTTATATTTTTACTCCTCAACAATTTAGTAACAGGCCTCATCTTATACCTCCAAGTTCTTTCTTTTAGTGAAATATCATTATAGACTTCAACCTCTGAACCATCAAATTTCAACGCATCAGAACCTGCTCTTTTCAGGTGAGCCATTACTTTTAGTTTATCTGCCCAGTTTGCAAATTTAACCAGCACATTTCTTTGTGCCATTCTCCCTCTTCTTGGACCCACCCGGAACACACTTCCTAAATCCTCCTGAACAAATTCCTTCCCCATTTTTAGACCATTTAACCATTGAACCACCCTCTCTCTTAACAAATCCGGAGTCCGTTCCGGTACCAGACGGATCAGAATATTCTGCTTTCTCATCAAATCTTCCACAGCATCAATCCTCATTTCTTGTTCCAACATTTTTAGCTTACAGTCCCGCACCACCTCCTGGGTCCCTTTTACTTCACTCTTTACAGTATCCACCTCAATTTGAACCACTTTCAGCATTCCCGCAAATTTGCTCAAATTTAAATCCATTTTTTTGGTATAATCATTCAATGTTGACATCATCTTTTCTTGCCCTTTAATTATTTCACTTCTATCTTTCACCCTTAAAGCCTCACTTTTCTCAAATTTTTGCATCAATTTGCCCATTTCCACCATAAGTTGCGTCTGGTCCATTGGTACTGCAGATATAGCTGATGGTTGAGCAGATGGTTGAGCAGATTCACCCACTGTTGTTTTTCCAGTCGTTTTAGACTTTACAACTTGCTCTTCCTCCTTCGCTTTTCCTCTTGTAGCTTTTTCCATGATAATCCACTGTATTTAAAACCCAATGTTGCAGATCGCTGTAACAATTTGTCAATATAGTAAGGCTTACAACACTGCAGTCATTGGTTCCACAGTTACAGCAGGAAAGTTCTTATGCCAACAGAAGGTACCAAAATACTGTAATCCACAACGATAAAACTAAAGGAAACAACTCTCCAAACAGGCAGATTAAAAAAATAAAAGAAAAAAAATTTGTTGACCACAACAGATCCTTTCCCCCAAAGCCAGCGGACCAAACAAACGTCTTCCAGCCACAGAAAAAAGAAGGCTTCAGAGAAACAGTTAGCCCAGTTGTTGAGGGGGGGGGGGCTCAGGAGGAAAAGAAAAATCCAGCTTCTGAGGATTTGGGGTGATGAGCAAGATGTTCCTCAATCCACACGGTAAAGAAACCAGCAATCAAAGCCATACATTCCTTCCTTTGAGATGGGTATTTATAGCATCATTCTTCAGCGAGTGCCTTAACTTTTAAGTGAGAAGAGGCCCCCCCTCTTCCCCCTCTTCCTGTAAGGAGCAAGCAGCTTAAGCAAAAGAAAAGAGAAAAAAAAACTCCCACAGTTTCTCCAATATTCCAGCCCGGAGATGAGAGAGAGAAAAAAAAAACAAAAATTAATCCACCTTTGTTGATATCAAAACGTGGCGCGGTCCTCTAGAGTATAGAAAAAAATCGCAACTCTTGCACAGTCACTTTCGTTTTCCCAGACCGTCGCCATTTCAAGCCTCCAGCTTTTCCATTTCAAAGACTCAGCTCTCCTTTTTTTTTTTTCTTTAAAAGAAAAATCCCAACTAATTTTATAGCTTGCAACTGAGAATGTAGCTCCCCACAGGCACTTACATGCAAATTACTTCGCACTCAGGCTCCTCTTGCCCCTTTCAAAACCGATTCCAAACGCCTTCTCCACAATCCTGCTGATCCCGTTCCACAGCTCCAGCAGAAAAGCCACGACTGCCGCCGTAGCTTCCACCGCCAGAGAGTCACTCGAACTTCGATCAGCCAGCCCCAAAAGCTCACCAAACTTTCCACGGAGACAGGCAAGGATCTTATCTTTAGGCTTTGCCACTTTAAATTTTTTCTGTTCTGCTCCTTTCCATTGTTTACCACTTTGTTAAGCGCGAGCGTCCGAAACTAGATGTTACACAGCGGCCATCTTAGCCAGCCCCATAACTAGTCTTAATGATAAATGTACTTCACATTTACATTTCACTTTGCTTTTTAATATAATCTCTTACCTAGTTATTTGTATGTGGATAAACTTGATTGCCTTTATTGTTTATAAGATTTCATTATATACCCTTCATGTGCATCTAGACTGCACATGAAGGGCATATCATTATTTTTATTATTTAGTGAAACTTGATCAGTCTGCTCCAATTCTTGCAGTAGAAAGGAAGAATTGACTATTACATAAGAAGTGTACAGGAAATTGGAAGGACAATTTAAACCAAAAGCAAAATCAGAGCTATTCCAGGTCAGCAACAGTGCCTGTCATAAAAGAACCAACAACTATGGTTCCCATTTGTCTCATGTAACATTTCCTGAAGCTGTAGGAGTGTTTTTTTTAAAAAAATTACAATAAACTGTTGGATTTTTTAAAAAAATTATAGCCAATGACCCTCTCAGTTGCCCATCAAATGGACAACTGCCATTATTATGAGAGTAATATCTCTTACACTTAACAGGAATTATAAACTACACAGGAAAGAGAGTCTGTGCTAATTTTTTCTTAAAGACACATACTTATTCACTAAATCTTGTATTTCTCAAGTATCTAGTACAGTGATGGCTAACCTTGGGAATCCAGGTGTTCTTGAACTTCAATTTCTAGAAGCCCTGGTCAGCAAGGCTCACTTGGACTTCTGGGAATTGAAGTCCTAGAACAGCTGGTGTGCCAAGGTTAACCATCATTGATTTAGTATATGTTGAGCAGGAGGGATGTGTCCTGGAACACATAGATAGATAGATAGATAGATAGATAGATAGATAGATAGATAGATAGATAGATAGATAGATAGATAGATAGATAGATAGATAGATAGATAGATAGATAGATAGATAGATAGGAAGGAAGGAAGGAAGGAAGGAAGGAAGGAAGGAAGGAAGGAATTATTTATAAACAAATTTGTTGGCTTGTATGTCATGTCTAGTATATTTGTTGAATGCATATTTTTTATACAGCTGTTCTAATTCAAACCCAAATGACCTAATTTTGTCATTTGCACTTCCTTCATCTGAGTGGCTGACAAAGCTAGTCTGAAATACTCTGCCTTCTTTGCCCATTATTGTATGTTGTTTACTTTAGCTCTTTAGTTATACAATGAAAGGAAAAGGAGCTGTCTACAATCTACATGCATAGAATAAATTTCCATTAACTGTTTTTTAGCAAAAGAACTAATCAATCTGGAAGAAATAGCTTCTTTCTTGAAGGCAAAACACATGTAACATAATTCATTGTATCTGTGGTTGTTTCTGCTTATGTTGTCTGCTCCACAACAACTTCACTTTCCATATTGCCTCTAGATTGATCAATTATTGTAAACAATTTCACAGCCTGTCAGAGGAGGGTGTAGCCAACAGACAGCAATAATTTATTTTGTTTTTGTTGTTCAGTCACACAGTTGAGTCCAACTCTTTGCAACCCCATGGACCACCACAAGCCAGGCTCCTCTGTCATCTGTCATCCTCCATAGCCCACCTAGATCTACACTCACTGCATCAACAATGCCATCTAGCCACTTTATCCTCTGCTGCCCCCTTCTCCTTTTGCCTTTGATCTTTCCTATCATCAAGGCCTTCTCAAGTGAGTCCTCTCTTCTCACTTGGTGGCCAAAGTACTTGAGCTTCAGCTTCAGTATTTATCCTTCCAATGATCAGCCAGGGTTGATTTCCTGCAGGATTGACTGATTTGATCTCCTTGCAGTCCAGGGGACTCTCCAGAGTCTTCTCCAACACCATAGTTCAAAGGCATCTATTCTTCTGCGCTCAATAATTTATACATGTCATATTTCTCAGATGCACTTTGTTGAAGTGATACTTTAAAATCTCACAATCAAAGATATTTTCTATGCAGGTCCATAAAGTTGCATATGCCATATGCCATGTAACTACCAGATTACAGTTTGTCCTAAGGTTAATGTACACATTGCTAGTTCTGATTTGAGTAGATGACATTTGATTATTTATCCAGCAACACATTTTACCTTCCTAGATTGTTAGCCTATTTGTCTTATGAAAAAAGCAGCATATATCAAACTTATAGTTCCTGAACTGATAAGTTCCATGCAGTTTCTGTCCTGTGTTTCAGGCAGAAAGTCAAAACTTAATTACACAATGAGCTTGTTTCTGTTGAAGATTGGAAGATCAAAGTATGGAATGGTAACACTTTAACCGATCTGCACTAATGTGATCATCTCTCTAAATCAATCCTTCACACAAATTGTGATGAAGCAAGACAGATGCAGTAGCTTGCCATCCAGCAAATTCTTGCTATTATTCATCTAATCCCAGGAAAGCTATAAAACAGATATGTATTTTGTTAGGTTTAGATAGTCACAGGCAAGGCTTGGAAAAGTTACTTTTTCAAAGTACAACTCCAAGAATCTCCCAAGTTACCAAAAAAGTAGGATTTTTATGCTTTGATGCAAGCTGGCACTAAATAATTTAACAAAGATTAATGTCAAAATATTGGATGCTTGATTTTCAGTCCAACAGACTTTTTTTAAAAAAGTAAGATGCCCCAAGCTTCTCAGTGGAGGACAAACGAAGGCACGCAACATCATTTTTCTAGGTTAAGTTTGCAATGAAATGGGCATAGGAGAAACAACGCAGTGATCCAAAGAAATCTACAATGAGATTAGGTATTTAAAATCTTTGCTCTTCTGAATATTATTAGAAAATGGCCACTTTTCTTTCCACTAGTTCAATGTATTTCTGGAGGTTGGGGCACGACTCATGCCTGCTACTGCAAATTATGGAAGTTGGTGAGACAATGAGCTGTTTCTTACAACGAACAAGGTTTTCCCTTCCTATCTGAAGACCTGCAGCAAATTTTTAAGTTGACAGAATTTCTGATAACGTCTCACTGCCTTGATTATTTTCCTCAGCTTGTGTTCATTCTTCTCGCAGGTAATCTGTGGCTGGTTTTTTGGCAAAACTCTTATCCAAACTCTTATAAAGCATATTGCAATGTGAAAACATAGATGCTTCTGTCTGAATTAAAAGTATTTTATATAAATATTTTCAGCTTCGTCCATTGTAAAACCATTTCTTTATAGCTACAGATCTAGAATAATCTTTGTTTAGCATGTGTTTTAAATAAGATGCCATAAGACAAATGAAACAAACATAAAAAGTTATTATTTGGAGGTACTGGGATTTCAAATAAACAGATTTTAAAGACATAGATCCATGTAATTCCATACAACTATCTGTCATAAAAATGTATTTGGGAATCCCAGCATAAACTGAGATGCATTTTACTAGACTTGTATGACTTTTTAAACATTATTATGTTTTAAATACTGTACACAATAAACTGGGAGTAAACCAGTGGAGCTTATCTCTTAGGAGACACACACAGAATTGTTTGTTACATTCTTTTAATACATTGAAAAAATAAAAGCAGCAGCAGTCGCTAAAAAAATGTAACCCCCACCTCTACTGAGAGCCATCTAAACTGGAGGGAAATTGATACTTGTGTGTGAAAAATATGGGAGTAAAAACTATATTTTTATATATAGGAAAGATGGAGAGTCCTGATAGAGTCCTCAGAATTCCTCCTGTATAGCCTTGTTTGTATAGAAAGTACAGTCTCATTTTCACAGTAGAAAAACAGGCTGATACCAGCTTTATATTCTTCAATTATTAATCTGACGTACCCTGGTAATGGCAACCTTGTGTTGCTGGCTAATCTTTCTCACACAAAGTCAGGGGAAAGGGACTGCAGAATGTACTCATCAAACAGGCCTTCATTTTGGCAGTTTCACATCTGGCCTAGGCACGGAAGAAGAAATCTAGTCGGCAGAGTTCTTCATCTTGCATAACAGTGCTTTCCGATTCCTTCATATTTGCTTAATGTTTGATAATCACCCAACAGTAGCAGAAAAAGATTATATTTTTTCATCCTCTCCCAGAATTGCTGGTCCTACAGCAAGGTTAGTCAATATGTGGCTCTCCAAATGTCATTGGAATGCACTTCTCATCAGTTCTTGATATAGTCAAAGGTGAATTATAGTCGCTATCTGAAGCCTGGCAAGATACAAATTACCTATCCCTGTACAGTGATAATCAGATCAACATATTCTATTTAGAGTAGAATTATTGTTGCTGAACTGCTTTATGATAGTTGGTTTCCAAGATGCTCCAGTAACATGTAAAAAGCACTCATCTGTGAAATCCAGTTGTATTGCACTGACTAGAAAAGCTTTCTAACATTTGAGTAATCTTAACCTATAAATCGAAGGGTTAACCGTTGGAACTGGCTATAGGTTGCTATGCCTCGCCCTACTTGCCTGCACTCACCCTTCGTGCACACGGCCGATCTGGGTACGCAGGTCAACGAAGGATTGAGAAAACCGGCAGTGGGGCAACAGCCCCACAAACGCGAAGAAAGGGAAACAACTTCACTTCCCAACATTCCTTGCGCCGCACCGCCCCAGAGCCAATCAGGCTGAGAGGCTCTTGCACGGCGCAGCGTTCGGAAACGCGCCGCAGCCAATCAAAAGAAAAGCATTTTAAAAAAACACAGCACAAACACAAAGCACCAACCCATAACTACAAGCCCCAGCGTCCTGCGCGCCATGAGCACGCAGAACGCTGAGGAAGCCAGTACCCAAGAAATAAAGCAAAAACAAAAACACCGGGAGAGCAAGTCCGCCAAGCCGCGGGGAACAAAGCCCCCCTCTCCAACGGCGCCTGAAGCTCCTAATCAGAGTTTCCCCTTTAATATCACTGGGTGGGTGGGGGGTGTTGTGCTCCCCCTCTCTACTGGCTCCCCTGGGGTTGAGAGGGTGGGGGGGACCAAAGGAGTCTGTCTCCCCCACCCTCCTCACCCCAGGGGACCCGCCAGAGAGGGGATTCCCTCCCCCCCCACACGCCCCATGTTAAAGAGAAGAAACCAAGTGGTTACTTCTCTTTAAAAATGGAGTTGGGGGGAATCCCCCTCTCTACTGGCTCCCCTGGGGTTCAGAGGGTGGGGGGACCAAAGGAGTCTGTCTCCCCCACCCTCCTCACCCCAGGGGACCCGCCAGAGAGGGGATTCCCTCCCCCCCCACACGCCCCATGTTAAAGAGAAGAAACCAAGTGGTTACTTCTCTTTAAAAACGGAGTTGGGGGGGAATCCCCCTCTCTTCTGGCTCCCCTGGGGTTCAGAGGGTGGGGGGGGACCAAAGGAGTCTGTCTCCCCCACCCTCCTCACCCCAGGGGACCCGCCAGAGAGGGGATTCCCTCCCCCCCACACGCCCCATGTTAAAGAGAAGAAACCAAGTGGTTACTTCTCTTTAAAAACGGAGTTGGGGGGGAATCCCCCTCGCTTCTGGCTCCCCTGGGGTTCAGAGGGTGGGGGGACCAAAGGAGTCTGTCTCCCCCACCCTCCTCACCCCAGGGGACCCGCCAGAGAGGGGATTCCCTCCCCCCCCCACGACCCATGTTAAAGAGAAGAAACCAAGTGGTTACTTCTGTTTAAAAACGGAGTTGGGGGGGAATCCCCCTCTCTTCTGGCTCCCCTGGGGTTCAGAGGGTGGGGGGACCAAAGGAGTCTGTCTCCCCCACCCTCCTCACCCCAGGGGACCCACCAGAGAGGGGATTCCCTCCCCCCCACACGCCCCATGTTAAAGAGAAGAAACCAAGTGGTTACTTCTCTTTAAAAACGGAGTTGGGGGGAATCCCCTTTTCTACTGGCTCCCCTGGGGTTCAGAGGGTGGGTGGGGGACCAAAGGAGTCTATCTGAGAGGGGATCCCCCACCCGACACCAAAAATCACAAAAACAAACAATCAAAAACATTCAAAAATACACAAAAACAAACAAAAATAACACCAAAAAGTAAACAACAACAAACATTTCCAAACACACCCAGCCCCCAGCCAAACACCACAAAATCCAACCACCACCACCACCCCAAATAAAGAAAAACAGCTAACTCACCACCACACGACCTCATACCACAACGACTGGAAAAGAAATGAATAAAGAAAGAGACTACTTGCTGGAAGAAGCTCCACCCAGAGGCCACGAGAGAAAACACAGTCAAAATACAAGATAACCCCTACCAGCAGCACTTGCTGACCACAATAACAAAAAAAATACAAAAAGACACAATAGCCCCACACAAAAGGCCCCAAGAGTTTTTCGAAAAAGTATATCATCCTTTATTCTTTTTTTCATCCACAAAACCAAAACACCAAACAAAACTCATCACAGTTTAAAACAGGCCATCAATTTTTTTTGTATAAATAAACATTTTAAAAATTTCAAATATTGATTAACCTCTTCTTTACAAACATTAACAACAACAACAACAACAACAACAACAACAACAACAACAACAACAACAACAACAACAACAACAACAACAACAACAACAACAACAACAACTTTCCAACACCATTTAAAACAGCCCGGCAACGCCGGGCAACCTTTGCTAGTGAAGATTATATAATTACCTTTTTCCAAGGTTCCAGATCTTTTTAGGCTTGTCCACAATTCCTTGGAACTTTGCCACTTCACTGTCAAATCCTGAAGTTTTTAAATGTTGTTTTTCAAAGTTGTGATTTCCTGAGCCATTATTCATGTCTAAGACTTAAATTTATTTTATTTTTTTAGGAGGGAATGAATATAGATCACTATAAACCAGTGTTTCTCATGCTTTGGTTTTTGGACTTCAATTCTGAGAAGTCTAAGTCAATACCCCAAAGCACTGATCAGCCAATGTACTGACTTAGGCTTCTGGAAATTATGGTCCACCGGTGTTCCCGTGGAACATAGTTTGGGAAATGCTGCTACAAACTGTACAAATATTTCTGAGGGGATGTTGTGATGAAAACCTTTAGCAGCTATGTTCTCATCAGATTTTTGAACCAGCCAGTCTTTGGAAGGCTGTGAAGGGAGATTATAGAACAAAGGAAAGAGAAGAGTAAGAAGAAATTTGAAAGTTAACCCCTTGGGGGTGAACAAGGACACAAGTATCTTATTCTTGTGAAATAATGTAAAAACTTGTAATATTGGTTCACATTTGTGTAATAAGTGAGATTTACTCAATACTTTTACAATTTTAAAATTTTCTGTTTAATTAAAATACATTCAATATATAAAAAAATTCCCCATAGTTTTCTAAAATCAGTTTTTTTTACTAATCCTCTTTTACCTTTAAATCGCATGTTAATTTCTCATTAATATCTATATTCCATATCTCTTTATACCAATGTTACAATGTTATTTTTCAATGTTTTGCAGAAATGTATGGCATGTTTGTATATTTTTAAATTACATTTCTGTATAACAATAATCATAATAGCCGAATATTGTCAATGCACATGTGACTAATGTGTTACTCATAACAAGAAATGTATTGCTTTTACAAAAGTAACAGTTAATGGCTACCTATCTGTTTAACCACAAATCCTACTAGTTGTGAATTTTGGTTGATTCTTCTCAACAAGGAACCTAATTAACTTCTCAAATGCCGAAACTGGCCAAGTTCAGTAGGTACGTATCTTCCTACCAAGCAAGTGACAACTTTTAACCTGCATGTCTGCGGTGGAGAATTTAAAAGATGTGTAGGAGCATATTAGGAGAAAAATTGCAACTCCAGTTCAGCAATACAAACGTGACTGGATTATCAGGGATTCAAAGTCAATCTTGAGAGATAAGCACTCCAAACCTTCCATCTGAATGAATGAATAATTTCTGCATTTTCATTTTTTCAAAGCTGTAGTTCTCTTCAACCCCTTTACAAAAAACAAAAAAAAAAAAAACAAATCATCTGTGAACTGAACATTGTTATTTTCAAGAAAAAACAACACTTAAATTGAAGATTGTCCCAACACAACTGTACTGAATGAATTTGATTGATATAATTTGTTGATTTTTTTTGTAATTAGAATGCAGCAAAAAAGCCAAATTCTGCAAAAATGAGAAAAGAAGCTTGGAGAGGAAAATTTAAACAGAAAAGTCTTCTTTCATTCAGTTTTCACATAAGATGTCTATCTCTGGAAGCAATAAATGGAAAGAGAAAAGGTAAAATTTGAGATGTAAATTAACCTAGTCATAGATTTCCTCAGGGGGTACTTACTGAAGATCTGCCGCCGCCAGTAAAAATTATTGTAAGTAACCTTATAAATATAATATTGAAGAAAGAAAAAAGCATAAATTTCCATAGTTTTCTTAAGCATGACTCCCATAAACTCAGAGATGTATTTAAATTGTAAATTTTCCTGCTTTCAAAATGACACATTAATTTTCAGTCCTCTTGGTAATCAAATAAAAATGACATGCTTTGTACAAATGTCTAGTGTGTGTTTGACCTTTCCCAGTCCCTTCCACTTTCCATTCTCTCTTCTTTACTGGTACCTTGTCTAACTGTCTTAATGTCTTCATATAAAAGGCTCACTCTTCATATAGAAGGCTCACTGTGTACCAACTCCTTCTGTAGCCATAGAAACATTCATTATGCTACCCAGTCAGAGCTGCCAAACACTTTCTTGGTTTCTGTGCACCTAAGCAGAGGCAAACAAACAAGAATCCTCACTGTGATACATAACATAGATTGTATTCTCTTCAGTACCTTCTTATTAATTTTTTGAGAAATGCAGGTATAATATGAAAGGCTTCAAAGAAAGAATAGCAGGAGCATTAAAACCAAAGAAAAAGGTACTATTGCATGTGGCCAGCTTAAATTGACAATCATTGACTATACTTTAGACCCATGGGGGTAATTTTAAAAGGGGGCAATTTGAGAATGAGGTATTAACAGTTAATGGCCTATTAGGCTTCCTGCAGGTGAACAGGAGTTCACTTTTAGAATAATAGGAATTATATGTTGTGTGTGTGTGTGTGAGAGAGAGAGAGAGAGAGGGGGGGGGATTTTAGAGATACTTAGGTGAGGCATGGCCAAAAAAAGGTTGGGAACCACTGCTTTAGTCTTTTTTTCTTACTCACTGAAATGCTACATAAAGCATGGTAACAACCTAAAATTTAAACTGCAACCGATCAATCAATCAAGTCAGTGGGTGTCAAGGGATCTGTAGAGAAAAAAATATCATTATTAAATGGAGGGTGATATGAAAGCTAGTGGTGTGGATGGAGGGTGTGTGAAAGCTTATCAGGGTATGGTGTTCCCTCTTGTCCTATGTTTCACCAGCATATTTTAGTGCCATTTCAAAATATTTTGCAATTGCAAGTTTAGTATGAACCAACCAGTCCCAATTTTAGTTGGAAACATAGTAGGTTTATCTAGTTCAGGAGTACCCAAACTATTGCCCATGGGTCGGATCCGGCCCCTGATGCCCTCACTGCTCCTGGAAGCAGAAGTAAACCATGTGCAGAACACTGCCGTAAATTACCTGTGGCTGTTGTAAATGTGTTCTGCGCATGCATGGGTACATTCGGCACTGGTATATGCATGGTTTACTTCCACTTCTGGGTGGAAGGAACCACATGACTGGCCCTCTCAACCACATGACTGTCCCACAGCCCAAAATATTTGGGCACCCCAATCTAGTTTGTTACTCAGCAATCTGCATTGCTCATTCAGCAAGGATTTTAACAATACTTATTTGTCTCTCCTTTAAAACCCCACTCCTTCTTGGCTGACCAGTTTATGAGCAGGGATTCCATATCTGTTGTGTTCTGTAAAGCAGTGCCTTTAACAATGTACCTTTACCATGTGTTATCAATGTAACCTTTCTGTGTGCAACATTATAACCATCACCTGTATCAATGTAAGCCTAATAAGGGGACGCGAGCTAGTGACCACCAGAGGGCAGTAGCGAGCGTCCAGCTCTAATGGATCATAGCCACCTGGTTCAGCAGCGCGGGAAGATTCCCCGCGACTTCCTCACCTGGTCAAGAAGGGCGTGACCTCCTACGACGTCACGCAGGCAGCAACCAATAGTCTGTCAACGAGCCACATTCAAATGTATAGCCAGCTGTATATATTGAGCTACCCATCCGCCATTACCACATGTTCCTCCGGATCATCATGCAATAAACCTGTGTTAAGCCAACCCTTTGGCTGTTTCATTGTCTTTGGTCCCTTACACTAAATTGGCGACGAAGGTGGGATGGCAGCCCACGGGACCAAGACATGCGCCGGTTTCGAAATCAGGAAACCGGGCGATTGGGAGATCTTCGAGATGGACTTCCAGGCCGCACTGATCGAGTCCGAAGTCACGGAAGAGGCGAAGAAAAGGGCCATCTTCACCAGAATGCTCGGACAAGAAACAAAAAGGACCTTGGTGGACCTGATTGCACCGAGGAGGGTGAGCGAATTCAAAGCCAAGGAACTCATGCAGTTGCTGCGTGAGCACGTCCGGCCCGCCACGGCAATGTTTCCCGCTCGGAGTGCGTTTTGGAGGCGAGTCCAAGCGCCCGGGGAGACGGTCACTGCGTTCGTGGCGGCCCTGCGGCTGGCGGCCAGCCCGTGCAAATGGGAAAACGTCGAAATCACCCTCCGAGACTGTGTGCTGTGCGGCCTGAACGACGCCGAAACCCAGCGCACATTAATGAACCAAGAGCCGCCTCCCACGCTGCAGGAGGTCATCAGAGCGGCCCAGGCCGCAGAAGCTACGAAGGCCGGGGTCCAAGAACTCCAGGACTGGCGGCCAAAGTCGAGCAAAGCAGAGGCTCCGGTGCAGGCGGCCCGGCGAACTTCGAGGTCGTCCACAGGGAGCAGCGACGACGAGGACGTACAGAGGGTCCGGAAGGAGAGCCGCCGTTGCGACGGCTGTGGCGCGGCCCACGACCGCGTGAAATGCCCCTTCCGGAAGGCCGAGTGCCACAACTGCGGCCGCCGCGGGCACATCGCCAAGGTGTGCAGGAAGAAGCGCGAGTCCTGGAGAAGCTCCCCAGACCGTTCCGCGGGACGAGACCGCCCAGCGAGACCCAAAGACGGCGCCCAGGCCACGCGGAAGCAGGACGGCGTGGGCCGCATCGCCGATGGCAGCGAGGACGACGCCCCAGTGTTCAGCGTGTCTACGGGACACCCCCGCTACTTTGTTGAGGTACTAGTCCAAGGGGTGCCCATTAGGATGGAAATTGACTCGGGGTCCTCATATTCAATCATTTCCCAGAGGGAGTTTTTTGGAATTGCCCCCCAAAAGCGGCCCAAGCTCAAGGCGTTGAGGGCCACACTACGGGACGTGCAAGGGAACAGTATTCCAGTGTTGGGGGTTGGAGAATTTCAGGTCAAATTCAAGGAGCACGCCGCGTCCCTTCCCCTGGTCGTGCTCAAGGGAGGAAATTGCAGCCTCCTCGGGACTCAATGGTTCCAGCCCCTGGGGTTGTTCATTGGGGGGGTGCATGCCGTGGGGATGCACGCTGTTGGGACTGATCCAATTCAGGAGGTGTGCGAGGCGCACCCCGAAGTCTTCAAAAAGGGACTGGGGAAATTCAAGGGGCCCCCAGTGACTTTCGACCTGGACCCGGAGGTCCGCCCTGTTCGCCTAAAGCCACGCCGGGTGCCGTTCGCACTCAAGGACAAGATAGAGGCGGAACTGGACAAATTGGTGGGTCAGGGGATTCTTGTGCCTGTAGATTCT
The DNA here is from genome assembly GCA_035047305.1 of Bradypodion pumilum. Classification (NCBI taxonomy): domain Eukaryota; kingdom Metazoa; phylum Chordata; class Lepidosauria; order Squamata; family Chamaeleonidae; genus Bradypodion; species Bradypodion pumilum. Next base: position 209,403,691 of record JAWDJD010000004.1, on the reverse strand, counting down.
GCGGAGTGGGAAACTCCAATTGTAACTGCTCTAAAGTCCAATGGGGAGGTCCGCATATGCGCCGACTACAAGTGCACCATCAACAAGGCGATCCGCCCGAATGCATATCCGGTGCCGGTAGTCAGCCATCTGCTGGCCAGGTTACACGGGGGGGAAATGTTTCGCTAAGCTCGACTTAGCACAGGCCTACCAGCAGCTTACGGTGTCCCCTGCCGCAGCTGCTGCGCAGACCATAGTCACCCATAAGGGGGCGTTCCACGTGACGCGCCTCCAATTCGGCGTGAATTCGGCACCAGGAATTTTCCAGTCACTCGTGGAACGCCTCCTGAAGGGACTGGAGGGGGTGTTGCCTTATTTTGATGACGTGTTAATAACAGGGGGGAGTCGGGCTGAATTGGCCAAGAGGTTGGGGAAGGTCCTGACGATATTCGAAAAGGCGGGGCTGAGGTTGCGAAAGGACAAATGCGTCTTCTTCGCAACCGAGGTTGAATTCCTAGGGTTTTGTGTGACTCCTGAGGGGATAAAACCATCCAAGTCTAAGGTGGCAGCCATCAAGAAAGCCCCCCGCCCCACCTCCAAGACCGAGTTGCAGTCGTTCCTAGGGCTGCTCAACTTTTACCACTCCTTCCTTCCCCGGAAGGCAGCGGTGGCCGAACCGCTACACAAGCTGCTTAAGAAAGAACAGGCATGGAAGTGGGGCGATGACCAGGAGAGGGCATTTAGTGAGCTGAAAAGCCTCCTGGCGTCCAACGCCATACTGACCCACTTCGACCCCAAACGCCCAGTAGTTCTGATCTGTGATGCATCTCCAGTGGGGGTGGGGGCGGTGCTGTGCCACGTGCTGGAGAACGGAAGGGAGGCCCCGATAGCATTTTACTCCAGGTCCCTGTCCCAAACAGAGAGAAACTACGCACAGACGGACAGGGAGGCATTAGCGATAGTCTCGGGGACAAAAAAATTTCACGATTTTCTGTATGGCCGCCCCTTCACCATTGTGACGGACCACAAACCCCTGCTGGGCATTTTTACCACGGAGAGGCCCACCCCTCAAATCCTGTCCCCAAGGATGCTCAGGTGGGCCATTTTTCTCAACGCGTATCAGCACGCGTTAGTCTACCGGCCCGGGAAAGAGATCAGCCATGCGGACGCCCTATCTAGGTCTCCCCTTCCCCTAACGCCCAGCCAGGTGAGCATGGGGGAGCGGGACCATCAGGTTCTCATGATAGAGGTGCTGGATTCGCCCCCCGTAGTGCCCGCCAACATTGCCAAAGCGACAGAGAAAGACAAAACGTTAGCGACAGTAAGCTCCTGGCTACAGAAAGGATGGCCCGCATCCTCCCCAGCGGAGGAGTTCGCTCCATTTTTCAGAAAAAAGCTAGAACTGTCCCTAGAGAGGGGGTGCCTCTTGTGGGGGCAGCGGGTGGTGATTCCCACTTCCCTTCGGCCGCGGGTGCTCAAGCTGCTGCACGTCAGCCACCCCGGCATCGTGCGATCCAAGGCGCTGGCCCGGAGTTACTTCTGGTGGCCCCAGCTAGACGCCGACATCGAGCACATGGTCGGCACTTGTGAAAGTTGCCAATGCTCCAGACCAGAGGAGGCCCACCTTCCCCACAGGGAATGGGACGCGGCTAAAGGGCCGTGGTCCTGGGTGCACGTAGATTTCGCGGGCCCATTCAGAGGCACCCTGTTCCTCCTTGTAGTGGACGCTTTCTCCAAATGGTTGGAGGTTATCCCAGTCACGAGCACCTCCTCGGCCCAGACCATTAGGCATTTGCGGAGGCTCTTTTCCACGTTCGGCATACCCAACACGTTAATTAGCGACAACGCTAGTTGTTTTACGTCCTCTGAGTTTAGGGCATTCATGGAGATTAACGCCGTTCGGCATATCACCTCCGCCCCTTTTCACCCGGCCACCAACGGCCAAGTAGAGCGCCTCGTCCGCACCACGAAGGACGCGTTGCGGCGCATGGGCCCAGGGGATCTGAACCTGCAAGTGTGTCAGTTTCTGCTAGGGTACAGGGTAACCCCATTGGCGTCAGGATACTCCCCCGCAGAGCTCTTAATGCGCAGGAAGCTGACCACCATCCTCACTAGGCTAGACCCCACGAGGGTAGAGGACAAAGGAAGGAACATCGGGCTGGAAGTTACAAAGAGTTTCAGCATAGGCGCCCCCGTGCATTGCAGGAATTACGCCAGCACGGGCCCAGCCTGGGTGCCGGGCGTAGTCGTGGAACAGACCGGCCCCGTGTCGTACCGCGTGGAAACCAGCACAGGGCTCCTATGGAGGCGGCACGCAGACCAGCTCCGACGCAGGGTCTCCGATGAGGAGGACACGGGTCACGCAGGAAATAAGTCAGCGTTAGGGTTCTCCCCCACCCGTTTAGCCCAAGGGGGAGGAGAAGGGGACCGTGGGCTCCCACCAAGGGGGGAGGAAGATATCCTCGTAGATACCCTGGGGGATCTTTCCGAGGAGGAGGAACCCGACCCCATACATATCTCGCGGAAAGTCCCCACAAACGCGGGTACCCCTACCAACTTAGATTTTGATTTTCAGAACCGGGGGGTTTTTTCGGAGTGGTCCCCCACCCGTCCAAGTGAGAAGAGGGGTTTTTCGTTAGTCCCGACGGCCCCCGGTCTGCCCACAATGGAGTTTTTCCCTTCCCCTAAGGCCGCCAGACAGCGGCAAGCCACTAACAAGTCTCCCTCTCCCTTTTCAGGACAAGGGACCAGGGAACAAAGAAGCAGTAATGCCCCCGGGGGGGGCAGCCCTCTTCACGGCCCAAACGCACATGCAACAAGCCATCTTGGCTGATAGACTTCGTCTCATCCTAGGGGGGAGGGATGTTGTGTTCTGTAAAGCAGTGCCTTTAACAATGTACCTTTACCATGTGTTATCAATGTAACCTTTCTGTGTGCAACATTATAACCATCACCTGTATCAATGTAAGCCTAATAAGGGGACGCGAGCTAGTGACCACCAGAGGGCAGTAGCGAGCGTCCAGCTCTAATGGATCATAGCCACCTGGTTCAGCAGCGCGGGAAGATTCCCCGCGACTTCCTCACCTGGTCAAGAAGGGCGTGACCTCCTACGACGTCACGCAGGCAGCAACCAATAGTCTGTCAACGAGCCACATTCAAATGTATAGCCAGCTGTATATATTGAGCTACCCATCCGCCATTACCACATGTTCCTCCGGATCATCATGCAATAAACCTGTGTTAAGCCAACCCTTCGGCTGTTTCATTGTCTTTGGTCCCTTACACTAAAATATCTTCACCAGTTTCCTCTGTTGATGCTCAAGCCCATTTACAGAAATGTGCTCAGGTTTTGGATGAAACTGAACCCCAGTCAATTTTGTGGTAGCTTCAGGTTCCTCTGTGGGCTGCATGGAGTCCAGAAATGATGGTTTGGGCCAATTTGGCAGAAGGATAATTAACACTCGGACACTTCTGGTTTTCCTTTTTAGGCAAATGGGAAATCCCCAGGCTCTTGATATAAAACCCACAATTTTTAATAGTAAAGTGGTACCTCACACAATGATTTTAATCCATTCCACAGGGCTCGTTGTTGTATGAAAAATTGCTATACGAAGCATGCATCGTATAGCGATTTTCCCTATGGGATGCATCATACAACAATTTTTTTCACTAAGTGTTTTTCCCATTGAAAAATTGTACGAAAATTGTTATGAGGGACACCTCCCCCCCCAAAAAAAAACCTAATTGTTATGCAATTTTGTTGTTATATGGGATGATTGTTGTATGAGGTCCACTGTACTTGATCATAGGCATTAGTTGTCCCCTTCCGCTAAGTGTGCCATACACAAAGCAAGTGTGAGATGCCTTCTCCTTGATCTCTAGTCAGATTCCTATTATCAATGCATAAGAAAAATCATGCAGCAGTCCAGAAACATATGCCAGCACCTCATTAGTTGGCAGCAATCTGATTTATTCAATTTTACTTATAGAGGCATAAATTGGTAATAGTACCTTGACATTGGCATTTTATTTTACCACAAAACAATGTGTTGTAATCATTATTTTGAAATGATGTAGTCATCATTGGGTAATGATACACAACAGTGCAGCAAATCGTATAAACAATGTAGGCTGAGAATACTGTTTTTTTGAACTGTAGTTATGCAGAGAAGGTGACTTGGTAGATCAGTGAGTTAGGTATCTGGCTGAGGAGTCAGAGGTTGCGAATTCAATTCCCCACTGTGCATCCCAGAGGATCCAGCATGTGTCGCCTTAGGCAAACTGCACTGTCCCAAGACAGCCCCCAGAAGAAGGGAATGGTAAATCAATTCTGAGTACTCTTTGCCTAGAAAACCCTGAAAAAGGTCAGCATGGAGGGGGACTTTTTTCTGTTGGAGCACCACAACTGTGGAATGCCCTTCCCACAGAGGGCTTGACTGACACTAACATTGGGATTATTCTAGCTCCATGTTAAAACATGTGCATTAATTATAGCCTTTGCCAGCTAAGAATTGTGGGCTTTGCAAATTTGAATGCCATGATTTTAAATGTTTACCATGTGAGTGATTTATTTTGATTTTTAAACTGTTTAGTGTTTTTTTTTAAAATGAACATTTTATGTTTTAAATTTAATTTACCCAGCTGTGTAATCCATCCTGATATTCTGTCATAAAGGGAAGGTTATGAGTCTACCAAATAATTCAACAGTGATTGTGAAATTTCTAAATAGAGAAATCTATTGCTGTGCGTTGCCAACTTCTGCTTTATGAACTTTCAGTGTACTCAGAGAAATTCCCATAGTCACTTCATGCATGTGACCATCTCTTTGCTTCTTTTCTTCAGTGACATATTTCAAGATCTTTTCTTGGACAGCCACACAGCTATAACCATTGCCAAGAATACATGTGGGTCACCGATGGGGAGGTGACCCCCGCCCGTTGGTTGGTATAAATCAAGATTTCCCCTTTATTTTTAGGGATGGGAAGTGGGTGGGTTTGTTTTTAAGACTGTTGGGTTTTTAAAATTGATTTTAAATGGTTTAGCGGGTTATTTTGTTGTGTTTTGTCTGTAAGTCGCCCAGAGTCACCCCTGGTGAGGGGGTGGTAATACATGTACAAACAAATGAACAAACAAACAAACAAACAAACAAATAATACAGTCCCAGGGTACCCCCATAATAAAGGAATGGTATAACACTTCTGTGTATGGTATACTTAGAAAACCCTGAAAAGTCTCACCATAACTCATTATTGACTTGATGGAACACAACTATTATTATTAAGTGCTACAGTTTAAATCATAGTGAATTGTCAGTATTGTATAGGCAGCCACTTCTTTTCCTCACTATGTACCAGATACATGACTTGGCATATGACAAGGAATGCAAGCAGTGACTCATTAGTTAGAAGAAAATTGCTGCTGTGATTAAAGACTTTGTACTTACATAAGCATAAATAACCAAATCCGATTCTGACTATTAAAAAATAAGACAAAGCTTAAAAGGAAAATATATTGGTAACCCTTTCTTTCCTTCATGCCTCTGTAACTATTCACTTACTTCTACACCATATATAGTTCTCCTGCAATCAGATCCCTCAGTATAGCTGCTATTTTGTTGGTATTAACCCTTTCACCTATTGTGGTACATCTTTACCTAAAGATAAAGGTTGCCTTTGCTTGAAAGCCAGTTGTATCCAACTCTAGGGTTCAGTGCTCATCTCTGTTTGTAGCCAAAGAGCCAGTGCTGTCCGCATCTGCAGATGTTTCCATAGACATGTGGCAGACATGCCTCAACACCGGAGTGCACAGAATGCTGTTTACCTTCCCACTGAAGTGGTCCCTATTTATCTACTTGCAATTTCTTGCTTTCGAGTTGCTAGGTTGACAGGAGATGGGATAGAGATTGGACCTGAGTCCATTGTGCAGTACTCGGGTCTCAAACTGCTGACCTGCCAAACTTCTAGTCATCAAGTTCAGCATCTCAACCACTTGAACAGTTTCTGTCCTATATTTACGTGCACACATTTGAAGTTGACATCTTTCACTAATAGTTACATAGATTTAACTTGTAGAAATCCAACTATGAAACTCCAATGTTAGTGTACATGATAACAAATTTTAAAAGGGCATTTCCAGCACCTTCCCAGAAGTCAAAACATTGACAAAGTGGTTGTGTTTTATTTGTGTTTTAATGGGCTAGGAAACAGGTAAAACCGAAATGTTGAAATAATTGTAGCTTCTGTGTGTAGAGATGAAAATTATCCAGTGAGAATCCAGCTCGCTGCACATTGTCATAGGCAGTATGCTAATTTCAAACACTATTTTTTCATCTTATGAAAGAGATTTTTTGTATGTTATACCTACGGTATCTTTTCCAGAAACTAAAGTGCTAAATCCCAGAACAATTTCATTGGCATATCTAATCGAGTTACATAAAAATTTAAGTCATTGAAGGAGCTGAGGTATATCATCTGCAGCTTTATTGCTGGCAGTAATTCCTTTTACAGAAAGTCTAAAAGTACCTAGGTTTAAAATGCCAAAGAGAAGAAACATTCCTTAGTTACTTGTAAAGATAATAGTCAGGGCTTGAGAGGTGGGAGGAATGGTGAATAAGCAGTTGTCTAGAGTTGACAAAGGGAATTGTGGTGGCTCAAGTGTTTAAGACGCTGAACTCACTGACTGGAAGGTCAGAGTTCAATTCCCGGGTACTGCATGATGGAGTGAGCTCCCATCTCTGTCCCAGCTCCTGCCAACCTAGCATTTCGAAAGCAAGAAATTGCAAGTAGATAAATAGGGACCACTTTGGTGGGAAGGTAAACAGCACTCCGGTGTCTAGTCATGCCTGCCACATGTCCATGGAAATTGTCTGCAGACGTGGATACCATTGGCTCTTTGGCTATAAACAGAGATAAGCACTGAACACTAGAGTTGGATATGTCTGGCTTTTGAGCAAGGGTGACCTTTACCTAGAGTTGACAGATGTACCACAATAAGTGAAAGGGTTAATGCCGACAAAGTAGCCGCTATATTGAGGGACCTGATTGAAGGAGAACTATGATTGAAGGAGAACTATATATGGTGCACAAGAAAGTGAATAGTTACGGAGGCATGAATGAAAGAAAGGGTTATCCATATATTTTCTTTTTAAGCTTTGTATCATTCCCAACAACAAAAATAGTTAACTATCTACATGGGATACATTGCTCTGTGAGCTGTGACAATTCTGTGATAAGGAGAACCAAATCTATTTTTAAACTACACACTGACAAGTTTACAAAGAAACTCATCAATCATTAAGTTAAATTCATATCTTCAAAACAACAACAATGAAAGCGTGGCGCCAAAATGGACGCCGCGATCTTTGCGGGGGGCCCCCACCCGGACTCAGACATCCAGGTAGTTAGGGGGCGTGGCCACCCCTCTATAAAAGGGGTGGCCACGAGGCAGCCGAGCTGCCATTTTTGGGAAAGCGACGGAGAGGAGAAGTTTTCTCCGTCGCTCCCTCCCCTTTTCGCCTCTTTCCAAGAGGCTTGATTTTGCTAGCCTCTATTCGAGGCTTCTTTTTCTTCTCACCTCTGTGCTAGAGGCTCGATTGGCTTAGAAGCGACGGGGCGGAGAAATTTGCTCCGTCGCTTCCTCCTCGGTTAGCCTCTGTTCGAGGCTTCTTTTTACCTTTGCTTGCCTATTTGTGGGAGGCTTGATTTCGCTCTCCTTTTTCTCTAGGCTGCAGCCAAAAGGGAGGAATTTGCCTCCATGGCTGCGTCCCTGTAACCGAGCTTCGCGATCCCCATACAGGGATCTTTCTATTTAGCTCGTAGGGGGATCGCGGTGGCTCAAGTGGCTAAGACACGGAGTGTTAAGTGCCTGAGACGCTGAGGAAGGTCAGTGGTTCAATTCCTGCGTACTGCAGGACAGAATGAGCTCCCGTTTTCAGCCCCATGCCGGCCCTTCAGAGGATCCGGCCCTTGGCCCACGGCTGCCGGCCACGGGCCGGAACAATTGGGGGGAGGGCTTGGTGCTGGCTCACAGCACGTTTTACCCCATTAGGGGCCGGAGTTTTGGGCGTGGCCCTATTCTGGCCCAGGCTCTCAAATTAGGGCCTATGGCCCAATCCCTAGTGGGCCGTCCGGCCCACCTGGCCCACTTACTAGGGGTTTTCAAGGCAGGGGATGCCTGGTTAGCACGTCTGGCTGTGCTGGAGGCATCCTTAGCTATCCAGTGGGTGGGGCCCCCTTCCCTATCTACCGGGCCCCTTTGTGTCTGCCAGCTACTTCGACTGCTGCCACTATGCAACAGGCGGCCAGCTGGGTCGAGCTTCTTGTGACACTACGGCCTGTGCCCGCCGCTGTCTCGCAGCTCCCCGTTTGTCCAGAACTGCGGCTGGAGTGCGTTGGAGGTCGCCCCAGAGCTCGATTTCGGTCGCGAGCTCCGACGCCCACCGTGGGCCGGAACCCCCAGTGTGGGCGGCTCACGGGGGTGCAACTAGTGAGTATTAGGTTCAAGTTGAATGCACACACATCACAGTCCATTTCCAGCGGTGGGGTCAGTGCTCATTGCCTCGCCAATTGGGGCTGGTGGGCATCACTTGCCATCCTATCCTAGTGCCCCTTGGTTGCATTCTGGCACATCGTTGGGGGTGGGGGCTTCCGCCCCCGGGGCAGTACGTGGCATCACAGGGGCTGTCCAGGTCCCGCTGTGTATGCCCTGGGTACATCATGTACCGGCGATGGCCTTGCCGACGACTGGTTATTCATGGCCCCACGGTGATCATCTGACCTTGGTGGTGGTGGGGAGTACGTGGATATATTCTCCCTATGAACTGAGATCTCAATAAGGATAGGAGGTACGGACAGGAGGACAGAGACATTGTGTGGTCCCGCCGTAGTACGCCACCACGCACAGGGGTGTCCGCCCCCGGGACAGTGCTGAGCATCGCAGGGGCTGTCTGGATCCTGCTGCGTAGGCCCTTATACAGAACGTGCCATCAAGGGCTTTGCCGATGGCCGGCTATTACTTGCCCCGGTTGATTATTGGCCGCAGGCCATGAGGGTTAAGGGCTGGAGGGGGACATGTGGATATTCTCCCTATTGAACTGCGGGCCAACTGGGAGGAGAGAGAAGGACAGGACGGCTGAGACAAAGAGATGTCCCATCGTCGTTAGCCACCGCGCACCTTGGGGCCAACTGGTTGTCGGCATACCTTGTATGTATTGTGGTATGCCGCAGGGCTTGACTTGTTTGGGCCATCCTGATGTCGATCGGATGGGCCCATGACAGTTGGCTCATGGTGAGGACTGTGGACGAGGGTGGCTCTATATCCCGAGGGGAGGTGGGATGAGTCCTGTCAGCAAGGGTGATCGTGTACATCATTCCCATGGGACTGGTGCCTGGTGTTGGGTACCATGGTGGTCAGACACTGGCTCCACACAAATTGGTCGGGCGGGGGGTTCCGGCCCGCCTACTGTGTTCGGCCTGCTCAGCTGATGATGAGTGTACTAAGCACCACGGTCGTTACCAACTTAGTGCCCCCTTTTGCGCTGGCCCTCACGCCGCCTCCGCGTGCCCACGGGTTGGTGGGTTACGGGGCAGTGGTGGGGGTGCACTGGGGCGATCAGAGCTCCGTATAAAGCAACTAACCTTGTCCTAAGCCCCCCTCCCCGCCCCAATTATAGTCAGCCTGGAGGGATGTCACTCAGTTCATCCAAGAAGGGATGGGGCGGGAGACCTGCTAGAGGGTTTTCAATGGGGCTTTTGTATCCATTTGGGGGTGTTGGGGGCCCCAGGATGCTACTAATCTGGTTCCCTTCCAGGGTACCGGAGAGGGGGCTCCACTGTCCACAGCTAAGGAAGTTGGGGGCTATGAGAGTAGCGGGGGCCCTTCTTGGAACCACCTTTCCTTAGTCGAATGTATCCCCCATGAAGCTCATACTGAGCTAGAAAAAAGGGTAAATGTCATATAATCCTCCATTCAGCTTACCCTGTGGGTGCTCCGTTCAGGGATGCCCTTCCTGATGACCTTGTTCAGTCAGGTACTCGTAGTTGCTTCGGCTACTATGGGTGGCGTGCTCACGCAATTCTGGTGCTGTTTTGGCACAGTGTGCTATGCACTCGGCTTTCAGTTTTTTGTTGTTGTTTTTTTGCCAGTGCACCCCATGATTTAGACCTAGTGGGTTTTTTAGGTTTCGAGGGGAATTTTAATTAGATAAGGCCAACCCCCTTCTGACTGCATTAATTCAGGTTCAGCACCTGACCGATGTGGGACTTTCATTCAGTGGGCATTTGCTCACAGGTTGGGGTCTCGGTCTCCAGCCCATTACCTCAACGACTTTTGGTCCGGGGTTAAGCGGGGCTTGGACACGTGTACGCGTCTCCTCATCACAATTCAGACACTCAGGTGGGAACTGGGTGTCCCCTTGGCGCCTGAATAGACCGAGGTCCCATATTCTAACCTCACATTTCTGCCTCGATGCTGTTGCGCGGGCATCCAGGTTAACCATTGATACGGTGGCTTGGGTATCCATGGCGATTTTGGCATTGATTGCCAAACATAAAGTGTGCCCTGGGGAATAGTAGTTAATTCATTGCCCCCTTAATTTGTTTGCTCTGGCTCACATTACTCCTGGGTTTAGAGGGGTCTCTTATGGGAGATCAGACCTAGTGGTCTGCCCTAGATATCTAGTATGGTCAGATACCTCTGGCTCTCTGACTTATGGGGTTTACTCTGAGGGTGGGTGCACGGATCGTCCCTGCGATCACCTTCATTGCGTTTCCTCCCATTTTAGAGAGCACTGATGCTATGGTGCAATGAGTGGGCCTACTCAGTGGTCCAATTTTGGCGTGACAATGCGGCAGTGGTGCACATTGTCAACACACAGACATGCAAATCCCCCGGGTCGTGACATTAGTTTGTCTATCCTTTTGAGAAGCCTACGCCTAATGTGCTGTTCCAGGCCAGACATGTTCTAGGTATGAATAATGACATTACTGCTGCTTTCCCCCACCTGCAGATCACCCGGTTCCGGGCCTTACTCCGGAAGCAGAGGAATTCCACTCGCCACGTTTGGCCGATAGCTGGACGTTAGGTGAGCTGAAGAGAACCGGACATGTCATTGGCACCTCGCACGCGTAAGGCGTATCACTATGAGTTCATGCGTCGTGTTTGGGAGGGGTGGACACGGGAACGCCCCTACACACGTCACTCCTTTTCCCAGAGTTTTTTGACCCACCTTGCACAAGGCTGGCATTACTTATATACAGATAGGTGGGAGGTGGCTCTTAGCCACGCAGCTACCACGGTAGCCTTTTTGGAGCGCTCCGCATCAGTGAGAGGGTGCCAGAGTTGGTACCACCTGTGTAAGGCAGAGGTGTCTCGTAGGGCACTGGAACTCGAAGATGTCTCTGTCACACATGAGTGGGCTCGAGTGGGGATATGGTCCTCACGGGTGGTTCAGCACGGTAGGCAGTGGTGTATACTGCTACTAAGTTTTCGAGACATCTGTCCGGTTGATGCCCTACATGATTTTTCAACAGTGCCTGCCGCGCGCCCCAGCCTGTTTTCTGCCACCGGGATGGGTCTACACTGACCATAGTACAGTCACTGAGGGTGACTGGTGCCGCGTTTCGCGGTGTTGGGCCCATTTTGGCGCCATTTACTTAAGGTAGGCGTCGCACTGGTCGCGGACACGCTTGGGATACTCCGAGATGGATATGCTTTTACGCACAATTTCAGATATGTGCGTCCCCTCATTGTATGAGTACCTGTTTATGCCCTTCACCTTTTTTCTCCTCTTTTACAGATCCTAGGGGTCTCAACACACCGGTGGCAGGGGGCTGGTGGGCCGCAGCTATGTACACTGGGCAGCGGTATATGCTGCAGCGACAGAGAGTGGACCCCGGCTGGGCTGTGTGCATCCGCACGTATGCTATGGCATGGTATGCGCGGCACATGGGGGCGGGAACTGTGGCCATTCCTGATGTCTGACAGGGATGCTGGACCGCCCTATGTTTTACAGGCACCCCGGTGGCAGCGATATTATACGGATCACTGCTGTTACTAAACCGTCGGGGGGCTGTGACCTGGCTTTTATATCACGTATGGCTTACATACGGTCGCTATGGTCTAACATCGTGCCGAGACACCAATTTAGGGGAGATGCGGATCTCCCTAGTTCGGACTGTTCCGGCAGTCAGTGGACGGGGCTCTGGCTCCGTCCCGTGCTGAGCATGGCTGTGAGACGGCCATTGCAGGCCGGATGATAGGCTTACACAAAAATTTTGCTGGTAGGCAGGAGAAGGGGCCCACCTGTCGGCTAGAGGTATGTACCTCGTTCTGGGTGTGATGCAAGCAGGCCTGGCGACCAAGCTGACGGTCTTGGGGGGGTGGTGAGTCATCATGGATGCCTCCCCGTGTGGCGGGTAGCACTGGTAAGGTAAATATTTATGACCCACAGGTATCCGGCAGGTTCTCAATTGACTGGCCAACACTAGATAGGTACAAGTTGGTTAACGTTGTCCGGTCAACGACGAACCAGGCAATGGGGTGATGGCAGGAGCTCTTCAGCATGCATCACCCCGTGATTTGACGGATACACATCAGAGGGTGGGGTCAGTAGATAGTTTATTGACTACGGTCAACAATTTGTTTGTTGTAAACAAACAAATGGATACAAATGGATACATTGTAGCCAATTGCCACTGGCAACTTTGGGAGGAACCTTACCAGTGTTACTGCGGCCTGCTTGCCTTAAGAATTATAATTGGCTGAGTACCAATTGAAATTTATAATTTGGACTAGGGCATGAATCAATAAATGTGGCCCAATGCCATTATCCACTTATACCGGTGTCTGAGTCCTTTTTTGGGGGGTGCGCCTGCAATGGACCAGCACTGTTGGTAAAATATCCCCTTGTGCTGGCTTTGCCTGCTTCCCCCGGGAAGAGATGGGCATGCTCTTGCAGGCCTTCTTGCCTGGTGTGATAGGGAGGAGCCAAGAAGTCTTTATAGGTGGTGGCTACTTCCTGCCTCGCTCTCTTTAACTGCTTGGCATTAGACAAACAAATCCCACCCTCCCTCCCTCAGTAGCAGTGTGATATTCAGTTGCTTCGGGACTGGATGGGAATTTTTGCATGACCCCTGTTTGGCTCTTGGATCGTGGTTTTTTCACCCATCCCATACTGTTGCAGGTTGAGTTTTCACTGGAGGTTATTCTGGTTACTTTGGCGGGCAGTGCGGGTGATTTTAATCAGAATGGCCTGTTTAGTAATTTGGTTGGGGTCTTGGGTAATTTGGTACCTCAGACAGCACTATCACTTGGGGTGTCTCACGGCTGTCAAAAAGCCACAGACCTGTGTCAGCTGATCAGGAAGTTTTGCCAGCTTCCTGGTTGCATAGCTTGGTCCTACTGTTGGGCACAGTGCTGGCCGGCCTGCAGAGCTTTTCTGCTGTCCCTGTTATTTGGGATTCAAGTTCTCTGGTATTGATCTGAGTTATTATCATGCACCCACACTACTTAGTCCCCAGTGCAATAGTTTGCAACAACTTAATTTTGGCTTAATAAAGTGGCCCATGTTTGAACCCATGACCTGTCTCTTCACTCAGGGGTGGCAGGCAACAACAGATACCTAAACATTTTGAAGAACCTGAGAACACTGCCCTTTGCTATGTAAAGCTTGGCATCTTTTCCCTTTGGCAACATGGGCACAATGTAGTCCCTCTGTGTCAAAAAACTTTGAAGGGCTATTTTGGATTTAATGAAATAGTGAAGCAAGTGTGTGAGTAATGCAACACATAAAATGGAGTAATATGCCTACCCTTCAACTTATAAGGTAAACTAATGTTACATGTTTCTTTGAAGAATGCAGACTAGAAAAAGATGTTCTAGTTTCCAAACCCTTTTCTTGGAGTAGGCAACCTGAGGAATAGCAGTCACAAATGACCAAAGCTCTATGGACATGCTGTGTGCATCTTTGCCAAAAGATGACACCTTGCCTTTTAAATTAAAAAACGACAACAGAAGGGCTGGGAGTTAGCAAAGAATGTCACTGGAAACCAAGATCAAAATCAACCATACTTTGTAAAAGAAAGTGAAAAAAGAGTTTTTGAAGTGGTAGCCATGTTAGTCTCTTAAAACATATCAGTCAAGAAACAAAACAGCAGGAGAAATTAAAATTAAGACAAAAATGTTGACGCACTTTAAAGCCAAATTGCTAAATTTTAATGTTAGATCAAGTCTATTTCTTCAGACAGAAGTTTTCCCTTGAACTGTCCAGGCAAGATTGTCAGAAGAGATGAAACTCCTGGAGCATGAGAATGTCAGTTGATCATTTGTTTAAATGTTATAAAGTAATGGTGCTGTCAGAATGCTAATAAAAAGTGGCATGAAAGCATTTACTCTTTAAAAGCAATGTTTGAGGCTTTATGGACCTACATCAGTCAGCTAAAGCAGGAAAAAACTGCTCAGCAAAGCAGTTAGAAAAAAAGCAAAGATATTAGATGAAGGCAGGGGCTGAGACAGTCTGCAGTCCTACGAGAGCAGACCGTAGAGGCTCCCTAGTGGTCCCATCAGCCAGGGAGGCACATCTCACTAGGACTGGGAAAAGAGCCTTCTTGGTATCTGCTCCGGTCCTATGGAACCTACTGCCACTTGAATTACACCTACAGCCAGAGTTGCTTCCCTTCAGGAAGGCCTTAAAAATGTGGCTATGCCAGTAGGTGTGGGTACAACTGGTACAACAACCCAGCCCTGCTGGCTTATTTAGCCCTGCCTGGGGTTCTTATTTACTCCTGCCCGGGTGTCCTTCTTTTTAAGGGGATTTGGGAGGTTTTATAAATGTTTTTAGATAGTTCTATAGTATTCAGGCTTAATTAGCATTGGGTATAGGTTTTAACTGACGTTGTGAGCCACCCTGGGTAACTTAGGCAAAAAGGGTGGTTATATAAATCCGACAAATAAATAAATAAAAATAAAAAATTAGCCCTGCAAAGCCAATCTTAACTGGCCAAGATATGCCCAACCAGGTAGTCCAAGATATGCCCAGCCAGGTGTGTGTGTGTGTGTGTGTGTGTGTGTGTGTGTGTGTGTGTGTGTGTGTGTGTGTGTGTGTGTGTGTGTGTGTGTGTGTGTGTGTGTGTGTGTGTGTGTGTGTGAAATACATCACCCCTAAAAGTATAAATTAAAACCTCTTTATGGTTTAAACCCAGCGATTGGCTTCTGCTAGTTTTGCTGGAAGACCTGACTTGCTGTTTACAGACACTGATCATCTGTGTGGTATGGCTTTAAGGCTTCTTGGCACTCATTTCCACTCATCTCGACCCATTGTCATGTGTGTGTATAGTAGTTTCTCAAAAGTGATGCATCAAAGGGTGGGGAGCAAGGGCAGAAAAAAAATGAGGGAAAGATCTGGTGGGTCAACACATATGCACCCATTCTGTTGTCTGGAATAAGGCAAAAAGTGGAATGCCTAGGTTGTTTCATGGCACTTGTTGCAGAAACCCTGATAGCCTTTGAGGAGGGTTGGGGAAGGCTATATTTCCATGGGCAGGACTGGTTTCTATTTCCACTATGTTACTGGAGTAGCCATAATTTATCTGGTTGGTCACCCATTTTAATGCACAATTCATCACACCTCTCATTCGGACAGAACAGTCACACTGTGTAATTTTTCCTACCCCTTTAGTGCATGCATTTATATGTGCATGGACAAGAAACAGTTTTCACTATACTGGTTCAGTTTGTTGGAGCAAATTTCCATTCTCATTCATTTTGCAATCACAGTTGGCTATCCAACCTTGTCTTTTTAATGTGGTATGTTAATTAGCAGTTGCTTTTGCTTTACTCTTCCCATGGTGACATCTTTTTTAAAAAAAAAATGCTCTTAAGCAGCTTTATTACTCAGCAGTGGATATGAATTCTTCTTCTGATGTACAGTACATAAGTTAACTTTCAGCAGCATCAAATGTAAATTACTTTAGAGCTATACCTTCATCTGAGTTTATTCTTACTGACAGCAGTCTATCCAGTTCAAATGGTTGCTCTGTCACCTGTCATTCTGTTCCTCCCTTCACCCACTGGCATTTAAAGAGGTGTTAATTGTTTGACCTGTAGTACCCATTTTGTGGCTAGGGAAAAGGACAAAGTAAAGGACCTATTGGGAGTGCTTACAGTGCAAAGAGATCCCTTAGCTGAAATGGATTTAACTGATGGGAGAGAGGAGGGATGGAATAGCAGCTGACAGAAAAACCCTTTGGTCTCTAGTCCTTACTAGGAATGTACAAGAACAATAGCAAATTATGCTTATATACCACCCCATAGTGCTTAGTGCACTCTTTGAGTAGTTCACAAGGTAATTAGCATTTTGCCCCAATGTGCTGGGTACTCATTTTACCAACCTCAGAAGGATGGAAGGCTGAGTCAACCTTGACCCCAATCAGGATCAAACTCCCAACGCAAGCAAAGTTTTGGCTGTAGTGTAGCAGTTTTAACAACTATGCCACTTGGGCTCTTTTACAGGACAAGAAGACAGCTTGTCTTTTTCTTTATTTTTAGGAATGGCTGAGTTTCAACTGAGTCCTAATGGTGTAACTGTTAGTCAACTTGGTGCCAGTGAAGACCGACAAACATCTTGTTAACAGCCTTCCCCTTGACAATTATTGGGAAAGGCAACAAAAGAGCCTCACTGTGAACACCCTGCTAACTGTGTCCAGACTTCATTTTAGAATGGGCTCCATCAGAAACAACCTGTGAAATCTGTTGTCTAAGCCTCCCAGTCTCTTCTGCCATTGTATATTGCAGGCGCACCCACCCAAAGAAAGACTCAGATTAAAGGCATCGGGCCACTTTTATTGAATAATGCCCTACTCCGAATTATCACTTTCAATTGGTGTATCATCCAATTGTAATTATTTAAGGCAAGCAGGCCGCAGTAGCACTGGTAAGGTTCCACCCTAAATGCCAATGAAAATTGGCTACATGTATCAATTTGTATCAATTTGTTTGTTGACACAAACAAATTGTTGACCAGAGTCAATATACTATCTACTGACCCCACCCAATGACGTGTATCCGTTCAAATATCAAGGTGATGCAGGCTGTGAAGCTCCTGACATCACCCCTTTCATAGTTCGCCCTTGACCGGCCAAACCTGTTTCCCCTGTACCTATCGACGTGTTGGCCAGTCAATTGCGAACCTGCCGGATACCTATGTGTCATAAATCTTTACCTTACCCAGTGCTACCCGCCACATGGGGAGGCGTCCATGATGACTCACCCCCCCCCCAGACAGTCAGCTCGGTCACCAGGCCTACTTGCACCTACTCCAGAAAGAGGTACATACCTCTAGCCGACAGGTGGACCCCATATCCTGCCTATAGGTCACAATTTTTGCAAGCCTATCCTCAGATGTCTACTGGCTGTCCTCAAGCCAATCTCAGCGAGGAACCAGGCCACAGCCCTGTTCACTGACCGCCGGGGACGGTCCAAACCACGGAGATCCATGTCTCCCCTAAAATGGTGTCTCGGCATGATGTTAGACCATAGCAACAGCTGTATGGCCATAAATTATGTAAAAAAGCCAGGTCACTGCACCTCGACATTTTAAAGAAAGTTCATTGATCGGTGTGAGATCATCGCCGCCGAGGTGCAGAATAAGAACATCAGGTGGTCCAGCATCCCTGATGGACATCAGGAATGGCAACAGTTCCAGCCCTCTCATGCCGCGCATACCATACCACCGCATACGTGCGGATGCACGCAGCCCAAGCTGGGGTCCACACTCTGTCGCCGCAGCATATACTGCCGCCCAGTGTACATAGCTGCGGCCCTCCAGCCCCACTGCCACCGGTGTGCGGAGACACACAGGATCTGTAAAAAAGGAGAAGGGGTTAAGGACATAACTACGTACTCATACAGTGAGGGGACGTACATATAAGGAAAATACGCGCACACCCCTACGCGCCCACATATATCCGCCTCCGAGTACCCAAAAGCTGCCGCGGTCAATGCGACGCCTATCCTGAATGAATGGGTGCCAAAACGGGCCCCACACTGTGAAGCGCGGTACCGGTCACCATCCAGAACATAAATTTGGTAAGGGGAGACCCATCCTGGTGGCAGAAAAACAGGCCAGGGCACGCAGCAGGCACTGCCAATTGCATGTAGGGCACCAACCGGAACGATGTCAGCATATGTATGTCATAGCAGTATACACCACTGCCCACTCCATGCTGATCGGCCTTCGAGGGACGAATCCCCAACTGAGCCCACTCTTGGTTGATATAGACATCTTCGAGTTCCAGTGCCCTACAAAACACGTCCCCTTTTGACCATGGGACCAGCTCGCTGAGTCGTTGAGCTCCAGAAAAAAGGCTACAGTGGTAGCTACATGAAAAGAGACTCCTCCTGCCTACTGCAACATCGTCTATGCCAACCTTGTGCAAGGTGGGTCAGAATATCAGTGAGAATAGGGTGACATGTGTTCGGGCGGCGGCCTCGTACACGCGTCTACCCTCCCAATACACAGCATATGCAGATAACCCTTGCATAGTCAGGAAAGTCCCGTGCCTTGGCCATGAATATCAAGGCATGAAGCCTGGTGGCTATGGTGCGTGGAGCCAACCCCCGATCATAAGGGCGGAGTAGACATTCTAAAACCTAGTCGACCAATGTTGGCCACATTTTGGGTAATTGCCTTTTGCCCAAAAAAGCTGTCTCAGGTCTAAATGAACTTTCTGCTATTCTCTCTATGAGTATATTAACCTCCCCCATACTCTACTATGTGAGTTTGTGAACAAACATAGGTGGGCATTTTTACACCTCATCCTAACATTAATGCAAGCATCCTAAAACCTGTCTCAATTACATCCTAGACCCACTTCTTTTTATGCAACAGGCCACCAATGCTTGTTTTGTATATTTCAGGTGTTCTGTTTTCAAGGTTTTAATTTAAGAATAATTTGAAACAAATTGTGCAACTTGTAATTCTATTCTCCAGAAGTTGTTCAGCAAAAAGGAATTTTAATTGAAAAACTCCCAACACAATTCTAAACAAATCTACCTAGATATAAGCCCTCCTGAATCCAGTGAGATTTACTTTCAGGTAAGTGTGCACTGGATCAAAATAGAAAGATGTAACGCTGGAGAAGAGCTTATAAATATGTTTTAAATTTAGGTTAGTAAGTCAACCACCCCCAGCCGGGGGGTGGGGAGGAGAGCCAGCCGGGCGAGCGAGCGGCGGAAGGGCCAGCCGCGCGGCCGCTGGGCAACCACCCCCAGCCGGGGGGTGGGGAGGAGAGCCAGCCGGGCGAGCGAGCGGCGGAAGGGCCAGCCGCGCGGCCGCCGGGCAACCACCCCCAGCCGGGGGGTGGGGAGGAGAGCCAGCCGGGCGAGCGAGCGGCGGAAGGGCCAGCCGCGCGGCCGCCGGGCAACCACCCCCAGCCAGGGGGTGGGGAGGAGAGCCAGCCGGGCGAGCGAGCGGCGGAAGGGGCAGCCGCGCGGCCGCCGGGCAACCACCCCCAGCCGGGGGGTGGGGAGGAGAGCCAGCCGGGCGAGCGAGCGGCGGAAGGGCCAGCCGCGCGGCCGCCGGGCAACCACCCCCAGCCGGGGGGTGGGGAGGAGAGCCAGCCGGGCGAGCGAGCGGCGGAAGGGCCAGCCGCGCGGCCGCCGGGCAACCACCCCCAGCCGGGGGGTGGGGAGGAGAGCCAGCCGGGCGAGCAAGCGGCGGAAGGGCCAGCCGCGCGGCCGCCGGGCAACCACCCCCAGCCGGGGGGTGGGGAGGAGAGCCAGCCGGGCGAGCGAGCGGCGGAAGGGCCAGCCGCGCGGCCGCCGGGCAACCACCCCCAGCCAGGGGGTGGGGAGGAGAGCCAGCCGGGCGAGCGAGCGGCGGAAGGGGCAGCCGCGCGGCCGCCGGGCAACCACCCCCAGCCGGGGGGTGGGGAGGAGAGCCAGCCGGGCGAGCGAGCGGCGGAAGGGCCAGCCGCGCGGCCGCCGGGCAACCACCCCCAGCCGGGGGGTGGGGAGGAGAGCCAGCCGGGCGAGCGAGCGGCGGAAGGGCCAGCCGCGCGGCCGCCGGGCAACCACCCCCAGCCGGGGGGTGGGGAGGAGAGCCAGCCGGGCGAGCGAGCGGCGGAAGGGCCAGCCGCGCGGCCGCCGGGCAACAACCCCCAGCCGGGGGGGGTTAGGAAGAGGAGGAGAAGAGAGCCGGTTGAGCAGCGGAAAGGCCAAGAAAAGACCAACTGAAAGACGGGAAGAGGGCAGAGAAGGAAAAGCAGGGGGCAAGACTCAGATTCCCTGGCAAAGGATAAGTATCTGATATGCAGATGTAGAAGACTTAATATAGAAACTGACATAGAGACTTCATACTAACTAAATACAGAAACTGACATAGAGACTGTGTTTTAAAGTGTGATAATATGCATGATAATATGTTGTCTTAAATGTTTTAAACCTCTAAAAAACTGTGATAAAATGTATGAGGAGAGAAAAATGGCGCAGACACCGGCAACCACGCCATAAACCTTGCCAAGAGAACCCTATTGACCAAAACAAAAGGCAAAACAAAAGGGCAGGCTAGGTGATACAGGATGCTTAACACCTCAGAGGGGAGAAAGGGGAGGGACAGGAAGGGGGAGGGGAAATGCAATGTTGTAAGGAGCAATACTGCATAGGGACATGGAATGTGAGATCAATGAACCAAGGTAAACTGGAAGTGGTAAAAAGTGAGATGGAAAGAATAAGCATTGACATCTTGGGCATCAGTGAGCTCAAATGGACAGGGATGGGGGAATTCAGCTCTGGAAACCATCATATCTACTATTGTGGGCAAGAAAACCTCAGAAGAAATGGAGTAGCCATAATTGTCAATAAGAGAGTAAGAAAAGCAGTAATGGGATATAACCTCAAAAATGACAGAATGATGTCAGTCAGATTTCAAGGCAAACCTTTCAATATCACTGTAATCCAAGTCTATGCACCAACCACTAGCGCAGATGAAGCCACAGTGGACCAGTTCTATGAGGACCTAGAACACCTCATAGAACAGACACCAAGAAATGATGTCCAAATTATATTAGGAGACTGGAATGCCAAAGTAGGGAATCAAAAAGTGGAGGGAATAACAGGCAAGTTTGGTCTTGGAGTACAGAACGAAGCAGGGCAAAGATTGATAGAGTTCTGCCAAGAGAACGCACTGGTCATAGCAAACACTCTCTTCCAGCAACACAAGAGGCGACTTTACACATGGACATCACCAGATGGCCAACACCGAAACCAAATTGACTACATACTCTGCAGCCAAAGATGGAGAACCTCCATACAATCAGCAAAAACAAGACCTGGAGCAGACTGTGGCTCAGATCACAACCTACTGATCGCAAAATTCAGGTTAAGACTAAAGAAAATAGGGAAAACAAGAAGACCAGACAGATATCACCTAGACAGCATCCCCAAAGAATACACGGTGGAGGTGATGAACAGATATAATGGCCTGGACGCAATAGACAGAGTGCCAGAAGAATTATGGACAGAGATAAAGGACATCATGCAGGAAGCAGCAAAGAAAACCATACCAAAAGAAAAGAAGCGTAAGAAAGCAAAATGGTTGTCTGATGAGGCTCTTAAAATAGCAGAGGAAAGAAGGAAGGCAAAAGTCAAAAGAGAAAGGAAAAAATACAACCTTCTGAACACAGAATTTCAAAGAAAAGCAAGGAGAGATAAGGAAAACTACCTAAAAGAACAGTGCAAAGAAATGGAGGAAAACAACAAAAGAGGCAGGACTAGAGATCTCTTCAGAAAAATCGGGGAAATAAAGGGAACATTTAAAGCAAAAATGAACATGATAAGGGACAAAGACGGAAAAGAGCTAGCTGATGCAGAAGAGATAAAGAAAAGATGGAAAGAGTACACAGAGGAACTCTACAAAAAGGACCTCAACACTCCTGCTAACCACAATGATGAAAAAACTGAAATCGAGCCAGACATCCTGGAGAGCGAAGTTAGAAAGGCCCTAAAGAGCACTGCAAACAACAAAGCTAGTGGATATGATGGTATCCCAGTCGAATTTTTCAAAGCACTAAAAGATGATGGCGTCAAATTACTGCACTCAATATGCCAGCAAATCTGGATAACAAAACAGTGGCCACAGGATTGGAAAAGATCAGTATACGTCCCAATCCCAAAAAAGGGCAACGCCAAAGAATGCTCAAATTACCGAACAATTGCACTCATCCCACACGCCAGCAAGGTGATGCTCAAGATAATACAGGACAGACTTCAGCAACATGTGGAGAGAGAACTACCAGAGGTGCAGGCCGGTTTCAGAAGAGGCAGGGGGACTAGAGACCACATTGCCAACATACGTTGGATCATGGAGAAAACAAAGGAATACCAGAAACAAGTTTACTTTTGTTTCATTGATTACACTAAGGCATTTGACTGTGTGGACCACAACAAGATGTGGCAAGTAATTAAAGAGATGGGAATACCAGAGCACATCATATGCCTCCTGAGAAATCTGTACATGAACCAAGAAGCAACAGTTAGGACAGAACATGGAATGACAGAGTGGTTTGGAATAGGAAAAGGAGTAAGACAAGGCTGCATTTTATCACCCTGCTTATTCAATCTATACACAGAGCACATAATGCGCAATGCAGGGATGGAGGAATCACAATATGGGATTAAAATTGCTGGGAGAAACATAAACAATCTGAGATATGCAGACGATACCACCCTAATGGCAGAAAGTGAGGAAGACCTAAAGAACCTCTTGATTGGGCTGAAGGAGGAGAGTGCAAAAGCTGGTTTGAGACTCAATATCAAGAAAACCAAGGTAATGGCAACAGGCCCAATCAGTTCCTGGAAAATAGATGGGGAAGAAGTAGAAGCAGTGACAGATTTTACTTTCCTGGGATCAAAGATCACGGCAGATGGGGACTGCAGCCATGAAATAAAAAGGCGACTGATTCTTGGGAGACAAGCCATGAGAAACCTGGGGAACATAGTGAAAAGCAGAGACATCACATTGCAAACAAAAATTAGAATAGTCAAAGCAATGGTATTCCCAGTAGTAATGTACGGATGTGAGAGCTGGACAATTAGGAAAGCTGAACGCAGAAGAATAGATGCCTTTGAAATGTGGTGTTGGAGGAGAGTTTTGAGAGTACCCTGGACAGCGAGGAGAACAAATAGGTCAATCTTAGAAGAAATCAACACTGACTGCTCATTGGAAGGGCTAATAGTAAAGACGAAGCTAAAGTATTTTGGACATCAAATGAGAAGGGAGGATTCACTTGAGAAGGCCCTGATGTTGGGAAAGGTGGAGGGCAAAAGAAGAAGGGGGAGGCCAAAGATGAGATGGCTAGATGGTATTGTAGACACAATGGGCACAGAACTGGGAGTGCTGAGGGGGATGGTGGAGGACAGAGATGCCTGGAGAACAATGGTCCATAGGGTCGCAAAGGGTCGGAACCGACTGTGCGACTGAACAACAACAACAACAAGTCTGCAGGAATCTTTTGTTAGATGCCACATTGGGATTTGTTTGAATGCAGAAAAGCATGGTAGAAAATATGAATAAGATTATTGCAGACCCTGCTCAAAAATGTAGTAAGTTTATCCATGGAGCTGCTTATTTTATAGGGCAACATTTCCTGACCCTGACACGCCCCCCCCCCCCTGATACTGTTGGATTACAAATGCTATGAACTCTGACTTTTGGCAATCTTAGATGGAAATGCTGGAGTTATAGTTCACTAATATCTGGACCCCATTGCTGAAAAAACCTTTAGGGGTCATCAAAGTGATAAAACAAAAAGTCAGTACATAATCTAAGTTAGGGTTTAGCACAGTTGAACACTGGAGACAAGAATGATCCAATAAAAATTATACTTCTTTAGCCCTATTCAGTCATAGTGTTTACTTTCAATGGGAAGAGGGAAATACTGTAGCTTTAGTCTCTCATTGTCTTGTTCTTCTACACCCGGTGTATTTAAAGAGGTATAACTACTATCCCTGTAGACTGTTTACATGAGTTAAGAGAAGGAGCAATTGAGGCTTGGGACACGAGAGAATACTTACTCACTTACTTGTAATAACAGGTATATTACTTACAAAGGCTATTAAGGAACATGTTTTTGATGCTATGTCTGTTTGTAAAATATTGTATATATAAGAAACATCATGTATATAAGATTGATTGATAATATACTGTATTATTTTTCATTTGTATAGATCCCTGATGAAAAAAATTGATTTGATAAGCTAAGAATTTACCAGAAGGGCTTTGGATTAATGAACACTTAGTTGGATTTATGAACATGAATTAATGAACATTTATTTTGGATTGATATAAAGAACACATTTGATTTTCTTGAATGGTTGCAATTTTTTGGAACTTGTTATATCACCATTCAGCCCCTATATTGGATGGTATTTCTCTCTGGCCATGACCACCAGTGACAAGGGCTTTGCTTTTACGGAGGATGATCGGGACCAGATCCTTAGTTCTACTTTACCTTTTAGGAAAGAATAGAACAGACGAGATAATGAATTTAACACATTGGAGTTCATGGAGAAGAAAAGGATTTGATTTAGCTTACATGCCTCTTTCCTGGCAGAATATTACAAGCTCTCAAAGATCCCTCGGGGCTTGCATATCCAAAAGGGACCAACCCTTTTTAATTCTGATAAAGAATTTTGCGAGAAATTGGCAGCAATTTTAGATAGGTGCTTGTATGATCTCATTCTCTTGATTATTCAACAGTCGAACAAACAGGTAGAGGCTCTTGATAGGGACATTAGTAAATTAAAAAGTAACCTACGTTAGGACTCTTCTCAGACTCCCTGGATACCAAATTGGACAATTTGCAACACAAACTGGATACTTTTCGAGAATCACTTATTCAATTTAAGGATAAGAAACTGGGCAGGGACCTAAGAGACTACTCGAATGCCAAGTTTAAAGGTGGCAGTATTGACTGAACAATACCAACAATAAAAAGATAGTTACTTGGAGTGACCCAATACCCACATCAGACTTCGAATCATCAGATACAGATGGCCAATCTACATCGAATGAGGAAGACAGCACCAAATCTTATGACTTGAGGAGACCTAGGGAACGAGACCAAAAACGTGCTACAGGATCTTCTTTTTTAGAACGAGGCACGGGATGCACAAGAGCACGCAGCAGAAAGAGAACATAGTTTTCAATTACTCATCAAGGCAATTGTTGGACAATGAGATTCAGTTGTTATTGTTAGGATTTGGCTTTGTTCCCACACCAAATTATAGGTTGTTTGCCATGAGAGTAGACTTATTTAGGATCTTTGGGCTACTAAGACAAGGCGTATTTCAAAGGCATGGACACTGATGCACAGGAGCATTTCAGGGTAAGACCCACTTTTGCCCGCCTGTTGATAGTCCTGACATAGAAGTTTTCAGGTGCTTGGTTTTAAAAGATGTTGAAAAACTAGAGCAGCAAGGGTACCGATCTCATAGAAATGTATCAGCAGATGATGTATGGGTTTTGTATGATTTAGTCAATGATTACACCATCATAATTAAACCAGCTGATAAAGGGGGAGGGGTGGTTCTACAGGATATGGATATGTATGTAGCTGAAGCTTATAGACAATTTTCTGAAGAGTCATGTTACTAAGAGTTACCTAGTGACCCAACTACACGTATCATGAACATCATCAGAACGGTTTTGCTTGTGGCAATGAACTATATTTCAGACAAATTATACAAATATTTATTCAGTCAGTATCCATGCACACTGCTGTTCCACATACTACCCAAAATTCATAAGCCGCGCCAGGCTGATGGATTAATTCAAGGGAAGCCAATTATATCTGGCATAAATTCAATTCTCGAACCTTTGGCAAAGTTTTTAGACCATCACATCAATAGATTTGTCAGGGATACTCCCTTATATTTAAAGAACACCATGCACTTTATTTCTGAGGTAGAAGGCATTCAGATACCGCAGGGAGGGTTTTTACTAACAATGGACATTCAAACTTTATATACCAACATGCCGTTGGAATCTGCTAGGACCACAGTACAGCAGGTGCTTATGTCCAGATCAGACCCGGTTCCCCCAACATATTTTTTGTTAGACCTATTGGACATTATTTTTGAAAAAAAATTTTTAGGTTCGGGAGCACTTATTATTTACAGACACAAGGTGTTGCTATTGATAGTCCCATAGCACTCTCCATAGCAAACATTTTTATGATTCATTTTGAAAAATGCTTTATATATGACTCAGCCATTAATCCCTTTTTGAAACACATCATAAGTTACAAGCATTTTATAGATGACTTGTTTTTTGTTTTAGACACAGAAGGGGTAGCACAGGAATTTATAAGGTGGATCAATAGCTTGCATACTAATTTGAAGTTTACACACAATGTGAGCACCACTGCAATACAATTTCTAGATGTAATAGTGTATGTTAATCACTCTAATAAGCTGGCAGTTAAATTACACAGGAAACCTACTGACAGAAATTCATATTTGGTTTGCACCTCCCACTACCCATTTCAACTCAAGAACAATATCCCCTTTGGACTTTTCTCTAGGGCAAAAAGGAACTCAACTCAAGAAGAAGATTTTTTAGATTCATCTAATATGATCAGGGATTTTCTGACACAGAGGGGCTACCCAGAATGGATAATACAACAATATTTTGATAGAGTGAGAAGGGTGTCCAGGCGGACTTTGCTTACTAGTAAGCCCAAGAATTGTACATTGAGATTGTGTTGCTCGCTAGAATTCTCATCACTAGCTAGTCAGATAAAGAATATCATACATAAGCATTGGCATGTTATAGAACATATACCTGGTTGCAGGATCAAACCCCACGTAGGTCTCAAAAGAACCAGGTCACTCGTGAACATTTTAACATGGTCAGATCATGAGCATCACCTGAGTCAGTTAACTTGGTTCACCTCAGGGCATTTCAGATGTGGGAGTTGCTCTCAATGTAAGTTTGCTTGGGAGACAGACTTTGTGTCTATTCCGAATTGATCATTTACACACAGAATCTAGGGCATGACAAATTGCAATTCCAAAGATTGCATTTACCTTATTCTTTGCGCTTGTGGCAAAGCCTATGTCGGGATGACTAGAAGATCAATTAAAATTCGGATAGGAAAGCACCGCTCTAAGATACGTTCACATAATTTGCAAGCACCACTTACCACACATTTTCTAGAGTCCAATCACTCAGAAGATGGTTTGAAATTTGTAGTATCAAAATTATCTGCCCTACGTAATTCATGAGAACTGATTATGAGAAACGACTACTCCAGAGAGGCATATTTCATCCATAAATTCGATACTGTGTACCCTCGAGGGCTTAACATGGAACTAGATCTCTCATGTTTTCTTTAAGAAACTTACCTGAGGAAACAGTGAGTGTACATGTCACATATAGCGTAGATACTATATAATTCACTTTATTTGACTCATACTTTGATGTCCATGAGCACAAAAGAGAAGGAGCAATTGAGGCTTGGGACGCGAGAGAATATTTACTCACTTACTTGTAATAACAGGCATTTACTTACAAAGGCTATTAAGGAACATGTTTTTGATGATATGTCTGTTTGTAAAATATTGTATATATAAGAAACATCATGCATATAAGTGTCATGAACCTTGAGTAACCATGGCAACCTTATCACTTAGCTACTGAAGCACTTGTAAACACATTCCTTTCTGGATGAGTAATAAGCAGCTGCTGCTGCACCTGCAGACCCCTTGAGGGAGGATGACAAGTAGGTCAGGTGGCAGAGTGACAACAGAGACATCTGACTACCCCACGAGGGAGAAGATGCCTCCCTCCTGTCAATCAAAACCCTGTGACTCTGAACACCTGCAGATTGAGTCATCCTAGGAATGCAAAGGTGGGAGGGAAATCTGCTCCTTTTTCTGTATAAAAGCAGAGCCCTTTCCCTGAGTTCTTCGGTCCTCTCAGGTTGAAGGCAGAGATGTCTCCTTGAGCTGGACACTAAACACTTATGATCTGAACCCTTCAGATCTAAGTGGACCTTACTAACTTTGTATTACTATGTACTTTGCCTTTTGTTCCTGTCTTTGTTCTTTTCCAGATACTAAAGGAAAATAGAACTCTGTGAGTAACATCAACGGAGTGGATGTTGGTTTATCAGGCTATGTCTTAGTGCTTTGCTCTATGGCCCCACATGCTACCAACATATAAAACCACCACATACTCCCTGTAAGTGACAGGTGGAGTTCTTTGAAGCTGATTGGGAAGCGGTACGGTGAGGTGACCTTAGGCTGCACTGGGAGTGTGCGGATAAAGGAAATTATCGCAGCCTAAAGGATTGGTACATGCCTCCTGTAAGCCAGCGCCCAGTTGAGCGTTCAAGACAATAAGATCAATTGATAATATACTGTATTATTGTTCATTTGTATAGATCCCTGATGAAAAAATTGATTTGAAAAGCCAAGAACTTACTGGAAGGGCTTTGGATTAATGAACACTTAGTTGGATTTATGAACATGAATTAATGAACGTTTATTTTGGATTGATATAAAGAACACATTTGATTTTCTTGAACGGTTGCAATTTTTTGGAACTTGTTATATCACCATTCAGCCCCTATATTGGATAGGGCAGGAACAAAACTAGAAACAGATAGGATGGGGATAGCACACTCCACTCTAAGTATACAAAATGTTGAGTACACAAAATTTGCCAGTGATGGATGATGTAAGTGCACAGCTTGGAAAATGTGGTTTACTTCCAAGCATTTCAAAAAGTGTCTCTGCTGGTTTCCACAGGTGAAATTGTTGTAACTGTCTAGATCAGTGTTTTCCAACCTTTGGCTTTTGGACTTCAATTCCCAGATGCCTAAGTCAATTCCCCAAAACACTGATCATCCAATGTACTGACTTGGGTTTCTGGGAATTGATGTCCCGCTATGGGATGTGGGCCCCACATTGGGAACCACTGGTTTAGATGAAGCAGAGGCAGATTTATTTTATTTAGCATATGCCACTTGTACACATTGAGTCAACATATAACAAAAAGAACCAGTGGTTCCCAATGTGGGGGCCCCACCCCACAGGGGGACTTCAATTCCCAGAAGCCTAAGTCAGTACATTGGATGATCAGTGTTTTGGGGGATTGACTTAAGCTTCTGGGAATTGAAGTCCAAAAGCCAAAGGTTGGGAAACACTGATCTAGACAGTTACAACAATTTCGCCTGTGGAAATTATATATAAATTGTATAACTGGTAAAAGTAAAGGTAAACTGCATAATACTAAACATTAATTTATAAATAAACATCTAAACAATTTATATATTTGATTGCACCAGGAGTCGCCCTTAGAAAATCCTTCACTATTGCCCTCATATGCTCTAAGGCTATATTGTTGTATAATATGTTTCACAGTCTGTCATGGTGCCCTGCACTCACATACTGGTAATAGAAGTTTTTCCCATTTATACAAAAAGTTCATACATCTGCCATGCCCTGTATGTATTCTATTAAGGTTAGCCGATATCTTGCAAGGTTGATCAAAACCGGGTGGTGTTTCAGTTACACACTGAAAATTCTGGTACTTGTGTGGCACTGGATAAAGGTGATGTCTTGAGTGGAGTCTGTTAATATTCAGCTCTGATATGTCAGAATTTACTGGTATTTCTGGATTTTAAACTATTTTGTGGTACTCTCTCAAAAGAGCCTTTTTTCTGCCAAGCTCTGGTGGAGGAATGTTACTTAATGCTGGAAGCCAGTAAGTAGGTGTGGGCCTAATTGTTCCAGATATAATGTGCATGGTGTTATTAAGCTGCACATCAACCTTGCTTCTATGGGCACTGATTAACCAAACAGGGGCACAATATTCTTCTGGGGAATAAACTAGACTTAGTGCAGAAGTTTGTAAAGTAGTGGCTGAGGATCCTCAAGTTGTACTGCATAATTTCTGTATGATATTATTTCTTGTACAATCTAGGGTGATGCCTAGGTACTTAGGCTCTTTATTATGATGAAGACATTTCCGATCCATATATACAAGTAATACCTCATACAAAGTCCACTTCATACAACATCGGATTCATACAACATTGCCTAATTCCTTTTAAAAAGTTGCCTCATACAAAGTCGTGTGCATTGCTCTTGTGGGTTTTGCATGAGGCGAAGAGTGTTTAGGAGTGGTTTTGAGCATGATTTTGGATTTTTGTGAATTTTTTCATCAGAATTTTAGAAGCATTCCTGGGATTTTTGCAGCATTCTTCAGGTTCTTGCACAATCAGAGTTGTTTGACATGTTTTTGTAATGTTTTTAGCCTTTAGACAATGATTTCTTAAAGTTCTGTCAGTTTCCTGTCTGTTTCCTTGACTTTGCCCTGAAGTCTATGCTGTTACAGTACAATGTATCTCTATGGAAATGACGTTGTACGAGGCATCACAGCAAGGATTTGGACGTTGTATGAGGCATCGCAGCTGGATTTTACATGCTTCATACAAAGTCCAAATCCGTATAAAGTCCAAACTTGTGGAACCAAGTTTGGATGTTGTATAAGGTATCACTGTACTCTTAGTTCTCTATGTGCTTTCAGATGAAAGCAAGCGACTTCTGTCTTGGTGACATTTGGTTTAAGGCGAAAGAGAAATCACTGGAACCGTTTGCCTAGGCACAGATTTAATACTGCAGTCTTCTCAAAATATAAAACACAAAAGATCCGAAATCCTTTCGATACAGGATTTTTCAGTAATTTCCTCAGGGATCTAAACAACAATTTAAACATAATTACTAATCAATTATATACAAAATATACATATATACATATATACACGATCTTGGAATAAGGAATTATACATTACCTATGATGTTAAAGTCCAATTTATAGTATTATTTATCAGTTTTATCGCGTCCTAGACCTCACTTGTTTATTCTTTTAGTGTCGATGGACGTTAACCACAGTTACTCAAAGAACATTTTTAAAGCTATCCTTTTACACAGCTGGTTAATTACAGCAAACAAATATAGTCAATTTCTTGATTAAGCCCAAATGGGTGCAACGTGTTGAACCGGTGAATGAAGAAACTCTCCCGCTGTCTTAAAGCAATATCTACATTAATACGGTGATATGGTTGCTGTTTGATACATTCAAGTACTACAAATTTAAAGTCCTAGTCATTATGATTTACTTCCATAAAGTGGCTGACTAACGGTGCGGACAGGTTCTTATTATGAATCTTAGACCTATGTTCCCCCACCCTAGTTTTTATGTCTCCTTAGAAAATCTTCACTATTGCCCTCATATGCTCTAAGGCTACATTGTTGTATTAATTTTAAAT
This sequence comes from Bradypodion pumilum, assembly GCA_035047305.1. Classification (NCBI taxonomy): domain Eukaryota; kingdom Metazoa; phylum Chordata; class Lepidosauria; order Squamata; family Chamaeleonidae; genus Bradypodion; species Bradypodion pumilum. The sequence continues at coordinate 209,372,381 of JAWDJD010000004.1, read as the reverse complement.
ATGTCTATCCTAGTAGTAAACGGGTTATACTTTGGTGTAGGAATGAACCCAAACCCCAAATAAAGTAGTTCAATAGTCCTTGCTGGAAACAACTTACTAGAAAGATTAAAGACTAAGTCTTCCTCTTGCGTGAGGCTTTTTTTGGGAAAAAAGAAGTAGTGCGTGGTTGCTGTCCAGTTGTGGCTGATGAAGTCGCTAATCGTGTGAGTGGTGCTCTGCGATTAGGCGCTGAAGTGTCCTCATCACTAGACGTCGATGGGAAAATCTGTGTTGGAAGACTCCCCATCCGTAGAAACTAGGGGGTCCTGCCAGGAAACCCTTCGCCCTTTGTTGATAAATTTCCTCCCTTGAAAACGCCATCTATAGACACGTGCTGTAGTATAATCTCTTATATATCTCTCAAATTTCTTATTTTTAAACTCAATGAGATTCTTGAAAAGCATCCAATTTAGACTTCAATACATCAAAGTCTGGTGGTGAGCTGGTGGAGTTAGATGTTACAGCATATTTAAGGGTGTCTATTTCCTCTGTTAAAGATTCAACTTGTTTATTAGAATAATCTATGATTAATAGAATCAAATCAAAGGAGCACTTAGATGTAAGCACTTATGTTTCTATGGAGCGGAGAGCGATGGTCAGACTATACAGAAAAACTACGGATAGAAACGCTTACTTGGACTTTAAATCATTTCACCCATATCATTTAAAATACAATCTGCCTTATGGATTGTTTTTAAGAGCTAAAAGGAATTCTTCCATTGAGAATGACTTTGATAGGGCTAGCAGTACTATCTCCTCGTATTTACATCATAAAGGCTATTTGGATAAGATCATTAAGGATAACCTAGCAAGAGCTAGGGCAGTACCTAGGGACAGATTGCTTCAACAAACTGTTAGGACATCGGAGAATAGATTACACTGTTCATTTGTATTTTCACCATTCTCGGGCCAAATACAGAATATCATTAATAGACATTGGCACATCATTAATCATATACCGGGTTGCTCCTCTCCACCTAGGATAGGGTTGAGGAAATGAAGATCGATTCAACAAATAGTGAGTAGAACAGACCACGAGTCCCATCTCTTACCCAAGCAACCATCGATAGTGGGTCATTTTAGATGTGGACAATGTATACATTGTGCTTTAGCCTGGCAGACCAAAATGGTCTCGATCCGCAGCAGCAATTATGTTTTACATTTAAGACACTTTTCAAACTGTAACAGCTCGGGTTGCATTTATCTATTGATCTGTTCTTGTGGACTAGGTTATGTGGGGGTGACTTCCCGCAAAATAAAAACTAGGGTGGGGGAACATAGGTCTAAGATTCGTAATAAGAACCTGTCCGCACCATTAGTCAGCCACTTTATGGAAGTAAATCATAATGACCAGGACTTTAAATTTGTAGTACTTGAATGTATCAAACAGCAACCATATCACCGTATTAATGTAGATATTGCTTTAAGACAGAGGGAGAGTTTCTTCATTCACCGGTTCAACACATTGCACCCATTTGGGCTTAATCAAAAAATTGACTATACTTGTTTCCTGTAATTAACCAGCTGTGTAAAAGGATAGCTTTAAAAATGTTCTTTGAGTAACTGTGGTTAACGTCCATCGACACTAAAAGAATAAACAAGTGAGGTCTAGGACACGATAAAACTGATAAATAATACTATAAATTGGACTTTAACATCATAGGTAAAGGTAAAGGTTTCCCTTGCTCGAAAGCCAGTCGTATCCGACTCTAGGGTGCAGTGCTCATCTCTGTTTCTAAGCCGAAGAGCCAGCGCTGTCTGCTTCTGCAGACGTTTCCGTGGTCATGTGGCAGGCATGACTAGACACTGGAGCGCATGGAACGCTGTTACCTTCCCACCGAAGTGGTCCCTATTTATCTACTTGCAATTTCTTGCTTTCGAACTGCTAGGTTGGCAGGAGCTAGGATGAAGACGGGAGCTCATTTCCGTCCTGCAGTACTCGGGAATCAAACTGCTGACCTTCCGCTTCCCAGTCAGCGTCTTAGCGACTTGAGCCACTGCAGTACCATCATAGGTAATGTATAATTCCTTATTCCAAGATCGTGTATATATGTATATATGTATATTTTGTATATAATTGATTAGTAATTATGTTTAAATTGTTGTTTAGATCCCTGAGGAAATTACTGAAAAATCCTGTATCAAAAGGATTTCGGATCTTTTGTGTTTTATATTTTGAGAAGACTGCAGTATTAAATCTGTGCCTAAATCTGTCCCCCACTTTTTTGCATTTGGTTTAAGGCACCATCTATGAAAGCAATTCGTCATTGCAGATATATCTGTTGTAAAGGTCTCTTCTGAGGCCTCAAACAACCTGTGCATCGTAGCTATCACCCAGTTGTCAGCATACCTAAACTTCCTGCTTTGTGTAGCTGGCAGGTCAGCTATATACTGATGTGGCTTGGAGGGGCCTTTTAGCAGGCCCCTGAGCATTCATACGCAAACATAGACATGCATGCAGAAACAGACAAATAAAGACACACAGACAGCTGCTGACAAGACACAGTGTTGCCTTTTTCAGGGCTGGAGAGATCTCTGGAACAAAGGACTCTCAGCCTGTTTTAGTAACCATACAGGAAGGGGGGGAGATGCTTATTGGTGCAAGCAGTCATGTGAATGCATCATGGGCATTTGGCTGTGCTGCTCATGATCAGGCTTGGAAAAAACAGGAAATTAGATGTGCTGTTATTATGGGAGATGAGTCATCTGTTTGGCCCTCTGAACAGAAAAACACAGTCTGGCATCCCAAGCTGCCTCTTCCTGTTAGGAAGGCCCTTTGGGGAGACTGTGAAAAGAACCCTAACGTCCCAACAACATACAATGTGAAGAGCAATGGGACCAAGACCAAACCTTGAGGTAAGCCATTGTTGAGGGTTTTTCTGGAAGTCATCTTGTTGCCAAAAATAACCTAGAAGCCGTGTTCCCTGATCATGCTATTGATAAGTTTAGTAGTTCTTTGGCATTTTACAGTTTTCAAAAGTTTACATATCAGGGCCTGGCACCACACAATGCCATATGCTGTGGACAAATCAATAAAAATGGTAGATATTTTTAGCTTCTTCTGATAGATACTTTTGTGAACATTGTTAGTGACAAAACCTGGTCCACACAACTTCTCCCAAGACGAAAGCCAGCCTGCTAAATTGGAATCTTAGTAAGTATTTTAGCAGTAATTCTGTTATATACTACTCATTCCAATAGCTTGTAAAGTTTTCAGGAGGGCTACAGGGTGATAAGGTTGATCTATGGGTTCACCTGCTTTTAACAAAGATATGATTTTAGCATGTTTAAGTTTATGGGGAATTTCTTTGAAGAGAATTGAAAAATTGTGCTATCCAAAACCCTGTGCAAATAAAGAACTCTGGGTGAATGCCGTCAAAGCCTGGTGCCTTTCCGGGTTTCATATCCATTATAGCCCTTTCGACTTCATCAACTGAAATATCTTGTGAGTATTCTTGCAATGTGTTGCTAAGGGATTTAAGTTCCCATTGGATTGGATTTGTTGTTTTTAATGTCTTTTTCCTTTTGTTGTTGATATAATGTGGGATGCTATGCAGTTTGGATCAATTATTGCATTTTCTCACATTATACGACTTCCACCTCCCAATTTATGTAAAAAGGACCAAGCTTTCCTGCTAGACATTTTACAATCAATCTTCCCCATAGTTTCCATCCACCTTTTTCATCTTGCAGCATCCAAGCTGTGAATTAGCTCATCAGACACCTCTCGATCACCAGTTCTTAGGAATTCTTTGTACAATTCTTCACTTGTATTATCTCATCCTGGCACATATTCCTTCCAGTAGCCTCTAGGTTCTCAACCTTTTAAAGTCATGTCATGTTTACTCAGACAGCTTTGGGGGCAGGAGGGAATAAGTTCCAATCTCTACCAGTATTGGGCAGGCGGTGTTCACTGTGAGGAAAATCTGGCAGAACATTTCGAGTTGAAATAAGTGGATTGAGTTTTTCATCCACAGTTATGAAACATAAATCAGCGCCATATTCCTGTCTCCATGCCACTGACTTAAAGGAAGCTCAAACTTTAGCATCAAAAATTAGGTGCATATTATTCTCTTCAGCCCATATTACCAGAATTTCCCCAGTTCTATCATTTTCTTTCTATCGTCAATTTGTGTGGTGGCTATCAAAGTTGCCAACAAATACAGTGGGATGTCTCAGCACATGTACTGGCCTAGGGTTGTCATACATCCTGGAAAACTGGAAATGTCCCAGATTCAAGGTTGGAAAATTATCCTGGCCAGTTCTATAAATAAAAAGCCTCCCCATCTTTTTAATGCAGGCAGTTTTAATGTGGTTAGTTTTAATAGGTGGGTGGGTATGTTGAGGTTTTAATTGTTTTTAATATATATGTTTTAATCCTGTTGTGAGCAACCCTGAGTCGGGTTCACCTGATTGGACGGCATAGAAATTTGAGCAATAAATAAAAATAAATAAATAAAGTCCCGGATTTTTAAAACTTACTGATTGTGTCTTATAGCACACCATTAAAATAAATTTGAACTCTCGCCATCAAATGAGCAATTTCCTGCCACATTGGAGTTGGAGTATACCTGGAGACAAATCTTAACATCCTCACCTTACATCACCACCCCATAAGTGTGACCAGTGTGTTTCCTAGAACTGTGGACATTAAAAGTTGACCACGATGCAACTTCTCAGAAGTACAACAGATCATCTTACAGTAAGAATTAACTGTTGTAAATAAATTCATTTATGAATTGTTATATTTAATGTGAATGTTTTATACCTGTTTAGTGTTCAAGAACCAAGACAATAGAAACAGCCGAAGTCTGGCTTAACTCGTCTTTATTGCATGATGGCCAGGGGGAACATGTGGTAATGGCGGACGAACAGCTCAATATATACAGTGGCTATACATTTGAATGTGGCTCCTCGGTAGCTTATTGGCTACTGTCTGCGTGACATCACCCTCAGTCACGCCCTTCTTGTCCAGGTGAGGTAGTGGCGGGAATCTTCCCGTGGCTGTAGGTATTTGGGGAAATGGTACCATGTGAGCTGGGCGCTCACTACTGCCCCCAGTGGCCACTAGCTCGCGTCCTCATACAGAAGGTTACAGTATTACTATTAGGGATTGTTACATCCACTCATTCGAGTGGTTACATTCTTAAAGGCACATTATATTCCATACACAACACCCCTCCCCCCTAGGATGAGACAAAGTCTCTCATCCAATATGGTTTATTGCATAAGCGTTTTGGGCGCAAGGCTGGCTGGCTGGCTTGTCCCGGGGCGCTATCACTTCTGTGTTTCCTGGGCTCTTCTCCTGCAACAGGAGAGGGAAACTCGTTAGCGACTTGCTGTGGTTCTGCGGTTTTTGGGGTAGGGGTAAACTCCATTGTGGGAAAACCGGGGGCATTGGGGGCTAACGAAAAACCCTGCTTCTCGCTTCGATGGGTGGGGGACCACTCCGAAAAACTCCCTCGGTTTTGTAACTCAAGGTCAAATTCATCTTCCGGAATATCTATGGGGGCATCCTCCAGGATATCTACGGGGACAAACTTATTCCCTTCCCCCCTCGGTGGGGACCACTGGCTCCCCCTCCTCCCCCTTGGGCTGAACGGGTGGGGGAGAACCCTAACGCTGAGTCGTGATGCGTGGTTTCCACGCCTTGGTTACCCGGAACCCGTCGCCGGAGTTGGTCTGTGTGTCGCCTCCAGAGTAGACCTGTGCTGGTCTCAACGCAGTACGACACAGGTCCAGTTTGCCCAATGACTATTCCCGGAACCCAGGCTGGTCCTGCGTTAACGTAATTTCTGTAATGGACTGGGGCGCCTATTTTGAAACTCTTTGTGCCCGCTATCCCAATGTTCCTCCCAGTGTCTTCCACCCTCATGGGGTCTAGCCTGGTCAGTATCGTAGTCAAATTCCTGCACATTAGGAGTTCTGCGGGCGAGTAGCCCGACGCAAGGGGGGTCAACCTATACCCAAGCAAGAATTGGCATAACTGCAGATTCAGGTCCCCGGGGCCCATGCACCTCAGCGCGTCTTTGGTGGTACGCACGAGGCGTTCTACCTGTCCGTTTGTTGCTGGGTGAAAAGGTGTGGAGGTGATGTGCCTGATGGCGTTTATGTCAATGAACGCCCGGAACTCGGCAGACGTGAAACAACTTGCGTTATCACTCACGAGTACGTCGGGTATACCGAACGAACTGAACACCTTGCACAATTGCTTAATGGTTGCGGCTGACAAGGTGTTTGCCACTGGGATAACTTCCAACCACTTGGAATAAGCATCCACTATGAGGAGGAAAAGTGAACCTCTGAAGGGACCTGCAAAGTCTATGTGCACACGAGACCACAGCCCTTTCGCCGCGTCCCATTCTCTGTGCGGAAGTCGGGCCTCCTCGGGCCGAGAGCTTTGGCAACTCTTGCAAGTGCTCACTATGTGCTCAATATTAGCGTCTAACTGGGGCCAGCAGAAATGGCTCCTGGCCAACGCCTTGGAGCGGACAATCCCTGGATGGCTGACGTGCAGCAGTTTGAGCACTCTTGCTCTCAGGGATTCAGGGACGACCACCCACTGGCCCCAAAGGAGGCAACCCCTCTCCATGGACAGTTCCAACCTCTTCCTTAAAAAAGGAGCAAATTCTGCCGCTGGTGAAAATGTTGGCCACCCTTTTTGCACCCATGACCTAACTAGGGCCAACGTCTTATCTCTGCCTGTCGCCTTGGCAATTTCTGCAGGTACTATTGGGGGTGAATCCAGGACCTCTATCATGAGCACTTGGTGGTTTTGCTCCACCTCACACATGGGGTTGCCCATGAGGGGCAGGGGTGACCTCGACAGTGCGCCCGCATGGCTTATGTCCTTTCCGGGACGATAAACCAGTGTGCTCTGGTACGTGTTTAAAAAAATGACCCACCTTAGCATTCTAGGGGACAGGATCTGTGGTGTGGGCTTGTCTGCGGTGAAAATGCCTAAAAGGGGCTTGTGGTCTGTCACGATGGTGAAAGGGTGGCCATATAGAAAGTCATGAAACTTCTTTGTTCCAGCAATTATTGCAAGTGCCTCCCTGTTTGTCTGTGCATAGTTACGCTCTGCCTTAGACAGGGATCTGGAGTAGAACGCCATCGGGGCTTCCCACCCGCTTTCCAACACGTGGCACAGGACCGCCCCCACCCCCACTGGAGAAGCATCACATACCAGAACCACTGGTTTCTTGGGATTGAAATGGGTTAGGGTGGCGTCTGAGGATAAGAGTTGTTTCAGCTCATTGAATGCTCTCTCCTGACTCTCGCCCCATCGCCAAGCCTCATCCTTCTTTAATAATCTATGAAGCGGCTTCGCCACCGACGCCTTCCTAGGCAGGAAGGAATGGTAGAAGTTTAGGAGTCCCAGGAACGATTGCAATTCTGGCTTGGAGGTGGGGCGAGGAGCATTCTGAACGGTGGCCACCTTTGATTTGGAGGGTTTTATGCCAACAGGGGTTACCCGGAAACCCAGGAACTCTACCTCTTTTGTGAAGAAAACACATTTGTCTTTCCGCAGCCTCAAACCCGCTTTTTCGAATACCGTCAGTACTTTTTCTATCCTTTCAGCCAATTCTGACTCACTTCCCCCTGTTTTCAATACGTCGGTAAAATATGGCAAGACCCCCTCCAGACCCTTCAAAAGACGCTCCACTAATGATTGGAAAATGCCTGGCGCTGAGTTCACGCCAAACTGTAGGCACATCACCTGAAACGCCCCTTTGTGGGTGACTATCGTCTGCACAGCAGCTGCAGCTGGGGTTCCCGAGAGTTGCTGATAAGCCTGCACCAGGTCCAGCTTCGCAAAACACTTTCCCCCATGTAACCTGGCCAACAGGTGGCTGACTACCGGCACCGGATACGCATTTGGGCGTATCGCCTTGTTAATGGTACAGTTGTAATCAGCGCAAATTCAAACCTCACCGTTGGCCTTTAGCGCTGTTACAATCGGAGTTTCCCACCCCGCAGAATCAACTGGAACTAGAATCCCCTGGCCCACCAAATTGTCCAGTTCTGCCTCTATTTTGTCCTTTAGTGCAAAGGGCACCCTTCGCGGTTTGAGTCTTATCGGGCGGATCTCTGGGTCCAGGTCAAACGCAACTGGGGGCCCCTTGAATTTTCCGAGTCCCTTCTTGAACACCTCGGGATGCGCGGTACACACCTCCTGTATTGGGTCAGTTCCGATAGTATGCACCCCCCCTATGAACAAACCCAGGGGCTTAAACCATTGTGTTCCCAGGAGGCAACAGTCTCCCCCCTTGAGAACAACCAGAGGGAGTTCCGAGGCGTGTTGCTTGTATTGGACCTTGAATTTTCCCACCCCCAACACCGGGATGCTATTTCCCTGCACGTCTTGCAAAGTAGACCTCAGTGCTTTGAGTTTGGGCCGCGCGTTGGGGGAAATTCACAAAAATTCACTCTGGGAAATGATGGAATAAGAGGAACCTGAGTCTATCTCCACCTTAACGGGGACCCCTTGCAACAGAACCTCTACAAAGTAACGTGGGTGCCCCAAGGACACGCTTTGGACTGCCATGTCGTCATCGCTGGGGACTCGCCGGTGCACTCCATGTACCTCGACGTCGCTGTCGTCGGAGATGCGGGCCATGCCATCCTGCTTCCTTGAGGGCCAGATGGCCTCCTGCTTCCTTGGTGAACGGTCTATCGAGCCTTTCTGGTCTTTGCGCTGTCGCCTGCAAACCTTGGCGATGTGGCCTCGCCGTCCACAGTTATGGCACTCCGCCTTCCAGAACGGGCACTTACTGCGGACATAGGATGCCCCGCAGCCGTCGCAACGTCGGCCGTCCTTCCGCACCTTCCGTATGTCCTCGTCCTTGCTGCTCTCCATGGAGGAGTGTGGCGCCCACCTGGCCGCTTGCACTGAGCCTGCTGCCCTGTCGGGTTGTGGGGGCCTTGTCCTGAACCCCTTAACCCCGGCCCTCATGGCTTCTGCCACCTGCGCCGCCTTTATGACCTCTTGTAACGTTGGGGCTGGCTCTTTGTTCATCAGCTTTCGCTGGACCTCCTCGTCCCACAGGCCACACAACATGCGGTCCCTGAGGGCGATTTCCAGGTTCTCCCACTTGCATGGGCCGGCGCCCAAACGGAGGGCCACTGCAAAGGCAGCCACGGACTAATCGGGTGCCTGGACTCTCCTCCAGAATGCGTCCCGAGCCGAGAACATCGAGACCGTGGGCTGGAAATGGTCCCGCATGGCTTTCAGGAGCTGCTTGACCGGAACCTCACCCACCTTCCTTGGAGACACCAGGTCCACCAAAACCTTCATGGCCGGGAACCCGAGCATTCTGATGAGGATGGCCCTTTTCTTCCCCTCGTCCAAGATGTCGGACACCATCAGTGCGCTGTTGAAATCCATCTCGAACAGTTCCCATTCCTCCGGTTTGTTGATGTCGAAACCGGCCTGTGTTGTCTTGATTCCGTGGGAATCCATCATCCCACCTTCGTCGCCAATTTAGTGTTCAAGAACCAAGACAATAGAAACAGCCGAAGTCTGGCTTAACTCGTCTTTATTGCATGATGGGGGAACATGTGGTAATGGCGGACGAACAGCTCAATATATGCAGTGGCTATACATTTGAATGTGGCTCCTCGGTAGCTTATTGGCTACTGTCTGCATGATGTCACCCTCAGTCATGCCCTTCTTGTCCAGGTGAGGTAGAGGCGGGAATATTCCCGCGGCTGTAGGTATTTGGGGAATTGGTACCCCCAGTGGTCACTAGCTCGCGTCCTCATACAGAAGGTTACAGTGTTACTATTAGGGATTGTTACATCCACTCATTCGAGTGGTTACATTCTTAAAGGCACATTATATTCCATACACAACAACCTGTCATTATATTATGTTTGTTTAAAAATATGCTATTTTGTAGATAACCCACCCATTTTTGTTATGTATATGTCTGTCCCAGTTTGTGGGAGAGAATTAATGCAACTCTGTACTGGCCTCAGAATATCTTGTGGTTTGCAGACGTTACAGATAGTCAATTTTTATTATAACTTAGTGTATGCCATTTTCTGAAGATGCTGACATAAGATAAACATTTTGCTTCTCACATGCATGGCTACTCCATGAGAATGATGATATGTTGCTCCAATAATATCATATCCAGGTATCTTCCCTCTGGCATAAAGCCTTTCCTCACTATCGGTGTGCATCTCCAATAGTGCAACTATGTCGACATTAAAATCTATTACATTTTTGTGTAAAAACTGCCATTTACTCTTACTAATACTCTCTACATTTAGTTAGCAATTTTGGATACAGTGTCCAAATTTTATAGTCCTCTGGTCCTGACAAGAAATGTTGATAACCTTGTCAGTCATTATTATTTTTTTAAAAAATGCCTTTCATGGCTCTTGTAGTAAAACTCTTAAAACTTGAGACTCATATGTACTCAGCCAGGAGTTTGTAGTGATTGTCTGGCTGCCAGCAAGGGCTCATTCATTTTACATTACCCAGGGTACCTCCCAGAGGAGGCAAACTAGCTTTACACCCCAGCAGAGACAGAAAGCTGTGAAATGAGACTGCCAGTTTTCACTGGAACCACCCCTTTCCCTTTCCCTTGCCGCTTTTTATTTTTTAAATTGTCCAACATGATATATTTCTAATCTTATGCAGGCCTAAATTTGGAAAGTGTTTTAGGAAAAAACTTGTTTGGAGACAACTGACACTCCAACTGCTCCTTTGCATCTGTTCAGGCAATTACTGAAGGCAGAATGTGGAGAAAAATGATAACAGCCAAAGTGGAGCAAAATAAACCACCCCCTTATGGCAGAAAAGACATGGTTCCCCATGAAAACATCAGACTGCCCTATGCTCTGCATTTCAACATGTAGTTGCTAGTTTTTAAATTGATTTCATCCATGTCAAACCTAATGCAGAACTGGAGGGTAAATGGGCAGAATAGTCACTCTCAATATTGGCATTCCTCAATGAATGGTGATCTCCAGCAAGCACTTTCATCAATCAATCTTTTCACAACATTTCTTTCATATCAGAAATCAGATATAATCATGGCTGTTTTGACTTTGAATGCAGCAGCTCTAAGCAATGATGTTTGTTATATCCATAATGGTCTCCTAGGTTCTTCAGTTACTAAGTTCTTATCTCCCCTGTACTTTCTCCCCATTTATCTTATCTTGAGCAATCCGCGGTAACAATCTGTACTTTTCATTTCTCATTGCAGGCGCACCCCCCAAACAAAGTCTCAGACACCGGTATATGGATAATGCAAGCGTGGCGCCAAAATGGCCACCGCACTCTTTGCGGCCCCCCACCCACCCGGACGCAGACATCCGGGTGAGTTAGGGGGCGTGGCCACCAGCTGCCATTTTAGAAGAAGCGACGGAGAGGAGAAGTTTTCTCCGTCGCTCTCCGTTTATCCTCGGCTCCAGCCTTGTCTTCGGCTGTTTAGCCTTTTCGGCGGTTCTGATCCCTGGAAAGGGATCGTCTTCTTAGCTATGCCTCCCAAAAGGAAGGCCACGGCGTCCAAGCCGCGGCCAAGAGGGAGGACCTTGCCTGGCCCTGCGCTTGCTAGGGGGCAGCATTCAGGTCAGAGGACCGTGACTGCGCCCCCGCAACAGGGCCCCACATCAATTGCACCCACCGTTACCAGTGGGATGGGGCAGATTAGGGCATGGCCCTCGGCTCTCCAGCCTCAGGATGGCCCTGCAGGGGCTTCGGCCCCTGGCCCGCAATTGCCGGCCATGGGTCCGGACAATGGGGGAGGGCCTGGTGCGGTCACCCAGCAGGGCTTGCCTCCGGCCCCTCATGGGCCGGAGTTTTGGGCATGGCCCTATTCAGGGCCTGGCTCCCAGATGGGGGTCCCCAGTGTATCATCCAGTGGGCCGTGTGGCCCACCTGGCCCGCCTTATACCAGGGGTTCTGCGACTGTGGATGCATTGCTGGCACGTTTAGCCGTGCTAGAAGCATCCTTGGGGGTCACTAACAACCCCTCGGGGGGGGACTTCAATGTCGACTGGGGCCCCCTTTTGCCTGCCTGCCACCTCGACAGCCGCCACTCTGCAGCAGGCGGCCAGTAGGGTTGAGCTGCTGGAGACGTTACGGCCTGCGCCGGCCGCGGTCTCGCAGCTCCCCGTTCGTCCTGTACTACAGCCGGGGAGCGGTCAGATGTGGCCCCAGAGCTCGATTGCGGTCACGAGCTCCGACGCCCACCGTGGGCCGGAACCCCCAGTGGGGGCGGCTCACGGGGGTGCACCCAGTGAGTATCAGGTTCAAGCTAATGTTCCCACATCACAGTCCACTTCAGGTGTTAGCTTTCAGTGGCCATGGCCTCGTCATGTCGAGGCGGGTGGGCATCAGTTCCCAGCTTACCCTGGTGCCAATGGGTCCCATACTGGCACAACATTGGGCGGGGGGGTTTCCGCCCCAAGGACTGTACCGGGCATCGCAGGGACTGTACAGGCACTGCTGCTGATGCCCCGTGTGAATACCGTGCCGGTGTCGGCATTGCCGACGGCAGGGTATTCCTTGCCCCTCGGGGATCATTTGTCCCAGGCCACAAGGGAGAAGATTTGGAGGGGAGAGTATGTTGATATTTTCTCCCTATTGAACCGTGAGCCCACCAAGGAAGAGAAGGAGGGGCAGGATGACAGAGACAAGGAGCTGACTCGTCGTCGCAAGCCACCGGGCACTTGGGCCAATTGGTTACCCGCATATCTCATTTATATGGCGGTGTACCTTAGGGCCCGGCCCGATTTGGCTATCCCCATGGTCCAATATTTGGACAATATTTACAGGGCGATGGTGGATTTTCCTGGCCCATCGTGGTTGGCTTACGATGAGGAATTCAGGATGAGGGTGCCCTTACACCCGGAGATGAGATGAGCCATGCCAGAAGTTGTGGCTTTTATACATGACCCCCACGCGCCCAGCGCCTGGGGAGAGGTACCATTGCGGCCATGTCGTCCAGCGAACTACTCCAACGCAGGCTCCCCGCCAAGTGGTGGGGCAGGGGGTTCCAGCACGCTTGCTGTGTTGGAGTTTCTCGGCCAATAGTGTATGCAATAGAAAACAGTGCTGATACAAACATGAGTGTCCCTCTTGCGCTGGACCCACGCCACCTCTGCGTGTCTGCGAGCCGGTGTGTCACGGGGCAGAGGTAGAGGTGGACAGGGAGCAGGCAGAACTGCCACTGAAGGAGCTGGTCAGTCAAAAGGCCCCCTCCCCGGTTAACATATTTATGTTAGAGAGGTAGCTCTCGACTTACCCGAGGAGGGAAGAGGCGAGGTACCTACTCGAAGGTTTCCAGTGTGGTTTTCGTATCCCATTCAAGGGGGTGCGGGGACCCCAAGATGCTCCTAATTTGCTTTCCCTGAAGGATAGGGAGGAGGTGGCCGCCCTAAGTATTGCCAAGGAAGTAAATGCAGGGAGGGTAGCGGGCCCCTTTTCCAGGCCTCCCTTTCCCAATCTTAAGGTTTCCCCTTTAGGTTTGGTTCCCAAAAAGGCCCCTGGTGAATTTCGTCTAATTCACCATTTATCTTACCCTGCGGGTCATTCGGTCAATGACGCCATTCCTGATGACCTTTGTTCAGTCAGGTACACGTCATTTGACCAGGCCCTGCGCATGGTGCGCGCTTGTGGCCCGGGTGCACTTCTGGCAAAATGTGACATTAAATCGGCATTCCGGTTGTTGCCAGTGCACCCGGGTGACTTTGAGTTATTGGGTTTCAAATTCCAGGGAAAATTTTATGTAGATAAAGCCATGCCTTTTGGCTGCTCTATTTCCTGTTCAGCATTCGAATGCTTTAGCACTTTTCTCCAGTGGGCCTTTGTTTGCAGGTCTGGGTCCCGGTCTGTAGCCCATTACCTCGATGATTTTTTGTTCGGGGGTGAACGGTGCTCGGACACGTGCACGCGTCTCCTCACCACATTTCAGATGCTAATGGAGGAACTTGGTGTCCCTTTAGCGCCCGAAAAGACCGAGGGCCCATCAACTACACTCACATTTCTGGGTATTGAAATTGACACGGTTGCGCAGACATCCAGGTTACCTATGGACAAGGTCACACGGATCTCTGCGATGATTTTGGCCTTGCTGGCCAAACGTAAAGTGTCACTTCGTGAGCTCCAAGTTCTACATGGTCATCTTAATTTTGCCTGCAGGGTGGTCACGCCTGGCCGAGCTTTTGCTCGGCGCCTATGTGATGCCATGATTGGGCTATCAAGGCGCCACCACAGGGTCCGACTGACCAGGGGCATGAGGGCTGACCTGTTGGTTTGGCTTAAGTTCCTGCGGGAATTCAATGGGGTATCGTTTTGGAGATCTGACCTATTGGTCTCTCCTAGGTTTCAGGTTCAGTCGGATGCCTCTGGGTCCCTCGGATATGGGATTTATTTTGAGGGGAGGTGGGCCTACGGCCAATGGCCTCCAGCATGGCGGGGCACAGATCGTCTACGTGATCTTACATTCCTCGAGTTCTTCCTGATACTGGGAGCTTTGATGCTATGGGGTGAGGAGTGGGCCAATTCAGTAGTCCATTTCTGGTGTGACAATGCTGCGGTTGTGCACATTGTCAATTCTCAGACATCTAAATCGCCCAGGGTCATGGAGTTAGTTCGCCAGTTTGTGTTACGCAGCCTGCGCCTCAATGTGCTCTTTAGGGTCAGACATGTGCCAGGCATTAATAATGATATTGCTGATGCTTTATCCCGCCTGCAGATCCCCCGGTTCCGCGCCTTGGCTCCGGACTCGGAGGAATTCCCCTCGCCACTTGTGGACGAGATTTGGACATTTGGCAAGGAGAGTTGAACCGGGCGATCGGCATGTCACTCGCACCCCGCACGCGTAAGGCGTATCAACACGCATTTAAACAATTTTGTGGGCAACTTCGGTTGCCCGAAATGTGGCCCATTCCAGTTGAACATGTTCTTCAATTTATGGTTTACCTGCACAGTCTGGGCCTAGCTCCCTGCACCATAGCATCCAGGCTGTCAGCACTGGCATTCATGGCCAGGGTGAGGGGTTTTGCTGTCAACATAACTGATTTCCGTATACGACATGTTTTGGAGGGGTGGACACGGGAACGTGGATGCTGCCCGGACACTCGCCACCCAATTTCTCCAGGGGTCCTTACCCACCTTGCACGAGGCTGGCATAACCTGTGTTTTGACAGGTACGAGGCGGCTGTCCTTCAGGAAAGGATTGAAGACCTGGCTGGCAGGGCAGGTGTGGGGCCCGAATAGGAACACGGTCCCCGCCTGCTGGCTTATGTAAAGAATTAAGAACTCTCTCTTCTTCTTTTTATAGTGGGTGGGATGGGTGGGTGGGATATGGGTTTTTTAAAGTGGGTGGGATATGGGTCTTTTAAAGTGTTTTTATATGTTTTTAGAACTTGTTGTAATGCCGCCCTGAGTCGGGTTCTACCTGAGTGGGCGGCATATATAAATATGACTATTAAATTAAATTTAAAAAATAAATTAAATTTCTTGAGTTCTTTCCAATCCTGGGAGCTTTGATGCTATGGGGCGAGGAGTGGGCAGACTCAGTGGTCCATTTTTGGTGCGACAATGCTGCGGTAGTGCACATTGTTAACGCTCAGACGTCTAAATCACCCAGGGTGATGGCGTTGGTCCGCCAGTTTGTGTTACGTAACCTACGCCTTAATGTGCTTTTTAAGGCCAGACAGGTATCAATAATGATATTGCTGATGCTTTATCCCGCCTGCAGATCCCCCGGTTCCATGCCTTGGCTCCGGACGCAGAGGAATTCCCCTCGCCACACCCGGCCGAGATTTGGACATTTGGCAAGGAGAGGTGAACCGGGCGATCGGCATGTTTTGGCGCCCCGCACGCGGAAGGCGTATCACCATGCTTTCGTTCAATTTAGAACTTTTTGTGTGCAACTTCCCGAAGTGTGGCCCATTCCAGTGGAACAAGTTTTACAATTTATGGTTTATCTACACAGTCAGGGCCTCGCTCCCCGCACTATAGCATCCAGGCTGTCGGCACTGGCATTTATGGCCAAGGTGAGGGGTTTCGCTGACAACATGAATGATTTCCGCATACGACATGTTTTGGAGGGGTGGACGTGGGAACGTGGCCGCCGCCCGGACACTCGCCACCCAATTTCCCCAGGGGTGCTTACCCACCTTGCACGAGGCTGGCATAACCTGTGTTTTGACAGGTACGAGGCGGCTCTTTTTCATGCGGCTACCACGGTGGCCTTCTTTGGAGCGCTCCGCATCAGTGAGTTGGTACTACTGTCTAAGGCGGATGCGGCTCGTAGGGGACTGGAACTCGACGATGTCTTTGTTTCTAATGAGTGGGCTCAGTTGAGGATACGGTCCTCAAAAGTTGATCAGCACAGCGTAGGCAGTGGTGTTAGACTGCTACGATGTTCAATTGCAGACATCTGTCCGGTTGGTGCCCTACAGGAGTTCTTGGCAGTGCGTTTCCTAGGGGAAACTAAAAGGTCGGATCTCCAAAAGGAGACCCCGTTGAAGTCCCACAGGAATGTGAGCCAAAACAAAAGGTCAGCCCTCATGCCCCTGGTCAGTCGGACCCTATGATGGCGCCTTGACAGGCCGGACATGGCATCACATAGGCGCCGAGCAAATGCTCTGCCAGGCGTGACCACCCTGCAGGCAAAGTTAAGATGGCCATGTAGAACCTGAAGCTGAAGCTCATGAAGTGACACTTTACATTTGGCCAGCAAGGCCAAAACAATCGCGGAGATCCGGGTGACCTTATCGATGGGCAACCGGGATGCCTGTGCGACCGTGTCAATTTCAATACCCAGAAATGTGAGCGTAGTTGATGGGCCCTCAGTCTTTTCGGGCGCTAAAGGGACACCCAGTTCCTGCATTAGTGTCTGAAATGTGGTGAGGAGACGCGTGCACGTGTCCAAGCCCCGTTCACCCCCGAAAAAAAAGTCATCGAGGTAATGGGCTACAGACCGAGACCCGGACCTGCGAACAAAGGCCCACTGAAGGAAAGTGCTAAAATGTTCAAATGCTGAACAGGATATAGAGCAGCCAAAAGGCAAGGCCTTATCTACATAAAACTTCCCTTGGAATCTAAAACCCAATAGCTCAAAGTCCCCCGGGTGCACTGGCAACAATCGGAATGCCGATTTAATGTCACATTTTGCCAGGAGGGCACCAGGACCACAAGAGCGCACCGTTCGCAGGGCTTGGTCAAAAGACGTATACCTGACCGAACAAAGGTTATCAGGAATAGCATCATTGACAGAATAACCCGCCGGGTAAGATAAATGGTGGATTAAATGAAATTCCCCCGGGGCCTTTTTGGGTACCAACCCCAGAGGGGAGACCTTCAGGTTGGGAAAGGGTGGTACAGAAAAGGGGCCTGCCACCCTCTTGGCCTCTACCTCCTTAGCAATACTCAGGGCAGCCACCTCCTCTCTACCCTTCAGGGACAGTAAATTGGGTGCATCTTGGGGTCCCAACACTCCTTTGAATGGGATACGGAAGCCCCACTGAAAACCCTCCAGGAGGTAGCTCGCGTCCACTCTCCTTGGAGAAGTTGAGAGCCATCGCTCCAACATATACACATTAACTGGGGAGGGGGCCTTTTGTCTGGCTAGCTCCATCAGCAGAAGCTCTGCCCGCTCCCTGTCCACCTCTACCTCTGCCCCGTGACCCACCGGCCCGCGGGCACGTGGCGGCAGCGTGGGGGCCAGCGCAAGAGGGACACTCGTGTTTGTATCGGCACTGCCGCTTATTGCACATGCCATTAGCCGAGAAGCTCCAACACAGCAAGCGGGCTGGAATCCCCTGCCCCGCCAGTTGGCGGGAAGCCTGCGTTGGAGCAGCTCGCTGCACGGCATGGCCACAATGGTACCTATCCCAGGGAGCCGGATGCGTGGGGGTCATGTACAATAGTCACAATTTCTGACAGGGCTCATCCCATCTCATCTCTGGGTGCAAGGGCACCCTCAATTCTGAATTCCTCATCGTAAGCCAACCACGATGGGCCAGGAAAATCCACCATCGCCCTGTAAATATTGTCCAAATATTGGACCATAGGAATGGCCAGGTCAGGCAGGGCCCTAAGGTACACCGCCATATAAATAAGATATGCGGGCAACCAGTTGGCCCAGGTGCATGGTGGCTTACGACGGCGGGACAGTTCTTTGTCTCTGTCATCCTGTCCCTCTCTCTCCTCCTTAGTGGGCTCACGGTTCAATAGGGAGAATATATCCACGTACTCCTCCCGCCAAATCTTTTCCCTCGTGACCTGGGACAAATGATCACCAAGGGGCAATGAATAACCAGCCGTCGGCAAGGCCGTCACCGGCACATTAGGTACACGGGGCATACATAGCGGAACCTGGACAGCCCCTGCGATGCCCGGCACTGCCCCGGGGGCGGAAACCCCCACCCCCAATGTTGTGCCAGTATGGAGCCAAGGGGCACTGAGATAGGCTGGCAACTGATGCCCACTTGCCTCGACTTGACGAGGCCACGGCCACTGAACCCCACCACTGGAAGTGGACTGTGATGTGGGCATTAACTTGAACCTGATACTCACTAGGTGCACCCCCGTGAGCCGCCCCCACTGGGGGTTCCAGCCCACGTCGGGCATCGGAGCTTGAGACCGGAATTGAGCTCTGGGGCCACACCTGACCACTCTCCTGCTGTAGCTCTGGACGAACAGGGAGCTGCGAGACACCGGCAGGCGCAGGCCGGAGCGTCTCAAGCAGCTCAACCCGGCTGGCCGCTTGCTGCAGTGTGGCAGCCATCGAGGTAGCCGGTGAACACGAATGGCCCCCAGCAGAGAGAGAAGGGCCCCCTGCCATGGGGTTGTGTGCAATCCCCAAGGATGCCTCAAGCACAGCTAAACGCGTTAGCAACGCATCCACTGCCACAGATCCCCCAGTATAAAGTGGGCCGGGTGGGCCGGACGGCCCACCAGGCATTTGACCAGGAACCCCAAAGTGAGAACCTGGGCCCGAATAGGGCCATGCCCAAAACTCCAGCCCATGAGGGGCCGGAGGGGGAACGTGTTGTTTTGTCGCCGGGGCCTTCCGTTTGGGAGGCATATCTCTAGAAAGAACAGGATCCCTTTCCAGGGATCAACCTTACGCCAAAAAGCACAGAGCAGCCACCAAGCCAAAGGCTCTGTGCAACTCCTTCCTTCCCAGCCGGGAAAGACCAAGGGCTAAATAGCCGAAGAGTCAAGGAACAGCGACGGAGAAAACTTCTCCTCTCCCTCGCTATTTTTTAAAATGGCAGCTCAGCTGCCTCGTGGCCACCCCTTTTATAGAGGGGTGGCCACGCCCCCTAACTCACCCGGATGTCTGAGTCCGGGTGGGGTGGGGGGGCTGCAAAGAGCGCGGCGGCCATTTTGGCGCCGCGCTTTCATTTCATGACCAAAGTGTTCTAGCATGTCTAGCAGAAACAAAGCAAAAAATAAGTGCAAAAATACGGTGACCCTGCAGAAACCATCACATTTATTTCAGTGTGAGCTTACATGGTTTGCAGTTCACTTCCTCAGACACTTTTGGATTAACAAGATTGCAATGCACTGTTAGTTTCTCCTGTGCCACAATACTTTTGTCAACAACACATCACTTTTGATTATTAGCTTTCATTCAGGTGACTGGCAGCTTCTAGCTACCAAATACCTTCCTCCTATTTTAATAAAAGCTGGGGGAAAGACATTGGTAGTCATGAGATATATTGTGAATTAGGTCATTGTAAATCCCAGGTATTTTTTCAACAAGAAACTCCAAGTTCTGTCTTGCTGGGGAATGGACCAGCCTTATAGGCTAACACTTTCTGTCTTGGTAGATATGTTATCCCATGGTTGGAGAATGGATTTATAGATAAACTGTCAGTAGAAAACAATAAATCTCCAGTCCTTCTGATGAGGAAACCGATCCTGCACAATTTCTTCCTGGAAATTTCTGATATTGCAAAGGGAAGAATGGAACACTGTATTGTATTCAGTAATAACAAGCATCACCCCAATGTTCAAGAGTTGAGTGTGAGCTTCTTGAAAGGGTGGTTGCCTGTTTAAATGAGAACAGCAGCAAATGGGGATACTTATAGCATGTGCTCTTACAAGCCTCCAAAGGGTCGGAGAAATGTCTATTTCCATAGCCAGAATATTTTAAAGTGAGATATCTCATCACACAACCAACAAGTTAGATGTAACAACTATGTCTGATAAGTAACTTAAGTGTCAGTGCTGACCTAGTAGGAGAAATATCTTGTATTTTTTATGAAGAATGATAGGGAATATAAGTATTACAATACACAGGTAATTTAATGAAAACAGATCCTCAAACAAATATGAAAATAGAGAATGGAGCCATTTTATCCTCCTTGTTCCATGTGTTTTCTACACTGTTTCAAACCTTTCAATGACTTTTCTCTTTCCAACTGGGGAAGCATGTTGGACTAAGAGTGCTCTTGATGGAAGATGCTAAAAAGATATGTGAAAGATTCTGGCACAGCAGAGATGAAAACATTATGTATCTCAGAATATTTGGAAATCTCTATAGCTATGAGAGGACATTTTAAATTGTATTTTCAGGATAAAAGGACATTGTAAACATATATATTAGCTGAAATCCTGTGGCATAACTACACCTGTGGAAGGCTGATGACATTATTAATAGAGGGGGATTTTAAAAAAATTAAACACTTCCTATTTCTGTCTTGTAGTTTCCACAGCTCCCATGTAATCCTACTGTAAGAGGCAAAGTTTAGAAGGAGGATGTCTATAATTACTGGTGATAATGCCACTCTGAAAGCAGCAGTTTCTATTCTTTAAAGGCTTCCTTCTCTTCTGCCAGAGGTTCTATTGCTTTCACATAGTGAAAAGGTTTACACAGGAGCAATAGGAGTTGCACAGCAGAAGCAGGAAAATTACCCCTGCTGATAATGTCACCAGCCTTCTACAAGCATAGTTCCTTCAACAAGATCGAAGTCAATTGACAATTTTGTAGGAAATTTCAAAAGCCATACAGGTGGGAGGGATTTGGTGTCTCTCCTAGTAATCAATCACAAGGTTTCCTTTTTACTCAGGTCTAGCTGTGTTGTGAATTGAATGTAATTGTAACCACACGAATGAGCGAGTGTAACAAGCTGTAACCACATAGAAGCAATGTAACAAACCACAATAGAACACGAGCTAGTGACCACTAGGGGGAAGTAGCGAGCGTTCAGCTCATATGGTACACATTCCTCAAATACCTTCAGCTGTGTGGGAAAGATTCCCACGCTCACCTCACCTGGACAAGAAGGGCGTGACTAAGGATGACGTCACATGGACAGTAGCCAATGCACTATCGAAGAGCCACATTCAATTGTATAGCCACTGCATAAAAGGAGCTGTTTGTCCGCCATTACCACATGTTCGTACTCTACTCCATGCAATAAAGATGCATTAGGCTAGTCTACAGCTGCTTCCATTGTCTTGATTCCCAAACACTAAATTGGCGACGAAGGTGGGATATGGCTTCCCACGGGGACAAGACACATTCACAGCAACCGGTTTTCGACGTAAACCAGCCCGAGCGATGGGACTGGTTCGAGATGCACTTCAGGAGTACGGTAGCGGTTGCCGGCATCACAGACGCGGGAAAGAAGAGAGGCCTTCTCATCACGATGCTCGGCTATCACGCAGTACAAGCGCTGATGGACCTGGTGGCACCAAGAGAAGTGGAACAGATTGCTGTAGCCAAACTGCTGGTTACCCTGAGAAACCACTTCAAGCCCAAGGTATCCTTCTTCTCTGCCAGGGCTGCGTTTGCGAGGAGGGACCCAAAGCCGGGTGAGTCAGTCCGTGTCCGAGTATGCGGCGGCCCTCCGTTTGGCGGCAACCCCATGCAAATGGCGGGAGTTTCTAGACATGGCCCTGAGGGATAGGCTGCTTTGCGGGATGCGAGATGGGGACACCCAAAGGAAGCTCATGACCCGTGGCCACGACCTCACCTTCAAAGAGGTTCTGCAAGAGGCTCAGGTGGCTGAGTCCACAAGGGCCGGGTTCAAGCTCCTCAAAGCGAAGCCACCACAAATTGAGGCAGCTGCATCAGCAGTCCAGGCGACTTGGAGGGCGCCCCCTGCCCCATGCTCGCCCACATCCTCAGAGGCCTCCGACACTCCAGGCTCCAGTGAAGATGAGGGAGTCCGGAAAGTCAGAAAGGGGCAGAGCAAGAAGAAAGGGAAAGGGAAAGGAGGCCGGCATTGCGATGGCTGCTGAGCATCCCACGAGCGGAGCAAATGCCCATTCCGGAAGGCTGAGTGCCACAACTGCGGACGGAAGGGCCACATCGCCAGGCGGGATGAGAGCAAGCGCCCCACGCGGCGATGGGATGGCATTGGCAGAGTCTATGATGGCGTCAACGACCCAGAGGGGTACCACGTGTACCGAAGAGCACGTGCGGAAGACGATCTGGCCGTCCACAGCGTGCCCTTAGGGCACCCACGTTTTTATGTTGAGGTACTGTTGCAGGGGATCCCCGTTAGGATGGAAATAGACTCGGGGTCCGCCTACTCCATCATTTCCCATAAGTAGTTTTTGCACATTCCCCCCAAGGCGCGACCCAGACTCAAGGAGCTGAGGTCGAACTTAAGGGACGTGCAGGGGAATGGGATCCCAGTGTTGGGGGTTGGGGATTTTGAAATACAGTATAAGAGACTCAAGAAGAAACTCCCTCTAGTAGTTCTAAAGGAGGGGGTGCAACCTCCTGGGAACACAGTGGTTCAAACCCCTGGACATTTTCATAGGAGGCGTCCATGCTATCGGGGGGGGGGATAGCACCCCGAGGTATTCAAGAAGGGACTCGGGAAGTACAAGGGCCCCCCAGTTTCATTCAACCTAGACCCGGCGGTCCGCCCAATTAGGCTCAAGCCACGATGGGTCCCATTCGCCCTGAAGGACAAAATAGAGGCAGAACTTGACAAACTGGTGGGTCAGGGGATTTTAGTGCCTGTGGACTCTGCAGAGTGGGAGACTCCTATTGTTACAGCACTAAAAGCAAATGGGGAGGTGCGGATTTGCGCTGACTACAAGTGTACAATCAACAAGGCAATCCGCCCTAATGCCTATCTGGTGCCAGTGGTGATAATGCTAGTACTTTCACGTCTGCAGAGTTTCAAGCGTTTTTGGAATCAAATGCCATTCGGCACATAACCTCAGCCCCTTTTCACCCCGCAACTAACAGCCAGGTGGAACGCCTGGTGCGAACAATGAAGGAGATGTTGCGGCGCATGGGACCGGAGGATCTGGACCTCCAACTCTGCCAGTTTTTGTTGGCATACAGGGTGACGCCATTGGCATCGGGATTCTCCCCCGCTGAACTCCTCATGAAAAGGAAATTGCATTCGTTGTTAACCAGGTTGGATCCCACCAGGGTGGAGGATAGGGGAAGAAACATAGAGCTCAGGTCCCCAAAAAACTTTGGGATAGGTGAGCCTGTACACTGCAGGAATTACGCAGCTACAGGGCCAGCCTGGGTGCCGGGAGTAGTCATTAACCAAACAGGACCAGTTTCATACTGTGTCGAGACCAACACGGGTCTCCTCTGGAGAAGGCACGCCGACCAACTAAGGCATCGAGTGATTGGGGGGCCGGACAGGGGTTCCCAGCAGCAGAACTCAATGTTAGGGTACTCCCCCACCCGCTTATCCCAAGGGGGAGAAAATGAAGGGCAACAGTCCCAAACAAGGGGGGGAAGAGCAGGCTCGAATCCGTATCCTTTACATGCACCAGTTCTCCCCAGCCCAATGAAAGAGAGGAATGAGTTTGCCCCTGTTGCCCCTGAGTTAGATTTTGAGTTATCAAACTGGGGGGGGGGTTCAGAGTGCTCCCCCACCCATCCAAGCAAAGAGCGGGGGTTTTCTTTAGCCCCTAGTGCCCCCGGTTTGCCCACATCCACATCAGAAACCTATCCCCCTCCTTCTCCTGCCCAACCCATAGCTGCAAGTCGGCAGCGAGTCGCTAACGAGTCATCCTCTCCAATTGCAGGACAAGAGCCAGGAGGACACAGACGAGGGGGCATGGCCAAGTCAAGCATAACGGCCGCATGCCCAAAACGTACATGCGGAAAACCATCTTGGTTGAGGGATTTTGTCCCATCTTAGGCGGGAGGGATGTTGTGTATTGAATGTAATTGTAACCACACGAATGAGCGTGTGTAACAAGCTGTAACCACATGAATGAGCGAATGTAACAAGCTGTATCTTGCAATAGAAACAATGTAACAAACCACAATAGAACGCGAGCTAGTGACCACTAGGGGGAAGTAGCGAGCGTTCAGCTCACATGGTACACATTCCTCAAATACCTTCAGCTGCGCAGGAAAGATTCCCGCGCTCACCTCACCTGGACAAGAAGGCCATGACTAAGGATGATGTCACATGGACAGTAGCCAATGCACTATCGAGAGCCACATTCAATTGTATAGCCACTGCATAAAAGGAGCTGTTTGTCCGCCATTACCACATGTTCGTACTGTACTCCATGCAATAAAGATGTGTTAGGCTAGTCTACAGCTGCTTCCATTGCAGGCGCACCCCCCAATAACGGACTCAGACACCATTGAAAGTGGATAACGGCATTGGGCCACATTTATTGATTCATGCCCTAGTCCGAATTATAAATTTGTATTGGTAAAACGACCAATCATAATTCCTAAGGCAAGCAGGCCGAAGTAACACTGGTAAGGTACCACCCAAAATTGCCAACGGCAATTGGTTACAATGTATCAATTTGTATCAATTTGTTTGTTGACAACAAACAAATTGTTGACCGTAGTCAATATCTAACTAATGACCCCACCCTCTGACTCGTATCCGTGAAATCACGGGGTGATGCATGCTGGTTAGCTATCGCCATCACCCCGTCACCTGGTTCGTCGTTGACCGGACAACGTTTAACTAATTTATTCCTATCTAGTGTTGTCCAGTCAATTGCGAACCTGCCGGATACCTGTGGGTCATAACTGTTTACCTTACCAGTGCTACCCGCCCATGTGACCAAAGTCAACAGTAGTCGTAGAAGAACCCCTATATCAAACCATAGCAACAGTGTGGGATGGGCAAAAAAGCCAGGACCCGGAAGCCAATGTGGGTCCCAGCCAAAAATTCCCACCCGGCCCCGAAGCGACCAGAATATCACACTGTTAACTAGGGAGGGGGTGGAGGGGAAAAACTTCTCCGCTCCGTCGCTTAGGTAAAATGGCAGCTCGGCTGCCTCGTGGCCACCCCTTTTGTAAGGGAGCTGGCCACGCCCTAAACTACCCGGATCATTCGTCCTGTGGGGGGGGGGCGCAAAGAGCGCGGCGGCCATTTTGGCGCCGCGCTTGCATTGCAGGCGCACCCCCCAATAACGGACTCAGACACCATTGAAAGTGGATAACGGCATTGGGCCACATTTACTGATTCATGCCCTAGTCCGAATTATAAATTTGTATTGGTAAAACGACCAATCATAATTCCTAAGGCAAGCAGGCCGAAGTAACACTGGTAAGGTACCACCCAAAATTGCCAACGGCAATTGGTTACAATGTATCAATTTGTATCAATTTGTTTGTTGACAACAAACAAATTGTTGACCGTAGTCAATATCTAACTAATGACCCCACCCTCTGACTCGTATCCGTGAAATCACGGGGTGATGCATGCTGGGTAGCTATCGCCATCACCCCGTCGCCTGGTTCGTCGTTGACCAGACAACGTTTAACTAATTTATTCCTATCTAGTGTTGTCCAGTCAATTGCGAACCTGCCGGATACCTGTGGGTCATAACTGTTTACCTTACCAGTGCTACCCGCCACACGGAGGGGCTTCAAAGAAGGCCTGACGCCCCCCCCCAGACCGTCAGCTCGGTCAACAGGCCTGCTCGCCAATCACCCAACAGGAGATCCATACCTCCTCGCGACAGATGGACCCCATCCCCTGCATACAAATCATAATTTTCTAGTCCAATAGCGGGGTGACGACTGACCCGTCCCCAAGCCCTGTCAGCAAGGAACCGCGCCACAGCCCTATTGACCGCGCGCCTAGCGCGGTCAAGGGCCATGAGGTCAACTCCTCCCCTGTAAGAATGGCGCGGGACCATGTCCGACCAAACCAGGGTTGCGTGAGGCCAGACGTAGTGCAAGTAGGTGAGGTCCTCGCAAATCGCATGCTTGAGCGACAAGCCGGTGACCTGACCCAAATCGTTGCCCCCCAGGTGCATGATGAGAATGTCAGGCGGGGCAGCACTTCTGCCTGAAAAAAGAAAAGGCAGCAGCTCCCGCCACAACATCCCAGGCTTACCATGCCATGTGAGACTGGTGTGTTCACCCAGTCCCAGTCGGGGTCCCCACTCTGTCGCCGCAGCGTAACGCGCTGCCCTTTGCACGTAGCTGTGGCCCACCAGCCATACTGTCACCGGTGTAATACGACACCCAGGGTCTGTAAGAAAATTGAGGAAAAAAGGAAGGTAAGGTGACTGTATTGGTACTCACGGCGGAAGTGGGCGCACATAAAACTGAAAACATTGTGAACCCCACCTCCCCATGCTGCGTATGTCAGCCCCGGAGTACCCAAAAGCAGCTGCTGTAGAGGCTGCCCCAATACGGAATGAATGTGTGCCATAACGGGCACCTGGTAGGCCCACCCTGGCGAGGGCTCTGCCTGTCACCTTCCAAAACTGAAATTTAGTAAGGGGAGACCCATCCTGGTGACAGAAAAACGGGCCATGGTGCGTGCCACGCAGTGCAAGAAACTCCTGTAGGGCACCAACCGGACAGATGTCTGCCAAAGAACACCGTAGCAGTCTCACACCACTGCCTGCGCCCTGCTGATCAGTCTTAGAGGAGCGTATCCTCAACTGGGCCCAGTCTTTGGCAACATATACATCTTCGAGTTCCAGTGCCCTACAACTTGCATCCGCCTTAGACAGCATCACAAGTTCGCTGATGCGGAGCGCTCCAAAAAATGCCACCGTTGTGGCTGCATGAAAAAGGGCTGCCTCATAATGATCAAAACAGAGGCCTGGCCAGCCCCGGGCCAACTGGGTAAGAACCCCTGGGGAAATAGGGTGCCGGTCGTCCGGGCAACGCCCGCGCTCGCGCACCCACCCCTCCAAAACATGTCTCACACGGAAGTCAGAGGTGCTGTCCACATGACCCCCCACCTTGGCCATGAAAGCCAGCGCCGAGAGCTTGGATGCTATGGTGCGAGGTGCGAGGCCCTGGGAATGCAGGTGAACCATGAACCGCAGAACATGATCCACTGGGATAGGCCAGGTCTCTGGCAGGTGAAATTGGGCAGAAAATGCCCTATAAGAATTAAAAGCTTGTTGATACGCCTTACGCGTGCGGGGCGCCAGTGACAGGCCGATCGCCCGGTTCACCTCTCCCTGCCAATGGTCCATATCTCGTCCGGGAGTGGCGAGGGAAATTCCTCCGCATCCGGGGCCAAGGCACGGAACCGGGAGATCTGCAGGCGGGACAAAGCGTCGGCAATATCATTATTAACCCCTGGGATGTGCCTAGCCCTGAACAAGACGTTGAGGCGCAGGCAGCGCAGCACAAACTGGCGCACTAGGTCCATAACCCTGGGTGATTTGGAAGTCTGTGCATTGACAATGTGGACAACAGCAGCGTTGTCACACCAGAAATGCACGACCGAGTTGGCCCATTCCTCGCCCCACAGCATCAAAGCCCCCAGGATAGGAAAAAATTCAAGGTATGTGAGATCACGCAGGCGACCAGTGCCTGCCCATGCCGGTGGCCACCCACCATAGGCCCACTTCCCATTGAAGTACATCCCATAACCCAGGGATCCTGAGGCATCAGACTGGATCTGAAAATTTGGGGAAGCCAGGAGGTCAGACCTCCAAAATGAGACCCCATTGAACTCCCTCAGGAACTGTAACCAGACGAACATGTCTGCCCTGATACCCCGGGTAATCCTGACTCTATGGTGGGGCCTGGATAACCCTGCCATGGCGTTGCATAAGCGCCGAGCAAAAGCCCTACCCGGTGCGACCACCCTGCAGGCAAAATTGAGGTGACCATGTAACACTTGGAGTTCCCTCAGCGATGCCTTGCGCTTGGCCAGCAAATCCGAGATGAGGGCCACTAACCGGGACACCTTATCCCCCGGTAACCTAGAAGCCTGCGCTACTGTGTCGATCTCCACCCCCAGGAATACTAGCTTGTTAGATGAGCCCTCGGTCTTTTCGGGCGCTAAAGGGACACCAAGTTCCTCCATTAGCATCTGAAATGTGTTGAGGAGACGTGTGCACGTGTCCCAGCCCCGTTCACCCCCGAATAAAAAGTCATCCAGGTAATGGGCTACAGACCCTGACCTGCGGACGAAAGCCCACTCCAGGAAGGTACTGAAACGCTCGAATGCAGAGCATGATATGGAACAGCCAAAAGGCATGGCCTTATCAAAATAATATTCGCCCCGAAATTTGAAACCCAGCAACTCGAAGTCGGCCGGATGCACCGGCAGTAGGCGAAAAGCCAACTTGATGTCGCATTTAGCCAGCAAGGCTCACGGGCCGCACGAGCGCACCATGCGCAGCGCGTGGTCAAAGGATGTATACCTGACCGAACAAAGGCCATCAGGGATAGCATCATTGACCGATCGGCCGGCCGGGTAAGACAAATGATGAATAAGGCGAAATTCGCCTAGGGACTTTTTGGGAACCAAGCCTAGGGGTGATACCTTAAAATTGGGGAACGGGGGTGCAGGGAAAGGGCCAGCGACCCTGCCCGCATCAACCTCCTTCCTAATGCTGGCAGCAGCCACCTCCTCCCTTCCCCTAAGAGATAAAAGATTGGGGGCATCCTGAGGGGACCTATCACCCATGAAAGGGATATGGAACCCTTGCTGAAAGCCTCGAAGGAGATACTCCGCATCCTCCCTCTTCGAGTACGATGTGAGCCAACGCTCCAACATACACACATTAATTGGGGAGGGGGCCTTTTGGTACACTACCTCCATCTGCGGCAGTCTTGCCAGCCCACTGTCCGCCCTTCCCTCTGCCACGCGTCCCTCCAGGTCTGGGACACGCAGAGGCTGCGTGGGGACCCGCACAGGTGGGACACTCATGCCTGTACTTGCAATTTTTCCTATTACAGGAACCATTGGACGAGAAAGTCCAGCACAGCAGGCGGGCTGGAACCCCCTGCCCCGCCGCCTGGCAGGGAACCTGAGCTGGAGCCGCTCGCTGGACCGCATGTCCGCAATGGTATCTCTCCCCTGGCGCGGGGCGCGTGGGAGTCATGTACAGAAGCCAAAGCCTCTGGCACGGCTCGTCCCACCTCATCTCGGGGTGCAGGGGAATCCGCATACGAAATTCCTCATCATAAGCCAACCACGAGGGGCCCGGAAAATCGACCATCGCCCTATAGATGTTGTCCAAATATTGGACCATCGGAATAGCCAAATCCGGCCGCGCTCTCAAGTACACTGCCATGTAGATTAAATAAGCCGGCAGCCAGTTGGCCCAGGTACGTGGTGGCTTGCGACGACGTGCCTGCTCCTTGTCCTTCTCGTCCTGCCCCTCCCTCTCCTCCTTGGTGGGCTCTCTGTTTAAGAGTGAGAAGATATCTACATACTCCCCCCGCCATATCTTTTCTCTGGTGGCTTGTGCTAGGTGGTCACCCAGTGGCAAAGAATATCCCGCCGTTGGCAAGGCCGAAACCGGGACCACAGACAACGCGGGCATCTGAAAAGGGGCCTGTGCCGGCCCCGCCACCCCCAATACATTCCCGGCAGGGTAGGGAACACCTATAACCCCAGGGGTCTGGGTAGCAGTTGTCATCGCCGAGTGGGACGCCGGCGGCTGAGCCACCGCACCACCCGCGCGAGGCCAAGGCCATTGAAAGGCCACCCCAGTATTGGCAATGTGTGTAGGTGTATTGGCTTGTACTGCATACTCACATGTTGCACCCCCGCTGGCCGCCCCCACCGGGGGTTCCGGCCCACCGGGGGCGTCGGAGCTCACGACCGCCGCAGAGCTCATCATCGGGGCCTAACCCACACCTGCTTGCTGGCCGGGGAGCTGTGAGGCAGTGGCCGAAGGTGCGCCACGCGCCTGCAGCAGCTCGACCCGTCCCGTCGCCTGCTGCTGCCCGACCGACGGCGCCTCAACACGAACCCCACAAGTAGCCCCAGCATGGCTGGCCCGAGCCAAGGAGGCCTCGAGGGCCGCCACGCGGGCCAGTAAGGCCTCAACGCTGACCAGGGGCCAAGGGCCGGCCGGCCCGCCTGGTAGAGGCGCGGGTACAGGTCCCTGTACCCCAGGGCCCGAATAGGGCCATTGTCCCGCACCGAAGCCCGGAAGGGTCGGTGCAGGTGCCTGCCAAGGCAGGGGGCCACACCACCCCCCAAGGCTAGAAGGCCCCGGGGGAAGCTGCGCCACAACCGCTGCAGGCCCAGCAGAATGGGCAAAGCCAGGAGCGGTGTCCACCGCTTGCGGGCCGGGGGCCGCAGCCCTCCCCAAGCCCATGCTTGGGTCTCCCGCTGCCGGCCAAGGGGTGATCGCCCCCATCCCACCGGTCCCGGCGGGCACCGGCAAAGGCGGCTGCTGGGGAGGCGCCACCGTGGTCCTCCGACCCGGATTGCGCCTCCTACCCGTGCGAGCCGCACTCGAAAGCGCCTTCTTCTTCGGAGGCATCTCACAAAATGCAAAAGGAAGCCGAAAGAGAAGATTCGCCGCCAAAAGGCTTCCAACCTAGATAAAGAGCGACGGAGACACAGGAGGAAAAACTTCTCCGCTCCGTCGCTTAGGTAAAATAGCAGCTCGGCTGCCTCGTGGCCACCCCTTTTGTAAGGGAGCTGGCCACGCCCTAAACTACCCGGATCATTCGTCCTGTGGGGGGGGCCCGCAAAGAGCGCGGCGGCCATTTTGGCGCCGCGCTTGCATTGTCTTGATTCCCAAACACTAAAAGCTGGTCCACCTATTCCTCTCTCACTGATCCACATGGTTCCTTCCTTTGTTTGTATTTGCTCTTATTTCTGTTCTTGGGATGAGACAACATCCAACCTATCTCCTGGTCTCCCATAAAACTTGTGGTTTGAGACCTTATTTCCTCTTTATTTTCCTATGATGTAATCTTCTAGTAGACTTTCCCCCCTTTTAATCAAGATGTCTAAACAGAGTATTCTTCAGAGTGGATCTCTGGGAGAATTTGTTGCTAATTTTGTTTCCATGAACTGTCTGTACTTTTGCAGTGTTATATTAGGTTGTGCTATTTCATTTATTATTTATCAAGAAGCTATTTCTTACTGCTACATGTGTTACAAAACAAAGGTTTCAAGATAAATTATAGGTTATGACCTATAAAGTCCTATACAGCTTGGGTGCAGATTCCAGGAGATTAGATTGGCCCACTGCCCCTCCCTTTTACTTGTCTCTCAGTCAAGCTTTTAATAATTATAAATGAGTCCTTAGATGCTGTTTTTTATTTAAGTTTATTATCTGTTTAATGTTTTGTTTGTTTTTAATGTGTTAATACCATTTAAATTATTTAATATATTTTAATTATCATGCACGTTTAATTCTTTTTTAGCTGTACAATTATTGTGTTTTATTTTTTAAAAAAATATTGTAAGCCACCTTGAATCTCCCATGGGGAGAAAGGAGGCCTATAAAACAAAAAAAATAGACTTAGTAATGTACTTTAAATAGCTGTTAATTCTATTTTTGGCAGAATGAAATCCTGATATATTCAACCATCAATTAGAACTTTTGGCATCTACAACCAGACTAGGATTTGTTCTGTTGTAGTATACTTCAAGATATTTTGGCAATTCTAGTCATGCTCCATTAAAATTACACAAGTTCCTTGTAGACCTAAAAGAAAACAAGATAGCAGTAGCCTGGAGCAGACTTTAATGGTCCAAATTTAAACCTCTGTAAACGAGTCAGTTGTAACTGGAATGCTGGCACATGCTCAGTCCATAATATTTCAAAGAGCATCTCCTGTAGTGATTATGTTTATTTGAAGAAATGTATGTGACTGCCATAAAAGACAAAAAAATGCCAATATGTCACTTCATTTAGAAAAGTAATCTGATTCAGAAAGGATTAAGGTAAAATAATGTCATAGCAAATAAATATAACAAAAGCTGGCAATACTTAAATATATGTCTGAAATAAGCACTGGCATGATTTGAAGTAACCTTTGCAGTTCAACAGCAAAATATGTTAGTGGAGCATGATGAAGTTCTAGGCCAGTCTTCAAAAAATATGTACACCTAAAGGCTAAAGTTAGCACAGCTAACTTTCAAAGCCCTATACGGTTTGGGACCTTTCTACTTGATAGAGCATCTACCCCTCAGAAATCAGGCTCACTTCACCTGTACTTCTCTGACAACTCAACTCCAAGTACTGATTCCCAGGTTGGCTAGAAAGTCTGTTACCCGGCTCCGGCTAATTGGAACACTCTACCTTAGGAGCTGCATCTGATTGACTCTTTAGGGACCTTTAAGAAGCAACTGAAAGCCTTTCTTTTTGATGAGGCCTTTGACAGCTTTATCTTGTTGAAGACCAAGTAGGAGACCCTCCCGTTGTCTTCTGTCACTCAGACTAGTGGTTCCCAGTTCTTATTTTGATTGGAGTGGTTGTTGATACAATGAAGACCAAGGAAAGTTTGTATGACATATGAAAAACAGAAGATGGAGGGAAACGTATTTAGAGATGGTTCATAGCTCACTGGTAGAGCACAAGCTTTTTATGTAAAAGGTTGAAGAGTCAATCTCGAAGAACTGATGGTAGACATGGTTAGCGGGATGTGAAACCATGAAAAATTGTGAAACCTATGTGAAAACCTGGAAAATTGCCACTAGGGAAGACAGATAGTATAAAGTGAGATGGATCAGTGGTCTCATTTGATGTAAAGCACCTTCGTATGTTCCTAATTTGAAACACTCCATTGCCAGAACTGCCACTAGAAAATACAGCCTATATTCCCGTGATGCAGATTCTGAAGTCATTCTTTCTAGCACAGTGAATGAACCATTGTGATTTCACCCTTTTCCCCACAACACTGTAAAATTTTACTTTTTCCATCTTGGAGGGAGGTTTATGATTTTTGATACTGATTCTGGCACTGTTCTCTAAGTTGGTAAAACTGAATATCAATAAATATTGAATTATTTTGGCTATGCAAAACCATTAATACTGAAAGTGTTGCTTGCATCTTTTTAAGCAATTAGGCCACTCTTCTGGGTTTTCTAAGATTGTGCTGTGCTTATCTACTCAACGGGAACATTTCTGCTATGGATGCATTTTCCTAATTGTACACAATTGTGACAAAAAAAGGCCTTGTCTCTCAGTCTCACACCAAAAATAGATATGATATTTTTTTCACATTCTGTCTGAATTTTCCTTCTCTTCTTCATACAGTAGACACCATGTGATGCAAGGGCATGCCCTTTTTCTATGTTCCTGTGTGGTTGTAATAAAGGTCATGATTCTGTCTTTCATCCATGCCAGATCAGTTCATGCATTGCTCCTTTGTTTGATTGATTTATGCCATCTCTCCTATGAGCTAGATCATGTAGAACAAGAGTGGACAATTAATAAAAACTGAGTGGTTACACTGGAGAGTCTGGAACACACTGGAGCCTGCAACACTGCTCCAGAAATTCAGCAGCAGACAGCAATTCATGTGAAACCAGCTGATATTCTGGACACATTTCTATGTATGCAGTGGGGTAATGAAAGCGCGGCGCGAAAAAATGGCCACGGCGCTCTTTGCAGGGGCCCCCCACCCGGACTCGGACATCCGGGTAGTTAGGGGGCATGGCCACTCCTCTATAAAAGAGGTGGCCATGAGGCAGCCGAGCTGCCATTTTAGAAGCGGCGGAGCAGAGAAGTTTTCTCCGTCGCTTCCTCCCCCTTTTCGCCTCTTTGCAAGAGGCTTGATTTTGCTTCTAGGCTTCCTTTTACTTTCTCGCCTCTTTGCAAGAGGCTCGGTTTCCTTTTGAGAAGCGATGGAGCGGAGCAGTTTGCCCCGTCACTTCCTCCTCTCCTAGCCTCTGTTCGAGGCTTTCTTTTAGCTTTGCCTCTTTGTAAGAGGCTCAATTCCGTTTGCAGCACTGGACTGCAGTGGCTCAGGTGGCTAAGAGGCTGCCTGGTAGGCTGACTCGTAGGCTAAAAGTCAGCGGTGCGATTCCGGAGTGCTGAGGAACGGAATGCTTCTCTGTTCTCCCTCAGCCCACCCCCTATTTTTCGGGCGTTCCATTGGGCCAGAGGGCTCGGATGGCAACCCCGCAGTTTTAATGAGCCCAGGCTGAGGGCTCGGGCGGGGGGTGGCACAGGCCTGCCTCGCTGGGGTTCTTACCCCGCTCCTTATTTGCCCGGCTTGGTCATAGCGGCTCACTTGGGCACGGTGTGGGTCATTCACCCAGTGGGGCCATCCAGCCCATCCGGCCCACCTCGTCTTGGTGGGTTAGATGTTGCAGATGCTCCCTTGCCTCCAATTGGGCAATGGAGGCATCAATGGTCATTACTCCGCCACCTCGGATGGTGGGCGTGCCAACTTGGCGGTTCCGGCCCACGTGCCGGCCATGGCTGCGTAGTGGGCCGCCAACAGGGTTGAGCTGCCGGAGGCTTTCAGGCCAGCGTAGGCTGGCGCCTCGCGGCTCCCCATCCGGCCCGGGACGCATGGGAACATGGAGTGAGAGGGACATCGCGAACTCCGATGCCCGCCATGGGCCGGAACCCCCAGTGGGGGCAGCTCGTGGGGGTGCACCGAGTGAGTATCCTGGTCAAGTTAGCACACGTCTGACACTAGATTGTCTTGCTGGGGGGGGGGGGTGTAGTGGCCATAGTCGCAGCAGGACAATTACACTCTGGTTCTAAAGGGGGTTACCACCCCTATGCTTTTATTTACTTCTCCTGGGCCCGTAGGGCCGGTTATATGTTTATCCACTACAATCAGTGCCAAGGGTGGTTCTGCTGTCAGCCGGTTGCTCTATGCCCCTGGGTGCCCACTTGTACTGGGCTATTAGCTAGGCACTGTGGTTTGGGGAATATATTCACATTTTTCCCTCCTCCATTGTGAACTCACTGATTAGGGAATTAGGGGTAGGACGATGGGGTCAAGGAGTTGCCCCGTCGCCGCACCCTGCCCCCCTCCTATGGGGCCGATTGGTTGCCAGCCTATTGGGCATCCATGGCAGGATGTATGAGGGCTCGTCCTCATTTCGCCGTTCCAATGGTGCAGTGCTGG
Source organism: Bradypodion pumilum (assembly GCA_035047305.1). Taxonomy (NCBI): domain Eukaryota; kingdom Metazoa; phylum Chordata; class Lepidosauria; order Squamata; family Chamaeleonidae; genus Bradypodion; species Bradypodion pumilum. The sequence continues at coordinate 209,337,126 of JAWDJD010000004.1, read as the reverse complement.
GTCAATGATGGCAGGGCCATGGTTGTTTTCCCTGGCCCGTCATGGTTAGCATACGTCAAGACCTTAGGCTTAGGGCGGCCCCTTCCCCTATGAGGCCAGCGATGACCCCTGTTGGTGAGTGGGGTTAATGTATGTGACTCTTACATGGTAACACTTATGCTGCGTGTGGAGAGTCCACTTTTGGGCAACCACCTCTACCTTGATCTGGAGCTCCCAGATTGAGCTAGCTGCTACTACCTTCAACGGAGGACATGTTTTGCAGGGTACTGGTGCTAGATCATGGGTTGTGCGATCAGGACTGTGCTCTGGTGAGGCTTCGCTCCTCAAGGGCCGATCAGCCGAGAGAGGCTACTAGCCTGGCGCTGCCATATGTCTGGTCGCTTCCCCACAGGTGTTTGTGGCAGCCCTTGGTTCGCGTCCCGGCCTGTCGTCTGCCACCAAGCTGGGTCTACCCTGACTGAACTGAAATTGGTACCCATCCCTCCTGGTTGGGCACCGCATCAGCTGCGGCTCCGTTTGGGTGCCCAGAGCCCGACATATGTTGCAGGGGCAAGTGTGGATTTGCCCAATTTCCTCTGTCCATTCGGCCCTGCACTGAATGAGTGCCTTGTCTGCCCTCTATTCTCCCTCCTTATTTTACAGACACAGTGTGTTCCCGCACACTGGTGGTAGTGTGGCTGGTGGGCCACAACTCTGTGCACTGGGGCAGTGCAGTATGCCGTTTCGTTAGAATGGGGTCCCCATCTCGGATGATGCATAACCGCGCGTATGCAGTGGTATGGGTGCATGGCATAGAGGTGGCGGAAACTGTTGACATTCCTGATGTCCATTGGGGATGCTGGGCCGCCACATGTTTTAATGCTGCACTTCGGAGGCGGTGATCTTACCGGATTGATGGCCTGGACTTAAAGACTTCCGAGTGCAGTGACCTGGTGTTTATTTGCCATTTATGGCCGTCTACACGATTGCTATGGTCATATATCATGCCGATGCCACTTTGTCCCAGCGTTTGGACCGTGCCCGACGGTCAGTGAACAGGGCTGTTGCCTGGTTCTTTATCTAGAATGGCCCGGGGACAGCCATTTGTAGTCTGGGGATAGGGTTACAGGAATTTGGCCTGTATTCTGGAGATGGGGTTCACCGGTCATCAAGTTGAGGCACCTCTGTTTTGAATGACATGCAAGAGGGCCAGGTGACCGAATTGTCGATCAGGGTGAGCGGCCCCTGCTGCAAGGTGGCAATGTTGCCAAGTGTAAGGTGCCTCTACGAGAGTCACACGTGATGCAGGGCCGCATCAACTTCGCCTGCAGAGTGGTAATACCAGGCAGTGCTTTCGCCTAGTGTCTGGGTCACGCTAGGGCGGGTCTCGTTAAACGAAGCCGCGGGGTACAGCTGATTAGGGGTTTACGAGAGGACCTGTTGGTTTGGCTCACATTACCGTAGGACTTCCATGATGTTGCATCGGGAGGTCTGAGCTTCTGGTCAGTCCCAGTTACAAGTACAGTCGGATGCCTCCGGCTCCCCGGGTGGGGGGATTTAATTAAGGACAGGGGTCTATGCTCATTGACCCAAGGGATGTCAGGGCACAGATCGTGTATGCGATCTTATGTTTCTAACATATCTTCTCAATCCCAGTTACGAATACAGTCGGATGCCTCCGGCTCCCCGGGTGGGGGGATTTAATTAAGCACAGGGGTCTATGATCATTGGCCCCAGGGATGTCAGGGCACGGATCATTTACGCGATCTTATGTTTCTAACATATCTTCTCAATTCTGGGTACCCTTTATGCTCTGGGGGACAGGCGGCCTGATTCTGTGCTTCACTTTTGGTGTGGTAATGCTGCGGTGGTGCACATTGTCAATGCCCAAACGTCTAAATCACCTGAGTCATGGCCTCAGCTTGCATATTGTTCTGGGGTTCATGCGCTTTAAGGCGCTTCTTTGGGCTAAACGTGTGCCAGTCATTTATAACGATATTGCTTATGCTTTCCCCCGCCTGCAGATCGCCCGGTTCCGCGGCTGGTGAGCCACCCTCTCCACTCCTGGCTGTGATATGGTCATTTGGCAAAGAGACGTGAACCGGGTGAATTGCATGTAACTCGCACTGTGCATTGGCATCTAATCCTTCGCTTTAGAGCCTTTTTGTTGGTAAAGGCAATTGCCCAAAAGGCGGCCGACATTGGTTGACTGGGTTTTAGATTGTATAGTCTGCCCTATGATCTGGGGTTGGCTCCACGCACCATAGCCACCAGGCTTTGAGCATTGATACTCATGGCCAAAGCACAGGGCTTTCCTGACTATGCAAGGGTCCTCTGAATAAGCCATTTATTAGGGAGGTGTACACGTGTACGTGGCTGCCACCTGACACACGTCGCCCTGTTCTCACAGATATTCTGACCCACCTTGCACGAGGTTGGCATAGACTATATTGCAGTAGGTAGGAGGAGTCTCTTTTCATGCAGCTACCGATGTAGTCTTTTTCTGGAGCTCGACAACTCAGCGAGCTGGTCCCATGGTCAAAAGGGGACGTGTTTTGTAGGGCACTGGAACTCGAAGATGTCTATATCAAACAAGAGTGGGCTCAGTTGGGGATTCGTCCCTCGAAGGCCGATCAGCATGGAGTGGGCAGTGGTGTATACTGCCATGACATACATTTGCTGACATCGTTCCGGTTGGTGCCCTACATGCGATTGGCAGTGCCTGCTGCATGCCCTAGCCTGTTTTTCTGCCACCAGGAAGGGTCTACACTTACCAAATTTAAGTTCCGAAGGGTGACCGGTACCGCGCTTCCCAGTGTGGGGCCCGTTATGGCACCCATTTACTTAGAATAGGCGTCGCTTTGACCGCGGCTGCGTTTGGGGTACTCGGAGGCAGATATAGGTGGGCACATGGGGGTGTGCACATATTTTTTCCTATGTACGTCCCCTCACTGTATGAGTACCTAGTTATGTCCTTAACCCCTTCTTCTCTTTTACTGATCCTGTGTGTCTCCGCACACCGGTGGCAGTGGGGCTGGTGGGCCGCAGCTATGTACACTGGGCAGCAGTATATGCTGCGGCGACAGAGTGTGGACCCCAGCTCGGGCTCCGTGCATCCGCACGTATGCGGTGGTATGTATGCGTGGCATGAAAGGGCTGGAACTGTTGCCATTCCTGATGTCCATCAGGGATGCTGGACCGCCTGATGTTCTCATTCTGCACCTCGGCGGCAATGATCTCACACGGATCACTGACCTTTCCTTAAACTCTCGAGGTGCAGTGACCTCGCATTTTATATCATTTATGGCTTACACACGGTTGCTATGGTCTAACATCATGCTGAGACACCAATTTAGAGGAGACATGGATCTCTGCAGTTTGGACCGTTCTGGCGGTCAGTGGACAGGGCTGTTGCCCGGCTCCTTGCTGAGAATGGCTTGGGGGACAGCCATTAGATATCTGAGGATAGGCTTACAGAAATTTTGACCTGTAGGCAGGATATGGGGTCCACCTTTCGGCTAGAGTTATGTACCTCTTTCTGGATGAGGTGCAAGCAGGCCTGGTGACTGAGCTGACGGTCTGGGGGGGGGCGGTGAGTCATCATGGACGCCTCCCCGTGTGGCAGGTAGCACTGGTAAGGTAAAGATTTATGACGCATAGGTATCCGGTAGGTTCGCAATTGACTGGCCAACACGTAGACAGGTACAGGGGAAAGAGGTTTGGCCGGTCAAGGGCGAACCAGGCAAGGGGTGATGGCAGGAGCTTCACAGCCTGCATCACCTTGATATTTAACAGATACATGTCATAGGATGGGGTCAGTAGATAGTGTATTGACTCCGGTCAACAATTTGTTTGTGTCAACAAACAAATTGATACAAATAGTTACATGTAGCCAATTGCCATTGGCATTTTGGGAGGAACCTTACCAGTGTTACTGCGGCCTGCTTGCCTTAAATAATTACAAGTGGATGATTACACCAATCGAAAGTTATGATTCGGACTAGGGCATTATTCAATAAAAGTGGCCCGATGCCTTTATCCATATACCGGTGTCTGAGTCTTTCTTTGGGGGGTGCGCCTGCAATGTCCCCAGCAGTGGTAAATCACAGCTGATCAAAGACACAGTGTAATGTAGTCACCTGCTCCCTGAAATTACCAAGGAAATCTTTAATCATCAGTGATTTGCCACTGCTGAGAACACATAATGCTGTACAACTGTTTTTGGTTTTTTTTAGCCTATATCGTTGAAGTATTAAATTTTTGTGAGAGAATCAACAGGTGAAGGCTGTCACTCTTATGAAAAGCAGCTAAGTGGCTGCTACTGGAAATGCAGCGCTTGACTGGACAGGTTTTGGCTGAATCCAACATGACCCTCTTCCTCCTCTGGAACCGTTTGTCAATTGTTATTGACAAACGGTTCCAGTGGTCTATACAGTACTACGTTTGTCCCCACAATCGGCTTGGCCTCTTCCTCCTCCACCATAAATAACAACAACAACAACAACAACAACAACAACAACAACAACAACAACAACAACAACAACAACAACAACAACAACAACAACAACAACAACAACAACAACAACGGCAACGACAATGACAACGACAATGACAATGACAATGACAACAATAACAACAACAATAATAAATCCTATATGATGTGGTATAAACAGATTTGAGGAGTATTTCCCTACTGAACATACCCATTAATGAACATATTACTAAGGCTAAGCAAAGGCTGCCATGGATTTTAAAAAGAGATTACTTTTAGATGTCTTTCTTGTCTCAGCAGGATTGCATTTTTCTATGCAGCTTTCGAAATTACAGTGGAATAAACTATTAAAATGTATTGATCTTTCTATTTTCACTGCATATTGTATAAAAGCACACACATCTCTCCATTCACGTCTGCTTAATAACACTATATTGATTGGTGTTAAGGTTACAGAATACTGCATATCTGTAGCCTTTATGAGGCACATATACATCTCACCAAAAAGCACTACAAATAAAAGGTCCATTATTGCTATATTAGTAATAGCACAAGGAGGAGAATAATCTGTCTAGAAAGTAATAGAAGCAAAGTAAAGCCAGCATAGCTTCTGCTATGAGAGAGGCTATATTGTTTTCACTAATGAATGGGGTTTGAGGGGGAAGGCAGATAAGATAGAAAATATATAGCCACTGTATACCATTTGCAGCCCTACAACATTACTTTCTTTCTTTTAATCTTTTAATAAAATCTTGTGCAAAACAACAAGTACAAAAATGGAGAAGCTCCATATGACCTCTGCAATAAAAAGGTATCACTTTCAATAAAAATGTCAATTCAGAAGAATTTCAGAAATGGCCTGATTTCTCCGTCTTAGGCTGGAGTGATGATTCTTGGGTCAGTTGCCAGGCAATTCTGAAGTACTGTGAGTTTTGCTTTCATGCTTCAGGCTCTCAACAGAACATTATGAGTGACCTGTGTAAGAGCCGCTTCCTTGGCCTTCAAATGGTAGTACCCTCCTGCTAGTATTGGTGGAGAATTCTGCAATTTGTAGTCTAAAAGCAGTAACTCTAAATGTTTCTTGATGCTGCAGCCCCACAATACTAGGAACTGTAATCCAAATTTCTTTAAACTTCGCTCATGAATTTGTAGACTATATCAGCCTTCTTTCCATTAAGTAGCTGAGCATTGCATTTATAACAGCAAAGCTGTGGGTTTAAGACAGTACATGCCTATTATTATTATTATTATTATTATTATTATTATTATTATTATTATTATTATTATTATTATTATTATTATTATTATTATTATTATTATTATTATTATTATTATTATTATTATTATTATTATTATTATTATTATTATTATTATTATTATTATTATTATTCCATGTTTAGGCCAGATGTGAAACTGACAAAATAAAGGCACTTTTTGATGAGTTCGTTCTGCAGTACCTTTTGCCTGACCTAGTGTAAGAAGGATTAGCCAGCAACACAAGGTTGCCATTACCAGGGTACACCCAATTGTGGTTCAAAAATACTGTACCACAATCTTCAAGCAGGTCCTTTCTGAGTACCCCATGGAAACCTACTTAAACACATGCAGGCAGTAGTCTATCTAGATGAAAGCCACTGGAGCTTTAAACAGCAACATGGAGTGATCCTCATTTTAGCCATAACTTGAGATACAATTGCTCACAAAAACCATCACACCAATGTGAGTTGTAGCTACTAGCTACTAAGAATGTGAGATATAGATACAGGCAAAAGAACCATAATGGCAGCAATCTCTAGGATAAATAATTCAGTATGGCTGTGTGAAAGAGAGATGTGAAGAATACTCACTAGGTTCCACATTCTTGTTACTTTTGACTCTTCAACCATGATGAAGAATACTAAAATTCCTTGAGAGTCTTCAGATGCAACTTGTGACTGAGACCAAAATGGCTTCATCCTCATCAAGGTTTCTGCAATATGTATAAAATGTTGTTGTGGCCGTCTATCTCCTTCCTTCAAGGAGCAAAGTGTGTGCACCCAGCAAAAAACAGGAGGATGTGCTAATTATTTTTAAAGAGGCAAACAGCTTAAGTGGTGGTTTTGATTTTGAAAATTCAACACAATAAGGCATCAGACATTGCTTTTTGTGTCAGTTATGCAAGTTACATAATTTAAACAAGTTAAATGCTTAGCCTAAAAGCAAAGTTCAATGCATATGAAAAATGCCAACCTGTCACAAGACCAAATGGGGGAATATGTAATTTCTTGTCTTCACCTACAAAAATGAGATTGGCAAAGATGAAAATTATCTTGAAAGTGATTAAAAACTCACCATTCTGAAACATTTTTTGGGGTGCCGCCCTACTTGTGAATGGATGGTGCTTTCCAAACAGACATCTATGTATAAATATATGAAGCTGCCTTACTGTGGGACTAAACACTGGTCCATTTGCTTATCTAAGCCAAAGTGTGGCATCTCGCCAAGATCTTCTTGGTAAAATGAATTTGACCATACTAGTTTTTGCATGCTGCACTGTATATCACAGCTGGATGACTGAATTCACAGACCAATTGTTTCCTATTTTGGTAAGCTGTGATGATACAGTCTGACTATAAATGTCACCTGAGGTGGTCAAAGCTGAGATCAAACATGTTCAAAAGCTGCATTTGAAACATTTGAAGTTGATTCTTCGGGCAGGTAGCCTACCTGGGGTAGACCTAGGTTAATCTCTTGCAGGTGGTTGAACATGAACACATCAGTCAGCACTACAGCCATTTGCCTCTTCAAAGCAGTTGGAGACAGCTTCTGTAAAGCCAATCAATACTTGAATGTAGAGAATGGAAGGTAAAAGCTCTCATTTTGCTGGAGCTTTGGTAACATGCTTGGAATTACAAAATGCCTCTTTGTTCATGTTTGTAGGTGAGGTTTGCTTCCTTGTTTGGTGAAGATATGTTTACCAAGTATAAATGTTGCTCTGATGTCTATGCAACAAATCAACTGTGCCTGAATCCTAATGGTTAAAGCAGAGGAATGCCAGCTTACAGATGTTTCATTAACTTTACTAGCAATAGTAGCTAGCACTCTAGAGACCTATTTTTAATTCTATTATTATTGATGTATTTTATTATTCCCTATATTAACATATGGCATTTTAATGTGTCTTTGAGGGTATATTATTTTTCATATAGGTTGCTGTAATTCTTTTCAGCCATTTTTAAGAGGGTGATGATTATTATTATTTTGCAGAGAGCTTAGAAAAGTTATATTTTTGGACTCTTAACTTGCAGCTTCCTCAAGTCCTTGACTATGCTGTGAGTAAAGGTGCAATTAATCAATTTTAGACTCTGTACTTAGTTGTCCTGCAGGAGTGGAAGTGTAGGAAGGAATGCTATAGTTGTAAATGTGTATTCAGAGCCATCATCTCAATTAGTCCAAGTGAATAGACAAGTAATGGCACACCAGCTCATGGAGGGTCTCTGCCTCTGCTGCTTTCACCTCTCTCCCTCCCACCCTTCTACTTACAGCACTGCAGTCACCTTACACCTTCTTCCCTCTCTATTTTTCATGCTGTACTATATCCCCTTCCTTTGAACCATGTGCCCTGCCATTTTGCCTACCTAACCGATTTCCTCCCTTTTGTGCACCTGTCCTCCTGTCTATAAAACAAAGTTCCTGGGACTGCTTTGAACACAGGGTAGGAAAACAGGTGGTGGTCATAGTATTAGTGCTACAACTGCTTCTGTAATGTAAGGAGCAGAGGGAGACCAGGCAAGGTAGAAAATGGGGGCACCTAGGGTGAGAGAAGGAAGCAAGGGGGATAGGGAAAGGTAGCACCAATGAGATACTGATTTCTTGCACTTCAGGTGCCAGAATTTCCTGATTCTGCCCCCATGTATACTTTTGCAATCACTTCAATGTGTATTTACAAAACATATTATTGTTCAACTGCATGCATATTCTGTGGGTCCCAGAAGTAGGTGAATCCCCATTCCTGGGAGTTATATATGCCTGAATTATATATACTGTATGCTGTAAACTGTAGCAAGAACCATGATTACACACTGATATAATCATACCATAGTTGAGGAAAGAGGAAGTTATGGCCATCCAGATGTTAGAATTCAATTCTCATCAGTCCTAGCTAAACTAGAAAGTTCCTATCTCTTCAAAACTCTTTAATGATGACCAGTCTAAACTGATCCATCCCATATCTATAAACTCCAAAGTGCCACTTTGGATTCTATTACTTGGATGAGCTAAGAATGTTTCAACATGTCCTCATGTTGGCTACTATGATGGCATTGGTTTAATGGGTAATTTGCCCTTAATTTGCCAGGGGTTGCAGTGTTACAGGTTTTATTTGATTGGCTAATCTCCACAATGTTCTGCAACATTGGACTTTGATATACTGTATTATAATGGATAAAGGTACAAGAGGGAAAGCAAAGGAAGAAGAACCAGTTGTCAAGCCCAAGAAAAAAGAGAAAGTACCAATGGAAGAAACATCTCAGTCTTCATCTCCCCCTATGATCAAACCCAAATTATGGTGGAAATTGGCAAGTTGTTTCAGAAATTGGAGAAGAATGAGGATTCAAGGGTGAAAGATAGAAATGAAATGATGAAAAAGCAAGATAAGGTAGTATCATCTGTTGCAGATTTTTTCAAAAAAGGTGGATCTAAGCTTGAAAAAAATTGAGGGAAACGTGAAATTGGTTCAAACTGAGGTAATTGCCATAAAAAATGAAATAAAAGGGACTCAGGAGGTGGTGCGGGAGAATAAGCTGAAATTGGATGAGCAAGAGAGAAGGATTGATGCTGTGGAAGATATGATGAGAAAGCAGAACATTGTGATCCGTCAGGTCGTGGAACGGACTCCGGACTTGTTAAGAGAAAGAGTGGTTCAGTGGTTAAATGGTCTGAATATGGGAAAAGAATTTGTCCAGGAAGATTTTGTAAGTGTATTTCGGGTGGGCCCAAGAAGAGGGAAGGTAGTTCAAAGAAATGTGTTGGTAAAATTTGCAAATTGGGCCGATAAGCTAAAAGTAATGGCCCATCTGAAACGTGTTGGTCCTGATGCCCTGAAATTTGATGGTTCTGACGTAGAAGTTTATAATGATATCTCATTGAAATAAAGAACGTGGAGATACAAGATGAGGCCTGTAACTAAACTGTTGATGAGTAAAAATATAAGGTATAATTGGAGATTTCCACAGCAACTGCACTTTTTTATGACAAAAGAATGCAAGTAATTGATGAAGGGGCCAACCCATTGGAGTACTTGAGTTTGTTGGAACTGGTAAAAATAGATTCGGAAGAATGGATAAATCTTAAGAAGGAATTGATGGAATCCGGAGCTTTGGGGAGGGAGTATGAGAGGGAGGAAGCTGGTGGGGCAACAGGTGGAACACCGAAGGGAAGAGGAGGAGGAGCTGTCGTTGATCATGGTGGAGGAGGAGACAAGTAAGGAGCAATGAGATTTAGATTATAACAATTTAAAACATTTAGCCGATATAGAAAGGTGAATAGCGCATAGCACCGGTAGGAAGGCACATCTTGCATGTCCCCCCTCTCCCCTCTTTGGTGGTCAAGGGCGGCTTTTTTTGTAAGAAGGTGGGGAGAGAGATATTGTGTGTTACATGTAGCTTTATGTGGTATAGGGGTAAGGGGTTGTTGGTGGCACGCCCAATGGAGAGTTTAGAGCTTAGAAAGGAGATAGGTTATGGGTAGTATTAAAATAATATCATGGAATGTGAAGGGTACAGGTTCTGTTCTTAAGAGACGCAGATTGGAACTGGCGCTGAAGAAAGATAGACCCGATATATTGTTCTTACAGGAAACGCATCAGAAGTCAAAAGACACGAATAAACTTTTTTTGGGATGGATGCAACATTATCAGATGGCGTTTGGAACTTCAAAAGCAAGAGGGTAGCAATCATGATTTCTAAAAAATTAGGATTTGAGATTACAAAAAGTATTGTTGATCAAGAGGGCAGATATTTAATTGTGAGAGGAAAAATAGAGGATGAGGAAATCATGTTGGTAAATATTTATGCTCCAAACGATCATCAAGCGGAATTCTTAGAAAAGGTTCGGAAAATAGTGGAATTAGAGAATGTTCCAAAAACCATTGTGGCTGGAGATTTTAACTTGATAAGGTCGGGACTAGATTGTACAAATATAGCAAGAAGTGGAATTGGTTTGAAAGGGAAGGTTTTGGATAAATGGATGGATGCAATGGGTCTGAAGGATTCTTGGAGAGAGTTTAAGGGTTCAGAAAGGGCATATTCCTTTTTTTCACATGTTCATGGGGCCTACTCAAGAATAGATTATGTTTTTCTTACGGAAAATTTGATCAAAGATATAGAAGGAATGGAAATCGGGATCATTAAGGAATCGGATCATGCCAAAGTATATTTGGAATTGAAAATACAAAAAGATATTCGAAGAGGAAGAAGTTGGAGGTACGATCCTAATCTGTTTAAAGATCAGAAGTGTAAAAAGCAGATTATGGAAAATTGGAAAGAAATCTGGCAGTGGAACGACAATAATGAGGTTAAGTTTAATATTGTATGGGATACCATGAAGTTGGTTTTTAGGGGGGAAAGCATAAAGTTGGCGAGCTCTAAATATAAAAGATATAAACTAGAACAGATAGAAAAAGAAAGAGAAATAAAGCAATTACAGGAAGAGCATGCGAAAAGTAAAGATAAAAAAATCCTCACGAAATTACAAAGACTTAATGCAGAATTAATGGGTAAGGATATTGATAAAGTTAAATGAGATTTGATTTATTTAAATAGAGAATACTTTGAATTTAGCAACAGAAGTTCAAAACTACTAGCAAGAGCAGCCAAGGCTAAAAGGGGAAAAAGAGAAATAGGGGTATTGGTTAATAAACAAGGCTTAAGGTGTAATAAGAATAGAGATAAATGTGAAATTGTTAGGGAATTTTATCAAGTATTATATGCAAAAAAAGGAAGTAGATTTGGAGAGGCTCAAAAAGATATTGGAGAGACAGTTAGGGAATGGAATAAAACAAGAACATAGAGAGAAAATGGAGGAAAGGATTAGTGATAAAGAGGTTAAGGAGGTAATTAGCGGGTTGAAGATGGGGAAAGCTCCGGGGGATGATGGATTACCGACAGAGTTTTATAAAGAATTTAAAGAAGTAGTGGTTCCAAAATTGGTGAAGCTATATAATTACATTTTAGATGGAGGATCAATCCCAACTTCATGGTATAATACTACAATCGTTCTACTGCCAATGCCTGGTAAGAATCTGGAAAGAGTGGAATCGTACAGACCAATTTCTCTTATAAATCAGGATGCCAAGATATTCACAGCAATTTTGGCTAATCGTCTAAATAGTTTTATGGGGGAATATATAAATGTTGATCAAGTTGGGTTTTTAAAGGGTCGGCATATGGCGGATCTGACTAGAAGGGTATTAGATCTAATTGATAATGTCAATCAAACAAAGGAAAAGGTAGGCTTATTATCATTAGACATTTTTAAGGCATTTGATTCATTACAGTGGTCTTCAATCAAGGAAATAATTAAAAATTACGGGTTTGGGGATAGATTTAATAGGGTAATAGATTTATTATATCAAAAAGGCAATGCTAGGATTAGGGTAAATGAGGAGCTTACTGATGTGGTAAATTTAGTGGCAGGTACCAGGCAGGGCTGTCCACTATCTCCTATCCTGTTTATTTTGGCAATGGAGATATTAGCTAAAGATATAAGGGATGATTTAAATATAGAAGGGATTATGGGTAATAAAGTGAGTATGTATGCAGATGATACATTGCTTATGGTGAAACATCCGGAGTTGGTAATGGACAGGATTAAAGATCACCTACAGGTATTTGAAGCTATAACTGGACTAACGATAAATTGGGATAAATCAGAAATGATGTTGTGTAATTTGGGGGTAGGTGAGATGGACAAGATAGTGGAAGTGTTTAACATACAAATTAAAGATAAGTTGAAATATTTGGGGATAACTATTCCAAACAAATTAGAAGAACTTAAACGATTGAACTATGACAGCTTGAGAGCCGAATTCAAGAATAAAATACAAGAGTTTCAGAAGTTGAAGCTGTCATGGTTTGGAAGGATTGCAATTTGTAAAATGATATTGCTACCAAAGATTAATTTTTTATTTGATGCACTAGCGATCCATTTGAAGGAGAAGGAAATTAATGAGTTTCAAAAGATGTATAATTGTTTCTGTAATGGAGGTAAAAAATCTAGACTTTCAAAGAAGCTCTGGTATCTGTCTCAGAAAGAAGGGGGTCTGGGCATGCCAAATTTGTTAGCATATTATCGTGCATTTCAAATTAAGAATGTTGTGAAAATTTTGGCAAGAGAAAAGACAATTTGGGAGCAAATGGAGATGAAAGAATATAGAAATATTGGCAATATGATTTTTTTGGGAATAAAGGATAAATTGAAAAGGCCAAACAATACTATGATGAGAGGTCTCATGGAAGTGTGGAAAAAGGTAAAGATAGATATGGTCCCAAATCTTTCTCCAATTTTGGAATTGACTGATATGGTGTGTTTCCCAATAAAATTAGATAAGGAAAAAAAGGAAATATTGGTTAAAGATGGGGTGTTTTTACTGAAGGACTGGTTGAAAGCTTGAGATGATGGTACTAAGAGAAAAAAATATTTGAGAAGTTAAATTTGGATTGGTTTCAGAAATTAAGGGTGGATAATTGGAATAAAAAATATAAAAGAGAAATAGGGATAGACAGAATTAAGACGGAATTTGAGGAATTGGTAATAAAGATTAGAAAAGGGGAAAGAGGTATTAAGGGTCTTGTAAGCAAACTTTATACTATATTGAATAAGGATAAAGATTCACAGGAAGACCTGAAACGTAAGTGGGAACAAAATTTGAATATAAAAATTGGGGAGGTTGATGGAGAAATAAATGGAAAAAGAGGATCATGAGAACAATGTCTGTAAGAATTAAAGAACATAATTTTAAAATGTTATGGCAATGGTACTTGACACCACTAAGGATTTACCAGATGGATAATAAAAGAGATAAGTTATATTGGAGATGTAAAGAAACTGATGGAACATATGAACATATGTGGTGGAGTTGTAAAAAAATAAGGGATTTTTGGGGAAGAATAGAAGGGGAGTTTGGTGAAATATTGGGTAAAAATGTTAAATTGGAGTCAGGTACCATTCTTTTAACAAATGTGGAAGGTTTGGGTTTGGATAAGGAGGAAAAAGAATTATTGGAAATTGTATTAACTACTGGTAGACAATGCATAGCTAGAAATTGGAAAAACGATGTAGATATACAGATCGGAGAATGGTATAAGGAAATGTGGAGTCTAGCATTGAACGACAAATTGACATGGGAGATTAAAGTGAAACGAGATAATTTAAAAGAGAATAGGTTTTGGAATATATGGAAACCGTTCGTGGAGCACTCTCTCATGGTAAATGATTGCTCAGGACCTGTACCATCTCAAAGAGGTTTTTGGATTTAAAATAGAAACTAAACTCTCCAGGCATTGTACATATTCACAGGGTGATTTGTAAGTACTAAAAAACTATAATAGAGGTAGCACAGAAAGCTCTTATTGTTTGATTGTGTAATATTCTATATTGTGGTATCTAATAATGATGGTTATATTGTAAATAATTAGCTCAAGTATTGTTAGGTGCCAGCCTCTATGAATGTGAGTTAATATTGCGTTGATGTTATTCTTGAGTTATTATTGTATTGTATTGTTACTGTTTTCTTTTTTTTTTTTTTGTATGTCTGTCAAAAAATGGTCCAGCTCTCACACCCATACATTACCACCGGGAATACCATTGCTTTGACTATGCATTTTGTTTGTTTGCAAGGTGATGCCTCTACTTTTCACTATGTTCCCCAGGTTTCTCATAGCTTGTTTCCCAAGCATCAGATCTTTGATCCTAAGAAAGTAAAATCTGCCAGTCGTATCCAACTCTAGGGTGCAGTGCTCATTTCCATTTACAGCCAAAGAGCCAGTGCTGTCTGTGTTTGCAGACATTTTCATGGCCATATGGCAGGCATGACTAGAGCCCAGCAAGTCACGTGGCTATATTTGGCCACACCCATGGATTTGGCCACACCCACAGAGGGGTGTGCCCAAAATTTCCCTTATCTTCAAATCCAAAAGTTGACAGGTATGATGCACTGAAATCCATGGCACCTTGGGGACTTAATCATGAATTTGATCTAAGTTGTTTTCTATGTTTTTGCAGTTTTTAATTTGAGTTGGGGAAGCAAGGTTCTTATTACCACCAGCTCATATTGTTACTTGCAGAATCAGAACACCTTTTTAGAAACTAACACAGCTGTATTGCAATCCAATAGTCAGGGAAGCTATTAGAGCTGGCTTTTTTCATCAGTTTGTAACATCCAAAGGCACTCTAAGAGTCTGCAAGAGAGGCCATAGGGATGCAGAGAAAGGGTAAGCTTTGAACTATGAATGCAGTCTTGTGAAATGTATATAATTAATGAATGGTTACAGTAATTAGAAAGACAAAAAATATGATGTTATTTTAGAACTCATTTTTATGTAATTTCTGTTATAGATTTATAAGAAAGGATTTTTTAAGATTACTCCTGATGAAGATATTATTCGAAACAGTGTCTACCAGAACATTTTTTAGTCATTTATTAGCAATTTATGAGACAATCTTACTTTGTGACTCTCTCTGTGAATGCAACAAGAGAAATAAGAGACTGTACTTGAGACATTTATTTAACAATTTACGAGACAAACTTACTATATGAATCTCTTTGTGAATGCAACAAGAGTAACAAGAGACTTTACTTACTTATTACTGAGATTTTTATTTTGATGGAACATATAGAGGGACTGTAGTGGCCCAAGTGGCTAACACGCCGACTGGGAGGCGGAAAGTCAGCAGTTCAATTCCCGAGTACTGCAGGACGAAAGTGCCTGTCTTTGTCCCAGCTCTTGCCAACCTAGCAGTTCGAAAGCAAGAAATTGCAAGTAGATAAATAGGGACCACTTGGGTGGGAAGGTAACATGACCACGGAAACGTCTGCAGAAACAGACAGTGCTGGCTCTTCGGCTTTGAAACAGAGATGAGCACTGAACCCTAGAGTCGGATACGACTGGTTTTCGAGCAAGGGAAACCTTTACTTTTTCCTTTATATTGTAAATACAAGATATAGTAACCTACAGTTCTAACATTAAAAAACTGACACCCATTTTTGCCTCTCAGGGTTTGCTTGGATCTTGAACTCATTACCATTTGGCTGTCGTCTTCACAAGCCTGTTGAGTTTGGGCACTCAGTTTCTAAAAGGTTCACCATCCCTGACCTAGAGTCACCCTGGCTACATCAACTCAGACAATAGCACCTCTACAGCCCCCAGAATCCTTATCAGGTGCTTCAGAAGGGAATGATGGGAATCATGCAGATGGAGATCACAAGACAGAGGGAGTGGAGTCCTACCTATAAGACACTGGTAATGAAGAACACCTGACTGAAGGTGTGTGTGTGTGTGTGTTGTGATAAACTGATCTTGGGATGTGGCCATACAGCAGTCTTGAAATCAACAATCAGTGTTATCCCTGCCTCACCCCACAGTGACTCAGAGTCAATGCTGGGCTGAAAAAGGTTACTGCATGAGATCAAATATAGGGAGTTAAAGCAGGGTGGTGACTTCTAAGACCAGATAATGATTTCTGCCAATTTTTTCCTGTGTAAGGTAGGAAGTATCCTGCACATTGAAAGTGCCCTTGCATCAGGTAAGTTTTAATCTTTGAAGTGTTGAGCAGCTTGTTATCTGTCCTTGCATCTCTCTGATAAGCAAAATGTATTATTTCTGAGAATCTGCTCAGTTCCCCCATTTAATATGACATGATTGTTAATTGCTATTTTCTATTTCTCATCCCCACCCCAAACTATGGGGTTAAAACCTAAAGGTGTTTTTGCCAATGAAATGCTTATTGAATTTAAATAGCCAACAAAAATATAATCCAGATGCTCAAAAGCTACCACCACTGGAAGCCGAACAGCAATACAGATATAGCAGTATTGGGAACATATGATCCCCTCTTCTAAATAGCCATAGTTACTGAGATAGTGTGAGGAAATAATTGAACGAGGGTAAATGCAAACTTTTGGATAGCATCTTTGACATTATTAGCAACCAGCAATGTGTCTTTTCCACCATGTCTGAGATTGTTTTTCATTTACAGTGGTACCTCATACAATGATTTTAATCCGTTCCATGGGGCTCATTGTTGTATGAAAAAATTGCTATATGATACATGCATCGTATTGCGATTTTCCCTATGGGATGCATTGTACAACAAATTTTTTTTTGCTAAGTGGTTTTCCCCATTGAAAAATTGTTGTATGATTTTTTTCCATAGGGAAAATTGTTATGCAGGATGCCATTTCCCCCAAAAAACCTAATTGTTATGCAATTTCGTTGTTATACGGGATGATTGTTGTATGAGGTTCCAATGTACTCTTATATTCAAAAATGCACTGGAGTGCTGACATTCCTCTGCTGTATTGATCCAGTATAGATTTGCATATTTTTGCTTGACTTAAATCAGAAAATAATAGTGGTAGCAGTGACAGCATAAGAAATACCCTCTTATTCATCCACAACAATATTTTACTATTGTTAAAAAAAACTGGCAGTCTGCCTGGTAGTACCCTTCATGCAGCACCATCCACGGCAACAAAACAAACAGAAGAGCTTTAATCTTGACTTAGATTGGAGAATGGCTTTTCATCAACATACCTGCATTTGATTATGTGAACCAGGATTTTTTAAAGGGCTATGGTGGCTTAATGATTAAGACACTGAGTTTGACGACTGGAAGGCCAGCGGGTCGGCAATTCAAGACCTGATGCTGCGTGATGGAATGAGCTTCTGTTTCTGTCCCAGCTCCTGTCAACCTAGCAGTTTGAAAGCAAGAAATTGCAAGTAGATAAATAGGTAACACTTCGGTGGGAAAGGTAACTGTGTTCCATGTGCTCTAGTGTCTAGTTATGTCTGCCACATGCCCATAGAAATGTCTGGAGATGCAGACAGCACTGGCTGTTTGGCTGTAAATGGAGATGATCACTACCGCCTAGATTCAGACACAACTGGCTTTTGAAGAAGGGAGATGTTTACCTTTACCTTTCCAGGATTTTTGTTACCTTCCAACTACTATTCTCTAAATGGCTACTGTTAAGATAATCACCAGATACATACTTGAATAAGGGTGCACAGTTGTTGACAGTTCACCCTTTGCACTTTTGGTGACATTCCAATCTAATTACTATTTGTTCATTTCTAGATTTCTTGGAAGTAAACTCTCCCTCCCTCCCTCCTCTGAATAGGGAAACAACAAGGTCAAGTCATAGTATGAACAATTGGTGCAACAATACTAGGCCCCAGTGTTTAGAGGCTGTAATGTTCAGGTAGGAAAGAAGGGCTTTCAGAGAGAGCACTGACAGCCTGCAGAGCTAGGCTCTCTGTTTTTACCTCCATTTCCCCCCCTAGCCACCAAGAGAAAGGCCAATGCTCACCAGTCAACAAGGTCCTTTCTATGATAGCCACAGGGAAGAAGGAGTGTCCTCTGCTCCATGAGTACCTCTGGGCCATTTGTGATCACCCCAGAAATTCACAGATCACTCTGGTTTGGTTCATATTTACCCACTTGTCTATAGTGTGTATCCCTAATGATCACCAACATTCATACCTTGTGCATTTTACTTCCTTGCATACCACATCCACTTCCATCTAAATAGAAGTGGAGGAAGTGGAATGGGTTGTAGTTGACAAAGGTTTGTGCCAAATGCAACAGTTATTTCTGTCATATTGTATTTGTGTTTTGCTATGACTTGACCCTATCATTTGTTGTTCACCATTCTTAGGAATTGTTTTTACCTGAATATTCATATATGCACGAATGACAATATGCACCAAAGCAAGGAAATGGTCCAAATGTCTCCAGAAGGGTGCAAGACAAGTTGGGCACCAGATGTGTATCCTTATCAAGGCAAATGTTCAGTGAATAGCCCTAAAATAAATAAAAAAACATATTATTTGCATATGTGTGAGAGATTACATTAGAGCTAAAATGCTGACTTTTCTAGGAAAATACTAGCATATTTGTGCCCAGCCAGCCGGGCATTTTTAAAGTGTGTGTTGGTGGTTAGGGGTGGTTTTAGGTTTGCACAACCACCACCACCCATACAATATCACTCCAACCATCAACACACACATTAAAAATTCCTGGCAAGGCAGGAATGGTGTGTGTGTGTGTGTGTGTGTGTGTGTGTGTGTGTGTGTGTGTGTGTGTGTGTGTGTGTGTGTGTGTGTGTGTGTGTGTGTGTATTGTCCCCCAAACCCCCCAAACCCAGGGAACTAGGCAGAGAGGGGATCCCCCTGCAGGACACCCTGTTATTAAAGAGAAGAACACGAGAAGAAAGGGGCGCAAACGGTGAAGAGCTCAACTAGTGAAAAAACCGTTTGGAGAGATATCTTGGCTAAGAAAGGAATACAACCGTCGTATTTTCATAAAAGTCTTTATAGGTGTAAATATAGCCAGGAACGTAATAACATAAAAAATTCCTCTATGGGTAGAAACAAAAACTATAGCTGATCGCTGGTAAATAGGAAAATGAGCCAAGATGAACAAAAATGAGCTGTACAAACATGGAAGTGCACAGAAATAGCGATGTAGTTCTCTAAGTCGATACTAGTTATAGCGACTTTTCGAATAAGAAATATCTTCTTCAAGGAGATCTATACATAAAAATTACACATAAACAGAATGATTAACATGGCTGAATATAAAAAACATAGGCACATAAAAATACAATGAATGTACAGAATGAGAATACAAGCTTACCAATGTGTAATGCTGATTTCTTAAACCCGCGTCCTGCCTCCGCTCAAATTATTAGGTGCATATGGACGTTGAAAGGTGTATGAGAAACAGCTACCTTTATCACGGTTGAAAGCTGACTCATGTGTAGCCAATAGCTAAATTAGAGCTCACCCAGGTGATGAGGATAGTACTCCTACAGAAACGCTGCCAAGTCAAGCTCCTGGTTTAACCCATTAGGATACATTGTGTCGAGAAAATGAATAAAGAATGCTTCCCTTTGTCTCAATCTTTTGTAAATGTCACATCGTTCGAATAATTTTGGTCTAACAATCTCTAATACCACAAAACGAAAGTCCCTATCCGTATGGCGCTTTTCAATATAGTGAGAGACCAAAGGGGCTTCTTTAACCTGATGTCTGATTTTGGACCTATGTTCCGAAATCCGCTGTCTGAGGGGTCTGCTGGTAAGACCCACATAGCGCTTCTGACAAGGGCATTCCCACATGTAAATAACACATTTACTGGCACAACTTGAGAGTGATTGCAAGGTGAATGTTAAACCCTTGTTGGGAACCTCTATTTCCTTAGTTTCCCAAGAAAATTGGCAAACCGTACACGAATGGCATTTGAAATGTCCTGTGGGAAGCAATTTTTCAGTAGATTTATATCTAGCAGTATGATCTGATCGTACTAGCATATTGCTGATAGATCGCGCTCTCCTAAACCCTATCAATGGTCTGTCCTTACAACCTGGAAGGTCTTGAACCAGATGCCAATGTTTATAAATTATATTCTTGACTCGGTTGGCCACTGGTGAATATTCAAAGGAGCACCTGATTAAATTGCCCCCACCTCGTTGTTTCCTATCGAACAAGCACTGTCTGGGAGTATCCCTGACTCGTTGGAATGCCGAATTAATAATATGCATGGGATAACCCCTATTGTTAAGTTTAGATAGAATTTCAGAAGCAGATGTGTGAAAGTCAGCGGGTGTAGAGGAATTTCTTTTAGCACGAGCAAAAAGCCCAAAGGGGATGTTGTTCCTAACAAAGGCTGGATGATGGGAGGAGTATGCTAAGTATGGGTTTCTATCTGTTGGTTTCCTATACAATTTGACTGCCACCTTTCTAGATCCTGAAATGTAAACCTCCACATCCAAAAAAGGGATGGAGGAAGTATGGTAATGGGGGGTAAAGCGTAAATTGTTGTCAATGGAATTAATCCATTGTACAAAATGGTCAACAATGTCATAGGAATCAAGAATAAAGAATAGGTCGTCAATGAATCTGCCATAGCATATGATGTGACCTAAATGGGGATTAGAGGAGTGATGAATGTAAAGACTTTCGAAATTATTCAAGTACATATTGGCGACGGAGGGGGCCAATGGGGACCCCATGGCCACGCCTCTTATCTGTAAGTAGAATGATTTGTCGAATCTGAAATAATTATGTTCAAAAATGATATCTAATAAATCCATTAAAAAATGAGTTGGTGGAAGTAAAGATGCTCTAGAATCCAACTTATCCTGGACAATAGTCCTGGCCTCCTCAAGGAGAGCGCGATCTATCAGCAATATGCTAGTACGATCAGATCATACTGCTAGATATAAATCTACTGAAAAATTGCTTCCCACAGGGCATTTCAAATGCCATTCGTGTACGGTTTGCCAATTTTCTTGGGAAACTAAGGAAATAGAGGTTCCCAACAAGGGTTTAACATTCACCTTGCAATCACTCTCAAGTTGTGCCAGTAAATGTGTTATTTACATGTGGGAATGCCCTTGTCAGAAGCGCTATGTGGGTCTTACCAGCAGACCCCTCAGACAGCGGATTTCGGAACATAGGTCCAAAATCAGACATCAGGTTAAAGAAGCCCCTTTGGTCTCTCACTATATTGAAAAGCGCCATACGGATAGGGACTTTCGTTTTGTGGTATTAGAGATTGTTAGACCAAAATTATTCGAACGATGTGACATTTACAAAAGATTGAGACAAAGGGAAGCATTCTTTATTCATTTTCTCGACACAATGTATCCTAATGGGTTAAACCAGGAGCTTGACTTGGCAGCGTTTCTGTAGGAGTACTATCCTCATCACCTGGGTGAGCTCTAATTTAGCTATTGGCTACACATGAGTCAGCTTTCAACCGTGATAAAGGTAGCTGTTTCTCATACACCTTTCAACGTCCATATGCACCTAATAATTTGAGCGGAGGCAGGACGCGGGTTTAAGAAATCAGCATTACACATTGGTAAGCTTGTATTCTCATTCTGTACATTCATTGTATTTTTATGTGCCTATGTTTTTTATATTCAGCCATGTTAATCATTCTGTTTATGTGTAATTTTTATGTATAGATCTCCTTGAAGAAGATATTTCTTATTCGAAAAGTCGCTATAACTAGTATCGACTTAGAGAACTACATCACTATTTCTGTGCACTTCCATGTTTGTACAGCTCATTTTTGTTCATCTTGGCTCATTTTCCTATTTACCAGCGATCAGCTATAGTTTTTGTTTCTACCCATAGAGGAATTTTTTATGTTATTACGTTCCTGGCTATATTTACACCTATAAAGACTTTTATGAAAATACGACGGTTGTATTCCTTTCTTAGCCAAGATATCTCTCCAAACGGTTTTTTCACTATTAAAGAGAAGAAACCAAGCGGTTTCTTCTCTTTAAAAACGGAGTGTGTGTGGGGGGGAATCGATCCCCTCTCCCTGTTCTCCTGTTTCCAGGAGGGTAGGGGGGACAAAAGGGGTCTGTCCCCCCAACCCTTCCAGAGCCAGGGGACCAGGCAGAGAGGGGATCCCCCCCACAGGACACCCCATTATTAAAGAGAGGAAAGCAAGCGGTTTCTTCTCTTTAAAAACGGAGTGTTGGGGGGTGGATTCGATCCCCTCTCCTTGGTCCCCTGGGTATGGGAGGTTTGGGGGGACAAAAGGGGTCTGTCCCCCCAACCCTTATGTACCCAGGAGACCTGGGAGAGGTGATCGATTCCACCCCCCTCCCAAACACTCCGTTTTTAAAGAAAAGAAACTGCTTGCTTTCCTCCCTTTAATAACGGGGTGTCCTGCAGTGTGTGTGGGGGAATCCCCTCTCTGCAGCACCTTTGCCTCCCAGAGAGAAGGAATCTCCATCACGGAGGGGCTTTGCTTCTCTCTGGGTTGACTGGGAATGGAACTTTCGTTCCCAGCCAACCCAGAGAGAAGCAAGTCCTTCTCTCCGGTAGGCCAGGAGGCACTCCGGCCTCTCCTTCGTCCATGCGGGTGTCAAGGCCATGTCGCCTACAGGGACAGAAGGAGAGACTGGTGCTTCTCCCTATGCAGAAGGCCGCGCCGAGAGGGAAAGAGTTTCAGAGATCCAGCTGGAGCTGGCAAAAGGTAAGTGCGGTCGGTGAGGGAGCTAGGGAGGGGGGCTAGGTGGTGGGGTGGGGTGGGGGTGGCATGGTTACTGGGGCCATGCCTCCCCCCCCCACTCCCTAACCCCCACCGACCACACTTACCTTTTCCTGGCTCCGGCTGGGTCTTTCAAAGTCTTTCCCTCCAGCTCCTGGCATTTTTTTAAGTCAGCGTGCACGTTCCCGGCCTCCTCTGCGCTCGCATCCCTCAGCCTGATTGGCTGAGGGGTTGCGCAGCACAGAGGACTCTGGGAATCGTAGTTCTTTTTTTGGGTCACATTCGTGGGGCGGTTGCCCCACTGGTGACCACCAAAACCCCACAGCATTGGGAAAGCAGGGGTCACGGTGAGTGTGGAGGGCTAGTTCAGGGTTGGTTGGGCCTGGTGCGGGAGCCTTTGAATGAACCCAATGGTTAAAGGGCCTTTTTATAGGTATAGATATAAGAGATTTTAAAAATTGAATATTTTAAAAGACAGTAAGTCCTGGATTGGTGGTCCACCCAATTTATGGTACTGGGAATGACAAGTATAATCTTAAAATGGGTGTGTTACAATGAAAAATGCATTTAAACCTGAAATTATACATATACATGCTTACTTCAAAGTAAATCTCTCTGCATTCAGGGGGCCTTCCTTCTCAATAGACTAGGTGAACAGAAAGTTGGCAGCTGAATTGGCATTCTAATGCTCATCTTCCATGTTAAAGATTAATACAACTTCTAAATAAACTTCAATGACCATGAAAGATTCACTGGTCACAAGGATTCCTCTTTACAGTGGTCCATTACAATCTATTAACTGCACACACACTGCCATGATCAGAATAAACTGCCTTGAAGGTATCCTGAGCATTTCATCACAAATGAGATCAAAATTTTCGTTAAATTTGACAATTCTCTATGTTAGTGACTGGTAAACCATCTAGGAACCTGTTCCCCAGTTTCCAGCATTGTTGTGTATTAAGGCACTTTGCAAGTTGCACAAGCAGCGCCTTGCAATGAGAAAATGGCGGCTTCCTGCCATCCTAATTTGGAGCTGAGGTTGGTGCAAAATCTCCCTCTCAGGGCGCACTCATTATGCTAATAAGAGTTCTGTGATTAGTTACAGTTTTGGATCATGTTCCTCCTTGGTTAAATACATATATATCATGTTATGATTGGTTAGTTAAGATTGTCGGGTGGGTCGCTAGTTTGTATCAAGCAGCAACCGCTGGGGAGACACTATATAAGTCCCATGGGTAAACAAGGGTGGGGTCGGGCCGGATCTATACTACCCATTCCACACAGGTAGCCAGTACGTGCTAAGCCTGGGTCTCCTCCACATGCTATCACTACAAGTGTAGCTTAGTCATTGCCAGTCTTCTACGGCAGAGCCCGGAGAGACCGATTTCATGGTATTCGTATAGCCATCTTGTGTCCCGAGTGCCTTGTAAGCTTTATCTGTAAGACTGTTTAATATACGCCTGTTGCTGTTCTGTTCATCGTTGCCTGGACTATTGCTTATAAGGGCCGGACACGACAAGCATGTAAGATTTTAATTTTACTGTATGCTGTACAGTATTTCACTTAGGGTCAAATTAAACATTATCAATAGCACAATATTAGAAGTCAGTACCATATTAATAGTCCAGAGAGATGTGATTCCAGGAGATCATGAACTTTTAATGAAGACTGTTTTAGTGTATGGGACCAAAGACACCAGGACAGCCGAAGAGCTGTCTTAACACAACTTTATTACATGCTGGTCAGAGGGAACATGAGGTAATGGCGGACGAACAGCTCAATATATACAGTGGCTATACATTTGAATGTGGCTCCATGATAGCCTATTGGCTACAGGCTGCGTGACGTCATTGCAGGTCACGCCCTTCTTGTCCAGGTGAAGGTAGTGGCGGGAATCTTCCCGCGCTGTTGTTCTAGGTGAGACTTGGACCAATGAGCTTGGACGCTCGCTATTGCCATCTAGTGGTCACTAGCTCGCGTCCTATTAAGGTTACAGTGATTCAGCTGGAGGTTACAATGTTACACATAGAAGAGGTTACATTGGATACACATGGATAGGTACATTGTTTAAAGGCACATGCTTTAGGACACAACACCCCTCCCCCCTAGGATGAGATGAAGTCTCTTAGCCAAGATGGTTTATTGCACTCGCGTTTGGGCCGCGATGTGGGTTGGCCCACCCGGGGGCCGCTCCCGCTTCCTTGTTCCCTGGACCCTTGTCCTGTAATGGGAGAGGGGGACTTGTTAGCGGCTTGCTGCGGTTTTGCAGTTTTAGGGGAAAGGGTAGATTCCGTTGTGGTTGAACCGGGGGCACTAGGGGCTAACGTAAAACCCCTCTTCTCACTTGGATGGGTGGGGGACCACTCCGAACCCCCCCCCGGTTCTGAAAATCAAAATCAAACTCTGTTGGGGGATCCCGCGGGATATCTACGAGGACAAATTCCTTCTCCTCCCCCCTTGGTGGGGACTCTGGACCCCCCTCTCCTCCCCCTTGGGCTAAACAGGTGGGGGAGAACCCTAACGCTGAATTTGTTTTTTCGGCGCCTTATTTCCTGGGACCCGGCTCCGGAGCTGGTCCGCGTGCCGCCACCAAAGTAGACCTGTGTTGGTCTCCACGCGGTACGAAACGGGACCGGTTTGTTCCACGACCACCCCCG
Organism: Bradypodion pumilum; assembly: GCA_035047305.1. Lineage (NCBI taxonomy): Eukaryota > Metazoa > Chordata > Lepidosauria > Squamata > Chamaeleonidae > Bradypodion > Bradypodion pumilum. The sequence goes on along the minus strand of JAWDJD010000004.1, from coordinate 209,311,719 downwards.
GCACCCAGGCTGGCCCCGCGCTGGCGTAGTTCCTGCAATGTACCGGGGCACCCACGCTGAAACTCTTGGGGGCTTCTAACCCTATGTTCCTCCCCTTCTCCTCAACTCTCGTGGGATCTAGTCTAGTGAGTATGGTGGTCAACTTCCTGTGCATTAAAAGCTCTGCAGGGGAGTAGCCTGACACTAGCGGGGTCACCCTGTACCCTAGCAGAAACTGACACACTTGCAGGTTGAGGTCCCCAGGGCCCATGCGCCGCAGCGCGTCCTTCGTGGTGCGTACGAGGCGCTCCACTTGGCCATTGGTGGCCGGATGGAAAGGGGCGGAGGTGATGTGCCGGATGGCATTAATCTCTGTGAATGCCCTGAACTCAGCGGACGTGAAACAACTAGCGTTATCGCTAATTAGGGTGTCGGGTATGCCGAACGTGGAAAAAATTCTCCGCAAATGCTTAATTGTCGCGGCCGAGGAGGTGCTCGTGACTGAGATGACCTCCAACCACTTGGAGAAGGCGTCCACAACAAGGAGAAACAGGGTTCCTCGGAACGGGCCTGCGAAGTCTATGTGTATCTGGGACCACGGCCCCTTAGCCACGTCCCACTCCCTGTGGGGAAGACAGGCCTCCTCTGGTCTGGAGCATTGGCAACTCTCACAAGTGCCGACCATGTGCTCGATGTCGGCGTCTAACTGGGGCCACCAAAAGTAGCTTCGGGCCAGCGCTTTGGAGCGCACGATTCCGGGGTGGCTGACGTGCAGCAGTTTAAGCACCCGCGGTCGAAGGGATGTAGGGACCACCACCCGCTGCCCCCACAAGAGGCACCCCCTCTCTAGGAACAGTTCCAGCTTCTTCCTAAAAAATGGGGCGAATTCCTCCGCCGGGGAGGACGCCGGCCACCCTTTCTGTACCCAGGAGCAAACCGCCGCCAACGTTTTGTCCTTTCTTGTCGCTGTGGCAATGTCAGCGGGCACTACGGGGGGCGAATCCAGTACCTCTATCATGAGAACCTGATGGTCCCGCTCCCCCTTGCTCACCTGGCTGGGCGTCAGGGGGAGGGGGGACCTCGATAGAGCGTCCGCATGGCTGATTTCTCTCCCGGGCCTGTACACCAACGAGTGCTGGTAGGCGTTGAGAAAAATGGCCCACCTAAGCATTCTCGGGGACAGGATCTGTGGCGTGGGCTTATCTGCGGGAAAAATGCCTAGTAGGGGCTTGTGGTCGGTCACGATGGTGAAGGGGCGGCCATACAGAAAATCGTGAAATTTTTTGGTCCCCGCAACTATCGCCAGCGCCTCCCTGTCTGTTTGGCCGTAGTTTCTCTCTGCTTGGGACAGGGACATTGAGTAGAACGCTATTGGGGCCTCCCTCCCGTTTTCCAACATGTGGCACAACACTGCCCCCACCCCCACCGGGGATGCATCACAGATCAGTACCACCGGCCGTTTGGGGTCGAAATGGGTCAGAATGGCGTCGGACGCCAGGAGTTGTTTCAGTTCCGTGAATGCTCTCTCCTGGTCATCGCCCCACATCCATGCCACATCTTTCTTGAGCAACTTGTGAAGCGGCTCGGCCACCGCAGCCTTCCGTGGAAGGAAGGAGTGGTAGAAATTTAAGAGCCCTAGGAACGACTGCAACTCAGGCTTGGATGTGGGGCGAGGAGCTTTCTTGATGGCGGCAACCTTGGATTTGGACGGTTTGATCCCCTCGGGAGTTACTCGGAACCCTAAGAACTCAACCTCCTTCGCGAAGAAGACGCATTTGTCTTTTCACAACCTCAACCCCGCCCGTTCAAACGCCGCCAGGACCTTGTTTAGCCTTTTAGCCAACTCAACCTCACTCCCCCCGTTATCAATACGTCATCAAAATATGGTAAAACGCCGTCCAGCCCTTTGAGGAGGCGTTCCACGAGCGACTGGAAAATTCCAGGCGCCGAGTTCATGCCGAATTGGAGGCGCGTCACCTGGAACGCCCCCTTATGTGTGATTATGGTCTCTGCAGCAGCTGCGGCAGGGGTTACCATGAGTTGCTGATAGGCCTGAGCCAGGTCGAGCTTGGCGAAACACTTTCCCCCATGTAACCTGGCTAGCAAATGGCTGACCACCGGCACCGGGTATGCATTAGGGCGGATTGCCTTATTAATGGTGCACTTATAATCGGCGCAAATGTGCACCTCCCCATTGGCCTTCAATGCTGTGACAATTGGAGTTTCCCACTCCGCGGAATCAACAGGAACAAGAATCCCCTGGCCCACTAATTTGTCCAGTTCCGCCTCTATTTTGTCCTTGAGTGCAAAAGGCACCCTGCACGGTTTAAGTCTGATTGGGCGGACCTCCGGGTCCAGGTCGAACGTTACTGGGGGTCCATTGAATTTCCCAAGTCCCTTCTTGAAGACTTCGGGGTGTGCGTCGCACACCTCCTGTATCGGGTCAGACCCAACGGCGTGCACCCCCCCCCCAATGAACAGACCCAGGGGCTGAAACCATTGAGTCCCGAGGAGGCTACAAGTACCTCCCTTAAGCACGACTTGGGGGAGTTCCGCGGCGTGCCGCTTGTACTGAACCTGGAAATTCCCAACCCCCAACACCGGGATACTGTTCCCTTGCACGTCCCGAAGCGTGGACCTCAACGCTTTGAGCTTGGGCCGTACGCAGGGGGCAATTCTCAAAAACTCCCTCTGGGAAATAATGGAGTAAGAGGAGCCAGAGTCAATCTCCATCCTAACAGGGGCCCCTTGCACCAGTACCTCAACAAAGTAACGGGGGTGTCCCAAGGACACGCTGAAAACCAGAGCGTCGTCATCGCTGTCGTCGGAGATGCGGCCCACTCCGTCCTGCTTCCTCGTGAGCCGGGTGCCATCCTTTAGTCTCGTCGAGCAGTCTGGCCTCGTTGGCCGGTCGGGCGAGCTCCTCCGGTCCTTGCGTCGTTGTCTGCAGACCTTGGCTATGTGCCCACGTCGCCTGCAGTTGTGGCACTCGGCCTTTCTGAAGGGGCACCTGGCACGGTCGTGAGCCGCCCCGCAGCCGTCTCAACGCCGGCCCTCCTTTCGGACCTTCCGGACGTCCTCGTCGTTGCTGCTTTCGGCGGACGATTTCGAAGTTCGCCGGGCTGCGTGCACCGAACTCTCTGCTTTGTCGGACTTCGGCCGCCAGTCCTGCAGCTCTTGCACCCCTGCCTTCGTGGCTTCCACGGCCTGTGCCGCTTTCAGGACCTCCTGCAACGTGGGGGGCGGCTCCTGATTCATTAGCGTGCGCTGAATCTCGGCGTCCTTCAGGCCGCATAGCACGCAGTCCCTGAGGGTGACTTCCAAATTCTCCCATTTGCACGGGCTGGCAGCCAGGCGCAGGGCCGCTACGAAAGCGGCGACCGACTCATCAGGCGCTTGGACTCGCCTCCAAAACGCGCTCCGAGTGGGAAACATCGCTACCGAGGGCCAGAAATGGTCTCTCAGCACCGTCAGGAGCTCTTTTGCCTTGAATTCAGCCGCCTTTCTGGGTGCGATGAGGTCAATCAGTACTCTCTTTCCGTCGTGCCCGAGCATTCTGGTGAGGATGGCTCTCTTCTTTGCCTTGTCCGTCACCTCGAACTCCACCAGCGCACCTTGGAAGTCCATTTCAAAGAGTTCCCAATCTTGCGGTTTCTTGATGTCGAAACCGGCGTATGTCTTGGTCCCGTGGGCAGCCATCATCCCACCCTCGTCGCCAATTTAGTGTATGGGACCAAAGACACCAGGACAGCCGAAGAGCTGGCTTAACACAACTTTATTACATGCTGGTCAGAGGGAACATGAGGTAATGGCGGACGAACAGCTCAATATATACAGTGGCTATACATTTGAATGTGGCTCCTTGATAGCCTATTGGCTACAGGCTGCGTGACGTCATTGCAGGTCACGCCCTTCTTGTCCAGGTGAAGGTAGTGGCGGGAATCTTCCCGCGCTGTTGTTCTAGGTGAGACTTGGACCAATGAGCTTGGACGCTCGCTATTGCCATCTAGTGGTCACTAGCTCGCGTCCTATTAAGGTTACAGTGATTCAGCTGGAGGTTACAATGTTACACATAGAAGAGGTTACATTGGATACACATGGATAGGTACATTGTTTAAAGGCACATGCTTTAGGACACAACAACTGTGTTTACCTTCTAATGACCCGACATCCTACTATGCAACTGCAGATGCACAAGAATGACACCAGTATTTAATCAGCAGCAAGTAGCAAACTACTGCTGATTAAAGGCTTCTTTTGGTTATTTTGCAGGGCATGTGACTTCACTGCAATGTGTACAAGTAATTTGTACCCTGAATACAGGGGAGGCATATGACATTCTCAGTCAACTTCTCTTTGGGCACTGCTAAATTAAATTAAAAGCTATTATTTCTCACCTTTGACCTTGGGGTCTCATGCTTAAGATTTTACCAGGTTTCAGGATGCCAGCTGAAGTCTCAGGAAATTGCTTTGTTCCTCCAGATCTCCAGGTAAGGTGATAAATTTCAGAAAGGTAATTGCTAGAAGAAATGTGATTGCATGTGTATGAAAAGCTTAAAAGCTTAAGCATCTATTAATAGCCATTCCCAGCTATCACTGGAATTCACTGGCTCAGAATGGGTGTTTTGTATGAGCTGTGCTTGTGGACTGCTGAAGCATGAGAAGCAGGAAGGAGGGGGGAAGGAACTTGAGAGAGAAAGAGAAATAATGTGTGTACTTGAGCATTTGGTACCATTTGGAGTGAGGAAGGAAGTGCCAGCATACTGCAACTCACGTGCCTTCTTATTGCAGCAAAGTTGGCAGCAGTAGTATATATATATGTGTGCATATGTTGGTCATATTATCCCAGGATGTAAGCCCTACTGTGATGGCTAACCTTGGCACTCCAGGTGTTCTTGGGCTTCAATTACCAAAAGCCCAAGTCAGCACTCCTGCTGATCAGGGCTTCTGGAAATTGAAGTTTAAGAACAGCTGGAGTGCTAAGGTTCACCATCACTGCAGAAGGATAGTGGAATCTAGGGCTGCTGCTGAATACCTTTTGTCACCTACTTGGCCTCCAATATGTCTCTTCCTCCCAGCTTTGACTTAGAATCTTACTCAGTTAGCTGTTTTTTACGCAGGTACTCGTAAATGTTTTACTGCAAAAAGAGCTGTATGTTCTTGCTGAAAACCTTGAATTTCACACAAAATGTAATGTTTTAAAAGTAAATTAGAAGTTTTAGAATAAAACTCATTTTTTGTGAATGTTGCTGGCAAAAGAAGCATACTGTTTTCTCACTTATGTAGGAGTTAACAATCTCATAGTGGGTTGCTCGCCCCCCCCCCCAGTAGAATTTGTCAATGTCGTCTGGCCAGGTTATCCTGCTATAGTAATAGAGTAGAGCTGGCATTCGCAACTTCTGGCCAATGGGCCTAATTGGGCCCATGCATATCATTAATCTGGACCGCAGTGAGAACCTGGGCACTTCTAGACATGGCACCACCTGTCTCCAAACCCCAGAAGTTGCATTGCATCACTTGTGGCAGTGGCACCAGTGGTGCCATTTGCACAATTTTTGCAGTTTTGTCCATAGCCTCCATCTCTTCCCAGAGTGGTAGAAGGCTGTTTGGAACAATTTTGCTCTGTCTGGGTGACTTTCTGATGCTTTCCCACTTTACTATGGCCACTCAAATGTGCCACCGGGTGACTTCTGGTGCCAGGCAGAGCTTGCATCATTGGCTTGGTTCCTAGCGCAGAACCAGGAAGTTGACTGGTGGCTGTTTGAGCAGCCATAGCAAAGTGGAGAAGCATCGGAAAATCTTCCTGAGAGAGCGAAATTGCTCCAAACAGCCTTCTGCCACCTTGGGAAGTGGCGGAGGCTGTGGACAAAGCCGCAAAAACAGTGTGATTGGCACCGCCGCCACCATGCACCGATGATGACAGAAATGTTTGTCCAGGGAACATGGATGCTTTTGGCCCCTACACCTGTGTGAGGGGAACATGCCTGGCCTGCAGCACAAAAAATGTTGAGAATGCCTGGAGTAGAGCACACTACTAGCAACTCAATGCTGAGTGACAGGCAGTGGTTAACTAACCTGACAACCCTGAGGACTAATGGCTTGGGTGCCAAAGTTCACAGGAAAGGGTGATGTCCCAAAGCTTTTTACATTCCACTTGAATCCATCATGATGGAGGGCAGCAGCTTCATCTTTATTGGCCTGGGGCTGTTGAGGACTTTGTGTGCCAGAAGGGATCACGGCTAGAAAGAGACTCACTTAATGGGATCGGTGTTATGGGTGGCATACTGTGATGTGAAAGGCAGATGAAAGGCCACTGCATTATATTCTCAGGACAGTCTTCATGGTTGATCTCCATGATGATTGCCAATATTTTGATTCGGTAATGGCAGAAGAATTTCATTTTTCATTTAATTTCACTTTTATTTTGTATACCACTTTATTTGGCCCGAAGGTGACTCAAAGTGGTTTACAACAATGCATGCTATCTGGACAGCCTACAGCAGCAGAAAAGCGAAAGAGATACAATAATAACAGTATAAAAAGTGAATACGTACATAATACAAAAGTCAATAAACAGCATAATCAAATAAAAATACAACATTCAAAAATACAACATAACCAAAGGCCCAGATACAATATTACAAGCTACAATCTTAACCAATAAAATCGAGGGTTAACCGTTGGAACTTTGCATAGGCTCCTTAGCCAGGCCCTACTAGCCCGTACTCACCATTCGTGCACATGCCCGACCTGGGTATGTAGGTAAACACAAGATTGAGAAATGCGCCAGTGGGGCAAGAGCCCCACAAACGTGAAAAAAGGGAAACAACTTCATTTCCCAACGTTCTTTGCGCTGCGCCACAGCCAATCAGGCTGAGAGGCGCAAACACAAAGAACATTGAGAAATGCGCCATGGCCAATCAAAACCGAGCTACAGAAAAAAAAGGCACGACAACCACAAATCACAAACCCATAACTACAAGCCCCAGAGTCCTGCGCGACATGAGCGCGCAGGACGCTGAGGAAGCCGGTGCCCAAAAAAATTAAGAAACAACAACAACTCACTGCCTCACAGCGACGCAAACACCAACCGCCCTTCTTTTCCTCACCCATGGCACCTGAAGGTCCCGACTGGAGTTTCCCCTTTAATATCAGTAGGTGGGGGTTTAATTTTAATTTAATTTAATTTAATTGTTCAATTCACTCACAGAGCGACTCTGGGCAGCTAACAAAGAAACAAAGTATCACAATTACATGGTATCAAAAATAATTACAATTACATAATATCAAAAACATTTCAGAAACATTTCAAAAAACCCAAACATTGCAATTACAATTACGAAATATCAAACCGTCACAATAAAAAAACATGATCCATGAAAGCTCACATTAAAATATAGCGGTTATTCGCTAAGGTACCACACTGTTTTTTTTCTCTTTATTTGTTTTTTGTTTGTTTGGGGCTTCCCCCTTCTTCTTGTGCCGTATCTGATTCTGAATATTGGCGATCATCATGGCGATCAGCCATGAAGACTGTCCTGAGAATATAATGCAGTGGTCTTTCATCTGCCTTCTGCATCGCAGCATGACACACATACCACTGATCCAGCTCTGTGAGTCTCTTTCTGGTCCTGAGCCCTTTTGGCACACAAAGCTCTCCTCAGCCGCCAGGCAAGGATGGATGAAGATTCTGCACTCCCCCAAGAGGGATTCAATCCACTTGGGGACCATCACCCTTCCCTGTGGACTTCGCCAAGGCCACTAGTCCTCAGGGTAGTCAGATTAGTTAACCACTGCCTAACGCTCGGTGCTGAGTCGCTGGCAGTATGGTCTACTCTCTTACCATAAAAGAATAACCTGGCCAGACTTCCCTCCTGTCTGATATAATTACACAGACTAACATGGCTACCACTTCAAACGGCTTTCTGCCTGTGTACATATAAATCTGGTAACATCCAATATAATTCCCTCTCTGCTGGCTCCCCTAGGGTTGGGAGGTTTGTGGGGACAAAAGGGGTATGCCCCCCCAACCCTTCTGGACCCAGGAGACCAGGGAAAGGAGTTCGATTTCCCCCCCCCCCCCAAAAAAAAATATCCTCCGTCTTTAAAGAGAAGAAACCAAGCGGTTTCTTCTCTTTAAAAACGGAGTATTTTTAAGGATGGGGGAATCTATCCACTCTCCCTGGTCTCCTGGGTCCAGAAGGGTTGGGGGGACATACCCCTTTTGTCCCCCAAACCTCCCAACCACAGGGGAGCCAGCGGAGAGGGGGATCGCAACCCCTACCCACTGATATTAAAGGGGAAACCCCAATCTACTTTCACAACTCCACACAATCAAAGCACCATAACACAATAAAGGCCCCATCCCCACCACCTAGCCCACACTTCCTATCCTCCACTGACCATGCCCCCACTCCCCACCACCTAGCCCACCCTTCCTAACCCCCAATGACCATGCCCCCTCCCCCTCCCCAAGCCCACCCTTCCTAACCCCCACCGACCACGCCCCCCTCCCCACCACCTAGCCCACCCTTCCTAACCCCCACCGACCACGCCCCCTCCCCATCACCTAGCCCACCCTTCCCGGGCAAACAAGACTCAGAGAGGGAAGGCAGGAGTGAAACTCCACTGTCCGGCCACCGCAGCTGCCATTGCTTTCATTCCCTCAGCGCTGTCAGGGCCGAGGGTCGATGGCGGGACACAGAAGAAGGCAAACCCCAGGAAGACTTAATGTGATCTTTACACAGGGGAAATGGGAGTGACACAACTGCTCATGAACTCTCTTTACTTCTGGCCTTAACATCTAAGAAACAGCTGAAGCAGAAATAGGTTTTGCAATTAATCTCTTACTGGTGGTGGTGTGGGGGGATGATTCAATTACATGTCAGTAGAAGACAGAACATTTTAATTAGACAGGCACATTTTCTAAAGACTTGCTTTCAGAAAAGATGCATAGCTAACAAGTTAGCTCTGAAGATTAATTGACTCTAAATAGCAATAGTTATTACTTAGTCCAAGGAACAGTGTAAAATGCACCATGATACCAACTGGTAGCTCTGTTATAGTTGAGTGGCTGTGATATCCAGGAAGTAAATGCACATGCTAGCTTTAAAAGAATTAGTGGAAGTAAAAGGCTGGTGAGCATAAGTTTTGTGGAACCAAATGACAGTGTGAATAAATGGTACTTAAGTGAGAGAGGATGAAAGAGTATATTGGAAAACAGCAGCTTCCAAACCAAGAACAGGACAACAAACATTATTATGTCTGTGTTGTGTATGTAACCAAGTGTAATGTGAATGAATCGGATCTAGCGATCCTCCATTTCCCCCTTCCCTTCCCCCCTTGTTAATACTCCTATTGTATAGATACTATGTACTCATTTAGAAGATGGAAGGCTTGTCCGAATGAGGACAGCAGGCAGAAACATAAATTCTGGCAGAACAAATGCAAGGCAACAATCAGGAAAGCAAAGCAAGACTTTGAGGAGCGTATAGCTAAAAATACTCAGAGAAATAACAAAGACTTCTTTAAGTACATTAGAAGTAAGAACCCAACTAGGAAGGCCATTGGACCATTAGATGACAATGGAAGGCAAGGGGTTGTTAAAGAGGAAACAGAGATTGCAGAGAGACTCAATGAATTCTTTGCTTCAGTATTCACTGAAGAAGACAGAGGCCACATGCCCAAAACAGAGCCTATATTCGTAGGGAGGGAAACCGAAGAATTAAGCCAGATAGAAATAACCAGGGAGGAGGTCCTTGCATGTCTTGTTAAGCTAAACACTAGCAAATCACCAGGACCAGATGGCATCCATCCACGAGTTCTCAGGGAACTTAAAGATGAAATTGCTGATCTCCTAGCCAAAATATATAATATTTCCCTCAAATCAGGCTTTGTGCCTGATGACTGGAAGGTAGCGAATGTAACACCAATTTTCAAAAAAGGATCCAGGGGTGATCCAGGAAATTACCGACCTGTCAGTTTGACATGTGTCCCAGGTAAAGTGATGGAAACCATCCTAAAAGATAGAATTAATAGGCACATAGAAGAGAAGGCGCTGCTAAAGGAGAGCCAACATGGCTTTTGCAAGGGCAAATCATGCCTCACTAATCTGTTGGAATTTTTTGAGAGTGTCAACAAGCATGTGGATAAGGGGGATCCAGTTGACATTGTTTATCTGGACTTTCAGAAGGCTTTTGACAAGGTCCCACACCAAAGGCTCTTGAATAAACTTACCAGTCATGGAATAAAGGGACAGGTCTTGTCCTGGATCAGCAACTGGCTAAGGGACAGGAAACAGAGGGTAGCACTAAATGGACACTTCTCCAAGTGGAGGGAAGTCAAGAGTGGGGTCCCCCAAGGTTCAGTATTGGGACCCCTGCTTTTCAACCTCTTCATAAATGATCTAGAAGTAGGAGTAAAAAGCAAGGTAGCCAAATTTGCTGACGACACTAAATTATACAGGGTAGTGAAAACTGTGAGAGATTGTGAGGAGCTCCAGAGGGATCTCTCGACACTGGGGGAGTGGGCAAAACAGTGGCAAATGAGTTTCAACATTAATAAGTGCAGAGTGATGCATGTTGGGGCAAAGAACCCCAATTACACTTATAAACTGATGGGGTCTGAACTCTCTGCGACAAACCAGGAAAGGGACCTTGGTGTCCTGGTGGACAACTCAATGAAGGTCTCAACCCAGTGTGCCTCAGCAGTGAAAAAAGCAAACTCAATGCTAGGGATCATTAGGAAGGGTATAGAAAATAAGTCAGCAAGTGTCATTTTGCCTCTTTATAAATCTATGGTGAGGCCCCATCTGGAATACTGTGTACAGTTCTGGTCGCCATACCTCCAGAAGGATATTATGGAGCTGGAAAAAGTGCAGAGGAGGGCAACCAGAATGATTAGGGGACTGGAACACCTTCCTTACCATCTGAGGCTGCAACGGTTGGGCCTCTTCACTCTTGAACGACGACGTCTAAGAGGTGACCTGATTGAAGTTTATAAAATCATGCACGGTGTGGACAAAGTAGATAAGGAAAAACTGTTTTCCCTATCGCATAACACTAGAACTAGGGGACACTCCATGAAACTTTTGGGTACTAGTTCTCAAACAAATAAGAGAAAGTACTTTTTCACCCAGAGGATTACTGGTCTATGGAACTCCCTGCCAGAAGAAGTGGTGACAGCTGTCAGTCTTGACAGCTTTAAGAAAGGATTAGACAAGTTCATGGAGGACAAGAGTATCAATGGCTATAATTATGGATACTTAAGGACAACCTCCGGGTTGGAGAGATAGGCAGGATATCTCTCAATATCATTTCCAGGGAATCCTAAGCAGGTGAAGGCATCTGCTTGGGAATACCCTGAAGGAAATGGTGAGCCACTGTGTGAGACAGAATGCTGGACTGGATGGGCTGTGGCCTGTTCCAGCAAGGCTGTTCTTATGTTCTTATATGTTCTTATGTAAGTCTTCTGCCACTCGCATAGAATTCAGCTGCCAGCAATAGCACAGCTGAAGGAGCTCGGCTCACGTGGCCCCAATCACCCAATCAGTGATTAGTGTGGGGAAACCTTCCCACCACAGGTGAGCCACACCAGGTATGCAGTACGTCAGAATGACGTCACTGACACAGTAACAAATGGACGCCTTCAGGCGAAATTCAAATGTACTGTACCATATATAAGGAGCTGCGTCTCTGCCATTACCTCATGTTCAGATTGACTACATTGCAATAAAGATGTGTTTGGCCCCTGACTGCTGCGTACGGCGTATCAATCTGCAAACATCAAAGTCTGGCAAAGTAAATATTCTTCAGTAGATTGTTCAGATGAATCAAATGTGTACTTTTCAATATAACTGAAAATACTGTATACCTGTACATTGTAGCCGTGGATCATGTTGGTTTTTCCTTCCACTACATTAGTTTATAGATGTCAAAGAATGTGAGTCCAGTTGTAGAGGAGATGCCAGAGGACAAGGCACCCAGTTGCATCTGGCAGATAAGGATCTGGAGTTTGAGACCTCTATCTTCCCATTGGATTGGGGATCAGGATGATTCAGAGGGAATTGGATTTTTTGTGTGGCTGTGGGACAGATGTGGGAAGAGAAGAATAAACAAAGATAGTATTGGTGGAAGAGGAAAGGAAAGCATTTACAGACTTGGAGAAATAAGTGGAACAGCAGGGACTGGAGGAGGAAAAAGAGCAGTAAAAGGAACAGGGAAAAGAGGAAGAAGGATGAAGAAAGATGCCCAGAACAGAAGGAGCTGGTGTTGCCTCCAGGATGGACATACATATTTAAAGAGGACTCATGGACTGGGGAGCTTGTTCATATGAAAGCACCCCTTGAGGAGAATAAAAAGCAATCAATGGCAAAGATACTGAGGAAAACCTCTAAATGGGAAGAAAGGGAATGGCAGGAGTGCCAATGAACAGAAGCTTCAGAGATAAGACCACATTGGTGAGCACATGAAGGACTTAATGAAATTACCCAACAATACATCTTCAATGCCAACACCATGTTGTTTGATATTAAAAGTAAACTATATATCCCATAAGAGGCTGCAGCAGCTTAGTAGTTAAGATGCTGAGCTTGATATCCTGCAAGTTGACAGGTCAGCAATTTGAGACCTGAATGTTGCACGACAGAGTGCCCGTTGTTTGTTCCAGCTCCTGCCAACCTAGCAGTTCAAAACAAGAAATTGCAAGTAGATAAATAGGGGCCACTTCAGTGGAAAGGTAACAGCATTCCATGCATTCTGGCATCTATTCATGCCACCCACATGACCACAGAAACATCTGCAGACAGTGCTGGCTCTTTGGCTGTAAATGGAGATGGGTACCATCCCCTAGAGTCAGGCACGACTGGCTTTCAAGCAATGGAGATTTTTACTTTCACCTTTACTATAAGAGATTTACTATAAGAGATGGTAGCAATGAAGTAACTGTTGCATCTGAACTATAAATAGTTAATCTTCTTAAGAACATGGTTTTATACATTTTTAAAAGTTGACTATTTATGTTTAAAAAGAACATTTATGTAAATAATTCCAATACTGAAGAAGATACACAAACCACACCAGTTAGGAAATTATTTATGTGCATTTGTGACAGATCAGTGCATTTGCACACCTTGTTTATAATCCTTAGAATATAACTATATATTGTGGCTGCATTCCTGTCAAGTATCCTGGATTGGCCGGGATTTCCCGTATTTCCACGGCAATTTTCTCCATTTCCCACCCGGAGCTGCCGCTACCCCGTAATTTGGCAGCGGGGGAAAGGAGTTACTGCGCATCTTTTCTGTGCAGGTCCTTTCTACGCATATGTATAACCCTTCTATGCATGTGTAGAACCCTTCTACGCATGCGTAGAAGGCTTCTGTGAAGAAGCGGATGCGTAGAAGTCTTCTACGCATGCATAGAAGTGACCTGCGCAGAACGGTTCTGTGCAGGTCCATTCTACGCATGCGTAAAAGCCTTCTACACATGCATAGAAGCAACCTGCACAGAACATTTCTACGCATGCATAGAAGGCTTTTATGCATGGGTAGAATGGACCTGCACATAAATGTTCTGTGCAGGTCCCGTAATCTCCGGAGCTGTGCTTGACAGGTATGTGTGGCTGCAATGGCTTAAAATTTTTTACTGGATGGATGTGGAAGCAGGTTTATATACTAATGGATGAGGATAGACTCTATAAACTCCTTATAAATCAAATTATCATGATTGATGCATCAGTGAAACCTACTCTCAGATTAGACAAGATAATAAATCAACTCCAGTTTCTGCTTGAATACATTTAATATGGAACCAAGCAGAGAGAACACCTGAAATCATAGCTGTCAAGTATCCTGTTTTGGCCGGGAAATTACTGTATTTTACCCCTCTTTCCCACCACCCATATTTCCCCATAAATCTCTCTTAGCAACACTGCTGCCCCTCATCGGGAACAATGCAGCAAGCCAGCCCCCACAGGCAAGCCTCAATTGTAGTGGAAGAGATAAATACTGTAATTTTAAGTCCCTTCCCCCAATCGCTCCCACATCATTTCATAATATGGTGATTTTTTTATGGAATTGTTTTTTACACTTATATCAGTTAAATGTCTACTGTCTTAGCCTTGTGAGCCTCAATTTCATTTTTAAAAAATCTGTGTTTAAGACAGGACTACGGAAATATCCTCTTTATGTTGTATGCAAATATACTTGAAGCTGATTGGCTCATTGTCTCTTCTTTCTCCCGGGAAAGAGGGTGTTAAAGGGAAGAGACAATGAGCCAATCAGCTTCAATTATATTTGCATACAACATAAAGAGGATATTCCCATGGTCCTGTCTTAAACACAGATTTTTTAAAAAGTTAGCTAAAAAAAACTGGGTGGCAATAAAGACAGATTTGTTGTCCTGTCACTTGAGGGTTTTGGTCATTCAGATGACTTCTCAGAGTCTGAGATAACATGTACAGTGCAGGAAAGTACTTCCAGACCATTCTGATAAAGTTACAGAAGGGGCAGATGTTGGATTTGTTGCATTACTGCACATAGTATAGTATGACTAAAATTCTGTTGCTCAGCATATTAAGTTGCACTAGAGGAGGACATTTGAATCAGTGGGAATTTGGTAAATCAATTAGTCCTTAAGTTCCACTGATTCAAATGGGCTGACTCTAGTTGTTACATTAAAGAAAGTCACCTACTCAAGTGGGACTTACTATGCTAAGCAAAAGGATTTCAGCTAGTTTATGAGATCAAAACAAAAGTCAAGTACAGGGAGAGCTACAGTATCATCATTTCACTACATAAGGGGGAAAAATAACTTTTTAGTGGAATTTTGAAACAGCAGAATTTAGACCAGGGGTTCTCAACCTATGGGCCACAGACTGGATGTGGCCCACAGCACCAAATAATTCAGCCCCCGCCCTTGCTCCAGCTGTTGCTGCCACCACCAGAATCAGCCATGGACTCGTTTACAGTCATCGTAATCCAACTTGACCCAGTCCCCAACTTGAAAAGGTTGAGAATCCCTGATTTAGACCTTAACAAATTGTGTGCTGCATTATTGGGCTTCTTAACAAGAATATCTAAACAGCTATGCTTAAGGCAAATGAACATACAACTTTTTCGTATGTCGTGGAGAGATTCCTTTTTCTCAAATAATGTTAATTGTTTTTAGATCTTAGTAGATATGAAAAATTAAAGGAAATAATATATACTAGTTTGATTTCTACCCACATATTTTTGAAGGGTCAATTTAAAATCATGGGTTTTAATATCACAGGTATATTATGATACACAAAGAGTGAGGTTTTTTAAAAAAGTTAATTATTGAAATTATCCCCCATCACCATGAAACTCCATGCTGCTTCATATATAAGAGATTCATTTACATGGCAGCAGGGAAAACTTGATGAACTGCTCTTTACAAAATTCTGTGCATATCCATTTTCTAGTGCTTGCATGCATTGAGGATTTTTTATGATTAAGGAGGAAAGAGTAGGCAGAAAGCTGGGTCATGGGAAAAGTAATCTATAAGTAGAAGAGTCGACTTAGTAGGAAAAGAAATGCAGGCTGTTCATAGCCTGTAGAAATTGGTTTCTCAAAGTGGAATATCATTTGTTTTCAGAGGAACCACGGAGAGGCTTTGAAACACATTGCACTCCTTTTAGCCTCTAAAAGTTAGAACATCGTCCAAATTCCAGCTATGTAGAGAACATTTGCTATCCCCACTTCCAGAGTAGAACATCTAAGCCTAAATCATCTAAATTTAAAACTGGACAATCCTATTCAGTTTTCCTTTGAATGTTGATGACCTGTAGTTAGTAAACACAATATTTTCTTCTATTTTTTAATTCCTGAAGAATCTGAATTCTTTTATATTGAACTAAGCAGTGGCACTATGTAGAAAAAGAATAGAAGACTGTATAAGTGGGTCATGCTGGTGAAAATGACTTTTTGTTGTTGAGTGCAGTCATTTCTTATGGTGTCCTGCTCAGCTCTTGCAAACTCAGTCCTGATCCCTTCAATACATCTCATGTCTAGTCTTGCTGTTTTCCACTTTTCCCAGAATTAGCATTAGCATAAAATCCAGAGAGTCTTCTGATGAAGTAGGACAGCCTCAGCTTCATTATTTTTACCACCGGAAAAGGTTCAGGCTTATTATGCTCTAGAACCCACTTGTTCATCTTGCTGGAATTCCATGGTATCCACAAAACTCTCCTCCACCACCATCTTTAAAATGAATCATATTTCCCCATATCAACTTTCTTTACTATCTGGTTTTCACATCCCTACATGGTGATTAAAAGCACACTAATATGAATAATCCTTACACTTGGTTATGTGTTTTTTTAATTCCTTCATTGCTAACTAAGTGGGGAATGATGGTGAAAACGTGCTAACAGTTCAAGTACATACTGTATTTATTACTAAAACAAAAGATGCTCAGGAGAAGTTTTTCCCCCAGTAGCAAAAGGAACCATTTATGCCTGAGCTAGAACCCTGCCCATCCCATGCAGAAAATTTCTCTCTTCTTTCCACCTCTTTTTCTTTCTTACTCACCTTTCTTCTCCTTAATTCTTGTTTAGACTAGAGTTGCTTCACTGGGTTATCAACCTCCTTGTCCTTACACCAATGGTTCCCTCCATGACCTTCCTTCCCTCTTTCTCCATCTTTCTCCTTTAGCGGTGGTTTAAGTGGTTAAGATGCTGAACTCGCTGACTGGAAGGTCAGAGTTCAATTTCTGGGTACTACATGATGGAGTGAGCTCCCGTCTCTGTCCCATCTCCTGTCAACCTAGCAGTTTGAAAGCAAGAAATTACAAGTAGATAAATAGGGACCACTTTGGTGAGAAGGTAAACAGCATTCCGTGTGCTCCGGTGTTGAGGCATGCCTGCCACATATCCACTGAAATATCTGCAGATGCAGGCAGCACTGGCTTTTTAGTCATAAACAGAGATGAGCACAACCCTAGAGTTGGATATGACTGGGTTTTGAGCAAGGGTAACCTTTACATTTAACTTTACAGTTCCTGGCCCCAGCTGGGGCAAAGGGGCCCTCCCCGGCTTCCCCACCTGCTGGGACATTCACACACCCCTCAGACTTATAAGACTTATACAGGTTGGATTTCTGTGCTGTGATAGGGATAGATAGTTGTTCTATTATATTATAGCATACTGTATTGTATTTTGATATTTTGATTATATTACTTTGTGATACTTATTTTTGATGGCTATTGAATATTGTATTGTGTATCTTGATTTGGAAGAATTGCATTGTATTTATTTTGTATTGCTGTGTTCGCTATTTCTATGTAATGTTTTATATAGTGTGAGAAGGCTTTATTTTATTGAAGAAAACTTTCCTTTTCCTGTGTTATAGGCCGCTTTGAGTGGTACGCGTACCAGGAAAGCGGGATATAAATAAAACAACAACTACTACTACTACTTCTTCAGCTTTTCCTTCTCCTACCCAACTTTCTATTTTTTCTAGATACCATGATTTCTCTCTTTCTTAGGAATGCCATATTTTATCCACAGACCCCCTACTAGGCACCCAGATTTGCAAGTATTTTCTCATTAAGCATATCATGTTGTGCTTTTGAGCAGCACATTTATTCATCACTCAGAACCCTCCTTTCAGATTTGCTTTAGAGGTGGGAAGACAGAAGGCTGGGGGTTCATCAATTATTTGCACATATTGCTTTCTGCATTCCATGCCTCCTATTCTTTACCAACTTTTCTCTACACAGCCTGCTATGCATATGGTGACTTCAAGAGACTCAAATAATCAATGCCTAGCTTTCTGAGGAAGGGGAATCCCACAAAGTTAGGGGCCAAGCTTAAGACATCAACATCAATGCTTTGGTGAGTCAACGATGAGTTGCAAGCACCCATTTTAGAGCACTAAAACGTGTCAGATGAAGCATATGAAACTTACATATAGAGGTAGAAATCCTGCTATATATGTTATGTAGCATGTCAATGATAATACCATCAATTGTGGCAACTGTTTAGAACTAAAACATTTCCAGTTTCTCCCCCAAAGGTTCTGAGGTGCCTATGGAATCTCTTTTATTGTTTGGGAGCTGCAGGACAGTGGGGAAGTTTCTAATTGCTGAAAATCACAATCACCTGGGTGACTTTACTGGTAGTGTTGATTCTTGGGAATTAAACACAACATATAGAGGGTGCCAAAAACATATACATATTTTAAGTGATGTTGTCTATTTTTAACTTATCAAAGTTGAACTGAATTATGGTAGCAATGTGTAGTATGACATTCACTCAAAAGAATAAATGCTAGTGTCACCACATGACAGGCAGGACAGTCAAAGAAAATGATGGAAGCATGCTTGTCTTTTGAGTAGGGCAAGACCATTTTGAACTGATATTTGAAAATGTTGTGGAAATAGAATGAAAATGGAGGCATGAGTGTGCAACAGAACTTCCAACATGCCTAACAATAGCACAAGTTCATAATAAGTTTGAGAGTCATGATGCACAAGGGATGATCCGGGACACTTTGGTCAATGTTGTTCAAGCAGTAGTTTGCCATAATCAGAAGCATCTGGATGCTGATGGAAACCACTTTGAGCATTCTTGTTATAGCAGAAGTCAAACGTGACTTGTATTCATCTTTTGTTATTGGCATATATTGAGTATTACAATTTTAATACAGTTTTTTTCTTTTTAATAATGTGTATACTTTTTTGACATTCTCTGTATTTCCATCAGAGGAAGGATGAAATGCAAGGCAAAAGATGTATTGTAGATAATTAACATTTTAAATAGTGAATGATATGGATGGGTCTTTTGTGTTTAAACTACAGGTACTTGTGTTATTTTGTCAAGTACTGGAAGAGAACCTTTTCAACATAAGTGATCTGTGTTTACAAAAGAGAAATATCAACTGTAAATTATTTTAGAGCTTTACCTTTACTCAGTTCTAATCGCATCAAAAGCCACCTTTCTGTTAGGTTGCATGCTGGCTTGCTACATTTCTATCACATAGTCTTGTGAAAGAAGGAAGACTTTTCACAAGCTAACTTGTTTGCTTGTTTGTTTGTTCTGTCACTAACCAACAGCAAAACATCTTTCTTCCCATTTTTTTCTAGCTTATCTTTGGGGTTTTTAAAAATCTTCTCTGTGTGCATGAAGGCTGAGAATTTTAATCAAAATGAAAGGATGGAGGCAGACTAGACCTCTTCTTTCAACATGGATTCCTCTCAAAACATAAAGCTGAAAAACCCATCTATGATTTTTGTTCCTTTGCTATACCCACACCCCAATAAGTGCTATAGCACTGGTAAAGGGGCAAATCCAATTCGAACCCTAATTAAATGCCTCACACAACTTGTTGCTGTGGCAACAAGGTGTGAGCCTCTGTCAACAACCTGCTTCTGTGGAAGCGTGTTGTTGACCCAATCTGGATGTTATCCTATCTAAGTAAGTTGGCTGGCCATACAAGTTTGGCTAACCTTGCCCTCCCTATGGCCAACCAACTGGATTTGCCCTATTAAGTAGTAATGCAGTTGCCCCTCACCAGTGCTATCCACCACACGGGGAGGAGTCCACCGACTCGCCACCCCACCATGACCACATACGGTCAACAGGCCTATTTGCAAGGATGACAAGAAGAGGTCAATACCTCCAGCTGATAAATGGACCCCGTCACCGCGATACAGACTGTGGTCTCGTATGTGGATCAGGGGATATGGGACCATGGTCCCCAAAGCGTTGGCATAAAGGAAATGTGCCACTGCCCTGTTGACTGACCTGCGGGCCTGGTCAACACCACGGGGGTCGATCCCACCCCGATAGGATATGCATTGCACCATCTGGGACCAAATGATCAGCACCTGTGGCCAGGACTGACCCAACAGGGTAAGATCTCTGTGGATGGCACATATCAAGTCCAAACCTATGACCTGGGCCAAATCATTGCCGCCCAGGTGTATGAGCAGGACATCCGGCAGACACTGGTCACCCATGGACCGGAGGAATGCCAATGCATCCCTCGGAAGCCAAACCATCGGAGCAGCGCCACTGCGCCGATGCCCAGGTGAGTGCCCCACAAAGTGGAGGCTGCGTGGTGGGCGGCCCAGTACACGTAGCTGTGCCCGACAATCCACACCCTCATGGGCGTCCTCGGATGCGCCGGAGCTGAAAGAAAGAAAAAGAAAGGTGCACGAGCGAAGTGCTACTGGGACAGGGGCCGCACATGCGAATGAAAGCGATCAGAACCCCACCTCCCCATGGACCGTATAGCATCCTCAGGATAACCATACTCCACCGCAGTGGATGCTGCACTGATGCGGAAGGAATGGGTCCTAAAACACACCCCAGTAAGGCCCAACCTGGCCAATGATGTACCAGTAACCTGCCAAAACTGATACCTGGTCAATGGGAGGCCATCCAGATGACAGAAAAGTGGCCCCTGTGTGCCACCACAAGTGGCCAAAAAGGAACCAAGTGCCCTGACCAGGCAAATAACAGGATTACTGCACCTGTACAGCATGAGCATGCTGCCCCAGCCGAGCTGATCAGTCTTGGAAAAATGAATGGACAGATGCACCAAGTCCTGGGACATGGATACATTGGCCAACTCCAAGGCCCTGCGAGATGCATCGCTGCGGGAGCCCACCACCAGCTCACTGACCCTGAGGGCACCGAAAAATGCCACCGTGGTAGCAGCATGAAACAGGCAAACCTCATACTGATCCATGCAAACGACCGGCCAAGTCCCAGCCAGGCGCAGGAGAAGATCTGGGGAAATAGGCTGTTGAAAGTCAGGGTGAGGACCGTGTTCATGGGCCTATTTAATTTAATTTAATTTAATTTAAATTTAATTTAATTGTCACATTTATATACCGCTCACTCGGCCAAAGCCAACTCAGGGCGGTTCACAATAAAAATAAAAAAAAACATGTTAAAACAGTTAAAACTACCCACCCCCTAAAACAAGGGGTGCAGAATCCAAAGGCACCATGGGGAGGAGTTCTTCTACACCAACCACCCAATGGAGGTTACCCTTCCACCTGCACCCCACACTTGACCTGCCAGCCAGGTTTTAAGTTCTTTTCTGAAAGGCAGCAATTCCGTCCGGAGACGTAGCTCTATTGGCAGGAGGTTCCAGAGGGCCGGTGCAGACACGGAGAAGGCTCTCCTCCTTGTGCCAGAGACGATGCGGTCTCTTAGGTAACCCGGCCCACTACCATATAGGGCTTTAAAGGTCAAAACCAGCACCTTGAATTGCACCCGGAGACAAACTGGCAACCAGTGCAGCTCCCAGAGCAGTGGCAAAGCATAACGCCCACACCCCAAAACCCGATGGACCCTAAAGTCCGAAGTGGCATCAGAAAGGCCATGGACCTTTTGCGTAAAAAGCCAATGCAGAGAGTCCTAGGGGCCAATCCCCTTCGAGTGAAGGTGGACCACAAACTGTAATAGGTGTTCAACAGGAACAGGCCAACTGATAGGGAGGAAAGCCTTATGGCGAAACAACTCAAAGGCTCTTTGCATGAGAGCGTACGCCTTACGGGTGCTGCTAGCCAGCAACAGACGGATGGCCCGGTTGACCCCTCCATGCCAAAACTCCACATCTTGGCTGGGAGTGTCAAAGGCAGGTCATCGGCCTCCAGCGCCAGAGTCCAGAACCGATCTATCTGTAAGCGAGACAAAGCATCAGCAATATCATTATTGATACCCGGGAGGTGTCTGGCCTTAAACAGTATGTTGAGGTGCAATGCACACAACACGAAATGGCAGACAAGGGCCATGACCCTGGGCGAACGGGACGTCTGAGAATTTACTATGTGGACAACGGCCATGTTGTCGCACCAAAAATGTACAACCGAATTAGCCCAGGACTCACCCCAGAGCAGGAGTGCACCCAGAATAGGAAAAAATTCCAGAAAGGTTAGGTCCCTGAGCACTTCCCTGCCCTGCCAAGATTCCAGCCACTTGACATATGACCAGTGACCGTCAAAGTACAACACGTAGCCAAACGCTCCGGATGCATCTGACTGAACCTGAAACCCAGGCGCCGCGATGTGCTCAGCGTGCCAAAATGAAACCCCATTGAAGTCAGATAGGAACCCCAAACACACCTGCAGGTCATCCCTGTTACCCCTGGTCAGCCGAACCCTGTGGTGCTTCCTAGATAAACCAACCATGGCATCGCATAGGCGCCTGGCAAAAGCCCGGCTGGGCACGATGACCCTGCACAGGAAGTTGAGGTACCCATGAAGCACCTGAAGGTCATGAAGTGATGCCTTATGCTTGGCCAGTAGGGACTGAATAGCCTCCGAAATGTGGGCTATCTTGTCCATGGGCAACCTGGAGGTCTGGGCCACAGTGTCGATTTCAATCCCCAGAAAAATCCAAGTAGTGGTGGGACCTTCAGTCTTTTCAGGAGCCAACGGCACCCCCAATTCAGCCATAAGCTCCTGAAATGTGGACAATAGGTGCGCACACTCACCTGAGCCCATGGCAGCCCCGAACAAAAAATTGTCCAGGTAGTGTGTCACTGATCGAACCCCTGAGCGGCAGACGAATGTCCAATGCAAGAATGAACTGAAATGCTTGAATGCTGA
Source organism: Bradypodion pumilum (assembly GCA_035047305.1). Taxonomy (NCBI): domain Eukaryota; kingdom Metazoa; phylum Chordata; class Lepidosauria; order Squamata; family Chamaeleonidae; genus Bradypodion; species Bradypodion pumilum. Next base: position 209,289,154 of record JAWDJD010000004.1, on the reverse strand, counting down.
GCAAGAAACACAGCATCCAAAAGGCATGGCCTTGTCTACAAAATATTGCCCCTAGAAATAAAAACTAAGCAACTCAAAATCGTCTGGGTGGACGAGCAGGAAGCGGAAAGCTGACTTTTTGCAGGCGCACCCCCCAATAAAGGACTCAGACACCAATGAAAGTGGATAACGGCATTGGGCCACATTTATTGATTCATGCCCTAGTCCGAATTATAAATTTCTATTGGTAATTGACCAATTATAATTCTTAAGGCAAGCAGGCCGAAGTAACACTGGTAAGGTACCACCCAAAATTGCCAACGGCAATTGTTACAATGTATCTATTTGTATCAATTTGTTTGTTGACAACAAACAAATTGTTGACCGTAGTCAATATCTAACTAATGACCCCACCCTCTGACACGTATCCGTAAAATCACGGGGTGATGCATGCTGTCTAGCTGAAGCCATCACCCCGTCGCCTGGTTCGTCGTTGACCGGACAACGTTTAACCAACTTATACCTGTCTAGTGTTGTCCAGTCAATTGCGAACCTGCCGGATAACTGTGGGTCATAAATGTTTACCTTACCAGTGCTACCCGCCCATGTGACCAAAGTCAACAGCAGCAACAGAAAAACCCCTATATCAAACCATAGCAACAGTGTGGGATGGGCGAAAAAACCAGGACCCAAGAGCAAATTGTGAGTCCCAGCCAAAAATTCCCACCCGGCCCCGAAGCGACCAAAATATCACACTGTTAACTAGGGAGGGGGTGGAGGGGAAAAACTTCTCCGCTCCGTCGCTTCGCAAAATGCAGCTCGGCTGCCTCGCGGCCGCCCCTTATATAAGGGTGCTGGCCACGCCCCCTAACTACCCGGATGTCTTCGTCCGGTGGGGGGGGGGCCGCAAAGAGCGCAGCGGCCATTTTGGCGCCGCGCTTGCATTGCAGGCGCACCCCCCAATAAAGGACTCGGACACCAATGAAAGTGGATAACGGCATTGGGCCACATTTATTGATTCATGCCCTAGTCCGAATTATAAATTTCTATTGGTAATTGACCAATTACAATTCTTAAGGCAAGCAGGCTGAAGTAACACTGGTAAGGTACCACCCAAAATTGCCAACGGCAATTGTTACAATGTATCTATTTGTATCAATTTGTTTGTTGACAACAAACAAATTGTTGACCGTAGTCAATATCTAACTAATGACCCCACCCTCTGACGCATATCCGTAAAATCACGGGGTGATGCATGCTGTCTAGCTGTAGCCATCACCCCGTTGCCTGGTTCGTCGTTGACCGGACAACGTTTAACCAACTTATACCTGTCTAGTGTTGTCCAGTCAATTGCGAACCTGCCGGATAACTGTGGGTCATAAATGTTTACCTTACCAGTGCTACCCGCCACACGGAGGGGCTTCAAAGAAGGCTCAACGCCCCCCCGCAGACCGTCAGCTCGGTCAACAGGCCTGCTCGCCAATCACCCAACAGGAGGTCCATACCTCCTCGCGACAGATGGACCCCATCCCCGGCATACAGGCCATAATTTTGCAGACTAATGGCGGGGTGACGACTGACCCACCCCCAACCCCTGCTGACAATAAACCGGGCAACAGGCCTGTTTACCATGCGTCTAGCCTGGTCCAGGGCCTGGAGGTCGAACCCTCCCCTATACGCATGCCGCGGCACCATGTCTGACCAAACGAGGGTTGTGGCGGGCCACACGTAATGCAGGTAGGCGAGGTCGCCGCAAATCGCATGCTTCAGCGATAGGCCGGTGACCTGACCTAAATCATTGCCCCCAAGGTGTATGATCAGGATGTCGGGCGGGTCAGCACTCCAGCCCGAGAAAAGGAATGGCAACAGCTCCCTCCACAGCATCCCGGGCTTACCATACCATGTGAGACTTGCGTATGCACCCAGTCCCAATCGGGGTCCCCACTCTGTCGCCACAGCGTAACGCGCTGCCCTGTGCACGTAGCTATGGCCCACCAGCCATACTGTCACCGGCGTAATACGACACCCAGGGTCTGTCAAGGAAAAACGAGTAAGAGAAAAGGTGCGGTGACTCGACTGGTACTCACGGTAAAAGAGGGCGGACATAAAATTGAAAACATTGCGATCCCCACCTCCCCATACGGCATATCTCAGCCCCGGAGTACCCAAAAGCATCCGCCGTGGAAGCCGCCCCTATTCTGAATGAATGGGTGCCGTAACGGGCCCCTGGGAGGCCAACACCGGCCAGCGCTTTGCCGGTCACCTTCCAAAATTGAAATTTAGTAAGGGGAGACCCATCTTGGTGACAGAAAAACGGGCCATGGTGCGTGCCACGCAGTGCAAGGAACTCCTGTAGGGCACCAACCGGACAGATGTCTGCCAAAGAACACCGTAGCAATCTTACTCCACTGCCTACGCCATGCTGATCCATCTTAGAGGAGCGTATCCTCAACTGAGCCCAGTCTTTGGCCACATAGACATCTTCGAGTTCCAGTGCCCTACAACTAGCATCCGCCTTAGACAGCATCACAAGCTCGCTGATGCAGAGCGCTCCAAAAAAGGCCACCGTTGTAGCCGCATGAAACAGGGCTGCCTCATACCTATCAAAACATAGGTCCTGCCAGCCCCGTGCCAGTTGGGTAAGAACCCCTGGGGAAATTGGGTGGCGGTCGTCCGGGCTACGCCCCCGCTCCCGCACCCACCCCTCCAAAACGTGTCTCACATGGAAGTCAGCGGTACTGTCCGCATGTCCGCCTACTTTGGCCATAAAAGCCAGCGCTGACAGCCTGGATGCTATGGTTCAAGGTGCAAGGCCCTGGGAATGCAGGTCAACCATGAATTGAAGTATATGGGCCACCGGGATCGGCCAGGTATCTGGCAGCTGGAATTGGTCACAGAACGCCCTGAAAGAATTGGATGCGTGTTGATACGCCTTACGCGTGCGTGGCGCTAGCGACATGCCGATCGCCCGGTTCACCTCTCCTTGCCAAAGGTCCATATCTCGTCCGGGAGTGGCGAGGAAAATTCCTCTGCATCCGGGGCCAAGGCGCGGAACCGGGAGATCTGCAGGCGGGACAAAGCGTCGGCGATATCGTTATTGACCCCCGGGACATGCCTGGCCCGGAACAGTACATTAAGGCGCAGGCTGCACAATACAAACTGGCGCACCAGGTCCATTACCCTGGGCGATTTGGAAGTCTGTGAGTTGACAATGTGGACAACGGCCGCATTGTCACACCAGAAATGAACGACCGAGTTGGCCCACTCCTCACCCCATAGCATCAAGGCCCCCAGGATGGAAAAAAATTCCAGGTACGTAAGATCCCGCAGGCTGGTGGCCACCCACCATAGGCCCACTTCCCATTGAAGTACATCCCATAACCCAGGGACCCAGAGGCATCAGACTATATCTGGAAACGAGGGGAAGCCAGAAGGTCAGACCTCCAAAATGACACCCCATTGAACTCCCTCAGGAACTGGAGCCAGATAAGCATATCTGCCTTAATGCCCTGGGTTAGTGTGACCCTATGGTGGGGCCTGGACAAGCCTGTCATGGCGTCGCACAAGCGCCGAGCAAATGCCCTGCCCGGTGCGACCACCCTGCAAGCGAAATTGAGATGACCATGCAACACCTGCAGTTTCCGCAGTGATGCCTTGCATTTAGCAAGCAAGTCCGAGATAAGGGCCACTATCCTTGACACCTTATCCCCTGGTAACCTAGAAGCCTGCGCTACCGTGTCAATCTCCACCCCCAGGAAGACTAGCTGTGTAGATGGGCCCTCGGTCTTTTCGGGCACTAAAGGGACACCCAGTTCCTCCATTAGCGTCTGAAATGTGTTGAGGAGACGTGTGCATGTGTCCCAGCCCCATTCACCCCCGAATAAAAAATCATCCAGGTAATGGGCTACAGACCGGGACCCTGACCTGCGGACAAAAGCCCACTGTAGGAAGGTGCTAAAACGCTCGAAGGCCGAGCACGATATGGAACAGCCAAAAGGCATGGCCTTATCGAAATAATATTCACCCCGGAACTTGAAACCCAGCAACTCAAAGTCACCCGGGTGAACCGGCAGGAGGCGAAAGGCAGACTTAATGTCGCACTTAGCCAACAGCGCACCCGGGCCACATGAGCGCACCATGCGCAGCGCTTGGTCAAAAGATGTATACCTGACTGAGCAAAGGTCATCAGGGATAGCATCATTGACCGATCGGCCAGCTGGGTAGGACAAGTGATGGATCAGGCGGAACTTGCCCGGTGACTTCTTGGGCACCAAGCCCAAGGGTGACACTTTAAGGTTGGGGAACGGGGGTGCAGGGAAAGGGCCAGCGACCCTGCCCGCACCAACCTCCTTAGAAATGCTGGCGGCAGCCACCTCCTCCCTCCCCTTAAGGGACAAAAGGTTGGGGGCATCTTGAGGGGACCTATCACCCTGGAAAGGAATACGGAACCCCAGTCGAAAACCTTGAAGCAGGTAAACCGCATCTGCCTCCCTCGGGTACGATGCGAGCCAACGCTCAAACATGTCCACATTAATTGGGGAGGGGGCCTTTCGGTGGACCAGCTCCCTCTGCGGCAGTCTTGCCAGCCCCTTGTCCGCCCCTACCTTTGCCCCGCATCCCTCCAGGCCTGGGGCAGGCGGAGGCCGCATGGGGGCCAGCGCAAGAGGGACACTCATGCCTGTACCGGCAATTCTTCCTACTGCAGGAACCATTGGACGAGAAAGTCCAGCACAGCAGGCGGGCTGGAACCCCCTGCCCCGCCACCTGGCGGGGTGTCTGTGCTGGGGCCGCTCGCTGGACTGCATGTCCACAATGGTATCTGTCCCCAGGCGCAGGGCGCGTGGGAGTCATGTACAGAAGCCATAGCTTCTGGCAGGGCTCATCCCACCTCATCTCAGGGTGCAGGGGAATCCGCATATGGAATTCCTCATCGTAAGCCAACCATGACGGGCCCGGGAAGTCAACCATCGCCCGGTAAATGTTGTCCAAATACTGGACCATCGGAATTGCCAAATCCGGCCGGGCCCTGAGGTAGACCGCCATGTATATAAGGTATGCCGGCAACCAATTGGCCCACGTACGTGGCGGCTTACGACGACGTGCCTGTTCCTTATCCTTCTCATCCTGCCCCTCCCTCTCCTCTTTGGTGGGCTCTCTGTTAAGAAGGGAGAAGATGTCGACATACTCCCCACGCCAGATCTTCTCTTTGGTGGCCTGGGCCAAATGGTCCCCCAGGGGCAAGGAATACCCCGCTGTCGGCAATGCTGACACCGGCACAGTGGGAACCACGGGGATCTGGAAAGGTGCCTGGACCAACCCGGCCACCCCTAACACATTCCCAACTGAATAAGAGGTACCACCCAAAACTGGGCCCTGGGTGAGCGGTGAAGTCGCCGGGTGGGACGTCGGCGACTGAACCGTCGCGCCACCCATGCGAGGCCACGGCCACTGGAATGCCCCCCCCAACGTGGGTATGTGTGTGGGTGCACTAGATTGAACCGCATACTCACATGCAGCACCCCCGCGGGCCGCCCCCACCGGGGGTTCCGGCCCGCTGGGGGCGTTGGAGCTCACGACCGCAATTGAGTTCGTCGACGGGGCCTGACCAGAATCAGCCTGTTGAGTGGGGAGCTGCGAGGCAGTGGCCAAAGCCGGCCCACACGCCTCGGGCAGCTCGACCCGTCCTGCCGCCTGCCGCTGACCGGCAGACAATGGATCAACCTGCACCCCAAAAGGCACCCCCGGGTGGTTAACCCTCGCGAGGGATGCCTCGAGGGCCGCTACGCGGGCCAGAAGGGCCTCAACACTAACGTAGCCCCCTAAGCCAAGTGGGGGCAAAGGGCCAGCCGGCCCACTGGGTGCAGGCGCCGGTCCAGGTCCCTGGACCCCGGGGCCCATATACGGCCACGACCCCAGGCCCGGCCGGTACGCGGACCCCCGCCTCGGGCCAAGGGGCAATTAACCCCATCCCACCAGTCCCGGTGGGCTCAGGCAAAGGAGGCTGCTGGGTCCTCCAACCCAGCTGGCGCCTCCGTGCAGAACGAGCCGCGTTCGCAGTCGCCTTCTTCTTTGAGGGCATAGCAGTTAAACGATGGGAAGCCGAAAAAGTCAAGAAAGTCAGCAGCCAGAGGCTTCCCTAAGCAAGGCAAGAGCGACGGAGGTAAGAGGGAAAAACTTCTCCGCTCCGTCGCTTCGCAAAATGGCAGCTCGGCTGCCTCGTGGCCGCCCCTTATATAAGGGTGCTGGCCACGCCCCCTAACTACCCGGATGTCTTCGTCCGGTGGGGGGGCCCGCAAAGAGCGCGGCGGCCATTTTGGCGCCGCGCTTGCAATGTCACATTTGGCCAATAGTGCTCCCGGTCCACAGGCCCGGAACATGCCGAGTGCCTGGTCAAACGAAGTGTACCAGACTGAATAAAGCTCGTCCAGTATAGCATCGTTCACGGATTTGCCAGCCTGGTATGACAAATGGTGAATCAAACGGAATTCACCTTGAACTTTTTTAGGAACCAAACCAAGGGGCGAAACTTTCAAATTGGGAAAAGGAGGTTCATCGAGGGGGCCGGCTACCCGACCTTCCTGCACCTCCTTAAATATCTTACTTCTCGCCACATGTTCTATGCCCCTTAATGAAACTAAATTTGGGGTGTCCTGCGGTGAGCGCATCACCATAAAAGGGATGCAAAACCCTTTGGAAAAACCAGCCCAGATGTACTCTGCATCCGCCCGTTTAGGGTAGACGCGTAGCCATCGCTCCAGAGCATTGAGCTTAATTGGGGAGGGGGCCTTTCTGAGCCAACACTGAGTCTGCATTGGACCGGCTGGCACCCTGCTGTCCTCTGCCCCTCCCCTGGGGTCCCCAAGACCTGGTGCACACCGTAGCCAAGTGAGGGCCAGAACAGATCGTGCACTCATGCCTATACCTACACTGCCTGTGGGCACATCCGGCAGTGGATGAGAAGTTCCAGCACAACAGGCAGGCTGGAAACCCCTGCCCCGCCGCCTGGCGGGGTGATTGTGCAGGGCTGGGCCGCTGCACGGCGTGACCAGAATGAAACTGGTCACCCGTGGCCGGGTGGGATGGGGTCATGTAGTACAACCACAAAAGTTGGCTGGGCTCGTCCCAACGCATCTCCGGGTGAAGCGCGGTCCGCATACGAAACTCCTTGTCGTATGCCAGCCACAATTGGCCTGGGAAGTCTACATATGCACAATAAATAATATTGAGATATTGGAATAGGAGGATGGCCAAATCCGGATAAGCCCTTAATGACACCACCGCATATATAAGGTAGGCGAGCAACCAGTTGGCCCAAGTGCACGGTGGTTTGCGGTGACGGGACAACTCCTTGTCCTTTTGGTCTTATTTCCTTTTTCCTTTTTGGTAAGTTCTCTGTTTAATAAACTGAACAGGTCCACATACTCCCAGTGCCAGATCTTGTCTCTTGTGGCAGGGAGCAGGTGATCACTCAACGGCAGGACTACCCCGGCCATCAGCAAGGCAGCAGTAGGGACCGTGTGGTAGCCGGCGTTGACTGGTGGGCCGTAAGGCCATACAGGACAAGGTGGTGAAGGGCCCGCTGGTGGAATGCCGGGTGGCAACAGTGGGGATGGCACCCCCCAACCCCCAATAGGCGTAGACCCCAATAGGCGTAGACCTAGTTGGTGGCACTATTAGAGAGCCCCTCCGGTCCGCTCTGGTTGGACGGGCAGACACTCTTGGGACGATGCGGTCTCTAAGATATCCTGGCCCCCTGCCATATAGGGCTTTAAAGGTCAAAACCAGCACCTTAAATTGCACCCGGAGACAAACTGGTAACCAGTGCAGCTCCCGAAGTAGCGGTGAGGCATGGGCATATCGCCCACACCCCATCACCACCTGGGCCGCCGCATTCTGGACCAGCTGCAGCCTCCGGATGGTCGTCAAGGGCAGCCCCATGTAGAGCACATTACAATAATCTAGTCGGGAAGTAACCAGAGCATGGGTGACCATAAGCAAGGAGCCCCGGTCCAGGAGCGTGCGCAATTGGCGAATTACCCGAAGTTGGGCAAAAGCCCTCCTGGCCACAGCCGCTACTTGTTCTTCTAGAAGCAGCCGCGAGTCCAGAAGAACCCCCAAGTTGCGCACTGGGTCTGTCTGGGGCAAAGCAGCCCCATCCAGTACCAAAGGTGGTAACTCCCTGGATAACACGGGGCCCCTTATCCACAGCCACTCTGTCTTGCTGGGATTCAGCCGAAGCCCATTGGCCCCCATCCAGACCCCAATGGCCTCCAGGCATCCGGATAGGATTTCAACAGCATCACTGGGGTCCCCACGGGCCGAGATGTACAACTGAGTATCATCCGCGTACTGATGGTACAGCACCCCGTGGGAACGAATGATCTCACCCAGTGGCTTCATGTAGATATTAAATAAGAGAGGAGAGCGCACAGAGCCCTGAGGCACCCCATACTTGGGGCCCAACTAGGGGTGCACATCTGTCTAGCACCCGAAGGAGGGCCTTCTCCGTGTCCGCACCAACTCTCTGGAACCTCCTGCCAATAGACCTAAGACTCCAAAGTGAACTGCTGCCCTTCAGGAAAGGAGTGAAGACCTGGCTGGCAGGGCAGGCGTGGGGCCCGAATGGGACTATGGTGCCCGCCTGCTGGCTTTTATAAGAACTCTCTCTTCTTCCTTTTGTATAGTAGGTGGGATGGGTGGGCGGGATATGGTTTTTTTTAAAAGGGGGTGGGTTGTGGGTTTTTATAATGTTTTTTATGTATTTCTAGAATTATTGTAATGCCGCCCTGAGTCGGGTTCCGCCTGAGTGGGCGGCATATACAAATATGACTATAAATAAATAAATAAATAAATAAATAAATAAATAAATAAATAAATAGACAGACCCAGCCAATGCTGGCTACCCGGCAGGCGCAGGGGTAGGCTGCGTAGGCCAAGGCCATGCAAATTGGGCCAGAGGAACAACAGCGGGTGTATGTGTTGAGTTAACTTGACTGTTAAACTCACCAGATGCTACCCCCCAGCTGCCCCCACCAGGGGTTCTGACTGAGCAGGGGTGCCGGAGCTCAGGACCGCATTAGAGCTCGCCCCCACCGGAACAGCAGAAGTGTGGCTGCCCAAATCGGCCATGGCCACCTGAATTGGTGCGCTGGCAGCACTGGGAGATGGGCCACCCATAGGAGCATTCAGCAGGGCTACCCCATCCTGCGCCAGCCTCAAGTCAGTGGAGGCTGGGGGCGGGGAGCCCTGCTATGTGCTGCAAGAGATGGTGGGCCATACAGCCCCTGCCCATGGCATGAGGCCAGCAGCCGCCTCTAAGGCCATGAAGTGGGCCTCCACAGATGTGTGGGGTGGGGGTCCCCGCTGCCCTGGTAGCACAGGGTGTGTGTGCATGGGCGCCTGGATAATGGGCGCGCCACCACCCGATGCCCTATCTGGAGCAGAAGAAGTTGGGTCCCCAGCTGGGGGTATATGACCAGCTCCCCTGCTGGCCCTGCGGCTCGGTGGTGGGAGCTCTGGAGCCAGCATGGGCCCAGCATGCATCCAAGGGGGCGCTGGTTCGTGCTGTCGATGGTCCACCGGGGCACACCCCGAGACCACCTTCTTTTTTTGCGCCATGTGGCGCTGAGAGCCCAGTGCGCATACCAAGCCCGTTCCCGGGCAGAGGGCCAATGCCGGGAGGATGAGCAATGCCCATCTGGAGGCCGAAAGACCACCCCAAGCTGCATGGCGCGAGCGCCAGGGAAAAGGGGGGCTCAGGGTCTAAGCCTGGCCCGCCGCAGGAAAGACGAGGTAAGCTCATCTTAAGGTGAGAGTCCACCCCCTGCGATATGGCACAGACACCATGGGAATTGCACATGGTCCACACCCATTCCTGGGCAGAAGGCCAACGGCCAGCAAGGCGAGCGGAGCTCAGTGAAGCCCCAAGCCAGTTGGCTTGGGGAAAGAAAAGCAGCTGTACAGCCGCAAATACAATGTCGCTGGCCCACTCCCGGGCAGGCAACGCTGAAGAAACGGGGGATCGGCTGGGCACGGCAAACGCGCCTGGGGCTCAGCCGAATTGGAAGGAGTGGGGCCGTTGGCTCAGCCCCCCCTTATAAAGGGGTAGCCGGCCACACCCCGACTCCATTTTGCTGTGCCCGTGCCTCAGGGGCGGGGCCAGCAAAGCGCACAGTGGCCATTTTGTCGCCGCACGTTCCATCTTTTCATGTCTTAACCTTTGAATCAAACATTTTTTTCTTTTACCTGAAGTGGTCCAAGAGTAATTTCTTTATAGAGTGCTAGTTATCAGAACAAGAATGGATTTAAGAGGGTTACTTGTTGCTCCTAATTTCAACTCCTTTTTACTATCCTTCTGTTATACAATAAAGAGGAATTAAGTAAATTCCTAACTCACTGAGTACTTGCTGGTTCAAAGTGCATTTGTATCATTTGCTATTTTATCCCTTCCTTTGCCCATTTTAAGAGACAATAGATAGACAGATTTTATTTATATCCTGCCCTACTCAGCTTATGCTGACTCAGGGTGGCTCACAACAAATCAATACTGTACTACAATAGAAATACAGCAAAAAAAATATCTTCAATCTGTTCATTGGATTTACAGTGAATCTACGGTGGTTGGGCCCTTCTATTGGATCCTAGGCTATTGGATAATAGTTTTGCAATTGGAATATAGCACAGAAAGAGTGATATTTGATTGAGGTGCAATGTGATTGAAGGAACGTGGGATTCACTCTTGGTTTTTTAAGTTTGTTGGGTAGGAGCACTGGAACAGTTTCAAGGAGAGGGGTCCGTCCGAGTAAAGAGCGTTGCAGAGCTGAAACTTTTGTTCGATGTCACAATGGATAAGATTTCAAGGGGGAAAGGGAAGGAGGAGGAGCCGGTTGTGAAACGTAAGAAGAATGGCAAAGTGGTAGCTGTGGAGGCCCCCACTTCATCAGCATCAGCATCACCATCTCCTGAACCAACTGCATTTGATCAGACCCAAATAATGGTTGAATTGGGTAAATTGTTTCAAAAATTTGAAAAGATGGATGAAGCAAGGGTAAAAGACAAAAATGAAATTTTGGGAAAACAGGATAAATTGGCTACAATGTTTACTGATTTTTTTAAAAAAAGTTGAATTAAATATTCATAAGATAGAGGGTAATGTTAAGTTGATGCAAAATGATATGAAAATGATGAAAGTGGAAATGAAAGGGATACAGGAAGAGATGAAGGAAAATATGATGAGAATGGATGAGCATGAAAAAAGGATAGATGTGATGGAAGAATTGATGAGTAAACAAAATATTGTGATTCGCCATCTGTTGCAACGAACGCCAGATCAGCTAAGAGATAGAATTGTTGATTGGCTAAATAATTTGAAAATGGGGAAAGATTTTGTTAATGAGGACATTGTAAGTGCGTATAGAGTGGGACCGAGAAGGGGGAAAACTGCTTACAGAAACGTTTTGGTTAAATTTGCAAATTGGGGGGATAAGTTGAAGGTAATGGCTTTTTAAAAACAAGCTGGTTCTGGTGCTCTGAAAATTGATGGAAATGATGTGGAGGTATACAATGATATTTCTATTAAGGAACGTGGTTGGAGATACAAGATGAAACCTGTAGCAAAACTTTTGATGAAAAAAGGGATAAAATATAATTGGCAGTTTCTACAACAGTTAAGCTTTTTTATGACAAAAAAATGCAGGTGATTGATGCAAGGACTGACACACTGGAATATTTGTCCTTATTTGATTTGATTAAGTCGGGTTCAAATGAATGGTTGGAATTAAGGAAAGATCTCTTGGGATCGGGAGGGATAATAAGGGATTACAGTGGAGCAGATGAAGGTGGTGTTGCAGGAGGAGAGCAACCACGTGGAGCAGTGGACGATCTATCATTGATTGTGGTGGAGGAAGAATCAGGCAAGGGTTAGAGGAGAAAGGGAAAGAAAGTAAGAATCTTTCCAGGAGAAGATGTGTTTGTAAATCTGTTTTCATGGGAAGGGTGCGCTTGAGCCCTAAGTACCAGGCACATCTTACACGCTCCCCCCTCCCCTCTTTGGAAGATGAAGGTGACTTTTTTGAATAAGAAAGTGGGGAGGTTGATAATGAGTGTTTTTTGTTTTAAGTTTTGTTTTAATTATTTTGGGTTAATAGGTAGCACACCTAATGGAGAGCTCGAAACTGGTAGAAGAGGGTGTCAAATTATGATTGAGAGGTATTAAAGTTTTAACGTGGAATGTAAAAGGTACAGGATCTGTGGTCAAGAGGAGGAGGATAGAATTAGCTTTGAAGAAAGACAGACCGGACAGGAAACTCACCAAAAATCTCATGACACAAATATTTTTTTTTTGGGTTGGATGCAACATTATGAGAAATCATATGGCACATCAAAAGCAAGATGAGTCTCAGTTTTGATTTCTGCTAGATTGGGGTTTGAGATAACAAATAGTATTTTGGACCCAGAGGGTAGATATTTGATAGTAAAAGGGAAAATAGATGAAGACGAAGTATCTTTGGTAAATATATATGCCCCAAATGAGCATCAGGCAGAATTTTTAGAAAAAATGCATAAAATTTTGGTAAAAGAAAAATCAACAAAGATGATTGTGGCTGGCCACTTCAATTTAGTAAGACCAAATTTGGATTGTACGAATATAGCAAGGTGTGGAAAAGGTATTAAAGAATGGATATTGGATAATTGGATGGCTGCTTTAAGTTTGAAAGATTCGTGGAGAGAGATTAAGGGGTCAGAAAGGGTATATTCTTATTTCTCACGTGTTCATAACTCATATTCCAGAATAGATTATATATTTGTAACTGAAAATATGGTCAAAAATATGGAGGAGATTGAAGTTGAAATTTTTAAAGAGTCAGATCGTGCAAAGATGATTCTAGAATTGAAATTACAAAATGAAAGCAGAAAGCCAAGGAAATGGTGTTATGATGTTAATTTATTTAAAGATCAAAAATGTAAAGAACAAATTGGCATTGGAATGATAATGGTGAAGTAAATTTTAACATGGTCTGGGATGCCATGAAGTCGGTTTTTAGAGGGGAATGTATTAAGATGGCAAGTAGTAGATATAAAAAATATAAGTTAGCACAGGATAAAATTGAAAATGAGATTAAGCAGTTACAGGAGGAGCACTCAAAGATGAAGGATAGGAAGTTATTTGCTAATCTACAAAGATTGAAGGTTGAATTGGTAGGTAAAGACATAGAAAAAGTAAAAAGAGATCTGATTTATTTAAAAAGAGACTATTTTGAATATAGCAATAAAAATTCTAAACTATTAGCAAAAGCTGCAAAAGATAAAAAGGAAAAAAGGGAAATTGGAGTTTTGATTAATAATCAAGGGATAAGATGTAATAAGATTGCAGACAAATGTAAAATTGTGAAAGAATTTTACCAAACTTTATATGCCAAAAAGGAAATAGATGTAGAGAAGCTTAAAAAGCAATTGGAGAAACAGGTAATTAGTGAAATAAACCAGGAACATAGAGACAGAATGGAAGAGCAAGTATCAGAAAAGGAGGTAAAAGAGGTAATTGTGGGTCTGAAGTTGGGGAAAGCTCCTGGTGAGGATGGATTACCTGCTAACTTCTACGAGGAATTCAAACATATAGTAGTACCAAAGTTGGTTAGATTATATAATTATATATTAGATGGTGGGCAAATTCCAACTTCATGGTATAGGACCACAATTGTATTGTTGCCAAAACCTGGGAAGAATTTAGAAAAAGTAGAATCTTATAGACCAATTTCGCTTATAAACCAAGATGTCAAGACCTTCACAGCAATATTGGCTAATCAGTTAAACAATTTTATGGGTAATTATATAAACACAGATCAAGTGTTTTTTTTGAAAGGGAGGCATATTGCAGATTTGACCAGAAGAGTGTTAGATTTAATAGATACTGTGAGTCAAACGAAAGAAAAAGTGGGTTTAATATATTTGGATATCTTTAAGGCTTTTGACTCTATACAATGGATTTCAATTAAGGAAAAAATAAAAAGTTATGGATTTGGTGATAAATTTAGAAGGGTAATTGATCAATTATATCAGCAAGGAGTAGCTAATGTTAGAGTAAATGATGAGGTTACTGATGAGGTAAAATTAGAGGCAGGTACGAGACAGGGTTGCCCTTTATCCCCTATATTGTTTATCATGGCAATGGAGATTTTGGCAAAAGCTATAAGAGAGGATGGAAAAATAGAGGGGATTATGGGGAATAAAATAAGTATGTATGCGGATGATACATTGATAATTGTAAAACACCCTGAGAAGGTAATGAATAGAATTAGAGTACAATCAAAGGATTTCGAGGATATTACGGGTTTGAAGATAAATTGGGATAAATCGGAAATGATGCTTTGTAATACGAGAGAAGGGGATCGGAAGAAGATAAGGGGATTGAGTAATATTCAAATTAAAGATAAATTGAAATATTTGGGCATAAATATATCAAGTAGATTGGATGATCTTAAAAGTTTGAACTATGATACTTTGAAAAGTGAAATTAAGCTCAAAATACAAATATTTCAAAATTTGAATTTGTCATGGTTTGGGAGAATTGCAATTAGTAAAATGATGTTGTTACCCAGAATTAATTTTTTATTTGATGCATTAGCAATTCAATTAAAGGATAAGGAAATTATGGAGTTTCAAAAATTGATAAATAATTTTTGTAATGGGGGAAAGAAGTCTAGATTACCAAAAAAATTATGGTATTTACCTCAAAAAGAGGGAGGTTTGGGAATGCTGAATTTGATGGTATATTACCGTGCTTTTCAAATTAAGAATGTTGTGAAGATCTTGGCAAAGGAAAAAGCAATTTGGGAGGAAATTGAGATGAGGGACTATAGAACTATAGGCAAAATGGTTTTTTTAGAATGTAATGTGGGAAAGCTAGTAAATAAAAATACTATGATGAAAGGATTAATGAATGTATGGGGAAAAAGTAAAGAAGGATTTGGCCCCGAATACCTCTCCAATTGTGGATTTGTCAGATATGGCGAGTTTTCCGATAAAAATAAATAAAGAGGTAAAGGAAATATTGGATAAGAATGAATTTTTCCTGTTGAAAGACTGGTTACGGATCTGTAGGGATAATGGAAGAAAGACAAATATGTTTGAACAATTAAAAATGAATTGGTTTCAGATAATGATGGTAAACAAGTGGAATAGTAAATATATGAGAGAATATGATTTGGATAGAGAAAAGACGGAATTTGAGTAATTGATTTTGAAAGTTAGAAAAGGAGAAAAAATATTAAGGGTTTAGTTAGTAAACTGTATATATTGTTAAATAAAGAGGATGATCCACAACAGGATTTGAAATTAAGTTGGGAACAAGAATTGAATATAAAGATAGAAAAAGATACATGGAGAAATAAATGGAAAAAGAGGATAATGAGAACTATGTCGGTTAGAATTAAGGAACATAATTATAAAATGTTATGGAGGTGGTATCTGACTCCAGTGAGGTTACATCAAATTGATAATAAAAAGGACAAATTGTGTTCGAGATGTAAAGATACAATAGGAACTTGTGAACACATGTGGTGGAGTTGTACTGTGGTGAAGGACTTTTGGAAAAGAATTGAAAAACAGATTGGTGAAATAATGGGAAAGAGAATTAAACTGGGGTCAAATACCACTGTGTTAACAAATATGGAATGTACCAATTTAAATAAAGATGAGAAAGAATTATTTGAAATAATGCTTACAACAGGTAGACAATGTATTGCTAGAAATTGGAAAAATGACATAATTATACAGACGGAGGAGTGGTATAAAGAAATGTGGAGTTTAGCATTGAATGATAAACTAACATGGGAGTTAAAAGAGAAGAAGGGTAACATGAGAGAGAATAGATTTTGGAATATTTGGAAACCTTTTGTGGATTACTCACTTACGGGTGTTGAAAGAAATAGACCTGTACCTGATCAAAGTAGTTTTTGGAGCCTAAATAATGAGTTATTCTGAGTTCTCCAGGGCATGTAAATAAACACTGGGTGTTAAATTAGTATATTGCTGTTTTTGTTTCCTATCCAAAGTAGCAGTGAATTGTTTAAAGGGGTATATGACTTAGTAGTATTATTAAATAAGCAATTTTAGAAAGAAGGTTTCAAGTAAAGTGTAATAATAATTACTATGTCATAAATTAGGGAATTTATTTTTAATGGAGGTATTAAGGTTTTTGAAATATTAATGATAGAGTAAAAGGGTATTAGGATAGGTTGTATTTATTTCTTATTGATGTATTAATCCTTAGTTTTTATTTTAATGTATTTTTGTGTTTTATTATGTATTGTTTTTCTTTATCTGTATTTGTTGAAAAACTTTAATAAAAATTATTATAAAAAAAGAAATACAGCAATACAAAAATTCAAAAATAAACTTCACAATGCAATACAATCGGTACAATCACAATATGTCAACATTATACATCAGCTATACAATAATATATCACTGAACACTACACATCACATAATAATATCAACATGAAAACAACAAAAAATATCGAACAACAAATAATGAACCATCCTCTATCATTCATGTCCACACAATCATTATGGAGCCCAGGGTTTATCGCACTTGCGGAGCCCGGGCTCAACATCCATATGGAGCTCAGGGCTCAACGTCCTTGTGGAGCACAGGCTCAACATTCTTGCAGAGCTCTGAGCTCACAGGGGCTGGGCACAGGTACTCCCGCTTCCCCAACTAGCCTATGTCCAGATAATATTTTACTTTTCTGATGCAGCAGCTCCATTAATCTGTGCAGCCCATTTGCAGTTGATAAAGGGAAGGGCTTCCTCCATCAGCTGCAAAGTGGCTGTTATGCTCCTGTTGCTGGTCAGACTCTGATCAGTGCTGGGCATAGTGGTAACAGCCACTTTGCAGCTGTTGGGGTAAAGGTTTATTCCATCAGCTGCAAAGCAGCTGTTACCACCCTACTCTATTTTATCCTGTCTCCTGCATGCACATATGGTAGAGATGTGGTAAAATACAGTAAGGCAATTTAGTTGCACCCCCTAATGAAGTCTCAAAGTGGGACAGGTTGGGGCAGATTGGCCTGAATAACATGTGTATGTAATCAGACCAGGCCAACCCACCTCTCCCTCATTTTGACCCCAACCAGCTTCTTAATTTAGGGGCTAATTAAACAACAGTTACTCCTTGCTGCTTTGTATTCTAGAAGTCATTCCAAGAACCATCATTCACAAGTAACATGATTTTGCCTTTCAGTTATTTGTTGTTCCTTGCTCAATCTATTTTGGTATTTTAAATCTCACATTTATTTCTCCAGTATTTTTTCTCTCCTCTCATTTGTCCTTTATTCTGATGACTGCAAAGCAACTGTAAATTTTATCTTTGCAATCCTTCGGGAATCTGGAATTTGTATTCATCAAAATGAAGTTCTACTGAAAGCTTATTCTCTTTCAATTATATAATAACTCTAAGGTAATGGGGGTGGTTGTCCCACAAGTATCAAGGATTCAAGTGTTTGCAGAGACATTTCAGTTTATTTGCCATTAATGGATGAAAACTGTCTTTGTAAAGTTTTACTGTTGCATGGCAGTAGAAATCCAGGTTGGGACTGAAGGAATCATGTTCAACCAAGAGTGTTCCCATCCCCTTTAGGTCATGGTCCTTTCTAAGCCAAAGAAATTGCTTCTTGGAGACAGGGATTCCTTACAAATTGCATTCAATATTAGGTACAGTACTATATGTTTCTGGACAACAAAACTTTAAATTCTCTCACTCACCCTAAAAATCCTTGCAGATAAAATCACAATATAACCAATACTAGCAAGGAAACTATTACCTATATCAGGCATTGATTTCTGCAGAAAATGGTACATAAGAGACAAAATACCTGGAGGGGTGAGGGGATGTGGCCATTCTGGTTTAATTTACTGTTGCCCAGCTGTTTGACCTACCAAAGTTCCTCAATCTCCAGTGTGACTACTACCTAAAATTGATTGCCCATTCTGGAACCTTCCATTCATACATGTGGTCTTTAGAAACAAGGCATTGTTATTAAGCTGTGTTGCGCCAACACAGTCCAGTTGTAAGTCACAACTGGTGTAGGCCCACTGAATCAGTGGAACTTGCAGAGCAATTGACTCACCGATCCCAACTGATTCAGTTGACCTATTCTAGATTTGATGTATGTGCCATCAAAGTCAACAGTTATTGAAACAGTCTAGGACTGTATAACTCCCCTTGCCCCCAAGCGTCTCTCAGTGGGATTGCTTCAACATGTTCGCAAATAGAAATTTCTGTCCTCAGATCCACCCCACTACCACCAAATCAGAAACCCAGTGTACTACTTCACTCTATGGTCCCCACATTTCTGGGACACCTTGCCCCCTTTCCCCTACCACCACTGCCACATTTAGTGTCCAGTGTATCAACCCTGCTACTCTTTTGTGACAATATAAGCAACTACTAAGTTTAACGCTACCTCTCTATTTATACCTCACTCCTAAACACTCACCTTCTCTTATATGCACACTATCCCTCCCACTTATGTGGCCAAGGAAAAACAGCCCATGAAAATAACATTCTTTAAAGACATTTTCCTTCCATTCCCAACAGCCACAATTGTCTTTTCTGCCATTCACTCAGCACTCTACTGTCACTTAAACCATTCTTTCCAGCAAGCAAACTGTCAACTTGCCTCTATAAGCATCACTTGCAAAAGAATGATAGGCCACTCAGCATTGAAATAATCACAGTCTCTTTAACTGGAGAAGGTGTGCTCCTTGGAAGTGGACTGAACCAGGTGAGTGGGGCTTCAGAAATGTTTGAAGACTCAGGTTGCACCTGCTTGTTAGTGGAAAAAACAGCTGTTCCTGTCTGTTTTTCTTGCCAGTGTGAGCATTACAAAGAGTTATCCAGGGTGCCACCTGCTATGCTCTCAATTTTGGTGTACTTCACTCTGTTTCCTAGCATGTGTCTAGCACACACACACACACCTGAAATTTCAATCTTTAAAAGCACCATTCATGATGATAAAACTTGGCATGGCAGCAGTCGTCTGTTTTTTCTTACACACAAAGATCTGGCTGAGAAAAACAGAGGGCTGAGGGAATATTGAAGATCATCACTTTACTCCTGGTGAAAACTGATAGCTTAATGACTTCAGTAATTACATAACAAGCTGGCTTCAGAGCAGGGCTGGGAAAACTGTTCCCTTAAAAATTGCTGAGCTCCAGTTCCTGTTAGCCTCAGCCACCACAATAAAATGGTTAAAGGCTATGGGTGTTAGAATTCAATATTTTCTTGTGGGGGTCAGAGTTTCTACACTCCTCTACTAAGAAAAAAAATTATGTAGGTAAAATTTTAGGGAGGAATGTACAAGGTAAAGTTAGAATAAAATATTGCAAATATATTGTTCCTAGTGATTCATCTGCCTCAATGACACAAAATAGCCTCCTATTTTTAGTGTTCAAGGAATGAAGAAGCAGACGAATGAAGTAGTGAAATTCAGCTCTTTATTAGTGGGGTTTGAACACAGTTTGGATGGGGCAAAACTCAGACTTATATACACTATAAACAGTAACAGTAACAATAATACAACAAGCTCATTGGCTAACAGAGTATGCACATTTTTAGATCCACTTATTTGCATAAGAATAGATACATGAGAAAAGATACATTCCGCTCCTGTCAGAAAACACAGTTAACATACATAACATTCTTCCCCCCTAGGTAAAAACAAAATCCTTTAACCAGGATGGCGGTTTAGTTTCCTTTCTGGGTCACATGCTTGGCTGAGCTGGCTCAGGGGCTCATAGGATGGGCAACCCGACTGGAGTGAGGGATTGACTAGAGGGGGAGGATTGTAAACCCAAATTTAACCCCCGTTTGTCAGATGGAGGAGCAGGGGATCACTCAAAACCAAAATCTAATTCTGTGGATGAATAACACAACTCAGGTTCACTCCTGTGTGTACTAAGAGTGGAGGGCGACTCTGAACAAAATTGGTCATCATCAATAAAGGAATCCAGAGTGCTAGGCTGGGACAGTGTAGGGGTACACCGGGCCGGAGTAGGGGAGCATTCCACAAATTCCCCTTGAAGTCGGTCCCTAAAACGCACCTCTGGGTCAATGTTGGCTGGCTGCTGACTATTACCTCTGCCCCCTGGGTTTAAATGGGTGGGGGCCAACCCTAGCATTGAGTGTATGTATTTGTCTTGTGGGTCCAGTACTCTGGGTCTCAATTGATCTGCGTGCCTCCTCCAGATCAGACCAGTGGCTGTTTCGATTCTGTAAGAAACAGCACCAGTTTGATCAATCACAAACCCGGGCACCCACGTAGGACCACCAGCTGCATAATTGCAGCAATGTACAGGGTTTCCAGATGAGAAATCCTTCTGGTGTTGGATCCCTATATTTGTGCCTTCGTCCTCTACCCTAGAGGGATCCAATCTGTCCAGCAAGGATGAGAGTTTTCTTCACTGGAGCAATTCAGCAGGGGAAAGCCCTGAGGCAAGGGGGGGTGAGCCTATATGTAAAAAGAAACTGGCATAACTGGAGCTCCAAATCCCTTTCACCCATACGCCGAAGTGCGTCTTTAGTTGTGCACATCTGCCACTCCATCTGGCCATTGGTGGCTGGGTAGAATAGGGCAGCAGTGATGTGCCTAATTGAATTCCTTTCCATGAAGGATTGGAATTCTGCAGATGTGAACATGAATGCGTTGTCGGACACCAGCACATCTGGAAGTCCAAATGCTGCAAACAGCATTCTCAGGTGCATTATTGTGGTCGCTGAAGTGTTATTAGGCACCCTAATAACTTCCAGCCACTTAGAGAATGAATCCACAAACAACAAAAATGCAAGCGCGGCGCCAAAATGGCCGCCACGCTCTTTGCGGGCCCCCCCCCACCGAACGAAGACATCCGGGTAGTTAGGGGGCGTGGCCAGCACCCTTATATAAGGGGCGGCCACGAGGCAGCCGAGCTGCCATTTTGCGAAGCGACGGAGCGGAGAAGTTTTTCCCTCTTAACTCCGTCGCTCTTGCCTTGCTCAGGGAAGCCTCTGGCTGCTGATTTTCTTGACTTTTAGGCTTCCCATCGTTTAGCTGCTATGCCCTCGAAGAAGAAGGCGACTGCGAACGCGGCTCGTTCGGCGCAGAGGCGCCAGCCGGGTCGGAGGACCGCGGCTGCGCCTCCCCAGCAGCCTCCTTTGCCTGAGCCCACCGGGACCGGTGGGATGGGGTTAATTACCCCTTGGCCCGAGGTGGGGTGTCCGCGTACCGGCCCAGCTGGGGCCGCGGCCCCGGCCCGCAAGCAGTGGCCACTGCCTCTGGCACGGCCCATTCTGCGGGGCCTTCTTCCATGGGTCCGCAGCTTCCTGCGGGGGGTTTCAGCCATGGGGGTGGCTGGGTTCCCTCCCCTGGCAGGGTACCCCCCCGGCCCTGCAGGGGCCGGGCCTGGGGTCGTGGCCGTATATGGGCCCCGGGGTCCAGGGACCTGGACCGGCGCCTGCACCCAGTGGGCCGGCTGGCCCTTTGCCCCCACTTGGCTTAGGGGGCTACGTTAGTGTTGAGGCCCTTCTGGCCCGCATTGTGGCCCTCGAGGCATCCCTCGCGAGGGTTAACCACCCGGGGGTGCCTTTTGAGGTGCAGGTTGATCCATTGTCTGCCGGTCAGCGGCAGGCGGCAGGACGGGTCGAGCTGCCTGAGGCGCGTGGGCCGGCTTCGGCCACTGCCTCGCAGCTCCCCACTCAACAGGCTGATTCTGGTCAGGCCCCATCGACGAGCTCAATTGCGGTCGTGAGCTCCGACGCCCCCAGCGGGCCGGAACCCCCGGTGGGGGCGGCCCGCGGGGGTGGTGCATGTGAGTATGCGGTTCAATCTAGTGCACCCACACACCTACCCATGTTGGGGGGGGGCATTCCAGTGGACGTGGCCTCGCATGGGTGGCGCGACGGTTCAGTCGCCGACGTCCCACCCAGCCACTTCACCGCTCACCCAGGGCCCAGTTTTGGGTGGTACCTCTTATTCAGTTGGGAATGTGTTAGGGGTGGCTGGGTTGGTCCAGGCTCCTTTTCAGATCCCCGTGGTTCCCACTGTGCCGGTGTCAGCATTGCCGACAGCGGGGTATTCCTTGCCCCTGGGGGACCATTTGGCCCAGGCCACCAAAGAGAAGATCTGGCGTGGGGAGTATGTGGACATCTTCTCCCTTCTTAACAGAGAGCCCACCAAAGAGGAGAGGGAGGGGCAGGATGAGAAGGATAAGGAACAGGCACGTCGTCGTAAGCCGCCACGTACGTGGGCCAATTGGTTGCCGGCGTACCTTATATACATGGCGGTCTACCTCAGGGCCCGGCCGGATTTGGCAATTCCGATGGTCCAGTATTTGGACAACATTTACCGGGCGATGGTTGACTTCCCGGGCCCGTCATGGTTGGCTTACGACGAGGAATTCCGTATGCGGATTCCCCTGCACCCTGAGATGAGGTGGGATGAGCCCTGCCAGAAGCTGTGGCTTCTGTACATGACTCCCACGCGCCCTGCGCCTGGGGACAGAACCATTGTGGACATGCAGTCCAGTGAGCGGCCCCAGCACAGACACCCCGCCAGGTGGCGGGGCAGGGGGTTCCAGCCCGCCTGCTGTGCTGGACTTTCTCGTCCAATGGTTCCTGCAGTAGGAAGAATTGCCGGTACAGGCATGAGTGTCCCTCTTGCGCTGGCCCCCATGCGGCCTCCGCCTGCCCCAGGCCTGGAGGGGTGCGGGGCAAAGGTAGGGGCGGACAAGGGGCAGGCAAGACTGCCGCAGAGGGAGCTGGTCCACCGAAAGGCCCCCTCCCCATTTAATGTGGACATGCTGGAGCGTTGGCTCGCATCGTACCCGAGGGGGGCAGATGCGGTTTACCTGCTTCAAGGTTTTCGACTGGGGTTCCGTATTCCTTTCCAGGGTGATAGGTCCCCCCAAGATGCCCCCAACCTTTTGTCCCTTAAGGGGAGGGAGGAGGTGGCTGCCGCCAGCATTTCTAAGGAGGTTGATGCGGGCAGGGTCGCTGGCCCTTTCCCTGCACCCCCGTTCCCCAACCTTAAAGTGTCACCCTTGGGCTTGGTGCCCAAGAAGTCACCGGGCGAGTTCCGCCTGATCCATCACTTGTCCTACCCAGCCGGCCGATCGGTCAATGATGCTATCCCTGATGACCTTTGCTCGGTCAGGTATACATCTTTTGACCAAGCGCTGCGCATGGTGCGCTCATGTGGCCCGGGTGCGCTGTTGGCTAAGTGCGACATTAAGTCTGCCTTTCGCCTCCTGCCGGTTCACCCGGGTGACTTTGAGTTGCTGGGTTTTAAGTTCAGGGGTGAATATTATTTCGATAAGGCCATGCCTTTTGGCTGTTCCATATCGTGCTCGGCCTTCGAGCATTTTAGCACCTTCCTACAGTGGGCTTTTGTCCGCAGGTCAGGGTCCCGGTCTGTAGCCCATTACCTGGATGATTTTTTATTCGGGGGTGAACGGGGCTTGGACACGTGCACACGTCTCCTCAACACATTTCAGACGCTAATGGAGGAACTGGGTGTCCCTTTAGCGCCCGAAAAGACCGAGGGCCCATCTACACAGCTAGTCTTCCTGGGGGTGGAGATTGACATGGTAGCGCAGGCTTCTAGGTTACCAGGGGATAAGGTGTCAAGGATAGTGGCCCTTATCTCGGACTTGCTTGCTAAACGCAAGGCATCACTGCGGGACCTGCAGGTGTTGCATGGTCATCTCAATTTCGCTTGCAGGGTGGTCGCACCGGGCACGGCATTTGCCCAGCACTTGTGCGACGCCATGACAGGCTTGTCCAGGCCCCACCATAGGGTCAGACTAACCCAGGGCATTAAGGCAGATATGCTTATCTGGCTCCAGTTCCTGGAGGAGTTCAATGGGGTGTCATTTTGGAGGTCTGACCTTCTGGCTTCCCCTCGTGTCCAGATACAGTCCGATGCCTCTGGGTCCCTGGGTTATGGGATGTACTTCAATGGGAAGTGGGCCTATGGTGGGTGGCCACCAGTCTGGTCAGGTACGGGGCGCCTGCGGGACCTCACGTACCTGGAATTTTTTCCCATCCTGGGGGCCTTGATGCTATGGGGTGATGAGTGGGCCAACTCGGTCGTTCATTTCTGGTGTGACAATGCGGCCGTTGTCCACATTGTCAACTCACAGACTTCCAAATCACCCAGGGTGATGGACCTGGTGCGCCAGTTTGTATTGCGCAGCCTGCGCCTTAATGTACTGTTCTGGGCCAGGCATGTCCCGGGGGTCAATAACGATATCGCTGACGCTTTGTCCCGCCTGCAGATTCCCCGGTTCCGCGCCTTGGCCCCGGATGCAGAGGAATTTCCCTCGCCACTCCCGGACGAGATATGGACCTTTGGCAAGGAGAGGTGAACCGGGCGATCAGCATGTCGCTAGCGCCACGCACGCGTAAGGCGTATCAACACGCATTCAATTCTTTCAGGGCATTCTGTGCCCAATTCCAGCTGCCAGATACCTGGCCGATCCCGGTGGCCCATATACTTCAATTCATGGTTGACCTGCATTCCCAGGGCCTTGCACCTCGAACCATAGCATCCAGGCTGTCAGCGCTGGCTTTTATGGCCAAAGTAGGCGGACATGCGGACAGTACCGCTGACTTCCATGTGAGACACGTTTTGGAGGGGTGGGTGCGGGAGCTTGGGCGTAGCCCGGATGACCGCCACCCAATTTCCCCAGGGGTTCTTACCCAACTGGCACGGGGCTGGCAGGACCTATGTTTTGATAGGTATGAGGCAGCCCTGTTTCATGCGGCTACAACGGTGGCCTTTTTTGGAGCGCTCCGCATCAGCGAGCTTGTGATGCGTATAGGGGAGGGTTTGACCTCCAGGCCCTGGACCGGGCTAGACACATGGTAAACAGGGCTGTTGCCTGGTTTATTGTCAGCAGGGGTTGGGGGTGGGTCAGTCGTCACCCCGCCATTAGTCTGCAAAATTATGGCCTGTATGCAGGGGATGGGGTCCATCTGTCGCGAGGAGGTATGGACCTCCTGTTGGGTGATTGGCGAGCAGGCCTGTTGACCGAGCTGACGGTCTGGGGGGGCGTCGAGCCTTCTTTGAAGCCCCTCCGTGTGGCGGGTAGCACTGGTAATGTAAACATTTATGACCCACAGGTATCCGGCAGGTTCGCAATTGACTGGACAACACTAGACAGGTATAAGTTGGTTAAACGTTGTCCGGTCAACGACGAACCAGGCGACGGGGTGATGGCTACAGCTAGACAGCATGCATCACCCCGTGATTTTACGGATATGCGTCAGAGGGTGGGGTCATTAGTTAGATATTGACCACAGTCAACAATTTGTTTGTTGTCAACAAACAAATTGATACAAATAGATACATTGTAACAATTGCTGCTGGCAATGTGGGTGGTACCTTACCAGTGTTACTTCGGCCTGCTTGCCTTAAGAATTATAATTGGTCAATTACCAATAGAAATTTATAATTCGGACTAGGGCATGAATCAATAAATGTGGCCCAATGCCGTTATCCACTTTCATTGGTGTCTGAGTCCTTTATTGGGGGGTGCGCCTGCAATGCAAGCGCGGCGCCAAAATGGCCACCACACTCTTTGCGGGGCCCCCCACCGGACGAAGACATCCGGGTAGTTAGGGGGCGTGGCCAGCACCCTTATATAAGGGGCGGCCACGAGGCAGCCGAGCTGCTATTTTGCGAAGCGACGGAGCGGAGAAGTTTTTCCCCTCCACCCCCTCCCTAGTTAACAGTGTGATATTTTGGTTGCTTCGGGGCCGGGTGGGAATTTTTGGCTGGGACTCACAATTGGCTCTTGGGTCCTGGTTTTTTAGCCCATCCCACACTGTTGCTATGGTTTGATATAGGGGTTTTTCTGTTGCTGCTGTTGACTTTGGTCACATGGGCGGGTAGCACTGGTAAGGTAAACATTTATGACCCACAGGTATCCGGCAGGTTCGCAATTGACTGGACAACACTAGACAGGTATAAGTTGGTTAAACGTTGTCCGGTCAACGATGAACCAGGCGACGGGGTGATGGCTACAGCTAGACAGCATGCATCACCCCGTGATTTTACGGATACGCGTCAGAGGGTGGGGTCATTAGTTAGATATTGACTACGGTCAACAATTTGTTTGTTGTCAACAAACAAATTGATACAAATAGATACATTGTAACAATTGCCGCTGGCAATTTTGGGTGGTACCTTACCAGTGTTACTTCGGCCTGCTTGCCTTAAGAATTATAATTGGTCAATTACCAATAGAAATTTATAATTCGGACTAGGGCATGAATCAATAAATGTGGCCCAATGCCGTTATCCACTTTCATTGGTGTCTGAGTCCTTTATTGGGGGGTGCACCTGCAATAGGGCACCCCTAAATGGACCTGCAAAATCTATGTGCAACCTGGACCACGGGCCCCTGCCAGAATCCCATTCCCGAGAGGGAATGTGGGATTGCTCTGGGTGAGAGGATTGGCATCCGGCACAACTGACGACCATCTGTTCTATGTCGTAGTCCAGTTGAGGCCATCAAAAGTAGCTACGGGGAAGGGATTTGGAACGTACAATTCCCAGAAGACTTGTGTGAAGTAAATGTAAAACCTTTTTCCTGAGAGTGACAGGAATGACCACCCACTGGCCCCATAGGAGACAACATCGTTCCACTGACAGTTCCAAACACTTGAAGTGGAATGTTCAGAATTCCTCGGCTAGAAGAGAGACAGATCAGCCTTTTTGTACCCAAGACATTACTTTAGTCAATGTTACATCCTTGGCCATTGCCTTGGGTATATCTAAGGTGATGACCGGGGGTGAGTCGAATGCCTCAATCATGAGGATCTGGTGGTTGCTTTCAATCTCGCAATTGGCTTCCCCGACCCCTGGTAGTGGAGAATGTGACAGGGCATCAGCATGACTGATGTTCTTGCTGGGCCTGTGCACCAAAGTAAAATTGTATGCATTTAGGAAAATTGCCCAATGCAACATCCTTGGGGACAGAATTTGAGGCGTGGGCTTCCCGTTGACAAAGATTCCAAGGAGGGACTTGTGGTCAGTTACGATGGTAAAAGGCCTTCTGTAAAGGTAATTGTGGACTTTCTTAGTGCCTGCCACAATTGCCAACACCTCCCTGTCTGTCTGAGCGTAATTTTTCTCAGGCTTTGAGAGCGAACAGGAATAGAATGCTACGGGGGCTTCCCTCCTGTCAATTAGTACATGGCATAACACAGCTCCCACCCCCACAGGGGATGCATCACACACAAGTACAACTTCTTTGTTAGGATCAAAATGAGTTAATACAGCATCCAAAGATAGCAGCCTTTTGAATTCTAGGAATACTTTCTCCTGGCAATGACCCCAGTGCCAAACATTATCTTTCTTAAGAAGCCGATGTAGTGGTTTGGCAACTGAGGGTTTGCGATGGAGAAAAGTGTGATAGAAGTTTAACAATCATAGGAATGATTGCAATGTGGCTTTACATTTTGGCCTGGGTGCATTCCGCACGGCCATCACCTTGGAGTCAGAGGGCATGATACCTTGGGGTGTAATGCAGTACCCCAGGAACTCCATTTCCCGTGCCAAAAACACACATTTTTCTCTACTGAGACGCAGACCGGCCCTCTCAAAATGTGACAGGACTCGATCGAGCCTGGACGCTAGTTTGACGGTGTCCTTAGCGGTGATCAGGACTGGAATCTGGTCCTTACCCACCCCCAGGACCAGAATCTGGCAACCTTGCACATCCCGGAGGGAAGTTTTAAAGGATTTAAGCTTGGGCTGAGAGGCAGGGGGAGTTTTCAAAAACTCCCACTGTGGGATTATGGAAAAGGTAGTACCTGAATCCACCTCCATCTTGAATGGGACATCCTGCAGGCTCAGGTCTGCGAAGAAACACTTGCTGACGATGCCCACTTGGCATGGCTCAGGCTCGGGTGACACTTTGGCGATGGACATTTTGTGGTGATGACTCTTCTTGGACCCAGGTGCTGGAGTTCTTTGCTTTCGTTGTTGGCATACTTTAGCAATGTGCTCTTTTTGCCCACAGTTGTGGCATTCTGCGGTGCATAAGGGGCACTTCTTGCGGTCATGCCGGGCTCCGCAGCCATCGCACTTGCGAAGGAATTTCTTCTCCCAATCGTCACGGTGCTCTCGGTGCTTTCGTTGGACCGCTCAGACTTCTCCCTCTGTGTTGCTGTACTCTGATGAAGAAGTGGAACCAGGCAATGCTGAGGAGGATGAAGATGAACTTTGCTGAGCTTGCACAGCTGAGTCAGTGGCACTGGTGGTGGAGTGGGGATGCCTGAACAGCTTTATTCCAGACCGTGTGGCCTCACACGCTACTGCCTCTTCTAGGACAGCCTTGAAGGTTAGCGTCTTTCTGATCATGAGGCATCTTTGTCCCTCATGCCAACCAGCAGATGGTCCTGGAGTGCTTCCTCGATGTTGTCCCACTTGCACGGAGTAGCAGCAATGAGCAGCATGGCAGCGTAGTCTGCAATGGATTCACCGGGTCACTGCTCTCTTCTGTGGAAGGCCACCCTGGCCGGGAAGATCGAGACCTCTGGCTGCAGGTGCCTCCTCAGTGCCGACATGATTTCTGTGAGTGGCACCACATCCATGTCCCATGGAAGAACGAGGTGGATTGCCAGCTCAAGCGTCTCAGCACCGCACTGAGCGAGGAAGCAGGAGCGCTTCTGGTCTTCGTCAGTGATCTTCTGTGAGGCCATTGCATGGTGGAACCGGTGTTTATATGTTGACCATTTCTCTGGACGCCCTGGGTTGAATGGGCCAATGTTGGTGCCATGTGGGGACACCATCCCACTTTCATCACCAGTTTAGTGTTCAAGGAATGAAGAAGCAGATGAATGAAGTAGTGAAATTCAGCTCTTTATTAGTGGGGTTTGAACACAGTACATACATAACACTATTGTAAGATGATTTTTGGATGCCATGCCAGATGGACTGGCTGTGAAGGCATGCCTTGACAATATCCTCAAGGCTGTGGCAGTCCATTGCAGTCCCAGTGTTAAATCCTGCATGTCTCATTTAATGTGTGCTGCAGGAGATGGCTCTGTGATCATAATGTGTGAGTAACTTCATTGCAAGCTGGGATCCACCTTAAGCAAATTTACGGCAATGACATTTTTCCTGCTTCAGGAAAAATACATTATCGGATATGAGTTGCAGCCGATGACAATGTAGGGTGAATTTTTTTTGCATTTCCCTATCAGGATAAGAAAAATATGGTTTTACATCCCTGTTGATGTTCTATGAGGCAACACAACATATGAGCAAACTTGGAGGAAGGTGTGGTTAGATGCAATCTGAGATTTTCACCCCAGTTTGGGTCTACTCACATTGAAGAGGATGAGGTGGCAACATGGCATTGCTGATGTAGTGGCTGTAGATCTGGGAGTGCTATGGAGGATAGACAGAGGAGCTTGGCGTGCAGTGATTCATGGGGTCGCAAAGGGTTGGACTCGACTGTGCAACTAAACAACAACAAATACCTTGTGCAACACCAATCAAGGGAGAAAACGATAATAATGTGGAAAGGGAACCAAACAGTTACCAAAAAAATAAATCATTGCACCTAGGATGCACTATCCATGGAAATGGAAAGGTAGGCCTTCTTTATGTTAGTCTGGCATCTCTTTCTGTGCGCCTGTCTAGCTAAGATGAGCAAAATGGGCATTTTGGAGTAGAATAGCCAGGAAGACAGTCTTTCTGTTTGACTCTATATCTATTCATTTTCTTCTGTCTTGATTGTTAGAGTGACATTCTCAGGACCTATCTATTAGTCTCATTTTTGTTCCCTTCCTAACTCTCTGAGAAGCAGATATGCTGTTTCCCTTCTCGCATATATGGCACACATCTGTCTAGCTAGAACAGGGATTCTCAACCTGCTGTCTGTGGCACCATTTCATGTGGCCCCCACCACCTCCACCACACCAGGAAGCGCCAAGTGGTGGAGGAA
This sequence comes from Bradypodion pumilum, assembly GCA_035047305.1. Lineage (NCBI taxonomy): Eukaryota > Metazoa > Chordata > Lepidosauria > Squamata > Chamaeleonidae > Bradypodion > Bradypodion pumilum. Next base: position 209,259,176 of record JAWDJD010000004.1, on the reverse strand, counting down.
GGGCAAAATAGCCGTCCAGTCCCTGAAGCTGTCTGAGAGAGTGTGACCTGGCCCCAGCTTTAAAAGGTTGAGTCTCCTGAGCTAGAACAATGGTTTTAGACTCTTCTATCTGAAATTTAACAGTCTTAGTAAAATTTAGCTGTTTATTAAGCTGCTTCTGTTTGGTTTGTGTGAGACTAATAGCCCACACATCTACAAAGTGCTTACTTTTTAATTGAAGAAACCTTGAGGGGTTTCCGCTTATAATGCTGCAAATATTCAAAACACTTTGGAATCAGGGGGAGTGAGATTCTACATATATTTTACCATGAAAACTCAACATGGGCAATTCAGCCCAGCTCTACATTTTAACGCACATATGGAAATATGTAATGCTGGGAACCCAGATATGCAAAGTAGTTTCAAACCTAAAACTCTTTTCTCAGCGAAGCTAATACAGGCTCTGTTTCATTTTAAGGTTGTATATATAACTTCACTTTTCATTCAATTCTGGGCTGTTGATCAGTCACAGCTCTTTCTTCAGCACTGGAATCCTCTAAAATAGTTTTCTATTGCTGTTGTTATGATGTTTTATGGTTTTTGTTGCATTTCTTTATTCCATGGATGCATTTATTTTGTATTTCTAAACCAAGTAAATAAATATATTAAAGGAATAAACACCCCTCATGCCCACAAACTCAGTTTCCTGAGTTGTGCTCTATAATCAGCTAACCTGTTTTTCACATTCTAATTTGGTCTACCCTGAGAAAAGGACATTTTTCATGTTAAGGACATTTTTCAAGTTTCTCTTGTTTGATATCTATATGAAGCCACTGGGGGAGATTATCAGTTCCCACGGGGTGAGGTATCATAGCAAGGCAGTCAAAGTCCTTTCCAGGTGCCTGGAGGCTGTGAGGGTCTGGATGGGGGACAATGGGCTACAGCTGAATGGCTATGGCTAAGGAGTCCTGTTTTGTCAATGGAATTACCACCTTTGGAACTGGATGTGGCTATCTTGCCTCAGACAGAGATGGTGCGTAATCTGGGGGTCCTTCTAAACACATGACTCTTGCTCGAGGAACAGGTGGCAGTCGTGGCCAGGAGGGCTTTTGCTCAAGTTCAAGTGATTTGCCAGTTACGCCCAATCCTGGACCAGGACTCCTTACTCATGGTCATTCATGCACTGTTCACCTCCCGGTTAGATCATTGTAACACACTCTACATGAGGCTGCCCTCGATTACCATTCGGAGGCTGCAACTGGTGCAGAATGTGGCTGCCTGCACGGTGATTGGATGCGGCCGTTATGACCTTGCCACACCCTTGCTGTGAGAGCTGCATTGGTTAACTATGTTCCTCCAGGTACAATTCAAGGTGCTGTTTATGACCTTTAAAGCCCTACATGGTAGTGGACCAGGTTATTTAAGAGACCGCGTCACTCTTAGAACATCTGCCCATCCCACTAGGGCAGACCGGAGGGGCTCTCTATGGGTACCAATGGCTGGAGAGGCTTGCCTCTCCAGGCACTAGATGGAGGACCATTTCAGTATCCACCCTGGCCCTTTGGAGCCTCCTGCTGACATATCTCCATCTCCAACCACAACTGCTGGCCTTTAGGAAATACTTAAAACCATGGCTGGCCCAGCAGGTGTGTGGTGCTGCTGTTGGTTCTACTCCAACCCGCTGGCTCATATGACCACCTGACAATTTCGTAATGGGGATTTTAGATTTTTAGTTTTGAGATTTTGCGATTTTAAGATTTCAGAGATTTTAGAGTTTTTATGATATTTATCTATATGTATGGATTGCTGGAGTGTGTTATGCTGGGGGTGTTTCTTGTGTTGTAAGCCTCCCAGAGTCGCTTCAGTGAGGGGGTGGCTAAACAAGTCAAATAAATAAATAAATATGAAAAATTCCTGATGATACTACTGATTATGCTAATATATAAGGTTTAACACTTGTATAACTCACAACAATAGCTGTATACATCTTCGGAATTTTTCAGACTGGTTTAAGAATTCCAACTACAATCTTATATGCACATATCTGGGAAAATCCCTGTTAAGTAAGTAGGATTTTGCTTTCAGCAAAGATATATATAGGGTTGCCCTGTAAGAATATAAATGTTATGCTCCAGTCACAACAGTGAGTGAAAATTACTTTACTGCCTTAAATTTTTTAACTATCAATACCTGACTAAAATGTCAATTTAACATACAGAGGAATCCAACCTATCATAAATATTGTTTTCGTGAACCTACCATTTGATGAATGGGTGTTTTATGTTTATTTTTTACATTTACATTTATATGTATGTTCAATTTTGCAGTTTGTTTTATGGTTTTGTCTTTGCTATTTATGTTCTTTTATTGTGCTCTGGTGGCACAGTGGTTAAATCATTGTACTGCAACCAAATGGTTGTGACTTTGATCCTGACCAGGGCTCAAGTTTGACTCAGTCTTCCATTCTTCTGAAGTTAGTAAAATGAGGACCCAGCTTGTTGGGGGCAAAATGCTAACTGCCCAGAGAGTGCACTAGGTGCTATAGGGTGCTATATGTGTAATTGCTATTGTATATAATATGAATCAAACCAGTTCACTGAAGAGGATCCTTGACTATTCCTTATAATTTGAGAAACAAAGCAGCACCAGTTCTGTACCAGAAGTTTTAAGGTTCAGTCCTGGGATTTCCAGCACAGTCTAATATAATGGTGGAAATCTGAGCTGAAATTATTGATGAGGCTAATTATCTTTGTACTTATATATTCATTTTGTTTCTAGTCTGTCTTTCTCTTGAAACACAGCTACTTCAGGGAGTATGGTTGGTGCATGATATCCACTACTATTCCAAGAAGAATCTATGCATGTGCTTTAGATAAAACATTAGCTGGATATCAACATTCTGGGGGCACACTGTAGGTCTACTTCTGTCTGGATTTTGCAAAATAATGTGACTGGTGGATTAAAATAGAGCTTAGTAATGCAAGTTGTTTATGGGCATAAATCCTATGTGACAATCATGTTAGTGTCAGGATTTTTGGTCCTATCCTTCCTCCTTGCAATATTCTCCAGCACTAAAATGGGCTCTAGAGGTTCCCCTACACTCTCAGAAGCCACTATTTGGAGCTTTCAGGGCACAGCTGTTAGCATCCTCCAACACTGGATTCTGCTCTCATGGCAAAGGACCTTCAGCTTTAGATGGCACTCTTGCATTTCATCTTAAGGAATAAAGTCCCTCAAAATGGCTCACAAAGCAATCAAATACAATTTTGATATAAATCTAACTCAGGGAAAATTAAAATTAATTAGTCATGGATCAGAATTCTATTTCCTCATACCTAGAGTAAGCCCATTGTAGTGATAAGTACTTAATGGACTTTTTGTGAGTCATTATTAACTTATTTTTGACAGATCTACCCAAGATAAACTAAATCAGCATCCCATAATGTATATAATACAACAACAACAACAACAACAACAACAACAACAACAGTGAACAGTGACCACAACTCAATTATGTTTAACTTGATCATAGACTGCAAGTCACTGATAAAATCTAACACAGAGACATTAAATTTTCAAAAAGGAAATTTCCCAAAGATGAGGAAACTAGTAAAAAAGAAACTGAAAGGGAAAATTGAGAGAGTCCAAACACTCCAAGAGGCATGGAGGTTGTTTACAAAAACAATAACAGAGGCCCAATTGGAATGCATACCCAAAAGGAAAAAGGGCACTGCTAGTTCCAAGAGGACTCCGATGTGGCTTACAGGAGCTGTTCGGGAAGTGATCAAGAGCAAGAAAAGCTCATTTAGAAGATGGAAGGCTTGTCCGAATGAGGACAGCAGGCAGAAACATAAATTCTGGCAGAACAAATGCAAGGCAACAATCAGGAAAGCAAAGCAAGATTTTGAGGAGCGTATAGCTAAAAATACTCAGAGAAATAACAAAGACTCCTTTAAGTACATTAGAAGTAAGAACCCAACTAGGAAGGCCATTGGACCATTAGATGACAATGGAAGGCAAGGGGTTATTAAAGAGGAAACAGAGATTGCAGAGAGACTCAATGAATTCTTTGCTTCAGTATTCACTGAAGAATACAGAGACCACATGCCCAAAACAGAGCCTATCTTCGTAGGGAGGGAAACCGAAGAATTAAGCAAGATAGAAATAACCAGGGAGGAGGTCCTTGCATGTCTTGTTAAGCTAAACACTAACAAATCACCAGGACCAGATGGCATCCATCCACGAGTTCTCAGGGAACTTAAAGATGAAATTGCTGATATCCTAGCCAAAATATATAATATTTCCCTCAAATCAGGCTTTGTGCCTGATGACTGGAAGGTAGCGAATGTAACACCAATTTTCAAAAAAGGATCCAGGGGTGATCCAGGAAATTACCGACCTGTCAGTTTGACATGTGTCCCAGGTAAAGTGATGGAAACCATCCTAAAAGATAGAATTAATAGGCACATAGAAGAGAAGGCGCTGCTAAAGGAGAGCCAACGTGGCTTTTACAAGGGCAAATCATGGCTCACTAATCTGTTGGAATTTTTTGAGAGTGTCAACAAGCATGTGGATAAGGGGGATCCAGTTGACATTGTTTATCTGGACTTTCAGAAGGCTTTTGACAAGGTCCCACACCAAAGGCTCTTGAATAAACGTACCAGTCATGGAATAAAGGGACAGGTCTTGTCCTGGATCAGCAACTGGCTAAGGGACAGGAAACAGAGGATAGCACTAAATGGACACTTCTCCAAGTGGAGGGAAGTAAAGAGTGGGGTCCCCCAAGTTTCAGTACTGGGACCCCTGCTTTTCAACCTTTTCATAAATGATCTAGAAGTAGGAGTAGATAGCAAGGTAGCCAAATTTGCTGACGACACTAAATTATACAGGGTAGTGAAAACTGTGAGAGATTGTGAGGAGCTCCAGAGGGATCTCTTGACACTGGGGGAGTGGGCAAAACAGTGGCAAATGAGCTTCAACATTAGTAAGTGCAGAGTGATGCATGTTGGGGCAAAAAACCCCAATTATATTTATAAACTGATGGGGTCTGAACTCTCTGCGACAAACCAGGAAAGGGACCTTGGTGTCCTGGTGGACAGCTCAATGAAGATGTCAACCCAGTGTGCCTCAGCAGTGACAAAAGCAAACTCAATGTTAGGGATCATTAGGAAGGGCATAGAAAATAAGTCAGCAAGTGTCATTTTGCCTCTTTATAAATCTATGGTGAGGCCCCATCTGGAATACTGTGTACAGTTCTGGTCGCCATGCCTCCAGAAGGATATTATGGAGTTGGAGAAAGTACAGAGGAGGGCAACCAGAATGATTAGGGGACTGGAACACCTTCCTTACCATCTGAGACTGCAACGGTTGGGCCTTTTCACTCTTGAACGACGGCGTCTAAGAGGTGACCTGATTGAAGTTTATAAAATCATGCACGGTGTGGACAAAGTAGATAAGGAAAAACTGTTTTCCCTATCGCACAACACTAGAACTAGGGGACACTCGATGAAACTTTTGGGTACTAGTTCTCAAACAAATAAGAGAAAGTACTTCTTCACCCAGAGGATTACTGGTCTATGGAACTTCCTGCCAGAAGAAGTGGTGACAGCTGTCAGTCTTGACAGCTTTAAGATAGGATTAGACAAGTTCATGGAGGACAAGGGTATCAATTGCTATAATTATGGATACTTAAGGACAACCTCGGGGTTGGAGAGATAGGCAGGATATCTCTTAATGCCATTTCCAGGGAATCCTAAGCAGGTGAAGGCATCTCCTTGGGAATACCCTGAAGGAAATGGTGAGCCACTGTGTGAGACAGAATGCTGGACTGGATGGGCTGTGGCCTGTTCCAGCAAGGCTGTTCTTATGTTCTTAACAACAACTTCCAGAAGAGTTAAATAAATAAATCCCTGTAATGGGAAGAAACCAAGATTTAAATCAAAATCTGGCAATACAATAGTAAAACCAAATACTCTTACAATCCACATAAAGGACAAATAAGGAGAACAAAGCACAGCCAAGTTCTCCTCTAGTGAGGAAATCCTAGAAAATATAATTAATAAAAATATAATTAATAAAAATTATTTTTCCTCTTATCAGTCATGAAACATTGAGATGTAGGGCCTGGTTTCACAAATGATCACAGACAACAATGTTTTTGTGAGAGTAGGGCATATGTGAGATACTCTTTTGGGATTTCCCATAAAAAATCATGAGCTTTCACTCATGTGACTAATATGTTCTGCCATACTCCTTTTCAGTTTACAAGATTTTCCTCAGAGGTATTAAATTTTGTAAAGCCTATTGTTACGACTTCTAGCTGTATGTGGAGGGACAGAGGAGGAATCTGTCAAGGATGATCTGATGAGAATGGAGGCTGATGGAATCTGACAATTCATGGACTCAGTGTATTGGTGCATATTCCTAGCAAAACAAATGGCTGGAATGACTCTAAGGTTTACCAGCTTTGCAGATTCCAGTGCTTATTGTTAAATTTATATGTACTGTAGTTCCAGTAAGATAATAGATAATTGGCAATTCTCATAAGAAATGTAAGAATCGGCCACTTGACAATGTATAAAGGGATGAATTTCATTCTGTTACATATTGTATAGTGTTTGTGAGAAACTGTTGTTTGCCACATTCTAAGACATATGCAAAATAGACGAGGAATGCTAACTGTTGCTCTATTATTATTTTTGTCTTTTTCTTCCTTTCTTTTAAAAAGATTGCTCCCCAAAAAAGGCAACAACATAGAGATGGATGACTATGTCATGACTGTGGGTCTACCGTGAGAACTATAGATTAGAGAAGTTATGGAAGAAATATGTGGTTTCAAAGCTTACTGCAGGAAGGCCTTTTTGTGCCCTCAGGCAATTAGAAAGCTATTTATATTGTGTTTTTTCTGAGTTCTTAGGGAAGAGGGGGGAGGAAGATTGAATTCATCTCTACATTTTCTTTTCTGTAGGTAGTGCACCATCAGGAGAGAGAAAAATTGCCCAGAGTTTAGACAACTTATTTTGATAGACTACCACTACCAGCAATCCCCAGATGCCATGTTAGCTGAGGAAATCTGTGAAATCCAGGAAGGTTCCACTCAGGGTACCAGTGTTTGCCAGAGCCAATCTACATCTTCTTTAAATACAGCATAGTAAATTGCTGCAGCTGGCAGAATAGCTCAGAGATCAAAAGATCAATTATCCACTGTTTTTCCCAACAGAACTGCCAGCCTGTGTATCCTTGAGTCAGCTGCACAGTCCCAGGGCACCCCCACTCCCAAAATGGAATTTTATGCCACTTCTGAGAAGTCTTTTTGAGAAGAATCTGGAAGTGGTCACTAGGAGTAGTTTATCAGGTGATAATCTACAATTGAGAGGCAGTGGATAGAGAGTCAGAGTCAGGACACTAAGTTAAAATCCAAATTCGGTCATGAAAAATCACCACTTCATAAATATGTCACATGCCTTGGAAACCATATTAGGGTTGTCATAAATAGGAACCAACTGGGCAGTATACACGACACATATGCAGTCTTAGAACAGCATCACAAAATGATTGAATACATTAGGAGTAAATCCAGAACTGCACATGATTAGACAGTTCTTTGAAGAAAAGAATTTTGCAGCTCTAACAGTAGCAACGTAATTTGGAGGTATGAAACTAATTACTTTGCTGACTGCAACTAATTTATGGGGTTAGCTGCAACTAACTACTTATCATAATAAGTAAGAAGCTGAGACTGTTCTTAATGCGCTTTTTTACATAGTTTTCCATAGTTTCATCTTACTTTACAGAAGTCTGATTCTCTGCAGTATTCTTCAATATTTCTTTTTTAAAATCCTCTTTCTACCAAAATCTCTCTATGAATAGTTTGACAACATCACATTTCAAAACTTTCTTTTCTTCACTTTTTGCTTCAGGACCTGTATCATGTCCACATGGAAAAGAACAAGATATAGAAAACCTCTGCCAGAATTTTTTGCTACTCTTATCAGATCTCTTTTAGGTTTTTTCCTGAAATTCCTCAGATGTTCCAGTCACCCAAGAATCCCTGCATTTTCCTCAACTTTTGCTTGAGGTAATAGCTGATGACAACCAGGAAATATGAGTGCCCCTTGCCCAGATAAATTGTTTTAGCTTCAGTAAAGGAGGAAATATAGGTTGCCATGGTTAAAACCTGTATAGCACCTTACAGGACTGGTCTCCAATTATACTGCTGCAATTTTAGTTTACTGCACAGCTTGACTTATTGTGGGCAGTTATCCTTAGCTTCAATGACATTGATTGAAACAGTAGAAAACACAAGCTCTTAATATGGAAAATAGGTCTCTGCCATGGCCAGGACTGCTTTTTACCAGCTACAGTGGATTGCTGAGCTCTGCTCATATCTGGATGAGCAATTCCTTACAAGTTAGGTCTATGCATTGGTACTGATTCCTCTAATGCTCTCTAAGTGGCCTTACCCTTGAAGCTGGTACAAAAACTTGACAAAATGTGGTAGACAGAGCTACTATAATCTTTACCTATAAGAAGGTGGTTGTGTCATGTGTGTCCGGCATACACGGCCACACCCGGCCCAACCATCCCGAACTGAGCTGCCTACACTTACCTTTAGATCCTGCGAGCATTGCAACAAGGGTCCAGTTGTCGAGAGTGGGGCAACTGCCCCACGAATGTGACCAGAAAAAAGAGCTACCGTTCCCAGCATCCTCCACTCCGTGCCACCCCTCAGCCAATCAGGCGGAGGGATGTGAGCATGGAGGAGGGTGGAAAAGCACCATGTGCAGAAAAAACTGCCACCACATCCAGGCCCTGCTGCGACTTCATCGGGGTTGCAGAGAGAAAAGGGAATCCCTCTTCTCTCCATGGCCCTGGTGCTGGCCCCGCCGTGACTTTGCCAGGTTTGCGAAGAGAATAGGGCCTCCCTCTTCTCTCCATGGCCCCAGCACTGGACCTGCTGTGACTTCGCCGGGGTTTCAAAGAAAAGAAGGAGTCCCTCTTCTCTCCATGGCCCCGGCAAAAAGCTTTCCTCTGGGACATGGAGCCCAAGAACAGTGCTCCGTTCTCGGCCTCCGTCTCCCAGAGGGAAGACAACACCTTCCACAGAGGGCAAGGGCTGAAAGCTTCAGCCCACACCCACCGAGGAAAATGAACAGCTTCCCTCCGGGAGATGGAGGCCGAGAACAGAGCACCGTTGGTGGCCTCCATCTCCCGGAGGGAAAACGATCCAAAGCTCCCCCCCCTGTGTGTGTGTGTCCTCGCTGTGGCTATGGGGGGAAGGGGAGCCCCTCCTCATCCCATGCAGTTTTAGCATGTGTGTGTCTGCGTGCATGTGTGTGTGTGTGTGTGTGCACCCCAAAACCACCCCTACCACCAACATATAAAAAACCCTGCAAAAATGCTAGTCTATACCTATAAGGGGGTTGGGCCATGCATGTCTGGCATTTGTGGCCACACCCATCCCTACTATCCCATAATGAGCTGTCCACACTTACCTTTTTGACCCTGCGAGCATCGCCACAAGGGTCCAGATACCGAGAGTGGGGCAAACGCCCCATGAACCCAAAAAAACAACTATGCTTCCCAGTAATAGCAATAGCACAGAGGAGGCGGGGCAGCTAGTGTGCATGTAAAAAAGATGGCCAACGTGCAATCGGGGGTTCGCTTCTCTCTTGGTTGGTGGGGACTGAAGCTTTCAACATCCACCAACCAAGAGAGAAGTGAATCACTTCCCTCCGGGAGACGAAGGCCAAGAATGGTGCTCCGTTCCACCTTCACCTCCTGGAGGCAAGCCATCGCCTTCCACATTCTGCCCTTGCCTGTCGGAGAAGGGGCTTGCTTTCTCCGACAGGCAAGGGCTGAATGCGGCAGGGTAGCAGAGAGGAGGGGGAGCCCCACTTCTCCCCGCAGCCCCAGAGATAAAGGCCGGCACTGGCCTCGCCCCAGCTTCGGCAGGGTTGCAGAGAGGAATGGGAGCCCCTCTTATCCCCGTGGCCATGGAGATGAAGACCAGTGCTGGCCTTGCTGCAGCTTCAGCGGGGTTGCGGGGAGGAGGGGGAGCTGCTCTTCTCCCTGTGGCCCCAGAGATGAAGGCCGGTGCCGGCCTTGCCATGGCTTTGGCAAGGAGGAGGGGAGCCCCTCTTCTCCCCATGTGGCTTTGGCGGGGTAGCGGGGAATGCCCATCTTCTCCCTATGGCCCTGGGGACAAAGGCCACTGTCGGCCTTGCCATGGCTTTGGCGGGGTTGCGGGGAGGAGGGGAGTTCCTCTCCTGCCCACAGCCCTGGAGATGAAGGCCAGTGGCGGCCTCGCTGCAGCTTTGCCTATGCCTGTTGGAGAAATCCACCCCTTCTCCAACAAACAAGGGCCATATGCAGAGCTCCACCCCCCCTCTCTCTGTGTGTACCCCAAAAAACAACCCCAATCACCAACATACAAAATATACCTGCCCAGCAAGGCCGGGCAAAAAATGCTAGTAACCCATAAGTATAACCATATTTCACCAACTCTCGCTCACCTACATTGGGTTCCCATTGCATTCCTTAGCAGGTTCAAGGTTTTAGTATTTACATACAAATCCCAATGTAGTTTGGGATCTTGTTCCTTGCTGGAATGACTCTCCTATCAGAATTCTATTTATAGCGTGTGATTCTTGCAAGCCTCCTTGTTGGGGGAGCAGCAAAGAACAGTTACATCAGACGAACAGTTACATCAGACTCTCAGTAGTAGCCCTCTCACTCTGGAATGTTCTCCCCATTGAAATTCAACAGCCTCACCCCTCTCCAGGCTGTTTGAAAACAACTGAGAACCTTTCTTTATAGAGATATGTTTGCTGATGACCTATGCAGGAGGGAGGTTTCACTTTCGGCTTTTCTTTCTCTAACTTGAGACTTTTTTTAAAAAAATTGTTTACTTTTGTTATTAATTGTGTTAATTATTTTATGCTGCTGTCAATTTGTTAGGTTTGTATTGTATATGAATTTTATTATGTGATCTTGTATATATGTATGTATAATAAGATGTTGGAAACTATCCAGAGTAGTGATTGCACTAAGTCAGCGGGTACAAAAGTGTCAAAATAAATAAATAAAATGTGAGGCTTCCAACCATGTCTTTCATTCGTATATTTCTGAACAGGACTGCAAGAAACCCTTGAAAGAGATATGAGCAGGAGGCCAACTGAGTATGTCAACAGGTGGGCTTGCAAGGTTGGGACCCCAGGAGTAACTTGAAAGTTATTCTGAAATATTGAGACTATCTAACTGCTTGGTTGGACCTTGAAATTATAAATGCTTACTTTTTAAACCCAATTTCCCATGCTCTGGCAATAGCAGTCCAGATATAGAATTGGGGAAAGGGCTTCCCCAGGATATGCTTATAGGAAACCAGATATAGATGAATATCCGAAAAGATTTCTCAACTGTTAGAGCAGGTCAACAATAGAACCAATTACCTCTGGAGGTGGTGAGCACTCCAGTGCTAGAGCATTGAAGAGAAAATTGGACAACCCTTTTTTAACAGGTCTGCTTTGATTTGGGCTCCTGCATTGAGCAAGGGGTTGGAGTTGGTGGCCTCCTAGTCCCCTTACAACTCAATTGTTCTATGATTCTATGCCTGTTTCCCAGGGCTCACAAAACCATGGAGCTAGACCTGTTCTTGTATAAATTCTCTACCTCATCCCCTCCTCAATATCCCTCATCCCCCTGCCCAACAGGGATATCTCAATTTACCTTGAATTCTCATTTGAGGTGAAATTCAAGACTTTCTTTACTCACTGGATGCTGCACTCAAAAAAAGTCATTTAGTTTTGGGTTTGTAGTATACCTAGTTAGTAAATTTGGGAAGTTTCCATTTACTCATGATTTTAATTCCTCTGTAAGCATTTTTATGCATCCTTTTAAAAAGAAGAAGCATGAAACTATGTTTTGCCAAGATAGTAGGCACCAAAATATGGCAGTATTTGAGATATTTGAACAATTCAGTAAGCCTATAAGATGACGAAAGCAGAAGAAACATTTAGTATTGAATTATGGAAGAATCACAACATGATGCTTTGTGCAAGCTGAGTTCCTTTTCAATACTTACTACTAATTTTGAATGTCTGTTGTTTACACTTTACTTTTTATGCTTGCTTACTTAATATGTGTGCCTTTAATTAATGTAGAATTTTATAAATGTGGTAACATGTAGAAGCACTTATATTCTGCCCATATATTATATCCTTCTTTCTGGATTTCTTAGCTGTTGTAATCCCCTACTTTTTAAAAAATACAAATTATTTTTAAGTGCAGCTAAATAAAGACTATTTGAAGTGTATGTAATATCTCTGTTGCTTACACATTGAAGCTATTAAACATTAATCAGCCACTTTCAAAAGCAAATCTAGAACTAAATCTAGAATGAATTTGTTTCCAGAACTTCTCATTTAAGAATCTTGATATCTAGTATTTCTTAGATGTACCTATATTACTCATATATGATGAATTCTAACCATGCCTGGCAATGGTATGGGTATGGGTAATAGTAAATTGGGTCAATCAAATCACATTTCAATCTACAGGTAAGACCTGAACTGTTGCCATTGAAGGGAATCTGAAAGTTCTCTGCTCTATTTCAGATGTTACTTGGTTGGAAGAACCTTTAAAAATTGAAATGATTACTGAGTCTATATCAGAGTTCAACACCTGCAAGGCAATAGTGTCACTAGCTTTTAAATGAATGAAAATATCATTCTAGTTCTTAAATATTCCATCTGGCAATGTTTCAGAAAAGCAATGAAATAAAACTTTACATGTATGTAATTGAGACAGTAAAAACTTTTCACTAAAGGACTATAGATGACAGAAAAATTATCTCAAACTAGGATTTTATTATTATTATTATTATTATTTATTCAATTTATATCCCGCCCACTCAACACAAGGCCGACTCTGGGCGGCTAACAACATAAAAAGTAACCCCAGGGCAACCCAAGGAGTTTACAGACAATATTAATAATCCTAAAAACAGTTAAAACAGTAAAAAAGTTAAGACTACCCACCCCCTAAAAAGCAGGGGCTGCAGGATCGAATGCAAACTTCTGGAATGCAAACTTCTGGAATTAAAAAAAAATCTACTCCAACGAACAGAGCAGATGAAAACTCAAGCCAGAGAAGAATTGACTCGCTCCCTTATGTGTCCTTGCCATCATCAAAATAATTTCGAACCCCACCAGTGTCTCTGACCCATTGTAAAAACTAAAACTTTTCTCAATATTTAGGTGTTAGCAGAGAAATGAAGGCTCACAATCCCCAGCATAGTCAAAAACTAAAAAATTGAGGAAAATATGATAAAATGTAAACTGAAAATGTATGTCCCCTGCTGTTGATGGACAGCTGCTTTTTTGGTCCTTTGTCACTTCTTGTTTTCCTTACTGGCCTCTTTACATATACAGCATTGCTGAAATTTGCTCTGTATTGAAAGAGAAACAGAAAGTAAACCAATGGTTCACCTTGAAATAATGACATCATCATAACTTCTTAGCTCTCCCGGTGGCTTAGTGGTTAAGACACTGAGCTTGGAGACTGGAAGGTTGGGTTTTGATACCCAAGGGTTGCACTTGGGGACATGAAAAGACCCTCATTTGGGCATCCCCTGGGCAGAGTTTCTCCAGCAAAAATCCTTTCAGCCCAGAGTAATCTCTGTCACAAAATTATTATTATTGGAAGACATTTGGGACATAAAACCACTAAGTATAGCCAGCTCTGTAGTTGGTCCCTACTATTTCATTGTGCTATAGCCCTTTCCACCACATCAATTATGTGTCTGTCTTCTTGCTCATCCCATAACTCTAAACTTCAGGCTGAGAGAAATTCTTTTCTTTCAACAAGAAACAAACAAAAGATTTCTTTCATTGGATTCAATAGGGCTATAATACCACCCATTCCATAGTTGTATATTTGTGTAGTCCAGTCAAGTTTGTATGTCCAGAGCCTCATCCCCAGTGTATCCTTTTTCAGAACTCTTGCAACACTCATGTTCATTCTGTATGATGTTACAAGTCTTGTTTCCTCCTCTTGTATGGAAGGTTGAGCCAATTTTTTCCTCAAAATGCACACATTTTAAATTATTATTTTTCCTGAGGCATGTATTTTGTATAAAATTTCCACACTGAAAAAGATGTTTGTACAAGCCTTTCAAATAGGCACATTTATTGTAACACATGCTTCTAAAAAGCGCATTTGATTTTGTGGGCATTTCAATAAAATGTGATTGAAATGTACCTGTTTTTCAATCATCTTTAAACTGTATTTTTAACATATCCTAAGCATTAAAGTGAAATTACTTTGTTCTGGGAGAAGGTACTTTTCTTCCTTTGAATTTTAAACTCCTGTGTAATTTGTATGCTTCCTTTTTTCCATCCTTCCTTTCTAAACTGCAGAAAACTACAAAGAATTCACATGTCACCTGATCGTATAGATTCAGATTATCCTGTAACCTAGGTAGCAGCATTCATGTTTTAGAAGCCTATATTTGAGCTTGTATTATATATTTGGCTGACTAAACCACATGACATGATCCTTAAAGTAATATTTTGACATCAAAGCTCGTGTCAATGAATAATACATCTGCTAAGTGCAGAAAGTCAGAATGTCCATGTAGATTTTGCCTTTTACTGGGATTGCAAATCATAATGTCATATTTTACCAAGCAGGTTTCTTTAAAATGAAATGTGGGGGGAGGGGTTAGGGAAAATACTGAAATCAGAAAGCGAGGGAGAGAAATATGATATCATTAGGAGTAAATGTGTTGACATATAAAAACAAATTCAATTTGTCTTGATCTCTTTGCAGGCGCACCCCCCCAATAACGGACACAGACAACATTGAAAGTGGATAACAGCAAAGGGCCACATTTATTGATTCAATGCCCTAGTCCGAATTATAAATTTGTATTGGTAAAACGACCAATCATAATTCCTAAGGCAAGCAGGCCGAAGTAACACTGGTAAGGTACCACCCCAAAATTGCCAACGGCAATTGGTTACAATGTATCAAATTGTATCAATTTGTTTGTTAACAACAAACAAATTGTTGACCGTAGTCAATAACTAACTCATGACCCCACCCTCTGACGCGTATCCGTGAAATCACAGGGGTGATGCATGCTGGTTAGCAATCATCATCACCCCATCGCCTGATTCGTCGTTGACCGGACAACGTTTAACTACTTTATTCCTGTCTAGTGTTGTCCAGTCAATTGCGAACCTGCCGGATACTTGTGGGTCATACTGTTTACCTTACCAGTGCTACCCGCCCATGTGACCAAAGTCAACAGTAGGAACGAAGAAAGACCCCTATATCAAACCATAGCAACAGTGTGGGATGGGCAAAAAAGCCAGGACCCGAAGCCAATGTGGGTCCCAACCAAAAATTCCCACCCGGCCCCGAAGCGACCATAATCACACTGTTAACTAGGGAGGGGGTGGAGGGGAAAAACTTCTCCGCTCCGTCGCTGAGGCAAAATGGCAGCGCGGCTGCCTCGTGGCCACCCCTTTTATAAGGGAGCTGGCCACGCCCCTAACTACCCAGATTCTCTGTCCTGTGGGGGGGGCCCGCAAAGGGCGCGGCGGCCATTTTGGCGCCGCGCTTGCATTGCAGGCGCACCCCCCCAATAACGGACACAGACAACATTGAAAGTGGATAACAGCAAAGGGCCACATTTATTGATTCAATGCCCTAGTCCGAATTATAAATTTGTATTGGTAAAACGACCAATCATAATTCCTAAGGCAAGCAGGCCGAAGTAACACTGGTAAGGTACCACCCCAAAATTGCCAACGGCAATTGGTTACAATGTATCAAATTGTATCAATTTGTTTGTTAACAACAAACAAATTGTTGACCGTAGTCAATAACTAACTCATGACCCCACCCTCTGACGCGTATCCGTGAAATCACAGGGGTGATGCATGCTGGTTAGCAATCATCATCACCCCATCGCCTGATTCGTCGTTGACCGGACAACGTTTAACTACTTTATTCCTGTCTAGTGTTGTCCAGTCAATTGCGAACCTGCCGGATACTTGTGGGTCATACTGTTTACCTTACCAGTGCTACCCGCCACACGGAGGGGCTTCACAGAAGACCTGACGCCCCCCCCCCAGACCGTCAGCTCGGTCAACAGGCCTGCTCGCCAGTCACCCAACAGGAGGTCCATACCTCCTCGCGACAGATGGACCCCATCCCCTGCATACAAGTCACAATTTTGTAGACTAATATCGGGGTGATGGCTAACCCGTCCCCAAGCCCTGGTGGTGAGAAACCGCGCCACTGCCTTATTGACCGCGCGCCTAGCTCGGTCAAGGGCCGGGAGGTTAACGCCCCCTCTGTAAGAGTGGCGCGGAACAATGTCCGACCAAACCAGGGCTGTGGCAGGCCAGACATAATGCAAGTAGGCGAGGTCCTCGCAAATCGCATGCTTGAGCGATAAGCCGGTGACCTGGCCCAAATCATTGCCCCCCAAGTGGATGATTAGAATGTCAGGCGGGTCAGCCCCCAGGCCAGAAAAAAGGAAAGGCCGCAGCTCCCGCCATAACATCCCAGGCTTACCGTGCCATGAGAGACTGGCGTGGTCACCCAGTCCCAGTCGGGGTCCCCACTCTGTCGCCGCAGCGTAACGCGCTGCCCTGAGCACATAGCTGTGGCCCACCAGCCATACTGTCACCGGTGTAATACGACACCCAGGGTCTGTAAGAAAATTGAGAAAAAGGAAGGTAAGGTGACTGGATTGGTACTCATGGCGGGAGTGGGCGCACATAAAACTGAAAACATTGTGAGCCCCACCTCCCCCTGCTACGTGTGTCAGCCCCAGAGTACCCAAAAGCAGCCGCTGTAGAGGCTGCGCCAATACGTAACGAATGTGTGCCAGAACGGGCACCCGGTAGTCCCACCCTGGTGAGGGCTCTGGCAGTCACCTTCCAAAACTGAAATTTAGTAAGGGGAGACCCATCTTGGTGACAGAAAAACGGGCCGTGGTGCATGCCACGCAGTGCCAGGTATTCCTGTAGGGCACCAACCGGACAGATGTCTGCCAAAGAACACCGTAGCAGTCTTACTCCACTGCCTACGCCATGCTGATCTGTTTTAGAGGAGCGAATCCTCAACTGGGCCCAGTCTTTGGCAACATATACATCTCCGCGTTCCAGTGCCCTACCACTTGCATCCGCCTTAGACAGCATCACGAGTTCGCTGATGCGGAGCGCTCCAAAAAATGCCACCGTTGTGGCTGCATGCAATTGGGCTGCCTCATAATGATCAAAACAGAGGCCTGGCCAGCCCCGGGCCAACTGGGTAAGAACCCCTGGGGAAATAGGGTGCCGGTCGTCCGGGCAACGCCCGCGCTCGCGCACCCACCCCTCCAAAACGTGTCTCACACAGAAGTCAGAGGTGGTATCCACATGACCCCCTACTTTGGCCATAAAAGCCAACGCCGAGAGCTTGGATGCTATGGTGCGAGGTGCAAGGCCCTGTGCATGCAGGTGAACCATGAACCGCAGAACATGGTCCACCGGGATGGGCCAGGTCTCTGGCCATTGAAATCGAGTAGCAAAAGCCCTATACAAATTGAATGGTTGGTGATACGCCTTACGCGTGCGTGGCGCTAGTGACAGGCCAATCGCCCGGTTCACCTCTCCTTGCCAATAGTCCACATCTCGTCCGGGAGTGGCGAGGGAAATTCCTCCGCATCCGGGGCCAAGGCGCGGAACCGGGAGATCTGCAGGCGGGACAAAGCGTCAGCAATATCGTTATTAACCCCTGGGACATGCCTGGCCCTGAACAAGACGTTGAGGCGCAGGCAGCGCAGCACAAAATGGCGCACTAGACCCATGACCCTGGGCGATTTAGAAGTCTGTGCATTGACAATGTGCACCACGGCAGCATTGTCGCACCAGAAATGCACCACCGAATTAGCCCACTGTTCGCCCCATAGCATCAAAGCCCCCAGAATGGGAAAAAATTCCAGGTATGTGAGATCCCGCAGGCGACCTGTGCCTGCCCATGCCGGTGGCCAGCCACCATAGGCCCACTTCCCATTGAAGTACATCCCATAACCCAGGGATCCTGAGGCATCAGACTGGATCTGGAAATTGGGGGATGCCATGAGGTCAGACCTCCAAAATGAGACCCCATTAAACTCCCTCAGGAATTGCAACCAGACAAACATGTCTGCCCTGATACCCCGGGTAAGCCTGACTCTGTGGTGGGGCCTGGATAACCCTGCCATGGCGTCGCATAAGCGCCGGGCGAAAGCCCTGCCCGGTGCGACCACCCTGCAGGCAAAATTGAGGTGCCCATGTAGCACCTGCAGTTCCCTCAGGGATGCCTTACGCTTAGCCAGCAATTCCGGGATAAGGGTCACTATCCTGGACACCTTATCACCCGGTAACCTAGAAGCCTGTACTACTGTATCAATCTCAACCCCCAGGAATACTAGTTTGGTCGACGGGCCCTCGGTCTTTTCGGGCGCTAAAGGGACACCCAGTTCCTGCATTAGCGTCTGAAATGTATTGAGGAGACGTGCACACGTGTCCCAGCACCGTTCACCCCCAAATAAAAAGTCATCCAGGTAATGGGCTACAGACCGGGACCCTGACCTGCGGAGGAAAGCCCACTCTAGGAAGGTACTAAAACGCTCGAAAGCCGAGCATGATATGGAGCAGCCAAAAGGCATGGCCTTATCAAAATAATACTCCCCTCTAAACTTAAAACCCAGCAATTCAAAGTCGCCCGGGTGCACCGGCAAGAGGCGAAAAGCTGACTTAATGTCGCACTTGGCCAGCAAGGCACCCGGGCCACACGAGCGCACCATGCGCAGCGCATGGTCGAACGATGTATACCTGACCGAACAAAGGTCATCAGGTATCACATCGTTGACCGATCGGCCGGCTGGGTAGGACAAATGATGAATAAGGCGAAACTCACCTAGGGACTTTTTAGGAACCAAACCCAATGGTGAAACCTTAAGGTTGGGAAAAGGGGGTGCGGGAAAAGGTCCGGCGACCCTGCCCGCGTCTAACTCCTTTTTAATGCTGGCCTCGGCTACCTCCTCCCTTCCTCTGAGGGATAAAAGGTTGGGAGCATCCTGAGGAGATCTATCACCCATAAAAGGGATACGAAATCCCTGCTTAAAACCTCGGATGAGGTACTCCCTGTCCTCTCCCCTTGGGTACGATGCGAGCCAGCGCTCCAGCATGTCCACCTTAATTGGGGAGGGAGCCTTTCGGAGAACTAGCTCCATCCGTGGCAGGCTTGCCAGCCCACTGTCCACCCCTCCCTCTGCCTCGCACCCCCCCAGGCTTGGGACAAGCAGAGGCTGCATGGGGACCAGAACATGTGGGACACTCGTGCTTATACCTGCAGTTCTTCCGACTGCAGGAACCATTGGACGAGAAAGTCCAGCACAGCAGGCGGGCTGGAACCCCCTGCCCCGCCATTTGGCGGGTAACCTGCGCTGGAGCTGCTCGCTGGACCGCATGTCCACAATGGTATCTATCCCCCGGGGCAGGACGTGTGGGTGTCATATACAAGAGCCACAGTCTCTGGCACGGCTCATCCCATCTCATCTCGGGGTGCAGGGGAATCCTCATACGGAATTCCTCATCATATGCTAGCCATGAGGGGCCCGGGAAATCTACCATCGCCCTGTATATGTTGTCCAAATATTGGACCATGGGAATAGCTAGATCCGGCCGCGCCCTCAAATACACCGCCATGTATATCAAATAAGCGGGGAGCCAGTTAGCCCAGGTACGCGGCGGCTTACGGCGGCGTGCCTGCTCCTTGTCCTTCTCATCCTGACCCTCCCTTTCTTCCTTAGTGGGCTCTCTGTTCAGGAGTGAGAAGATATCCACGTACTCCCCTCGCCATATCTTTTCTCTGGTAGCCTGAGCCAAGTGATCACCCAATGGCAGGGAATACCCTGCCGTCGGCAAAGCCGAAAAGGGGATAGCTGGCCTACCCAAAGGGGCCTGAGTTAACCCTGCCACCCCAAGTACGTTCCCAGCAGTGTAAGAACCAATGCCCACCCCAGCGGGCATGGTGGCAGTAGTTGTCACCGGGTGGGTCGCCAGCGGCGTAGCCCCTGCACCACCCGCGCGAGGCCAAGGCCACTGAAAGGTCCCCCCTATATTGGGAATGTGTGTGGATGTACTCGTTTGCACCATATACTCACATGCTGCACCCCCGCGGGCCGCCCCCAACGGGGGTTCCGGCCCACTGGGGGCGTCGGAGCTCACGACCGATGTAGAGCTCATCACCGGGGCTTGACCCGCGCCAGGTTGCTGGCTGGGGAGCTGCGAGGCAGTGGCCGGAGCCGCGCCACCCGCCTGCAGCAGCTCAACCCTCCCCGCCGGCCGTTGTCCTGCTGCCGATAGCGCCTCCAAAGGTACCCCGAAAGGGGCACCTGCCTGACTGGCCCGGGCCAAAGACTCCTCTAAGGCCGCAATACGGGCCAGTAAGGTGTCTACAGTAACCATGGGTAAAGAGCCGGCCGGCCCACCTGACCCTTGCATGGGGACAGTTCCCTGCACCCCATGGCCCAGATATGGCCATTGGCCAGGGCCGAAGCCCGGTAGGGCTGGTGAGGAAACCTGCCAAGGCGGGGCACCGGGCCACCCCCCAAGGCTAGAGGGCCCCGGGAGAGGCTGCGGCCCTGAAGTAGTCGGCCCAACGGGTTGGGCGGAAGGAGGAGCGGTGTCCACCGCTCGCGGCCCGCGGGCCGGAGCGCCCTCCGCGCCCACACTCTGAACGGGCCAAGGTGCGATAGACCCCAAGCCACTAGCCCCGGCCGGGGATGGCAAAGGTGGCTGTTGAGGAGGCGGCACCACGGTCCTCCGACCTGGGTTGCGCCTCCTAACAGCCCGAGCTGAATTCGCAGCAGCCTTCTTTTTGGAAGGCATCTCGAGCAAAAAAGGGAAGCTAGCTAAGCAAAATCGACCCAAAAGGCTTCCCGGTAATACCAACGAGCGACGGAAGCGCAGGGGGAAAAACTTCTCCGCTCCGTCGCTGAGGCAAAATGGCAGCGCGGCTGCCTCGTGGCCACCCCTTTTATAAGGGAGCTGGCCACGCCCCTAACTACCCGGATTCTCTGTCCTGTGGGGGGGGGCCCGCAAAGGGCGCGGCGGCCATTTTGGCGCCGCGCTTGCATTCTAAGTCATACCAATCCATGGCTTTTAGCACTTTTGCAAATTACCCAGTACATAAAACATTGAAATCAACTGACTCATTTCTTGTTTACTTTTGTGTCAAAACCCATCTCCCTCACTTAGAAATTTTAGGAAGTGATTAGAAAAGTTAATTTTTTTCGACATCACCTCCTAGACTAACCCAGGCAACATAGCACACTATGTATACTGACTTTGTTATGTTCAGAGACTGGCAGTCTAAAACTAACTAACTAACTAAAAAAAATGAGTCTAGGAAAAATTGAAATACATTGGTATTTTCTGGTAATCTCTCTATGTTGTTTTGCTGACCTTTGCAGAAAGGAAAGAAGGAATACATACACAGGGTAAGGGAGAATTGATTCACAGACTCCCTAGCAGAAATATTTTCATTTATTTCATGCTACAATTTTGTCAGGGTACTCTTCTCCTTCTTTGCTAGTGACTTAATTATATCCAATTTGGATGATTGTTTCTAAATTCATTTTGATAATTATGCTTAATTTGGCTAAATTGCAACCACTTTTTAAAATTGCCTTTATTTTATACTGTTGTGTTTTACCTTACTTATTTCATACTGATCATTTGGATTAAGCTAATTGACGACATTTTTTCACATTTCCTGCAGCACAGTGTGAGAGAAGAGACTTTGTAAATCCTTAGTGAAGGGTTCAGTGAACACCTGAAACCTCTCTGGTTGCTGGATTTGCTCATGAACCTCTTCCTCCACATGCAGCAATGTCCAGGAGCTTTGATGAGGTTATCACCTTGGCAGTTGAACTAGGTCAAGAAGTGGAATAGTTACAGTCTACTTATTTGCCAGGTGCACTTTGAATTCTGGCCTTTTCTCCAAGTTGCTTTGCAAACATGTTCCACTGTATGAAAAGCTGGACCCAGGATTTCCCATTTCTTATTTAGAATTTAGGTTTCCTCTGTGTGTAAAGGTATAGGTTTCCCTTGCTCGAAAGCCAGTCGTATCCAACTCTAGGGTTCAGTGCTCATCTCTGTTTCAAAGCCGAAGAGCCAGCACTGTCTGTTTCTGCAGACATTTCTGTGGTCATGTGGCAGGCATGACTAGATGCTGGAGCACATGGAATGCTGTTACCTTCCCACTAAAAAGGTTCCTATTTAGCTACTTGCAATATCTTGCTTTAGAACTGCTAGGTTGGCAGGAGCTGGGACAAAGATAGGAGCTCATTCTGTCCTGCAGTACACGGGAATCGAACTGCTGACTTTCCACCTCCCAGTCAGCATCTTAGCCACTTGAGCCACTGCTGTCTGTGTGTATGTATAATATTATAAAACTAGCCGATTACCTGGCATTGCCCATTTTTTTACCATAGGCAAGCCTTTCCCATGGAAACCTCATGGGGTGTGTGTGGGTAACTCCTGCCTCCCTTCCTCCATCTCTCTCTTCCTCACCTGTCCCCTCTCTGTCTCCCTCACCCATCCCTACCTGGGACTGTGACATCCCTTCCTCCATCTCTCTCTTCCCTCACCCATCCCGCTTCT
This sequence comes from Bradypodion pumilum, assembly GCA_035047305.1. Taxonomy (NCBI): domain Eukaryota; kingdom Metazoa; phylum Chordata; class Lepidosauria; order Squamata; family Chamaeleonidae; genus Bradypodion; species Bradypodion pumilum. The sequence continues at coordinate 209,236,485 of JAWDJD010000004.1, read as the reverse complement.
CTGTCAACAGTCTTCCCTTATCCTTCCCATACATGTGTCCCCTTTGCGTCCCTACCTGGGACTGTGACATTAGCCAGCTCAATTACATCACGATGATGTCACAATCAGGTGACCTTCCTGGGGCTATGACATTAGCATCACTATGACATCACTGGGACACACACACACACTCCTGTCGAATATAGATAGATAAATCTTTATTGTCATTGTCCTGCACAGAACAACGAGATTGGGGGGGGGCACTTATCAACCCAACAAAACCTAAACAAAATACAACTATACACAATTATGAACATACTCCCACCCCACATATACACATTTAATCCCTAAAAAGTTCTAAAACTCTAATAACTCTAAAACTCTAAAAACTATAGACAAAAGCTCCCTCATAGACTGCATTGCAATGCATTCAAAGCCAGAACCGCTTTTGGGTAGAAACTAAGGGAATATACTACTTTTTGCAGATCAATTTAGGGGCATACACCCCCCATGGGGCTCATGACCCCCCCCAGTGCTGGTCTCCAGAGGGTGAGGAATGAATGTGCCAAATTTCAGTGCAATCGGTCCAGGGGTGCGGATTTGTATAGAGCACATACAAGACCACACACTCTGTTTTATATATAAAAATAGAAGATTTGTGTGTGTGTATCAGGAAATGTAAAAAGTTATAACTTGGGAGAGGTTTTGCAGCAACAGAATTACAATATTTCTGGCAGAATTATTTAGCTGCCTTCAATTCAGAGAACAGTGGGGTGGGGGAGAAGCAGAAAAAGATAGCCATTATGAATTTTGTCAGTGACACCATGGCACCACCCAGAAAAAAAGAAGCCTAAGGGGGAGGAGAGAAATACAGACCAAAATGTCCTAAACTAATCTAACTACCCATTGTTCACAGAGGAACATAGGCATTCAGCTGCACAAACATGTGCAGTCAGTTCTAGAAATATAATAAATTATATTTAACTAGGTTTAGAAGGGCATGAAAGAGTTAGACCAGTGACGGTGAACCTTGGCACTCCAGATGTTCTTGAACTTCAATTCCCAAAAGCCCTGATCAGCAGGAGTGTTGACTTGGGCTTCTGGTAATTGAAGTCCAAGAGCACCTGGAGTGTCAAGCCTAACCATCATTGAGTTAGTCTATGTATGCTGCATTAAAACAAACTCTTCACTTTACATTGTACATAGGATAAATCTTTCAGAGAAATACTGGCAAAGGAATATATAAAGTCTGGTAATCTCATTCAGAGACCACCGGCAGGCTCTTTGGTCAACCATCTTCCACAAAAGCTGCTGCTTGCCTTCTATCACTGCATTATTGAGAGCGTGCTCACTTATGGCTTATGTGTGTGGTATGGGAGTAGTACTCATTGGGATAGGATAATGTTGCACAGAATTATTAAAACAGTGGAGAGTATCATCAGCTGTCCACTCTCCACTTTAGAACAAATTTACACAATCAGGTGCCACAGAAAAGCATTAGATATAGTAAGAGACCCATCGCATCCTGGCCACTGCATCTTTGAGCTTCTGCCATCGGGACGGAGATATAGAACAATGAAGGTAAAAATGAGCCGACTCAAGAACAGTTTCTTCTCCAGAGCAATTTTGGCCTTAAATGGAAACTCTGGACTCTGAAGTCATCTTATCTTATTTTAAAATTTTAAATTTTAAATTTTTTAGATTTTTAATTTTTAGGATTTTAGAATTTTAAAATATTGACATTTTAAAATGTTGAAATGTTGAAATTTTAAAGTTTTGAAGTTTTTAAATTTTTAACTTGTACTGTATGGTGTTTCTGTAGCTGTTTTTAATTAAGGGGTATGCCTTATTCGAGTTGATATATAGCAACCGAGAAATTTCGTTGTTCCTGCAAGGGGACAATGACAATAAAATTATATTTTATTTATTTATTATACAGGAGAAATTTTGCACATCACTAGGAGAGGAAGATTCTTCATTATCTCCAGCTCAGCATCTTCCTTGTAAGGTACTGATACTTTCTTTTTTCTTCTTTTCTTATTTTTTTATTAGAAATTTTTAAAACTACATATAATAAGTAAAAAATAAATCATAAAATAACTAAAAAATAATAAACATACAAAATCAATACAAGAAAAAAGAAACATCACAATCCACATAGAAAAAGAAAAAATTATACATTATCATCAGAACTTTCATAATCAGATATTAAAATAATGATGCTGAGGGTAATATTAAAAAATCACTTTTATACTGATTATCACAATTTCTAAAATTCTCTTTCTCGTTAATTACTAAGAGTAATAAATCAGAATAAATCATCCTGTGATATAATACAATGCCAAAGGAGAGCTGCGGACCATCCATTTACAACCCTTTTAACCAGAAATTCACTTGATCCGGTACCGGTGAAAAACCACCTCTTTTCCTTAATGTATAATCGAGAAATGGTTTCCAAATCTATTTTCTTTAACTATCCCTTTCTTTTCATTTAGTTCCCATGTCAATTTATCATTTAGTGCCAATTTCCATGTTTCCCTATACCATTCTTCTAATGCTAATTTCACTGGGTCCTTCCACTTTCTTGCTATACACTGTCTACCCGTAGACATAAATATCATGATTAATTCTTGTTCCTCCTTATTTAATATTAGACTGTCTAAATCTGTAAGCATAGAAAATATGACACTCCCAATAATGTAAAAGATAAAATGCAAGTGTTTTAATTCAAGGAAAAATTCACATGTACGTCCTATGCTGAGGTATGTCAGGCAAGAGGTAAGGTGTGTAAGCTACACGCAAAAATACCCCACCATAACAATGTATCTGTATAGTATTAATTCAAACTTTGTTTCACGAACTGACATTACTAGCACCGACGAGGCACATCAACCTATAACTCGTGGTCATCACTCCTGTGGCCATTGTAAATATTGTGGCCACATGTGGACCACCAACAAAGTAAGTGTGCCCAGTAGCAACTTCTCTCTCGATCTGAGAAGTTTCTCAAATTGCAATTCCAAAGAAATCATATATATGCTAATTTGCAAATGTCAGCTGGCATATGTGGGACAGTCCAGGCGACCGCTTAAGGTACGCCTGGGCGAGCATCTCTCTCGCATAAGGAACAAGATTGCCAATGCTCCGCTTGTTAACCATTTCCTTCAAGAAAAACACTCACTTAAGGACATCAAGGTAGTTGTGTTGGAAGCGTTTAGGCAAAATAGATATTATATCACTGATGTAGATCGATTTCTGCTACAAAAAGAGGCGTATTACATTCATCGCTTTAATACCTTGGCCCCGCATGGGCTCAACACTGAATGGGACCTCTCCGCGTTCTTATAAGAGATAGTACACATAACAACCATCCTGGCAAGCACATGTTGCTTTAAAGATTGCTGGAGAGCTCTAGAGCAGAGACCAATATAATTATTCAGTAATTGAAATCACTTGTCCCTCTTCATTCTTAGGCTTATATATAGAGTATTTTTTAGGCAACATTCAACGCGTGCACACACGAAGAGAATACGCTAGCAGAGGTGCGAGACGCGCTAGTTACGGTTTCATAGGTATGTCTTCTATTTTGATCAGTTTTGAATGGTTACATAGATGCAATAATCAAGCCTGTTTCGATCAGATTTAAATGGTTACATAGATGCAATTGTTAGATCTATTGATTTGATATGCATTTGTGGCGCGTTGTTTGACCATTAGTTACGTATTATACACCATATGTATTCATATTGTTGTAGACACTTGAGGAAGATTCGAAATGTCCATATACCGGAAGGGCATCGTGCTTTTTTCCACGTAATCTGTCTGCCACCGCCTGATGCTCATCACCGGGGAACCCTTGTACGGAGCAGGATTGTACCCCCCACCCCCCCTCGTCAGCCTTACAGCTGAGTAGATCATCTTCGACTACGGACTCTGAGAGACTTTGCGGTTTCTACGCTTTTTATCGAACTTGCTATTATAGCGCTGTACAACTACGCTTCCTTTTGTCTACCAGCACCATGGGGAGAAGGGTTCACTTTCCAGGGTCCCGGGTTGTCTTGTATGTTTGAGGTTAAGGACTGAGTTGATTTGTGTTAGTAATGTATTAGCATGATTCACATGCAGAATGAATTAATACTATACAGATACATTGTTATGGTGGGGTATTTTTGCGTGTAGCTTACACACCTTACCTCTTGCCTGACATACCTCAGCATAGGACGTACATGTGAATTTTTCCTTGAATTAAAACACTTGCATTTTATCTTTTACATTATTGGGAGTGTCATATTTTCTTCGCTTGTTCCAACACCCCAGCCGTCCCACCTACTCGCCTATCGCTTCTACGGCATGACGGACAAAGGTTTCTCCTTTTCGTCCGCAGAGAGGGACAGGATTTTAAACAGAGCGACTCCACTGAACCTAGATAATGATAGTCATAATGAACACATAAATCAACTTGAAGTTCTAGAAAGAAAACGGATACGGATTGATTTACATTCCTCGTTTTTGTCGGAGTACTACAAGGCGTCCATTCTTCCTAGGGGTCTCCGCATACCTAAAGGTCCGACACTGTTCGCCAATAAGAAGGATTTCTTAGAGAAATGGACATCGATCTTGGATCGATGCTCATTTGATCTAATATTATTAATCATTGACCAGTGCCACCAGGAAATGGTTTCCTTAGACAAAGACATTGACACTTTAAAAACAATTGTGACAACAACTTCTACAGAGGACTCTCGTTCCTTACTAAGAGATTTAGAAAATAAACTGAGTACTTTCAAGAACGAGATAATGGCGTTCAAAAATAAGAAGCTTCAGAGAGATCGTAGCGATTATCAAAATGAACGCGTGTATCGCTGGTTATTTGATAAACGTAACACACAGAAGCAAGTTTCCTGGAAACAACCAATCGAAACAACAGACTTCGAAACAACTGACTCGGATGGACCGGAGTCCTCAGCAGATGAGAGATGCAGAGACCCATATAACTTCCGGACAAACAGATACAAAGCAAGCTCAGCTATGGCTGGCACATCCAAAGCCAACAAACAGGGTGATTTTTTAGGACGGAGACCTCAGAAAAGAACAAGAAAGAAATGAATCCCTCCCTTGTCTTCAATTTGTCGAGTCGGTCTCTCACGGTAAGAGAAATTCAGCTGTTGAACTTAGGTTTGGGCTATGTTCCCACCCCATACTACTCTCCCTTTAAGACGAAGATTGATATCTTTAAACTTGTCAGATTATTAAAACTGCGGGCTTTTTTTAAGGAAGACGTAGAGCCCACACGTACGCCTGGAGCTTTCGCCCCTTCATCTACATTTATACCGAATATAGATAATCCTTCTATTGAGGTATTCAGGAGATTGGTCATCCGAGATATCACATCTGCGGAGTCCCAGTTCAACAGAAAATTTAATCTCTCTTTAAATGATATCCAGTTATTAAAAAACCTAGGAGACGACCCGAATATTGTAATTAAGCCAGCCGACAAAGGTGGAGGGATTGTTCTCCTCAATAAGAAAGATTATCTGGCTGCGGCTCATTTCCAGTTATCCAACATAAACTGTTATCGCAGGCTCGAACATAACCCTACTGCACATGTCACTAATATAATCAGAGTAGTCTTGCAGGAAGGTCTAGCTATGGAAGATATTAATGATAAAACTTTCCGCTTCCTGCTCAATAGATTTCCTAGAGTCCCTATTTTTTACCTCTTACCAAAGATACACAAGCTGTCTGGGGATGACCACGTCATTCCTTGCAGACCAATATTATCCGCTAACAACTCCCTGTTAGAACCAGTGGCCAAATTTATAGATCACCATATAAGAACTTTTGCCACTCGCTCCCCTTCATATGTCCAGGATTCCACGCATTTTATTCAGATGGTGGAAAATTTTCCAGTTCCACAGGATGCGGTACTCCTCACACTAGACGTCTCGTCTCTTTACACAAACATTCCTCTAGAGGAAGCCCGCACACTTATTTCTCATCACCTAGACAGTCGTGTTGATAAGCATCCATCATCCACATTCCTGTTGGACCTCCTGGATATATGTTTCGAGAACAACTTTTTCAGATTCGAACATTCTTTCTTTTTACAAACTCAAGGAGTGTCCATGGGTTCGAATTTTGCGCCCTCAGTGGCCAATATTTTCATGTGTCATTTCGACAGGACCTTCATTTTGGACCCACGTGTTAATCCATTTTTTTCCAACATTCTATGCTATAAGAGGTACATAGATGATCTGTTTTTCATCATTAAGGATCATACAGTCATTGATGATTTTTGTACCTGGATTAATACGCAACATCAACAACTCAAATTCACACATACTACAGATGCTTTCTCCATTCCGTTTTTAGATTTAACTATTTTCATTGATAATAATCATTTAAAGACTAAGCTTTACCATAAACCAACCGACCGGTTTGCTTACTTGCAATACACCTCTTTCCACCCGCACCATCTTAAGGCCAATATTCCATATAGCCTACTGGTTAGGGCCAAAAGAAATTCATCCCGAACCCATGATTATGCAGCAGCAGCTGCCAAAATTTCAACTATCCTACATCGGAGGGGATATCCAAATGACGTGATTAAGGCTGCCAGACACAGGACAGATTTGCGGAATAGGAACTCCTTACTCAATTATAATACTGATAGACATTGCATACGACCAGGGTTATTTTGGTCCGTAGACTACACACCCATGGCCCAACGGATCAAACAAATTATTCTAAAACACTGGCATATACTGGACTCCGTGCCAGGCTGCCAACACAGACCCACTATTGGATTCAGAAGAACTAAGACCATAGCGAACTTTGTTTCACGAACTGACATTACTAGCACCGACGAGGCACATCAACCTATAACTCGTGGTCATCACTCCTGTGGCCATTGTAAATATTGTGGCCACATGTGGACCACCAACAAAGTAAGTGTGCCCAGTAGCAACTTCTCTCTCGATCTGAGAAGTTTCTCAAATTGCAATTCCAAAGAAATCATATATATGCTAATTTGCAAATGTCAGCTGGCATATGTGGGACAGTCCAGGCGACCGCTTAAGGTACGCCTGGGCGAGCATCTCTCTCGCATAAGGAACAAGATTGCCAATGCTCCGCTTGTTAACCATTTCCTTCAAGAAAAACACTCACTTAAGGACATCAAGGTAGTTGTGTTGGAAGCGTTTAGGCAAAATAGATATTATATCACTGATGTAGATCGATTTCTGCTACAAAAAGAGGCGTATTACATTCATCGCTTTAATACCTTGGCCCCGCATGGGCTCAACACTGAATGGGACCTCTCCGCGTTCTTATAAGAGATAGTACACATAACAACCATCCTGGCAAGCACATGTTGCTTTAAAGATTGCTGGAGAGCTCTAGAGCAGAGACCAATATAATTATTCAGTAATTGAAATCACTTGTCCCTCTTCATTCTTAGGCTTATATATAGAGTATTTTTTAGGCAACATTCAACGCGTGCACACACGAAGAGAATACGCTAGCAGAGGTGCGAGACGCGCTAGTTACGGTTTCATAGGTATGTCTTCTATTTTGATCAGTTTTGAATGGTTACATAGATGCAATAATCAAGCCTGTTTCGATCAGATTTAAATGGTTACATAGATGCAATTGTTAGATCTATTGATTTGATATGCATTTGTGGCGCGTTGTTTGACCATTAGTTACGTATTATACACCATATGTATTCATATTGTTGTAGACACTTGAGGAAGATTCGAAATGTCCATATACCGGAAGGGCATCGTGCTTTTTTCCACGTAATCTGTCTGCCACCGCCTGATGCTCATCACCTGGGAACCCTTGTACGGAGCAGGATTGTACCCCCCACCCCCCCTCGTCAGCCTTACAGCTGAGTAGATCATCTTCGACTACGGACTCTGAGAGACTTTGCGGTTTCTACGCTTTTTATCGAACTTGCTATTATAGCGCTGTACAACTACGCTTCCTTTTGTCTACCAGCACCATGGGGAGAAGGGTTCACTTTCCAGGATCCCGGGTTGTCTTGTATGTTTGAGGTTAAGGACTGAGTTGATTTGTGTTAGTAATGTATTAGCATGATTCACATGCAGAATGAATTAATACTATACAGATACATTGTTATGGTGGGGTATTTTTGCGTGTAGCTTACACACCTTACCTCTTGCCTGACATACCTCAGCATAGGACGTACATGTGAATTTTTCCTTGAATTAAAACACTTGCATTTTATCTTTTACATTATTGGGAGTGTCATATTTTCTTCGCTTGTTCCAACACCCCAGCCGTCCCACCTACTCGTAAATCTGTAAGCATGGCAGTGCCTGGTTCGATCTTAATTTGTCTCCCCAACATCCCTACTATTTCCTTTTCAATCTCTTTCCAAAAAACCTCAACTTCTTTACAATTCCACCACATATGTTTATAAGTTTCAACACTCTTGCCACATCTCCAGTACAAATCATTCCTAGATCTATCCATCTGCTTCAGTCTAACTGGAGTTAAGTACCACTGCCACACCATTTTATAATTGTTCTTTAACTCTAACTGGCAGTATTCTAATTATCCTCCATTTCCATAAAGATCTCCATTTTATTTCTGAATTTTTAATGTTTAAATCCTCTTCTCATGTTCTTCTCAGAACATCTTGTAAATTATCTTCTTTATCCAAAATCTTATAAATTTTAGCTACCAGACCATTTAACCCAATCTCACCAAACCTTATTTTCTACAATAGTTCTTCAAAATCCATCATGGCCCTTTCAAGATTATCTCCTTTCAAATATTTATTATTCCAATTGTTCAATCTCACAATCTGAAACCAATTTAACTTTAAATCCATGTAAAGCCCCCTATTTTCTTGCTCATCCATACATAATCTAATCCAATTTCTCAAGAGTACACCTTTTTCAATTAACACTGATCTCAATTCCTCATTTATCTTAATTAGGAAGGTTTTTAAATCTTCAATCTCTGATAAAGGGGATGTACCCTGAACTAATCTTCTCTTCAACCTCTTCCATACTTCCCACATTGATCTTAACATTCTATTTTTAATATGAACTCTCTCTCTTTCCTTATCTAAAAAAGCTGCCTTCCCCAGATGTTCGATATCTTCCATCTCAAGATCTTCCCATATCACTTTCTCTCTCATTAAAATCTTAACTATATTTCTAATTTGAAAATCATTATAGTAAGTTTTTAAATTTGGGATCCCTAAACCTCCTTCTTTTTGAGGAAGATACCACCAGCTTTTGGGAATTCTAACACTTTTCCCTCCATTACAAAATTTATTAATCACAACTTGAAAATCTTTAATCTCACTATCCTTCTAATAAATTGGTAGGGCGTCAAATAAAAAAAATTTTTTTTTGGCAGTATCATCATCTTACGTAAAGCAACCCTGCCAAACCAAGACAATCTTAATTTATTAAATTGTAAAATTTGCTCTTTAATAATCTTCAATTGTTTATCATAATTCAATTTCTTAATATTTTCCAATTTGTTTGTTAAAACGACCCCCAAATATTTTAACTTATCTCCTATCTGAATTCTATATTTACTCAAAATCTCTTGTTGTTCTGCATTATTGACATTACATGTTATCATTTCTGATTTTTCCCAATTAATTTTGAGACCAGTCATGTCCTCAAACTGATTCTTTCAATTTCCCTTTCCCCACTTTCAATCATGCCATGGTTTTTTATTTTAACAATTTGAACACCATGAATGCCAAGATTTACTACAAGAGCTATGTGAAAAGATAAATTGCTTCACACTGTGAGCACTCCTGGACTCTTTGCTGCAGGCACCACAGAAATGTATAAATAGCCTTGATCCAGTTAGTATTTTTCCATTGGCTGAATGCCTTAAACAGCCCTATCAGTGACATATATATTCCCAAATTCCCTTTTAATACTATGGGTGGTGACAATCAATATATTTTCCCCCCAGTGATATTGCAGTGGTACATCTGAGGTGGTGGCATCACTCATAAACAAAACCAGGTTCTCCATAGATAAGGGAGTTAAATAGAACTCTTAGCCATTGAAGATGTCAATGTCTTGAACGCTTGACTGGGTGCTGGCTTACAGGAGGCATGTACCGATCCTTTAGGCTGCGACAATTTCCTTTATCCGCACACTCCCAGTGCAGCCTAAGGTCGCCTCACCGTACCGCTTCCCAATCGGCTTCAAAGAACTCCACCTGTCGCTTACAGGGAGTATGTGGTGGTTTTATATGTTGGTAGCATGTGGGGGCATAGAGCAAAGCACTTATAAATAGCCTGATAAATTGACATCCACTCTGTTGATGTTACTCACAAAGAGTTTTATTTTCCTTTAGTATCTGGAAAAGAACAAAGACAGAAAAAAAACAAAGTACATAGCAAACATAGTTAGTATAGACCACTTAGATCTGAGGGGTTCAAATCATAAGTGTTTAGAGTCCAGCTCAAGGAGACATCTCTGCCTTCAACCTGAGAGGACAAAAAAAAAAACTCAGGGAAAGGGCTCTGCTTTTATACACAAAAAGGAGCAGATTTCCCTCCCACCTTTGCATTCCTAGGATGACTCAATCTGCAGGTGTTTCAGAGTCACGGGGTTTTGATTGACAGGGGGGAGGCATCTTCTCCCTCGTGGGGTAGTCAGATGTTTCTGTCGTCACTCTGCCACCTGATCTATTAGTCATCCTCCCTTGAGGAGTCTGCAGGTGTACATTCCTTTGAGGGAATGCAGCTATGTTGATTCCATGAGAAAGGAATGTGTTTACAGCTCTATCTGCAGGTGAAGTATTGCTCATCAGAAAGGAATGTAGGAATGTGTTTACAAGTAGCTTCAGTAGCTAAGTGATAAGGTTGCCATGACAACTCAAGGTTCATGACATGCCCTCCCTTTCCAAGATGGATGCTCCCATGGACCTACCATCTTCAAGATTGGGTGGTCTTGAGTAATGGAAACCAATATTGCAAAAATAGCTCATCTGAGTTCATTAAGTGATCTCAGAGGTTCTCTTAAGGCTAGTTACTGCAAAGCAAAGTACAGAAAAAGATATGTACACGGGTTTTCAACCCATTTCAATGACCTCAGCATCTTCCTGGCTGTCATACATCCGGCTCAGAGAGTCTGCCTTGATGTTATCTTTCCCCTTGATATGAGAGACCTTATATGAAAAGTCTTGCAAAAGAAGAGCCCAGCGAAGTAGGCGCTGGTTCTTGGTTTTCATCCTATTCAGGAAAGCTAAGGCATTGTGGTCTGTTAAGAGAATGAACTCTTGACCCCATAAGTAACTTCGAAGCTTGGTGATGGACCAAATTATGGCTAGAAGTTCTTTCTCTATCACTGCATAGACCTGTTCCCTTGGCAACAGTTTTCTACTAAAGTAGGAGATAGGTTGAAGTTTCCCATCTTCTCCTTCTTGTAGTAGACATGCTCCTATACCTGTGTTTGAAGCATCAGTTTTCAGAACAAATTGTTTCTGACAGTCTGGAGACACTAAGATGGGTGCTTGAATGAGTTTCAGCTTCGCTTTTTGACATTCTGGTGTCCAAATTACCTTGGTGCGGTGTGATCTTTTTGTCAGTTCTGTGAGAGGTGTGGCTATCTCACTAAACTGAGGAACGAAGTGTCTGTAGTAATTCATCATGCCTAGGAAAGACTTGACTTGTGTTTTGGTGATTGGTATTGTCCAATCTTTAACACTTTCTACCTTGGTATCTACAGGTGAGACTTTTCCATTTCCCACTTCGTGTCCCATGTAGATCACACTGGCTTGTCCCCATTGACATTTCTTAGCATTGACTGTGAGGCCTGCTTCTTGTAGTCTGGCTAACCCAGTTTCTAAGTGTTGCAAGTGTTCCTCAAATGTTTGGCTATAAATGGCTAAATCATTGATGTAGGCATCAGCGAATGGTAAACCCTTTAAATATGGTTCATCATACGTTGGAACGAAGCTGGAGAGTTTTTCAAACCGAAAGGCATCATAGTAAAACAATATTGACCTCTGGTAGTACAGAAAGCAGTTTTAAGCTTCGCTTCCTGTGTTAGAGGAATCTGCCAAAATCCTTTTGTTAAATCCAGAGTTGTGACCCATTTGGATCCAGCTAGCTTCTGGATCAGGTCATCTGTCCTGGGTAAAGCAAAACGATCATGTGGTGTGACTGCATTAAGTTTGCGATAGTATACACAAAATCTGATCTCAGGTAAAATTTCCCCTTGAGCATTTTTCTTTTTGGATAACACCACAGGAGCGTTCCAAGGTGATTCACATTTCTCTATCTCTCCTAGAGCTAACATTATGTCAACCTCCTCATTGACTTTAGCTTTTATGGCTCCAGCTAACCTGTATTGAGGTACCCAGATTGGTTCAGAAATAACAGGAATATCATGTGACAAGACATTTGTACATCCTGGTTCAGAAGTGAACAAATCTCTGAACTTGGCTATTACATTTCTCAATGCTAACTGTTCAGTTTCTGGTACATTTTCAGAAATATATACAGAATCAACATTTCCAGCATTTTGGTATTCTTCCATAACATTCACCCAGTCCCATTCTTCCCCTGATGATTTTGAACCGGTGATCCTGAGCATTTGTACATTAGATCTGGACACATATGGTTTCAAGGAGTTTGCATGAACAATTTTACAAACTTTTGTGTCATCAAATTGTGTCTTATAGTTACATTCATCCACCTTTTGCAATACCTTGGCTGGACCTTCCCATTGGACTTGGAGCTGCCCAACAGGATGCAGGTTAAGAACCATGACCTGCTGTCCTGGCTGGAAATCTTTGTGTCTAGCTTTACGATCATAGTACAGCTTGGTGACATCCTGAGCTGACTTCAGGTGTTTCTTAGCTAATGCATGTATGTCATTTAGCTTCTTCTGCAAGTCTTCAATGTATTTAGATACTGGTTGGGGCAATTCAGAGGTTGCACCTTCCCATTCTCCTTTGAGAAGATGGAGAAGCCCTCGGAGATTGAACCCAAACAACATCTCAGCTGGTGTGGTTCCCCCTAAACTTTCGTGTGGGGCTGACCTGTATGTGCTGAGAATTAGTAGTAAACCTTCCACCCAGTTTTCTCCAAAATCTTGTACATATGCAGTCAACAATCTTTGTAGTGACCCTTGACATCACTCTACTGTCCCATTGGATTGGGTATGGTAGGGCAAAGAAAAAGTTTGTTCTACCCCTGCTAATTTGCATACAGTCTGCATTAGACGTGAGAAAAAAGCTCCACCTCGGTCTGAGACAATTTCAACAGGTAAACCAAACCTACTGACAATTTCAATAAATGCTTTAGCAATATGGGATGCAGAAATTGAAGTTAAGGGTACAGCTTCACACCATTTTGTAAAAGTATCAACATAGGTAAATACATACTGTTTCCCCCTTTTGATTTAGGTAAAGGACCAAACACATCAATTTCTACCCTCTGAAATGGCTTTCCTGCTATTCCAGGTACACCAAGTTTAGCTTTGGTTTTAGACTGTACATTCCCAATTCTTTGACATGTGAAACAGGATTTTGTAAATTCTTTACAATCAGAAGTACACCTGGGCCAAAAGAAGTGTTCTGCAATTCTTTGAAGAGTTGTCTTTCTTCCTTGATGCAATGCAAATGCTGAGTCATGTGCCATTTTAAGAACAATGTCCTGAAAAGATTGAGGCACAACTAGCAAGTCTCTAGTCCCTGTTTCAGGTTTAGGCATCTTGATCTGTTTGTACAAAAGTCCATCTGCTGAATAAAAGAATCGGCTTGGCCTGGCACCTGACAAAGGCAAATTCAATTTAGCCTTCTGCCTAATTTCTTCCAAAGTTGGGCACATCTGCTGTTCCTTGGCAAAATTAGCATAGTCCAGTTTTTCAGAAAAAGTCCAAGAATAAACTTTGGGCTTCCCAGTAGGTGGTGCTGGTGTATCTGAAACAGTCACAGGCTGGCTTTGACTTCGGGTTACTACTTTAAGTACATTGGCCTGCTTGGACCTCAATTGTTCCTCTAAAATCATTACAGAAAGACCTAGGAGTAGGGAAGGGTGGCTACTAGACCTGTGGACCAAGCAAAGAGCTTCTCCTGTGAAACAACCATATTTCAGCTTAATTTTAGCCACAGGACTATTAACCACTTTCTTCCCAGTTTCTAAATGGTACCCTTCAATTGGTAAATAACAATCCTACAAAATCTGTTCAGGTTTAACAAACTCTCATATATGCTGCAAAAATCAGAACCAGAATCTTTAAATGCTTTAATAGAAACAAATGGTTCTCCCTGCTCATTTAGTAAAGTCACTAAGGTATATCTTTGCTCTTCCATTTTGGACAAGAGATCCTTTCCTAGCAGTTCAGTAGGATCTAGAGCTATAGGTGTCTGTGTGTGTGCAGTCGTAATATTCAGCTGCCATGCTACTTTAGGGTCTCTAACAACGTGAGTGCTATACTCACGAGCTGGTTCGACTTGCTGTGTGTCTGGACCTGTAGCAGAATCTTGGGTAGTTACTGCTGTTCCCCTCTGCGGTGGTTGATTCTCAGATGAATCAGTTGTTTGGCTTGCCGCTTGAACAATGCGGGAACTGGAAGTACCGGTTCCTGATTTCTCCTTTGCAGGTTGAGTTGCACTTTTGTGCAATGCAGGGCAGTGCTGGCTGGTATGTCCAGGCTTGGAGCAATGATAACAGGTAATGTTAGAAACAGGCGCCGTCTTACCCTTTGGCTTATTACTGTCCCGTTTCGGCACATGTTCCTTTGCTCCTCCTGATGCAGGCGGTATCTTTGCAAAAGCCTGACTTTTTGTCTCTTTGAATTTCCCTGAAGACTGGGCTGTCTTGGGCATCTGCTTCTTGACATTCATTTTGCTGATCCAAATCATATCAGCTTTCTGGGCAAGCAACTGAGGATCATCAATCTCCTTATCAGCAAGACTAAGTCTTAAAGAAGGGAGGGAAAGCGGCAAGGGTGTACAATGTAAACAAGAAAGGGAGGACGAAACACCCCAGAAATAGAAACAAAAACTAAGAAATTAATAGATTTAATAAATGGTAAACAAGGATAATAATAATAAAGCACGAACAAGCCAACCAGACAAAAGCTAGTAAACGCAGACACTATAGATATTAGGCATACACCAAAAGAAAGTCCAAAAGGTACAAAGGCAACTGTCAAGAAAATAGTATGTCCCAAGTATACAGTATATCAAAATGGTGAAGCCTAGTTATGGAGTCCATGAACAAGTCATCACAAAGTAGAGGATGTCTGAAGGGCAAGTTCCGAAGTGACATGTAACAAGTTCATATCATAAATCCAATAGAAGTCCGTGTAAAGAATCATATAAAATTCGCAAAAAGGTACAATATGCAATAAGGACAGCCAGGAGGGCTATGTCAACGTCTGAAGGAGGAACGTGGTAACAACAAGAACAGGTCAAAGTCAGTATCCAAAGTCCATAAGAAATCCGTGTAAACAATCATGTAATGTACAAAGGAAGTACAAAATGCAGTACAAACAACCAGGAGGGCTATGCAGACGTCACCAAAGAGGAACGTGGTAGAGGCAGAAACAGGTCGATATTCTTCCGGTACAGAATATTTCATACTCTTTGTCAAGATCTGCAAAGGAAACCAAGACCTCAGGTGACAACAGCATAAACAGGCAACAATAATATACAAAAAATGATTGTATACAAAAGACATATACATACAATAACAAGCCAGAAAGCAGTAACAAGTCAAACAGCACCAAATCTAACAAATTCAAAGCATAACAATAGTACCTGTAACAACGCGCTGACATCACCTCAGAAAGAATACTCATGTAGGGTGGGAGCGTTAAAGAAGCTAAGAAAATAACAGCTACATATAGTTCCCAGGTAGAGTCATGTGAGATTGATGACTGAAATGAGCAATAAAATCTGTTAAAGGGGCAGGCAAAACTGAGATACAAACTTAAAGGAAAGCAGAATAATCTTGTTCTGTGTTCAAACCTGTGGGATGGAGAGTGGAAAAACGGTGGATGTAAAAGGCTTCACGTTGTAACAAAAAACGTTCCTTATTAATGGAATGAAATTGACGAGGGGAAAAGGATTCTAGTACAGCAACTTTAAGATCAGTGGGAGCATGCTTCTTGTCAGCATAATGAGAAACAAGAGGTGCTGTAACAATGTTATTTCGAATATGCGAAATATGTTCCCCAAGTCTGGTTTTAAGGGGTCTGGAAGATTGTCCCACATAAGGCAACCCACAAGGACAGATTATAATATACACGATGTCACGTGAATTGCAGTTAGAAAACCGGGGAAGTTGGAGTCTAAAAGTACTGCTGGGAATGGAAATTACATCCGTTTTCCACATGTAACGACAAAACTTACAGTGTCCGCAAGGATAGTGTCCAACAGGGAAAACTGAAGGGGTTGTTGAAGAGAGTAGGCAATCGGTTTTGGATAGAATACCGGCAATGGTTCTGGTTTTGCGAAACCCGATCATGGGTTTTTCTTTACACCCAGAGACAGAATCTAATATGTGCCAGTGCCAATGTATGGTCTTCTTGATTTGTTGCGCAAGGGGAGTGAAGTCTATAGACCAAAAGATATTATTGTTCTGTGTATTCTTAACCTTGCGCTGAAACATGGAACGCCGAGATCTATTAGTCACCTTCTTGTAAGCATTGTTAATCACATGGATGGGGTACCCTCTAATAAGTAGTGATTGTCGAATAGTAGTAGCGGATGATTGAAAATCAGAGTCAAATGTAGAATTCCTTTTGGCCCGAAGAAATAAACTGTAGGGTATGTTATTTTTCAAAGATGAAGGATGGTATGAATGAAATTGTAAATAGGCGTGCCTATCTGTGGGTATGTTAAAGAGGCGCATGTTGAGTTGATTAGCAACAACAAAAATTTCTAAGTCCAGAAAAGATACAGAGACAGGGCTAGAAGTGTGAGTAAAAGATAAATGAGCATGTAAAGAATTAATCCAGGTAAGAAAGCCAGAAAGAGAAGCCGGATTCGAAAGAACAAAAAACAAGTCAGCAATGTAACAGATAGGCACGCCTATTTACAATTTCATTCATACCATCCTTCATCTTTGAAAAATAACATACCCTACAGTTTATTTCTTCAGGCCAAAAGGAATTCTACATTTGACTCTGATTTTCAATCATCCACTACTACTATTCGACAATCACTACTTATTAGAGGGTACCCCGTCCATGTGATTAACAATGCTTACAAGAAGGCGACTAATAGATCTAGGCGTTCCATGTTTCAGCGCAAGGTTAAGAATACACAGAACAATAATATCTTTTGGTCTATAGACTTCACTCCCCTTGCGCAACAAATCAAGAAGACCATACATCGGCACTGGCACATATTAGATTCTGTCTCTGGGTGTAAAGAAAAACCCATGATCGGGTTTCGCAAAACCAGAACCATTGCCGGTATTCTATCCAAAACCGATTGCCTACTCTCTTCAACAACCCCTTCTGTTTTCCCTGTTGGACACTATCCTTGCGGACACTGTAAGTTTTGTCGTTACATGTGGAAAACGGATGTAATTTCCATTCCCAGCAGTACTTTTAGACTCCTTGTTTACCATTTATTAAATCTATTAATTTCTTAGTTTTTGTTTCTATTTCTGGGGTGTTAAGTCTTAAAGAAGGCAGAATTACCTCCATAAACTGTTCCTTCAGCGCGAACGCCCGTGCGCTTGGCGTCATCTCCACTTTAGATGCTCAGATACATCAGTCATAGGCTTGCACCAGCTGAATCATGAGGGCAACAAATGGTTGTTTACCATCCCATTGAATCTCCCGGAATTTCATTCTCAGAACGTCAGGGACCCCTCAGCTGTGTACTGATTAGTCCTGGCCACTCAATCTCATCCATTTTCATTGCCTCGCATGCATGCTCAAACCTGGAAAGAAAAGAGAGAATGTCCCGGGGGTCTGTCAGAATTGGCAGATTCTTTCGATCAGCATTATCAGCTGTCACAGGTTTCGGCTGCTTCTTCATTTGCATAACGCAAATCTGCATTTCAAAGAAATTTGCCATCAAATCCTCCAATCAACTTGTTCCGGTTGGAACTCCTCCTACCTCTCTCATTGGCAAGGGAGGGTTTCCTCCTAGTATCGCTAAAAGCGGAACCTGTGGCAAAGAAGCAGGAGGGGGAAGAACTCCCGTTGGTGGTGCCAGTAGGCAGACAGGCTGAGGTACAGGGGCTCTGGGTGGCAGCTTAATCTGTGGAAGCGGGTCTGGTGTGGTGGCCTGTGGAACCGTTGACAGTATAGGCTGGGTTGGTGCTGGCTGCACTGCCCCTTCTTCCTCCTGTAAAGCATGGGCATATTTTTCATCCTCCATCTCCTGCTTTATCTTAGCCCTTTGACGTGCCGCTTCACTCGCTCCTTCGAGATTACCTACCAACCGAGCCATCTGCTCCTGTCGAAGGAGACCACATATTTGGTCAAGCCTGTTTTCCTCCTCCTTTGGTAGTGGAACGGCTGCCACTTTCTCCACTTGGTGGGCTGCTTGCTCGGAGGCTAGGGCTTCCTGTGCCTCTACAAGCTGCTGTTGCAATTTCATGACATAGGTACAATATCGCTCTGCCCGTTGCTGCTCCTCCTGCAGCTTCCGCTTTAGTTCCTCCTGCTCTATAGCAGTGGTATAGGCACCAGCCACCCCCTCTCCTGAGGAAAGCGCCATGTCTCCTGGTGGCATAGCAGACAGTTTAGCCATTCTGGAGCCCAGTTTCCATGCCTCTCTGGGTCTGGCTCCCATTCCAATCCCGGCTGGATCGATCCCGGCTGGATCGAGACCACTGGCTCAGCTACTCCCTGTAGCAACTGTGCCAGTTGGTGTCGATCTCCTGATTCGTCACTCCAGTCTGGCCCCACCTGGACCGATACCATTGGTGCTGCCATTCCGCTCTCCTGAGCTCGAGATGCCGCCGCAACAGCTCCCGGCGCTTCCTCCTCCACGACATTTTGTCGAGTGGGGCGTGCTGGAATAGCTTCCTCAAGCACCTGGTATGCCCTACTGGAGGGGCCATACCTTCGGAGAATCTCCTCACACTGGACCTGGTGCTCAATGACTTCCATCAGACTTCTCCTCTGGGTCTCCGTCACACTCCCTTCAAAGGGTGCTTTATGCCCCACGTCCAGTAGCCATTCGGAAGTCGTAGGGGGACCCGCAGGCACCTCCCTTTCCCAAGACAAGCTCCAGTGAGCTTGCTTACGAGCATCCTCCTCCGACTGGCATTCCTCTTCCTCCGCCCATATGCTTTCGCCTCTCATGGTACGGAGGGGGATGCATTCAGCTGCAGCTGCAGCTGCCCATGCAGCTTCATCCATTATCCAGTAGGCTGGATGCTGAGACCTGAACCTTTCCCACTCGTTAGGTCTCTGGTGCCCTTCCTCCTGATCAAGATAGCTTGTCTAGTGCTTTAACAGACTCGGTTCTGTATCCGGAGAGGCTCCATGCAAAGGGGGCGGCGCCAAGATGAGCTGATCAGACCCTCCTGCCACTTACCCTTGCTGGGTTTCCTCCTCCGCTTCTTCCTCAGACTCACATATTCCCATAAGTTCCTGAAGGGTTAAGGGCTTGGAAAATCTTTGTCCCGTCACTGGATGGAATAGGAACTTCTGGTTCTCATTCCTGGAAGATTGCCCTGATGCTGGCACCTCCACTTATGGTAACCAGTGATGACTCCGAGTCATCCATCCTTATACCTGTAAGGAAACAAAACGTTGCAGGCTAACGTTACCCTCTTTTTAGAGGAGCCGAAAGTGCTGCTCTATTTGCCTTGACAAAGCCTCCTGGCTCTCAGATCCAAATCCCACCGCTGCCACCATGTCTTGAATGCTCGACTGGGCGCTGGCTTACAGGAGGCATGTACCGATCCTTTAGGCTGTGACAATTTCCTTTATCCGCAGTGCAGCCTAAGGTCACCTCACCATACCGCTTCCCAATCGGCTTCAAAGAACTCCACCTGTCACTTACAGGGAGTATGCGGTGGTTTTATATGTTGGTAGCATGTGGGGGCATAGAGCAAAGCACTTAGAAATAGCCTGATAAATTGACATCCACTCCATTGATGTTACTCACAAAGAGTTTTATTTTCCTTTAGTATCTGGAAAAGAACAAAGACTGGAAAAAAACAAAGTACATAGCAAACATAGTTAGTATAGTCCACTTAGATCTGAGGGGTTCAAATCATAAGTGTTTAGAGTCCAGCTCAAGGAGACATCTCTGCCTTCAACCTGAGAGGACCAAAAATACTCAGGGAAAGGGCTCTGCTTTTATACACAAAAAGGAGCAGATTTCCCTCCCACCTTTGCATTCCTAGGATGACTCAATCTGCAGGTGTTTCAGAGTCACGGGGTTTTGATTGACGGGGGAGGCATCTTCTCCCTCTTGGGGTAGTCAGATGTTTCTGTTGTCATTCTGCCACCTGACCTATTAGTCATCCTCCCTCGACGGTCTGCAGGTGTACATTCCTTTGAGGGAATGCAGCTGTGTTGATTCCACCAGAAAGGAATGTGTTTACAGCTCTATCTGCAGGTGCAGTATTGCTCATCAGAAAAGAATGTAGGAATGTGTTTACAAGTAGCTTCAGTAGCTAAGTGATAAGGTTGCCATGACAACTCAAGGTTCATGACAGTCGACACTAGCAGCAGAGACTGGTCATAAATTACTTTTATCATTATCAGCAGTAGAAATCAAGAGGTCCAAACAGCAATGAAACTGTAAATGTCCACCTATGTGAGATGTCTTGGGAAGTCATTGTGGTTGCATAAATATAGTACTTTTTAAGTCAGTATGACAGTTAAAATATACAAGCTTTAATCCATAATTCTTCATAATCTGAACAATCACATGTAACTCAATTGGCTCACTCGCCAGAGTTTATACAGAGCTTTCAGTACTTCATCACCATCCTTAGAGAGGCAGAAAACAGCAGACTGCTGTAGAGTATGTGGACGCCTGGAGACACAAGGCTGAAATATATAGTCCAAAAGACTCTGCTCACTCAGTTTTATAAATTCTCAGCCATGATGCTGTGAATGTGTGACCTTTCTTATCTTTTCAATAAATGTAATGAAATAACAAAAATGGGCATTATCAACATAATCCATCATTTCTAAATGAAACAATATTTGCCTGGCTGCTAAAAAATATCTACCATCATGTTGAACTAGCCTTTGGTGATGGAATGTATGCATAATCTCCCCAGTGAGGATAGAAATAAATTGACCTGAAGCTGAGCAGAAACGTCTTTGGTAAACTTTAGAGGATATTAACTTCAGAGTAAAAGATTTTATTTACCAAGTTTCAAATGTTAGAGTTTCTACTGTTCAACCTTGCTCTAAAATACAGCTTGTCACAGTAGAGGATATGCATTTATAGCTGAGTGCCCGGTAACACTCTACTCAAGGGCCAAAAGTTATTTCCAAGGGGTTTTATCTTTGTCTTGCAAAATTGCAGGATAGCAGGGTTCTTTTTCCTTGAAAACATTCAACCAGTTTAAAATGTATATGTGTGTATGTCTGTGGGGAAAAAAACTATATGATTGGAATCCTATCCTTCACCTATTTGGAAGCAATGTGTTCAGTGGAATTTGTGTTTGAGTAAAGATGGATGCATTACTGTGTAAAGTAGGAGTAGGGAAACTTTGGCTCACAAGATGCTTGAACTTCCAATCCCATAAACTATAGGCAATGTAATCAATTATCAAAGAAACTCTGGGGATTGCAGACTGAAATTATTTCTGTTGTTGTTCAGTTGCACAGTTGATTCCGACCCTTTACGACCCTATGGACCATTGTCCTCCAAGCACCTCTGTTCTCCACCATCCCCCTCAGTTTCTAGGTGCCCAGAAGACAGAATTTCACTAGTTGCCTTCCCCAGTTATATAGTGGTCAGATAGTGAGTTCAGAGTTGAGAATCAATCAATAAAATTTTAATTTATACCCTGCCTTTCTCTGACCAAGGCCGACTCATAATTCCTCCTGGCCCTCCTGATGTTGTTGAATTCCAATTCTCATCAACACTTGCTCACTCATTAGTGATAAGGCATGAGAGAAATAACCATTCAGCAACATCTGGAAGGCATCAGTTTCTCTAGCCTGTTCTAGTGATCTATTCATTTTTAAAGTTAATTGTGAGTATAGATCTATTAGTCAATCAAGAAAGTTGCAGCCATAACTCAGCAACAAAAGCAATCATCTTACAGCACTGGCAGTCTGTTGTGTTCTGTAAAGCTGTGCCTTTAACAATGTACCTTTGCCATGTGTTAACAATGTAACCTTTCTGTGTGCAACATTATAACCATCAGCTGTATCAATGTAAACCTGATAAGGGGACGCGAGCTAGTGACCACTGGATGGCAATAGCGAGCGTCCAGCTCTCATGGCTCAGATTCACCTGGTTCAGCAGCGCGGGAAGATTCCCCGCCACCTCTTTTTTTTTTTTTTTTTATTGAGTTTTTAATAGACATACAGAAAACGAAAGGAAAAAAAAACATTAACAATACATTAACGATACAATACACTAACAAATTCTTAATATCATGTTAACAAACATTATTATATGCTAGCACATAACAATATCTATACTCATTAACTGCTATTTAACCACCAAATATTAAAAACCATTATTTCAATATCCAAAATGATAAAAAAAAACTTTCTGTACTAGCACTAATCTTTTTTAACAAATAATAATCACCCAGTGTATATATACAATGCCCGGAGAGTTTATTTTTTACTCAGTTCCAGAAGCTTCTTTGTGATGGTACTGGTCCTGAACTATCGCTTGCCATAATAGAGTGATCCACAAACGGTTTCCATATATTCCAAAATCTGTTCTCTTTTAAATTATCTCTTTTGACTTTAATCTCCCAGGTCAATTTATCATTCAGTGCTAAACTCCACATTTCTTTATACCACTCTCCAATCTGTATATCTATATCGTTTTTCCAATTTTTTGCTATACATTGTCTACCTGTTGTCAATATAATTTCCAATAGTTCTTTTTCCTCTTTATTTAAACCCAAACCTTCCACATTCGTTAAAAGAATGGTACCCGACACCAACTTAACACTTTTACCCAATATTTCATCACACTCATTTTCTATTCTTGCCCAAAAATCCCTTATTTTTTTGCAACTCCACCACATATGTTCATATGTTCCGTCATATTCTTTACATCTCCAACATAACTTATCTCTTTTGTTATCCATCTGGTAAAGTCTTAATGGTGTCAGGTACCATTGCCACAACATTTTGAAATTATGTTCTTTAATTCTTACAGACATTGTTCTCATAATTCTCTTTTTCCATTTGTTTTTCCATTCAATCTCCCCAATTTTTATATTCAAGTTTTGTTCCCACTTCCGTTTCAAGTCCTCCTGTGGATCTGCACCTCTATTCAATATATTATAGAGCTTGCTTACAAGACCTTTAGTACTGCTTTCCCCTTTTCTAATCTTCCTTACCAATTCCTCAAATTCTGTATGTACTCTATCTATCCCTATTTCTTTTTTATATTTTTTATTCCAATTATCCACCTTTAACTTCTGAAACCAGTTCAAATTTAAAATCTCAAACATTTTTTTCCGCTCGTCATCAACTTCACATGCTTTTAACCAATCCTTCAATAACAACCTCCCATTTTTATCCAATATTTCGATTTTTTCTTTATCTAATTTTATTGGGAAACACATCATATCAGTCAATTCCAAAATTGGAGAGAGATTCGGAACCATGTCTTTTTTTACCTTCTTCCATACCTCCATGAGACCTTTCATCATAGTATTGTTTGACCTTTTCACCTTATCCTTCATTCCCAAGAAAATCAAATTTCCAATATTTCTGTACTCTTTCATTTCCAATTGTTCCCAAATCACCTTTTCTCTTGCCAAGATCTTCACAACATTCCTGACTTGAAATGCTCGATAATATACTAGCAAATTAGGCATACCCAGACCCCCTTTTTTCTGAGACATATACCATAGTTTCTTTGGAAGCCTAGATTTTTTTCCTCCATTACAAAACCCATTAAACATTTTTTGAAACTCATTAATTTCTTTCTCTTTTAAATGGATCGCTAGTGTATCAAATAGAAAATTAATCTTTGGTAACAATATCATTTTACACATAGCAATCCTACCGAACCATGACAGCTTTAACTTCTGGAGTTCTTGTATTTTATTCTTAAATTCAATTCTTAAGCTGTCATAGTTCAATCGTTTAAGATCTTCTAATTTATTTGAAATAATTATCCCTAAATACTTCAGCTTCTCTTTAACTTGTATATTAAGTGTCGACACCATCCTACCCATCTCGCTCACTTTCAAATTACACAACATCAATTCAGACTTGTCCCAATTTATCTTTAATCCAGTTATAGCTTGAAATATTTGTAAATGATCTTTAATCCTATCCATTACCTGTTCCGGGTGCTTCACCATAAGCAATGTATCGTCTGCATACATACTCACTTTATTACCCATAATCCCTTCTATATTTGAGTCTTCCCTTATACTTTTAGCTAAAATCTCCATTGCCATTATGAACAAGATAGGGGATAAAGGACAACCCTGCCTAGTGCCCGCCTCTAGCTTTACCAGGTCCGTTAGCTCCTCATTCACTCTAACCTTAGCGTTTCCTTTTTGATATAGTAAATCTATAACCCTATTAAATTTATCCCCAAACCCATATTTTCTAACTATTTCCTTAATTGAAGACCACTGCAGTGAATCGAATGCCTTAAAAATATCCAATGATAGTAATCCCACTTTTTCCTTTGTTTGATTGACATTGTCTATTAAATCTAATACCCTTCTAGTCAAATCCGCCATGTGTCGTCCTTTTAAAAACCCAACTTGATCAACCTCTATATATTCCCCCATAAAACTATTTAAACGATTAGCCAATATTGCTGTGAAGATCTTCGCATCTTGGTTTATAAGCGAGATTGGTCTGTACGAATCCACTCTTTCCAAGTTCTTTCCAAGTTTTGGCAAAAGAACAATTGTGGTGTTATACCATGAGGTCGGAATTGATCCTCCATCCAATATATAATTGTATAATTTCACCAATTTCGGAACCACTACCTCTTTGAATTCTTTATAGAACTCTGTTGATAGTCCATCATCCCCCGGGGCTTTCCCTATCTTCAATCCACTTATTACCCCCCTAACCTCTTTATCAGTTATTTTTTCCTCCATTTTCTCCCTATGCTCTTGTTTTATCCCATTTCCTAACTGCCTCTCCAATATCTTCTTAAGTTTTTCTTTATCTATTTCTTTTTTTGCATATAGCTCCTGGTAAAATTCTCTAACTATTTTACATTTATCGCTATTCTTATTGCACCTTGAACCTTGCCTATCCACTAACACCCCAATTTCTCTCTTTTCCCTTTTAACCTTAGCTGCCCTTGCTAATAATTTTGAGTTCTTATTACTAAATTCAAAATATTCCCTATTTAAATAAATCAAATCTCGTTTAACTTTGTCTATATCTTTACCCATTACTTCTGCCTTAAGTCCTTGTAGTTTCAAAAAAAAATTTTTATCCTTACTATTTGCGTGTTCTACCTGTAATTGTTTTATTTCCCTTTCTTTTTCTGTGTACTCTGCTTTATTCTTTTTATATTTAAAGCTTGCCAATTTTATGCTTTCACCCCTAAATACCGACTTCATGGTATCCCACACAACATTAAAATTAACCTCATTATTATCGTTCCATTGCCAACTTTCTTTCCAACTTTCCATAATTAGCTCTTTACTTTTCTGATCTTTAAACAAATTAGGATCGTACCTCCAATTTCTGACTCTTTGAGTATTTTTTTGTACTTTCAATTCCAAATATACTTTAGCATGATCCGATTCCTTGATAATCCCAATTTCCGTGCCTTCTATATCCCCAATTAGGTTTTCCGAAAGAAAAACATAATCTATTCTCGAATAGGTCCCATGCACGTGAGAAAAAAATGAATATGCTCTTTCTAAACCTTTAAACTCTCTCCATGAGTCCTTCAAACCCGTAACTTTCATCCAATTATCCATCACCTTCCCTTTCACACCAATTCCACTTCTAGCTATATTTGTACAATCTAATCCTGACCTGATCAAATTAAAATCTCCAGCCACAATAGTTTTAGCAACATTTTCCAACTCCACTATTTTCCGAATTTTTTCGAGAAACACTGTTTGGTGGACATTCGGAGCATAAATATTTACCAACAAGATTTCCTCATCCTCCAATTTTCCTCTTAACAACAAGTACCTACCCTCCTGATCAGCAATCTTTTTTGTGATTTCAAATCCTAACTTTCTAGAAATCATAGTTGCCACCCCTCTTGCTTTGGATGTTCCAAACGCCATCTCATAGTGTTGCATCCAACCTAAAAAAAGTTTATTCGTATCTTTTGACTTCTGATGTGTCTCCTGTAAAAACAAAATATCTGGTCTATCTTTTTTCAACGCCAATTGCAACCTCCGTCTCTTGAGAACAGAACCTGTACCTTTCACATTCCATGATATTATTTTAATACTTCCCATATCCAATTTCTTCTTCTAACTTTAAACTCTCCATCGGGCGTGCCACCAACAACCCTACCACCATACCACTACATATAACACACATTTTCAATCTCCCCACCTTCCAACGAAAAGTCGCCTCTGTCAACCAAAGAGGGGAGAGGGGGGACCTGCAAGACGCGCCCTACTGCCGGCGCTATGCGCTATTTGCCCATTCTACCTCTATTAAGTACTTAAGCTTGCTACTATCCAGATCTCATTGTTCCTTGCCTATCTCCTCTTCCACCATAATCAAAGACAGCTCCTCCTCCTCCTCCCCTCGCTGAGGTGTTCCACCTGTTGCCCCGCCAGCTTCCTCCCTCCTTTGTTCCCTTCCCAAAGCTCCAGAATCCATCATTTCCTTCTTAAGATTTTTCCATTCTTCTGAATCTGCTTGTACCAATCCCAACACACTCAAGTATTCCAATGGGTTAGTGCCTTCATCAATAACTTGCATTCTTTTTTCATAAAAGAAGCGCAATTGTTGTGGAGATCTCCAATTATACCTTATATTTTTACTCCTCAACAATTTAGTAACAGGCCTCATCTTATACCTCCAAGTTCTTTCTTTTAGTGAAATATCATTATAGACTTCAACCTCTGAACCATCAAATTTCAACGCATCAGAACCTGCTCTTTTCAGGTGAGCCATTACTTTTAGTTTATCTGCCCAGTTTGCAAATTTAACCAGCACATTTCTTTGTGCCATTCTCCCTCTTCTTGGACCCACCCGGAACACACTTCCTAAATCCTCCTGAACAAATTCCTTCCCCATTTTTAGACCATTTAACCATTGAACCACCCTCTCTCTTAACAAATCCGGAGTCCATTCCGGTACCAGACGGATCAGAATATTCTGCTTTCTCATCAAATCTTCCACAGCATCAATCCTCATTTCTTGTTCCAACATTTTTAGCTTACAGTCCCGCACCACCTCCTGGGTCCCTTTTACTTCACTCTTTACAGTATCCACCTCAATTTGAACCACTTTCAGCATTCCCGCAAATTTGCTCAAATTTAAATCCATTTTTTTTGTATAATCATTCAATGTTGACATCATCTTTTCTTGCCCTTTAATTATTTCACTTCTATCTTTCACCCTTAAAGCCTCACTTTTCTCAAATTTTTGCATCAATTTGCCCATTTCCACCATAAGTTGCGTCTGGTCCATTGGTACTGCAGATATAGCTGATGGTTGAGCAGATGGTTGAGCAGATTCACCCACTGTTGTTTTTCCAGTCGTTTTAGACTTTACAACTTGCTC
The DNA here is from genome assembly GCA_035047305.1 of Bradypodion pumilum. NCBI lineage: Eukaryota > Metazoa > Chordata > Lepidosauria > Squamata > Chamaeleonidae > Bradypodion > Bradypodion pumilum. Next base: position 209,208,658 of record JAWDJD010000004.1, on the reverse strand, counting down.
TTCCTCCTTCGCTTTTCCTCTTGTAGCTTTTTCCATGATAATCCACTGTATTTAAAACCCAATGTTGCAGATCGCTGTAACAATTTGTCAATATAGTAAGGCTTACAACACTGCAGTCATTGGTTCCACAGTTACAGCAGGAAAGTTCTTATGCCAACAGAAGGTACCAAAATACTGTAATCCACAACGATAGAACTAAAGGGAACAACTCTCCAACCAGGCAGATTAAAAAATAAAAGAAAAAAAAAATTGTTGACCACAACAAATCCTTTCCCCCAAAGCCAGCGGACCAAACAAACGTCTTCCAGCCACAGAAAAAAGAAGGCTTCAGAGAAACAGTTAGCCCAGTTGTTGAGGGGGGGGGGCTCAGGAGGAAAAGAAAAATCCAGCTTCTGAGGATTTGGGGTGATGAGCAAGATGTTCCTCAATCCACACGGTAAAGAAACCAGCAATCAAAGCCATACATTCCTTCCTTTGAGATGGGTATTTATAGCATCATTCTTCAGCGAGTGCCTTAACTTTTAAGTGAGAAGAGGCCCCCCCTCTTCCCCCTCTTCCTGTAAGGAGCAAGCAGCTTAAACAAAAGAAAAGAGAAAAAAAAAAACTCCCACAGTTTCTCCAATATTCCAGCCCGGAGATGAGAGAGAGAGAAAAAAAAAAACAAAAATTAATCCACCTTTGTTGATATCAAAACGTGGCGCGGTCCTCTAGAGTATAGAAAAAAATCACAACCCTTGCACAGTCACTTTCGTTTTCCCAGACCGTCGCCATTTCAAGCCTCCAGCTTTTCCATTTCAAAGACTCAGCTCTCCTTTTTTTTCTTTAAAAGAAAAATCCCAACTAATTTTATAGCTTGCAACTGAGAATGTAGCTCCCCACAGGCACTTACATGCAAATTACTTCGCACTCAGGCTCCTCTTGCCCCTTTCAAAACCGATTCCAAACGCCTTCTCCACAATCTTGCTGATCCCGTTCCACAGCTCCAGCAGAAAAGCCACGACTGCCGCCGTAGCTTCCACCGCCAGAGAGTCACTCGAACTTCGATCAGCCAGCCCCAAAAGCTCACCAAACTTTCCACGGAGACAGGCAAGGATCTTATCTTTAGGCTTTGCCACTTTAAATTTTTTCTGTTCTGCTCCTTTCCATTGTTTACCACTTTGTTAAGCGCGAGCGTCCGAAACTAGATGTTACACAGCGGCCATCTTAGCCAGCCCCCGCCCCCCGCCACCTCTTCACCTGGTCAAGAAGGGTGTGACCTTCTACGACGTCACGCAGGCAGCAACCAATAGTCTGTCGATGAGCCACATTCAAATGTATAGCCAGCTGTATATATTGAGCTACTCATCCGCCATTACCACATGTTCCTCCGGATCATCATGCAATAAACCTGTGTTAAGCCAACCCTTCGGCTGTTTCATTGTCTGTGGTCCCTTACACTAAACAGTCCTAATCAAATAATAGCCTGACCCTTTCAAATGTCCAGTGTGTTTCCTCTGAGTAGATAGCTAGCTGGATAGCTCAGTGGTTCAGGTATCTAGCTACAGAGCCAAAAGTTAGGAGTTTGATTCCTCACTATGCCTCCAGGGAGAAGAGTCAGCTTGAGATGCCTTAAAAAGCTGCACAGACCCCCAGGCAACCTCAGAAGAAGGAAATGGTAAACCATTTTTGCATGTTCTCTATCCTGGAAAACCTGGGTAAGGATCACCATAAGTCAGAATTGACTTCATGGCACACAATTATTATTTATTTCTCTGTGTGAGCAAACTTGAATGAAGATATGTGTTTTTCCTCTTTGTCATGTATATAAGTATACAAAGAAATCACCTTCCCATGAGAGAGATATAATTCAGACACAATAGGCTAGTATAAATTATTCATCCCATGTAAGAACCTGTTCTTGCAGAAGGAAATAATTCATTTCTTCAAGCTTAAAAACTTCCTGACAAAGCAGAGGTCATGAGTGTATTATCTTTGTACCTGAGCATCAAAAGCATGCACATTGCTTTTCTCAAATGAAGAGAAGAAAGGAAAAGACAAAAAAAATTCCTCTGAGTTTACAGGCATTGCTGAGAAATGAAAGGTAGAATTTCAAAGATGGGTGTAGGGACATTTGAACCCTTTCTCGATATATATTGCTGGTCTTACTGGAACATTTTTTAAGGCACGTAATGGGTATTTGGGACTTTTCTCAGGAGTGAAAACTGCATATATGAAAATTAGATCTACAGAAAAGTCCAAATAAGTGTTGTGGCACAAAGCAACAGCCTTCTCAACTGCTAAATGATATAGATGAAACCAACAGAAAAGTAACGGCCTGAATAAGTTCCATTGTATGGCTGGGAGAGACAAACCCTTTCAAACCCCTTTGATTCCTCCTAATGTAATACACAGGCCCAAAGGCCATTTTCCATACCACTTCACAGAGTTCTGTGCTTGTCAGGATCTATTTATGTGGGGTGATAAGTTGGCTACAGAAAATGGAAGGCACTACTCCTGAACTTTTAATTGTGTTGAAGAGGAAATTTCAGCGAGGGCAAATCACATGATAAGCTACATATACTGACATCCCCTCTTTTAAAGGGGTGGGAGCTGTTTCTGCCATGTTGTATGCTTAGAACTTAAACAGAGCTTAAATCATGTTTATTTTGGATTTGTTCCAGAAACCTGGGAAGTAGTTCAAGGTGGCAGTTACAAATAAGGAAAAAAATTGGCCTTTTCCACAATAACATGCAGAAAGGCATTTGGAAAGGAACAAGGATAAGCAATAGCAAACTGGGGAGTACTTTTGTGAGAAACATGCAGGGCCTCCATATGGAGTGTGATTTGCTTAAGTTGCAATCCCCATTAATATAAGAAAAATGTAGATCGTGCCTGAGGGTGTGCATGGTTAAAGGACTGTGATGTTGGTGAGAAGACCATGTTGCACATTTATATTACCTCCTTCATGCTTGAACTTGGGAATAGGTACACACTATAAAGTCTGTGAGCTCTTCACCTGATTTAGAAGGGTTTTGCTGAAATTCTTTTTTGATTCCACCCCCCCCCCCCCTTACTCAAAAGTTTTACTTTAGCAGAAACCTCCACTTTTGCTTTTGTTAGGTAAAATTCTGCAGTAAAGTTTTTTAATCCTATTAAAGATCCTGTACCCTCCCGTGAAATTCCTATGGCCATTTGATTAATTGTAGAGTCCTCAAGAAGAGCAAACCTCCATTCCGCCCTCTGCTGCCACCACTGCAACTCTGAATCTTCTATCTTTCCATGCACAATCTGAAGCAGTGTGCTACCTTCCCTTCCCTTCCTTTCCCACACCAGTGAGTTTGCTTCCTTCACTTTCCTATTGGACTTGGCTGAGAGAATGGGGCAGTGGAATAGGGATATTTTTCCTACTTTTATCCATAACATGTTTGTTTGGTAATCTGATCCTTAGAACCCCTCGGCATCAGCTACAGACTAGACCACAAAACCCATTCCATGCAAAAGGACAATATACCAACGCCTTCTCCCCTACCCTGCAACAACCCCATGACTAATTTGATTGTGTCCCAAATTCACCACTCTGCTTTTCTAAGGGTTCCATGGAATTCACTCACTCTGCAGCAACATAATGCACATCAGGGTGTGTCTGGGTGGGTACCCCACCAGTCCCTGTAGTATGTTGGGCAACAGCAGTTGACCTTGAGTATGGGACCTAAGTAAAATTGTAATGGGAGGGATTAATTTAATTTAATAGTCATATTTATATATTCCGCCCACTCAGGTACAACCCGACTCAGGGCGGCATTACAACAAGTTCTAAAAACACATAAAAACACTTTAAAAAACCCATATCCCACCCACTTTAAAAGACCCATATCCCACCCACCCATCCCACCCACTATAAAAAAGAAGAGAGAGTTTTTAATTGTTTGATTCTATCCTTGCAGTCTATCCACCTGTTTTTTCTTATATTGAGCCCATTTCTACATTTTATTAACTGTATAGGCAGGGCATTATGTAACATTTGTCATCTCCCACCCTAACTCCACCACTACTGCCACCACTACTCTGAATCCCCTCCTTTTTATTTACAATACATCGAGTCACCTAAGCATGCACTCAAAATCAGTACAATTTAACACAACACAAACATCAGTTAAAAATAAACAGACCCCTCATGAGCATTTCACATGATGTGCATGAGGGTATGTAATGGGAGATTACATGTGTGTTGTATTAATTAGTATATTTGAATTTATATCACCAGTGTTAACTTGGAAGCTAATGTCTTGCTTTTAAAGTGTGCAATCTCTTCTTCATGGCACAACAACAAGATCAGGGTTGTGGTTTGTGGAAACCATCCTACCCTTCTCACATATAGTAAAGGTAAAGGTAAAGGTAAAGGTAAAGGTAAAGGTAAAGGTAAAGGTAAAGGTTTCCCTTGCTCGATTGCCAGTTGTATCCGACTCTAGGGTGCAGTGCTCATCTCTGTTTATAAGCCGAAGAGCCAGCGCTGTCTGCTTCTGCAGACGTTTCCGTGGTCATGTGGCAGGCATGACTAGACACCGGAGCGCACGGAACGCTGTTTCCTTCCCACCAAAGTGGTTCCTATTTATTTACTTGCAATTTCTTGCTTTCGAACTGCTAGATTGGCAGGAGCTGGGATGAAGACAGGAGCTCATTTCCGTCCTGCAGTACTCGGGAATCAAACTGCTGACCTTGCGCTTCCCAGTCAGCATCTTAGGCACTTGAGCCACTGCAGTCCCTTACATATACTGCAGTCCCTCACATATACTATTGTTAAAATTCCCATTGTTGTTTCACTTGACTACTTTGGTCAGGGGTTCCCAGCCTACAGTTCATGGGTCAGATCTGGCCTGTGGCACTATTTCATGTGGCCCGTGTTGCTACCACCTCCACATAGGAAGTGAAACAGCTGCTGTAAAATGCATCCACAACTGTCATAAACACATTTACAACAGCCGTAAATGCACCCGTGGCTGTTGTAAATGTATTTACAACAGCCTTGGATGCATTTACACTGGGGGAAACCATGTGACCTACCCGCTCAGCGGTCCAGGGGGCATGGTTTGGCCCACGGTGTAAAATGGTTGGAAACCCCTGACTTAGGTAATGGTCTCTTTAAATAATCTTTGTATTGAGTATGCTACAATAATCACGATGAGTCAATTTTCTTCAGTCCAAACTCTTTATATTAATTCAAATATGCAAGCGTGGTGCGAAAATGGCCACCGTGCTCTATAATGGCCACCGGGCTAGTTAGGGGGGCGTGGCCACCCCTCTATAAAAGGGGTGGCCATGAGGCAGCCGTGCTGCCATTTTGCGAAGCGACGGAGCGGAGAAGTTCGCTCCGATGCTTCCTTTCTCACCTTCGCCTCTTGAGGCTTGCTTTGCTCCTTCTGGATCTTCGATCGGAGGTTTTTTCCCTTCCTCCGACCAGCGCCTGCTTGGGCCATGGCACCCAAGCGCAAGGCCCAGGTGGCCCCTTGGTCACATCCAAGGGGGGGGCTCGGCCCACCCCCTCCACTTCTTCGGGGGTGCCACCGGGCCGGAGAGCTCGGACGGCACCATCGCAGGGTGGTGGTGGGGTTTTAATACCCACTGCCACCAATGAGCCCAGTCTGAGGACTCGGGCGGGGGCGGCACAGGCCTGCTCCCCTGGGGTTCTTACCCCTGCTGCTCCTTTGCCCGGCTCGGGGCATAGCGGCCCACTCGGACACAGTGAGGGTTTCCGCCCCACCATTTTTCCAGCCACTCATCGGCCAGATTACTTGGCATGGCCCTATTCTGGCCAGGGAATGCCACATGGGTTTATCCCTCAGCAATTGCCCTGTGGGCCATCCGGCCCATCCGGCCCACCTTATCCCGGTGGGTCGGAGACTGTGGATGCTCTCCTTGCCCGCATTTCGGTGCTGGAGGCTTCAATGGGCATTGCTCCATCACCTTCGGATGGTGGGCTTGCCAACTCTCCAGTTCCGGCCCACACGCCAGCCACGGCTGCGCAGCGGGCTGCCAACAGGGTTGAGCTGCTTGAGGCCATCAGGCCAGCCCAAGCTGGTGTCTCGCAGCTCCCCATCAGGCTGGTACAACAAGGCTTTCCATTGGCTACCGGTCCTACTTGGCAGGGGCGAATCAGGATGAAGAGCTTGATACCTATCGCGAGCTCCGACGCCCACCGTGGGCCAGAACCCCCAGTGGGGGTGGCCCAGGGGGGTGCGCCGAGTGAGTATCCTGGTCAAGTCAGCACACCAGTGACACTAGCCAATACTGCTGGGGGGGGGGGGTGCAGTGGCAATGGCAGCAACAAGTGACTGTGGGAGGACAGTTTAATCCGCACTGTCCGGTTAATTCCTGGTTGCCCAATTATCCCCTGGTTATTGCAGGGGTGACCGCCCCTATGGGTATGCCTAATTTCGTGGGGGTCCTACAGGGCCCACTGCGGGCGGCCACAATTCAATCCGTGCCGGCGGCGGTCCTGCCGACAGCTGGTTACTCCTTACTCCTGGGTGACCATTTGTCCCAGGCTACGAGGGAAAAGATTTGGCGGGGGGAATACGTGGACATTTTCACCCTCCTGAACCGTGAACCCACGAAGGAGGAGAGGGAGGGGCAGGACGACAGGGACAAGGAGTTGTCCTGTCGTCGTAAGCCACCTCACACTTGGGCTAATTGGTTACCGGCCTATCTGATCTATATGGCAGTATACCTGAGGGCACGCTCTGATCTGGCCATTCCAATGGTCCAGTACCTGGACAATATTTACCGGGCATTTCTTGATTTCCCTGGACCATCATAGTTGGCCTATGACAAAGAATTTAGGATGAGGGTGGCCCTTCATCCTGAGATGAGGTGGGACAAGCCCAGCCAGCAGTTGTGGCTACTGTATATGACTCCCACGCGACCGGCGGCTGGTGACCAGTACCACTGTGGCCATGCCGTACAGCGGGCTGCTAAGACACAGGCTCCCCACCAGCCAGCGGGGCAGGGGGTTCCAGCCCACCCGCTGTGTTGGAGTTTCTCCGACAACGGAGTGTGCAACAAGCACCAGTGTCGATATAGGCACAAGTGCCCTTCTTGTTCCGGGCCTCATGCCGCCTCCGTGTGCCCGCAGACCGGTGGGTCACGAGGCAGAGGAAGGGGTGGGCAGGGGGCGGCCAGAGCTCCCTCCTACGTTGCTACCCATTCAAAAGACCCCCTCCCCAATTAATGTCCCGGTGCTTGAAAGATGGCTGCGCGCTTATCCTAGACAGGATGATGCAAGATACCTACTTGATGGCTTTCAGTTTGGCTTCCGCATACTCTTTAAAGGTGTTCGTGGACCTCAGGACGCCCCGAACCAAATGAGGACATTGCTGCGGAGCAGATAGCCAAGGAAGTTAAGGCACAGAGGGTGGCAGGGCCGTTTGACAACCCCCCATATCCTAACTTGAAGGTATCCCCTCTAGGTTTAGTCCCTAAGAAGTCCCCGGGTGAATGCCGTCTAATTCACCACCTTTCTTACCCTGCGGGCTTCTCAGTCAATGACGCTATACCGGATGACCTTTGCTCTGTCAGGTATACGTCCTTTGACCAGGCCTTACAGATGGTACGCTTGTGTGGTCCCGGGGCGCAATTGGCAAAGTGTGATATCAAAACGGCATTCCGATTGTTGCCAGTGCACCCCGATGACTTTGAGCTGTTAGGTTTTTGTTTTCAGGGCAAGTTTTATGTGGACAAGGCCATGCCTTTCGGCTGTTCAATATCATGTTCGGACTTTGAACAATTTAGCACCTTCCTCCACTGGGCTTTCATTTGTAGGTCAGGGACCCGATCGGTAGCCCACTACCTCGACGATTTTTTGTTCGGGGGTGGACATGCCATGGGCACGTGTGCCCGTCTGCTCATCACATTTCAGGTCCTTATGCGGGAACTGGGCATCCCCCTAGCACCTGAAAAGACTGAGGGCCCAGCCACCACTCTCACCTTTTTAGGTATTGAAATCGACACCGTTGCCCAGACATCAAGGTTACCTATAGAAAAGGTGACTCGGATCTCTGCTGCGATTTTGGCAATGCTTGCCAAGATGGTCTCTCCGAGAGTTACAGGTGCTTTACGGTCACCTCAACTTCGCCTGTAGGGTAGTGACGCCAGGCAGAGCCTTTGCCAGGCGTCTGTGTGACGCCATGGTGGGCCTTTCAAAGCGACACCACAGGGTATGGCTGACCAGGGGTTTAAAAGCAGACCTGGCTGTTTGGCTCACATTCCTACAGGACTTTAATGGCATCTCCTTTTGGAGATCTGAACTTACGGCCAGCCCTCATTTTCAAGTACAGTCGGATGCCTCCTGCTCCCTGGGTTATGGGATTTACTTTGAGGGATGGTGGACCTATGGTCAATGGCCTCAGACATGGCAAGGCACAGATCGCTTACGTGATCTTATGTTCCTGGAGTTCTTTCCCATTTTAGGGGCCCTAATGCTCTGGGGGGACAGGTGGGCTAATTCGGTGGTTCACTTTTGGTGTGACAATGCTGCAGTGGTGCACATTGTCAACGCCCAAACATCTTAATCCCCCAGAGTCATGGCCTTAGTTCGCCAATTTGTTTTGAGGCCCTTGCGCCTTAATGTGCTCTTCAGGGCCAGACATGTGCCAGGCATTAATAACGATATTGCTGATGCTTTATCCCACCTGCAGATCTCCTGGTTCCGTGCCATGGCTCCAGATGCAGAGGAACTTCCCTCTCCACTCCCGGCCGAGATGTGGACATTTGGCGAGGAGAGGTGAACCGGGCGATCGGCATGTCTTTGGCACCTCGCACGCGTAAGGCATATCTGCATGCACTCCTCCTATTTAGGACTTTTTGTGTGCAAAGGCAATTGCCCGAAATGTGGCCGATACCGGTCGACCAGATTTTACAGTATATGGTGCATCTTCATGATCAGGGGTTAGCCCCACGGACCATCGCCACCAGGCATTTATGGCCAAGGCTCGGGGCTTCGCTGACTGCATGAATAACTTCCGCATACGCCACGTATTGGAAGAGTGGACACGTGAGCATGGCCGCCGCCTGGACACACGTCACCCTGTTTCCCCAGGTGTTCTTACCCACCTTGCATGAGGTTGGCATAGACTGTGTTACAATAGGTATGAGGAGTCTCTTTTTCATGCAGCTACCACCGTAGCTTTCTTTGGAGCTCTCCAAATCAGCAAGCTGGTCCCATTGTCAATGGGGGACGTGTCTCCTAGGGCACTGGAACTCGACGTTGTCTTTATCAACCAGGAGTGGGCTCAGTTGAGGATTCGCTCCTCAAAGGCCGATCAGCACGGAGTAGGCAGTGGTGTTAGACTGCTATGATGCACATTTGCTGACATCTGTCCGGTTGGTGCCCTACATGCATTTTTGGCAGTGTGTGGCACGCACCCTGGCCCATTTTTCTGCCACCAGGATGGATCTTCCCTTACCAAATTTCAGTTTTGGAGGGTGACCGATATGGCACTTCACAGTGTTGGCCTCCCTGGGGCTCGTTATGGCATCCATTCGTTCAGGATAGGCGCTGCTTCAACTGCGGCTGCGTTTGGGTACTCTGAGGCTGATATATGTTGGATGGGTAGGTGGGGGTCCATGCGTTTTTCCTTATATGTACGTCCCCTCTCTGTATGAGTACCATTTATATCCTTACTTCCTTTTCCTTCTTTTACAGAGCCTGTGTGTCTATGCACACCGGTGGCAGTATGGCTGGTGGGCCACAGTTACGTGCACTGGGTGGCAGAATATGCTGTGGCGACGGAGTGGGGACCCCATCTCGGGCTGCGTGCATCCACACGTATGCGGTGGTATGGTATGCGCGGCATGAGATGGCAGGAACTGTTGCCATTCCTAATGTCCATCAGGATGCTGGACCGCCTGATGTCCTGATTCTGCACCTCGGCAGCAATGATCTCGCACAGATCACTGGCCTTTCCTTAAAAATGTCGGTGTGCAGCGACCTGGCGTTTTTACATCATTTATGGCCGTACACACGGTTGCTATGGTCTGACATCATGCCGAGACAGTGTTATAGAGGAGGCATGGACCTCCATGGTTTGGACCATGCCCGGCGGTCAGTGAACAGGGCTGTTGCCCGGTTCCTTGTCGAGAATGGCTTGGGGACAGCCATTCGACATCCGGGGATAGGCTTGCAGGATTTTGATCTATATGCAGGAGATGGGGTCCACCTGTCGGCCAGAGGTATGAACCTCTTTTGGAGGATGTGCAAGCAGGCCGGTGACCGAGCTGACCGTCGGGGGGGGGAGCCGTGAGTCAACATGGACACCTCCCCATGTGGCGGGTAGCACTGGGTAAGGTAAAGATTTATGACTCATAGGTATCCGGCAGGTTCACAATTGACTGGCCAACATGTAGAAAGGTACAGGGGAAACAGGATTGGCCGGTCAAGGGCGAACCATGAAAGGGGTGATGTCAGGAGCTTCACAGCCTGCATCACCTTGATATTTGAACGGATACACGTCATAGGGTGGGGTCAGTAGATAGCATATTGACTCCGGTCAACAATTTTTTTGTGTCAACAAACAAATTGATACAAATTGATACATATAGCCAATTTCCATTGGCATTTAGGGTGGAACCTTACCAGTGCTACTGCGGCCTGCTTGCCTTAAAGAATTACAATTGGATGACACACCAATTGAAAGTGATAATTCGGACTAGGGCATTATTCAATAAAAGTGGCCCGATGCCTTTAATCCAATACCGGTGTCTGAGTCTTTATTTGGGTGGGTGCGCCTGCAAAGGTATTCTCAAACACAAGGAATTCTCACCAACTTAAGGAATATTCTAAGCCTTTTTATGGTTAGTCATTTGGCTTTTTTATCAGAACAAAAGTTCTTTCATCAGGAAATCTACAAGGTAAGCATACAGAAAGTTGTAAAACATGGAAAGTTACTCAATATATTTACATACAATGTTACTTGTGCAAGCATACCATTACATGTGCAGTTCTTAATACTTAAATTGTTATTTAGTGAAAGCCCGTTCACTTATGAAACTTAAACTATTTGCTAACAACCCAAAGAGGTAAAAGTGTTTTTTTTTTAAAACGAGTGTTGCTTACCTCATGAAAGCATATGTCTTGTCTATGTATATTTAAATATTTTTATGCAATTTCTTAATGTATCCATTGCCTCAATACTATTTCTTTGATCTGTGTGTAAGGATATTAAAATTCCAACCTTGAACTGTTGCTTATATATGAAGTAATTCTACATATATGTGAGGTATTAAGAATGAAAAAGGAACCCCAATGAGATTGATAGTTTCTGTCTGTTGATTTCTTATATAATTTAACACCTAGCTTCCTGTCTGATGATATGTAAACATTGACATCGAGAAAGGGTAAACTCCGGGAGTCCGCTTGATGTGTAAACCTTAAATTATTATTCTGAAGATTTATCCACTGGACAAAATCCATGGCCACCTCCTCTGTGTCTAATATGAAAAATAGGTCATCTATAAATCTTTTATAGATCAGGATATGATTTAGAAATGAATTGATCTGTGCATTGTAAATATGTTTTTTTCAAATTTGTTCATAAAAACGTTGGCCAGGCTCGGGGCTAGGGAACTCCCCATAATAATTTAAGGTTTGCAAAGCAAGTGGACTCCCGGAGTTTACCCTTTCTCAATGTCAATGTTTGCATATCATCAGACTGGAAGCTAGGTGTTAAATTATATAAGAAACCAACGGACAGAAACCCATATTTAAACTATCAATCCCATCATCCAATTTATGTTAGGAATAACATACCATATGGTCTCTTTGCAAGGGCCATGGGAAATTCTACTACTTTTGCTGATTTCCTGGATGCCTCTAGAACAATTTAGTGTACTTTACTGCAGAGGGGATATCCAAACCACATCATAAACAACTCATTTCAGAAAATTTGGGACATGCCGAGGGTAAAACTATTCAATAAAAAACAATGTGGGGGCAGTTCGTCCATATGTTGTTCATTTCAGTACTCACTGCTGGCTAAACCTAACAAGACCATCATTTACAAACATTGGCATATAGTAAAACGAATCACCAGGCTGTCACACCAGACCTCTCATTGGCTTTAGAAAAACTAAATCATTGACTAATATGCTCATTTGATCAGATCATTCAGCATGCCCAAGAAGAGAGGTAGGAATAGTGTCAGGTCATTTTAAGTGCCATACTTATGTATTTTGCAAATACAGCTGGGAAACCCAGCAGGTTCCCATTCCAGAAAAGAATTACATTTTCAAACTTAACTCCTTTTTATTTGTAATCTAAAAATGTGGTCATTCTTTGGGAATGTTCATGTAATAAAAAATACATAGGGATAACCTTGAGGACTCTCAAAATTCGTATTTCCGAACATAGGTTGAAGATACGGGGACAGGTAACACAAGGGCCCCCTGAGAGTCATTGTTTGGAAGAAGGACACACTGAGAACGAGTTCAGATTTTTGGCACTAGAAGTAATCTGACCAAAACCTTATGAGAAAGTTAATATTCAAAAGACACTTCTACAATGTGAGGCATATTATATACATCTCTTTAATACCATCATGCCTCATGGTCTTAATCAGGAACTGGACCTGTTATCTTATCTATGACCAACTAGTACAACTGAAATGCTCCTCTAGCTACATAAGGCTACAGGTAAGATCTTGTCTGTTAGAAAGGGATCATTCTGGATTCTTAATACCTCACATATGTGTAGAATTACTTCATATATAAGCAACAGTTCAAGGTTGGAGTTTTAACATCCTTACACACAGATCAGTGAAATAGTATTGAGGCGACGGACGCATTAAAAAATTTCAAAATAATATATAAATAGACAAGACATATGCTTTAATGAGGTAAGCAACGCTCGTTTTTAAAAAAAACACTTTTACTGTACCTCTTTGGTTTGTTAGCCAGTAGTTTAAGTTTCATAAGTGAACAGGCTTTCACAAAATAAAAATTTAAGTATAAAGAGCCACATGTGCTGAAGTATGCTTGCATAAGTAACATTGTATGTAAATATATTGTGCAGTTTTCCATGTTTTACAACTTCCTGTTAACTTACCTTGTAGATTTCCTGATAAAAGAACTTTTGTTCTGAAAAGCCAAATGACTAACTGGTAAAGGCTTAGAATATTCCTTAAATTCATGAGCATTCCTTGTGTTTGAGAATACCTTATTTGAATTAATATAAAGAGTTTGGACTGAAGAAAATTGACTCATCGTGATTATTGTAGCATACTCAATACAGGGGAGATAGACTTTTTAGTATCTCAAGCAGGTTTTTTTATTTTCTTGGCATATTCACCATTTGGTCCTATTGTTGAGTTTTCGAGACTCTCTTTAAATAACTACCAGAATAAACATGTTTTCTTTAATACTCTTCACCTGTTTCCTTCCTCTTTGCTGCCACCAATCTTTATGTGCCCCTATATGTGTGTAGTACCCCTTAACTCAAACCTTATAACATCCTCCATATACTGTAGCTAAGCCTCTAGTACTGAGCTCCACACCACTCAGTTTGAATTAATTTAATAAAATCTTATTAAAGTAACAGAATCAAAAGGATGTTATTTATTCTTAGGCTCTACATTCATTCAGCACACTTCTTCATTCTCTCTATCACCCCTCTCCATCTCAAATTGTCAGCTCTTTAGTTAACATCACCATTCTTCCTGATCTTTCTACCCCAAACTGCTCAAAAAAACCTAACCAACCCTGAAGTTCTGTAACTTCTCCCAGCCAATCAGAACTATTCTTACCCACATTCCATGCTCATCCCTCACTCCTCCCATCACATACTTATGAAACCAATGCATTCCAACATGATAGTTACCATTACCACAAAACAATACATTAAACATAACCAAGCATCATAGAAGCCTCCAAAAAAGCTCAACCTGTAATGTATACATGGACTTTGGTCCCTGAAGTAAATGACAAATATCATGTTACACAAAACATAACTATTTCTGATACGTTCTGTATTTAGAGAAAAGATTTGAGTGTGCTTTCCACATGCTTAGGAAAGAGAAGAGTGAAACTCAAATAATGAAGAACTAAAGTCATCTTGGATATATCAGTCTAGTTCCGTGGTTCCTCATCTAGGGCACATGCCCCACATGGGGACTTCAACTCCCAGAAGCCTAAGTCAGTACATTGGCTGATCAGTGCTTTGAGGAAATGACTTAGGCTTCTGGGAATTGAAGTCCAAAAGCAAAAGGTTGGGAAACACTGGTCTAGTTTGAAGAAGAAACAGATGAAACAAGAAAATAGAGCAATTCAGCTGGTGTTAACTATATGTCACTACCACTATTGCCCCCTGTAGGTACATAGCTTATGCACCATTGCATTGCACTTCTGCTACCATCCCTGTTAAACCTCTTGTAAACTCTTTCTTCCCAGAAAGAAATTCGTAGTTCATTTCAACATTTTGCTTCAGGCAAAACCCATTTACAATTCCAGTTGGCATGTTTCATCAATTTTCCCCCAGCACAGTCTCTTTAGCAGGTTGGAATCCCCATGGGGTGTCTGGCAGTGCTGAGAAGTGGATCACAGCTACAGCACAGCATAGCTAAATGCTGCCATGAGTATTTTATGTGGTTCTCAGGATGCAAGATGGGGAATTACCCTAAGCATGGCCCCAAGGCTTATCATACTTTCTCATGAGCAAGAACAGCTTTCACTTTGAAATTTGTTAATGTAGCACCTCTATTGCTGAATGTATTTCTTTCATGTGATTGACATTGAAGGAAAAAAGAATTAAACAACTCAATAATCAGCATCAAGTGGTCTTAAGTTTCCTGGGGACAAAGGGGTATATTTTAAACCATGATGAAAGTACTACTTGCTAGATGTACCATTCAGGCTAGCAAAATGCTTCAACACAAAGTAATCATTTCTGATACAGACCAGTTGATGAAGATTATAGTCATTCAGTAGTTCTGAAGGGCAGCTACCAAGTTAGCTTGTCAAGCAGAAAAAAGGCAGGACGAGTTCTGAGAAATGAAGATAACGTGGTGGGTCTTTTTCTTTTTTGCTTTATTTACATCTCTTAAGCTGCAAATTCATTTCCCTCCACCTGTACCCAGTTCTAAAGTGGTTCTGTGATGACATTCACTGCAGGACGCTTTTCCTTTAATCACCACAGACAATAGTAATTTAAATGTACAGAAATCAGAAGACATAAAACCAGTTAGCCCAATTATAATTGTCTTCAATTACATAGGACTTGCTTTGTTTGTGAATTGGAATTGTTTAGAACCTGTATTTAGAATTTTGTGCAGATTCTCTTTGTGCCAGAAAAAAACCAAACCTAATGCACCCCATCTACAGAAGGAGAAAAGTGTTCTTACATTTCTTCTTCCAATCTGTTTAGTCTGTCTCAACACAAGACATCTAGATAGAGAACCCTAAAGTCCTCTGAGATTCCTCACCTCCAGATGCTAGTGATACAAACTGTTCTTTTCCCTGTCCAAATAATTGTTGTGTTATTTTTTCTGGATAGTTTTTCATCCAGTGGACAACTCTTTGCAAAACATGGGCAGTTTTACACAGAACTATGTTACACTTGATATTGCACTTGTGCTATGAACAGGCAGATGGAAATTTGACCTATTTGAGGAATTTGTGTCTCATGTACAGTTGCATTCCATTGAGTGGATTTCTCCATCAAAATCCAGATTATTTTGTAGTATTTTGCCCATTTCTTCTTATATCACTAAGGAGTAGATGTGGGAAGATGCAGATTTTTTTCTTTGCTCCCTCCCCAGATTCACACCTCCAGGGCCCCACCAACAGGCTGGAGGGAGGAGTCGCCATGGACTGACAGGTGGCTAGCGGCCTCGTGCCACCTCTGGGCCCCCACCAATGGCCAGACGGGAGATGCTCTGTGATTGTTTACCATATTTTGTTACTGTTGTTGTATTGTTGTAAGCCACACTGAGTCACCATGGCGAGTGGGCAGCAATATAAATTTGAATGAATGAACAAATGAATAGATAGATAGACAGACAGACGGACGGACAGACAGACAAAGTGGATTTTTTTTAAAAAAATGAATGCTCATAATTAATGAATTCTGAGCCTGGAAGATTGTTCCATATATGTACCAGAGTTTAGAAACTTACAGTTCTTCCATTTAAAATGTCATTATTAATCACACCAAGTTTTCTTCATTTTTGCAGTATATTACAGGATGAGAAGGATACCAATTTGTTGTTATTAAACAGCACTTTATTTTTCCTTAACAACTGGGAGTCATTAAACCTTGTTATTTTATGGTAAATTACCCAGCCATCCAACAGTATACTTACCTTTCATCCTTGCTTAATATGAGGTTTTCTTTTTCTTTTCTTTCTTTTTGTCTGCAAAGAAATAATGCCTCTAGATTCAGCTATAGCCATGGCTACAAGTCCAACCCTACCACCTGGCAGAGGAACATAAGTTAACCATCTCAGGTAGCAGCTGTAGGGAAGTGGCACCAGCATGCTGAAGGAGAGAGCAGTGCATCCAAAGATATGCCCTGTACAAATATACAGCCTTCTAATCTTTACCTATAAGAAGGCCTGTTAACCGTTAGTGTCTGGCATGCATGCCCACACCCATCCCTACTATCCCGTACCAAGCCGCCTACACTTACCTGACCACCCTTGGAGCATCGCTCCAGTCTTCAAGAGTGGGGCAACCACCCCACGAACATCACCAAAAAAAACCCCTACAAGGCCCAGCGTCCTCCATGCCATGCCACCCCTCAGTCAATGAGGCTAAAGGGCATAAGCGTGGAGGAGGCCGGGAAAGCCGGCACGTGTGGTTAAAAAAACTGCCAACATGTCAAACCTTTGCTGCCCTCTCCACCCCACCAGCAAAGGCCAGTGCTGGCCTCGCTGTAGCAGAGAAAATATCATCTCCCCACAACTCTGGAGGCCAGCAGTGCCTCACTGTAGATTCAGGGGGGGAGGAGCACCTCCTCCCCCCCCCCCCGCAGTTTCAGCGAGGTAGTGGGGAGAGAAAATCATCTCCCCGCAGCACCGGAGTCCAGCGCCATCCTCCCCATAGCTTCAGGGGGAGAGGAGCATCACCTCTCCCCTCCCATGGCTTTGGTGAGGTAGCGGGGAGACGGCAGCCCAGTGAGCGGCTCTGCTCACAAGGCCACACTGGAGAAAGACCAAGCTGGCAAAAGGTAAGTGGGGCAGGGGAGAGAGACTGGGGGGTGGAATGGGTCTGGGAACCATGCTGCCCGCTGCCCCACCCCTTGCCCCCATGTCCCTGTACCGCACCCCACTTACCTTCATCCCCCGTTGAAAGTGAACCAATTCCCAGGGACGCAAAGGCAGTGAATGGGACTGCAGTCGCTGCCTTCACCTCCCGGAGGTACTCACCCAGGCGCAGCCTCCAAACTCAACTGCAGCCTCTCTCTCTCTCTCTCTCTCTCACACACACACACACACACACACACACACACACACACACACACACACACACACACACACACACACACACACACACACACACACACACACACACACACACACACACACACACACACACACACACACACACACACACACACACACACACACCTACTGGGCTGCACATTTCAAACCTGCCCTGTGTGTGTATGTGTGTGCACACACCAAAACCACCCCTAACCACCAACACACACAATAAACATGCCCGGCTTGCTGGGCAAATAAATGCTAGTATGTTATAGGATTCCCCCCTCATGACTTGCATTGAAGAAAGAAATGTCTGGCTGTTTGGCTCATGTGTATGAAATAGACTGTATATTTCCTCTTGTTTTTTGCCACAGGGAGCAAAATATCTTGGTCTCCATGTAGCTGTGTCACCAACAGGAATGATCACAGTCTAATTTTCATAGAAGGTGAATAGCAAAAAGTGAGGTGATAAAATCTCTCCATCAAAACCATCTAGATTTTCAGGTTCTCCCAGTTCTATCAACAGATAAACAGAAAAGGCAAGATATGTAATTGGTACACCACATTAGCTTGCTATGACTCTATTTGTTTCCTCCTTTCATTCATTGTGTAGCAGCTTCCAAGATATAATTTCTCAATTAGTAGATGAATGTGTTTTGTTCCCTGCTTGGCTTATATGCAAGATCATTGCAATCAATTTGCTTACACAAGATTCCTTTTTTCTCTCACCATAATAAATGTTACTACTTTAAAAGCTGTTGCCAGTGATCATTCTTCTACTTTTACATTTTGTTTATTTGCATTTAAATTACTGGTCAATATATCAACAATATATTTTTATCAAGAATATCTTTGTCAGGGACTGTGGTGGCTCAGTGTTTAAGAAGCTCACCTTGTTGGCTGGAAGGCCGACAAGTTGGCAGTTCGACACCTGGGTACTACATGATGGTTTGAGCTCCCATCTATGTCTCAGTTCCTGCCAACCTAGCAGTTTGAAAGCAAGAAATTGCAAGTAAATAAATAGGTACCACTTTGGTGAGTAAAGATTTTGGGGACATGAAAGGAGCCTTATTCGGGCGTTCCCCTGAGTAGAGTTTCTTCAGCAAAACTCCATTCAACCCAGAATAATTTCTGACAGAAAATTATTATAATCTTTGTATTCACTTCTTCACTCATAGATTAATTAGTTTCTTCCATATTTTTCAAATCAGTGAGCACACTCCAACCTCAAAAATTTGGTAGTCTTCTTGACTATCGTTTGAAAGAGCAAGAAATGTACAACTATGTATTGTGTTGTTAGATTATAGAAGACAGCATTACATTTTCCACTTCAAAGTTCATTTTCAAAGGTCTTAAGTATTCTGTGTAAGAAGAAGAATGAGAGTCTAATGAAAACCTAGGGCTTTAGGGCCATGAAATCCTGTGCAAAAGCCAGCATGGCAGAATAGAGTGTTGAATTGGCTGTTAAAGCATGTTTGAAGCAAGGAATTCTGGTTCAAGACCCCATTGGCTCTTTGCGCGCACCCACCCGGATGCAGACATCCGGGTTAGTTAGGGGGCGTGGCCACCTCTCTTTAAAAGGTGTGGCCACGAGGCAGCTGCGCTGCCATTTTAGATGCGACGGAGCGGAGAAGTTTGCTCCACCGCTTCCTTCCCGGCTTCGCCCCGTTCTTTCTTCGAGGAATTTTCCTCCTTTGAAAAACGATCACTTGGGTTGTCATGGCCTCTAGGCCGCATTCTAGGGGGAGGGCTCTGCCCACCCCCTCAACCTCTCGGGGGCTGCCATCGGGCAGGAAGGCTCGGGCAGCACCCCCAAAAGCGGGTGGTGGGGTTTTAGTACCCACTGCCACCAATGTGGGCGAACAGCCTTCTGCCTACCCGCCCAGTCTGGGAACTCGGGCGGGGGCAGCACAGGCCTGTCCCTATGGGGTTCCTATCCCTGCTGCGCCTTCGCCTGGCTCGGGGCATGGCGGCCCACTTGGGCTCAGTGCAGGTTCCCGCCCCACCATTCTTCCGGCCCCTCATGAGCCGGATTGCTGGGCATGGCCCTATTCGGGCCAGGGATTACCATTTGGGCTTATCCCTCAGCGATTGCCCGGTGGGCCATCCAGCCTGTCTGGCCCACCTTATCCCGGTGGGTCTGAGACTGTTGATGCTCTCCTCGCATGCATTTCAGTGCTGGAGGCATCAATGGGCATTGCTCCACCACCTTTGGATGGTGGGCTTGCAAACCCTGCAGATCCTGCCCACACGTCGGCCACGGCCGTCTAGTGGGCCGTTAATAGGGTTGAGCTGCTCGAGGCCATCAGGCCAGCCCAAGCTGGTGCCTCGCAGCTCCCCACCAGGCCATTGCAACAGGGCTCTCCACCGGGGACCGGACCTGCTTGGCAGGGGCGCAGAGGCATGCAGAACTCGATTCCCATCACAAGCTCCAACACCCACCGTGGGCCGGAACCCTCAGTGGGGGCAGCCCATGGGGGTGAACCGAGTGAGTATACTGGTCAAGTTAGCACACCAGTGACACTACCTAATCCTGCTGGGGGGGGTACACTGGCCATGGCAACGACAAGTTACTGTGGGTGGACAGTTTAATCCACACTGTCCTGTTAATTCCTGGTTACCCAATTATTCCCCGGTTATTGCAGGGGTGACCGCTAATGTCTCAGGGGTTCTACAGTGCCCACTGTTCGCACCCTCAATTCAATCCGTGCCAACGGCGGCCCTGCCAATGGCCGGTTACTCCTTAACCCTGGGTGACCATTTATCCCAGGCTACGAGGGAGAAGATTTGGCGGGGGGAATACGTGGACATTTTCTCCCTCCTAAACCGTGAACCCACTAAGGAGGAGAGGGAGGGGCAGGACGACAGGGACAAGGAGTTGGCCCGTCGTCTTAAGCCACCTCGCACTTGGGCCAATTGGTTGCCAACCTATCTGATTTATATGGCGGTATGTATACCTGAGGGCCCGTCCCGATTTGGCCATTCCAATGGTTCAGTACCTGGACAATATTTACCGGGCTGTGGTTGATTTCCCTGGCCAGTCATGGTTGGCCTATGATGAGGAGTTTAGAATGAGGATGGCCCTTCACCCTGAGATGAGGTGGGACAAGCCCTGCCAGCAGTTGTGGCTGCTATATATGACCCCCATGCAGCCAGCACCTGGTGACCGGTACCACTGTGGCCATGCCGTGCAGTGGGCTACTACTTCACAGACTCCCCGCCAGCTGGCAGGGCAGGGGGTTCCAGCCCACCTGCTGTGTTGGAGTTTCTCCACCAATGGAGTGTGCAACAGACACCAGTGTCGGTTCCGGCACGAGTGCCCTTCTTGTTCCGGCCCTCATGCTGCCTCCGCGTGCCCCCGGGCTGGTTGGTCACGAGGCAGAGGAAGGGGTGGGCAGGGGGCAGTCAGAGCTCCCTCTGATGGTGCAACCCATTCAAAAGGCCCCCTCCCCAATTAATATTCTAGTGCTGGAACGATGGCTGTGCGCGTATCCTAGACAGGGGTAATGAGGATATTGCTCCGGAGCAGATAGGCAAGGAGGTTAAGGCACAGAGGGTGGCGGGGCCATTTCTCGACCCACCATATCCTAACTTGAAGGTATCCCCTCTATATTTAGTCCCTAAGAAGTCCCCGGTTGAATTTCATCTAATTCCCCACCTTTCTTACCCTGCGGGCTCTTCGGTCAATGATGCTATACCTGATGACCTTTGCTATGTCAGGTATACGTCCTTTGACCAGGCCTTACAGATGGTACGCTCGTGTGGTCACGGGGCGCTAATGGCAAAGTGTGATATCAAATCGGCATTCCGATTGTTGCCAGTGCACCCGGATGACTTTGAGCTGTTAGGTTTTTGTTTTCAGGGCAATTTTTATGGGACAAGGCTATGTCTTTTGGCTGTTCTATTTCATGTTCGGCCTTTGAACGATTTAGCACCTTCCTCCACTGGGCTTTTGTTTGTAGGTCAGGGTCTGTAGCCCACTACCTTGACGACCTTTTGTTCGGGGGTGGACATGGCACGGACACGTGTGCCCATCTCCTTGCCACATTTCAGGTGCTTATGCGGGAACTGGGGGTCCCCTTAGCACCTGAAAAGACTGAGGGCCCAGCCACCACTCTCACCTTTTTAAGCATTGAAATCGACACCGTCGCCCAGACATCCAGGTTGCCCATGGAAAAGGTGAGTCAGATCTCGGCTGCGATTTTGGCAATGCTTGCGAAGCATAAGGTGTCTCTCTGAGAGTTGCAGGTGCTGCACAGCCACCTCAACTTTGCCTGTAGGGTAGTAACACCAGGCAGAGCCTTTGCCAGGCGTCTTTGTGACGCCATGGCGAGCCTTTTAAAATGTCACCACAGGGTACGGCTGACCAGAGGTTTACGGACAGACCTTACGGTCTGGCTCACATTCATACAGGACTTTAATGGCATCTCTTTCTCGAGATTGGAGCTTATGGTCAGCCCACATTTCCAAGTGCAGTTGGATGCCTCCGGCTCCCTAGGTTATGGGATTTACTTTGAGGGACAGTGAGCCTATGGTCAATGGCCTCAGGCATGGCAAGGCACAGATCGCTTACGCGATCTTACTTTCTTGGAGATTTTTCCCATCTTGGGGGCCCTAATGCTCTGAGGGGATAGGTGAGCTAATTCGGTAGTTCACTTTTGGTGTGACCTTGCTGCAGTGGTGCACATTGTCAACGCCCAGACATCCAAATCCCCCAGAGTCATGGACTTAGTTCACCAATTTGTTTTGAGGTCCTTGCGCCTTAATGTGCTATTCAGGGCCAGACATGTGCCAGGCATTAATAATGATATTGCTGACGGTTTATCCTGCCTGCAGATCTCCCGGTTCCATGCCTTGGCTCCAGACGCAGAGAAACTTCCCTCTCCACTCCCGGCCGAAATTTGGACATTTGGCAAGGAGAGGTGAACCGGGTGATCGGCAAGTCTTTGGCACCTAGCACGCGTAAGGCGTATCTACATGCATTCCTCCAATTTAGGACCTTTTGCGGGCAAACGCAATTGCCCAAAGTGTGGCCAATACCGGTCTACCAGATTTTACAGTATATGGTTCACCTTCATGATCAGGGGTTAGCCCCATGCACTATCGCCACCAGGCTTTCTGCATTGGCATTCATGGCCAAGGCACATGGCTTTACTGATTGCGGGAATGACTTCTGCATACGCCATGTATTAGAAGGGTGGACATGTGAGCGTGGCCGACGCCCGGACACACGTCATCCCATTTCACCAGGTGTTCTGACCCACCTTGCACGAGGTTGGCATAGGTTGTGTTACGATAGGTATGAGATGGCTCTTTTTCATGCAGCTACCACCGTAGCTTTTTTTTTGGAGCTCTCCGTATCAGCGAGCTGGTCCCATTGTCAAAAGGGGACGTGTCTCGTAGGGCACTGGAACTTGAAGATGTCTGTTTCAACCAGGAGTGGGCTCAGTTGAGGATTCGCTCCTCAAAGGCCGATCAGCACGGAGTAGGCAGTGGTATAAGACTGCTACGATGTACAATTGCTGACATCTGTCCGGTTGGTGCCCTACATGCATTTTTGACAGTGCGTGACACACACCCTGGCCCATTTTTCTGCCACCCGGATGGGTCTCCCCTTACCAAATTTTAGTTTTGGAAGGTGACCGGTATGGCACTTCATAGTGTCGGCCTCCCTGGGGCTCGTTACGGCACCCATTCTTTCAGGATAGGCGCCGCTTCAACTGCGGCTGCATTTGGGTACTCTGAGGCTGATATATGTCGGATGGGCAGGTGGGGGTCCACGCGTTTTTCCTTATATGTACGTCCCCTCACTGTATGAGTACCAGTTATGTCCTTAATTCCTTCTCCTTCTTTTACAGACCCTGTGTGTCCATGCACACCGGTGGCAGAATGGCTGGTGGGCCACAGTTACGTGCACTGGGCAGCGCAGTATGCTGCAGCAACAGAGTGGGGACCCCATCTCGGGCTGTGTGCATCCGCACATATGCGATGGTATGGTATGTGCGGCATGAGATGGCGGGAACTGTTGCCATTCCTGATGTCCATCATGGATGTTGGACCGCCTGGTGTCCTGATTCTGCACCTCGGCGGCAATGATCTCTCACAGATCACTGGCCTTTCCTTAAAAATGTCGGTGTGCAGTGACCTGGCGTTTTTACATCATTAATGGCCATGCACACAGCTGCTATGGTCTGACATCATGCCAAGACAATGTTATAGAGGAGGCATGGATCTCCGTGGTTTGGACCGCGCCCGGCAGTCAGTGAACAGGGCTGTTGCCCGGTTCCTTGTTAATAATGGCTTGGGGACAGCCATTCGATATACGAGGATAGGCTTGCAGGATTTCGATCTATATGCAGGAGATGGGGTCCACCTGTTGGCTAGAGGTATGAACCTCTTTTGGAGGATGTGCAAGCACGCCTGGCGACTGAGCTGACGGTCTGGGGGGGGTGAGTCATCATGGATGCCTCCCCGTGTGGCGGGTAGCACTGGTAAGGTAAAGATTTATGACCCAGAGGTATCCGGCAGGTTCGCAATTGACTGGCCAACACGTAGATAGGTACAGGGGAAATAGGATTGGCCGGTCAAGTGCAAATCATGAAAGGGGTGATGGCAGGAGCTTCACAGCCTGCATCACCTTGATATTTGACCGGATACACGTCATAGGGTGGGGTCAATAGATAGTATATTGACTCCGGTCAACAATTTGTTTGTGTCAACAAACAAATTGATACAAATAGATACATGTAGCCAATTTCCATTGGCATTTTGGGTGGAACCTTACCAGTGTTACTGTGGCCTGCTTGCCTTAAAGAATTACAATTGGATGATACACCAATTGAAAGTGATAATTCTGACTAGGGCATTATTCAATAAAAGTGGCCCGATGCCTTTAATCCAATACCGGTGTCTGAGTCTTTATTTGGGTGAGTGCGCCTGCAAAGAGATTTATAAATGCCACCTTGAGCACTTTGGAGAGAAGGATATTGTTATAAAAATTACTAGTTAAGTGTGTGAAATTGCAATTTAATTTTCCTCTGAAAGAAGTATGTAATTCTAAGCAACTATTTATCTCTAGCCCATATTCCTATGTCTCGGTACTAAGCAACTGAAGGGTCATAGTGCTCTCTTTGTGTGGGTTCCCAATAAGCCTTCTAGACATAGGATTCTCATTAAAAGGTGAATATATAACTTGACTTCTAGCTTTACTGCTGCATAATAAAGATAAGTGAGGAAGCAGAAGAAGCTTGAGATTAGTTACTCTCTCTACATATCTTAAACTGTTATTAGGATAGGTATTTTTTAAACCAGTGATGCACTGCAGCAGGTTCTGTCAGGTTCTGCAGAACCGGTAGCAGAATTTTCCCTAGGCCATGCCCACTTGGTTGGCTCTGCCCACCTCCATAGCCCATAATGCAGGATGTTTGGCCACGCCCACAGATTTGGCCCTGCCAAAAGATTTGGCCAGCCCACAGAGTAGGTAGTAAAAATTTTTGCAGTGCATCACTGGTTTAAACTGTTGTTGGAACAATATCTACATGCCTAAGGTTCTATATAAACTATGTAATAAAGGCAGATGTTCTGAGGTGTGGCACCTATTCTGCAGAATAGTGTGTGTGTAGAGTTCCTTTATCTCCCTGTTTCAGGACGATTGGAAAGATCCTGCCAGAGGAATTAAAACAAATATACAACAAATTTGGCAACAAAGGTAGGATTCCATTTTATGGTCTGGTGGCAACATCTGTCTGTCAGGGTCACAACCTCGCAGGTGGAGTGCATCAGATCTATTTTTGATCTGACAGTGGTTTTTGGGACATCAGAGGATAATGCTGCCCAGTCAAAAGAAGGTATCTCTTTGCTGAGAAAAAAGTAGCACCACTGCGGTTGTTTGGTTAATACTTGACTCTGAACTGGTAAGGTATGTATCCATGCAACAAACAAACAAACAAACAAACAAACAAACAAACAAACAAACAAACAAACAAACAGACAGACAGACAGACAGACCGACCGACCGACCGACCGACCGACCGACCGACCGACCGACCGACCGACCGACCGACCGACCGACCGACCGACCGACCGACCGACCGACCGACCGACCGACCGACCGACCGACCGACCGACCGACCGACCGACCGACCGACCGACCGACCGACCGACCGACCGACCGACCGACCGACCGACCGACCGACCGACCGACCGACCGACCGACCGACCGACCGACCGACCGACCGACCGACCGACCGACCGACCGACCGACCGACCGACCGACCGACCGACCGACCGACCGACCGACCGACCGACCGACCGACCGACCGACCGACCGACCGACCGACCGACCGACCGACCGACCGACCGACCGACCGACCGACCGACCGACCGACCGACCGACCGACCGACCGACCGACCGACCGACCGACCGACCGACCGACCGACCGACCGACCGACCGACCGACCGACCGACCGACCGACCGACCGACCGACCGACCGACCGACCGACCGACCGACCGACCGACCGACCGACCGACCGACCGACCGACCGACCGACCGACCGACCGACCGACCGACCGACCGACCGACCGACCGACCGACCGACCGACCGACCGACCGACCGACCGACCGACCGACCGACCGACCGACCGACCGACCGACCGACCGACCGACCGACCTGTATATATGTGTGTGTATGTACAATATATGTGTATGTGTATGTGCTTATACATATAGCCATGAATGTTACAAGTCCTACATGGAGTTGTATCTCCTCTTGAGTATTTAATCATCCTGTTGAACATTGCTGCATGTATTATAGGATTTTAAGACCAAATGTCTATTTTATTTATTTATTTATTTATTTATTTATTTTATATTCAAATTTATATGCCGCCCAATCAGGTAAACCCAACTCTGGACGGCTCACAACAAGTTAAAACACACATAAAACAGTACAACCAATTAAAACCAATTAAAACCCAACATACCCACTCACCTACCCCATTCCTCTTAAAACCCACATAAACCCACATTTTAAAAAAGACAATTAAAAGAAATGGGGGCTTAATTTATAAGACAATAGGTGGGGGCCACTCTTCCATCTGGGCCCCACACCTGCCCTGCCAACCAGGTTTTTAGATCTTTTTTCTGAAAGGTAGCAGCTCCATCTGCTCCCGCAACTCTACAGGCAGGAGGTTCCACAAGGCTAGTGCAGACATGGAAAAGGCCCTCCTTCGTGTGCCAGAGAGACGGGCCCCTCTGGCAGATGGAACAATCAGGGTGCCCCTCTGATCCGCTCTGGTTGGACGGGCGGACACTCTTGGGACGATGCGGTCTCTAAGGTATCTTGGCCCACTACTATGAAGGGCTTTAAAGGTCAAAACCAGCACCTTGAACTGCACCCGGAGGCAAACTGGAAGCCAGTGCAGTTCCCGAAGTAATGGTGAGGCACGAGCATAATGCCCGTGCCCCATCACCCCTCGGGCTGCTGCATTCTGGACCAACTGCAGCCTCCGAATGGTTGACAAGAGCAGCCCCATGTAGAGCGCATTGCAATAATCTAGCCTGGAGGTGACCAGAGCATGTGTGACCCTGAGCAGGGAGTCCCGGTCCAGGAGCGAATGCAACTGACGGATGATGCGAAGCTGTGAGAAAGCCCTCCTGGCCACAGCCGCCACCTGACTTGCTAGTAGCAGCCCCGAATCCAGGAGGACCCCTAAGTTGCAAAACAGCCCCATCCAAGACCAAAGGTGGCAGCTCCATGGATAACGCGGGACCCCCTATCCAAAGCCACTCAGTCTTGGAGGGATTCAATTGTAGCCCGTTGTCTCCCATCCAGACCCCAACTGCTTCCAGACATCTGGATAGGACATTGACTGCATCACTGGGGTCCCCATGGGCCGAGATATATAACTGGGTATCATCCAGTTATATCCTCATTTGTTATATCCTCATTTGTTTAATGATCCCTACTTTAGACAGCTTGGGCATGCAATGGATAGTTCCTTACAAAACACTTAAATTGTGCATATATTCACCTTTTCCCATTTAAACTTGTATCACTGTTTCTCTATGGTACTGAAACCTTTTCCTTTGTAGCATTGCCCATCCCAACCTTCTTGCTGCTCCTATCCCCTTCTTAATACAGTAATTAATGGTGCAGCTGATCCCAAACACCAGTAACCACAGAGTAAACATTATCACATCACACTACTCTGTAGCCAACCAGATGGGGATGTATAAACACATAGTGAGAGCAGTACTCGGCTTAACATTTAGGAGTGGGAGACACTCAGAGTGTTTTCCTTTTTTCTTTGTGGGTTGTTGCAAGGATTTGTGGTAACAGGAATGTAAAATTCTGGCAGTAAACACAGAGCAAAAGAAGGAGACTGGAGGCTGTATGCACTTGGGTCTAACATGCCATTTCCAAAAACAGTTAGCCCAGAAGCAGATTTGGCACTTTCCTGTCATTTGCCATCCTCATCTGTGTGATAAGATAATGAAAAGATAATGGGGAAAAAACTCATTTTGTTTTCCTTGTATGTTAGGGAAGCCCTCCTTCTTTTTACTTGATTAGTTGATCAGGAAGATGCACTTACAACGAGCTCTAATAGTGATGGAGTAAATTAAAAAATCAAGTTGATTCTACACAGAAGTCTTCTGGATCTGACTTTAAAGATTGCCAGGTCTTTCAATCAATAGAAGTTTACACAAAGCGCTCACCTCAATAGAATCTCTTTCTACTCAATTTATATCTTTCCTCTGCGCCTAGAGTTTTCATCTTTGAATGACTGCCTGAAATTTTATTGATTGACTGATTTCATATCCCATTTTTCTCTCTTCAAAGTACAAGACAATGAACATGGCTCTCTTTCCAGCTCATTTACACAAACAGCACTATGAAGTAAGTCAGGCTGAGAGATTCCAGGCAGCCCAAGATATGTGGTAAATTTCAGTAGATGATAGCAAAGTGAATGAAGATCTGAACAATTGTAAAAAGAACCCATCAACCCCCAATATTATTTAAAGGTGAAAGTCTCTCTCTCTCCTTCTCCATCTCCCCTCCCCCCTGTGTGTGTGTTTGATGTTGGCAGATTGATACACAGCAGTCAGCAATTACAAAGCTAAACACATCTTTATTTGGTGGTATGCAATCTGAACATGTGGTAATGGCGGAGGTACAGCTCCTTTTATACAGCAACAATACATTTGAATATGGATACACGGTAGCCCATTGGCCACCGCCTGCGTTACGTCATTCTGAGTCACGCCCTTCTTCACCAAGTGTAGCCGTGGCGGGAATGTTCCCACGGTTGACAGTAATTGGGGAATTTGTACCATGTGAGCTGAACGCTCGCAGCTGCCATCTATGGGTAGCTAGCTCGCATTCCATTACAGCTGAGAAACATTGTATTCATTGCAAGGTTACATCCTTACATTGAAGTGGTTACATTCATTATTAAGGATATAGTGTTTCCATACACACCTGTGTGTGTGTGTGTGCGCGTGTGTGTGTGTGTGTGTGCGTGTGCGTGTGCGTGTGCGTGTGTGTGTGTGTGTGTGTGTGTGAATGAAATATTTTCTTTTTTTGTTAATAAATTTTTTATTGATTAATTTTCAAAAAAATACAAACATATATATAATATGACATAACAAAAATACATAAGCTTCGTAAAAAATAATCACATAAATGATAATTGCATTATTGTCTGTTATAATACACATACCATTTAATAAACACATTAAAAATTAACACAGCGCCAATAACCATTTCATAAAACCTTCCCACAGTACTATAACTTGTTTGCAACTATCAACTTTTAATTTTCACTAGACATCACCCAGTGTTTATTTACAATGCCCCGGAGAGTTCGGACTCAATGTTATCTCCAAAAACTACTCTGAGATGGTACAGGTCTGCTATATTCCATACCCATAAGGGAGTGATCAACAAAGGGCTTCCAGATATTCCAAAATCTATTTGCCTTCAGTTTATCTCTTTTTACTTTTATCTCCCATGTCAATTTATCATTCAGTGCTAGATTCCACATCTCCTTATACCACTCCCCCAATTGTATAGTAACATCATTTTTCCAATTTCTAGCAATAAATTGTCTACCCATGGTTAACATAATTTCTAATAACTCTTTTCCTCCTTATTTAAACACATACCCTCCACATCCGTTAACATAATGGTACCTGACACCAGTTTAATTTTCTTACCCATTATGTCCCCTGCCTCGTTTTCTATTCTTTTCCAAAAACCATTTATCATTTTACAGCTCCATCACATATGTTCATAGGTTCCAACAGTCTCTTTACATCTCCAACATAAATTATCCCTTTTATTATCAATCTGATGTAACCTCTGTGGTGTCAAGTACCATTGCCACAGCATTTTATAATTATGTTCCTTAATTTTTACTGACATAGTTCTCATTATCCTCTTTTTCCACTTATTTCTCCATTCATCATTGCCTAGCTTTATATTCAAATCCTGTTCCCACTTCAATTTCAAATCTTCCTGTGGATCACTCCCCTTATTTATTAAAACATAGAGTTTGCTTACTAGACCCTTAATGCTCTTATCTCCTTTTCGAATTTTCAAAACCAATTCTTCAAAATCCGTCATTTCCCTATCTATACATAATTCTCTTCCATATTTTTTGTTCCAATTATTAACCTTCAGTTTCTGAAACCAGTCCAATTTTAACTGCACAAACAATTGTTCTTTCTTGGTTTCATCTCCACAACTTCTTAACCATTCTTTCACCAGAGAAACTTCATTTTTATCCAATATTTCCTTTATTTTTTTATCTAGTTTTATCGGAAAACACACCATATCTGCCAGTTCCAAAATTGGAGAGGCACCCGGAGCCAAATCCTTCTTTAATTTTTTCCACACATTCATGAGTCCCCTCATCACAATATTCTAGAAACTGTCGTTTTAACTTTATCCCCTAAAAAGATCATTTTACCAATTTTCCTATAATCATTCATCTCAATCTCCTCCCAAATTGCTTTTCCCCTCGCCAAAATCTTCACAACATTCTTAATTTGAAATGCCCGGTAATACGCTAACAAATTTGGCATTCCCAAACCCCCTTCTTTCTGAGGCAGGTACCAGAATTTCTTTGGCAATCTAGATTTTTTACCCCCGTTACAAAAATTATTAAACATTTTTTGAAACTCACTAATCTCCTTTTCCTTCAATTGGATTGCAAGTGCATCAAATAAAAAATTAATCCTCGGCAACAACATCATTTTGCACATTGCAATTCTCCCAAACCATGACAACTGCAACTTTTGAAAACTCTGTATTTTAATCTTAAATTCTGCCTTCAGGCTGTCGTAGTTCAATCTTTTGAGTTCTTCCACTTTATTTGAAATA
Organism: Bradypodion pumilum; assembly: GCA_035047305.1. Classification (NCBI taxonomy): domain Eukaryota; kingdom Metazoa; phylum Chordata; class Lepidosauria; order Squamata; family Chamaeleonidae; genus Bradypodion; species Bradypodion pumilum. Next base: position 209,177,827 of record JAWDJD010000004.1, on the reverse strand, counting down.
ATTATCCCCAAATATTTCAAATTATCTTTAATGTGTATTTTAGATAGCCCCTCCATCCTTTCCTTCTCCTCTTCCCCCATATTACACAACATCATTTCCGATTTGTCCCAATTTATCATCAACCCTGTTATAGCCTCAAAATCCTCGATTTGTGCTTTAATCCTATCCATTGCCCCCTCCGGATTCTTCACCATTAATAATGTATCATCTGCATACATATTTACTTTATTACCCATTATCCCTTCTATACTTAAATCCTCCCTTATGTTTTTAGCCAAGATTTCCATTGCCATGATGAACAAGATAGGGGACAAGGGACAACCCTGTCTAGTACCAGCCTCCAGCTTTACCTCATCTGTAACCTCATCATTAACTCTAATCCTAGCAAACCCTTTCTGATATAACAAATCAATTACCCTTCTAAATCTATCCCCAAATCCATAGCCATTAACTATTTCCTTAATCGAAGACCATTGAAGCAAATCAAATGCCTTAAAAATATCTAAAGATATTAACCCCACATTTTCCTTCATTTGATTAACGTTGTCAATTAGATCTAACACCCTCCTAGTCAAATCAGCCATGTGCCTTCCTTTTAAAAAACCTACTTGATCAACATTGAAGATTTTGGCATCTTGATTTATAAGAGAGATTGGTCTATAGGATTCCACTTTTTCCAAATTTTCCCCCACTTTTGGCAGCAGAACGATAATAGTGCTATACCACGAAGTCGGTATTTGTCCACCATCTAAAATGTAATTATATAGCTTTACCAACTTTGGCACCACAACATCTTTGAATTCCTTATAAAACTCGGATGAGAGTCCATCATCTCCCGGAGCTTTCCCCAGCTTCAGACCGCTGATTACTTCCTTCACCTCTTTCTCTGAAACTTGTTCTTCCATTTTGTCCCGATGATCCTGCTTTATTCCACTCCCTAATTGCCTTTCCAAAATCCCTTTAAGCTTCTCCACATCTATCTCTTTTTTTGCATATAATGCTTGATAAAAATCCTTCACAATTTTGCATTTATCACTAGCATTTATCAAACATGGAGGGTAACCTACCTTTTATGCATGCTCCCTATGCTGGACTAAGAAGGTAATTACATAATAATAATAATAATAATAATAATAATAATAATAATAATAATAATAATAATAATAATAATAATAATAATAATAATAATAATAATAATAATAATAATAATAATAATAATCCTTCTGACGTCATTGAGAGCTCATTAGACAAGGTCATTACCACACCGAGGAACAGGTTATTTGAACAACAGAAAGAGGAACAACAGAACAGTCTCTTTTGGTTCCTAGCTTACAGCCCATTGGCTAACCATATCAAGAAAATAGTTCTTTGCCATTGCCATGTAATCCAAGTCATTCCTCACTGTCAGAATAGACCTTTTGTAGGTTTTCATAAAACAAAATCAATACGAAAATTTTTAACATCATCTTATATTCAAAAAAAGCCAGCCCTCTCAGTCACAGGGCATTTTAGATGTTTTCAGTGTACTGTATGTAAGAATGTATGGTAAATGAAAGTTTTGGAGCTTTCTCATGTAAATTTTAAGCTCACTCTTAGACATTATTCCAATTGCCAAACAAGAAATTGTTTATATCTTTGGCAATGTCCTTGTAGATTAAATTATATTGGGAAATCGATACATCCTCTTAAGATTCGGTTAATGGAACATCAATCTTGTATAAGAAACTAGGTTGAGAATGCTCCTCTGGTGTTGCATTACATTCAAAAGGGCCACACTGAACTTCAGTTCAGGTTTACGGTCATTGAAACAATTTGAAAACATCAGAAACACTTTGAAAACATGAACATTGCTCAGGAATTGCTCCGGAGAGAAGCTTTCTATATACATAGACTACAAACTCTACATCTTCTTGGTTTAAACCGTGATTTGGACCTGTTCTGTTATCTTTAAGAGCTCTTTCACTAGTTTCATTAACTGCTTTCTGCTGTGCCTGATTCAGTGTACCTGTGTTGTATTTCTTCTTCTATATAATTACATGAAGTTTTATTACCTTTTCAATGTTCTTCAGCACACTGTAAGACTTCTACATAGTGAGGCTGTAAACGCAACTACAAAAATTTATATGTAAGTTCTAATGTAAGTTTTATTCTATGATCTTGAATGTATTGTGCTCTTGGTCAATTGTATACCTATATGAGATATTATGTAGTAATGTGTAATTATGGTTTTAATATATATAGTAATTTGAAATTTTGTTTCTAGAGATAGCAATTTACTCTGATGAAGGACTTTGCTCCGAAATTTTTTTGTAACTGGTGAATTTAACCATTTTTGCTTATTTTTGGATTACAGATTTTGAACACATAAGAAAATTATTTTGTCTTTTAAAAGAACAGCTATTTACAGTTACATTTGTTGAAGATTCAAGACTTTTTTTCAATATAAGAGAAGTATCTACTTATATTTATATAATGTGAGAAGAAAAACAAGCATTTTGTTGAGATTTATTCTTTATTCAGCATGCATACATGTTATATTACTCTTGCACTGTTTGGCCGATTTTTCCCTTCCAATTCTTGGCATTATGGCTTTCTCAGACAAAGGTTTTTCATTTTCGGCTTTGGATTGAGACCGCATTTTGAGCACTACTATTCCCTTTGATACGGATTTCAATACTCGTAATACAGACTTTGCTAAGTTGGAAACAATGCAGAAGAAAGCTATTAGATTACAACTACATGCTACATTTCTTGCGAAATATTACAAGGAATCTAGGATTCCCAGAGGTTTGAGATTACAGAAAGGTCCGACACTGTTTGCCAACAATGCTGATTTTGTTTTAAAGTGGGAAGCCAACCTTGACAAATGTTCATACAATTTAATGTTACACATTATAGAGCAGTGTAATGTGGAATCCTCTAGTGTGCTCAAGGAAGTTGAAGCTTTAAAAACAACTTTAGAAACCAATGATCTGTTTTTGTTCCACGTGTAGATAACCCATCCATTGAAGTTTTTAAAAAAACTGGTGTTACGGGACATTCAAGCCCTAGAGATGAAATCTCCTAGATGGTAGAGAAATTTATCTAATGATGACATAAAACTTTTGAAGGATTTAGGACAGGATTGCAGCATTGTAATTAAGCAGGTGGATAAGGGAGGAGTGACAGTAATACAGAATAGATCTGATTACATTATGGAGGCTAATCGACAGCAATCAGATACTCCTTATTACAAATAACTTCCTGGTGATCCATCTGCGCATTTTGCCTCTTTAATTAAGGTTGTAGCTCGTGAAAGCTTGCCCATGCATTACATTAATTACAAAACTTATAGGTTTTTAATTAATGAGCATCCTCGGGTGCCACTTTTCACACCCTTCTGAAAATTCACAAACCACATGAGCCAGGCTCTCCTTTACAAGCACATCCAATTATATCCAAGATTAATTCCCTATTGGAACCTGTGTCCCGTTTCATTGATTCTTTTATTTTTGAGTATGCGAGAGACACTCCCTCTTTTATTAGGGATTCTGCAGACTTCATCCTTAAAGTTGAGAATCATGGGGTTCCGCAATCCGCGGCTTTCTTTACAATGGATGTAACTGCCCTTTACACAAATATCCCAGCTGAGAAAGCTCAAACATTGGTAGATGACCTTCTCTCTACACGTGTACACAAATTTCCACCTACACATTTCCTTTTAGACTTTTTGGTTTTGGTTTATAATTTTTTTAGGTTTCATCATTCTTTTTATTTGCAGACTAAAGGAGTCGCTATGGGGTCAAATTTGGCCCCTAGCATAGCGAATATTTATATGATTAATTTTGAGAAAAGCATTGCTTTGAATTCATTCATTAATCCTTTTTTTTTGAAACACATTATTATATACAAGAGATTTATAGATTTTTTTTGTCATGGATGACATGTGTTGTATTGATCATTTTGCTGCCTGGATTAACAGTTTGAATCCACATTTGAATTTTTCACATTCTAAACATCATTAAACCATCCCGTTCTTAGATTTTGCAGGTCTTTATTTCAGAACAATGTAGAATACAGGTTAAACTTTATCGCAAACCAACAGACCGCAATGTATATTTACAGTATCAATCTTTTCATCCACCTGCTCTTAGGAAAAACATCCCCTATAGTTTGCTGGCATGTGCTAAGAGAAATTTCTCGCAGGAGGGGTGAGTTGTGCTGGGTGCTGAGTTCAAGTCTAGCAGAGTGTAGTGGTTAACTATGAGCGACAGCAGAGGTGCCCGTTTAATTTTCTCCTTTACACCCAATCAATGACAGCAGAGACTCAGTTCAACAGTGCAAACATAAAGAGCTTTTACTCAGCAGAGGTGGTGATGAAAAGAAACATAAACAGTAGAATCTTATCTGTGAATAACTATGCAAACAAACTCAGTCCTTCAGTTTCTTAGTAAGTACTTGCACACAGCAAAAACTCCTGCTGCAGCCTAGCTCTTCCCTGGCTGGCTTGCAGAGTATGGCAAACAAACTCAGTCCCGGTTTGCACGACAAATATATTTACAGTCTTTTATAAAGCTACGCTGGCACTCTCTCTGTCCTGGAGAGTCACCAAATAGCCAGCAGCTTCTTCCCTTTCAGGTATGCAAAACAGTACCCTAGGAAGAACAGATGATTACCTGGAACACAGTCCTTCTTGCTGCAATCCAGTCAGTCTTTAGTTCTCTATTAAACTACAGTACTTGTAGATAAGCATTAGAGAACGAACCTCAGGGTTCTGCGTTATAGTCCAGAAAACATCCTTCTAAGAACACACCAGCAAGGAACATCTTGGCTTGAGATTGCTGACTCAAGCTATTTGCATAAGAGCTTCTGGTGGCACAGTTTGGCAGAACATCAGTACAGCTTCACAGAAAAAAGTCCAAGAGCAATAAGGAATAAAGTCCATGTGCAGCAGCATGGCAACAAGGTTAGTACGAGAGCATTCAGGCAGCGTGGCTACCAGATTAAGTCCAGAGCATTCAGGCAGCATGGCTACAAGATTAAATCCAGAGCATTCAGGCAGCGTGGCTACAGGATTAAATCCAGAGCATTCAGGCAGCGTGGCTACAAGATTAAATCCAGAACATTCAGGTAGTGTGGCTACAAGATTAAATCCAGAGCAAAGAAGCAAACTACAGCCCATTCGCTAACCATATCAAGAAAATAGTTCTTCGTCATTGGCATGTAATCTAAGACATTCTTCACTGTCAGAATCGACCTTTTGTAGGTTTTCGTAAAACAAAATCAAATCGAAATTTTTTGACATAATCTGACTGTTACGCTCAAAAAATGCCAGCCCTCCCTTTCACGGGACATTTTAGATGTTTTCAGTGCACTGTATGTAAGAATGTATGGGAAAAGTTTTGGAGCTTTCTCATGTAAATTTTAAGCTCACTCTTAGAAATTATTCCAATTGCCAAACAAGAAATTGTGTATATCTTTGGCAATGTCCTTGTGGATTAAATAATATTGGGAAATCAATATGTCCTCTTAAGATTCGGTTGATGGAACATCAATCTTGTATAAGAAACGGTTGATATTGCTCCTCTGGTGTTGCATTACATTTAAAAGGGCCACACTGAACTTCAGTTCAGGTTTACGGTCATTGAGGTCATACATCAGAAACAATTTGAAAACATGAACATTGATCAGGAATTGCTCAGGAGAGAAGCTTTCTATATTCATAAACTACAAACTCTACATCCTCTTGGTTTAAACAGTGATTTGGACCTGTCCTGTTAGCTTTAAGAGTTCTTTCAGTAGTAACATTACCTGCTTTCTGCTGTGCCTGATTTAGTGCACCTGTGTTGTATTTCTGCTTCTATATAATTACATGAAGTTTTCTTACCTTGTCGAGATTCTTCAGCACACTGTAAGACTCCTACTTAGTGAGGCTGTGAATGCAACCACAAAAATTTATATGTAAATTCTAATGTAAGTTTTATTCTATGATCTTGAATGTATTGTGCTCTTGGTCAATTGTATACCTATATGAGATATTATGTAGTAATGTGTAATTATGGTTTTAGTATATATAGTAATTTGAAATTTTGTTTCTACAGATAGCAATTTACTCTGATGAAGGACTGTGCTCCGAAACGTTTTTGTAACTGGTGAACTTAACCATTTTTGCTTATTTGTGGATTACAGATTTTGAACACATAAGAAAATTATTTTGACTTTAAAAAGAACAACTATTTACAGTTACATTTGTTGAAGATTCAAGACTTTCTTTCAATATAAGAGAAGTATCTACTTTAAGTTTTAATATTGTGAGAAGAAAAACAAGCATTTTGTTGAGATTTATTCTTTATTCAGCATGCATACATGTTATATTACTCTTCAATAAATATTCATTTTTTAACTTGCCACCAACAGTTTTTGGATTTCTTCTGCCGTCTGGAAATAATGGCAGAAATGCCGCTGATGCTGACACCAGCGGCACCTCTGCAGTTGTAAGTGCTGCATTGCAACTTCCCGTGGAGCAGCAGGTGCCATTTTGAACTCCAAAATGGTGGTGGCCACCATTTTAGAGTTTAAAATGGTGCAATTTTCAGTCATAAACTGAAAATCCCTCGTTATTATTTTACGGGGAATTATTTTAATTTAATTTGCTATTGTATACCACAGCAAATGTAACCCAGGACACTCGTATGCTGTGTTTTTACTGTACTTTCATTCTCAGCTAGATGGCCCTTTCCATTTTCACCCAAAAAACACCAGAGAGACAGGTTAGATTGACCAGCTATGGCAGCATACAGCTACTGTAGAATATTAGAAGTAGAGTTAAAAAATACTGTAGAAATCTTAAGAGTAACACTTTAATTTCATCTTGAGCTGAAAAAGGAATCAAGATGGGAGGAAAGAGGAAACTAACAATGAACCCTTGCTTACATCTTGTTAAGGTAGTTTCTGAAGTCCAAATTTACAGGAAAGACAAATAGAGCAGAGCTATCTTAAGCTGCAAAGAAACACTTTGTGATTTTCTCTCCTCTCTTGGTCTGATTCCTGTCAGGACAGCTAGATTGAATTCACCTGGTGAAAACCAACTTCCTGGGCATGAATTCACAGCAGATGAACACACATTTTTCTACTCTACTGTGTATGTGTCATAGTACCACTGTACTAAACAATAGAGACCTTACAGGGAAACAGCCAGTTGTCAACTAATGTGATTATGGAGAGGTATTATGTTCAAATGAATACAAACTTTTTCTAGAAAAACTATGACCTGAACTTTTCTCAAAAGAACAGGTGTTCAGGGGTTGTTTTGTTCTTTGACAATGAAGAAGATTAGAATATCTCAACTAAAAAAGAATATGAATATAACTGATAAATGTAATTAAGTAATCATGTTCCATCAAGATGATTTCAACTTAAAGTGATCTTTCCCAGCATTTTCTAAGGTATAAAGATTCAAAAGCTTTTTACCAGTCCCTCTTTCTGGGGTGGGGGGCACACATGCCAAGCAGCTTCCCCAGGGTCACATTCCAAAGAGCTCAATGGGGAATCAAATTCTCCACTCTTGGTTCCTGCTCCAAGTGACTGATTTATCCAGTCAGCTTTAAAAAACAAAGAAAAAATAACTCATTTGCTCAAAAGGAGAACCAACACTTTCCTTAGAGTCTCTCATCACTTTCCTTCACTTTCTCCACCAAATGTCTACTCTGAGATAACCTCCCTTACAATCTCTTCTGTCTCACTACTAACTGGTGGCACTCATGACCATTCTGTGGCTGTTATGTATGTATGTGTGCATGTTCATTGTACTGTAAAGGCAAGAATGTAACCACTCCAAATACAAACGATCTCAGCTGTAAAGGAACGCGAGCTGACAGCCCCTGAGGGCAGCTGCGAGCGTTCAGTCTCACATGGTTCACATTGCTCAATCACGGACAGCCGCGGGAAAACCTTCCCCGCATTCAGCAGCAGAAGAAAGACCTGCATTCAGCAGCAGGAAAAGAGGCGTGCCTGGGCGAGGCCACGCCGGTAGCAGCCAATGAGCTACCATGCTACAAGATTCAAATGTAGAGGGCTACTGTATATATTGAGATGTATCACCGCCATTACCTCATGCTTCACCGGAACACCATGCAATAAACCTGTGTTAAACCAACCCTTCGGTTGTCCTGTTGTCTTTGGTCCCATACACCAAAGTGGCCTTGTCACTCTTACATAAGGATTGCCACACTACATAAAATGGCTTTTCTGAAAAATAATGAAACGGCAAATAGTTGTTTGTGAGGAGGATAGGTTTAATTGCTGCTCAGCACTTAAAGCGCACTAAGCATAGTTCAAGATTATTAGAAAAACTGGATTTCAAATTATAAATGCACAACACACCTAAAATTGAAATAAATATGTGATGGTAGGAATAATGATGAATTGGAGAGGGACAAGATCTGCAATCTGAACTCTACCAACTCTGTTAGGAGAGAGCAAGAGAGCCCTACTATGGTGTCTCCTGCAAAGTAAAATCAATGGAGACATTAGCAATCTCAGGGCATGGCGATTTATCAGAACATCAAGATGTGATATACTTTGTCTCTTCTGTGCTCCAAGATTCCAGGTTGCTTGAGTGAGCTGACAGTTTCAGAGAATTGGAGCCCTGATTGAAATGTGTACATCAGCAATGACCTGAGAGATGAACTCCATTTTCAAAAGCACTTCCTCTCTTGTTCTGCTCCTGTGTTACATCTTGTTTTTCTCTCTTATGATATTTCTTTTTAAAATCCCTTCAACAGGTGATTGTTTCTTTATTTCTTTTTGTATCTGTAAAATGGCTGCCCCCCCTTTCTTGGGAATATATATAACATATGCCACAATCTTTCATTCCATTATGTAGCTGAAAACAACAATTAAAATACAACCCACCCATCCTATATGATGAAGAAGCAGAAATGAGGAAATGTTTTATCTGAGATCAGAAATTTAAAATGAGTCCTGAATTAAGCATGCTAAACAAATCCAGCAAGGGGAAGTGGAACCCTCCCCCCAGGAACCTCTGGCTGCAGCAGGTGTCTTTCCACTCCCATCACAAAAAGGAGCCTCTGGGGGTGGGCCAATATGACTTCTCATTCTCACCTCTTAAGGGGCATGCATGTATATCCTTGTACACAAAATGACCATATGGTAAACAATCCGACCTCTTTGTTTGCACAAGTGCTCACTCTGCTCTGGTGCCCATACCTTTACACAGTGTCCCAAGGCAACAGAACACCATGGTCAGGGTCAAACATCCTTCCCTCCATCTAGGAAAGGGCCCCAGCCCAATCATATTGCATAAGCTTCATAAATTTCTGCATGGATTCCCAGATACTCAAACTTCCAGGTTTTTACTTGACAGTTTCACTCTGGGATTCTAAATCCCATTCATGGGGATTAGGCAGCCCACAGTAGTAAGGAACTTAAGTTCAATTATTGGCAGTGAGGATATAGTTAGAGATAAAATTAACCAAGAGTGGGTGGACCATTTGACACTCTCTCTTTCCCAAACCTTAGGATCCCCCCCTAGGACTGGTACCTAAGAAGGAACCAGGTGAATTTAGATTGATATGCCATCTTTCATACCCATGGGGCTCTTCAGTAAACAATGCAATCCCCAATGCTCTGGCCACAGTACAATACACATCATTTGATGAGGCCATCTGAAGGGTCAGGCGATGCAGGAAAAGGGCTGAACTAGCGAAATGCGATATAAAATCAGCATTTCAGCTACTTCCGATGCACCCAGCAGATTTTGACCTACTGGGTTTATGTTTTGATGGGCAATACTTTGTAGACTGAGCGATGCCTTTCGGCTGTTCTATTTCTTGCGTTACCTTCAAGAAGTTCAGCTCCTTCCTGGAATGGGTGGTGCAACACAAGACTGGTTCAAAAAACATGGTACACTATTTAGATGATTTTCTTTTTATTGGACAATCAGCTTCTGGTGAGTGTAAGTGCCTTCTGGATGCTTTCACTGCCTTGACATCCGACTTAGAGGTCCCTTTGGCTCACAACAAAACTGAGGGCCCATCAAACCAATTTGAAGTTTTTGGGGATTGAAATTGATACAGTACAAAAAGCTTGCAGGGTGCCCAATAACTAGCTGGCACATTTGAGAATGCTACTCATATCCTTCCTAAGGGCAAGCAAGATCACTTTGAAGGAGTTACAGTCTATTATAGGTAACCTCAATTTTGCTTGCAGGGTGGTGGCACCTGGTCGGGCTTTCCTTCGCAGGCTCTGTGATGCAACTGTCAGCTTAAAATGCCCATTCCATAGAACCAGGGTCACTAGTGGTTTTAGGGCTGACATAAATACATGGTTAAAGTTTTTGGACAACTTTAATGGGGTTTTTCTAATAATCTTGAATTATGCTTAGTGCGCTTTAAGTGCACAACCTAATGGAGGTAATTTAAGCTTGAACACGGTATCACCACCTGGGGGTCAATGACATTGGCAAGATGAAAAGCAAGGGGTTGGTTCTTAAGGCTCAGAGCGACCTGGCTTACATCAGGGCCACATGGCCCAGCATGACCTTGATATGGTCTGCCATTTTACCACGCCTGGTATGGAATACCGAGGCAGAAACCAAACTGCTGGACAGAGTATGTAAGGCAATTAACCAGGAAATGGAGGCTTGGATTGTGGCACATGGTGATGCCACCATCAAACACACTGAGATCCATCAAAGGTTTACTTACCTGTTTAGAGATGATGGAGTTCATCCATCCGATAGAGGGGCTGGCATTCTGCTACATGACTTATACATGGGGATTTCGTCTGTCCTCAATGGACTACAAGGTGGACCCTTCTGGCCAAGCAGGACTGACCTCTCTGATGGTGGGTAGTGTGGGGTGGGGGAACTAGCAGTGATTCCTACAGGGCATCATCAAAGGGGGGAAGTCAGCCTGTGCTACATTCCTATGAATCAGCCGGGAGATGGCTAACGTCATGTGGCTCACATGCGGTACGGCCAAGATCCACTCTTTGAGAGGAAGTGGAAATGGCCATGGCCATGCCCACCCTTGTTAGGCTGGCCTGCGTGTTATCTGCCCGTGCATTAACCAGCGGGGGCTGGGTTTCACCCATCTGGCGCAGGGAAGGGAAGGTATAACCCTGTCCCTTGCATCAGGTTACTCACTTCCCGCCAAACCACCCTCACTTAATTAATAACATTCAATAAACGTGGCCCAAGCCTTTAACCACACCTATTGGTGTCCGTCCCCTTATTTTGCACTGGAGTGGAAAAACTCTCTCTAGCCCTTCTAAAGACTATGCTAAATCTCACTTATCACTCTCCCATGCAATGCATATCACAGTAAGCCATGCACCATAATTAATGCCTTTTCTATTTCTGGCATGTTTGTCATTGAGAGGTTTTGCTCAGGAGGCAAATCTGTTAGGTGCTGCAGTAAAAATGTTTTCTCTGGATCCTGTCAAGGTGTCACTATGGAGACAAGCAGTAACAGCTTTGTCTTCCTTGCACATTTCTTAAAGCTAGAAGAGAAAGCAAACAAATGCTGTCATTTTGGTCCAAGTAAAGCAGTCAGGCCTGAGGAGATTTCAAAGCGATGTTTATGTATGGCACGTATTTGATAGGAATGTCATGAGGTTTGTTATGTATGTATGTATGATTGCATGTTCATTGTACTGTAAAGGCAAGAATGTAACCACTCCAATACAAGGTATCTCAGCTGTAAAGGAACGCGAGCAGGCAGCCCATAGAGGGCAGCTGCGAGCGTTCAGTCTCACATGGTTCACATGGCTCAATCACGGACAGCCGCGGGAAAACCTTCCCCGCATTCAGCAGCAGAAGAAAGATCTGCATTCAGCAGCAGGAAAAGAGGCGTGCCTGGGCGAGGCCACGCCGGTAGCAGCCAATGAGCTACCGTGCTACAAGATTCAAATGTATAGGGCTACTGTATATATTGAGATGTATCACCGCCATTACCTCATGCTCCAACGGACCATCATGCAATAAACCTGTGTTAAGCCAACCCTTCGGCTGTTCTGTTGTCTTTGGTCCCATACACTAAATTGGCGACGAAGGTGGGATATGGCTGCCCACGGGACCAAGACATGCGCCGGCTACGAGATCAGGACGCCGGGAGACTTGGAGCTGTTTGAGATAGACTTCAATGGAGCGCTAGTGGAGCTCGAAGTCTCAGATGAGGCCAAGAAGAAGGCCATCTTCGTCCGCATGCTCAGACATGAGACCAAGAGGACCTTGGTGGACCTGATCGCGCCAAGGAGGGTGAGCGACTTCAAGGCCACAGAGCTCCTGGCGGCGCTGCGCACCCACCTCCGGCCCGCGATAGCCATGTTCCCCGCTCGGAGCGCGTTCTGGAGGCGAGTCCAGGCGCCCGGGGAATCGGTCGCTGAGTTTGCCGCGGCCCTGCGGCTGGCCGCCGGCCCATGCAAGTGGGAGACCCCAGAAGTCACCCTCCGGGACTGCCTGCTCTGCGGTCTGAGGGATACCGAGACTCAGCGCGCGCTGATGAAAAAAGAGCCGCCTCCCACGTGGCAACAAGTCCTCGACACGGCACAGGCCGCGGAGGCCACAACTGCCGGGGTGCAAGAGCTTCAGGACTGGCGCCCGAAACCCGCCAAGGCAGAGAGCTCGGTGCGCACGGCCCGGCGAGTTTCGAACTCGTCCACGTAGAGCGGCGACGACGAGGACGTCCGGCGGGTCCACAGAGAGGGCCGGCGCTGCGACGGCTGCGGCGCCGCCCACGCCCGCGCCAAATGTCCATTCCGCAAGGCCGAGTGCCACAACTGCGGCCGGCGCGGGCACATCGCCAAGGTCTGCCGGAAACGGCGCGAGGCCAAGAGGAGTTCCCCAGACCGCTCGGCGAGGCAGGACCGCACCACGAGGCCAAAGGACGGCACCCGGACCACGAGGACCCAGGATGGAGTAGGGCGCATCTCCGATGACAGCGAGGACGACGCCCCGGTTTGCAGTGTTTCCACGGAGCACCCCCGTTACTTCGTTGAGGTAGTAATCCAAGGGGCCCCGGTTAGGATGGAGGTGGACTCGGGTTCCTCATACTCTATCATTTCCCAGGGAGAGTTCATGAAAATCGCCCCCCGCGTGCGGCCCAAGCTCAAAGCGTTGAGGGCCACACTGAAGGACGTGCAAGGGAACCGCATCCCAGTGTTGGGGGTTGGGAAGTTCCAGGTCCAGTTTAAAAAGCACACCGCAACGCTTCCCCTAGTCGTCCTCAAGGGAGGTAAATGCAGCCTCCTCGGGACTCAATGGTTCCAGCCCCTGGGGTTGTTCATTGGGGGGGTGCACACCGTGGGAGTACACGCCGCCGGGACTGATCCAATACAGAGCGTGTGCGACGCGCACCCCGAGGTTTTCAAAAAGGGGCTCGGAAAATTCAAGGGCCCCCCAGTGACTTTCGACCTGGACCCTGGAGTACGTCCAATCAGACTTAAACCGCGCAGAGTGCCCTTCGCACTAAAGGACAAAATAGAGGCGGAGTTGGACAAATTGGTGGGCCAGGGGATTCTTGTTCCTGTTGATTCTGCGGAGTGGGAAACTCCAATTGTAACAGCGCTCAAGGCCAACGGGGAGGTCCGCATATGCGCTGATTACAAGTGCACCATCAATAAGGCAATCCGCCCTAATGCGTATCCGGTGCCGGTAGTCAGCCACTTGTTGGCCAGGTTGCACGGGGGGAGGTGTTTTGCTAAACTCGACCTGGCCCAAGCCTACCAGCAACTCCCGGTCACCCCCGCCGCAGCTGCTGCGCAGACCATAGTCACCCACAAAGGGGCGTTCCAGGTATCGCGCCTCCAATTCGGCGTGAATTCGGCGCCCGGGATTTTCCAGTCTCTCGTGGAACGCCTCCTGAAGGGGCTAGAGGGGGTGTTACCCTACTTCGATGACGTATTGATTACAGGGGGGAGCCGGGCCGAATTGGCAGAAAGGTTGGGAAAGGTCCTGGAAAAATTCGAAAAGGCGGGGTTGTGGTTGCGAAAGGACAAATGCGTCTTCTTCGCAACCGAGGTCGAGTTCCTAGGGTTCCGCATTACTCCCGAGGGAATAAGGCCCTCCCAATCCAAGGTGGCCGCCATCAAAAAGGCCCCTCGCCCCACCTCCAAGCCCGAGCTGCAGTCGTTCCTTGGGCTGCTCAACTTCTACCACTCCTTCCTTCCTCGGAAGGCAGCCGTGGCGGAACCGCTACACAAATTGTTAAAAAAGGACGAGGCATGGAAGTGGGGCGACCACCATGAGAAGGCTTTCAATGACCTGAAGCGACTCCTGGCATCAGATGCTGTACTGACCCACTTCAATCCCAAACGCCCAGTGGTCCTGATATGCGATGCATCCCCGGTGGGGGTGGGGGCGGTGTTATGCCATGTGCTGGAGGACGGGAGGGAGGCCCCGATAGCGTTCTACTCTAGGTCCTTGTCCCAAGCGGAGAGAAACTACGCCCAGACAGACAGGGAAGCATTAGCGATAATTGCGGGGACAAAGAAATTTCATGATTTTGTGTATGGCCGCCCCTTCACCATAGTGACTGACCATAAGCCCTTGCTAGGCATTTTCACCGCAGATAAGCCCACACCCCAAATCCTGTCCCCGAGAATGCTCAGGTGGGCCATTTTTCTCAACGCGTATCAGCACGCGTTGGTATACCGGCCCGGAAAGGAGATCAGCCATGCGGATGCCCTGTCGAGGTCCCCCATTCCCCGGGATTGCTGCCACGTGGGCGAGGAAGAGAGAGACCACCAGGTTCTAATGATAGAGGTCCTAGACTCCCCTCCAGTAGTACCGGCCGACATCGCCAAAGCGACCGGCAAGGACAAAACGCTAGCTACAGTTTGCTCCTGGGTACAGAAAGGGTGGCCCGTGTCTTCCCCAGCAGCGGAATTCGACACGTTCTTCAAAAAGAAACTAGAGTTGTCCCTAGAGAGGGGTTGCCTTTTGTGGGGACAGCGGGTAGTGATCCCCACGTCGCTCCGGCCGAGGGTGCTTAAACTGCTGCACGTCAGCCACCCGGGGATCGTCCGCTCTAAGGCACTAGCCCGTAGTTACTTTTGGTGGCCCCAGCTAGACGCCGACATCGAACACATGGTCGGCACTTGCGAAGCGTGCCAAAGCTCCACGCCAGAAGAGGCTCGCTTGCCACATAGGGAGTGGGACGCAGCAAGGGGGCCCTGGTCCCGGGTACTCGTAGACTTTGCTGGCCCGTTCAGGGGAACGCTTTTCCTCCTTGTGGTGGACGCGTTCTCCAAGTGGTTGGAGGTCATTCCAGTCTCGAGCACCTCCTCGGCCACTACAATTAAACAGTTACGGAGGGTCTTTTCCACGTTCGGTTTACCCGACACCCTCGTCAGCGATAACGCTAGCTGTTTCACGTCCGCCGAGTTCGGGGCATTCATGGATCACAACGCCATTCAGCACGTCACCTCCGCCCCCTTTCACCCGGCCACCAATGGCCAAGTAGAGCGCCTCGTGCGCACCACAAAAGACGCGCTGCGGCGCATGGGCCCTGGAGACCTCGACCTGAAATTGTGCCAATTCCTGCTAAGGTACAGGGTCACCCCATTGGCGTCAGGGTACTCCCCCGCAGAGCTGTTAATGCGCAGGAAGCTGGCCACGGTAATCTCCAAGCTAGACCCCACGAGAGTAGAGGACACGGGGCGGAACATAGGGGTGGAACCCGCAAAGAGTTTCAGCGTAGGCGCCCCGGTGCATTGCAGGAACTACGCCGACGCGGGGCCAGCCTGGGTGCCGGGCACCGTAATAGAACAAACCGGCCCCGTCTCATACCGCGTGGAGACCAGTACAGGCCTCCTGTGGAGGCGACACGTGGACCAACTCAGGCGCAGGGTCCCCGGAGATCAGGACGAGGACGGAAAAAGCCACGAATCAGCGTTAGGGTACTCCCCCACCCGTTTAGCCCAAGGGGGAGGGAAAGGGGGACATGGGTCCCCACCAAGGGGGGAGGAAAGGGAATCGATCCTCAGAGATCTTTTGCGGGACTTCGCGGCAGAAAGGAAGAGCCCCGACCTCACACATACCCCTCGGAAGTTTCCCCGAAACACAGATGCCTCTAGAAGTTTAAACGTTGATTTACAGTACCAGGGGGAGTTAGCGGAGTGGTCCCCCACCCGTCCTAGCGAAAAGAGGGGTTTCAGTTCAGCCCCTGGTACTTCCAGTCCCAGTAGCCCCTGTGAGTTAGAATGCAACATAGCGCCGATTTCCCGGAGACCGACACCCCCAAGACAGGAGGCAACAGCGAGTCCGCCCACCACAGTCTCACGGTCCCCCGAGCGGGGAACAGAAGGTAGCAGAACCACAAGGGCGACCTCATCGGTTCCGCGGTTCACAATAGGAGGGTCCCCCGGGTCCGAGAGCAACAGGCAGGGGTTTACCTCCCAACTGTTCATTCCATTCCCATCCCCGGGGACAAGGCAGGCACGGACCCCCCACAGAGCCACTAACGAATCCCCGTTTCCCATTGCAGGACAAGTACCCGCGGAGTCGGAGATCACAGGCTCTCCAGCACTAGGTCAGGCGCAAGCACGCCCCAAGCGCACGTGCGGCAAGCCACAATGGTTGCGGGACTTCGTCCCGTCCTAGGGGGGAGGGATGTTATGTATGTATGTATGATTGCATGTTCATTGTACTGTAAAGGCAAGAATGTAACCACTCCAATACAAGGTATCTCAGCTGTAAAGGAACGCGAGCAGGCAGCCCATAGAGGGCAGCTGCGAGCGTTCAGTCTCACATGGTTCACATGGCTCAATCACGGACAGCCGCGGGAAAACCTTCCCCGCATTCAGCAGCAGAAGAAAGATCTGCATTCAGTAGCAGGAAAAGAGGCGTGCCTGGGCGAGGCCACGCCGGTAGCAGCCAATGAGCTACCGTGCTACAAGATTCAAATGTATAGGGCTACTGTATATATTGAGATGTATCACCGCCATTACCTCATGCTCCAACGGACCATCATGCAATAAACCTGTGTTAAGCCAACCCTTCGGCTGTTCTGTTGTCTTTGGTCCCATACACTAAAAGGTTGCAAACATTTCTAATATTCCATACTGCCCTGCCCCCCATCTCACCCCAAAAAAACCTCACAAAATGCTTCCCTTTCTATTTAACTATTTAATATACAGGCTCTTTCTTGAAAGAGGATGGGGAGGGGGAGGAATCCTGTGTGAATTTATGTGTATCTTTTGTGTTATTTACATATTTTCCCCATTGACCAATTTGTTTTCATGTTTCTTTCCCAATTATACACAAATGTATGAATAATGTAATGTTTATGGAGCAAGATGCATTTCTTCTCATGATGAGTCTTGGCAGGTGTTGAAAGCCAATTCTGACTGCTGTATATATTGAAATTGTTTTTCTATGTCTCGTGATTATAGCTTCCACTCACCCATGTGCATATATGATAGTCAAATAGGAGTCCAGGGAACAGGTAGAATACATCCCCAGGTGGTCAGACCTGCCCCGTGACCCTGTTATTGCTCATTTTTCTAGACCATGGGTCAACAAACATGGCTCTTCAGGTGTTCTTACCAGAAGCCCAAGTAAGTACACCTACCAAAGTCCAAGAACATCTGGGAGCCACGTTTGCTGACCCCTGTTCTAGACCAATCATTCTAATTGTGAGGTCAGATGGTGAGTACCAAGAGTATTATAACTAAAACAGACCTAACAAGAAACAAAAGGGAGATAACCAAGGTGAGGGTTAATCATTTCCTATGGTCAAAGAATGCAGAGCTTCAGTTTGGAACTGAGAGCACAGGTATGGTGGGGCCAGGGCTGCCATCAGAAATTTCTGGGCCCCATACTGAGGAATCCTATTGGAGCCCCACACACACATTTTGGTCATGCCCCTCTGCGGGTGTGACCAAATCTGTGGGTGTGGCAAAATTTGGCCATGTGTCATGCCTGCCACATAAAGATAAAGGTAAAGTTTTCCCTTGCTCAAAAGCCAGTCGTAACCGACTCTAGGGTTCAGTGCTCATCTCTGTTTCAAAGCTGAAAAGCCAGCACTGTCTGCTTCTGCAGATGTTTCCGTGGTCATGCGGCAGGCATGACAACACACCGAAGTGCTGGCTAGGTACTCTAGTCCCCAATACTTATAAGCCCCCACATTCTGGAAGTGGCCCTCTTTTGATGGTGACACTTGCAAATGGATCTTCTCTAAATTCTGGGAACAGCTGCCTCCCAGCAGGTATTCAGTCCCAGACAGAATTCAGGGAGCTGCAGTGTTTTAAAAGTTCATTTTCCAAGCTGGGCTTTTGATCATTTCATTTCATCATTCCTGACTCTCCCATTGGGGACAACGAGGGGGGCTTCCTATTGCTTGCAGCAGCTTTTGGGCCCTGCCTGGGGCATGGAGAAAGGACCCTTTAAAAAAAAAAAGAAGGCCAAGGTCAAGGTCTCCCTTTCTCAAAAGCCAGATGTATCTGACTATATGGTTTGGTGTTCATCTACATTTACAGCTAAAGACCCAGGGTCTGCAGTCATTAACATGGATATGTGGCAGGCACAAAGATTAGACACTGGAGCACCTGGGACACTGTTTCCCTTCCCTTTTTATCTACTTGGAATTTCTTGCTTTTGAACTGCTTGGTTGGCAGGAGCTGGGAAAGAGTCTCAAACTGCTGACCTGCCAACCTTACAATCCACAGTGGTTATGAAGCTTCTCTTGTGAGCTGGAAGGCTGGCAAGTTGGCAGTTTGAGACCTGAGTACCGCATGATGGATTGAGCACCCGTCTTTGTCCCAGATTTTTGGGGGCAGGAAAGGAGCCTCATTTGGACGTCCCCTGAGTGGAATTTCTTCCATAATAATCCTTTCAATCCAGAATAATTTCTGACATGTAATTATTATTATCAAGTTCAGTGTCTTAAACAATTGAGCCAGCACAGTCCCTAAAAAGAAAGAAACCACACACCAGTTTCTGGTTTCCCTCCCCAAATTGTTGCCTCTTCTCTCAATCTGCCCCCCCACTCCACCCAACCCTATTTTCCTCCAAGCAGAGAGACAGAGGGATCTGTGTGTGTTTTAATCCTTGACCCCCTTGGCCTTTTCCCGGTTTAGTGTATGAGAGTCAAGACACAAGGCACAGCCAAAGGCTGGGTTAACTCAGGTTTATTGCATGGTGGACAGAGGGAACATGAGGTAATGGCGGACGAACAGCTCTATATATAAGGCAGTAACGTATTTGAATGTGGCTCCACGGTAGCCCGTTGGCTACTGGTCCGCGTGATGTCATGGCTGGTCACGCCCTTCTTGTCCAGGTGTAGGTAGCGGCGGGAAACTTCCCGCGCTGCGGTCTTTGATGGGTTTGGACCAAGAGAGCTTGGACGCTCGCTGCTGCCAGCTGGTGGTCATTAGCTCGCGTCCTATTACAGGGTTTATATGGTACAGCTGAAGGTTACATTGTTACTCATTGGCAATGGTTACATTGGTTCAGATACATTGATATCACATGTAGAAGGTTACCTATTAGGACACAACACTCCTCCCCCCTAGGATGAGACGAAGTCTCTCAACCAAGATGGCTTATTTCGAACACGCTGGGGTCTCGGCGCGGGCTGCCCTGCCCCGGCTTCGCTCCCTCCTCCTTGCTCCCTGGCTTCCTGCCCTGCAATCGGAGAGGATGACTCGTTAGTGGTTTGCCGCGGCTCTGCGGCTTTGTTGGGAGGTGTGTGCTTTGTTTGGGAAGAACCGGGGGCACTGGGGGCTAACGAAAAACCCCTCTTCTCGCTTGGATGGGTGGGGGAACACTCCGAAAAACCCCCCCGGCTCGCAAAATCAAAATCCGATTCGGGGGAAGCGGCAGCGGCGGCCGCACACTCCTTTTCCCTCCCCCCGGGCTCGGATAGAACTGGGGTATCAAAAGGATATGAGTCGGGCTCGCTGCTTTCCCCCCTGTCTCCCCCTTGGGCTAAACGGGTGGGGGAGAACCCTATCGCTGAATCATGACGCTGTGCTCCACTGGTCGGCCCCTCGCTCACTCGGTGCCTCAGTTGATCCGCGTGCCTCCTCCAGAGGAGGCCGGTGTTAGTTTCCACCCGATAGGACACTGGCCCCGTCTGTTCTATTACCGTCCCTGGCACCCAGGCTGGGCCTGCGTTGGCATAGTTCCTGCAATGTACCGGATCGCCTATGCCGAAACCTTTCGAGACCGCTAACCCTATGTTCTTCCCTTTGTCCTCGACCCTCGACGGGTCTAGCCTGGACAAAAGCGTGGTCAGTTTCCTCCGCATCAGCAGCTCGGCCGGCGAGTAACCAGACGCTAAGGGGGTCACTCTGTACGCTAATAGAAATTGACACACCTGGTGATGTAGATCTCCCGAGCCCATGCGCCGCAGCGCATCTTTTGTGGTGCGCACCAACCGTTCCACTTGGCCATTCGTGGCCGGGTGAAACGGCGCGGATGTGACATGCCGAATTGCATTTGCCTCCATGAATGCCGCGAACTCAGCGGACGTGAAACAACTGGCGTTGTCGCTGACCAAAGTGTCGGGTAAACCGAACGTGGAAAAGACCCTCCTTAGCTGGCGAATGGTAGTGGCGGAGGATGTGCTCTTTACCGGAATGACCTCCAGCCACTTTGAGTATGCATCCACCACCAGGAGAAACATGGTTCCCCGGAATGGGCCAGCAAAATCTACGTGCACCCTGGACCACGGTCCCCTCGCTGCGTCCCATTCCCTGTGCGGTAGGCGGGCCACCTCCGGTCGAGAGCATTGACATGCCTCACAAGTGCCAACCATCTGCTCTATGTCGGCGTCCAGCTGGGGCCACCAGAAGTAACTCCGGGCCAACGCCTTGGAACGGACGATCCCCGGGTGGCTGACGTGCAACAGCTTTAGCACCTTCGGCCGCAGGGACGTAGGAACCACCACCCGTTGGCCCCACAAAAGGCACCCCCTCTCTAAAGACAACTCCACTCGCTTTCGGAAGAATGGGTCGAATTCCGTGCCTGGGGATGACGCCGGCCACCCCTTCTGCACCCACGAGCATACCTTCTCTAGTGTTCTATCCTTTCCGGTCGCCCTGGCAATGTCGGCCGGTACTATCGGGGGTGACTCTAAGACCTCTATTAGCAATACCTGGCGGTCTCTTCTTACCCCTGCTTTCTGGTCGTCCGACAATGGTAACGGCGACCGTGAGAGCGCGTCTGCATGGCTGATTTCCTTCCCTGGCCGGTATTCTAACTCATGTTGATATGCGTTAAGAAAAATAGCCCACCGCAGCATCCTCGGGGACAGGATCTGTGGCGTGGGCTTATTTGCAGTGAAAATTCCTAACAGGGGCTTGTGATCAGTAACGATCTTGAACGGCCGACCATACAGAAAATCGTGAAATTTCTTGGTTCCCGCTACTATCGCTAGTGCCTCCCTATCGGTCTGTGCGTAATTCCGCTCTGCTTGGGACAGGGACCTTGAGTAAAACGCTATCGGGGCCTCCCTTCCGTCGTCTAACACGTGGCAAAGCACCGCCCCCACCCCCACCGGGGATGCATCGCAGACCAAAACTATGGGCCGTTTGGGGTCGAAATGAGTCAGGATTGCCTCGGATGTGAGGAGTTGCTTTAACTCTGTGAACGCTCTTTCTTGCTCGTCACCCCACAGCCATTTTTCCTCTTTTTTAAGCAGCCGATGGAGCGGCTCGGCAACAGATGCCTTCCGTGGAAGGAAGGTATGGTAGAAATTGAGAAGCCCCAGAAATGACTGCAGCTCGGTTTTGGAAGTGGGGCGAGGGGCTTTCTTAATGGCGGCTACCTTAGATTTGGACGGCCTAATTCCCTCGGGTGTGACACGGAACCCTAAAAACTCAACCTCTGTTTCGAAAAATACACATTTGTCTTTTCTCAGTCGCAGCCCCGCTTTCTCGAACACGGCCAGGACCTTATCCAATCTGTGGGCCAGCTCGGCCTTACTCCCCCCCGTTATCAACACGTCATCAAAATATGGCAACACCCCCTCCAACCCCTTCAGGAGGCGTTCCACCAGTGACTGAAAAATGCCAGGTGCCGAGTTCACGCCGAACTGTAACCTCGACACCTGGAACGCCCCCTTATGTGTGACTATTGTTTGTGCCGCCGCTGTGGCGGGGGTTACCGGGAGTTGCTGGTAGGCCTGTGCTAAATCGAGTTTAGCGAAACACTTTCCCCCATTCAGCCTGGCCAGGAGGTGGCTGACCACTGGCACCGGGTATGCATTAGGGCGGATTGCCTTATTAATGGTACACTTATAATCAGCGCAAATGCGCACCTCCCCGTTAGCCTTCAGTGCTGTTACAATTGGAGTTTCCCACTCCGCGGAATCCACAGGAACGAGAATTCCTTGACCCACCAGTTTGTCCAGTTCCGCCTCTATTTTGTCCTTAAGCGCGAACGGTACCCTGCGCGGTTTAAGTCTTATCGGGCGGACCTCCGGGTCTAAGTCGAAGGCTACAGGGGGTCCCTTGAACTTTCCCAGTCCACTTTTAAAAACGGCGGGGTGTGCGTCACACACTGCTTGTATTGGGTCCTCGCCTACGGCATGCACCCCCCCTATGAACAGGCCTAAGGGCTGAAACCACTGTGTTCCGAGGAGGCTACAACTCCCCCCTTTTAGCACCACTAGGGGAAGTTCCGCAGAATGTCTCTTAAAGCGAACCCGGAACGTTCCGACCCCCAACACTGGAATGCTGTTCCCCTGAACGTCCCGTAGTGTGGCCCTCAACGCTTTAAGTTTGGGCCGCACGTGGGGGTCGATTTTCAAGAACTCTCTCTGGGGAATTATAGAATAGGAGGACCCCGAGTCAACTTCCATCCTAATAGGGGTCCCTTGTACTAGTACCTCAACAAAGTAATGGGGCTGTCCCGCAGACACGTTGAACACAGGAGCGTCGCCCTCGCTGTCGTCCGAGATGCGGCCCACGCCGTCCTGCTTCCTCGTGGCCCGGGCGCCATCTTTGGGCCTCGCTGGACGGTCCGGTCTGGCTGAACGGTCTTGCGACTGTCTCCGGCCCTCTTTCCATTTCCTGCACGCCTTGGCGATGTGCCCCCGACGTCCACAGTTGAAACACTCGGCTTTCCTGAATGGGCACTTCACGCGCTCATGGGCCGCTCCGCAACCATCGCAGCGGCGCCCGCCTCTCCGGACCTTCTGGACCTACTCGCCATCGCTACTTTCTGAAGACGATTTCGAGGTCGGTCGGGTTGCATGCACCGACTGACCGGACTTCCCGTGCGACGAGTTTTCCGCTTTGCCGGCCCTCGGACGCCACTCACGCCACTTGTGCATCTCGTCTACTCCAGCATTCGTGGATTCCGCGGCTTCCGCGGCCTCTACAACCTCTTCCAGTGTGGGTGGTGGCTCCCTGTTCATCAAACTGCGCTGTACTTCCTTGTCCTTCAGGCCACACAGCACTCCGTCCCTGAGGGCCATCTCTAGGATGTGGTCCCATTTGCAGGGGGCGGCGGCTACCCTCATAGCCGTTACGAAGGCTTCTACCGACTCGTCCGGCGCTTGAACTCGCCTCCAAAACGCACTCCGAGCAGGAAACATTGCCCTCGAGGGTCGGAAACGCTCACGCAGCATTTTCATGATGTCACCGGCTTTGAAATCGCTCATCTTCTTCGGTGCAAGGATGCCCACCAGCGTCCGCTTGGTTTCCATCCCCAGCATGCGGGTGAGGATGGCCCTCTTCCTTTCCTCATCGTCTTCTTTGACTTTGAGCTCCACCAGTGCCGCCTGGAAGTCCATCTCAAAAAGCTCCCAGTCTTGCGGTTTGGTGATGTTGAACCCGCTCTGTGTCCTGGCTCCGTGGGGATCCATCATCCCACCTTCGTCGCCAATTTAGTGTATGAGAGTCAAGACACAAGGCACAGCCAAAGGCTGGGTTAACTCAGGTTTATTGCATGGTGGACAGAGGGAACATGAGGTAATGGCGGACGAACAGCTCTATATATAAGGCAGTAACGTATTTGAATGTGGCTCCACGGTAGCCCGTTGGCTACTGGTCCGCGTGACGTCATGGCTGGTCACGCCCTTCTTGTCCAGGTGTAGGTAGCGGCGGGAAACTTCCCGCGCTGCGGTCTTTGATGGGTTTGGACCAAGAGAGCTTGGACGCTCGCTGCTGCCAGCTGGTGGTCATTAGCTCGCGTCCTATTACAGGGTTTATATGGTACAGCTGAAGGTTACATTGTTACTCATTGGCAATGGTTACATTGGTTCAGATACATTGATATCACATGTAGAAGGTTACCTATTAGGACACAACACCCGGAAAGGTCTTCCCACTGTCCCACCACCTGCTCTGAGCCACAGCAATAGAAGACAGGCAGAGACGGACAGAAGAAAAGAAAGGGGGGAGAATGAGACAGAAGGAAGGACACACATACCCAGGGGGAGCCCTAAGTCTCACCCCCTCCCCCAGGGCTGCAGACCAAAACCGTCCCAGACAGCCAGATTTGGGAAACGGGATTTTGTTCCAAGGGGGGTAGAGGAGGGGCCCTCCCTTCCACAGCACCCTCACTCACCTCTCTCCCCATCCCCACTCCTTCTCACCGGGCTGCCTCTCAAGGATGCCAAGGCATCATCCTTCATCTTTGGAGGCTGATTGGAGGGGGTGCGGTGCTCCCTCACTTCTCCATGCCATCCCACCCAAGGCTGCCAGACAGGTGCCGATCCTGAAGGTGGCTCAGGCAAAGCATCCATGGCAGCAGGCATGGAGGCTTCCCTGAGCCAAGGCTCAACCCAAACCTCCACCCGCTTCCTACCCTCCATCTTCTCACCAGGGAACAAACGCAAGACACCGGAGCCTCGGAGCCGCTCAGGGCCCCCTACCTTGGCCTGGGGTCTCCCATGGGGAGAAGGGGCTGCCCAGCAGCATCATTCCACCACAATCGCCCTTCCTCCCTCCCCACACGAGGTGTTTTGCAAGGCATCTTCGCCCCTTGGATCACCTCCCTGGAGCCGCAGAAGGCAGGCAGGCAGGCAAGGCAGTTCATGGCGATCCCTACCTCTTCTCCAGATTGGGGCCAGGCAGCCACAGTGCTCCGGTGCTGGCAGCATGCCTCATGGGCTGAAGCCGTGACCACGGATATCCAGGTTGAGGCAGAGCCCTCTGGCAGGGCATGTGCAGTGCAGGCTGACCTGGCTTGATGTGCATGCCCAGTGTGTGCTGACCCGACCTCTGGCACCTGGCGGCAGACTTCAAAGCTCCATGCGGCAACTGAGCTATGGGCCACCTGGGCCACCTCTGGGCCCCTGTCAGCTGTGGGTCTGGTACTGCAGTCCCCCTAGTCTCCCCTGATTTCAGCCCTGGGTGGGGCTGCCCTTGATGACCATTCAGAGGCTGCAACTGGTCCAGAAGGCAGCTGCCCAGGTGGTGATGGGGTGCAGGCAGTATGCCTGTGCCTTGCCACTGCTTTGGGAGCTGCACTGGTTACCAGTGTGCCTTCGGGTGCAATTCAAGGTGCTGGTAATGACCTTTAAAGCCCTACATGTTAGTGGACCAGGATACTTAAGAGACCGCATCACCCTGAGAACATCTGTCTGTCCCACCAGAGCACACCGGAGAGGCTCTCTCATTGGCCATCTGCTAGCGAGGCTCGTCTCTCTAGCACCAGATGGAGAGCCTTCTCTGTATCTGCTCTGGCCCTATGGAACTTCCTGCCAATTCAGCTGTGTCTCCTGACAGAGTTGCTGTCCTTCAGAAAAGAGCTAAAAACCTGGCTAGCAAAGCAGGGGTAGGGCACCAGTGATGTTGTGACCCCTGCCTGCTGGCTGATTTAGTAGGAACACTCTCTACCTCTTTCAATCTTTTTTAATCTGTAGGGGTCAGAGTAATTTTTGGTGGCAGTTTTAATGGGGTTTTTATTGGTTTTTAAAATGTGATTGGTTTTATTTTCTGTGAGCCACCCAGAGTCTTTGGAGTTGGGCAGCAATATAAATCAGAAAAATAAATAAAGTATAGAAAGAAGAAGAAAATGTCTAGCTGGAATGCAGAACTACACACTCTGGTCTGAGCTGAGAATGTACAGTAAAACCCTGATTAACGTAAAAAGTCCATTCCGAAGCTTCTTATGTAAATAGGGGTTTTACGCAAATCGATGCATCTCCATAGGGATGCACTGAAAAATTAAAAAACAGGTTTTCAATGTTTCCCTATGGAAAATCATGCTTTGTACCCCTAGTGGCCAGGATGGTAATGACAGGCATTCTCCCCACACACACATACACCTTTTAAGCTCTTCTCCAAGGTGCGTTCACAACTAAAGCACGTGCCCCGGAGAAACCTCATGCAAACAGTGGAAGGGAATGGATATTCCTCCCACACTCTCCCAGTCCCGGCAGAAGCAAGCGGGGACTGCAGAAAATCATTGCTGCTGCCACCACTGCCTCCACTGCTACCACAGTAAGTGATGTCTTGCAACTTTCAGCAGTGGTGTGTGTGGTGTGTGTGGTGCGGGTGGAATTTTAGCTTTTAAAATGGTGGCAGCACCATTTTAAAATCTAAACACACCAGGATACCTCTTACAAAACTCATTTTTTTTGCATAAATCGGGACGTGATTTATGCAAAACAACTTACGTAAGTTTAATTTTACTTAAGTAGAGGCATACATAAATTGGGATATGTAAATTGGGATTTTTCTGTAATTGGGCAAGATGTAGCACTTCAGATTTTGTCGAAATCCCAGTTATTTTCACCATTAGGTACTTTAGTGTCTTGCACGGAAGACAAAGAAGGAGTCGCAGTGAGGACTAACACAGGTTTATTGGTTGATGATCAGGATGAACATGTGGTAATGGCGGAGGTACATCACATTATATACAGTAGTGCAATACATTTGAATCTTGTTGCACGGTAGCTTATTGGCTGCTACCGGCGTGACGTCATCCAAGTCATGCCCCTCTTCCGTAGTTGTTTGCTAGTGCGGGAGAGTTCCCGTGGCTGTTGGTGATTTGAGGAATGAGAACCATGTGAGTTGAACGCTCGCAGCTGCCCTCTATGGGCAGCTAACTCGCGTTCCTTTAACAGCTGGGCTACATTGTAATTGTGGTCAGGTTACATTCATACATTTCTTAAAGCAACATTGTACATACACAACATCCCTCCCCTCTAGGATGGGACGAAGTCCCTCAACCATTGTGGCTTGCCGCACGTGCGCCTGGGGCATGCGGCCGCTTGACTTAACACTGGGGAGCCTGGTTCTGCGGAGTCCTGTCCTGCAACGGAAAGGGGGGACTCATTAGTGGCTCGGTGTGGGCTCTGCGGTAACCTTGCATTAGGGGACGGGAATGGAATGAACAGTTGGGAAGTGAAACCCTGTCTACCGTTTGAGGAGCTTGGGGTCCCCCCCAGTACGAATCTCGGGACCGATGAAGATGCCCTCATGGCCACGCCACCCCCCGTTCCCTGCCCGGGAGTTCTAGAGACTGTGATGGGCGGACCCCCCCCATTGCCTGTCTTGGGGGTGTTTGTCTCCGGGGAGCTGGCGCTATGGGATATTCTAAAACAAAAGGACTGGGGGGACTGGAGGTACCAGGGGCTGAACTGAAACCCCTCTTCTCGCTAGGACGGGTGGGGGACCACTCCGCTACACCCCCCCGGTACTGCAACTCATAATCATAATCAAACTGATCCCTCTCTTTCAAAGTATCCTCCTCTGTGGTCGAGAACCCAGGATATGCATTTGTATCCGCAGGTTCCGCCGTGTCTCCCCCTTGGGTAATGCGGGTGGGGGAGGACCCTAATGCTGATTCCCCTTCCCTGTTGACTCGCCTTCTGAGTTGGTTGGCGTGCCTTCTCCAGAGTAGACCCGAGCTAGTCTCGACCCTGTAGGATACTGGCCCCGTCTGCTCAATGATTGTCCCTGGAACACATGCTGGCCCCGAGGCCGTGTAGTTCCTGCAGTGAACCGGGTCCCCTACTGAAAAACGTTTGGAGCTCTCTCCCCCTATGTTTATATTCCTTCCCTCATCCTCCACCCTGGATAGATCCATCCGGTCAAAAAGTATTACCGGACGCCTCCTCATGAGGATTTCGGCTGGGGAAAATCCTGAGGCTAGGGGGGTTGTCCTGTAACAGATGAGGAACTGACACAGATGAAGGTTTAACTCACCAGGACCCATGCGCCGCAGTGCGTCTTTTGTAGTGCGCACTTGGTGCTCTACCTGACCATTTGTGGCGGGGTGAAACGGGGCAGCGGTAATGTGCCTGATGGCGTTCCGCTCAATAAACGTCTTGAACTCTGCAGACGTGCAGGTACTAGCGTTATCGTTGACAAGAACGTCTGGCAGGCCGAAACAGGCAAAAAGCTTGCGCAACTGTTTAATGGTTGCCGCAGAGGAGGTACTGCTCATGGGGATTACCTCCAACCACTTGGAGTAGGAGTCGACTACCAGCAAAAACATGGCCCCGCAGAAAGGGCCAGCGAAGTCAACATGAATCCGGGACCATGGCCCGCGGGCCGTGTCCCATTCCCTATGGGGTAACCGGGACTCCTTGGACCGAGAGCTCTGGCAGCTCTCACACGTGACCACTAAACGTTCTATATCCGCGTCTATCTGGGGCCACCAGAAGAAACTCCTGGCCAGAGCCTTAGAGCGCACGATCCCCGGGTGACTGGTATGCAGTAGCTTCAGTACCTTGGCCCTCAGTTTCTCTGGGATAACTACCCGCTGGCCCCAGAGTAAGCAGCCCCTTTCCAGGGAAAGCTCTACTCTCCACCTGACAAATGGCTTGAACTTTTTCCTCGGGGGGAGTAGTGGGCCACCCTTTCCTCACCCAGGAACTAACTTGGGCCAGCGTCTTGTCGGCCGCCGTGGCTTTGGCGAGGTCGGCCGGGAGAATGGGGGGTGAGTCAAGAGACTCGATCAGTAGGACTTGGTGGTCCTGCTCTACCTCGCATGTGGGGTCCCCTACACTAGGGAGGGGAGATCGGGACAGTGCGTCCGCATGGGAGATCTCCTTCCCTGGCCGATAGACCAGCTCGTACTGGTAGGCGTTGAGGAAGATGGCCCAACGCAGCATCCTGGGGGAGAGAATTTGCGGTGTGGGTTTGCCGGTAGTGAAGATCCCCAGAAGTGGCTTGTGATCCGTCACTACCGTAAACTCGCGGCCGTATAAAAAGTCATGGAACTTTTTCGTTCCCGCGATGATGGCTAGGGCCTCCCTATCTGTTTGCGCGTAATTGCGCTCGGCCTTCGAGAGGGACCTTGAGTAGTACGCTACCGGGGCTTCCCTCCCGCTCTCCAACACGTGGCATAGAACCGCCCCCACCCCCACTGGGGATGCATCACAGACTAGAACTACTGGTCTCCTAGGGTCAAAGTGGGTCAGGACAGCACTCGAGGATAGGAGTGCCTTCAGTTCCCTAAAAGCTTTCTCTTGCCTATCTCCCCACCGCCAAACCGCCTCTTTCTTCAATAGTGCGTGCAGTGGCTCAGCAACAGATGCCTTCCTCGGCAGGAAGGAATGGTAAAAATTTAAGAGCCCTAGAAACAACTGCAGCTCCGGTTTCGCAGTAGGGCGAGGGGCGTTTTGCACAGCCGCAACCTTGGACTCGGAGGGCTTGATGCCTTCCACGGTTACCTTGAACCCGAGGAACTCGACCTCCCTCGCAAAGAAAACACATTTGTCCCGTCTCAGTCGGAGGCCCACTTTCTCGAATATAGAAAGGACCCTGTCTAGCCTTTGCGCTAATTCTGACTCGCCCCCCGCTGTTATCAACACGTCGTCGAAGTATGGGAGGATGCCTGGAAGCCCCTTTAGAAGTCGTTCCACGAGGGACTGGAAAATTCTGGGGGTCGAATTCACGCCAAACTGAAGGTGCGTCACCTTAAATGCCCCCTTGTGCGTTACAATTGTTTGCGGAGCGGCAGCAGCTGGGGTTACAGAGAGGTGCTGGTATGCCTGTGCCAGATCTAGCTTGGCAAAACACCTCCCCCCATGAAGCGTGGCCAGTAAGTGGCTGACCACGGGTACCGGATATGCATTTGGCCGAATAGCCTTATTAATCATACATTTATAGTCCACGTAAATCCTAACCTCCCCGTTTGATTTAAGGGCTGTTACAATCGGCATTTCCCACTCCGCCGAATCAACTGGTACCAAAATCCCCTGCCCCACCAATTTGTCCAGTTCCGCCTCGATCTTGTCCTTGAGGGCGAATGGCACTCTTCTTGGCTTTAGGCGTATGGGTCGGATTTCTGGATCCAAGTCAAATGAGACTGGGGGCCCCTTGTAAGTCCCGAGCCCCTTCTTGAAAATGTACGGGTGTGCGTTGCACACGTCCCGCATTGGGTCAGTCTCTATGGCGTTAATGCCGGACAGTTCGATTCCTAGGGGGGCGAACCACTGCGTTCCCAAAGGGCAGCACCTCCCCCCCTTGAGGACCACTAGGGGCAGTTTCTCGGAGTAATTCTTGAACTTCACCTTGAAGTTCCCCACCCCCAGCACTGGGATCCTGTTCCCTTGCACGTCCCGTAGGTGTGACCTCATGGCCCGCAACTTGGGCCGCGCATCTGGGGGAATGCGCATAAACTCCTTTTGGGACAGGATGGAATAGGACGACCCCAAGTCTATCTCCATCCTCACTGGGACCCCCTGCAACTGTACCTCTATGAAAAAACGCCGGTGCTCCAGGCCCACGCGGTTTACGCCTGCCATGCTGTGGTCGTCCGAGACCTTCCTGGTGCCGGCCGCCTTCCGTTGGTGCATCTGGGGATGGTTCGAATTGCCCTTGTCCTCAACTCGCCCGCGCCTGCACACTCGGGCGATGTGTCCCTTTCGGCCGCAGTTGTGACACTCGGCCTTTCGGAACGGACACCTCGTGCGGTCGTGGGACGCCCCACAACCGTCGCAGCGGCGCTTCTCTCCTCGCTTCTTGACCCGCTGGACATCGTTGTCCTCACTGGAGCAGGGGTCTGCCATAGTGGACGACTCCTCGGACGCCGTTGGTGTGCCGGCGGGCGGCTTGGGGGCCCGCCAGGCCATTTTTGCTGGTGTCCGCCGGGCCGCCTGTACTGGTGACTTGGCCCTTTCGGACGTGGCCCCTCGGGACTTGAACACTCTGACCCCGCTCCTGGCCGCTTGGGCCGCTTGGGCCTCCCGCAGTACCTTGTTGAACGTGAGGCGATAGTCGCGGGTCATGAGCTTCCGCTGAAGCTCCTCGGCCCTCAGGCCACACAGCATGCGGTCTTGGAGGGCCTGGTCCAGGTCGTCCCACTGGCAGTGCACCGCTGCAAGCCTGAGGGCCGCTGCGTAGGCGGACACGGATTCGCCCGGTCGCTGCTCTCGCCTGTGGAACACGAGCCGGGCCGGGAAGATCGACACGGGAGGCTGGAAATGCTCGCCCAGCACCCCCAGCATGCGGTCGTTGGGCACCTCTTCTACCTTCTTTGGGGCCACCAGGTTCATCAGGATGCGCAGCGTGGCCGGCCCCACCTGGGCCAGGAAGTAGGAGCGTATCCTCGCGTCGTCGTCGATGCCTGCAGCTTCCATTGCGTGCCGGAACTGGCACTCGTAGAGCTCCCATTGTTCAGGCTCGCTGACATCGAACTGGTAAGGCTTGACCTTGGGATTCGCCATTGATCCCACCTTCGTCGCCAATTTAGTGTCTTGCACGGAAGACAAAGAAGGAGTCGCAGTGAGGACTAACACAGGTTTATTGGTTGATGATCAGGATGAACATGTGGTAATGGCGGAGGTACATCACATTATATACAGTAGTGCAATACATTTGACTCTTGTTGCACGGTAGCTTATTGGCTGCTACCGGCGTGACGTCATCCAAGTCACGCCCCTCTTCCGTAGTTGTTTGCTAGTGCGGGAGAGTTCCCGCGGCTGTTGGTGATTTGAGGAATGAGAACCATGTGAGTTGAACGCTCGCAGCTGCCCTCTATGGGCAGCTAACTCGCGTTCCTTTAACAGCTGGGCTACATTGTAATTGTGGTCAGGTTACATTCATACATTTCTTAAAGCAACATTGTACATACACAACAGGTACTTTGGCTAATCCAAACCTCTAGTCCAAAATCATCAGGAGGGTCAACTCTGCTCAAACATGTTGCAGGTCTTGCTAGTACTAACTGTGGTTGATCCAGCCCTGATTGCATGTTGTCTCACCATCACAAAATGGCAAAGGGTGCACACATTTTCTCTAGGAGTTCTCCATTTGTGCCAGTCTCTTTGAATTTGCACTTCTTGTTGGGGGGGGGGAATCTTAAGAGATTTTTCCCCATCTGTAGATTCAGAGGGAATGCATATGGGATAACTTCCACACTGGTATTATAGGTAGTGTCACTGTTTGCTCCATTGTCCACACAATGTTCTTACATATATCAATTCCAGACAATCATTTTGCTTGCCTTTCCAATTATTTTTATTCTGCCTGGCATGTATGAATTTTCGTTGTGGTGGTGAAGGTGGTACCGTATTTCATGTTACTTTGTGTCCGTATTATATGGTGTTAAATATACCTGTGCCTTCCATACCATTGAAAGACATGTCTTTATACATGTTGTGGCCTGACCCAGCAGAGCTCTGCAGCTGGCAAGTTCTGCAGTAGAGGCAAGGGAGAGTCTCCTTACTTGAGTTCAAAAGGGGCAAAGCAGAGCTGTCGTTGAATGTCTACAGGTCAGAAGCTGGTCGAGTTGTACCAAGGATGCAAGGGTCTTCCAGAAGCGTAGTCGAGGTCACGAGCAGGGGTGGACCAGATCCAAAGTGATAACTGGCTACATGGCTGATGCCCGGTCCATGTCCTCCTGCTCGGCATCATTATCTGGGCTGACCATGGCCTGAGAGACTGGAAAGAGGTCCTCCTCAGACTCAGACTCCAGATTGGAGCTGGCAGCAGGCAACTAGGCCAGGTGACTGTCCTCCTCCTCCTCCTCGCACCCAGGACCCTAGGTCACAACAATACCACAGTTCAATATGCCAAACAGGTGAGATATAGTGTGGGCATTTTTAACCCCTCTTTCTCCTTCCTTCTCTCATCTTTCACTGCTATTACTGACAGCTTTCAATCTTGGCTCTTAATAGCAGAGGTTCACTCTACTCCTTACCTCTTTTAGCAATCAGCTATTTGAAAATTATTAGAGGCAATCTTTTTAAAAGATTTCTTCTGTGGTGGATGTTTACTGCTGTCCTGTTTTCTTTCTAGATAAGTAGTAGCACTGGAAACCTTTCTCCCAGATAATTCCTTGCCTAGTGGACTTGGCCATATAAGGTAAATTAATGGTAGGTTCATCAT
This sequence comes from Bradypodion pumilum, assembly GCA_035047305.1. Classification (NCBI taxonomy): domain Eukaryota; kingdom Metazoa; phylum Chordata; class Lepidosauria; order Squamata; family Chamaeleonidae; genus Bradypodion; species Bradypodion pumilum. The sequence goes on along the minus strand of JAWDJD010000004.1, from coordinate 209,144,584 downwards.
AAAGAGTCCTGGGAAGCAGGTGGAGGGCAATGGTGCCCCATGTAAGAAGGGTTTGTACAGATGAGTAGAAGGAGTCAGGGTTAGTTACTCCTCCTTTCCCAGCTTTCCCATGCATGGGCATGGGACCACCCTCATCAGGAATCTACCTAGAGGCTGGGGTGGCCAGGGAGTGCATGGCTGAATGCGTGCAAGAGGAGGGACCCCCCTGCCAAAGGGAAGGGATGTGGACTTCCCTGGCTGGGGTGCACCGCTGCCCTTGCTGAGAATCTCCCTTGGGGCCCGGTATGTCTGACCCTCCCCACATATGCACCCTCATCAATCCCTGTCCAGTGCTCTCCCATGGTGCCCAGCACAAGCCTGGTTCCACATACTACTACATGCTAACTGGATAGCTCACTGGTCAGGAGTTTTATTCCACACTGGCTGAGCAGTCATGGGCAAGCTACACAGTCCTAGAGTGCCCCCAGAAGAAGGAAATGATAAACCACTTTGATGTATTCTCTGCTTGGAAAACCCTAGAAACATTTGCCATAAACCAGAATTTGACTTGATGGCAAACAATTATTATTATTACCTGCTAGTAACTGGCTGTGCACCTATCTGAAAGCTGCCTTCTGAAGGATAGTGACTTGATCCATTATGATGAAGAAATTTAAATTCATATTCATTAACCTAGTTGACTTCCTAAATCTCATTTTTAATTAATGCTGGAAGTTTTCTAGCTTTTCTTCACAATAAAATATTAGCATATAACTGATTAACCTTCTGCCAATCCTCTCATTTTATTTTTTGTTTAGGTAATTTCCACAGACTTCTAGTGCATTGTATTATGAAATAAGCCCAGGTACCCAAAATCATTTGATAAATTCAGGCAATTTATAAGGGATGTGGGAAATTTTACAGCTATAGAGTTACTGAACATTTGGCAGCCTGAAACAGAGCAAAAGAATGATGTTCCTCTCCTTGCCCTCTTACTTCAAAGGGACATAATACTCACAGCTGGCCACATGATCCTGTGACATGAGGAACAAAATCCTACAATTGGCAGTGATCATTCACTGATAACAGTTAGCTACCTGGTTATCGTGCCTTCTGGCTTTTGCTATAAAACTTCTACTAGTTTAAACCAAGGATATCAAGGAGTATGTATATAAATACTGTAAATATGCATATATGTGCATATTTATTATTTATATTTTAAGCATTTGTGTCATCGCTTTTTACAAATTGTACAAGTAAAAACAAAATAGCTTATACACAGCAAAACAAATGAATAGAGGGTTGCAAACCAAACCAATTTTATATACACTGAGGCTTTTGTCATAACATTAGCATGTCTCATTCAGTTAATTTTAAAGGGCCGTCAGGTGACTTTTTCCTCTGATACTTCAGCATTCTTCTTGCAGGAATTCGTTGCCTATTTAGTTCTGCAGGACACTAAGCCACTCATCCTTCTTTCTGCAGAAAGCCTTCTTTCTGTGAAGTCTGTATTGATTAATCATGGAAGAGAATTTTTTATTTTGAGGAGATATTTGGCATGCCCATTTCCCCCCTGCAAGTTATTAAGTAGTTAAAGTTATATAAAACATGTATCAAGACAGTAGAATTCTCTTGCTAGCCCATTTAGAAGTCTTCCGCTGGCTGGGAAAAGAGTTATATTTCACATCAATTGTCAAATACAGTAAAGATTAAGGAGAGTTGCAAGAATGAGCTGAGAAAGTCTTGGCAGAAGGACACAAAGAAAATAAGGCAGCAATGTCCCATCTAGCTTCATGGCCACTGAGTGGGTTGACACCTGTGGAATCTTCTGATGGGGAAGGGGAGCCTCTAATTGAATATGAAAGGGGGAAGGGCAGGTTGAAGTGACCCTTTGACATGTCCCTAGCCACATGCAGAGATGTTGCATCAATTAGTCATTCCAGGTGGCATCTGCCTGAGTTTTGAGACAAGACGTAAGGAGGCATGAAGCTAAAAGGAATGGGGTGGTGATTTGAGTTTCTCTTATAAGAATTGGTAGATTGGGCTCCCACTTCAGAACAATCCGTAGACCAGGTACCAGGTGCTACAGTCCTTTGAATACCCGGGGTCTCCCTGTCACCAAATGGGCTTTCTGTGATGCAGGAGGGAGAAAGAATCTTAATTGGTATGCATTGCAGCTTGCTGTTTTATCTGTTTGCATTTCTTCCTTGCTTTTATTTTTTACTAGCTGATTACCCGGCTTTGCTTGGTTTTTCTTTTATTTAACGTAGGTCACGGTCACTTACAGTGCTGATCTTGCATGCCCATTTGCCTTCTACCTACTGTGAAAACTACAGCTGAGCTCAGAGAGCTACAGCTGAGCTAGTCAGATGATGTCACAATTCCAACCTACCTGGGACTATGACATCAGTTTAATTACATCGCTGGGAAACACACACATTGTATAGATCAATTGCATCCTAATTTGGGAGGCATACCCCCCATGGGTTTCGAGATCCCCGCAGTGCTGATCTCTCCAGGCAAAGGTACTTATGTGGCAAATTTCAGCGGGATTGGTCCAGGGGTGCGGGAGCCTATAGACCACATACAAACAAACACTTCTGTTTTATATAGATATATATGAGTCATGCTTTACTTTAAGCAATTTCAGTCATGCTTTTCTCTAAGATGTATGCATCAAAATTCTATTTATTTCACCCACCAAGTATTTATTGTCTCTGGAATCCAAAGCCTATTCAGGTTTGGCCAGCCTGAGGTGGCAACACAAGGTTTTTGACTTAACCCTTCAAACTTGACCTCTAATACTAATCTCAGGGAGAAAGAAATTCTATGTTGACTAGTCTGTAATCAAGACATGTGCTCTTAATGCAGGAAAAACAAAAAGGACAATTCTATCTTTAAGAAATGCAGTTTTAAGAAATGGTAATGAAAGATATGAAGTGGGATATGTGTTAAAATGTTATTTTAGCTCATAGATGACTCACACACTGTTTGAACATCCCTTCAACCTATTCTTGGCAGGGAAATTTCCAGAAGGACCATCTGAGTCAACTAAAGGAAAAGAACATAAGCCCATCTGTGCTTCTGAAAAATCTTCAATCAAGGCATGGAGGCACCATCAAAGAGGGAAATATGAAAGGCCAAGAGCTGTTGATCCTTTCAAATTTCTATAGGATGAAGACTGGCAACAGTTCACAGTACAGTACGGCTAGGGAAAGAACTTTATGTGTTGACAAATTTGCCAAAGACAGCAAACTGACTGGGATACAAATGAAGCATATGAGATCTCCAGATAATGTACCAAAGATATGTCAGATTGGAAACACTGAAAAAGTTTCCTGGTAGCCTATGAGTACAAAAATCATAGTATAGCTTCCTTCCTTCCTTCCTTTTTTATTAACTGTTAGCTATGTGGCTGTCGTGCCTTCAGGCTTTTGCCATGAAATCTCTTCTACGTTAAACCACAGATAGCAAGAAGATACATGACAGCCATTCGGGCCATGTGATGTATATGAAGAAGCTGCCACTGTATTGAATCACTTTTACACTCGCCTCTGTTTTCATTCCGCACAGAGGCACAGGAAAATAAATGTATTTCCTGTGATGCCCAAGACAGCAGGCAATGATGTAGAAATCATATGAGTAATGTGGAGGATAATTTCTGCCCTTTTCAGAAATAGCAGAACAACATCCAAAGACAATAAATTTGCAAAGCCGGCTTAAATATCAGGCAATTTTTCCTTATTGAAGCTGAAAATTTTAGACTAACTGACATGTGCATCTATGTAGTACTTTTTATTCCTCCGTTCCCCATTACTGGAATCTGCTTTGTAAAATTGTCGGGGGGGGGGAGAGAGTACACATATAAAATAATTGTATCCTCCTATAAAACAGCAACAGAAAAGTGCAAAGAGATAATTTAAAATAACTCCTTGTAGTATGGATACTATTCTTTTCTTTTGTTGTCGTGTTGTCAAGTTAGGACCAATTTATAGCAACCCCTAACAGGATATTCAGGGTAAGTGACATATTTAATGTGCGGTTTTACCCATTTTGTCCAGTGAGTTTTCATGATTCAGCAGGGATTGGCCTCCTGAATTCTAGTCTGTTATTCTCCCTGCTATTGGATATTTCTTCTTTCACCTCCCTCATTTTTTCTCAGATTTTCCACATAAAAAATGGTTTTGAATTTTGTGTTAAAGAACATTTATGGAGCAAATCTAATTCCATTTCAGCAAAAATAAGAGAATTCCCATAGAAACTACAAAGTCTAGAGGTTGTAATTTAACTTTTTTTTTAAAAAAAAAAAAGTAGTGTAAAGAGCTTTTAACCAAATTCTGAATTCCTAGGCTATTATTTCAAACATTATTCTTCTTTTTGCCTTGATTTTTGCTTCTATAATGGTATTTTGATTGGGTCCTCCCAGGTCAGAATTGTCATGAGTAGTCTGAAGCAGCTGCCTCACGAAGGAGATGAGGGAAAAACAGAGGAGACAGTTTTGTGGTCCATGAAGCCTGATCAATATCTCCTAAATTATCTTGCTGCTCTCAGTTGTGATAAAGGAAACTGACCCATCATCAGTATGTTAGTCAATTTATAGTCCAGTCAGTTTCTGTGCATGAAATAGAAGTTTGATGAACTGGACTTGATCCACGAAAGTTAACATTAAAATATAACAGATAGTCTTCAAAGTGCTACAGAATTTTTGTTTTTGTTTTGTTTTGTTTATTTTCTCATATGCTTGGAACACAGACTAACATGGCTACTATTCCAAAAAACTGAAACCGAATTGAGTGCCTTTTTGACCTTTATCTCAGGGAACAAAAACACCCTTCTACCATCTTGATGGGTGGGGTGATCTCACAGGACAAGGGCAATTAAATCTGAGAATAAGGAAAAGAGCTTTTGTTGACTAAAGTAAAGGTAAAGGTTTCCCTTACTCGAAAACCAGTTGTATCTGACTATAGGGTTCAGTGCTCATCTCTGTTTCAAAGCCGAAGAGCTAGCACTGTCTGCTTCTGCAGACATTTCTGAGGTCATGTGGAAAGCATGACTGGACACTGGAGCACATGGAACACTGTTTACCTTCCCACCGAGTGGTCCCTATTTATCTACTTGCAATTTCTTGCTTTCGAACTGCTAGGTTGGCAGAAGCTGGGACAAAGACGGGAGCTCATTCCGTCCTGCAGTACTTGGGAATCGAACTGCTGACCTCCTGCCTTCCAGTCAGCATCTTAGACTAAACAGTACTGAACTAGGGAATCATGACAGCAGGACTGGCCCTGCCACACCACAAGGGAAGAGTATATGTATTTAAGAGGTTAGATGAAAGCAGAACCTGATGACTGAATGGTGTTGTGAGATCATGACCATAACTGAAGAAGTGAGGCAGAAAAAGAGAGAGTTATTTGTGGCAAATGTCTTTGGTGGCACTGCGTGATAACTGTGGGATGTGTTCAGCACCCAACACCATTTAGTAATTTTCATGGCACAAGCACCCCATTATGGAGATTATGCATACTAGACCAAGGACAGATGCTTGGCAAGATCTGGGGTCTTCTGACCATCTAAAATTTATCACAGGTTTCCAAAAAAAAGATAGTGACTAGTGATCCACTCATGAGTCAAACCTTTAATTGTTGGTTCTGAACTGTAACTTGAAGGTATTTTTGTAGACGTTTCAGGGGACCTTTGCCATTAGGCAAATGGAGCCACTTCCCTCATATGCATGACCAAACAATTCCCTAAGTATGCTACCTGAGTCCTTCTGCCATATTCACCTCTATTTGTTTCCTAAATTGAGCTGCTGTCCTTAGAGTTAATGGGTGTGTCTGCATGCACCATGCTATACACCCATTAAAGGTAAAATAAAGGTAAAGGTTTTCCTTGCTTGAAAGCCAGTCATATCTGATTCTAGGGTTCAGTGTTCATCTCTGTTTCAGAATCAAAGTGCCAGCACTGTCTGCTTCTGCAGATGTTTCTGTGGACATGTGGCAGGCATGACATGTGGCAGGCATGACTAGAGTACATGGAACACTGTTTACCTTCCCACCAAAGTGGTCCCTCTTTATCTACTTGCAATTTCTTGCTTTCAAACTGCTAGGTTGGTAGGAGCTGGGACAAAGACGGAAGCTTATTTCATCCTGCAGTAATTGGGAATCGAACTGAAGACCTCCCGCCTTCCAGTCAGCATCCTAATTACTTGATACACCCAGTACTAATATTATATTTGTCTGACAGTGCTATCAGTTTCTGTATGTGCAGTTGGAGGCATATTTGGCTCAGGCAGCAAAATGCCCTGCTAGGACCTACTTTTTTCTGATGAAGAAATGAATGAGAAAATACTGTAGTTAGCTTTGACTTTTAATGACAAAATAAGACCTTTATTCATTAACTTGGAGTTTATTCCACATTTTTTTCAATATCTTTTAAACATTGCTGGAAACCTGTTCAATCTATTTACATAGAGCAGGTACACTGAAGGGTAACAAGGGTGATCAGAGGAATGGAAACCAAGCCATATGAGGAATGACTGAAGGAACTGGGCATGCTTAGCCTTGAAAAAAGGAGACTGAAGGGAATATGATAGCTGTGGCCGGGGTGAAGAGGCCGCTGTAGTAGTGGGTGCCAGGACCCTACCACTGCTGGTGCCCCTGGACCCCACCCTTGCCCGGGGTTTGAAAATGCCACTATGGTGCCACCCTTGAATTTTGTCTGTGGCCAGAGTGGAGAGGCTGTTGCAGTAAAGTATTGTATTGTCTTGTTATATATTATTATATGTTGTTCTTGTAGACTGAATATTGTATAATTATTGTGTATATTGCATTATTGTGTTTTGTTTATTATTGTGTATATTGTATAATTACTGTGTGAACCATGTGAACCACCCTGTGTTGGGTTCCCTGATTGGACAGCATGCAAGTGGGGAAAATAAATTAAATTAAAACTGTTCTCCATCATCCCAGAGTGCATGACACATAATAATGTGCTGAAACTACAGGAAGCCAGATATAGGCTGAATATTAGGAAAAATATCTTAATGGTTAGAACAGTATGATGGAACTAACTGCTGCTAGTGGTGGTGTGTGCTCCACCACTAGAAGCATTCAAGAGAGAATTAGACAACCATCTGTGAAATCTGCCTTGATTCAGATTTCTGCAGTGAGAAGGAGGTTAAACTCAATGGTCTCATGGGCCCCTTCCAATTTAGTGATTCTATGATTCTATGAAATATAATCCATGGATGGATTAGTCAGCTGGTCCAAACCCCCAGACAATCACTTAACAACAGAAATTTATTTGGTTGACCGAGCCCCATATACTACATCTCTCTTTAGATCAAGTTACTTGTATAAGTCTGGTCTTGAGTGGCTTCATTCATCCCCTGCTGCCATCTCTGATTTTTCTACTTATTTGTCTAGCTAGTTCTATCCTGACATGATGGAGCTTCCGTTAAAATGTTTGGCCTTCAAGAATGCCTATCTGTTGTAGCCTTGACAAACATGCACTGAACAAGAAAGAGAGAAATGAAGCATGATGTGATATGGAGGCAGCACTAAACTAGGGAATCAGAGGAAGACAGTGGGAAATTTATCCTGTGAGCTAGATGAACTGAGTAGAAGAGATAAAAGGATTACTTTCATCCATTCCTTTTTTGGTCCACTGGTTCACTCTGACTTATGCCTTGGTCCTCCTGACTTTCAGCTAAATTAAAAATATTACCTACAATTAGGAATTAAGATAATGAAGCCAGCAGGTTGCTGGTTTTAATTCTTTCTTTCATGGTGAGCCTGTATGATACTGTAGTGAGAATGTCAGACAAAGGCTATGGAAATCCAGATTCAAACCCTCATTTGGCCATCAAGCTCATTTGGTGACTTCAAGCCAGTTATTAACACTGATCTAGCTCACAACATTGCTACAAGGATAAACAAGGAAAGAAAGACCATCTTCTAAACTACTTCTGGATACAACCTTCTTGAGGACTTTATTTCCAACTTCTTTGTACTAAAACTATTAAGACAAAAGTTTCCACATCAGATTTATACTAGAAATGGGTTTAACTCCAAAATGTGCTTCTGGCACATAGAAGTCTTGTCTTTTCAATCCATTGGAATATCATACAACAAAATAACATAACAATTAGGTTTTGGGAGGAAATGGTGTCCTGCATAACAATTTCCCCTATGGAAAAAATCAGTACAACAATTTTTCAATGGGAAAACCACTTAGCGAAAAAAAAAAACGTACAATGCATCCCATAGGGAAAATCACTATACGATGCATGCATTGTATAGCAATTGTTTCCGACAACAACGAGCTCTGTGAAATGGATTAAAATCCAGTGTTGCAAGGAACAATACTCCATAGGCACATGGAATGTGAGATCAATGAATCAAGAGAATCTGGAAGTGGTAAAAAATGAGATGGAAAGAGTAAGCATTGACATCTTGAGCATCAGCGAGCTAAAATGGACAGGGATGGGCGAATTCAGCCCTGGAAACCATCACATTTACTACTGTGGACAAGAAAACGACAGAAAAAATGGAGTAGCCATAATTGTCAATAAAAGAGTGAGAAAAGCAGTAATGGGATATAATCTCAAAAATGATAGAATGATGTCAGTCAGAATCCAGGGCAAACCTTTCAATGACACTGTAATCCAAGTGTACGCACCAACCACTGGTGCAGATGAAGCCACAGTTGACCAGTTCTATGAGGATCTACAACACCTCATAGAACAAACACCAAGAAATGATTTCCACATTATTTTAGGAGATTGGAATGCCAAAGTAGGAAAACAAAAAGTAGAACACAGAATGAAGCAGGGCAAAGATTGATAGAGTTCTGCCAAGAGAACACACTAGTCATAGCAAACACCCTCTTCCAGCAACACAAGAGGCGACTCTACACATAGACATCACGAAATGGCCAACATCGAAACCACATTGATTACATACTCTTTCAATGACACTGGACAGACTCTTTCAACTCCCATGATCAGCAGGAGTGTTGACTTGGGCTTCAGGTAATTGAAGTCCAAGAACAGGCAGCCTCAAAAGTGGGGCCGACGCTGCCGATGCCAAGGACACTGGGCGCTCTCTTTCCCTCCCGGCCAGACCGGCGGGAGATGAACAGGTACAGCTGGAGGGAGTTTCGGCAGGCAGCCTCAAATGCGGGGCCAACGCCAAGGACCGCCGCTGTGTTCGGCCCCGGCGGGGGCGAAGAGGCTCACTGGCCTCACCATCGGCCGGCGTTTCGGGCCCCACCCCCCGCCCCTCGCCAGGACTCAAAAGGCGAGGGGGCCTGCCGGACGAAACATCACCACCGCTGTGTTCAGCCCCGGCGGGGGCGAAGAGGCTCGCTGGCCTCGCCATCGGCCGGCGTTTCGGGCCCTGCCCGGCAGTTGAGGGTTCAACACAGTTGTGGAAGAATGCCCCACCACTTCCATCACCACCGGAGCCGTGCGGAGGGTGGTGGGGGGAGTGAATGGGGCGGTTTTATATTGGGGTGGAAGGGAGGGAGGGAGAGATTGCCAGGCCAGCCAGGAAGGAGAGGCAGCATTCTGTCCAGGGCAAGCAGGGAGGCTCCGGAGACCAATATAGAGGTTGTGATGGGCATGGGGCGATATAGCGGGTACCGAGGGGCGGGCCGCACCCGGGGAACGCGGGGCAGATGCTTAGTATCTGTCCCTCGTTCCAGCCCCACGGTTACACCTCTAGGTCCTGAGCAGCTGACCCAGGGTGACCCTGTCCTTAGGCTGCTGCTGATGAATGCCAGGTCGGTATGTAATAAGGCCCCCCTGATACAAGACTCTATTATGGGGGAGCGGGCCGACTTGGCATGTATTACTGAGACCTGGCTGAGACCAGAGGATGGGGTTCCTCTGTCAGAAATGTGTCCAGCTGGGTTCAGTATTTGGCACCAGCCTAGGGATAAGGGTAAGGGCGGTGGCGTCGCCATCATAGCCAGGGAGTCACTGGGAGTCACCAGGGCTACTGCTCCACAAATTCTGGGTTGTGAGGCCCTGCTTCTGCGTCTGGGCTCTAAGGGTCAGTTGGGAGTCTTACTCCTGTACCTGCCCCCTTGCAGGGTAAGGGACTCCCTGCCTGAGCTCCTCGAGGCCGTCTCAGCGTTGGCGTTGGAGTTCTCTAGACTGATGGTTCTGGGGGACTTCAATTTACCCTCGCTGGGGACTGGCTCCGAGGTGGCTCAGGAGTTCATGGCTTCCATGGCAGCTATGGACCTGATTCAGGTAATTCAGGGCCCGACCAGGGGCAGTGGCCACACACCAGATTTAATCTTTTTGTCGGAGCGGTGGCAGAGTGATCTGAGATTACGGAAATTAAACATAACACCTGTGCCATGGTCAGATCACTATTTGGTGGCTCTAGACTTCCTGGGTACGTCGCTTCACCGTAGGGAGGCAGGGCCTATTAGAATGGCCCGCCCCAGGCAACTGATGGATCCTGATGGATTCCAGAGGGAACTGGGGGATTTTCCTCTGGATCGGCAACACGATTCGCCCGAGGCACTGGTCGACCTGTGGAACAGGATGACAACAGCGGCCTTGGATGAAATCGCACCACTACGGCCTCTCAGAGCTCATCGAGCTAGGTCATCTCCATGGTTCACAGATGAACTGCGTGAGCTCAAACGGGCAAAGAGACGCCAAGAGCGCCGCTGGGTGACGACCCAGAGAGACTCCGATTGGACACTAGCTAGGGCCGCTATTAGGGCCTATCTAGTGGCGATGGAGGTGGTGAGGCGACAATACTTCACCACCCTTATCGCCTCCGCTGATAATCGCCCAGCCACCCTGTTCCGGGTTACCGGGTCTCTCCTTGGTAGGGGGACCCCGGTGCCCGGTTGGCAGGGGTCGGCTGAGGACTTTGCTGACCATCTAGTGGAGAAAATCGATCGGATTCGCTCTGGGTTTAATCCTGGCGTGGATGGGGAGAGTCCGGAGGGAGCCGGAGCACAGTCTTGCCATGCCATCTGGGACCGGTTTGATCCAGTTGCCCCTGATGAAGTGGACAGGCTCCTTGCAGCTGTGCGTGCCACTACCTGCCCTTTGGACCCCTGTCCCACCTGGTTGGTGAAAACCTCCAAGGCAGTGACAGGTGGCTGGGTTGGGGCTGTGATCAATGCATCATTGCGGGAGGGGGTGTTTCCTGCACCTTTAAAACATGCTTTGGTGCGCCCCCTCCTGAAGAAATCTTCCCTCGACCCAGCTGTCCTAACTAACTATAGGCCTCTCTCAAACCTCCCCTTTTTAGGGAAGGTGTTGGAGAAGGCAGTGGCGTGTCGGCTGCAGGGGGTACTGGATGAAGCGGATTATCTGGACCCTTTTCAGTCAGGATTCAGGCCTGGATATGGTACCGAGATGGCATTGGTCGCACTGATGGATGATCTCTGGCGGGAGCGGGACGGTGGTCACCCATCCGTCCTTGCTCTTCTTGACCTCTCAGCGGCTTTCGATACCGTTGACCATGGTATCCTTCTGGAACGGCTCCGAGGTTTGGGAATCCAGGGTACTGTGTGGTCCTGGTTTTCCTCATTTCTGAAGGGTCGGTCCCAGTCGGTGTGGTTGGAGAGTGAGAGGTCCAGTCCTAGGCCCCTCAAATGGGGGGTTCCTCAGGGCTCGGTGCTCTCTCCTCTCCTATTTAACATCTACATGAAACCGCTGGGTGAGATCATTCGTTCCCATGGGGTGTGGTACCATCAGTACGCGGATGACACTCAGTTGTACATCTCGGCCCATGGGGACCCCAGTGATGCTGTCAAAGTCCTTTCCAGATGCCTGGAAGCTGTGGGGGTCTGGATGGGGGCTAACGGGCTACAATTGAATCCCAGCAAGACTGAGTGGCTATGGATAGGGGGTCCTGCGTTAATCCGGGAGCTTCCATCGTTGGTTCTGGATGGGGCTATTTTGCCCCAGACAGACCCGGTGCACAACTTGGGGGTCCTCCTGGATTCACGGCTACTGCTAGAAGAACAGGTGGCGGCTGTGACCAGGAGGGCTTTCGCCCAACTTCGGGTGATTTGCCAGTTGCGCCCACTCCTGGACCGGGACTCCTTGCTCATGGTCACCCATGCTCTGGTTACCTCCAGACTAGACTATTGCAATGCGCTCTACATGGGGCTGCCCTTGATGACCATTCGGAGGCTACAGCTGGTCCAAAATGCGGCTGCCCGGATGGTGATGGGGTGTGCCGTTATGCTCATGCTTCGCCACTGCTCCGGGAGCTGCACTGGTTGCCAGTATGTCTCCGGGTGCAATTCAAGGTGCTGGTTTTGACCTTTAAAGCCCTATATGGTAGTGGGCCAGGTTACCTAAGAGACCGCATCGCCCTGAGGATGTCTGTCCGTCCAACCAGAGCGGACCGGAGGGGCTCTCTAATTGTTCCATCAGCCAGAGGGGCTCGCCTCTCTGGCACAAGGAGGAGAGCCTTCTCCGTGTCTGCACCGGCCCTCTGGAACCTCCTGCCAACAGAATTACGTCTTCGGACGGAGTTGCTGCCTTTCAGAAGGGATCTTAAAACCTGGCTGGCAGGTCAAGTGTGGGGTGCGGGTGGAAGGGTAACCACCATGGGGTGGTTGGTGTAGAGGAACTCTTCCCCATGGTGCCTTTTCGATCCTGCAGCCCTTGCTTTTTAGGGGGTGGGTAGTCTTAACTTTTTTTTACTGTTTTAACTGTTTTTAGGATTATTGTTGTATTTGTGAATATTGTCTGTAAACTCCTTGGGTTGCCCTGGGGTTACTTTTTATGTTGTTAGCTGCCCAGAGTCGGCCTTGTGTTGAGTGGGCAGGATATAAATTGAATAAATAAATAAATAAATAAATAAATAAATAAATAAATAAATAAATAAATAAATAAATAAATAAATAAATAAATAAATAAATACTCTGCAGCCAAAGATGGAGAACCTCTCTACAGTCAGCAAAAACGAGACGTGGAGCAGACTGTGGCTCAGATCACAACCTACTGATCGCAAAACTCAGGCTTAGATTAAAGAAAATGGGGAAAACAATCAGACCAGGCAGATATGACATAGACAACATCCCTAAATAATGCTCGGTGGTGGTGAGGATCAGATTTAATGGACTGAACCTGATAGACAGAGTGGCAGAAGAATTATGGACAGAGATGCGGGACATAATACAGGAGGCAGCAAGAGAAACCATACCAAAAGAAAAGAAGCTTAAGAAAGCAAAGTGGTTGTCTGATGAGGCTCTTAAAATAGCAGCAGAAAGAAGGAATGCAAAAGTCAAAGGAGAAAAGAAAAAAATACAATCACCTGAATACAGAGTTTCAAAGAAAAGCAAGGAGAGAAAAGGAAAACTACTTGAATGAACAGTGCAAAGAAATTGAGGAAAACAATAAAAAAGGCAGGACTAGAGATCTCTTCAAAAAATTGGGGAAATCAAGGGATCATTCAAATCAAAAATGACCATAATAAAGGACAAAGATGGAAAGGGGTTAGCTGATGCAGAAGAGATTAAGAAAAGATGGCAAGAGTACACAGAGGAACTCTACAAAAAGGACCTCAACACTCCTGATAATAACAAAAATGAAGAAATTGAACATGAGCCAGACATCCCAGACAGTGAAGTCAGAAAGGCACTAAAAAGCATGGCAAACAACAAAACTAATGGAAATGATGGTATCCCAGTTGAATTTTTCAAAGCCCTAAAAGATGATGGAATCAAATTACTGCATTTAATATGCCAGCAGATTTGGAAAACAAAACAGTGGCCACAGGATTGGAAAAGATAAGTAGACGTTCCAATCCCAAAAAAGGGCAATGCCAAAGAATGCTCAAATTATTGAACAATTGCGCTCATCCCACATGCCAGCAAGGTGATGCTCAAGATAACACAGGATCGACTTCAGCAGCACATGGAGAGAGAACTACCAGAAGTGCAGGCTGGTTTCAGAAGAGGCAGGGGAACAAGAGACCACATTGCCAACATATGGTGGATCATGGAGAAAACAAAGGAATACCAGAAACAAGTATACTTATGTTTTATTGACTACACCAAGGCATTTGACTGTGTGGACCACAACAAAGTGTGGCAAGTATTTAAAGAGATGGGAACACCAGAACACCTCATAGACCTCATGATAAATCTGTACACGAATCAAGAAGCAACAGTTAGAACAGTACATGGAATGACAGAGTGGTTTGGAATAGGAAAAGGAGTAAGACAAGGCTGTATTTTATCACCTTGCTTATTCAACTTATACACAGAGCACATAATGTGCAATGCAGGGATGGAGGAATCACAATATGGGGTCAAAATTGCTGGGAGAAACATTCAACAATTTGAGATATGCAGACAATACCACCCTAATGGCAGATAGTGAGGAAGACCTAAAGAATCTCTTGACTGGGTTGAAGGAGGAGAGTGCAAAAGCCGGCTTAAGACTCAACATCAAGAAAACCAAGATAATGGCAACAGGCCCTATCAGTCCCTGGAAAATAGATAGAGAAGAAGTAGAAGTAGTGACAGATTTTACTTTCTTAGGATCTAAGATGATGGCAGATGGCGACTGCAGCCATGAAATAAAAAGACGACTGATTCTGGGGAGACAAGCTATGAGAAACCTGGGGAACATAGTGAAAAGTAGAGACATCACCCTGAAAACAAAAATTTGTATAGTCAAAGCAATGGTATTCCCAGTGGTAATGTATGGATGTGAGAGCTGGACCATTAGGAAAGCTGAGCACAGAAGAATAGATGCCTTTGAATAATGAAGTGCTGATATTTCCTGTTGGTGCTTAAACTCTACAAGTGTATTTGGGGTGGAAACACGGAAGAAGAAAAGAAAAAAACAGGGAAGGCAGTAGTAGTTCATAGTAAAAAGGGGTGGGAAGGCAAACCTTGGCAAAAATAATTTTAATTTATACCCCACCCTACTCAAGCACAGGGCCGACTCAGGGCGACTTACAACAAAATGAAAAAATACAATATAATCATACAGAATACAATAGAAAAAAGCAATAGGTACAGAATATCATTAATATAATAACAATGACATCTCTCAGTTAAACAATCAAGAAAAAATACAACACAATCCTCCTCCCTCTCATCAAAACAGTCAAGGGCAAGCAGGTGAGCATCCGGGTCCATAGCAGCTGCGGCCAGGTCTTAATATAGCCTCCGCACTGCCTATCAGAAGCTGCAACTAATCTTGCCTCCTTCTTCCTGCCAAACCAGCCAGGGGAGGGCAAATATCTGGATCCATGGCAGGCAAAGGCAGTTCGGGGCCATCAGTGTTTCCTAGGGTGCTCCGAGGTGCAGGTGTTCCCACCAGCCTCCAGCCATGATGCTGGTCTGGCATCATTGGTGCTTTTCAAAGGCACTCCAAGGTGCAGATGTTCACGCCTGTGTCCAACTTCAAGCCCATAGCTGTGAGACCAACTGCTTTGACTTTCCGCTGACCAGCCGGACCAGGGGAGGAGCGCGAAGCCTCATGGTGGTGGTAGAGGTGGCAGCTGTTATCACCCCGGAGCCGCGAGACCAGCTGCTTTGACTTCCCACTGACTGGCCCGGCCAGGGGAAGAGCGTGAAGCCTTGCGGCGGTGGTAGAGGTGGTGGCTATTATCATCCTGGAGCCACGAGACCAGCTGCATTGACTTCCTGCTGACTGGCCAGGCCAGGGGAGGAGCGCAAAGCCTCACTGCAGTGGTAGAGGTGGTGGCTTTTATCGCCCCAGAACTGCAAGAACAGCTGCTTCAACTGCCCGCTGACCGGTTGGGCCGGTCAGCAGCATGGGAGTATTTGGCTTCATGGTCCACACAAATAGATTATGCTCTATTAATGGATTCTAGTAATATTATTTTTTTAGATAGGTGGCCTGCTGTTGCATGTCAATTCCCAGTAGGTTTTTAGTAGCACAGTGTGCTTTCTTATTACCCTTTTCCAGCTTAGTTTAGGATGTGATATTTATGCTTTCTGTGTTCTTGTTATGCTGGTCATGGATTGTAAATAAAAAGTATGTAGATGTATTATTATGCTCTGTTGTGAATCAGAGCAACATTGAATAAAATGCATTTCCACTTAGAAGTGGCATTTTAAATAATAGAAAACAAGCCTGCTTTGGCTCTTCTAATCTCGATTTAAAGTTTGTCTCATGTGGACAGTGGAAAATGTACTTATGACTATCAAATATCAATAAAGTAGAATAAATGCTCTTAGGAATGAACTCGTAGATGAGTTAGGAAAGGAATCAGAATCATTTAAAAATTCAAGACGCAAGGAGAAATTTAGATTATGAAGATTTTGGAACATGGGCAAATAGAGGTATATGACCTAGGGCAGTGATGGCTAACCTTGGCACTCCAGGTGTTCTTGGACTTCAATTGCCAGAAGCCCAAGTCAGCACTCCTGCTGAACAGGGCCTCTGGGAATTGAAGTTGAAGAACACCTGGAGAGCCAAGGTTAGCCATCACAGACCTAGGGTCTTGTCTACTGTGACATTGGTGTCTCCTATTACAACAGCAGAAAGCAAAGGGTATTAGAAAATACAAAAAGTAATCAAGTTGCAAGGCAGTGGCTGAAATCCTGTTGTGAAGCTCTGTTTGTGCAACATTTCTTCTTCACTTTACTTCCTCTATTACCACTTTGGGTGTCAAGGGAGAAACAAGGTTCTTGTTCTTGCACTTCTAGTAGCCTCCACCTGCGTTATTTGGTGGTGGTGTACTATGTCTTTAATGCTATATCTCCATAGTCCTCTGGCTTTGTCCTTTTCTTTCCACATATGCCTTCAACAGTAGGAATTCCAAGACATTTTCTCCAAATGAGTAAACCCCTTTATTTGTTGTCTCTGTGTGTAGTTTAAGATTTGCAACATTTCAATTCTTTCCCTTATAATCTCATTCCTGATTTTATACCTTCTAGTCACTCCAGCAGCCTTCCTCAGACATCTCATTTCCATGGTGTTGTGTATTTAATAACTGTGTTGAATATATTCAGAAAATGTATTTGCCATTTTGGGTTCTCCTCAGTTTGCAAGTAATGCAAGATTGGGGTTTGCGCCATTTTACTACGAGAAGTGTGAGTTCTAGCCAGTCAAGGATCACCCAACTCTCTCCTGAGTTGAATCCACCAATCCTGCTTATTACTGCCAAAATGTATCTTTCCCTGAATGTATATAAGTTGCTGCGGCGCAATTGTAAATCAGTTCTGTGTCCTGAATAAAAGTTATGTGTTTGGCCCGTATTGCTGGCTACTGCCCATGATTTATTTCATGGTGACTGTTGTGTATGGAATAGTATGGAATGTAACCACTACATTATGCTTGCTACCAGAATTGGGAGCAGTGAGCATTCATAAGAACATAAGAACAGCCTTGCTGGAACAGGCCACAGCCCATCCAGTCCAGCATTCTGTCTCACACAGTGGCTCACCATTTGCTTCAGGGTATTATTCACAAGCAGATGGCTTCAACTGTTTAGGATTCCCTGGAAATGGCATTGAGACATATCCTGCCTATCTCTCCAACCCGGAGGTTGTTCTTAGGTATCCATAATTATAGCCATTGATACCCTTGTCCTCCATGAACTTGTCTAATCCTTTCTTAAAGCTGTCAAGACTGACAGCTGTCGCCACTTCTTCTGGCAGGGAGTTCCATAGACCAGTAATCCTCTGGGTGAAAAAGTACTTTCTCTTATTTGTTTGAGAACTAGTACCCAAAAGTTTCATGGAGTGCCCCCTAGTTCTAGTGTTATGTGATAGGGAAAACAGTTTTTCCTTATCTACTTTGTCCACACCACGCATGATTTTATAAACTTCAATCAGGTCACCTCTTAGATGCCGTCGTTCAAGAGCGAAAAGGCCCAACCGTTGCAGCCTCAGATGGTAAGGAAGGTGTTCCAGTCCCCTAATCATTTTGGTTGCCCTCCTCTGCACTTTTTCCAACTCCATAATATCCTTCTGGAGGTATGGCGACCAGAACTGTACACAGTATTCCAGATGGGGCCTCACCATAGATTTGTAAAGAGGCAAAATGACACTTGCTGACTTATTTTCTATACCCTTCCTAATGACCCCTAGCACTGAGTTTGCTTTTTTCGCTGCTGAGGCACACTGGGTTGACACCTTCATTGAGCTGTCCACCAGGACACAAAGGTCCCTTTCCTGGTTTGTTGCAGAGAGTTCAGAACCCATCAGTTTATAAATGTAATTGGGGCTTTTTGCCCCAACATGCATCACTCTGCACTTACTAATGTTGAAGCTCATTTGCCACTGCTTTGCCCACTCCCCCAGTGTCAAGAGATCCCTCTGGAGCTTCTCACAATCTCTCACAGTTTTCACTACCCTGTATAATTTAGTGTCATCAGCAAATTTGGCTACCTTGCTTTTTACTCCTACTTCTAGATCAACTCACATGGTACAAATTCCCCAATCATGCACAGCTGCGGGAAACCTTCCCGCCACGGACACACCTGGACAAGAAGGGCGGAACTCCAGATGACGTCACGCCGACAGTAGCCAATAGGCTACCATGCAACCAGATTTAAATGTGTAGTGACTGTATAAAAAGAGTTGTATTGCCACCATTACCTCGTGTTCGAACTGTACATCATGTAATACAGTTGTATTAGCCAGCATACGGCTGCTTCTATCGTCTTGCTTCCCTGAACACCAAATTGGTGACGAAGGTGAGATATGGCTTCCCACGGGAACAAGACGCAACCAATCTTCGACATCAGCCAGCCGGACCAGTGGGAATGGTTTGAAATGCATTTCTGCAGCACGCTGGCGATAGCCGGAATCACCGATGAAGGAAAAAAGCGCGCCCAGCTCATCACGATGTTGGGGTACCACGCCGTGAAGCTCCTGGTGAACCTGGTGGCACTGAGGAACGTGGAAGAGGTCCCAGTCAAGCAGCACTTAGCAGTGCTGCGGGAGCACTTCCAGCCAACTGTGTCCATCTTCATGGCCAGAGCTGCCATTGGGAGATGGGACCAGCGCCTGGGTGAGTCTGTGGCTGAGTTTGCAGCAGCCCTCCGCGTGGCGGCAACCCCATGTGAGTGGGCAGACCTGGAAACAGCCCTCAGGGACCGCTTGCTCTGCAGTCTGTGTGACGAGGAGACCCAACGAAAGCTGATGACCCATGGCCACGACCTGACGTTCCAAGAGGTCCTGAAGGAAGCATAGGCGGCCGAAGCCATGAGGGCCGGAGTCAAGCTGTTCAAGGCAAGGGCCCCACCAACTGATGGGGCATCGACTCCAGTACAAGCGGCCTGGTGGGACCATCGATCCCCAGCATCACCCTCCTCCTCATCCTCAGAGGCCAGTGAGGATGAGGGCATCCGAAAGGTGCAGAAGGCGGCGACCGAGGAGCTTGGCAAAGAAAGTCACCATTGTGATGGCTGTGGGGTGTCCCACGACCGAAGCAAGTGCCCGTTCTGGAAGGCCGAGTGCCACAATTGCAGACGGAGGGGCCACATTGCCAAAGTATGCAGACAACGACGAGTAGAGTACAAGGGCCCAGCGGAACGTCCCCTGAGGAGACCGGATAGCATCGGCAGAGTTTCCGATGACAGCGACCCAGAAGTGCATCGCGTGTACCGGTGGGTTTGCAGCAACAGCAGTGTGTCTGTTCACAGCATGTCCTTGGGGCACCCCTGTTTTTTTGTTGAGGTACTGTTGCAAGGGGTCCCAATTAGGATGGAAATAGACTCAGGGCCTTCCTACTCCATCATATCTCAGCGGGAGTTGCTGCGTATTCCCCCAATGAGCGACCCAAGCTCAAGGCCTTAAAGACTCATTTGTGGGATTTCAAGGGGTCGGAATCCCAGTGTTGGGGGTGGGGGAATTCAAGGTACGATTTAAACACTATAGGGAGAAGCTGCCCTTAGTAGTCCTGAAAGAGGGGGGTTGCTGTCTCCTGGGAATGCAGTGGTTCAAGCCCCTGCGAATTTCAAAGAGGGTATTCATGCCGTCGGGTCTGACCCCATCCAGGACACTTGTAATGCACACCCGGCGGCATTTGAGAAGGGGCTTGAGAAATTAAAGGGGCCCCCAGTTTCATTTGACCTCGACCCGGAAATCCGGCCCATTCGGCTCAAGCCAAGGAGGGTCCCATTCGCCCTCAAGGACAAAATAGAGGTGGAACTGGACAAACTGGTGGGCCAGGGGATTCTGGTTCCAATGGACTCTGTGGAGTGGGAAACTCCTATTGTAACTGCTTTGAAACCTAACGGGGAGGTTAGGATTTGCACAGATTATAAATGTGTGATAAATAAGGCAACCCACCCAAATGCATACCCGGTGCCAGTTGTTAGCCACCTATTAGCCACGTTGCACGGGGGAAAGTTTTTCGCTAAATTGGATTTGGCGCAGGTGTACCAACAGCTGAGCGTAACTCCAGCTGCTGCCGCTGCACAAACAATTGTAACCCACAAAGGGGCTTTTAAGGTCACGCGCCTGCAGTTTGGCGTAAATTTGGCCTCTAGGATTTTCCAATCCCTCGTGGAACGTTTGTTATAGGGGCTCCCCAGGGTTCTTCCATATTTTGATGATGTGCTGATAACAAGGGGGAGTGTGTCAGAACTGGCTAAGAGGTTGGACAAGGTTCTGTTGATTTTCGAAAAAGCGGGGTTGAGGTTAAAAAAGAGCAAGTGTGTGTTCCTAGTGAGGGAGGTTGAGTTCCTTGGGTTTAAAATAACCCCCAATGGAGTAAAGCCCTGAATCCAAGGTTGCAGCTATCCAAAATGCCCCTCGCCTCACCGCAAAACCGGAGTTACAGTCATTTCTTGGGCTCCTGAATTTCTATCATTCCTTCCTGCCAAGGAAGGCATCAGTTGAGGAGCCACTGCATAAGTTACTTAAGAAGGATGCGGTTTGGCAGTGGGGAGACTTCAGCCACCCTGGGATTGTACGTTCTAAAGCATTGGCCAGAAGCTACTTCTGGTGGCCCCAAATGGATGCTGACATAGAGCACATGGTCAGCAAGTGTGAGAATTGCCTAAGTTCTCAACCTGAGGAGTCCCGACTTCCCCATAAAGAATGGGACATGGCCCAAGGGCCGTGGTCTCGGGTACATGTAGATTTCATGGGTCCCTTCAGGGGAACCCTGTTCCTGCTAATAGTAGATGCTTACTCCAAGTGGTTGGGGGTAATTCCAATGTCCAACACCTCGTCAGCTGCAACTGTAAAGCAATTGTGCAGGGTGTTTAGTTGTTTCGGGATACCAGATGTGCTTTTGAGCGACAACGGCAGTACCTTCACGTCTGCGGAATTTCAGGCATTCATTGAAAAGAATGCCATTCGGCACATCACCTCTGCCCCTTTCCACCCCGCAACAAATGGCCAGGTAGAATGCCAGGTGCGAACCACAAAAGAGGCACTGCGGCGCATGGGCCCCGGGGACCTGAACCTTCAACTGTGCCAGTTCCTGCTGTGCTATAGGGCTCTCACCTGCAGAGCTCCTCATGCACAGGAAACCTGTAACGCTTCTAACTAGGTTGGATCCCACATGGGTGGAGGATAAAGGGAGGAACATAGAAATAGGAAATACCAAATGTTTTGTAATAGGAGAGTCTGTTTATTGCAGGAATTACGTGGCCTCAGGACCGACCTGGCTCCCAGGAGTAGTCATTGAGCAAATGGGGCCAGTTTCATACTATGTGGAGACCAGCACAGGTCTACTCTGGAGAAGGCATGCTGATCAACTCAGGTGTAGGGTCACCGATAGGCAGGATATAGACATTTAGACATGGGATTCAGTGTTACGGTCCTCCCCCACCCGTTTATCCCAAGGGGGAGACACAGGGTACCCTTCGGGTACAAATGCGGACCAGCGATCCTCACCTAAGGGGGATTGGATTGATACAAGCCCATACCCTTTGGACACCAGGGATACTTTGGAAGAGAGGGATAAATTTGTTGGGGAGGAAGAGTTTGAGTTTGAGTTTCAGAACCGGGGGGGGGGGGGGTTCGGAGTGTTCCCGCACCAGTCTGAGCAAAGAGTGGGGTTTTTCGTTAGTCCCAGTAGCCCCCGGTTTCTTGACATTAGAGTTCACCCCTACCCCACGTTTCCAGTCAAGGGCCCCCCAGTCAGGGCTGGTGCAAACGTGAAACCCCAGTTCCCCACGTTTTCAGTCAGGGGCTGCACAACCACAGCAAACTGCTAATGAGTCCGTCCCTCCTATTGCAGGGCAAGAACCAAGAGAACAGAGAAGTGCAAGGGCCCCCGAGCCAAGCACAGCAGCCGCACGCCCCAAACGCATGCGCGGGAAACCACATTGGTTGAGGGACTTTGTCCCATCCTAGGGGGGAGGGATGTTGTGTATGGAATAGTATGGAATGTAATCACTACATTATGCCTTTAAGTGAATGTAACCGGTTCTAAAGGAAATGTATACTTAAGCCATTTGTAAAGAACACATTGTATCCAGCTGCTATTGGAATGCGAGCTTGCTACCAGAATTGGGAGCAGCGAGCATTCAACTTACATGGTACAAATTCCCCAATCATGCAAAGCCATGGGAAACCTTCCCGCCACGGATACACTTGGACAAGAAGGGATGATGTCACGCCAACAGTAGCCAATAGGCTATTGTGCAACCAGATTCAAATGTATAGTCCTTTTGCACTGCCATGGTTATTTCCTGTTTTATCAATCCATTTGTATCTCATCTGGATTTCTTTAGCAATGATACAACTGGCTTTTGAGCAAGGAAAATCTTTAACTTTTATACTATTCCTTGCCAGCTTGCTGTGCCTGTCACAACTTTGCCAGATCCCCTTTGGCTAGATAGTTTCCGGGTGACCCAGTATGGCCTTCATGACTGCAGTAGTGGTTCTGTGGCACAAGGCCACGCCATTCTTTGCCCAATCCTAGCAATCCCTTACTTTGGCCTGTTACCACCTCTAAAAACATGGATGCAGGGTTGTACTTTGAGAGGTGTGTGTACAACAGTGATGACAAATTGCCACTGATTAAAGACTTCCTTCAGTAAGCTCAGAGTGTGCAATGGACTACATAGCATTGTGTATCTGTTGTGTGTGCTCCCGCAAATTGCCTTTAATAATCATCAACTTGCAGATAACGATGACATCGTTACTTTTGTGCACAGAGAACTTCACAACATGATTTCAACTGCTGAATGCAGGATGATCAATTTGAGGATATCTCTTGTTCACAAAGACAGGCCCTGTTTCAAGAAGATCCAGCCCCTTTGACTGGTGTCCAACTTGATACTGGGGTTTTAGTGTAAGGGACCAAAGACAATGAAACAGCCGAAGGGTTGGCTTAACTCAGGTTTATTGCATGATGATCCGGAGGAACATGTGGTAATGGCGGATGAGTAGCTCAATATATACAGCTGGCTATACATTTGAATGTGGCTCGTCGACAGACTATTGGTTGCTGCATGCGTGACGTCGTAGAAGGTCACGCCCTTCTTGACCAGGTGAAGAGGTTGCGGGGAATCTTCCCGTGCTGCTGAACCAGGTGTATCTGAGCCATGAGAGCTGGACGCTCGCTACTGCCCTCTGGTGGTCACTAGCTCGCGTCCCCTTATCAGGTTTACATTGATACAGCTGATGGTTATAATGTTGCACACAGAAAGGTTACATTGTTAACACATGGGAAAGGTACATTGTTAAAGGCACAGCTTTACAGAACACAACATCCCTCCCCCCTAGGATGAGACGAAGTCTCTCAGCCAAGATGGCTTGTTGCATGTGCGTTTGGGCCGTGAAGAGGGCTGCCCCCCCGGGGGCATTATTGCTTCTTTGTTCCCTGGTCCCTTGTCCTGAAATGGGAGAGGGAGACTTGTTAGTGGCTTGCCGCTGTCTGGCGGCCTTAGGGGAAGGGAAAAACTCCATTGTGGGCAGACCGGGGGCCGTCGGGGCTAACGAAAAACCCCTCTTCTCGCTTGGACGGGTGGGGGACCACTCCGAAAAAACCCCCCGGTTCTGAAAATCAAAATCTAACTTAGTAGGGGTATCCGCATTTGTGGGGACCTTCCACGAGATATGTATGGGGTCGGGTTCCTCCTCCTCGGAAAGATCCGCCAGGGTATCTATGAGGATATCCTCCTCCCCCCTTGGTGGGGGCCCGCGGTCCCCCTTCCCTCCCCCTTGGGCTGAACTGGTGGGGGAGAACCCTAACACTGACTTATTCTCTGCTTGGTCTGTGCCCTGCTCATCGGAGACCCTGCGTCGGAGCTGGTCCGCGTGCCGCCTCCACAGGAGCCCCGTGCTGGTTTCCAAGCGGGACGACAAGGGGCCGGTTTGTTCCACAACTACGCCCGGTACCCAGGCTGGGCCCGTGCTGGCGTAATTCCTGCAATGCACGGGGGCGCCTACACTGAAACTCTTTGTAGCCTCTAGCCCGATGTTCCTTCCTTTGTCCTCTACCCTCGTGGGGTCTAGCCTAGTAAGGATGGTGGTCAGTTTCCTATGCATTAAGAGCTCCGCGGAGGAGTAACCTGACGCCAACGGGGTCACCCTGTACCCTAGCAGAAACTGACACACTTGTAGGTTCAGATCCCCTGGGCCCATGCGCCGCAACGCGTCCTTCGTGGTGCGGACGAGGCGCTCTACTTGGCCATTGGTGGCCGGGTGAAATGGGGCGGAGGTGATGTGCCGAACGGCGTTAATCTCCATGAATGCCCTAAACTCGGAGGACGTAAAACAACTAGCGTTGTCGCTAATTAATGTGTCGGGTATGCCGAACGTGGAAAAGAGCCTCCGCAAATGCCTAATGGTCTGGGCCGAGGAGGTGCTCGTGACCGGGATAACCTCCAACCATTTGGAGAAGGCGTCCACTACAAGAAGGAACAGGGTGCCCCTGAACGGGCCCGCGAAATCAACGTGCACCCGGGACCACGGCCCCTTAGCCGCGTCCCATTCCCTGTGGGGAAGGCGGGCCTCCTCCGGTCTGGAGCATTGGCAACTTTCACAAGTGCCGACCATGTGCTCGATGTCGGCGTCCAGCTGGGGCCACCAGAAGTAACTCCGGGCCAGCGCCTTGGATCGCACGATGCCGGGGTGGCTGACGTGCAGCAGTTTGAGCACCCGCAGCCGAAGGGAAGTGGGAATCACCACCCGCTGCCCCCACAAGAGGCACCCCCTCTCCAGGGACAGTTCTAGCTTTTTTCTGAAAAATGGAGCGAACTCCTCCGCTGGGGAGGACGCCGGCCACACTTTCTGCACCCAGGAGCTAACTGCCGCTAACGTCTTGTCCTTCTCTGTCGCTTTGGCAATGTCAGCGGGCACTACGGGGGGCGAATCCAGCACCTCTATCATGAGAACCTGATGGTCCCGCTCTCCCTTGCTCACCTGGCTGGGCGTTAGGGGAAGGGGAGACCTAGATAGAGCGTCCGCATGGCTGATCTCTTTCCCGGGCCGGTAGACCAACGCGTGCTGATACGCGTTGAGAAAAATGGCCCACCTGAGCATCCTCGGGGACAGGATCTGTGGGGTGGGCTTATCTGCGGTAAAGATGCCTAGCAGGGGCTTGTGGTCCGTTACGATGGTGAAGGGGTGGCCGTACAGAAAATCGTGAAATTTTTTCATCCCCGCGACTATTGCTAGCGCCTCCCTGTCCGTCTGTGCGTAGTTTCTCTCTGCTTGGGACAGGGACCTGGAGTAAAATGCTATCGGGGCCTCCCTTCCGTTTTCCAACACGTGGCACAGCACCGCCCCCACCCCCACTGGAGATGCATCACAGGTCAGAACTACTGGGCGTTTGGGGTTGAAGTGGGTCAGTATGGCGTCGGACGCCAGGAGGCTTTTTAGCTCACTAAATGCCCTTTCTTGGTCATCGCCCCACTTCCATGCCTGGTCTTTCTTTAGCAGTTTGTGTAGCAGTTCAGCCACCGCTGCCTTCTGGGGGAGGAAGGAGTGGTAAAAATTGAGCAGCCCTAGGAATGACTGCAGCTCGGGCTTGGAGGTGGGGCGGGGGGCTTTCTTAATGGCTGCCACCTTGGACTTGGATGGTTTGATTCCCTCAGGAGTCACACAAAACCCTAGGAACTCAACCTCGGTTGCGAAGAAGACGCATTTGTCCTTTCGCAGTCTCAGCCCCACCTTTTCGAATATTGTCAGGACCTTCCCCAACCTCTTGGCCAATTCAACCCGACTCCCCCCCCCCCGTTATTAACACGTCATCAAAATAAGGCAACACCCCCTCCAGTCCCTTCAGGAGGCGTTCCACGAGTGACTGGAAAATTCCAGGCGCCGAATTCACGCCGAACTGGAGGCGCGTCACCTGGAACGCCCCCTTATGGGTGACTATGGTCTGCGCAGCAGCTGCGGCAGGGGACACCGTAAGCTGCTGGTAGGCCTGTGCTAAGTCGAGCTTAGCGAAACACTTTCCCCCGTGTAACCTGGCCAGCAGATGGCTGACTACCGGCACCGGATATGCATTCGGGCGGATCGCCTTGTTGATGGTGCACTTGTAGTCGGCGCATATGCGGACCTCCCCATTGGCCTTTAGTGCGGTTACAATTGGAGTTTCCCACTCCGCAGAATCTACAGGCACAAGGATCCCCTGGCCCACCAACTTGTCCAGTTCCGCCTCTATCTTGTCCTTAAGTGCGAACGGCACCCTGCATGGTTTAAGGCGAATTGGGCGGACCTCCGGGTCCAGGTCGAAAGTCACTGGGGGCCCCTTGAATTTCCCCAGTCCTTTTTTGAAGACTTCGGGGTGCGCCTCGCACACCTCCTGAATTGGATCAGTCCCAACGGCGTGCATCCCAACGGCGTGCACCCCCCCCAATAAACAACCCCAGGGGCTGGAACCATTGTGTCCCGAGGAGGCTGCAATCTCCTCCCTTGAGCACGACTAGGGGAAGGGACGCGGCGTGCTCCTTGAATTTGACCTGAAATTCTCCAACCCCCAACACTGGAATACTGTTCCCTTGCACGTCCCGTAGTGTGGACCTCAATGCTTTGAGCTTGGGTCGCTTGTGGGGGGCAATTCCCAAAAACTCCCTCTGGGAAATGATTGAATATGAGGACCCCGAGTCAATTTCCATCCTAATGGGAACCCCTTGGACTAGTACCTCAAAAAAATAGCGGGGGTGTCCTGTAGACACGCTGAACACTGGGGCGTCGTCCTCGCTGCCGTCGGAGATGCGGCCCATGCCGTCCTGCTTCCGTGTGGCCTGGGCACCGTCCTTGGGTCTCGTTGGGCAGTCTTGTCCCGCGGAACGGTCTGCGGAGCTCCTCCGGTTTTCGCGCTTCTTCCTGCACACCTTGGTGATGTGCCCGCGGCGGCCGCAGTTGTGGCACTCGGCCTTCCGGAAGGGGCACTTTACGCGGTCGTGGGCCGCTCCACAGCCGTCGCATCGCCGGCTCTCCTTCCGGACCCTCCGGACGTCCTCGTCATCGCTGCTCTCTGTGGACGACCTCGAAGTTCGCCGGGCCGCCTGTACCGGAGCCTCTGCCTTGCTCGACTTCGGCCGCCAGTCCTGGAGTTCTTGGACCCTGGCCTTTGTAGCTTCTGCGGCCTGGGCCGCTCTGACGACCTCCTGCAACGTGGGAGGCGGCTCTTGGTTCATTAATGTGTGCTGGGTCTCGGCGTCGTTCAGGCCGCACAGCACACAGTCCCGGAGGGTGATTTTGGCATTCTCCCATTTGCACGGGCCGGCCGCCAGCCGCCTCCAGAACGCACTCCGAGCGGGAAACATCGCCGTGGCGGGCCGGACGTGCTCACGCAGCATCTGCATGAGTTCCTTGGCCTTGAATTCGCTCACCCTCCTCGGTGCAATCAGGTCCACCAAGGTCCTTTTGGTTTCTTGTCCGAGCATCCTGGTGAAGATGGCCCTTTTCTTCGCCTCTTCCGTGACTTTGGACTCGATCAGTGCGGCCTGGAAGTCCATCTCGAAGATCTCCCAGTTGCCCGGTTTCCTGATTTCGAAACCGGCGCATGTCTTGGTCCCGTGGGCTGCCATATCCCACCTTCGTCGCCAATTTAGTGTAAGGGACCAAAGACAATGAAACAGCCGAAGGGTTGGCTTAACTCAGGTTTATTGCATGATGATCCGGAGGAACATGTGGTAATGGCGGATGAGTAGCTCAATATATACAGCTGGCTATACATTTGAATGTGGCTCGTCGACAGACTATTGGTTGCTGCCTGCGTGACGTCGTAGAAGGTCACGCCCTTCTTGACCAGGTGAAGAGGTTGCGGGGAATCTTCCCGCGCTGCTGAACCAGGTGAATCTGAGCCATGAGAGCTGGACGCTCGCTACTGCCCTCTGGTGGTCACTAGCTCGCGTCCCCTTAACAGGTTTACATTGATACAGCTGATGGTTATAATGTTGCACACAGAAAGGTTACATTGTTAACACATGGCAAAGGTACATTGTTAAAGGCACAGCTTTACAGAACACAACAGGGGTTTATAGCCTTTCACTACTACTACCTGATCATTACATCTTTCCTTCCCTGAAATCACACAATACCCAATCTTTGAGAAAGTAGAAAACCCAAGCATTAGTAGGGAGGCTCCAGAGCACTTTTTGTAGCAAAAAACAAGCAAACACCAGTAGTACAGAATTATTCTTAAAATAAATCAACCCTGATCACTCCTTGGAAGGTCAAATAATGAAGATGAAGCTAAAGTACTGTGGACATCAAATGAGAAGAGTGGACTCACTTGAGAAAGCCTTGATGCTGGGAAAGGTAGAGGGCAAAGAAGGCAGCAGCAGCAGAGAATGAGATGGCTAGATGGTATTGTTGATGCAGTGGGCACAGAGTTGGGCGGGTTGAGTAGGATGGTGGAGGATGGGGTGCCTGGTGTGAAATGGTCCACAGGGTTGCAATGGGTCGGAATCGACTGTGTGACTGAACAACAACAAAAATAGGATGCATTTCTAACTTTGCTGAAATAAGATTTAAAACAGTGGTTCCCAACATGGGGCACACACCCCACAGGGGGACTTCAATTCCTAGAAGCCTAAGTCAAGTATATTGGTTGATCAGTGCTTTGGGGAATTGACTTAGGCTTCTGGGAATTGAAGTCCAAAAACCAAAGGTTGGGAAACACTGATTTAGGGGGAGGGAGTTTTGGAAAAACAAAAGATACCTCTGGCAAAAGAAGAGGGACATGCTCCAGATAACTGGTGTGCTTGAAATACTTAGTCAACCTGCTGTTCAGCCAGCTAAACTATACCATATATATTTTTAAATCAACACTACAGTATTGTTGATATTTTGAGAGCTTTCAATTGAAACACCCAAAATGCTCAAGTGTTTTACAGGGAATACTGAAGGTATTCAAACTATATTAAAGAAAATCAGTAAAGAGAAACTTCCAGGTTGGTTCCTCCTTTGTTAATAATGGTGAATATCATTAGAGTGGCCAAAGTCAAATGAGTATTTCTCAGCAAAGACTCTCATTTTTTCGAGCTGTTTACATTGGGTGCTGTTTGCCTATCCAAATGTGAAGGGTTTGGGAGTATATGAGTATTGCACATGAACATAAGATCAAACTTTGAATTTTTCTCACTTTTGATGACAGACCTCACTGAATTCTGTTTCATGGTAAATTAGCTTTTGGGGGAGGATGGGTCAGAAGCTTGCCAAGAAATGTGCTTAGGCAAACTACTTAAACAATTCCTTTTATGTAACACACAGCAAAGGGCACTTGTTCTGACTAATTCATTCCAATTTATTTCTTACTGTTCTTAGTTGAAGCATTGGTTCTGTTAAGCTTTTCTTGCATGCCACAGACCCTTGTTGGTCATGCAAGGCTGCCTTGCTATTTGGGTTAATTTCTCCAGCTGGGAGTCATTCAACAAGTAGCTGACGTGGAAGAAACAGATGCTGGAGGAGTGAGAAGTTAAAAGGGACTTGGCAACAAAAGGGATGGAGAGGCTTTGCTGAGCGACAGTTCTAGTTTAGACCTCAGAAGACTGTTCAGACAAAAAACCCAATGCAGGTCTTTGAAGACCCTCTAAACCAGGTGAATGCTTGATATAAATGTTACAATTATCCATAGATATAAATATTTTGGGGAAAATAGCAAATCCGAGAAGGATTTGGAAGGATACAGATTCAGGCAATATTTATTGCTTTCTCAAATCATTTGGTGAAGTCACAGATTTGGCACTAGAACAAAAAAATCCTTCTATTGAGATGTATACTGAGAGAGGAAATTCCACTTCTCAGTAGGTCTCGTGTTTGGTGAATTTTGGTGAAGTAAAGAACTTCAGTAGTTGATTTGTTATTGGTTTAAGGCTTTTGGGGAAGGGTGATAGAATATAATGTGAAGTGACCATCTTCAGGATTTTGCTTCTGGAAGATCCATGTTCACTTATGATAAGGATGGACCTGAGTTGACCTAACAGCTTGATACTTCTGGTATCAAACAAAGAAGCATGAGTGCTCTTGTTCCAAAAGAAATCAATAACTTTTCTTCTTAGCAATATGGGCCAGCACCTGGAGGGTCTTCTTCCTAACAGACATGGTACAATAAGACTGAGTTTACTTTACCAAGACCATTTATACTTTGGTTCTTCTTCCATTCTGTAAGGATTCCATAAACAATAATACTTAGTGTGAATAATATGCATTTTTTATTTTCAGAGAGCAGACAGATCTGAATGCAAGTTACTATAAGTGTTTTATGATAGGTTTTCTGTATTTAATTACTTCAGGTATGGTGAAGACCCACTAAAACTATTTATTAGGCTCAGCTCTCTCCATTCAATAATTTACTTAAACACAGGAGATTGGCACTATTGCCTGTTCCATCCCAGCTCATAGAAATGTGATTGCAGATTTCCACCTGATCCTGCCCCTTCTGCCTAGAAGACATAAGGCAGTGATGGTGCACCTTTTAGAGACAAAGTGCCCGAGGAGGTAGCATGTGGGTAATCAGTGTGTGTGCCCATGCACCCATGTGACATCACCGGTGTGACTCCAGGAATGTCACATGGACAGGTGTGCAGGTCCCATACCCAATGTGGGTCTGCAATTCTCCTGTGGGTCCACACATCCCATCCACACCCCATGGTCTACATTCCACCACCACCCCACAGGTGCACCACTACCTCCTCCTCCTAAGAGGTGTGGATGGGGGGGGGGTGTCGTTCATCACCTCACCTGTTCCAGCCACTACCTCCCATTCAGCCTCCCTTCTCTCCTCTCCATTAGTTGAGGGAGAGGGGTTGATGGGGAAGTAGTGCCAGCAGTGTGGCTTGGGGCTTGCCAGCAGTGTGGCATGCCCCCTGTGGGTGTGCAGGCCCCACACCCCATGGGTGCACAGCCCCCCTTGCAAGTCCACCCCCATGGGTGCATTGCCTCCTCCTCCTCTGCCTCCAAAAGGGGGGGGGGCTCATTGCCTCACCTGTTCTGACTGTCACCTCCCATTCAGCCCCCCTCTATTACTCCCCTTTTGTGGAGGGAGAGGAGTTGATGGTGAAGTGGCACTGGTGGTGCAGGGTGGGGATTGCCTGTGATGAAGCACATGATGACAGAAAAAGCTGTGCATGCCACCTCTGACATAGGGTAACCTTCATGAGCTTGTCAAATTTTCACATATTGTGCTCTTTGCTCTTTTCTTATACCACTCCTCTGTTCTTTTAAACAATATGAGAGTTATTCCCACAATCAATGGAATTTTGGGGTCACAGCAATTTCCCATACAACACTTTGATTTCTCGATGGCCCTTAAAGGGAGAGCATGCACTTACTACCAACTAAAATGTGTTGACTTTGCTATACAAAAATAAGTGGGGGAAGCAGTTAAAAAGGGAGGGAAATATCCACTTTTCTGTTAGCCTGGAATCCATTTTGTGTATCATAAAGGAGCGATAAAAGGACATAAAAGCAATAAACAGTAGAAACAACTTTTTTCCTTTGCAGTTTACCTTGGGAAGGAGATTTTTATTGCTTTAAAGACTGAGGAAGATTGATTTTTGTTTACTCCGATATATAATCATTTCTGCAGTAAAACAGCCACTT
This sequence comes from Bradypodion pumilum, assembly GCA_035047305.1. Taxonomy (NCBI): domain Eukaryota; kingdom Metazoa; phylum Chordata; class Lepidosauria; order Squamata; family Chamaeleonidae; genus Bradypodion; species Bradypodion pumilum. The sequence goes on along the minus strand of JAWDJD010000004.1, from coordinate 209,112,661 downwards.
GGTGTATTGATGTAATCATTGTATTCTGGATTAAACATCCCTTCCCTCTGTAAATTTGTTTCCTATATCACCAATTCTTAAAGGAAGTTATTAAAGTCATCAAAATGTAATTCCCTACAATACTGTACCTTCAAAGCACGTTTTCCCAGATGTCTTAAAGCACAAAAGAGTGTGTGTGTGTGTGCGTGCGTGCGTGCGTTCGTGCATGTGTGCATGTGTGCATATGCGCGCGCAAACTTCTGAAGACAGAAAACTAGGTATCAAGAAGATGTGTTCTTTCTGTTATGCTAGCTTCATATTTACACAATGGTCTTCTCACTTGGAAACATGCAACCATATACACTGTAGTTCCTTTGTGGTGGAGTCCAGGAACTGTTTTACCATAAATTTGATATTTTTTCAATCTAGCCATTGATTTCTGAGCTGACTCATGAATGATTTTGTCTGACATGATGTGAGGTAACCACAAAGTTTATACCAATAAAAATTTAACCACATGAGCAATAATGACACACATTGCACAAAAGCTCAATGTGCTTCATCAATGTGATACCCAGTTATATATCTCGGCCCATGGGGACCCCAGTGATGCAGTCAATGTCCTATCCAGATGTCTGGAAGCAGTTGGGGTCTGGATAGGGGACAACGGGCTACAATTGAATCCCTCCAAGACTGAGTGGCTTTGGATAGGGGGTCCCGCATTATCCATGGAGCTGACAACTTTGGTCTTGGATGGGGCTGTTTTGCAACTTAGGGGTCCTCCTGGATTCGGGGCTGCTACTAGCACGTCAGGTGGCGGCTGTGGCCAGGAGGGCTTTCTCACAGCTTCGCATCATCAGTCAGTTGCATTCGCTCCTGGACCGGGACTCCCTGCTCAGGGTCACACATGCTCTGGTCACCTCCAGGCTAGATTATTGCAATGCGCTCTACATGGGGCTGCCTTTGTCAACCATTCGGAGGCTGCAGTTGGTCCAGAATGCGGCAGCCTGGGTGGTGATGGGGCGCGGGCGTTATGCTCGTGCCTCATCATTACTTCGGGAGCTGCACTGGCTACCAGTTTGCCTCTGGGTGCAGTTCAAGGTGCTGGTTTTGACCTTTAAAGCCCTTCATGGTAGTGGGCCAGGATACCTTAGAGACCGCATCGTCCCAAGAGTGTCCGCCCGTCCAACCAGACCGGATCGGAGGGACTTCCTAATTGTTCCATCTGCCAGAGGGGCCCGTCTCTCTGGTACACAAAGGAGGGCCTTTTCCATGTCTGCACCGGCCTTGTGGAACCTCCTGCCTGTAGAGTTGCAGGAGCAGATGGAGCTGCTACCTTTCAGAAAAGACCTAAAAACCTGGTTGGCGAGGCAGGTGTGGGGCCCAGATGGAAGAGTGGCCTCCGCCTGTTGGCTTATAAATTAAGCCCCCATTTCTTTTAATTGTCAATGAAGGCCATTTTTAATGTGGGTTTTTAAGAGGAATGGGGTAGGTGGATGGGTATGTTGGGTTTTAATTGGTTGTATTGTTTTGTGCGTGTTTTAACTTGTTGTGAGCCGCCCAGAGTCGGGTTTACCTGATTGGGCGGCATAAAAATTTGAATATAAATAAATAAATAAAAAAGTTGTGTATGTAGAATTCTGGGTATCTCGTGGCATGATTGTTGTATTATTGTTACTGTTACTGTTTATAGTGTATATAAGTATGAGTTTTGCCCCATCCAGACTGTGTTCAAACCCCACTAATAAAGAGATGAATTTCACTACTTCATTCGTCTGCATCTTCATTCCTTGAACACTAAAATGGCAACGAAGGTGGGATGGCGTCACCACATGGCAACAACATTGGCCCATTCGACCCAGTGCATCAAGAGAAATGGGCAACATACGAACGCCGGTTCTGCCATGCAATGGCCTCACAGAAGATCACCAATGGAAACCAGAAGCGCTCCTGTTTCCTCGCTCAGTGCAGTTCTGAGACGCTTGAGCTGGCAACCCACCTCATTCTCCCAAGGGACGTGGATGTGGTGCCGCTCACAGAAATCATGTCCGCACTGAGGAGGCACCTGCAGCCAGAGGTCTCGATCTTCCCGGCCAGGGTGGTCTTCCACAGACGTGGAAGTGGGCATCATCAGCGAGCATTTCTTTGTAGACCTGAGCCTGCAGGACGTCCCCTTCAAGATGGAGGTGGATTCACGTACTACCTTTTCCAAAATCCCACAGCGGGAGTTTTTGAGAATTCCCCCTGCCTCTCGGCCCAAGCTTAAACCCTTTAAAACTTCCCTCCGGGATATGCAAGGTTGCCAGATTCTGGGGGTGGGAAATTTTTTTGTTAAATTCAAGAACATTCACACCTCCTTGCCATTGGTTGTAGTTAAGCAGGACACTAACTGTCTTATTGGGACCCAAAGGTTTAGGCCCCTGGGAATCTGACTTTCTGGCATCCACACAATAGACTCTGACCCAATCCAGGACGTTTGTGCTGCACATCCTGAGGTATTCAAAAAAGGTTTATACAAAGGACCCCCTGTTGACTTTGAGCTTGACCCAACCATCCGGCCCATCCGGATGAAGCCATGCCGGGTACCCTTTGCTTTAAAGGAGAAGATAGAAGCCGAGTTGGACAAACTGGTGGGGCAGGGCATCCTAGTGCCAGTGGACTCCGCAGAGTGAGAGACACCAATTGTGACTGCTTTGAAAAGCGCTGACTACAAGTGTACCATCAATATAGCTACTTGTCCAAGCGCATATCCTGTGTCCATGGTAAGCCACCTTCTTGCCTTCTTGCATGGAGGAAATTGCTTCGCAAAACTTGACCTTGCCCAGGCTTAGCAACAATTAGCTGTGTCTCCTGCTGCTGCCATAGCCCAGACCATAGTAACACATAGGGGGGCATTGAAGGTAACTAGGCTACAATTCGGGGTGAATGCAGCCCCCAGAATATTTCAATCCCTTGTAGAACGTATTTTGAAAGGGTTGCCTGGTGTCCTGCCATATTTTGACAATGTCCTGATCATCGCTAAGGACACCGTCGAACTAGCAGCCAGGCTCAATCGAGTCCTGTCACGTTTCGAGAGGGCCGGTCTATGTCTCAGAAGAGACAAATGTGTGTTTTTGGCATGGGAAGTGGTGTTTCTTGGGTACTGCATTACACCCCAAGGTATCATGCCCTCTGACTCCAAAGTGACGGCTGTGCGGAATGCAACCAGGCCAAAATGTAAAGGCGAATTGCAATCATTTCTAGGATTGTTAATTTTCTTTCACTTTTCTCCATTGCAAAGCCTCAGTTGCCAAACCATTACATCGGCTTCTTAAGAAAGATACTGTTTGGCACTGGGGCCATTGCCAGGAAAAAGCGTTCCTAGAACTCAAAAGGCTGCTATCTTTGGATGCTGTATTAACTCATTTGGATCCTAACAAAGAAGTTGTACTTGTGTGTGATGCATCCCCTGTGGGGGTGGGAGCTGTGTTATGCCATGTACTAAGTGATGGGAGGGAAGCCCCCATATTCCCGTTCACTCTCAAAGCCTGAGAAAAATTACGCTCAGACAGACAGGGAGGCATTGGCAATCGTGGCAGGCACTAAGAAATTCCATGATTACCTTTACGGAAGGCCTTTTACCATCGTAATTGACCACAAGCCCCTCCTTGGAATCTTTGTGAATGGGAAGCCCACAGCCCATGCCTCAAATTCTGTCCCCAAGGATGTTGCGTTGGGCAATTTTCCTAAATGCATACAATTTTATTTTGGTGCACAGGCCTGGCAAGGACATCAGCTATGCTGATGCCCTGTCACGTTCTCCACTGCCAGGGTTCAGGGAAGCCGATTGCGAGATAGAAAGCGATCACCAGATCCTCATGATTGAGGCATTAAACTCGCCCCCAGTCATCCCCTCAGATATAGCCAAGGCTACGGCCAAGGATGTAACATTGACTAAAGTAATGTCTTGGGTACAAAAAGGCTGGCCTGTCTCTCCTCTAGCTGAGGAATTCAGAAAATTCCACCGCAAGTGTTTGGAACTGTCAGTGGAATGAGGTTGCCTCCTATGGGGCCAGCAGGTGGTCATTCCTGTCACTCTCAGGAAAAAGGTTTTACATTTACTTCACACAAGTCACCCGGGAATTGTACGTTCCAAAGCCCTTGCCCGTAGCTACTTTTGGTGGCCTCAACTGGACTACCATACTATACGAGATGAAAAAGCAGAATTACAAAGTCGATATCCATCCGGTTGAAATGGGATATTTCGGGGTCTTTCTCAAGATTCTTAGAATATGTTGAAAATTGCACTCATTGTAACCTCTCGTAAGGAATTCAACTGGACTACGACGTAGAACAGATCGTCGGCACTTGTGCCAGATGCCAATCCTCTCACCCAGAGCAATCCCACCTTCCCTCTCAGGAATGGGATTCTGGCAGGGACCCGTGGTCCAGGTTGCACATAGATTATGCAGGTCCATTTAGGGGTGCCCTATTTTTGTTGGTTGTGGATTCATGCTCTAAGTAGCTGGTAGTGATTAGGGTGCCTAATACCACTTCAGCCACCATGATAATGCACCTGAGAAGGCTGTTTGCAGCATTTGGACTTCCAGATGTGCTGGTGTCCAACAATGTGTCCACATTCACATCTGCAGAATTCCAATACTTCATGGAAAGGAATGCATTTAGGCACATCACTGCCGCCCCATTCCACCCAGCCACCAATGGCCAGGTGGAGCGGCAGGTGCGCACAACATACATGTGCTTTGCACTCTGGATTCCTTTATTGATGATGACCAATTTTGTTTGGAGTCGCCCTCCACTCTTAGTACACACAGGAAGGACCCTGAGTTGTCTTATTCATCCACAGAATTAGATTTTGGTTTTGAGCGATCCCCTGGCCCTCCATCTGACAAACGGGGATATAATTTGGGTTTACAATCCTCCCCCTCTAATCAGTCCCTCACTCCAGTTGGGTCGCCCATCCTATGAGCCCCTGAGCTGGCTCAGCCAAGCGTCTAGACTGGCATCCTGGTTAAAGGATTTTGTTTTTACCTAGGGGGGGAAGAATGTTATGTATGTCAACTGTGTTTTACTGGCAGGAGCAGAATGTATCTTTTTTTCTCTCATGTATCTATTCTTATGGATCAAAAATGTGCACACTTTGTTAGCCAATGGGCTTGTTGTATTATTGTTATTGTTACTGTTTATAGCAGTGGTTCCCAAAGTGGGCCCTACACCCCACAGGGGACCTCAATTCCCAGAAGCCTAAGTCAGTATATTGGCTGATCAGTGCTTTGAAGAATTGACTTAGGCTTCTGGGAAATGGAGTCAAAGAACCAAAGTTTAGGAAACACTGGTTTATAGTGTATATAAGTCTGAGTTTTGCCCCATCCAAACTGTGTTCAAACCCCACTAATAAAGAGCTAAATTTCTCTACTTCATTCATCTGCTTCTTCATTCCTTGAACACTAAACATTGCACTTCTGTTCTAGGAAAATACAGATCTTTTGATTCTCACTGTGGATAGAGGTCTTCCAGAGACAAGTTCTCCGAGATATTGGTAATATGGAAAACAACTATATTAAAAACAGGCACAATTTGTCTAGGGAGGATTGTAATACCCTTAAAAATTTAGCACAAGACAGTTCTATCATAATGAAACAGGCAGATAAGGGCGGAGGAATAGTTGTGCTAGACACCACTGACTATATTGCGGAAGCATCCAGGCAGCTGGGGGATGCTTGCTCTTATAAACAAGTTACCCGAGACCCCATCCAACATGTGTCCAACATCATTAAAACTATATTGTACAAGGGAGTTACTTTGGGGTATATTATGGATAATACTATGCAGTTTCTATACAAAGAGCATCCGAGAACCCCCATTTTTCATTTGATCCCTAAAATACATAAGCAAAGAGTTGAAGTGACCCCACCCCCACAAGATCTATCGTATCCGGAATAAATTCCACTTTGGAGCCCCTCACGAAATATGTGGACTTCTATATTAATAAGTTTGCCAAACAAACACCCTCCTATATACGAGATACGACCCATTTCATATTGATGATGGAAGGCTTGGAGGTAGAAGAGGAGAGCGTTTTACTAACGCTTGATATAGAAGCATTATACACAAACATCCCATTAGAGGAGGCAAGGACTATTGTTCAGGACAAATTAGACATGAGGGTTTCATTGGTTCCCCCAACCAATTTTTTGATGGATTTGGTGGATGTAATCTTTGAGCACAACTATTTCAGATTTGAGGACTCTTTTTATATGCAAATTAGAGGCATGGTGATGGGGAGCCCCCTGGCCCCCAGTGTAGCTAATATCTACATGAGCCACTTTGAAAACAGGCATATTTACAATACGTTGTCCAACCCTTTTCTGCCACATATGACTTTTTATGGTAGATTCATAGACGATCTATTTTTTATTCTTGACTCCAAAGACATTGTGACCGAATTTGTGCAATGGATTAACTCAATTGACCCCAATTTACGCTTCACCCCTCATTTTAATCTTATGACCATCCCATTTTTGGACGTATAGGTTTACATCACTGACCATAGAAAGATAGCAGTTGGGTTATACAGGAAGCCAACCGATAGGAATCCATATTTAAAATACACCTCCCATCATCCATTTTATGGAAAGAATAATATTCCATTTGGTTTATTCACTAGAGCAAGGAGGAGCTCCACCAGCACAGCTGATTTCAATTGCTCCACTAGCTTGATTCAACAAAAACTTGCACAGAGAGGATATCCATCACATATTGTCAATAAACTGCTCCAGAGGAAGCAGGGGGGAGGGGAGACAATATTATAAGATGTTCTTTTGAGTTTTCACCAGCAGCCTCCCAGATTAAGAAAACCATACACAGGCATTGGCACCTGGTGAGTGAGCTTCCTGGCTGTAGGGAAGAGCCTATTGTGGGTTTTAGGAAGACTAAATCGATTGGTAACATGATTATACGATTGGACCACACTGCCAGAACTCCTGTGACTCCGCTAAAAAAGTTTCCTACAGGGCATTACAAGTGCCATTCATGCATAGTTTGTCAATTTTGCTAGGAAACTAAAGTAGTTTTTATTCCTGAGAAGAATTTTACTTTCTCTCTTACATTTCTCACTAATTGTGCCAGTAAGCATGTGATTTATCTGTGGGAGTGTCCATGTTCTAAACGTTACATCGGGCTTACCAGCAGGTCCTTGAAAGTGCGGATTTCAGAACATCGTAGTAAAATCAGAGGTCAGGTGATGGATGCACCATTAGTCAATCATTATCTTGAACAAGCACACTCAGAGAGAGATTTTAAATTTGTTGCACTGGAAATGGTTAGACCCAAACAATACGAGAAGTTTGATATAAATAGGAGACTTAGACAATGAGAGGCTTTTTATATTCATTTATTCGGTACTATTTACCCTAAAGGATTAAATCAGGAACTTGAATTATCATCTTTCTTATGAGTAGGTAACAGTCGGTGTCAGTTTTGGCAAGCTATTTAGAGGTTAAACAGTATAAAGGAAGTCTTTTCATACTGAGGGTTAACGTCCACATGCACCTAATATGTTGAGCAGAGTTGAGGACGTGATACAAAGAATATTCTTCCTGCAATACAAAGTGGTAAGCTATCATATGGTAAATTTTCAAAGATATTAGAACAAATATTAATGTATTATATCAATGTGAAATGATAGCTCCACATGCAATGTAACTTTTTATTAATTAATGTTGCAATATAGCCATGTATTAGAGGCATTGAAAGTGCGGTGCCAAAATGACCGCCACGCTCTTTGCGGGGCCCCCCAACCCGGACTCAGACATCCGGGTGAGTTAGGGGGCGTGGCCACCCCTCTATAAAAGGGGTGGCCACGAGGCAGCCAAGCTGTCATTTTAAAATAGCGACGGAGAGGAGAAGTTTTCTCCATCGCTGTTTGTTCAATTTCCTTCCCGGCTGGGAAGGAGGGGTTTCGCACAGAGCCTTTGACTTGCGGGCTCCTCTGTGCCTTTTTGCGCTCTTTGATCCCTGGAAAGGGATCCTGCTCCTTCTTCAAGACATGCCTCCCAGACGGAGGGCCTCGGCGATGAAGCCGCAGCCAATGGGGAGGACTTTTGGCCCTGCGCAACGCGGGGGGCAGCCCTCAAGTCGGAGGACCAGGGCTGCGCCCACGCAGCAGGGCACTACCCCCACCGATACCGGTGGGGTGATGCAGGCTGCTTGGCCCTCGGCTAGTCAGCCTTCGTCCGGCCCTTCTGGGGCTTCGGCCCTCGGCCCGCAGTTGCCGGCCATGGGCCCAGTCAGCGGGGGTGGGCCCGGTGCTGGTGCACAGCACGTTCCACCTCTGGCCCCTCATGGGCCGGAGTTTTGGGCATGGCCCTATTCGGGCCCAGGCTCTCATGCTGGGATTCCTGGTCAAATGCCTGGTGGACCGTCCGGCCAACCCGGCCCACTTTATACTGGGGGATCTGTCACAGTGGATGCCTTGCTAACGCGTTTAGTTGTGCTTGAGGCATCCTTGGGGATTCCACACAACCCCATGACAGGGGGCCCTTCACTCTCTGCCGGGGGCCCTTCAGGTTTACCAGCTGCCTCGACGGCCGCCGCATTGCAACAAGCGGCCAGCAGGGTTGAGCTGCTTGAGACGCACCGGCCTGTGCCTGCCAGTGTCTCGCAGCTCCCTGTTCCTCCAGAGCTACAGCAGGAGAGTGGTCAGGTGCGGCCCCAGAGCTCGATTCCGGTCGCGAGCTCCGATGCCCACCGTGGGCCAGAACCCCCAGTGGGGGCGGCTCACGGGGGTGCACCTAGTGAGTATCAGGTTCAAGTTAATGCACCCACATCACAGCCCACTTCCAATGGTGGGGTTCAGTGGCCATGTCCTCGTCATGTCGAGGCGAGTGGGAATCAGTTGCCAGCTTATCCCAGTGCCCCTTGGTTCTATACTGGTGCAGCGTTGGGGGTGGGGGTTTCCGCCCCCGGGCCAGTGCCGGGCATCGCAGGGACTGTCCAGGTTCCGCTGCGTATGCCCCGGGTACCTTTGCCGACGGCTGGTTATTCGTTGCCCCTTGGTGATCATTTGTCCCAGGTCACGAGGGAAAAGATTTGGCGGGGGGAGTACGTGGATATATTCTCCCTATTGAACCATGAGCCCACTAAGGAGGAGAGAGAGGGACAGGATGACAAGGACAAAGAGCTGTCCCACCGTCGTAAGTCACCACGCACCTGGGCCAACTGGTTGCCCGCATATCTTATTTATATGGCGGTGTACCTCAGGGCCCAGCCAGACCTGGCCATTCCTATGGTCGAATATTTGGACAATATTTACAGGACAATGGTGGATTTTCCTGGCCCATCATGGTTGGCTTACGATGAGGAATTCAGAATGAGGGTGCCCTTGCACCCGGAGATGAGATGGGATGAGCCCTGTCAGAAATTGTGGCTATTGTACATGACCCCCACGCGTCTGGCGCCTGGGGATAGGTACCATTGTGGCCATGCCGTTCAGCGAGCTGCTCCAATGCAGGTTTCCCGCCAGCTGGCGGGGCAGGGGGTTCCAGCCCGCTTGCTGTGTTGGAGCTTTTCGGCTAGCGGTGTGTGCAATAAGCGGCAGTGCCAATACAAACATGAGTGTCCCTCTTGCGCTGGCCCCCACGCCGCCGCCGCCTGTCCGCGGGCCGGCGGGTCACGGGGCAGAGGTAGAGGTGGAAAGGGAGCGGGCACAGCTGCTGCTGAGGGAGCTAGTCAGGCAAAAGGCCCCCTCCCCAGTAAATGTGTATATGTTAGAGCGATGGCTCTCAACTTATCCATGGAGGGAGGACGCGAAGTACCTCCTTGAGGGTTTCCAGTGGGACTTCCGAATCCCATTCAAAGGAGTGCGGGGACCCCAAGATGCACCCAATTTACTGTCCCTGAAGGGTAGAGAAGAGGTGGCTGCCCTGAGTATCGCTAAGGAGGTTGGGGCCAAGAAGGTGGCAGGCCCCTTTTCTGTGCCACCCTTTCCCAACCTGAAGGTCTCCCCTCTGGGGTTGGTACCCAAAAAGGCCCCGGGGGAATTTCGTTTAATCCACCATTTATCGTACCTGGCGGGTTATTCTGTCAATGATGCTATCCCTGATGACCTTTGTTCGGTCAGGTATACCTCCTTTGACCAAGCCCTGCGAATGGTGCGCTCTTGTGGTCCTGGTGCCCTCCTGGCGAAATGCGACATTAAATCGGCATTCTGATTGTTGCCAGTGCACCCCGAGGACTTTGAGCTATTGGGTTTTAGATTCCAAAGGAAGTTCTATGTAGATAAGGCCATGCCTTTTGGCTGCTCTATATCCTGTTCAGCATTTGAACGTGTTAGCGCCTTCCTTCAGTGGGCCTTTGTTCGCAGGTCCGGGTCTCGGTCTGTAGCCCATTACCTCAATGACTTTTTGTTCGGGGGTGAACGGGGCTTGGACACATGCACGCGTCTCCTCACCACATTTCAGACGCTAATGCAGGAACTGGGTGTCCCTTTAGCGCCCGAAAAGACCGAGGGCCCATCCACTACCCTCACATTTCTGGGTATTGAGAAGGTCACCTGGATCTCCGCGATGATTTTGGCCTTGCTGGCCAAACGTAAGGTGTCACTTCGTGAGCTTCAGGTACTGCATGGCCATCTTAACTTTGCCTGCAGGGTGGTTACGCCTGGCAGGGCATTTGCTCGGCACCTGTGCGTTTCCATGTCTGGCCTGTCAAGGCGCCATTATAGGGTCCGACTAACCCAGGGCATGCGGGCTGACCTTTTGGTTTGGCTCTCATTCCTGCGGGACTTTAACGGGGTATCCTTTTGGAGGTCTGACCTTTTAGTTCACCTAGGTTTTAAGTCCAGTCGGATGCCTCCGGCTCCCTGGGATATGGGATTTACTTTCAGGGGAGGTGGGCTTATGGCCAATGGCCTCCAGCATGGCGGGGCACGGATCGCCTCCGCGATCTTACATTCCTTGAGTTTTTTCCAATCCTTGGAGCTTTGATGCTATGGGGCAAGGAGTGGGCCGACTCTGTGGTCCACTTTTGGTGTGACAATGCTGCAGTAGTGCACATTGTCAATGCTCAGGCCTCTAAATCACCCAGGGTGATGGCTTTCGTTCGCCAATTCATGTTACGTAGCCTTCGCTTCAACATGCTTTTTAGGGCTAGACATGTACCAGGCATTAATAATGCTATTGCTGATGCTTTATCCCGCCTGCAGATCCCCCGGTTCCGCGCCTTGGCTCCCGATGCAGAGGAATTCCCCTCGCCACTCCCGGCCGAGATTTGGATATTTGGCAAGGAGAGGTGAACCGGGTGATCAGCATGTCCTTGGCGCCCCGCACGCGTTAGGCGTATCATCATGCTTTCGTTCAATTTAATAGCTTTCGTGTGCAACTTCAGTTGCCAGAGGTGTGGCCCATTCCAGTGGAACAGGTTTTACAATTTATGGTTTATTTACATGGTCATGGCCTAGCTCCTCGCACTATAGCATCCAGACTGTCAGCATTGGCATTTATTGCCAGGGTGAGGGGTTTTGCTGACAGCATGAATGATTTTCGCATACGGCATGTTTTGGAGGGGTGGACACGGGAACATGGCCACCGCCCGGACACTCGGCACCCAATTTCCCCAGGGGTGCTCACACACCTTGCACGAGGCTGGCCTAACCTATGTTTTGACAGGTATGAGGCAGCTGTTTTTCATGCGGCTACCACGGTGGCCTTCTTTGGAGCGCTCCGCATCAGTGAGTGGGTGCCAGAGTTGGTACCATCTGTGTAAAGCGGATGTGTCTCGTAGGGCACTGGAACTCGACGATGTCTCTGTCACACATGAGTGGGCTCAAGTGGGGATATGGTCCTCACAGGTTGTTCAGCACGGCGTAGGCAGTGGAGTCAGACTACTACAAAGTTTTATTGGAGACATCTGTCCGGTTGGTGCCCTACATGAATTTCGACAGTGCCTGCTGCGCACCCCAGCCTGTTTTTCTGCCACCAGGATAGGTCTACCCTTGCCGAAGTAATGTTACTAAGGGTGACCGGTGCCGCGCTTCGCGGTGTGGGGGCCTGTTTTGGCACCCATTTATTTAGGATAGGCGTCGCATTGATCGCAGCTACGTTTGGAGTACTCGGAGGCGGACATGCGTGTACGTGCAATTTCTTATATGTACGTGCCCTCACTGTACGAGTACCTAGTTATGTCCTTAACCTCTTCTCCTCTTTTACAGATCCTGTGTGTCTCTACACACCGGTGGCAGTGGGGCTGGTGGGCTGCAGCTATGTACACTGGGCAGCAGTATATGCTGCGGCGACAGAGAGTGGGCCCCAACTTGGGCTGTGTGCATCCGCACGTATGCGATGGTATGGTATGCGCGGCACAAGGGGGCGGGAACTGTTGTCATTCCTGATGTCCGTAGGGGATGCTGGACCGCCCGATGTTCTTAATAGGCACCTCGGCGGCAACGATCTTATACGGATCACTGCTTCTACTAAACTGTCGAGGGGCTGCGACCTGGCGTTTTATATCATGTGTGTCTTACACACGGTCGCTATGGTCTAACGTCGTGCCGAGACACCAATTTAGGGGAGACGTGGATCTCCATGGTTTGGACTGTTCCGGCAGTCAGTGTACAGGGCTGTTGCTCAGTCCCTTGCTTGAGCATGGCTGGGAGACAGCCACTGGACACCTGAGGATAGGCTTACAAAAATTTGCCGGTAGGCAGGGGAAGGGGTCCACCTGTCGGCTGGAGGTATGTACCTCGTCTGGGTGTGGTGCAAGCAGGCCTGGCGACCGAGCTGATGGTCTTGGGGGGGGGGGCGGTGAGTCATCATGGACACCTCCCCGTGTGGCGGGTAGCAATGGTAAGGTAAATATTTATGACCCATAGGTATCCGGCAGGTTCGCAATTGACTGGCCAACACTTAGACAGGTACAGGTGTAAAAACGTTGACCGGTCAACGACGAACCAGGCAAGGGGTGATGGCAGGAGCTTTTCAGCATGCATCACCCTGTGATTTGACGGATACACGTCAGAGGGTGGGTCAGTAGATAGTTTATTGACTACGGTCAACAATTTGTTTGTGTCAACAAACAAATTGATACAAATGGATACATTGTAGCCAATTGCCATTGGCAATTTTGGGAGGAACCTTACCAGTGTTGCTTGCCTTAAGAATTATAATTGGATGAGTACCAATTGAAAGTTATAATTCGGATTAGGGCATTATTCAATAAAAGTGGCCCAATGCCTTTATCCATATACCGGTGTCTGAGTCTTTCTTTGTGGGGTGCGCCTGCAATGAGGCTCTGCATAAATTGATTTGTAACAAATTGTTTTTATTGTATGTTGAGATTTAGCCTCTGTAGCATATATATATTTTTAATAATTTCTGTATCATTTTGTAATTTTTCTATGTAGATTTTCTGAAGAAGGAATAATAAGTTTGGGAAAGTTGAATTAACTAGTATCGACTTTGAAATGTTTGGAACAGCTGTACACAAGTGAATCTAAGTGATCAAAGTTACAAAACCCATAGAGGAATTATTTGTGTTTAAAACATTAAGTGACTACAGCCTCGTTATATAAGAGTTTATTTAGCCCATGGTGGAATTGTTTCTGTTGACACTTTAATAAAATATACATAAAAGACATTATAATTTGAAGAAAAGTAAACTGCATTTAGTATTCATCATTTCAAATGGTTTTTCCATTCCATTGTGTCTTACACTGTTTGGGCCCATTTCTCCTTTATGTTTGAATCTATACCTGAAAAAATTATAGCATCCAGGCCTAAGGTCAACCGCACTTACTCAAAATTTTCACAATTTGGGGAAATCATTTTGTTCATTAACTTCCACATCTAATAAGAGAACAGTTCATCTATGTGATTCCTTAAAAAGGAAACAGCATTTGCTTTTTCAGGAGTCAGCCCTTTTTAGGGCCAGCCCCTCACCCCCTGGCCTTTTCTAACTCGCAGCAAGAAAAACAATGCCAAACCAGTATTAAGCTTGATATCATTTATTTAGAGAATGTTTTAAAACAAAGTTCTATCCTTTGGCAACTGTTCAAATACTGCATGGAAAATTTAGACCAGAGAGCTACCTTCTATTGAGCAGCATTGTAAACTTGGACAATTTTTCTACCTGACTATGTTCAGGTCTGACTATAAGCAGAGTTCCAGGATTTTAGGCAGGATTCCTTCTTAGGCTTACTTGGAGATGCTGGAATCTCCTCTAGGCCTCCTAAAGACTACCGTATTGGCAAGATAGCTCAGTTGTTTAGGTATCTGGCTACGGTGCTAGAGACTGGAATTTGGATTCCCCACTGTGCTTTCTGGAAGAAGAGCCATCCTGTGTAAAATTGGAGCACTGGAGTCAGATGCTGCTGACTGTTGACCAAGGATGCCTTTTCCTTTTATTTCAAGTTGCGTGCTCCCCCCCCCCAGCCTCTTTCGTGAACTTTAAGGGAGGGAGGGGAGGGGGAGAGGGCCTCTCTTTATGGAGCATATTGGAGGGTTGCCAGGTGATAAACTGTACTTGAAGTGAAAATGAAACAAGGAGAGGTGGACATCTTGGGTCTCTTAAAGGCTTGCTCCATATTGAAATGTGGGCTTTCCTGGATTGTCCCTCCCCTCATATGCAAGAGTGTGGCCTCATGGCATCAATTAGACACACTGTCACAATGATTGGCCAGCCTACAGACATTAAAGTACTGTTTATAGTTTGATTTTGAATTTTGAGGAGCTTTCTTCCTTAGGTAATTTTCCTTTAATTACAGGGACTCTTTTTACTTGAATTCGCATTCGGTTTTACTTGTCTACTTTGTTAGCTTCTTCTGTACTTGTCTGTATGGTTGCTAGCCATGACTGTTATTTTTCAAATTGGACTGAGTACAAAATTAGTTAAGGAACGCGATGGGGCAAGACCGTCTTATTACCCATCTTCATGGGCATTAATGTTATTTACTTGGAGAATTTGGTTTTACTAGTGTCCTCTCTAAATTTCAAGGAGCCTTGGTGGTGCAGTGGTTAAACTGCTGTACTGCACCCAAAAGGCTGTGAGTTCAATCCTGACCAGGACTCAAGGTTGACTCAGCCTTATATCCTTCCAAGGTAGGAAAATGAGTACCCAGCATCTTGGGGCCAAAGTGCTACTCACATTAAACTGGGGACAGTTTGTCCTTTCTACTGGTGCTTCCTTTTATAGGAATCCTAAGGCTAGTTGAGGGCCCCTTCACAATTTTGCACAGGTGCCATGCTGGCTTTTTCTAGCACTGCCCCCGGGTCATACCTGGATGGTTTTTGCAGGTTCCTCTCCCTCCTCTCTCGTATGCCCTTATGGCCTGGGGTGTGTGTGTGTGTGTCAAACTGTGGTACTGTGACCTAGGTTGAGTTTGATACTGTGTTCATGGTGGACACAGCCTTGCGTCCTCCACATTCGGTCAACTGAGTGCCTAGCATGTTGCGGGCAACACGTTGATTGGATTGTGACCCTCTTATGTGGGGCAACAGACTATATCAGGCATTCTAGAAGTGACAGCTGCTACTGGCTCAGGCATGCAGTCCCTCCCCCCCCCCTTTCTATTGATCAGGGAACTGACCTGTGTCTCCTGACTCTGGCAGGCACTTTATTCGCCTTTGTTCTGCACAAGTCGCTGTCAGCCTCCTTTTCTTTTCTTGCAGGAGACTCTGTCAGGAGGGCTGTGAGCTACGTGGAGCATGGAGTGCAGATGGCATACCCCTACTCCTGGCAAGTACCAGTGCAGGCAGCCACCTGCTGCGGGGGTTGTCCCTGAAACCATGGTCTGGTGACATGCCATTGCGTATTTTGCCCTTGTCTGCACCTGGAGGCGTCATTGCTTTTGGCCGCTGCAGCTGGGGCAGTGTTTTCTATGAACTTTTGATGGTATCTCTGAGCTGAACTGTGTTGTGGCCTGGTGGAGACGGAGGTTGCATCAAGGTGATGTGCCCCACTGTGGTGGGTAGTGCAGGAAAAGTTAAAATATGAAGACCCAATTATGTTCAGGTAAGGACCATGGAAGGTGCCTGACAGTGGTAAGGATATGAAATGTTCAGATCGCAGTAGTCAGACTACCCAAGGTCCTTGGCGCTCACTGGATTCATCAGCTCTGAAGCTGTCAGGCAGTGCTCTTTAATGCCCAAAGTATTGGCGGGGATATTAGCACTGTTAGCAGGCAACTCCCAGCCTAAGGTATCATCAAGTGGAGAGGTTCTGGTGAGGCACATCCTGTTCTCGGCCTTTGTTCTGTGCTACGCAGCCACATCCTAGCTCATTGTGGTTGGTCACTATTTATTGCTTTGAATAAAGTGGCCCAGATGTTTAAACCCATGTTTATGTGTCCGACTCTTCACTCAGGGGATGGTGGGCAAATGAAGCAAATACTGGGAAATAAGAAACCATGAGAAACCCAAAGTGACAATCAAAGCATTCATTCATTCAAAGCAAAATAAAATTTTTTTTAGAAGCTTTGGTCTCCTATGATGTGACATGACATAGCTGCCTGAGTTAGCAGATTTCAGAGTGGAAGTATGACATTTGGAAGAACAGGGTAGCATACAGTATGTCATTTTCTACTGCTGGTATCTAGGTGATATGTTTCAAATTGAAACCCAATCTGGAACAGCTTTTGTTTCGTTCAGCTGCAAACTGCTTATTACTTCACCAGCCCTGGAGTTATAAAGGAAAAACATGAACAATGTATGCTGGAGATGTAATATGTGAGATAAATTGTGGTGAGGAGGGGGAATGGGAAGCATAAGTAAGGACCAAGTTGGGAAGTGGATGGTGGTGATGAAACTGCCTTAATTGAAATGCTAAGTATACAGATATACTCCCACCTCTGTGTAGCTTTAGATATCAGCTGACACCGCTGACACCAGATCCCCTTGAGGCTTGGTTTGTAATGAGGGTTTGTTGAGATGCTGGCAAAAAGTGCTTCATTAGACAGACTAAAATGATGTCAGAAGATAAGACAAAAACAGAGCTAAACAGTACCATCTCTGCAAAAACACTCTTTGGCTTAAAGAAGAAAAGGGATGACAGCTTAAAGGTATTTTGAAGGTACAAAAGCAATAAAAAGAAAACAAATGATTGAGGCTAGCAAGGAAACTGTAGCAACAAGGAAATGTTGTGATGCAATTGTGTGAAGGGAAATTTAGGCTGAATAAAAAGCAATTTTATGGAGAGATCTCTATTCTATAGCAGAAAGTCTCAAAGGAAGTGGTAAAAGCAAATTGCTTGCTACATTTGAATGACCAAAGCATTAACAAGCAGTGCTTATGGAGCAATCTTGCATCATAAGGGAAATGGCAGAGACAGATAACTAGCATTTTCCATCTCTGCTAGCTTAATACTAGAAAGCAGTACTGTATTTATTTATCGTTTTATCCCCAAAAGATTTCCAAGTGATAATCATGTGTGTGCATTCATGCATACATGTGTGCATGCATGTCCTTCAACTCAAAGGGTATCTAGCTCGCATTAAAACAGTTCTGTCCCTGCAAGCTGGCTGGTCTCCATTTCACCTGATTTTCCCACCTCACTGCCATCAGCACTTAACAGCCTATTCTAACTTGAGGCAGGCATAGCAGTTTTCTCGATGTTTGTATTCCACAATTCCTAGCATCTTGAGCATTAATTGTACTGTCTGGGGCTGATGGGAAATGCCATCAATTATTATATGGAATGCCAAAGATTCTCTACTGCCCAATCTTAGGAGCTATGGCTCAAATACTTAATCTGGTGGCCTGCTTCCAAATTGGCAATCAAAGTCCTTCCTCAACCTTGCTGTCATTTATCATTGTTATTGAATTTCTTGGGTCTGAAGCTAGGGCCATATACATGCCACAGGTATGTGCTGTATCATTGAGATGGGACATAGGCCAGGACTCCAAACTCCCAGCTGTACACTCTAGAGCAGGGGTGGGTCCAGGGTAAACTAGAGGCCATATGTACCCCCACAAGGCATTTCTGTTTTATCCAAGCATCCACCCTACATAATTCTGTGATAGTTTTTTTTTAAAAAAATACCATGTTGCATTTTGTTTCTGGTGATCAGTCCTCAGGCAAATTCTTGGATGTTTTCAGAGCTATATGCCTTTGCAGGCGCACCCCCCAAAGAAAGACTCAGACACCGGTATATGGATAAAGGCATTGGGCCACTTTTATTGAATAATGCCCTAGTCCAAATTATAACGTTCAATTGGTACTCATCCAATTACAATTCTTAAGGCAAGCAGGCCGCAGTAACACTGGTAAGGTTCCTCCCAAAATTGCCAATGGCAATTAGCTACAATGTATCCATTTGTATCAAATTTTTTTTGACACAAACAAATTGTTGACCATAGTCAATAAACTATCTACTGACCCCACCCTCTGCCGGATACCTATGGGTCATAAATCTTTACCTTACCAGTGCTACCCGCCACACGGGGAGGCTTCAATGAAGACTCACCGCCCCACCACCCCCAAGACTGTCAGCTCGGTCAACAGGCCTGCTTGCAAATCTTCCAAAAAGAGGTTCATACCTCTAGCCGACAGGTGGACCCCATCCCCTGCATACAGATCGTAATTTTGTAAACTAATGGTGGGGTGTCGGATGACCATCCCCAAACCCTTGTCTGCCACGAACCGGGCAACTGCCCTGTTCACCAAGCGACGAGCGCGGTCAAGGGTACGGAGGTCAATACCTCCCCTGTAAGCATGACGTGGTATGATGTCCGACCATAGCAGCCATGTGGACAGCCACACATAATGCAAATAAGCTAGGTCACTGCAAATCGTGAATTTTAAAGAAAGGCCAGTGACCTGGCCTAGGTCATTGCCCCCGAGGTGCAGTACAAGGACATCAGGCAGTTCAGCATCCCTGATGGAGAAAAGGAATGGCAACAGTTCCCGCCATCTCATTCCACACTTACCGTACCAACGTATGCATGCGGCTGCACGCAGTCCAAGCTGGGGTCCCCACTCTGTCACCGCAGCATACTGCGCTGCCCGGTGCACGTAACTGTGGCCCACCAGCCATACTGCCACCGGTGTGCGGGGACACACAGGGTCTGTAAGAGAAAAAATAGAACAGTGACTTAACTGGTACTCATGCCTGAAGAGGGCGAACATATAATGCAAAACGCGTAGATCCCCATCTTCCCATACGGCGTATATCAGCCTCAGAGTACCCAAATGCAGCTGCAGTTGAAGCAGCACCTATCCTAAACGAATGGGTGCGGTAACGAGCCCCTGGGAGGCCAACACTGGATAGTGCCATACCGGTCACCTTCCAAAATTGAAATTTAGTAAGGGGAGACCCATCTTGGTGGCAGAAAAACGGGCCAGGGTGCGTGCCACGCACTGCCAAGAACTCCTGTAGGGCACCAACCGGACAGATGTCTGCAATGGAACATCGTAGCAGTCTAACTCCACTGCCTACGCTGTGCTGATCAACTTTTGAGGACCGTATCCTCAACTGAGCCCACTTATTAGAAACATAGACATCGTCGAGTTCCAGTGCCCTACAAGTCGCATCCGCCTTAGACAGTAGTACCAACTCACTGATGCGGAGCGCTCCAAAGAAGGCCACCGTGGTAGCCGCATGAAAAAGACCTGCCACATACCTGTCAAAACATAGGTTAGGCCAGCCTCGTGCAAGGTGTGTAAGCACCCCTGGGGAAATTGGGTGACGAGTGTCCGGGCGGCGGCCACGTTCCCGTGTCCACCCCTCCAAAACATGCCGTATTCGGAAATCATTCATGCTGTCAGCAAAACCCCTCACCTTGGCAACAAATGCCAGTGCTGACAGCCTGGATGCTATAGTGCGAGGAGCGAGGCCCTGACTGTGTAAATAAACCATGAATTTTAAAACTTGTTCCACTGGAATGGGCCACACCTCGGGCAAATGAAGTTGCACACAAAAATTTATAAATTGAACGAAAGCGTGATGATACGCCTTACGCGTGCGGGGTGCCAAAGACATGCCGACCGCCCGGTTCACCTCTGCTTGCCAAATGTCCAAATCTCGGCCGGGAGTGGCGAGGGGAATTCCTCTGCGTCCGGAGCCAAGGCGCGGAACCGGGGGATCTGCAGGCAGGATAAAGCATCGGCAATATCATTATCAATGCCTGGAACATATCTGGCCCTAAAAAGCACATTGAGGCGTAGGCTACGTAACACGAATTGGCGAACTAAAGCCATCACCCTGGGTGATTTAGATGTCTGAGCATTGACAATGTGCACTACCGCAGCATTGTCGCACCAAATGTGAACCACAGAGTCGGCCCACTCCTTGCCCCATAGCATCAAAGCTCCCAGGATTGGAAGGAACTCAAGAAATGTAAGATCGCGGAGGCGATCCGTGCCCCGCCATGCTGAAGGCCATTGGCCATAAGCCCACCTCCCCTGAAAGTAAATCCCATATCCCAGGGAGCCGGAGGCATACGACTGTACTTGAAACCTAGGGAAAACTAAAAGGTCGGATCTCCAATAGGAGACCCCGTTGAAGTCCCACAGGAATGTGAGCCAAACCAAAAGGTCAGCCCGCATGCCCCTGGTCAGTCGGACCCTATGATGGCGCCTTGACAGGCCAGACATGGTGTCGCATAGGCGCCGAGCAAATGCCCTGCCAGGCGTAACCACCCTGCAGGCAAAATTAAGATGGCCATGTAAAACCTGAAGCTCATGAAGTGACACTTTACGTTTGGCCAACAAGGCCAAAGCCATCGCGGAGATCCGGGTTACCTTATCGATGGGTAACTGGGATGCCTGTGCGACCGTGTCAATTTCAATACCCAGAAATGTGAGGGTAGTGGATGGGCCCTCGGTCTTTTCGGGCGCTAAAGGGACACCCAGTTCCTGCATTAGCGTCTGAAATGTGGTGAGGAGACGCGTGCACGTGTCCAAGCCCCGTTCACCCCCGAACAAAAAGTCATCAAGGTAATGGGCTGCAGACCGAGACCCAGACCTGCGGACAAAGGCCCACTGAAGGAAAGTACTAAAACGTTCAAATGCTGAACAGGATACAGAGCAGCCAAACGGCATGGCCTTATCTACATAAAACTTCCCTTGGAATCTAAAACCCAATAGCTCAAAGTCCTCTGGGTGCACTGGCAACAATCGGAATGCCGATTTAATGTCGCATTTTGCCAGGAGGGCACCAGGACCACAAGAGCGCACCATTCGCAGGGCTTGGTCAAAGGACGTATACCTGACCGAACAAAGGTCATCAGGAATAGCATCATTGACAGAATAACCCGCCGGGTACGATAAATGGTGGATTAAACGAAAGTCCCCCGGGGCCTTTTTGGGTACCAACCCAAGAGGGGAGACCTTCAGGTTGGGAAAGGGTGGTACAGAAAAGGGGCCCGCCACCCTCTTGGCCTCAACCTCTTTAGCAATACTCAGGGCAGCCACCTCTTCTCTACCCTTCAGGGACAGTAAATTGGGTGCATCTTGGGGTCCCCGCACTCCTTTGAATGGGATTCAGAAGCCCCACTGAAAACCTTCGAGGAGGTACCTCGCATCCTCTCTCCTTGGATAGAGCCATCGCTCCAACATATACACATTAACTGGGGAGGGGGCCTTTTCTCTGGCTAGCTCCATCAGCAGAAGCTCTCCCGCTCCCTGTCCACCTCTACCTCTGCCCCGTGACCCACTGGCCCGTGGACACGCGGCGGCGGCGTGGGGGCCAGCGCAAGAGGGACACTCATGTTTGTATCGGCACTGCCGCTTATTGCACATGCCGTTAGCCGAGAAGCTCCAACACAGCAAGCGGGCTGGAACCCCCTGCCCCGCCGGCTGGCGGGAAGCCTGCGTTGGAGCAGCTCGCTGAACGGCATGGCCACAATGGTACCTATCCCCAGGCGCCGGACGCGTGAGGGTCATGTACAATAGCCACAATTTCTGACAGGGCTCATCCCATCTCATCTCCGGGTGCAAGGGCACCCTCATTCTAAATTCCTCATCATAAGCCAACCACGATGGGCCAGGAAAATCCACCATTGCCCTGTAAATGTTGTCCAAATATTGGACCATAGGAATGGCCAGGTCCGGCCGGGCCCTAAGGTACACCACCATATAAATAAGATATGCGGGCAACCAGTTGGCCCAGGTGCGTGGTGGCTTACTGCAGCGGGACAGCTCTTTGTCTCTGTCGTCCTGTCCCTCTCTCTCCTCCTTAGTGGGCTCACGGTTCAATGGAGAGAATATATCCACGTACTCCCCCCGCCAAATCTTTTCCCTCGTGGCCTGGGACAAATGATCACCAAGGGGCAATGAATAACCAGCCATCGGCAAGGCCGTCACCGGCACATTAGGTACACGGGGCATACGCAGCGGAACCTGGACAGTCCCTGCGATGCCCGGCACTGCCCCGGGGGCAGAAACCCCCACCCCCAACGCTGTACTAGTTTGGAACCAATGGGCACTGGGATAGGCTGGCAACTGATGCCCACTCGCCTCAACTTGACGAGGCCATGGCCACTGAACCCTACCATTGGAAGTGGACTGTGGTGTGGGTGCATTAACTTGAACCTGATACTCACTAGGTGCACCCCCGTGAGCTGCCCCCACTGGGGGTTCCGGCCCATGGCGGGCATCGGAGCTCGCGACCGGAATCGAGCTCTGGGGCCACACCTGACCACTCTCCTGCTGTAGCTCTGGACGAACAGGGAGCTGCGAGACACTGGCAGGCGCAGGCCGGTGTGTCTCAAGCAGCTCAACCCTGCTGGCCGCTTGTTGCAATGCGGCGGCCGTCGAGGTAGCTGGTAAACCTGAAGGGCCCCCGGCAGAGAGTGAAGGGCCCCCTGTCATGGGGTTGTGTGGAATCCCCAAGGATGCCTCAAGCACAACTAAATGCGTTAGCAAGGCATCCACTGTGACAGATCCCCCAGTATAAAGTGGGCCGGACAGCCCACCAGGCATTTGACCAGGAACCCCAAAATGAGAGCCTGCGCCCGAATAGGGCCATGCCCAAAACTCCGGCCCATGAGGGGCCGGAGGAGGAATGTGCTGTGCGCCAGCACCGCCCCCCCGCTAACCTGACCCGTGGCCGGCAACTGCGGGCTGAGGGCCGAAGCCCCAGAAGGGCCGGTTGAAGGCTGGCCAGCCGAGGGCCAAGCACCAGCCTGCATCGCCCCACCCGTATCGGTGGGGGTAGTGCCCTGCCACGTGGGTGCAGCCCTGGTCCTCCGACCGGAGGGCTTCCCCCCCGCGTTGCGCAGGGCCGGCTAAAGTCCTCCCCGTTGGCCACGGTTTCGTCGCCGTGGCCTTCCGTTTGGGAGGCATATCAGTATAAATAGCAGGATCCCTGGCCAGGGATCAGCGTATGCCAAAAAAAGCACAGAGCAGCCAGCAAGCCAAGGCTCTGTGCAACTCCTTCCTTCCGAAAAGGCTGAAGAGCCGAAGACTCAAAGGAACAGCGAAGGAGAAAACTTCTCCTCTCCGTCGCTATTTTAAAATGGCAGCTCGGCTGCCTCGTGGCCACCCCTTTTATAGAGGGGTGGCCATGCCCCCTAACTCACCCGGATGTCTGAGTCCAGATGGGGGAGCCCGCAAAGAGCGCGGCGGCCATTTTGGCGCCGCGCTTTCATTGGTACTCTGTTGTGGCCATCACTTCAATGCCAGAAAAGGAAGAGACT
Organism: Bradypodion pumilum; assembly: GCA_035047305.1. Lineage (NCBI taxonomy): Eukaryota > Metazoa > Chordata > Lepidosauria > Squamata > Chamaeleonidae > Bradypodion > Bradypodion pumilum. The sequence goes on along the minus strand of JAWDJD010000004.1, from coordinate 209,089,055 downwards.
TCACCAAAAAGGAGAAACTGAGAACACAGATCATGAAAAATGACATATTCACCACAAAGGACACTTTTGCATTAGATTTGAATACTCAAATTTAAGCACATGCAAATTAAAGCTAATATTGGCAGCCAATTGCACATATTTATAGTAATTTAAATAAAAATATAATACTAACTACCACAATATGTAAGACTATGGCCTGAGTGTGTGACTTCTCTACCTTCTCTATCTGCTCTCCACCCAAGTGTTGTTGACAAAGAACAGTTCAGTACCCCTGCTTTCACTTTTAATGGCTCATTAGTTCTAATACCTTCCATAGAAGTTTCTGGTGTCTCCCCTTGTTTCTACAACTCTTCTGTAATTAGTTCTGTCCACTCTGTGGCTATCCATAGTTGGCATATACTCAGAAGGAAGGTGAAGGAAGAATGTGTAAATATGGTACAATATGTAAAAATACAAACAAAAATCTGCATTAACTTTTTGTTTATTTAAAATATGGAATGAAATTTATTTATTTAACTATGGAATGAAATTGTATCATTAAACCTCAAGCCAAAAGTCAATGTTATCACCCAATAGTCATAGGGCTGGTTGCTAAGACTCAGACATCAACAGGATGTTCAAAAAGAAGTTAATGGTGGGGAGGTTGGGAAACTTTCAATGCTTTCCCCCCATCATTTTCCATGACCTTGCTTTTTCTGAACTATACTCTGTTCAGTCATCAAATCAAATGAAGACTGGACCCAAGAAATCAAAAGTAAACTGGGACTCAGTAGGACAGCTTTGAAGGAATTAGAAAAGGTTCTAAAGTGTAAAGTTATGTCACTGTAGAGGCCAAGATCATCTACAGAATAGTGTAACATTGCTGTTTACTGTGTGTTGAAGTGAAGCTTCACAGTGAAGAAAGTGGGTAAGTGAGGGGGGGAAGGATTCATCTGAACTGTTATATTGTAGTAGAGTTTTATAGATAGAGTAATACCTCGGATAACACTAAAACTTGGTTCCACAAGGCTTAGCATTATCCAATTTTTAGTGTTATCTGATGCATGCATTGGATAACATTTTTTTTTTAAAAAAGCCTGGTTTCGTTTCCGAAGAGGAAAGGGAACCAGGGATTGATCCGCCTGCAAAGGCAGCTGGCATACGGGTGCTCCGTAGCCGGCTATCAGAAGGCAGGAGGCAGGCAGGATGCACCAACCAGCATTCTTTCCCTCAAAGATCAAAGGCACAGCAGCCTTACTTTCGTCAGGACAGATAGCTCAACTAATGCTTCTGAACTTCACTACCCAGGAGTACAGCTATTGGGGACTCCCCATGTCACCCCTCTAGCCCCCTAATTTCATATTTGGCAAAACATCACCACAGACTCCTGGGTACTAAAAATCATTCTACATGGCTATGCCATAACATTTGTCCAACTTTCCCCTCAAGGGATGGTAAAAACTACTCTCCCCACCCCAGCCCTGGTCAAGGAAGTAGGCACCCTCCTAGCAAAAGGAGCAATAGAGGAAGTTTCCTTTCAAAATACTCGAGGTTTTTTTTACTCCCAAAACTTTTGCGGTCCCCAAAAAGGATGGAGGCCTCTACCCTATCATGGATCTCAGGGACCTAAACAGCTTCATTGCTGTCAGAAAGTTTTGCATGGTCACTCTACAGTCCATCCTATAATTCCTGTTTCAAGGTGCATGGTTCAAGACCATCAACCTAATCAATGTGAACTTCCATGTGGCAATCGGAGAAGACCACAGTGCTTCGGACTTTCTCCCACAGAGCAGAGCAGAGCTTGGCATGAGGAATAATAATGGGAACTGCCAGAGGTGGCATTTCCCTTTAAGGTATGGGTTTTGAACAGAGGCGCGTGGCTGACCATCCCGGTAAAATCGCTCCTTAGCATGGGACTGGCTAACCCAATTCCACCACATGCAGACTCTTCCCAGCTCACTCCCATAACCACTAGACTTGCACTATATTAGGCCAGGATGAATATAATCCTGAACAATTTCCATCCTCTGTCAATTTGGGTGAGGTTTGGATCCAAGACAGCACTGACCAATCTAGCATCAGCACAGACCGCCCCCAGCCATCTTGGCTTTTTGGGACTGTATTCCAAGTAAGCAAGTCATAATAAGTAACTGCAGATGAAGTATGTCCAATGTAGAAAATGGAAAAGTTACTTTTGGACCACAACTCAAAAAATTATCAAACCAAGAGTAAGACTAACCATGCTGGTTAGAGATTCTGGGAGATGTAGTCTAAAAAAGTAACTTTTCTATACTCCTCTTCAGTCCATTAATTTCTGCCAGAATGCTGACAACCCCTAACTGCGTAGCTATCAGAAGGTTAAATAAAAATCCATTAGGTTTGGAGTCAGCTTCTTCAGAGTTTAGAGTGTTTCTCACAAAGAACCAGGGTGCTTGGTCAGTTGATTAGTTTATTAATAGCCAGGCTAAACAAATCTGACTATTTAATGCAAGAGGCTGATTTGAAATTAAAGTGACCAGTAGCTAAGAGCAAGGCTTGCCTGGGAATTTTCAAAGAATGTTTTTCTCCCTTCACTGAACCTGACAGAAAGATACATGCCTGTTCTTAGCAGAGCTGAATATAAATAATTGTCTCCAAACAGAAAATCAAGATCTCCTGCAGATCTTGTTATGATTAATTGGCAAATAGCCATCATCCATTCTGAATAGTTTTGCAAACTCCACATTCATATGGTTTGGAAAAAAATGCAGTAAAATAGATTGTTGCCTGTTGTTTATTTAATGTAAGATGAAGAGAGAGAAAATGTGTGGCTCATGTTGAATCCAATCATGTCTTTGCTGTACACACACTCCAATAATGACACGGACACATAATTTATGGATGAAAAATCGGGCCACTTTTATTGATAATCAAATAGGCCTACCTTAACAATGGTTAAGGCTCAAAGGGGCCAAAATAGCACTGGCAAGGGGCAAATTAAAATTATAACTGAAACACTAACTAAAAGCACCTGTTGCAGCAGCAATTGGGTGTAAGCTTCCATCAACAACATGCTTCCTCATCAGCATGTCGTTGACCCCTTTCAGCTGTAACTTATCCCCAGCAAGTTGACTGGCCATACAAATCTGGTTAACCTTGTCCTCTCTATGGCCAGCCAATTGCCTTGCCTTATTGATTACTAATGCAGTTGCCCCTTACCAGTGCTATCCACAACACAGGGAGGAGTAAGCGACTCCCGCCCCACCACCAAACCACACACAACCACACCCAGGGCGGAGTAAGTGACTCGACGCCACCACCAAAACCAGCACACGGCCACACTCCGGGGTGGAGTAAGCGACTCAACACCCCGGCCCGACTGCACATGCGGTCAACAGGCCCGTTTGCAGTGCTGCCAGAAAGAGATCAAGGCCTTGGCTCGACAGGTGCACCTCGTCACTCCTGTATAGGCGCTCATCATGCCTGCGTATCAGGGGGTGGAGAACCATGGATCCCAGCACGTGTGCATAAAGGAAGCATGCCACAGCCCAGTTCACCGACCTACGGGCTTGGTCCACGGCAAAGGCGTTCACGCCACCCCTATAGAAAATCCGTGGGACCATTTGGGACCACATAATACGGACACCCGGCTAAGACTGAGCCAGCAACGGCAAGTCCCTGCGAATATCGCAAATCAGGCGTAGACAAGGTAACTGAGCCAAATCGTTGCTGCCCAGGTGTAAAACCAGGACCTCCGGGGGGCATTGACCCATCATAGACCTGACCAGCGGCAACAGATGACTCCAACGCATTCCCCTGTAGCCGAACCAACGGAGTGAGGCAACGGCACCGACACCGAGGTGAGGACCCCATGAGGTGGAAGCCGCGTGACGGGTGGCCCAGTATACATAACTGTGCCCGATGATCCAAACCCTCACCGGTGCACGGAGATGCTCAATGCCTGAAACGAAAGAAAAGAAAGAGGGGGAACGAGCGAGGAACTACTGCTGGAAGGGCACACATAAACCTTAAAACAATCCGAACCCCAGTGCCCCAAGAAGCGGATGTCAGCCACTGGGTAACCCTGTACTGCAGCAGTAGAAGCCACCCCGATGCGAAAGGAGTGGGTCCCAAAGCGCACCCCGGCCAGCCCCAACCTGACTAGCACCCAGCCTGTGCCCTTCCAAAACTGGAACATGGTGAGCGGGGAACCATTGCAGTGTCGGAATAAGGGACCCTGGGCCGGGCCGCGAACAGCCAAAAAGGCGGTAAGCGCCGCCACTGGGCAAATAGCCAAATCCCCACACCGGAGCAGAGTAACCATGCTGCCCCTGCCCACCTGGTCAGTCTTGGAGAAGCGAATAGTGATGTGAACCCTGTCGGCACCAACCCGAACGTCATTCAACTCAAGTACTCTACGAGAAGAATCCCCCGCCGACCCCATCACCAGCACGCTGACCAGGAGGGCCGCGAAAAAGGCGAGCGTGGTAGCAGAGCGGAAAAGGAGCACCTGGTAAGGGTCCCTGCAAACCTGGTGCCAAACCTCCAACATCTGCCGGAGTATCCAAGGAGAAATGGGTCTGCGCGTGTCCTGGAGAGTGCCACGTTCCCGCGCCCAACCCTTGAGCACACTATGCACTCTACAATCAGTCGTAGTATCGGGGAAGCCATTGACCTTCGCATGGAAAGCCAAGGCTGACAACAATCGTCCGGGGAGCCGAACCCCGACCATGCAAAACCACCATAAATTGGAGCAAGTGGTCAACAGGGGTAGGCCAATCCATAGGGAGGCCGGCTGCTCGGCGGAACTCTTCAAAGCCAAGGAGGGCATGCACATAGGCCCTGCGGGTGCCAGGAGCTAAAGAAAGCCCTATGGCGCGGTTCACCTCTACGCACCAAAACTCCACATCACTGCAGGGAGCGGTACAGGCAGCTCGTCAGCCTCCGGTGCCAGCGCCTGGAAGTGGTTGATCTGTAAGAAAGATAAAGCATCAGCAATATCATTATTGATACCCGGGACGTGTCTGGCTCGAAACAAAATATTGCGGTGAAGAGCACACACACACAAAATTGGTGCACCATGCCCATAACCCTAGGGGACCGGGAAGTCTGTGCATTGACAATATGTACCACTGCGGCATTGTCACACCAAAAATGCACAACTGAGTTGGACCATGCCTCACCCCAGAGGAGAAGGGTGCCTAAAATGGGGAAAAATTTGAGAAAAGTGAGGTCCCGAAGGACGCCGGAATCATGCCATGACTCCGGCCATTTGCCATACGCCCAGTGGCCATTGAAGTACATCCCATAGCCGAAGACCCCAGATGCATCCGACTGCACCTGGAATGCGGGAATCACCGCGCACTCGTCACGCCAAAAAGAGGTCCCATTAATGTCAGAAAGAAATCCCAGCCAGACCCTGAGATCATCCTTAATGCCCTTGGTCAGGCGGACACGATGGTGCTTCCTGGTCAACCCCACCATAGCATCACACAGGCACCTGGTGAAGGCGCTGCCAGGAGCCACCACCCTGCAAGCAAAATTAAGGTAACCATGGAGCACCTGCAGTTCCTTGAGGGAGGCCTTACGCTGGGCCAAAAGGGACAGAATGGCACCTGAAATCCGGGTTATTTTGTCAGGGGGCAACCTGGATGTCTGTGCTACGGTATCAATCTCGATCCCCAGAAAAACCAAAGTGGTGGCCGGGCCCTCGGTCTTCTCAGGAGCCAAAGGGACACCGAATTCAGCCATAAGTACCTGGAAAGTGGAAAGGAGTCGTACACATTCATCGGAGCCCCCTGGGGCACCAAAAAGAAAATCGTCCAGGTAGAGGGCGACCAAAGCCGTCCCCGACCGCCGGACAAAGGCCCAATGAAGGAATGAACTGAAATGCTTGAAGGCCGAGCAAGAAACAGAGCACCCAAATGGCATGGCCTTATCGACAAAATATCTGCCTTGAAAGCGGAAACCCAGCAACTCAAAGTCGGCCGGGTGAACGAGAAGGAGGCAGAAGGCCGACTTGATGTCACATTTGGCCAAGAGCGCTCCCGGCCCGCACGCCCTAACCATAGCAAGGGCCTGGTCAAACGAAGTATAGCGGACCGAACAGAGTTCATCCGGTATCGCATCATTGACAGATGTGCCAGCAGGAAACGACAAATGGCGAATCAACCTAAATTCACCTGGCAATTTCTTAGGGACTAGACCAAGGGGGGAAACCTTCAAATTAGGAAAAGGGGGCTCGTCAAAAGGTCCAGCTACTCTACCCCCTTTGACTTCATTGAGAATCTGTTCCCTAGCCACTTCTTCCCTGCCGTGGAGAGATAGCAAGTTAGGGGCATCCTGGGGTGAACGGGGGCCAACAAAAGGGATCCAAAAACCCTCGGAAAAACCCACACGGGTATACTCCGCATCTGAATGCCTAGGGTAAACCCGTAACCAACGTTCCAGAATCGCTAACTTAATTGGGGAGGGGACCTTTTGGAGGCAGGCCCGGTTTACTACCAGGCCAGGAGGCGCCCTGAGAGCCCTTGCCCCTGGCTTGGGTTCTCCCTGGTCGTGGGCAGGCAGAGGCTGGGTGAGGGCCGGAGCAGTTGGGACACTCATGCAGGTACCTACAGTTGTGCCTGCAACACCCTGCCGCCGAGGAGTACCGCCAGCATACCAGGCGGGCTGGAATCTCCTGCCCCGCCGTCTGGCAGGGAAACGGTGCGAGGCCAGGTCGTTGCATGGCATGGCCCGAATGGAAGCGATCGCTCGCGGCAGGGCGGGAGGTCATCATATAGTACAGCCACAGGAGCTGGTTGGGTACATCCCAACACATCTCCGGGTGTAATGCGGCGTGCATTCGAAATTCCTCATCGTACGCTAGCCACGCGGTGCCGGGGAAGTCAACGTACGCTCGATAGATGATGTCGAGGTACTGGAAAAGGGGGATTGCCAAGTCAGGCCGCACCCTCAGGGAGACCGCATAAATCAAGTACGCTGGGAGCCAATTGGCCCAGGTACGTTGGGGCTTCCTACGGCGGGCCAGCTCCTTGTACTTCTCATCCTCCTTGTCCTTCTCATAGCGGGTAGGCTCCCTGTTGAGGAGGCTGAAAATATCCACATACTCCCTGCACCAGATTTTATCCCTGGTCGCCGGGAGGAAATGGTCACCCAAGGGAAGGATGAACTCCGCAGACGGCAAAGCCGAGGAGTGGACAGAGTGATACCTGGGATTAGTAGGGGGGCCTTAATGCCATGTCGGGTAAGGTAGCGAGGACCCGGCCGCGTGTGCACCCTGCGGGGGCGGAGGGTAAGGTGTGCGCCAAAACACCCTGTGTACCCTGGCCCGCCATAATAGGTGGGGCCGCCTGCACAGGAGGTACTGCAGGTAGCGACAACGGCCAGGGCCATGCAGCCTAGTTCTGCAGGGGCAACGGGTGAGGGGCTGCCAGCAAAACAAGAGGGAGTGTGTTTGATGTGCTCACTTGACCAGCATACTCACCGGCTGCACACACACCCAGCCACCCCCACTGGGGGTTGCGACCGGGAGTGGGCGTCGGAGCTCACGACCGCAGTTGAGCTCACGGCCCCTCTCCCCGGAGTAGCGCCGGCCACCACAGGAGGCCTGGGTGCCCACAAATCAGTCGGGGGGCCAACTGAGATGGCACCCATTGCCGGCCAGGCCAATAGTGTGGCCTCAAACCTGGCCAGGCGCCGCTCCACCGCTGCCGGTTCCTGGGCTCCCTGGTTGCCACCTAGGGTGGCCTCTGGTCCCGTGGCTCCGGCTGCCGGTGGGATACCCAAAGCCCTCTCAAGGGCCACGAACCGGCCCTCCACCAATGCCAGAGGAGTTGCCATGGGGGCAGAAGGAGAGGGCGTCGCCTCAGCAACAGGGCCAGTTGGGGCCACTGGAGGGGGTGCTCCCAAGGCTGTGGGGGCCCCCTGGCGTGAAGGCAGGCAGCCACCCTAGGTGGCCCGGGCCACGGCCCGGTGTTGCCAGCGACTAGGGGGTGATGTGGGCTGATGGCATGGAGAGGAGGGAGGCGCGGGCCGTGCCGGAGCACGTGCATGCCGCACGCCAGTACAGGCCCCTTGTAGGGGCCTCTTCCTAGGCGCCATGGTGCCCAAAGGGAGAGCGGGCAGGGAGCACGAGCCTGTTCGGCAGTGGGGGAATGCCCTGGCAAAGCCCGCTCCCGGGCAAGGCCGGGCGCCAAAGGCCGACCGCGCCGCAAACCGGTGCGGCGAGGAGGTTCCCCGAGCTGGCCGGCTCGGGTTGGTCGCGTGCAGCTGGAAGCCACCGAAAAAACCACGCGGCTCGTCGGGCCCGTGCCCGGGCAAGGCGAGCTGACGGAGGAAGGCTGGCGAATGGCAATAAGTGTGCCCGGGGCCAGCCAAATCAAAAGGAGGGGGACCGTTGGCTGAGCCACCCCTTATAAAGGGTGTCCAGCCACGCCCCCTGCCTTGTCGCTGTGCCCACGCCTCAGGGGCGGGGCCAGCAAAGCATGTGGCAGCCATTTTTGCGCCGCACGTCCATTCTGCAAGATGCAGGTTGCACTTTGCCATCCTACAGAGTGCAGTGTTACTTGTGAGTGACATACTGACATAACCAGTCAGCATGATCATGTCAACAGAAAACCTGAAGCACAAAGCAGTTCTCCCAGTGGGTGTTATCATAGCACTCAGGACTTTGAAGTATATGGACAGATGGCTGTTCTTGCAGTGTTTGATTAAGACAGATGATTAGGATAAAACTATGAAATAAAACTGTAGTAATAGAGTAGACCATACTGCCAGCAACACAACACCGAGTATCAAGTGGCAGTTAACTAACCTGACAACCCTGAGGACTGATAGCCTAGGGTGCTGAAGTCCATAGGGAAGGGTGCTGGTCCTCAAGTGGATCAAATACCACTTGAATCCATGTTGATGGAGGGCAGCAGATTCATCAGTACTCTGGGGGTGATGTGGACTTTGTGTGCCGAAAGGGCTCAAGACCAGAAAGTGGCTCGCAGAACTGGATCAGTGGTATGGGTCTCATGCTGCAATGCGAAAGGCAGATTATATTCTCAGGAGAGTCTTCGTGGCTGATTGCCTTGATAGTCACCTGTATTCAGATTCAGATATGGCAGAAGAAGATGTATTAACTGATAAGGCCCTAAGTGGCTTAGGACCTCAATGCCCACAGAAGCACCTCTTCTTGAAAAATCTGCTCAGACAACATGACTTTCACAATTGAGTGAAATTAGGGCGTCTACCCCAAGGGAAGGGAAGATGATCAGCACTAGAAATTTGTCCATCCTGGCTTTGGATCCAACACTGTGGAAGGCTCTTCTGCTCCATGTTCATCAGGCCCTGTCTTTGTCAACTTTCTGCAATCTAGCAAAAACTGAATTATTTAAGGAAGTATTTAAGAACCTGCTCATCCCCCCCCACATCCAAATTATTATTTCTTTTTCTCCACATCTAAATTATTTTGCTGCCTTTGTTTTAACTGCTTTATCTAACACTCTATTGTTATTTTTTTTAGTTATTTTTTTGGTTTATATTTGTATGAGTTTATTTCTGTATTTTCTTTTTGGGATAGATAACACAGGCCAAAAGTTGCTTTGGTGCCGGGGGTTTTTGAGCTGATTTCATATGAAATTGATCCCCTGAATTCAAATATGGCATTAGTTTTTCCCCAGGAGCTCAAATTTCTAAGATATAACATTTTAGTGAAATATACATTACACTATATTAAGTTAAATCCATGGAACAGATAAACAAACTAAACATGGAATTTTTATTATTATAGTATACAAATATTATTATATACAAAGATAGAGGAAATAGTAATTGATGAAATCAACTAGTCACTGAACACTTCAGAAGCTTCTTTTCCGTGGCATTCTTGAATGCATTTTGGAACAGTCCCTTTTTAAACTCCAGCAGCAATCTACCATCATGTGCGTATCCCATTTCCTTGGTAGCAGTCCTCCATAGTTTTAATATCCTGGTGAAATCTTTCACCTTGTTCCTCACTGGTGTCTCCTAAATTTTCAGGAAAATGGTCTAAGTGCCTGTGTAAATAGTGCACCTTAATACTCATGTTACATCCAAGGGATTTGAAACTGTTAAGCATCTCATTTAGCAGTTCAACATAGTTTTCAGCTTTGTTTTGCCTAGAAAATTTTCGACAACTACAACAACTGTGTAATTTTGTATTGGCACTACTCTGAGAAAATATAGTAATATGGGTGGGATATGAATTTAAGTAAGTAAGTAAGTCATTGTCGTTGTCATCTGCAATTCGTATCCAAGAATGCATTTTTTTTTTCCTGAAGCAGAAAAAATGCCATGGATTTGTTTAAGGTGGATGCCATCTTGCCATGAAGTGACCCACACACTATGATCATGGAGCCATCTCCTGCAGCGTATATGAAATGAGAAATGCAGGATTTAGCACCAGGACTGCAATGGACTGCCACAGCCATGAGGATATTATCATGGTGCATCTTCACAGCCTCTTCCGCCTTCATGACCATTGAGAATCATAGTTCCTCCTCTGCTCATTTTGCAGTTGGGCCAAATATGATGGCTTCCAGTGGTATTTCCTCCACTGAGGGGACCATCACCCCACCTAAAGGGGCTCATCCGCCTGTAGCCATTGGACCCTTTAGGGAGTCAGGTTTTTTCCACTGCCCAACACTCGCCATTGAGTCGCTGGCTGTATGGTCTACTCCATTGCCGTAGTGGGATGTCCGACTAGACATGTATGTATGTATGTATGTATGTATGTATGTATGTATGTATGTATGTATGTATGTATGTATGTATGTATGTATGTATGTATGTATGTATGTATGTATGTATGTATGTATGTATGTATGTATGTATGTATGTATGTATGTAAGTAAGTAAGTAAGTAAGTAAGTAAGTAAGTAAGTAAGTAAGTAAGTAAGTAAGTAAGTAAATTCTGATGGGTGCAATCCAAGAGGTGACCTCACGAAGGACTGCATATCCTTCTCAAAAAACAAAAATCACTGCCTCTGCAAAAGTACACAGAATCTCATTCTCTTTTACATAGACAACATGCCAAAAAAAATTTCACCTTTCAACACAGAGTTCTGCCCTTCCTCTTTCTTTTCCAGTTCTATTCTTCATGTCAGTCTTGTGTGACAATTAGAAATTTAGCAGATGGTTCTACCTGTGGAGACTGTGAAGTCTTGGCCATGTGTACAAAGCTCCTGTAGCGTCAGACATGATTATGTTCAAAATATTAATAGGTCAGTTTTGGCAAATGAGCTACCTGCTGGTGTACACGATTGCTTGAGTAATATCAATAGGCTTCTTACAAAGCTTTTTGCTGGAAGGAAAATACAAAGTGCACCTCTGTTGAGAGGTATGATTCTTCAATATGCTGCTGCAAAGTGTCCTCTGTCACCTTTTCTTGAGTGATTTTGGAGCTTTATTAAAAGGAGCAGATCCTAAATGTAAGGCAGAATTCAAATTCAATCTCCTTCCCTTGCCATAGATTCAATAGTTCAAGTACTTACCCATAGTGACATAGGGTAAAATACCAGCTCTACATCCTGGAATGGGTGGCACACAATCTGTCAACATATTATTTTGCTCTGTAATTATAGGAAGGTGTTTATATTAATGAGACAATTATGCTGCACTTCACTTGCTTGTTTTTTCATTATTTTATTAATTCCTTCTGTTGCATTAGGTGACTGCATCAATGCTTATGTAGTTAAGAGATACAGTAGCTATCTCTTATTCCAATTATGAACAAAAGTGCTGTGGGGTAGAGGTCTTGTCAAGAGCTTCCCTCCAACTATTTTTGTTCCCAAAGCAGCCATTTGTTGTTGTTGTTCAGTTGCACAGTTGAGTCCTACCCTTTGCGACCCCATGGACCATCGTGCCCTCTGTCTTCCACCATCCTCCTCAGCCCACTGAGATCTACACCCATTGCATTGGCAATGCCATCTAGAACCTCATCCTCTGGTACCCCCTTCTCCTTTTGCCTTCTATCTTTCACAGCATCAAGGCCTTCTCTAGTGAGTCCTCTCTTCTCATTTGGTGGCCAAAGTACTTTGCAGGCGCAACCCCCAAAGAAAGACTCAGACACCAGTATATGGATAAAGGCATTGGGCCACTTTTATTGAACAATGCCCTAGTCCGAATTATAACTTTCAATTGGTGTATTCATCCAATTGTAATTCTTAAGGCAAGCAGGCCGCAGTAACACTGGTAAGGTTCCTCCCAAAATTGCCAATGGCAATTGGCTACAATGTATCCATTTGTATCAATTTGTTTGTTGACACAAACAAATTGTTGACCGGAGTCAATAAACTATCTACTGACCCCACCCTATGATGTGTATCCGTCAAATCACGAGGTGATGCATGCTGAAAAGCTCCTCCCATCACCCCTTGACCGGTTTGTCGTTGACCGGTAAAAGCTATTACACCTGTACCTGTCTAAGTATTGGCCAGTCAATTGCGAACCTGCCGGATACCTATGGGTCATAAATCTTTACCTTACCAGTGCTACCCGCCACACGGGGAGGCGTCTATGAAGACTCACCACCACCACCACCCCCAGACCGTCAGCTCGGTCACCAGGCCTGCTTGCAAATCTTCCAGAAAGAGGTTCATACCTCTAGCCGACAGGTGGACCCCATCCTCTGCATAGAGATCATAATTTTGCAAACTAATTGTGGGGTGCCGGATGACCATCCCAAACCTTTGTCTGCCAAGAACCAGGCAACAGCCCTGTTCACTGAGCGGCGAGCGCGGTCAAGGGCACGGAGGTCAATACCTCCCCTGTATGAATGACGCGGTACGATGTCCGACCATAGCAGCCTTGTGTATGGCCACACATAATGCAAATAAGCTAGGTCACTGCAAATCATGAATTTTAAAGAGAGGCCAGTGACCTGGGTGAGGTCATTGCCCCCGAGGTGCAGTACAAGGACATCAGGCGGTCCAGCATCCCTGATGGAAAACAGGAATGGTAACAGTTCCCGCCATCTCATGCTGCAATTACCATACCATCGCATACGTGCGGCTGCACGTAGCCTGAGATGGGGTCCCCACTCTGTCGCCGCAGCATACTGCGCTGCCCAGTGCACGTAACTGTGGCCCACCAGCCATACTGCCACCGGTGTGCGGGGACACACAGGGTCTGTAAAAGAAGAAAAGAGAGAATAATGACTTAACTGGTACTCATACCTGAAGTGGGCGAACATACAATGCAAAACACATGGATCCCCATCTTCCCATCTGGCATATATCAGCATCAGAGTACCCAAATGCAGCCGCAGTGGATGCAGCACCTATCCTAAATGAATGGGTGCCGTAACGAGCCCCGGGGAGGCCAACACTGGATAGTGCCATACCGGTCACCTTCCAAAATTGAAATTTAGTAAGGGGAGACCCATCCTGGTGGCAGAAAAACGGGCCAGGGTGCGCGCCACACACTGCCAAGAACTCCTGGAGGGCACCAACCGGACAGATGTCTGCAATGGAACATCATAGCAGTCTAACTCCACTGCCTACGCTGTGCTGATCAACCTTTGAGGACCGTATACTCAACTTAGCACACTCATTAGTGACATAGACATCATCGAGTTCCAGTACCCTACGAGTCGCATCCGCCTTAGACAGTAGTACCAACTCACTGATGCGGAGCGCTCCAAAGAAGGCTACCGTGGTAGCCACGTGAAAAAGAGCCACCTCATACTTATCATAACACAGGTTATGCCAGCCTTCTGCAAGGTGGGTCAGTACCTCTGGTGAAATTGGGTGGCGAGTATCCGGGCGGCGGCCACGTTCCCGTGTCCACCCCTCCAAAACATGTCGTATGCGGAAATCATTCACGCAGTCAGCAAAACCCCTCACTTTGGCCATAAATGCCAGTGCCGACAGCCTGGATGCTATAGTACGAGGAGCCAAACCCTGACTGTGTAGATAAACCATAAATTGTAAAACTTGTTCCACTGGAATGGGCCACACTTCGGACAACTGAAGTTGCACACAAAAGGTTCTAAATTGAACAAAAGCATGTTGATACGCCTTACGCGTGCGAGGTGCCAAAGACATGCCGATCGCCCGGTTCACCTCTCCTCGCCAAATGTCCAAATCTCGGCCGGGAGTGGCGAGGGGAATTCCTCTACTTCCGGAGCCAAGGCACGGAACCGGGGGATCTGCAGGCGGGATAAAGCATCAGCAATATCATTATTAATGCCCGGTACATGTCTAGCCTTAAAAAGCACATTCAGGCGTAGGCTTCGTAACACAAACTGGCGAACCAACACCATCACCCTGGGTGATTTAGACATCTGAGCGTTGACAATGTGCACTACTGCCGCATTGTCACACCAAAAATGGACCACTGAGTCGGCCCACTCCTCGCCCCATAGCATCAAAGCTCCCAGGATTGGAAGGAACTCAAGAAATGTAAGATCGCGGAGGCGATCCATGCCCCGCCATGCTGGAGGCCATTGGACATAAGCCCACCTCCCCTCAAAATAAATCCCATATCCCAGGGAGCCGGAGGCATCCGACTGTACTTGGAATCTAGGGGAAACCAAAAGGTCGGATCTCCAGAAAATGCAAGCGCGGCGCCAAAATGGCCGCCGCGCCCTTTGCGGCCCCCCCCACAGGACAGAGAATCCGGGTAGTTAGGGGCGTGGCCAACTCCCTTATAAAAGGGGTGGCCACGAGGCAGCCAAGCTGCCATTTTACCTCAGCGACGGAGCGGAGAAGTTTTTTCCCCTGCGTCTCCGTCGCTCGTTAGCTTACCGGGAAGCCTTTTGGTAGCGGTTCTGCCTTTCCGGCTTCCCCTTTTTGCTCTGGTGAAGATGCCTTCGAAGAAGAAGGCAGCTTCGAGCTCAGCTCGCGTTGCTAGGAGGCGCAACCCAGGTCGGAGGACCGCGGTGCCGCCTCCTCAGCAGCCACCTTTGCCAGCCCCGACCGGGGCCGGCGGAATGGGGTCTATTGCCCCTTGGCGTGATCTGAGCGCGGGCGCGGAAGGGGTTCCGGCCCGCGGCCCACGAGCGGTGGACACCGCTCCTGCTCCTGCCCACGCTGTCGGGCCTACTCCTCTTGGGCTGCAGCCTCTCCCGGGGCCCTCTAGCCTTGGAGGGTGGTGCGGCCCCATGCCTTGGCAGGTTTCTTCACCAACCCTGCCGGGATTCGGTGCTGGCCAATGGCCATATGTGGGTCCCGGAGTACAGGGACCTGGACCCATGCCTGGGCCAGGCGGGCCGGCCGGCCCTTTGCCCATGGTCAATGTGGATACCTTGCTGGCCCGTATTGCGGCACTGGAGGCGTCGTTGGCGCGGGCCAGTCAGGCGGGCGCCCCTTTCGGGGTTCCTTTTGAGACGCCGTCGGCTGGAGGACAACAGCCGGCGGGGAGGGTCGAGCTGCTGCAGGCGTGTGGCGCGGTTTCGGCCACTGCCTCGCAGCTCCCCAGCCAGCAACCAGGTGCGGGTCAAGCCCCGGTGATGAGCTCTACGTCGGTCGTGAGCTCCGACGCTCCCAGTGGGCCGGAACCCCCGGTGGGGGCGGCCCACGGGGGTGCAGCGTGTGAGTATACGGTGCAAGCGAGTACATCCACACACATGCCCAATCTAGGGGGGACCTTTCAATGGCCTTGGCCTCGCGCGGGTGGTGCGGGAGCCACGCCGTCAGCGACCCACCCGGCGACGACGACTGCCACCTTGGGCACCGGGGTGGGTATGGGTCCTTGCACTACAGGGCATGTTCTGGGGGTGGCTGGATTAGTTCAGGCCCCTTTTACCAGGCCGGCTGTCCCTTTTTCGGCCTTGCCGACGGCAGGGTATTCCTTGCCACTGGGTGATCACCTGGCACAGGCTACTAGGGAAAAGATATGGCGTGGGGAGTACGTAGATATCTTCTCACTCCTCAACAGAGAGCCCACCAAGGAGGAAAGGGAGGGTCAGGATGAGAAGGACAAGGAACAGGCACGCCGCCGTAAGCCGCTGCGTACCTGGGCCAACTGGCTCCCCGCTTATTTAATATACATGGCGGTATATCTGAGGGCGCGGCCGGATTTAGCTATTCCCATGGTCCAATATTTGGACAACATATATAGGGCGATGGTCGATTTCCCGGGCCCCTCATGGCTAGCATATGATGAGGAATTCCGTATGAGGATTCCCCTTCACCCCGAGATGAGATGGGATGAGCCGTGCCAGAGGCTTTGGCTTTTGTATATGACACCTACACGCCCTGCCCCGGGGGATAGATACCATTGCGGACATGCGGTCCAGCGAGCGGCTCCAGCGCAGGTTACCCGCCAGGCGGCGGGGCAGGGGGTTCCAGCCCGCCTGCTGTGCTGGACTTTCTCGTCAATTGGTTCCTGCAATCGAAAGAACTGCAGGTATAAGCATGAGTGTCCCACATGCTCTGGCCCCCACGCAGCCTCTGCTTGCCCCAAGCCTGGGGGGGCGCGAGGCAGAGGGAAGGGTGGACAGTGGGCTGGCAAGGCTGCCACGGATGGAGCTAGTTCTCCAAAAGGCCCCCTCCCCAATTAAGGTGGACATGCTGGAGCGTTGGCTCGCATCGTACCCGAAGGGGGAGGACAGGGAGTATATTCTTCAAGGTTTTAAGCAGGGATTTCGTATCCCTTTTGTGGGTGATAGGTCCCCTCAGGATGCTCCCAACCTTTTATCCCTTAGAGGAAGGGAGGAAGTGGCTGCGGCCAGCATTCAAAAGGAGTTAGTCGCGGGCAGGGTCGCTGGACCTTTCCCCGTACCCCCGTTTCCCAATCTTAAGGTCTCGCCACTGGGTTTGGTTCCCAAAAAGTCCCTAGGTGAGTTTCGCCTTATTCATCATTTGTCCTACCCAGCCGGCCGATCGGTCAACGATGCTATCCCTGATGACCTTTGTTCAGTCAGGTATACATCGTTTGACCATGCGCTGCGCATGGTGCGCTCGTGTGGCCCGGGTGCCCTGCTGGCCAAGTGTGACATTAAGTCAGCTTTTCGCCTCCTGCCGGTGCACCCAGGCGACTTTGAGTTGCTGGGTTTTAAATTTAAGGGGGAATATTATTTTGATAAGGCCATGCCTTTTGGCTGCTCCATATCGTGCTCGGCTTTCGAGCGTTTTAGTACCTTCCTAGAGTGGGCTTTCGCTCGCAGGTCAGGGTCCCGGTCTGTAGCCCATTACCTGGATGACTTTTTATTCGGGGGTGAACGGGGCAGGGACACGTGCGCACGTCTCCTCAACACATTTCAGACGCTAATGGAGGAACTTGGTGTCCCTTTAGCGCCCGAAAAGACCGAGGGCCCATCGACCAAGCTAGTATTCCTGGGGGTTGAGATTGATACGATAGTGCAGGCTTCTAGGTTGCCGGGTGATAAGGTGTCCAGGATCGTGGCCCTTATCTCGGAATTGCTGGCCAAGCGTAAGGCATCACTGAGGGAACTCCAGGTGCTACATGGGCACCTTAATTTTGCTTGCAGGGTGGTCGCACCGGGCAGGGCTTTTGCCCGGCGCTTATGCGATGCCATGGCAGGGTTATCCAGGCCCCACCACAGAGTCAGGCTCACCCGGGGTATCAGGGCAGACATGTTCGTCTGGTTGCAATTCCTGAGGGAGTTTAATGGGGTCTCATTTTGGAGGTCTGACCTCCTGGCGTCCCCCAATTTCCAGATCCAGTCTGATGCCTCAGGATCCCTGGGTTATGGGATGTACTTCAATGGGAAGTGGGCCTGTGGTGGGTGGCCACCGGCATGGGCAGGCACAGGTCGCCTGCGGGATCTCACATACCTGGAATTTTTCCCCATTCTGGGGGCTTTGATGCTATGGGGCGAACTGTGGGCTAATTCGGTGGTGCATTTCTGGTGTGACAATGCTGCTGTTGTCCACATTGTCAATGCACAGACTTCCAAATCGCCCAGGGTCATGGACCTAGTGCGCCATTTTGTGCTGCGCTGCCTGCGCCTCAACGTTTTGTTCAGGGCCAGGCATGTCCCAGGGATTAATAATGATATTGCTGACGCTTTGTCCCGCCTGCAGATCTCCCGGTTCCGCGCCTTGGCCCCGGATGCGGAGGAATTTCCCTCGCCACTCCCGGACAAGATGTGGACTATTGGCAAGGAGAGGTGAACCGGGCGATTGGCCTGTCATTAGCGCCACGCACGCGTAAGGCGTATCAACAAGCATTCAATTCTTACAGGGCATTTGCTACTCAATTTCTCTTGCCAGAGACCTGGCCTATCCCGGTGGACCATGTTCTGCGGTTCATGGTTCACCTGCATGCACAGGGCCTTGCACCTCGCACCATAGCATCCAAGCTCTCGGCGTTGGCTTTTATGGCCAAAGTGGGAGGTCATGTGGATACCACCTCTGACTTCCGCGTGCGACATGTTTTGGAGGGGTGGGTGCGCGAGCGCGGGCGTTGCCCGGATGACCGGCACCCTATTTCCCCAGGGGTTCTTACCCAGTTGGCCCGGGGCTGGCCAGGCCTCTGTTTTGATCATTATGAGGCAGCCCTTTTTCACGCAGCCACAACGGTGGCATTTTTTGGAGCGCTCCGCGTCAGCGAACTCGTGATGCTGTCTAAGGCGGATGCAAGTGGTAGGGCACTGGAACTCGAAGATGTCTACGTAGCCAAAGACTGGGCCCAGTTGAGGATACGCTCCTCTAAAACAGATCAGCATGGCGTAGGCAGTGGTGTAAGACTGCTACGTTGTTCTTTGGCAGACATCTGTCCGGTTGGTGCCCTACAGGAATTCCTGGCACTGCGTGGCATGCACCACGGCCCGTTTTTCTGTCACCAAGATGGGTCTCCCCTTACTAAATTTCAGTTTTGGAAGGTGACAGCCAGAGCCCTCACCAGGGTTGGCCTACCAGGTGCCCGTTATGGCACACATTCGTTCCGGATTGGTGCAGCCTCTACAGCAGCCGCTTTTGGGTACTCTGGGGCTGACATACGCAGCATGGGGAGGTGGGGCTCGCAATGTTTTCAGTTTTATGTGCGCCCACTCCCGCCATGAGTACCAATCCAGTCACCTTACCGCCTTTTTTTCTCAATTTTCTTACAGACTCTGGGTGTCGTATAACACCGGTGACAGTATGGCTGGTGGGCCACAGCTATGTGCACAGGGCAGCGCGTTACGCTGCGGCGACAGATTGGGGACCCCGACTGGGACTGGGTGACCACGCCAGTCTCGCATGGCATGGTAAGCCTGGGATGTTATGGCGGGAGCTGCGGCCTTTCCTTTTTTCTGGCCTGGGTGCTGACCCGCCCGACATTCTAATCATCCACCTGGGGGGCAATGATTTGGGCCAGGTTACCGGCTTATCGCTTAAGCATGCGATTCGCGAGGACCTCGCCTACTTGCATTATGTCTGGCCTGCCACAACCCTGGTTTGGTCGGACATTGTCCCGCGCCATTCTTACAGAGGGGGCGTTAACCTCCTGGCCCTTGACCGCGCTAGGTGCGCGGTCTATAAGGCAATGGCGCGGTTTCTTGCCAACAGGGCTTGGGGACGGGTTAGTCATCACCCCGATATTAGTCTACAAAATTATGACCTGTACGCAGGGGATGGGGTCCATCTGTCGCGAGGAGGTATGGACCTCCTGTTGGGTGATTGGCGAGCAGGCCTGTTGACCGAGCTGACGGTCTGGGGGGGGGGGCGTCAGGTCTTCTTTGAAGCCCCTCCGTGTGGCGGGTAGCACTGGTAAGGTAAACAGTATGACCCACAAGTATCCGGCAGGTTCGCAATTGACTGGACAACACTAGACAGGAATAAATTAGTTAAACGTTGTCCGGTCAACGACGAACCAGGCGATGGGGTGATGATGATTGCTAACCAGCATGCATCACCCCTGTGATTTCACGGATACGCGTCAGAGGGTGGGGTCATAAGTTAGTTATTGACTACGGTCAACAATTTGTTTGTTGTCAACAAACAAATTGATACAAATTGATACATTGTAACCAATTGCCGTTGGCAATTTTGGGGTGGTACCTTACCAGTGTTACTTCGGCCTGCTTGCCTTAGGAATTACGATTGGTCGTTTTACCAATGCAAATTTATAATTCGGACTAGGGCATTGAATCAATAAATGTGGCCCTATGCTGTTATCCACTTTCAATGTTGTCTGTGTCCGTTATTGGGGGGGTGCGCCTGCAATGCAAGCGCGGCGCCAAAATGGCCGCCGCGCCCTTTGCGGGGGCCCCCCCCACAGGACAGAGAATCCGGGTAGTTAGGGGCGTGGCCAACTCCCTTATAAAAGGGGTGGCCACGAGGCAGCCAAGCTGCCATTTTACCTCAGCGACGGAGCGGAGAAGTTTTTTCCCCTCCACCCCCTCCCTAGTGAACAGTGTGATATTATGGTCGCTTCGGGGCCGGGTGGGAATTTTTGGTTGGGACCCATATTGGCTCCGGGTCCTGGCTTTTTTGCCCATCCCACACTGTTGCTATGGTTTGATATAGGGGCTTTCTGTGTTCCTACTGTTGACTTTGGTCACATTGGCGGGTAGCACTGGTAAGGTAAACAGTATGACCCACAAGTATCCGGCAGGTTCGCAATTGACTGGACAACACTAGACAGGAATAAATTAGTTAAACGTTGTCCGGTCAACGACGAACCAGGCGATGGGGTGATGACGATTGCTAACCAGCATGCATCACCCCTGTGATTTCACGGATACGCGTCAGAGGGTGGGGTCATAAGTTAGTTATTGACTACGGTCAACAATTTGTTTGTTGTCAACAAACAAATTGATACAAATTGATACATTGTAACCAATTGCCGTTGGCAATTTTGGGGTGGTACCTTACCAGTGTTACTTCGGCCTGCTTGCCTTAGGAATTACGATTGGTCGTTTTACCAATGCAAATTTATAATTCGGACTAGGGCATTGAATCAATAAATGTGGCCCTATGCTGTTATCCACTTTCAATGTTGTCTGTGTCCGTTATTGGGGGGGTGCGCCTGCAAAGACCCCATTAAATTCCCGTAGGAATGTGAGCCAAACCAACAGGTCAGCCCGCATGCCCCTGGTCAGTCGGACCCTGTGGTGGCGCTTTAACAGGCCAGACATGGCGTCACATATGTGCCGCACAAATGCTCTGCCGGGTGTCACCACCCTGCAGGCAAAGTTAAGATGGCCATGAAGTATCTGAAGCTCACGAAGTGACACATTACGTTTGGCCAGCAACGCCTTCTCAATGGGTAACCAGGATGCCTGTGCAACCGTGTCAATTTCAATACCCAGAAATGTGAGCGTAGTAGATGGGCCCTCGTTCTTTTTGGGCACTAAAGGGACACCCAGTTCCAGCATTACCGTCTGAAATGTAGTGAGGAGATGCATGCACGTTTCCGAGCCCCGTTCACCCCCAAACAAAAAATCATCGAGGTAATGGGCTACAGACCGAGACCCAGACCTGCGAACAAAGGCCCACTGAAGGAAAGTGCTAAAACGTTTGAATGCCGAACACAAAATTGAGCAGCCAAAAGGCATGGCCTTGTCTACATAGAACTTCCCTTGGAATCTAAAACCCAATAGCTCAAAGTCCCCTGGGTGCACTGGCAGTAATCGGAATGCCGATTTAATGTCACATTTTGCCAGGAGGGCACCGGGACCACAAGAGCGCACCATCCGTAGGGCTTGGTCAAACGACGTATACCTGACCGAACAAAGGTCATCAGGAATAGCATCATTGACAGAATAACCCGCCGGGTACGATAGATGGTGGATTAAACGGAATTCACCCGGGGTCTTTTTAGGTACAAGCCCCAGAGGGGAGACCTTCAGGTTAGGGAAGGGTGGTTCGGAAAAGGGGCCTTCTACCCTCCTGGCCTCTACTTCTTTGGCAATACTCAGGGCAGCTACCTCCTCCTTACCCTTCAGGGAAATTAAATTGGGGGCATCTTGGGGTCCTCGCACCCCTTTGAATGGGATACGAAAGCCCCACTGGAAACCCTCCAGGAGGTACCTCGCGTCCTCCCTCCTTGGATAAGTTGAGAGCCATCGCTCCAACATATACATGTTAACTGGGGATGGTGCCTTTTGACTGGCTAGCTCCATCAGCAGAAGCTCTGCCCGCTCCCTGTCCACCTCTACCTCTGCCCCGTGACCCACCAGCCCGTGGGCACGCGGAGGCAGCGTGGGGGCCAGCGCAAGAGGGACACTCATGTTTATATCGACACTGTCGCTTATTGCACATGCCATTAGCTGAGAAGCTCCAACACAGCAAGCGGGCTGGAACACCCTGCCCCGCCGGCTGGCGGGGAGCCTGTGTTGGAGCAGCTCGCTGCACAGCATGGCCACAATGGTACCTATCCCCAGGCGCCGGACGCGTGGGGGTCATGTACAAGAGCCACAATTTTTGGCAGGGCTCATCCCATCTCATCTCCGGGTGTAGGGCCACCCTCATTCTAAATTCCTCATCATAAGCCAACCACGATGGGCCAGGGAAATCAACCATTGCCCTGTAAATATTGTCCAAGTATTGGACCATAGGAATGGCCAGATCAGGCCGGGCCCTAAGGTACACAGCCATATAAATAAGATATGCCGGCAACCAGTTGGCCCAGGTGCGCGGTGGCTTACGACGACGAGACAGTTCCTTGTCTCTGCATCCTGTCCCTCTCTCTCTTCCTTAGTGGGCTCACGGTTCAATAGGGAAAATATATCCACGTACTACCCCCGCCAAATCTTCTCCCTCGTGACCTGGGACAAATGATCACCAAGGGGCAAGGAATAACCAGCCGTCGGCAAAGCCGTCACCGTATAGAGGGCATACGCAGCGGGACCTGGACAGCCCCTGTGATGCTCAGCATTGCCCCAGGGGTGGAAACCCCCGCCCTCAACGAGGTGCCATTTTGAAACCATGGGACACTGGGGTAGGCTGGTAACTGATGCCCACTCGCCTCAACTTGATGAGGCCAGGGCCACTGAACCCCACCACTGGAAGTGGGCTGTGATGTAGGTGCACTAAATTGAACCTGATACTCACTAGGTGCACCCCCGTAAGCCGCCCCCACTGGGGGTTCCGGCCCACAGTGGGCGTCGGAGCTCGCGACTGGAATCGAGCTCTGGGGCCACACCTGACTACTCCCAGTCTGCAGATCTGGACGAACGGGGAGCTGCGAGACACCAGCCGGCGCCGGCCGGAGCGTCTCAAGCAGCTCAACCTGGCTGGCCGCCCGTTGCAGTGTTGCGTCCGTCGAGGTAGCCGGTGCCAACGAAGGGGCCCCAGCAGACAGAGAAGTGCCCCCCTCCACAGGAGGCTGTGTAATGCCCAAGGATGCTTCCAGCACTGCTAAACGTGCTAGCAGAACATCTACTGCCACAGAGCCCCCAGCATAAGGCGGGCCGGGTGGGCCGGACGGCCCACTAGGCAGTTGGAAAAGCACCCCGAAAAGAGAGCCAGGGCCAGAATAGGGCCATGCCCAAAACTCCGGCCCATGAGGGGCAGGAGGAGGAACGGGTTATATGCCCACACCAGGCCCTCCCACGCTGCCCTGATCCATGGCTGGTAACGGCGGGCCGAGGGCCGAAGCCCCTGAGGGGCCGGCCTGTGGCTGCCCAGCCAAGCCCGGCTGCCAAGTGCCAGCCTGAGTAGCCCCACCGGTATCAGTGGGCAAGGCTGGCACAGTGCGCTGCCGCGGGGGCGCAGCCCTAATCCTCCGACCCAATGGCTGTCCCCCGTCCGGCGCCGGGGCCTTCCGCTTGGGAGGCATGTCTCCTGAGGAGAAGAAGAAGCAGGATCCCTTTCCAGGGATCAAAAACCTAGTGCTGAAGCACGCGGTAGCCAAGCAAACCAAGGCTCTGCGTGCGCTAATCCCCCTTTCCCAGCCGGGAAAGCACCAAAAGGGCTAAACAGCTGAAGACTAAATGACTTCTCCTCTCCGTCGCTATTTCTAAAATGGCAGCTCGTCTGCCTCGTGGCCACCCCTTTTATAGAGGGGTGGCCATGCCCCCTAACTCACCCAGATGTCTGAGTCAGGGTGGGGTGGGCCCGCAAAGAGCGTGGCGGCCATTTTGGTGCCGCGCTTTCATTAGCTTCATCTTCAGTATTTGTCTCTCCAATTAGCAGTCAATATTGATTTCCTTCAGGTTTGACTGATTGGTTCTCCTCATAGTCCAGGGGACTCTCAGGAGTTTCCTCTAGCACCACAATTCAAAGACATCTATTATTCTGCACTCCAGCCTTCCTTATGGTCCAGCTTTACATCCATACATTACTACTGTGAATACCATTGCTTTGACAATGCAGAATTTTGTAGGCAAGGTGATGTCTCTAATCTTTATTATGCAACCTATGTTTCTCATCACTAGCCTCCCAAGAAGTAAACATCTCTTTATTTCATGCATTCACCATTTGCAGTGATCTTGGATCCCAGGAAAGTAAAGTCTGTTACTACTTCCATTTCTTCCCTTTCTATTTGCCAGGGAGTGATGGGGCCAGATGCCATGATCTAGGATTTTTTGATGTTGAGTTTTAGACCAGCTTTTTCACTCTCCTCTTTCACCCTCATCAAGAGACTCTTTAGGTCTTCTTCACTTTCCGCCATTAGGGTAGTATCATCTGCATATCTCAGGTTGTTGATGTTTCTCCCAGCAATCTTAATTCCAGTTTGTGCTTCGTCCAGCCCTGTATTACACATGATGTTTTCTGCATACAAGTTAAATAAGCAGGGTGACAATATGCAGTTTTGTCATACTCCTCCTATTCTAAACCAATCAGTATTTCCATATACTGTCCTAAGCTTCTTGGCTCATGTACAGGTTTCTCAGAAGACAGATGGGGTGGTCTGGAATTCCCATCTCTTTAAGTATTTGCCACAGTTTATTGTGGTCAACACAGTCAAAGACTTTGGTGTAGTCAATGAAACAAAAGTAGACTTTTTTCTGGTACTCCTCTGCTTTTTCCATGATCCAGCGAGTGTTTGCAATTTGGTCTCCAGTTCTCCTGCCTCTTCGGAATCCAGCCTGTACTTCTGGAAGTTCTCGCTCCACATACTGCTGAAGCCTACCTTGTAGGATCTTGAGCATGACTTTGCTAGTGTGTGAGATGAGCGCAATTGTGCGATAATATGAGCAATCTTTGGCATTGCCCTTCTTTGGAATTAGAACATACACTGACCTTTTCCAATCCTGTGGCCACTGCTGCATTTTCCAGATCTGCTGGCATTTTTACTGCATTTGTACTATGGGCAAAAACTTATAATTATAATGCAATAACCAGTTGGTTTCCTCCCACGTGACAAGTATCTGGAGAGCCAATTTTAATGAGGAAATTTGTTAAAATATGTAGCAGTTGAGCGTTTTATGCCTGGACTAAGTTACTAATAAAGTTGGTTACATGCTCATCTTAGAAGAAGAAAGAGAATATCCTTAGGAAAACTAAATTTTTAGTTTGCTTGTTCTAGAATAGCCAATCAACAGGTTTCTTTCAAGTGCTTAGTCCTCTTGACTCTATGAGAACATTTTTGTTCTTCTCTGGCTTGTAGCTTATCATCTCTCTTCTAAGGTATACAACTTGTGGAGCTCTCCTTAGCCATGTAGTAAAGTGTGAAAAACAGTTGTTCTTTACCATTTATTAGGTAAACGATTCTTCTTTTTACCACTAACAATATGCTTTCATGTCAAGGTTTTTGTTCTTCTCTGTCTTTTAGATGATCTTTGAAAATATTTTTTTCCCATTTTACTCTGGTCTGACTGATTATTTTGTCTGGTCTACTTAGATAAAAGGCAATTCTTGGTGAACTTGCTTATAATGCTAAGCATGAAACCTTTCCTTTTGCTACAAAACAATAAAACTTTACAAAAATCAATGTGATGTGCTAATTCTTCTTTCTCACACTACAAACCTGATCTGATTCATGTGCACCCTGTGACTGCAAGAATATGTTTTAAAATATGAAACTCTGCAGAAATTCCAAATTGTTCATCTCTTATGTCAATTCTAGCTGCACCCCTTGAATCAGGAAGATTCTTATTTTTATGGTTTGCCTCTGGCAAGTAATTGTATCTCATCCCAACATCTAGCCAAAAATGGAAGATGAAGCAAATGTTGCTAGATTACCTCATGAAGTTTTTGTAATGATTAATCAATGTGTTTTGTAATGAATAGAAAATATGAATATGAAACACTTGGAACATTCAAACACAGCAACATATCGTAAGTGTCTTATTTTCTTCTTCTTGGTAGTGCAAACAGTAGTGGTAGAGAATATTCAAATATATATGAGAAAAGATGTAGGCGTGATGCAACACTTTTCTTTTCTTTTTTTAATACTGCCCAATTTAGTGGCACTACTCAGGGCTGTCAAGTATAAATGGTAATCCCCACCCAACCCCCACCCACATCATCTAAAACCCAACCAACCTTCATAGCCCACAACTAATAAACAGGCAACAATAATTAACTCAAAGATAGCTGTTTATACCTAATCACCAAGGACATGAATACTGTTAGACATCACATATTTGCTTTGCATTCTGAACTTGCTAAAAATGTTTGTTTTGGTCTCTATGCTAAGTATGTCTGTCACTTTAACCATTCTTAAATACTGTAGATCTAGACCTTATTCAGAATTGTGTCTGAAGAAGGGATAGCAGAAATTTCCAGCTCTTTAGTTTTTATTGGACAAAAGCTCCCATAATCCATCCCCAAAGACAGTCCTTTCTAAGGTGAATGGGTGTTGCTGTGCATTATTGGGAGGACCACAGTTACACACATACACACACACACACACACGCACACACGCACACACGCACACACACACACACACACACACACACACACACACACACACACACACACACACACACACACACACACACAGATATCCCTTACAGTATATTCCAAAGCAAATGCTCACAATTTCCTTTTATAGAATGGAGAGGTCTGCAGGGGGCTTTTACTCATGCTGGCATAAACATGAGTAAAGCCTGCATATAATGGGAATGTTGCTTTATCAGATGTCCCAGTTGTGCAAAATAGTGTATAGAAGCTCTTCAAATCCTCTGTGTTCAACAAGGGGTGAGGGAGGCAAGGCTGGAGTGTGCAGCCTTGTCCCTCTTACGCTTGTTTCTTTATTAATTTCAGGCATAATATCTGGATGGGCCCCTGCAAAAGATATGCAAAATGCAAGCGCGGCGCCAAAATGGCCACCGCACTCTTTGCAGGACCCCCCTACCCGGACTCAGACATGCAGGTCAGTTAGGGGGCATGGCCATCCCTCTATAAAAGGGGTGGCCACGAGGCAGCTTCGCTGCCATTTTAAGAGAGAAGCGACGGAGCGGAGAAGTTTGCACCGATGCTTCTTTCCTTTTACGAGCCTTTATTGGAGGATATCCTTTTGAATTTGCGAGGATATCACTCCGATGCTGCTTCTATTTCGATTGGAGGATATTCCTCCTCCAATCAGCGCCTGCTTCGGTGGCTATGGCACCCAAGCGTAAGGCCCAGCGGGCCCCAGGCCGCGACCTAGGGGGAGGGCTCAGCCCACCCCCTCGACCTCCTTAGGGCAGCCACCAGGCCGGAGGGCTTGGGCGGCCACCCCACACGGGGGTGGCAGGGTCATCATGCCCACTGCCACCAACGAGGGTGACCAGGCCTCTGCCTACTGCCCACTTGGAGGACTCAGGCAGGGGCTGCACAGGCCTGCTCCCCTGGGGTTTCTACCCCTGTTGCGCCTTTGCCCGGTTTGGGGCATAGCAGACCACTCGGGCGCAGTGTGGGTTTCTGCCCCACCGTTCATACGGCCCCTTATGGGCTGGATTATTGGGCATGCCCCTATTCTGGCCTGGGATTGCCACATGGGTTTATCCCTCATTGATTACCCGGTGGGCCGTCCGGCCCATCCGGCCCACCTTATCCTGGTGGGTCATATGCTGTGGATGCTCTCCTGCCCACATTTTGGCACTGGAGGCATCAATGGGCATTGCTTCACCACCTTCGGATGGTGGCTTGCCAGCTCTGCAGTTCCAGCCCACATGCCTCACTGTATGAGTACCTAGTTATGTCCTTAATTCCTTTTCCTTCTTTTACAGACCCTGTGTGTCTATGCACACCGGTGGCAGTGGGGCTGGTGGGCCGCAGCTATGTACACTGGGTGGCACAGTATGCTGCATCATCGGAGTGGGGACCTGTTGTGTTCTGTAAAACTGTGCCTTTAACAATGTAACCTTTCTGTGTGCAACATTATAACCATCAGCTGTATCAATGTAAACCTGATAAGGGGACGCGAGCTAGTGACCACTAGATGGCAATAGCTAGCGTCCAGCTCTCATGGCTCAGATTCACTTGGTTCAGCAGCGCGGGAAGATTCCCCGCCACCTCTTCACCTGGTCAAGAAGGGCGTGACCTTCTACGACGTCACGCAGGCAGCAACCAATAATCTGTCGACGAGCCACATTCAAATGTATAGCCAGCTGTATATATTGAGCTACCCAGCCGCCATTACCACATGTTCCTCCGGATCATCATGCAATAAACCTGTGTTAAGCCAACCCTTCGGCTGTTTCATTGTCTTTGGTCCCTTACACTAAATTGGCGACGAAGGTGGGATATGGCAGCCCACGGGACCAAGACATGCGCCGGTTTCGAAATCAGGAAACCGGGCGACTGGGAGATCTTTGAGATGGACTTCCAGGCAGCACTGATTGAGTCCGAAGTCACGGAAGAGGCAAAGAAAAGGGCCATCTTCACCAGGATGCTCGGACAAGAAACCAAAAGGACCTTGGTGGACCTGATTGCACCGAGGAGGGTGAGCGAATTCAAGGCCAAGGAACTCATGCAGATGCTGCGTGAGCACGTCCGGCCCGCCACTGCGATGTTTCCCGCTCGGAGTGCGTTCTGGAGGCGAGTCCAAGCACCTGGGGAGACGGTCGCCGCATTCGTGGCGGCCCTGCGGCTGGCGGCCGGCCCGTGCAAATGGGAGAATGCCGAAATCACCCTCCGGGACTGTGTGCTGTGCGGCCTGAACGACGCCGAAACCCAGCGCACATTAATGAACCAAGAGCCGCCTCCCACGTTGCAGGAGGTCGTCAGAGCGGCCCAGGCCACAGAAGCTACAAAGGCTGGGGTCCAAGAACTCCAGGACTGGCGGCCGAAGTCGAGCAAGGCAGAGACTCCGGTACAGGCGGCCCGGCGAACTTCAAGGTCGTCCGCAGAGAGCAGTGATGACGAGGATGTCCGGAGGGTCCGGAAAGAGAGCCGGCAGTGTGACGGCAGTGGAGCGGCCCACGACCGCGTAAAGTGCCCGTTCCGGAAGGCCGAGTCCCACAACTGCGGCCGCCGCGGGCACATCGCCAAGGTGTGCAGGAAGAAGCGCGAGACCCGGCGGAGCTCAGCAGACCGTTCCGCGGGACAAGACCGCTCAACGAGACCCAAGGACGGCACTCAGGCCACGCGGAAGCAGGACGGCGTGGGCCGCATCTCCGACGGCAGCGAGGACGACGCCCCAGTGTTCAGCGTGTCTGCAGGACACCCCCGCTACTTTGTTGAGGTACTAGTCCAAGGGGTTCCCATTAGGATGGAAATTGACTCGGGGTCCTCATATTCAATCATTTCCCAGAGGGAGTTTTTGGGAATTGCCCCCCACAAGCGACCCAAGCTCAAAGCGTTGAGGTCCACACTACGGGACGTGCAAGGGAACAGCATTCCAGTGTTGGGGGTTGGAGAATTTCAGGTTAAATTCAAGAAGCACGCCGCGTCCCTCCCCCTAGTCGTGCTCAAAGGGGGAGATTGCAGCCTCCTCGGGACTCAATGGTTCCAGCCCCTGGGTTTGTTTATTGGGGGGGTGCACGCCGTTGGGATGCACGCCGTTGGGACTGATCCAATTCAGGAGGTGTGCGAGGCGCACCCCGAAGTTTTCAAAAAAGGACTGGGAAAATTCAAGGGGCCCCCAGTGACATTCGACCTGGACCCGGAGGTCCGCCCAATTCGTCTTAAACCACGCCGGGTGCCGTTCGCACTTAAGGACAAGATAGAGGCGGAACTGGACAAATTGGTGGGCCAGGGAATCCTTGTGCCTGTTGATTCCGCGGAGTGGGAAACTCCAATTGTAACCGCACTGAAGGCCAATGGGGAGGTCCGCATATGCGCCGACTACAAGTGCACCATCAACAAGGCGATCCGCCCAAATGCGTATCCGGTGCCGGTAGTCAGCCATCTGCTGGCCAGGTTACATGGGGGAAAGTGTTTCGCTAAGCTCGACTTAGCACAGGCCTACCAGCAGCTTACGGTGTCCCCTGCCGCAGCTGCTGCGCAGACTATAGTCACCCATAAGGGGGCGTTCCAGGTGACGCGCCTCCAGTTCGGCGTGAATTCAGCGCCTGGAATTTTCCAGTCACTCGTGGAACGCCTCCTGAAGGGACTGGAGGGGGTGTTGCCTTATTTTGATGACGTGTTAATAACGGGGGGGGAGTCGGGTTGAATTGGCCAAGAGGTTGGGGAAGGTCCTGACAATATTCGAAAAAGCGGGGCTGAGACTGCGAAAGGACAAATGCGTCTTCTTCGCAACCGAGGTTGAGTTCCTAGGGTTTTGTGTGACTCCTGAGGGAATAAAACCATCCAAGTCCAAGGTGGCAGCCATTAAGAAAGCCCCCCGCCCCACCTCCAAGCCCGAGCTGCAGTCGTTCCTAGGGCTGCTCAACTTTTACCACTCCTTCCTCCCCTGGAAGGCAGCGGTGGCTGAACCGCTACACAAACTGCTAAAGAAACACCAGGCATGGAAGTGGGGCGATGACCAAGAAAGGGCATTTGGTGAGCTAAAAAACCTCCTAGCGTCCGATGCCATACTGACCCATTTCAACCCCAAACGCCCGGTAGTTCTAACCTTTGATGCATCCCCGGTGGGGGTGGGGGCGGTGCTGTGCCACGTGTTGGAAAATGGAAGGGAGGCCCCGATAGCATTTTACTCCAGGTCCCTGTCCCAAGCGGAGAGAAACTACGCACAGACAGACAGGGAGGCACTAGCAATAGTTGCGGGGACGAAAAAATTTCACGATTTTCTGTATGGCCGCCCCTTCACCATTGTAACGGACCACAAGCCCCTGCTAGGCATCTTTACCGCAGATAAGCCCACCCCACAGATCCTGTCCCCGAGGATGCTCAGGTGGGCCATTTTTCTCAACGCGTATCAGCACGCGTTGGTCTACCGGCCCGGGAAAGAGATCAGCCATGCGGACGCTCTATCAAGGTCTCCCCTCCCCCTAACGCCCAGCCAGGTGAGCAAGGGGGAGCGGGACCATCAGGTTCTTATGATAGAGGTGCTGGATTCGCCCCCCGTAATGCCCGCCGACATTGCCAAAGCGACAGAGAAGGACAAGACGTTAGCGGCAGTTAGCTCCTGGGTGCAGAAAGGGTGGCCGGCGTCCTCCCCAGCGGAGGAGTTTGCTCCATTTTTCAGAAAAAAGCTAGAGCTGTCCCTAGAGAGGGGGTGCCTCTTGTGGGGGCAGCGGGTGGTGATTCCCACTTCCCTTCGGCCGTGGGTGCTCAAACTGCTGCACGTCAGCCACCCCGGCATCGTGCGATCCAAGGCGCTGGCCCGGAGTTACTTCTGGTGGCCCCAGCTGGACGCCGACATCGAGCACATGGTCGGCACTTGTGAAAGTTGCCAATGCTCCAGACCAGAGGAGGCCCGCCTTCCCCACAGGGAATGGGACGCGGCTAGGGGGCCGTGGTCCCGGGTGCACGTTGATTTCGCGGGCCCATTCAGAGGCACCCTGTTCCTTCTCGTAGTGGACGCTTTCTCCAAGTGGTTGGAGGTTATCCCAGTCACGAGCACCTCCTCGGCCCAGACCATTAGGCATTTGCGGAGGCTCTTTTCCACGTTCGGCATACCCGACACATTAATTAGCGACAATGCTAGTTGTTTCACGTCCTCCGAGTTTAGGGCATTCATGGAGATTAACGCCGTTCGGCATATCACCTCCGCCCCGTTTCACCCAGCCACCAATGGTCAAGTAGAGCGCCTCGTCCGCACCACGAAGGACGCGTTGCGGCGCATGGGCCCCGGGGACCTAAACCTACAAGTGTGTCAGTTTCTGCTAGGGTACAGGGTGACCCCGTTGGCGTCAGGATACTCCCCCGCAGAGCTCTTAATGCGTAGGAAACTGACCACCATCCTTACTAGGCTAGACCCCACGAGGGTAGAGGACAAGGGAAGGAACATTGGGCTAGAGGCCACGAAGAGTTTCAGTGTAGGCGCCCCCGTGCATTGCAGGAATTACGCCAGCGCGGGCCCAGCCTGGGTACCGGGCGTAGTTGTGGAGCAAACCGGCCCCGTGTCGTACCGCGTGGAAACCAGCACAGGGCTACTGTGGAGGCGGCACGCGGACCAGCTCCGACGCAGGATCTCCGATGAGCAGGGCACAGACCAAACGGAGAAAAATCAGCGTTAGGGTTCTCCCCCACCCGTTCAGCCCAAGGGGGAGGAAAAGGGGACCGCGGGTCCCCACCAAGGGGGGAGGAGGATATTCTCGTAGATATCCTGGGGGATCTTTCCGAGGAGGAGGAACCCGACCCCATACATATCTCGCGGGATTCCCCCACAAATGCGGATACCCCTACTAAGTTAGATTTTGATTTTCAGAACCGGGGGGGTTTTTCGGAGTGGTCCCCCACCCGTCCAAGCGAGAAGAGGGTTTTTTCGTTAGCCCCGATTGCCCCCGGTCTGCCCACAATGGAGTTCTTCCCTTCCCCTAAGGCCGCCAGACCGCGGCAAGCCACTAACGAGTCTCACTCTCCCATTTCAGGACAAGGGACCAGGGAACAAAGAAGCAGTAGCGCCCCCGGGGGGGGTCAGCCCTCTTCACGGCCCAAACGCACATGCAACAAGCCATCTTGGCTGAGAGACTTCGTCTCATCCTAGGGGGGAGGGATGTTGTGTTCTGTAAAGCTGTGCCTTTAATAATGTAACCTTTCTGTGTGCAACATTATAACCATCAGCTGTATCAATGTAAACCTGATAAGGGGACGCGAGCTAGTGACCACTAGATTGCAATAGCGAGCGTCCAGCTCTCATGGCTCAGATTCACCTGGTTCAGCAGCGCGGGAAGATTCCCCGCCACCTCTTCACCTGGTCAAGAAGGGCGTGACCTTCTACGATGTCACGCAGGCAGCAACCAATAATCTGTCGACGAGCCACATTCAAATGTATAGCCAGCTGTATATATTGAGCTACCCAGCCGCCATTACCACATGTTCCTCCGGATCATCATGCAATAAACCTGTGTTAAGCCAACCCTTCGGCTGTTTCATTGTCTTTGGTCCCTTACACTAAAGGACCCCATCTCGGGCTGCATGCATCCGCACGTATGCGGTGGTACAGTATGCACGGTATGAGATGGCGGGAACTGTTGCAATTCCTGATGTCCATCTGGGATGCTGGACCGCCCGATGTTCTGATTCTGCACCTCGGTGGCAATGATCTTGCACAGATCACTGGCCTTTCCTTAAACTGTCGAGGTGCAGTGACCTGGCGTTTTTACATAATTTATGGCCGTACACACGTTTGCTATGGTCTGACATCATTCCGAGACACTGTTTTAGAGGAGACATGGATCTCCATGGTTTGGACCGTACCCGGCGGTCAGTAAACAGGGCTGTTGCCCAGTTTCTTGTTGAGGATGGCTTGGGGACAGCCATTCGACACCCGGGGATAGGGTTACAGGATTTTAGCCTGTATGCAGGAGATGGGGTCCACCTATCGGCCAGAGGTATGAACCTCTTTCCGGAGGACATGCAAGCAGGCCTGGCGACTGAGCTGACGGTCTGGGGGGGGGCGGTGAGTCATCATAGACGCCGCCCCATGTGGCGGGTAGCACTGGTAAGGTAAAGATTTATGACCCATAGGTATCCGGCAGGTTCGCAATTGACTGGCCAACATGTAGATAGGTACAGGGGAAACAGGATTGGCCGGTCAAGGGCGAACCATGAAAGGGGTGATGCTAGGAGCTTCACAGCCTGCATCACCTTTATATTTGGTTGTATACATGTCATAGGGTGGGGTCAGTAGATAGTATATTGACTTCGGTCAACAATTTGTTTGTGTCAACAAACAAATTGATACAAATGGATACATGTAGCCAATAGCCATTGGCATTTTGGGTGGAACCTTACCAGTGCTATTGCAGCCTGCTTGCCTTAAAGAATTACAATTGGATGATACACCAATTGAAAG
Organism: Bradypodion pumilum; assembly: GCA_035047305.1. Classification (NCBI taxonomy): domain Eukaryota; kingdom Metazoa; phylum Chordata; class Lepidosauria; order Squamata; family Chamaeleonidae; genus Bradypodion; species Bradypodion pumilum. The sequence goes on along the minus strand of JAWDJD010000004.1, from coordinate 209,054,936 downwards.
TGATAATTCGGACTAGGGCATTATTCAATAAAAGTGGCCCAATGCCTTTAATCAAATACCAGTGTCTGAGTCTTTATTTGGGTGGGTGTGCCTGCAAAGTATGACCTCCACATTTTGGAACATAATTCAACTTTTATCTTGTAATATAAATAGTTGACATGCTGATTTTTTACTTTTACTTTTTAAAAATAGGAATGCAATAATATACTCTCAGATATCATTGCTGCTTGAAAATGCTTGCCAGGTGTACAGAATTATCCCAAGACTTAATTTTAACCTTTACAATTTATCTGTGGTTTGCAGCAAATAAGATGGTTTCTAGTGGAGTCAGGAAAATGATGATCCTTTAAGAAGGAAGAAATCTGTTCATTCTCTATGTATTTATAAAGCTTTTGTCTTCAGCAGATAATGTTTTATGAAAAGAGAATGTTGTGAACTGCTGGTTTTAGCCATTCTTCTTTTTTGTATCTTGTTTTTTAAAAAAGAATTCATCTCAGATACAACAAAAATGAGTCAAATAAAATATAAATATGTCAGAAATAGAGTTGTTATCATACTGTCTTGCAAAGAGCAATAGATTATTTTGGATTCAAGAAACAAACAATGCAAGTGAGGAAAGATTTAAAACTTTATTAGGAGAAAGGAAAGAGAAGATATCTATAATAGACTGAGTAAAAATAATAATATAAAGAAAAGCAAGTGACCCTAGTACAGTAAGAGCTACAGAAAAGCAAAGATACAACCTGAGCAAACATTTACCATTGGGAGACCCTGGAAATATTAATGTGGTCACTCTACTCTAAGTCTCGTGTCCTTAGTGGAATCCATGGCCACATGCGCTGTGTAGCACAATTGACACATTGGCCTGTGCTAAAACTGAACAATGGCACAAATCTTAACCCTCTCACAACTTTAAGGCAGAGAGCACTTGCCCTCTTGCTTCTTCTTCTTCGATGTCTAGGTCAGACATGAAACTGCCAAAATGAAGCCATCTTTGATGAATTCATTCCATAGTTCCTTTTGCTTGACCTAGTGTGAGAAATATTAGCTGGCACAAGGTTGCCATTGCTTGGGCTACACCTGATTGTGGTTCAAAAATACCACAATCTTTGAGGAGGCCCTTTCTGTGTACCATGATCTCTTCCTAGGATCATAGCATGTTCCTTCTTAATTATGAAATTATATAAAGAGTAACTGTATAATTGGTGCATTAGTAAGGAGATTGTTCACTAACAGGCAAATTGATATTTCAGTTTGTCAAAAATTTAATAAATGAGCATATTTGTAGCTTCAATAGCAATGGGTCTAAACATATTAAACAAAAAATCCCTAAAATACTTATGCAATTTTAATAGTGCCTTACAATCACTGGCCACTAGAGCCACTGTCTGCAATGTAAATATGGAGTTTGCTGTTGACTATGGTTTTGGATATCTGTGGTAGATCTTTAAAGTACCTTGGATACCTTGGTGTCCTTATTTAGTGAGGAATCCGTGCATTAGTTGACATCTCCACGACAACATTCTGCACATCACCCACTGGCTAGGCGGAAAATGACATGTGCCCTCCGCTTTCACCTGGCCTAAGGGATCCGACGGAGGTTTTAGTTCTGGCCTAACATCATTGACAAGAGATGGGCAACACTGCCTAGTTAGATCGCTCAAGGCCCCACGGCCAACAAGGTTCTCAGCTAGCAGGGGTGTCTTGAAAGTACCCCCCCCCCTGCATATATGAGCGGGCAACCTGTACATCAGTTATTAAACTGGCTGCATTCTTGAATTATCTTACTTTGTATTTTAATGGACTGTACTGAGGTGGAATAATTATTTCAAGCCACAGAGACTGACTCTGTCACAATATAGGAAACAAAACATTGACCCACAAATTGGCAATGCTCAATACACATTCCAGTCCCCAAGAAGGGAAATGCCAAGGAGTGCAGTAATTATAGAACCATTGCTTTGTTTTCCCATGCAGGCAAGGTGATGCTCAAGGAACTGCAACAAAAAATTATACCTTATATGAAACAAGAGATGCCTGATGTTTAAGCTGCATTCCAAAAAATACAAGGAACTTGAGACCATATTGTAAATATCCTTTGGATACTGGTGCACACAAAATAATTTCAGAAGATCAGTTTGTGCTCTATAGGATATAGCCAAGCCTCATGATAAGCTATGGATTGTTCATCTCAACATTTGATTGTCCTGATAATTAGCCTGTATTGTGGACAAGTAGCTATCATTAGAACAGAATATGGAGAGACAAATGGTTTCCTGTAGGCAAAGGTATCAGACAAGGATGTATTTTATCCCTTTACCTGCATATGCAGAACATATCATAAAGTCAGACTAGATTCAGATGAAGGAGGCATGAAAAACGGTAGATGAAATGTCAATTGTTTAAGATATGGAGATGATATCATATCACTGGCAGGAAACAGGAATTATTCCAAATGACTTTTAATGAAAGTGAAAGAAGAAAGTAACAAAACAGGGTTGCAGTTGAAAAATAAGAAAACAAAAAAAAATCTGTACAAAAGAACTAGACAATTTTAAACTTGATAACGAAAACATTTGGATACTGAAATATTTTTATACCATGGTTCAATCATCAATCCAAATGGAGATTTCAGGGAAGAAATCAGAAGGAGACTGAGACTTGGAAGGGCAGCGATGATTAGATCAGTGGTGGTGAACCTTGGCACTCCAGATGTTCTTGGATTTCAATTACCAGAAGCCCAAGTCAGTACTCTTGCTGATCAGGGCTTCTGGGAATTGAAGTCCAAGAACAGCTGGAGTGCCAAGGTTTGCCGCCACAGCTATAGTCTATGGCAGTGGTGGCTAACCTTGGTACTCCAGCTGTTCCTGGACTTCAATTACCAGAAGCCTAAGTCAGCACACCGGATCATCTGGGCTTCTGGGAATTGAAGTCCGAGAACAGCTGAAATGCCAAGATTAGCCACCAGGGAACAGATCATCAAGTGGAGACCAAGATCAAGATCATTCACACTGTTGTATTTTTGATCATCATATATGGATGTGAAAGCTGACAGGTTAAAAAGAAATTTGTTTGAAATATGGTGTTGGAGGAGATCTCTGCAGATACCCTAGACTGTCAGATACATGAACAAGTGGGTCCTAGAACAACTCAAACCTGAACTGTTTATCGAAGCAAAAGTGATTAAATTGAGGATGTCCTACTTTGGGGACATTATGAGAAGGCAAGATTCTCTTGAAAAGATAATAATGCTAGGAAGGCTGGAATGCAGTAGGAAAAGAGGAAGACTAAACATGAGATGGATTGATATCACAAGGAAGCCACAGGCTTGAGTTTTCAAGAGCTGAGCAGAGTTGTTGAGGACCAATCGTTTTTGAGATCTCTTATCCATAGGGTCACCATTCTTCCAAGACGACAGCACATAGTAACAACTTAATCTCTGTTATACTTAATTTCGTATTGAGCATGTATTTGAATGTAGACAAGAATGTGAATCTCACAATTTCTTGCAACATCCCTCTTACTTCCCTTCCTGGGATTTAGGTCCTCCCTGATCTCTTTGGAGAGATTTTGCTCTAATATCTCATGGGACTTCTTGGCTGTCTTGCTATGCTTTCCCTCTAAAAGAAAAATAACTTTGCTTTAGAAATTCCATGTTTCTGGAATTCTGTATGTTTTTTCTCTTCCAGTTTAAGGGAAAGACTGCTCTGCCATTGGCAGTTTTCTGTTTCAGCTGCCAAGCACAGAGGCTTATTCTACACTTAACACTTTGTAAGTCAAGTCTCTTTCAGTCCAGTTGGATGGCAAACAGCGGGGAAGCCTCATAAGAGATTCTATTTTTCTAGATTGGAGGGCTTATTTGCCTTGCTTGCTTCTGAAGGAGGGGTGGAGATAGCCTTCTCATTGACTTTCCTGTTTCAGTTACTTAAAACATTCTACCCCCCAATCTCTTCTGTAAGTCAAATGTCTTTTGCCCCAGTTCTTTGGCAGATATTAGGGAGATGCTCGCACAAGAGGATTATGTTTGTTGGATTTGGACTCACCACTCCTTAATTTTTGCTAGAGTGTCAAGACAACTCTACCACTGACTGTTCCCCATCTCAAGCTGCTGACAGGAGAGATCCAATCAATTGCTCCTTTAGAAGAAATTTCTGCCTCCTATTACGGTAGCTGCCTGCTGGTTTTCTCTGTGATACAACATAGCTTCTGTGTTACTGATATAAATGAAGGCTTATTTATTTTTGCTGTGTATGGTCTAGAACAGGGAGGACAGCATATGTGGCACCTTCTTATTTAGGCTACTAAGGCAGCAAATGGGCACACTTTGACAAGCTAGACTACTAACTGTGATTACTAAGAGGACATCTTCCATTCTGATAACACATCCTCCCTCCCACAGCATGGCTCTGGGAAAGAGAAGGAAATAAGAAAGGGAGCAAGTAAGCTACTTGGAGCTTTATCTACACACTGAAGGTTTATCACATTGCCAAAGCTGAGTTTACTAAGTAAAGGCAGAGGTCTCCCTTGCTCGAAAACCAGTTGTATCTGACTCTAGGAGGTGGTGTTCATATCTGTTTACAGCCAAAGAGCCAATTGCTGTCTGTATTTGCAGATGTTTCCGTGATTATGTAACAAGCATTACTCGATGCCAGAGCACATGAAAAGCTGTTACCTTCTCTGCTGAAATGGTACATATTGATCTACTTGCAATTTCTTGCTCACTCCATCATGCAGCACTCGGGGCTTGAACTGCTGAACTTCCACCATTTCTTTCAGCCCCCCCCCTCTTTTCCATGCAAATGCAATAAAACCTCTGAAAGTTGACCACCCAAGAGACTGGAGGAAAGTGTAAACATATGGAGGTGGTCAAAATATATGGAACAACTGTACTGATATCTACACTATTTTTTTGGAAACATAAAAGATCAACCTTCTCCTTCAATATCAGCACTTTCAGTTCTTTCTTTTTTGCCATCATGACTCAATTAATACCAAAAACTTTCAGTCAACTTGCATAGAGAAAAGACAAAATAAAATAAAATCTGGTTCTTTCTCATACGACTGCTTCATAATTGTGCCTAAACATTTTTGTTACACTTCAAAACTGTGTTTTTCTTTCTTTTACAATGGTTACATCCATTGTTAATTGCACACTGTTAAATGTATGGCTTGCATGTGTCTGTGTTGTGCATGTACAGTAAAAAACCCGTATAACAATTTTAATTGGTTCCAATGGGTCAACTGTTGTATGAAAAAATCGCTGTACGATACATGTATTGTATAGAGATTCTCCCTATGGGATGATTCATACAACAATTTTCGCCATGGAAATGCATTCCTTTGACTAACAGCACAGGGATGCTTTTGCCCTGAGAAGTGCTTTCCCAGGGGTAAAGTGCTTCCCAGGGTAATAGCAACCCTGCGCCGTTAGCAAAATGGATTCTCGGTGGCCCCTCTGCTGTTTCCGCAAGGGGACCAGCGGGAATCCATTCCGCTAACAGTGTAGGGATGCCTTCGGCCGGAGAAGCACTTTACCCTTGGGAAAGGGCTTCTCCAGCCAAAGGCACCCCTGCACTGTTAGTGAAAGGGATTCCCACTGGTCCCCTTGTGGAAAGAGCAGGGGGACCAGCCAGAATCCTTTTTGCTAACAGCGTAGGGTGCCTTTGGCCGGAGAAGCACTTTCCTATGGGTATGAAAATTAGTCTATGAAAATTAGGCCAGCTTAAGGAGATGGTCAATGTAGGGAGGTGGTAAATTATGAAGGGTTTACTGTACTTACAAATATTTTTAAAAAACCTGAGAGCAAAATGGAACAGCAAGGGACAAATTGATCCAATTCTAGAGGCAAATATATGGATACAAAGAGGATTGGATGGTATTCATACATCCACAGATATTAAGCATAGAAAAAAGGCATGGAGGGGCACAGGAAAAGAAGACTGCCTAATATGAGATAGGTTGACTTAATAAAGGAAGTCGCAGCTATTAGTTTGCAAAACCTAAACCAAACTTATTGGAAAATATAATGTTGTTAGGTAAGGACATAGGAAGAGAGAATAACTTAACATGACATCCTGTTGGTTTGCAAGATCTGTGCAGAGCTGTTAATTATAAGACATTTGGAAGGTCATTAGGTCATAGTTTTACCACACATCAGAATAGATTTGATGGCACATAACATCTTTGGAGATAAAATTTAATTACTAAGTAATTGTATAGGGACAAAATGAATGGAATGGAGGCTATGATAGGAAACTTTTCAGAAGTAGGCAACCCCAATTGCCCTTAAGTTTAAAACAGATTAAATAAATTGAAAACCCAGTCTTGCTTATCTTAAAAGAGAATACCCTCCCCCCATTAAAAAAAATATTGGACAGAATCCAGGCTGAAGGGGCTGAAATATTGATCCTCACAAAAGGCCTTTCAAAAGGGGAGCCACTTTGTTATAAGATAGAACATGCATAGTACAGAGACTTGCAGTGTGAACTTCGGGAAATTAAAATTGTACACATTTGTAAGTAGGGGAAAAACTATTTGGAGTGAAAGGTCACAGAAACAGGCAAGTTTCCTTTAAAGATTAAAAATAAAGCAGAGTGGCTTTAAAATAATAGAGTGACAGTCCTCTCAAAAGAGGGAAACTTTGCTATGCATTTTCAGTAAATTAACATACAATTTTCCAAGACATAGTCAAAACATTCCCCCTTAACTTATAACACAAAGCAGTTGCATTTTATTTCAACACTTTCAACAAGCATTCTTGCAGGAATTTTGCCACTAACAGTCTCCTGTAAAAAAAATTTTTTTTGAATGTTTTAACAATTGACTTGTTTCAATAAATGAAGATATCAGGGATTCAGTGCTGTTTCTCAAACTACTTATAAAGCACCCATCAACTGACAAAGTGCTTTGTCAAGAAACACAGGATGCTGCTATTGAATAAACATGAAATAACTGAACAATCCTTTGCTACTATGTTGGGGAGCACTATCTGTGCCAAAGCTGATGTTTACTGAGTTTTCTGAGTTTTTCTCTACTTAAATGTTGCTTCAAAGGAATGTCTTATAGTGCCGTTTATATTTCCTATCTGTCATGCAGTTTTAAATGACTCAGAATTTGTTGCACACATGGGGTTATGAAGTCTAAGTGATCCCATCTGGCAAACAATGGAACAGTTGAATTTTACTGCAGAAAGTATTGCCTATCTGGGACTGGCAATGATGATGTGGGGGGGGGGCACACAAAAATGAGCTGAAGGAAAGATACATTGTTGTGCATAGAATTTGTGGATAACTAGTTGCATATTATGAATTAATATAGTTTAATTTTGTGCTGTCAAATCAAGTCAATTCTGACACATGGTGATCCTTTCCAGAGTTTTCTAGGTAAATACACAGAAGTAGTTTACTATTCCTTTCTCCTAGGGAAATGTGCAGTGTGCCCAAGGTCATGAAGGCTGGCTCTTCTCCAGTGATGCACTGCAGCAGGTTCTGTCAGGTTCTGCACAACCGGTAGCAGAAATTCCCCCAGGCCACGCCCACTTGGTTGGCCATGCTCACCTCCATGGCCCATAATGCAGGATGTTTGGTCATACCCACAGATTTGGCCAGCCCACAGAATAGGTAGTAAAAAAAATTGTAGTGCATCACTGCTCTTCTCCCTGGAGGCAAAGTGGGAAATTGAACTCCCAATCTCTGGCTCCATGGCCAGATACCTAAACCACTGAGCTATCCAGCCATTTTGTATGACAAGTTACATGTAAATAAAATGTTTTGCACAACAGTGAAAATACTACATACAGTATTACAATTCTTAATAAAATCAACACTTTGACAGTTTTTCTGTAACCTTTGAATCTGCAAGTAGCTAAACCTACCTATTTTGGTTTCTTCTGAGAAATGTGAGGTTAAAACATTATTATTTTTAAAGATTTCATGATAAGTAACTATTTTGTGGGACCCTGGAAGCATAACTGAAACAAATTATAACCATTGAAGCTTTGTTACATGCTTCCTTTCACTTCTCTGAGGATTCTGCCAAACCCACAAGCAATGCTTACTTGGATTTCACTGGTATCTTTTTAGAGAAAGATATTAACTTAATATATCTCTATAGTATCTGATTTATAAATAGACATAGACACTCCAACAAAGCATCAAGTTGCACAGAAGGAAATGAAGCAGCTGATGAAAAGTAAGTGAAGGAAGCCAGGGTAATCACCAGCTCTACTAAGAAGATACTTTCATTACATTTCTGACTTTTCTCTCCAGTCATCTCTCACTCGATATCAGCCAATCTATCAAACTGTACTTCAGCATGGGCAGAACTGTCAAGCTCTATCTTGTCAAAAAATTCTCATTTTTCTCTTGTCAAGCCAGTTCCATCCCAGTGTGATGCATTATTTTTTACTTACACTCAATCCCATGTATCTTCTTCCTGCACATTATGCAAATACACATATATTTATATATGCCTTCATTCAGATTGGTCCAGGTCCTTCCAGCTAATGCTTAGAGATCAAGATGGTATCTACTGGCCATTTAGCCATCATCCTCTAAGAGGAAAATAAGATACAGCTAGGCTTGAGTGGCAATTTTTCTCCCCCTCCCCCTCTTACTATCTTTCCATTCTAATTATGAATTTCTTTGCTACAGTCCTATAATGATGGGAACATTTTAAAAATCAGAAAAGTTAACTAACCAAAGGCAGAGATTAACTAAGAAAAACAGCTCAGCTGTATCTTGTTTTAACCCAAGAATCACATTTTAAAATTTTGATTTATATTCATATGTGCAAAACAATCCTTACTCTGGGATAAATTTCAGAACATCAAATAACAAAACAACACTGAATGTCCTCATTCTAGATGGAGGATTCTGGTTGTTGTAGTCCAGGAGATAACTTTCTCCAGCTTTGCTTTCTTATTCTTTATGTGCCACTATCTGGAATTTAACACATTAAGCTTTACATTCTTCTTTAGTCATTACATTCATATACTAGGTCCTGGCTTGATCATCAAAGCAATTTGCCAGCATGAGTTTCATTCCATAGCACAACAGGGATTGCATTAGCAAAGCCAACTGGGAATTGGGCTATTCATATTATGCTTCTACAGCATGTTCTATATCCATGTAGTAAATAATTGAAAGAATGTTTGACTACTGGGAGGCTTCTGCTGCAACCTGAGTCTTGGATATATTCCACAGGCTTCAGCGAGCTAAAAAAAATGTAACCAGCAAAATATAATTCATGAGCACTTTTTCTTTCACACATATCCAGTCATCTGCACGAAAGAAAGAGGATGGGTGGGTAAGATCTAATCATAAAGATCTGATCTTCATGACAAATTAAATCACATTTAATTTTTTTACATTAGTAATTGCAGTTGATAGAGTGCACATGAAAAAGTACAGTATGTGCTTCCAGTTCACTGAATTTCCACAATAAATTGTATTTGCTTGCATACTAAAACAGACAATAAAACTGCATTTGAAGAGAGAACTCAAAAAGATCCTTGTGCATACCTCAAAATCTTCCATAGATAGGGGACTGTCAATAAGTCCCACCCATCCTGACATTAGAGGAATCAGGAATACTATTCAATTCAGACTTTTCTTCTCAAAAAATTCACCTTTGTCAATCAAAGAGGGGGGGGGAGTGGAAGATGCATGGACTGATCTTAATATGTGCTCTATCCACTTAGTTCCTTGTATCTAAACAAATCTTTTCCCTTCTCTATCTACTACCCTTCATCTAAACCTACCAACTCCTACTAATACCTCAAATTTCAGTTCTCAACCTTCATCTGATTCCAGCACCACTATTGCACTACCAGGAGTCCCATCTTCTGCACCCCCCGATAGCATCTCTTTTTTCTTCCTTCTTCCCTCTTTCTCCATACCTCCTGACTCCATCAATTCCTGTCTCAATTTAGACTATTCTTGGGAACCCCCTTTAATCAAACCTATTAAGCATAGATATTCAAATGGGTCCATTTTGAATCAATTGTATACATTTTCTTTGCATAAAATATCTTAGTTGTTGAGGAAATCTCCAATTATATGCAATCCCTTGCTCCCTCAGTATCTTAGTCACGGGTTTCATTTTATATCTCCACGATCGTCAATCAATTGCTATGTCGTTATAAATTTCAACATCATTTCCACCACTTCTTAAAGCACCAGACCCAGTTTGTTTTATAAAAGCCATCACCCTCAATTCATCCACCAAATTTGCAAATTCAACCAAAACAACAGTATCTTCAATCACAAAATCCTTCCCCATTTTAAGATTATTGAGTCAATCTACTATTCTTATCTTTAGCTGGTCTGTCGTTTTTTTTCAACAGCTTTCTGATAACTATGTTCTACTTTCTCATCTGCTCTTCCATCATGTCAACCCTTTTTTCTTGCACCTTAACTTTGAACTTAATCTCTTTTTCCTCCTCATGTAACATTTTCATATCCAATTGCATCAAATTCATATCTGATTGCACTGAAACATTTTTTTCAAATTTCTGAACATTAGCAATAGCTTGCTTAGAAAAATCAGAAAACATTGTTGTAAAATTCTTCTGACTTTCTAAAATCTCCTCTTTATCTTTTGTTCTAGATTCCTTTACCTCCTGCTGAACCTTCAAAATATCCATCTTATCCTGCAATTTTACTTCTTCCATATTATCCAATCTTTTCATCAACTTTCCCAATTCAGTTATAATGTGCTATTCATCCAATGGCACTTGGGATGTAGTAGGTGTTGATTTATCTTTAGAATCTTTCTTCTCTTTCTCCTTCTCCAATTTCTTGTACTTCACCACCTCTTCCTCCTCCTTCTTTTTTCCATGTTTGCCATGATTTTTTTTCAAGATTTTCAGTCAAAGTTCTCAATCAACATTCTCAGTCCACCGTTCAAAGTCCTTTTAAGTCTTTATAAACCAACTCCAAAAATTAATTGTGTCCAAAGAAAATTATATCCAATTATGTTTAACTATAGTCCAATTAACTCCAACCAACTAATTGTGTCCAAATTTATAGTTCTGATTTATTATCCAAATGTTTTTATCCAAATGTCCAATTTTTTTCAATCCATCAATTTTGCGATTATACTCCAAAATTAAGTTTGTCCAATTAATTCATTCAAATCATTTTAAATCAATTAATCCCAATCAATTTATTAATCACTGTTTAATTTTCTTTATCTTCTTTATCTTATTTTTTCTTTTCTTTAAGGAGGGGGGAAACCAAATTTTCAAGGGTATCCAGACGAAGGGTATCCAGAAAATTAAAAACAAAAAATACCTACTTTCCTTTGGAGATCTTTTTTAAAAAAAAGAATGAGAGAAAAAAGTTTTGTAATCCAAATGAATAAAGATAATAATGTAAAACCCAGATCAAAGTCAAAATTAATTTTTGTAATCCACAATAACAGTCACATCTTCAGCGGTGGCATCCCCCAACTCCTTTTGCAGCTGCCACACTCCAAAGACTTCAGTCCTTTCTCACTTCTCTGTACCACATTCTACATTCTGCAAAACTTTCTGCAACCCTCCAAACACTGTTCTCCACCATCCACAAATAAATCCAACTGAAATGACCTCTCAACCAACAAAAACAACCATTCCACTTTTCCCTCTTTCTCCATCTTCTTCCTTCTTAAGTTTCATTTTCTCCAGCTCTGGCTGCCATTATGCCCTCATCTTTTGCCTTCCCACTGCCTCCTTTTTCTTCCTTTCCCACTCACTCACCACCACCACACCTCGGCTCCTTGCTCTTCCTTACTCTCTTTGCTCTACTGCTGTCACTGCTCCAAATTTCAATTGTATTTTGCCATTAAATTAGGTGATGTCCCATTCTTGGTGCTCCATCTGGTTCAGCTCAGCTCGGCTCGGCTTGGCACTAAATCACACGTCTCGCTTTGTCCGCCAATTACCTGGACTCCGGCACTCATGTCGGGACTGCCAACCGTCCACACAGTCACCAAATCTTCAGAAACATTTTAAACTCATTAAGGTTATTTTTAAAAAGTTCAGTCTCATTCATCCTCCTTTCAAAGATAGTGAGAGTGAGACAAAACTTCCTCAATCATCAGCCATCTTGGCCACGCACCCACCGTATATGGTTTTTAAATTTTTTTTTCCACTGCTTTATTGCCTGTATAATGTCTTGAGGTACTTTGATATTGGGTGGAAAATAAATATTTTAATACAATAAGTGAAAAAATAAATCCTTGCTTCTGAGTAGGTAGGAAAATATATAATTTTTGGCTTACCTGAAAAGAACAGAAAATAAGAAGAAATGTTGTGTTTGGCACCTTAAAAATAGAGTGGTATATTTCAATGTGAGCTTTCATGGGTTCAGTCTGTTTCCTCAGACTTGATCTGTGAAGCTGACATTGAAATATAACAGTCTTCAAGATGCCACTATGTCTTTGTTTGCTTATTTATTGTTTTATGGTTTCATTTATGTCCAATTTACTTTACACAGTACATTGAAAACTTGAACAATGAGAGTTGCTAGTTCCTAGCTGTATCTTTAAAATGCTGTGCTGCTTGAACCTTGGTGCATGGAGCAAAAAGGCAATGGTTTTTCATGTATTTGTATTAGAAATTATACTTAACCTCTTATGTCACAGATTCTTATAATCTCTTTGGGTAATTTTTTTTGAGAAATATAGAGGTTCATGGTGTCACTACTCTCCCGCCTGTCGGCAGACCTGTTACCTCCTTTCAGCAGCTTGCTGGATCCAGGATGAGAAGCAATGTTCCTTCTTCAAGATAACAGCCCCATGGATTTAACAAAAGAGTTAAATTCCTCCTTTCAATAAAGGCCCTTTTGTTCCAATTCCCCTTTCTCAATCTGCCCCATTAGCAATAGGGGTAAAAAGAGAGTGCTTGACAAATCAAGTCCGTTTTCTTTGTTTATTGGAAAAATAGCAAAGTCCAGAAAATGCAGAAAATGAAAAATAGCTACTAACTAGTCTAAATTAAAGCTAAGACATTTCTTCCCTAAGAAAAGTAATTAAAAAAGCAATTAACTAACACTTGCCTAAGGTAAAGTATGGTGGTCTGTGCCACCCCATACAAGATGGTATGGATCGAGGCCCATCGAGATGACAAACGATACGGGTCCTCATAGCACTGGAGAATGGACTCCTTTCTTACGAAATTGGGTAGGTTTTTATACATGTTCTTATGGGGAAACGTCCTAGAGAAGTCTTAATTGACCACTCAAAGTGACAGTTCCCTTGTGTAGATCAAAGATAGCAGGTGGCTGGCTATCTCTGTTCCCATCTTACTTCCTGAGAGTGGACCATCTCTTGGTTCCATTCCCAGACCTCAGCCTTGGGAAAAGAACAAGAGGTGCTTTCCCAGACACTGAGTAAAATGGTGGAGTGTGCTTTTTAAAATGGCTTCACTTAGGCTAAGTGAAATAAATCATAGAATGAAAATAAAAGCAGTGCTAACATATTAGCTAAAATCCTACTAAAGTAACAAGTAATTAACATAAAATGATATCATCCCACATGGAATCACGACACATGAATGTACATACAGACTGGATTGTGAGTAGGTAAATATGCTCAAGGTACTGGCAGTCTATATTTTGAAGTGCTGTTGGAAGTGAGCATTCCTCAAATTTTGTCTAAGAGATGGTGTTATATGCACAGTGCATGATGAATAATGGTCCTACAGAAACATGGACAAAATTATTTGGAAAAGGTGCTTTGGGCAGTTCTTTCAACTCAGTTAGATATATGATCTGTGCCAAGACACTCAATACTTGGAAGCAATAGAGTAGATTCTAAAACAAAAATAATCCATGTCAGGCAGAAGGACATAATCATTCAGGCAGTTGCCAGAAGTACTGCTGGGGTAATGTGTCCATTAATTCATCAAGACCTCTTGGCAAACTGAATAGAACGAATTGTTGGCAAAAATGGGATTTGCAAATAAAAGAATAAAACAAATATATGTAAAAGTGCAGGCAGCAGTGATGTTTTTGATGTAAATAACAAAAGACACAAGATGAAGGTGTGGGTTTCCATGGGATAAATGCACACCTATAAGAAGTCCTAATTAAACTGCTATAGTAATAAATGTTCCTTGTTACTGTCCTTACTCAAGGGGATGTGATCTGCAATAATGGAAACAGTATTTGAAAGAACAGTGAATGATTTAAAAAAGGGTTGCTGCCAAAAAAATATGAAATACCAGATGCAGACTAATGATAACTTCCTTATTAGAATGTAAAATGACATGAGTATAATGGAAGAAGTGATATTCAGTTGTATGATAAACTGTGGACATTGATTAATTTTTTGCAGTGGGTGTGTATTATTTATCACAGCTGTTACTTTGCCCTTCATGTGTATAAGAATAATATGCATAGACCTGGACTCCAACTTGCAGAACAATAATGATCTGATGGAAGTCAGCCTAAAGCAGGAGTTCTCAACATTTTGAAGCCATGGGTTAACGTCATGCTCCCTCAGACAGCTTCAGGGGCCGGACAGCCATTTTGCCCTTCCTCCACCACATGGCATTTCCTGGTGTGGTGGAGGTACTGGTGGGCCACATGAAGCCATGCAATTTAGAGAGAAAGTGACTCCAGTGAGCTTATTGTTGTGTTTTACTCAAATTTTCTTCACTCCATCAAATGAATATGACAGGAAGTTTCAGAAACATCCAAAGTCTATTTTGAGGTAAAGGAGGAAAAATGGGATGGGTTCCTTTGTTAAAAATATTTTTATACAGATATACAAAGAAAGTTTTTTTAAAAAGTAGACATTACAGTAGTTGCAAACAAAGGGCATTGCAAGCGCGGCGCCAAAATGGCCGCCGTGCCCTTTGCGGGCCCCCCCCCACAGGACAGAGAATCCGGGTAGTTAGGGGCGTGGCCAGCTCCCTTATAAAAGGGGTGGCCACGAGGCAGCCGCGCTGCCATTTTGCCTCAGCGACGGAGCGGAGAAGTTTTTTCCCCTGCGCCTCCGTCGCTCGTTGGTATTGCCGGGAAGCCTTTTGGGTCGATTTTGCTTAGCTAGCTTCCCTTTTTTGCTCGAGATGCCTTCCAAAAAGAAGGCTGCTGCGAATTCAGCCCGGGCTGTTAGGAGGCGCAACCCAGGTCGGAGGACCGTGGTGCCGCCTCCTCAACAGCCACCTTTGCCATCCCCGGCCGGGGCTAGTGGCTTGGGGTCTATCGCCCCTTGGCCCGTTCAAAGTGCGGGCGCGGAGGGCGCTCCGGCCCGCGGCACGCGAGCGGTGGACACCGCTCCTCCTTCCGCCCAACCCGTTGGGCCGACTACTTTTGGGCCGCAGCCTCTCCCGGGGCCCTCTAGCCTTGGGGGGTGGCCCGGTGCCCCGCCTTGGCAGGTTTCCTCACCAGCCCTACCGGGCTTCGGCCCTGGCCAATGGCCATATATGGGCCATGGGGTGCAGGGAACTGTCCCCATGCAAGGGTCAGGTGGGCCGGCCGGCTCTTTACCCATGGTTAATGTAGACACCTTACTGGCCCGTATTGCGGCCTTAGAGGCGTCTTTGGCCCGGGCCAGTCAGGCAGGTGCCCCTTTCGGGGTACCTTTTGAGGCGCTATCGGCAGCAGGACAACGGCCGGCGGGGAGGGTTGAGCTGCTGCAGGCGGGTGGCGCGGCTCAGGCCACTGCCTCGCAGCTCCCCAGCCAGCAACCTGGCGCGGGTCAAGCCCCGGTGATGAGCTCTACATCGGTCGTGAGCTCCGACGCCCCCAGTGGGCCGGAACCCCCGTTGGGGGCGGCCCGCGGGGGTGCAGCATGTGAGTATATGGTGCAAACGAGTACATCCACACACATTCCCAATATAGGGGGGACCTTTCAGTGGCCTTGGCCTCGCGCGGGTGGTGCAGGGGCTACGCCGCTGGCGACCCACCCGGCGACAACTACTGCCACCGTGCCCGCTGGGGTGGGCCTTGGTTCTTACACTGCTGGGAACGTACTTGGGGTGGCAGGGTTAACTCAGGCCCCTTTGGGTAGGCCAGCTATCCCCTTTTCGGCTTTGCCGACGGCAGGGTATTCCTTGCCATTGGGTGATCACTTGGCTCAGGCTACCAGAGAAAAGATATGGCGAGGGGAGTACGTGGATATCTTCTCACTCCTGAACAGAGAGCCCACTAAGGAAGAAAGGGAGGGTCAGGATGAGAAGGACAAGGAGCAGGCACGCCGCCGTAAGCCGCCGCGTACCTGGGCTAACTGGCTCCCTGCTTATTTGATATACATGGCGGTGTATTTGAGGGCGCGGCCGGATCTAGCTATTCCCATGGTCCAATATTTGGACAACATATACAGGGCGATGGTAGATTTCCCGGGCCCCTCATGGCTAGCATATGATGAGGAATTCCGTATGAGGATTCCCCTGCACCCCGAGATGAGATGGGATGAGCCGTGCCAGAGACTGTGGCTCTTGTATATGACACCCACACGTCCTGCCCCGGGGGATAGATACCATTGTGGACATGCGGTCCAGCGAGCAGCTCCAGCGCAGGTTACCCGCCAAATGGCGGGGCAGGGGGTTCCAGCCCGCCTGCTGTGCTGGACTTTCTCGTCCAATGGTTCCTGCAGTCGGAAGAACTGCAGGTATAAGCACGAGTGTCCCACATGTTCTGGTCCCCATGCAGCCTCTGCTTGTCCCAAGCCTGGGGGGGTGCGAGGCAGAGGGAGGGGTGGACAGTGGGCTGGCAAGCCTGCCACGGATGGAACTAGTTCTCCGAAAGGCCCCCTCCCCAATTAAGGTGGACATGCTGGAGCGCTGGCTCGCATCGTACCCAAGGGGAGAGGACAGGGAGTATCTCATCCAAGGTTTTAAGCAGGGATTTCGTATCCCTTTTATGGGTGATAGATCCCCTCAGGATGCTCCCAACCTTTTATCCCTCAGAGGAAGGGAGGAGGTAGCCGAGGCCAGCATTAAAAAG
Organism: Bradypodion pumilum; assembly: GCA_035047305.1. Classification (NCBI taxonomy): domain Eukaryota; kingdom Metazoa; phylum Chordata; class Lepidosauria; order Squamata; family Chamaeleonidae; genus Bradypodion; species Bradypodion pumilum. Next base: position 209,038,002 of record JAWDJD010000004.1, on the reverse strand, counting down.
GAGTTAGACGCGGGCAGGGTCGCCGGACCTTTTCCCGCACCCCCTTTTCCCAACCTTAAGGTTTCACCATTGGGTTTGGTTCCTAAAAAGTCCCTAGGTGAGTTTCGCCTTATTCATCATTTGTCCTACCCAGCCGGCCGATCGGTCAACGATGCGATACCTGATGACCTTTGTTCGGTCAGGTATACATCGTTCGACCATGCGCTGCGCATGGTGCGCTCGTGTGGCCCGGGTGCCTTGCTGGCCAAGTGCGACATTAAGTCAGCTTTTCGCCTCTTGCCGGTGCACCCGGGCGACTTTGAATTGCTGGGTTTTAAGTTTAGAGGGGAGTATTATTTTGATAAGGCCATGCCTTTTGGCTGCTCCATATCATGCTCGGCTTTCGAGCGTTTTAGTACCTTCCTAGAGTGGGCTTTCGTCCGCAGGTCAGGGACCCGGTCTGTAGCCCATTACCTGGATGACTTTTTATTCGGGGGTGAACGGGGCTGGGACACGTGTGCACGTCTCCTCAATACATTTCAGACGCTAATGCAGGAACTGGGTGTCCCTTTAGCGCCCGAAAAGACCGAGGGCCCGTCGACCAAACTAGTATTCCTGGGGGTTGAGATTGATACAGTAGTACAGGCTTCTAGGTTACCGGGTGATAAGGTGTCCAGGATAGTGACCCTTATCTCGGAATTGCTGGCTAAGCGTAAGGCATCCCTGAGGGAACTGCAGGTGCTACATGGGCACCTCAATTTTGCCTGCAGGGTGGTCGCACCGGGCAGGGCTTTCGCCCGGCGCTTATGCGACGCCATGGCAGGGTTATCCAGGCCCCACCACAGAGTCAGGCTTACCCGGGGTATCAGGGCAGACATGTTTGTCTGGTTGCAATTCCTGAGGGAGTTTAATGGGGTCTCATTTTGGAGGTCTGACCTCCTGGCATCCCCCAATTTCCAGATCCAGTCTGATGCCTCAGGATCCCTGGGTTATGGGATGTACTTCAATGGGAAGTGGGCCTATGGTGGGTGGCCACCGGCATGGGCAGGCACAGGTCGCCTGCGGGATCTCACATACCTGGAATTTTTTCCCATTCTGGGGGCTTTGATGCTATGGGGCGAACAGTGGGCTAATTCGGTGGTGCATTTCTGGTGCGACAATGCTGCCGTTGTGCACATTGTCAATGCACAGACTTCTAAATCGCCCAGGGTCATGGATCTAGTGCGCCATTTTGTGCTGCGCTGCCTGCGCCTCAACGTCTTGTTCAGGGCCAGGCATGTCCCAGGGGTTAATAACGATATTGCTGACGCTTTGTCCCGCCTGCAGATCTCCCGGTTCCGCGCCTTGGCCCCGGATGCGGAGGAATTTCCCTCGCCACTCCCGGACGAGATGTGGACTATTGGCAAGGAGAGGTGAACCGGGCGATTGGCCTGTCACTAGCGCCACGCACGCGTAAGGCGTATCAACAAGCATTCAATTTGTATAGGGCTTTTGCTACTCGATTTCAATGGCCAGAGACCTGGCCCATCCCGGTGGACCATGTTCTGCGGTTCATGGTTCACCTGCATGCACAGGGCCTTGCACCTCGCACCATAGCATCCAAGCTCTCGGCGTTGGCTTTTATGGCCAAAGTAGGGGGTCATGTGGATACCACCTCTGACTTCCGTGTGAGACACGTTTTGGAGGGGTGGGTGCGCGAGCGCGGGCGTTGCCCGGATGACCGGCACCCTATTTCCCCAGGGGTTCTTACCCAGTTGGCCCGGGGCTGGCCAGGCCTCTGTTTTGATCATTATGAGGCAGCCCTTTTTCATGCAGCCACAACGGTGGCATTTTTTGGAGCGCTCCGCATCAGCGAACTCGTGATGCTGTCTAAGGCGGATGCAAGTGGTAGGGCACTGGAACTCGGAGATGTATATGTTGCCAAAGACTGGGCCCAGTTGAGGATTCGCTCCTCCAAAACAGATCAGCATGGCGTAGGCAGTGGAGTAAGACTGCTACGGTGTTCTTTGGCAGACATCTGTCCGGTTGGTGCCCTACAGGAATACCTGGCACTGCGTGGCTGGCACCACGGCCCGTTTTTCTGTCACCAAGATGGGTCTCCCCTTACTAAATTTCAGTTTTGGAAGGTGACAGCCAGAGCCCTCACCAGGGTGGGACTACCAGGTGCCCGTTATGGCACACATTCGTTCCGTATTGGCGCAGCCTCTACAGCAGCTGCTTTTGGGTACTCTGGGGCTGACATACGTAGCATGGGGAGGTGGGGCTCACAATGTTTTCAGTTTTATGTGCGCCCACTCCCGCCATGAGTACCAATCCAGTCACCTTACCTTCCTTTTTCTCAATTTTCTTACAGACCCTGGGTGTCGTATTACACCGGTGACAGTATGGCTGGTGGGCCACAGCTATGTGCTCAGGGCAGCGCGTTACGCTGCGGCGACAGAGTGGGGACCCCGACTGGGACTGGGTGACCACGCCAGTCTCTCATGGCACGGTAAGCCTGGGATGTTATGGCGGGAGCTGCGGCCTTTCCTTTTTTCTGGCCTGGGGGCTGACCCGCCTGACATTCTAATCATCCACTTGGGGGGCAATGATTTGGGCCAGGTCACCGGCTTATCGCTCCAGCATGCGATTTGCGAGGACCTCGCCTACTTGCATTATGTCTGGCCTGCCACAGCCCTGGTTTGGTCGGACATTGTTCCGCGCCACTCTTACAGAGGGGGCGTTAACCTCCTGGCCCTTGACCGAGCTAGGCGCGCGGTCAATAAGGCAGTGGCGCGGTTTCTCACCACCAGGGCTTGGGGACGGGTTAGTCATCACCCCGATATTAGTCTACAAAATTGTGACTTGTATGCAGGGGATGGGGTCCATCTGTCGCGAGGAGGTATGGACCTCCTGTTGGGTGACTGGCGAGCAGGCCTGTTGACCGAGCTGACGGTCTGGGGGGGGGGCGTCAGGTCTTCTGTGAAGCCCCTCCGTGTGGCGGGTAGCACTGGTAAGGTAAACAGTATGACCCACAAGTATCCGGCAGGTTCGCAATTGACTGGACAACACTAGACAGGAATAAAGTAGTTAAACGTTGTCCGGTCAACGACGAATCAGGCGATGGGGTGATGATGATTGCTAACCAGCATGCATCACCCCTGTGATTTCACGGATACGCGTCAGAGGGTGGGGTCATGAGTTAGTTATTGACTACGGTCAACAATTTGTTTGTTGTTGACAAACAAATTGATACAATTTGATACATTGTAACCAATTGCCGTTGGCAATTTTGGGGTGGTACCTTACCAGTGTTACTTCGGCCTGCTTGCCTTAGGAATTATGATTGGTCGTTTTACCAATACAAATTTATAATTCGGACTAGGGCATTGAATCAATAAATGTGGCCCTTTGCTGTTATCCACTTTCAATGTTGTCTGTGTCCGTTATTGGGGGGGTGCGCCTGCAATGCAAGCGCGGCGCCAAAATGGCCGCCGCGCCCTTTGCGGGCCCCCCCCCACAGGACAGAGAATCCGGGTAGTTAGGGGCGTGGCCAGCTCCCTTATAAAAGGGGTGGCCACGAGGCAGCCGCGCTGCCATTTTGCCTCAGCGACGGAGCGGAGAAGTTTTTTCCCCTCCACCCCCTCCCTAGTTAACAGTGTGATTATGGTCGCTTCGGGGCCGGGTGGGAATTTTTGGTTGGGACCCATATTGGCTTCGGGTCCTGGCTTTTTTGCCCATCCCACACTGTTGCTATGGTTTGATATAGGGGTCTTTCTTCGTTCCTACTGTTGACTTTGGTCACATGGGCGGGTAGCACTGGTAAGGTAAACAGTATGACCCACAAGTATCCGGCAGGTTCGCAATTGACTGGACAACACTAGACAGGAATAAAGTAGTTAAACGTTGTCCGGTCAACGACGAATCAGGCGATGGGGTGATAATGATTGCTAACCAGCATGCATCACCCCTGTGATTTCACGGATACGCGTCAGAGGGTGGGGTCATGAGTTAGTTATTGACTACGGTCAACAATTTGTTTGTTGTTAACAAACAAATTGATACAATTTGATACATTGTAACCAATTGCCGTTGGCAATTTTGGGGTGGTACCTTACCAGTGTTACTTCGGCCTGCTTGCCTTAGGAATTATGATTGGTCGTTTTACCAATACAAATTTATAATTCGGACTAGGGCATTGAATCAATAAATGTGGCCCTTTGCTGTTATCCACTTTCAATGTTGTCTGTGTCCGTTATTGGGGGGGTGCGCCTGCAATGGATGCATGCAGGAAGTGAGGAGATACTTTTGTATAATTTTATTTTCTTTCATTCTCATCCTCCCCAATACGCCTTGGTTTTCCTCATTTTTTTTGAAAGAAAGGAAATTTGGGACAATCTTTACCTATAAAGAGGGATGTTAACCATTGGAACCGGCAAAAGCTTCCGCACCTGTCCCTACTATCCTCTACCGAACCGCCCTCACTTGTCTTTACCTCGCCCGACCATCACCGCAAGGGTCCAGTCAGCGAGAGTGGGGCAGCCGCCCCACAAAGTCAAACAAAAAATAAAACTATGTTTCCCAGCCTCCTTCGTGCCGCACCACCCCTCAGCCATTGAGGCTGAAGGGCGCAAGCGTGGAGGAGGCTGGGCAGCCGGCGCGGCAGTTTAAAAAAACGCACCGGGGAAAGGCCCAACCCAACCCGTTGCCAAAAAAAGGAAGTGGGGTGGGAGAGAGGGACTGGGGGGAGGAACAGCCCCGGTAACCCCACTGCCCACCACCCACCACTACTTTGCCCCCTCCCTGCTTCCCTTCCCTTTTGCCGGCTGTCCCGTTCCCCCCGGCGTGGCCTTCTTCACTGAAACGAGCACTGGACTGCCCTCCATCCCTGCTGGCATCGAAGCCTCAATGCCCGCAGGGACAAAGGCCAGGCCAGTGCACGTACCAATGGAGAAGGCCGTGCCTGGGGGAATGGGCCAGCCACCAAAAAGTAAGGGAACCGGTCCGGAAACCACACTGCCCCCCTGCCCAGCCCCCCAGCCCCCAGTCCCTGTTTACCCCCCCTTTGCCTTTTGGTGGCTGCCCCTTTCCCCAGTGCAGCCACCTACTTGCTTTCAATGGGGGTGGGGGCAAAGTCCCCTGCCCCCCGCTTGAAAGCAAACCAATTCCCCGGTAAGCAAATACAGTAAATGGAGTTCCGGTCTCTGTCTTTACTTCCTGAGGAAGTTTTTCACTTTCAACGGGAATGGGGGGAAGCGAAGGCACTGGTGCCTTCACCACCCCACCACATGTTGAAAGCAAACCAATTCCCCAGGAAGCAAAGACAGTGACCAGAGCCCCGTTTGCTGTCTTTGCTTACCAGGGAATCCCCCACCACCACCGCCACCACCGGGGTCCCCATGGCCTGGCCAGCAAAGCCAGGCCATGGGAACCCCACCACCGACATCGCTGCTGCTGCCGTGGTTACCGTGGCCTGGCCAGCAAGGCCAGGCCACAGGAAACCCTCCTCCCCCCACAAACCACGAACCCACACACCCACACACACCACAGGAAACCCTTCCCCCCACCCCACCCACCCAGACACTCACACACATGCACACCGCGGGAATCCCTCCCCCACCCCACACACTCACACACACCGTGGGAACCACCCCCACCCCCCACTCCACACACACTGCAGGAAACCCTCCGCCCCCCCCCCCCCCACACACACACACAACACACACCATGGGAAACCCTCCTACTGTACCTAATCTGGCACTGGTCCAAAGTTCAATTTCAAAGTCATAATATTTTTGTCTAAGCTTCTCCTATTTTTAGAATTGCTTCGTAGAATGTCAGTTTTCTCTGCTGCACAATAACATAGTTACACTATAACTGCAGCTATACTCACCTTATTAATATTAAACCCTACAGTATTTGACACAATCACTTTCAACTGACTTATTAAAAGTTGTTTACAAGATGAAATACTTTTCTATTGTGAGGGAAAGAAAATGAGGCTAAAGAGAAAAAATTATGTGAATAGCCTGTAGCAGCTCCAAGAACAGAAAAGAGTGGTCAGATTGCCCTGTGACAAGCACAGCACCTGTTGAATTAAATGGGAGCTTGATCCATGGCATTGTAATATACAGTTTTTTGTATTACAGTTTTTTGTATTACAGATAACTTCTGTAATATGCCTTCTACAAAATCCTATTTCAAGGTCAATTGCAATACTGCCCTTTAGCAACATGTTAGTTTCAAACATCTGAGAGGAAGAGAGGGAAACACCAATTTATATAAGCCATGGATAGGAAACCACAAGCAGGAAAGCAAGGGGGTGTTTGGCTTGTTAGCTAAGGCCCACTTGGCAAACAGATGCAAGTGCTTCCTTATCTCCCTGTCTCCAGCAGTTTTCAGGAGAAGGAGTTTGGAGAAGAGGCCTCAAAATAGTAGGGAAGAGATTTGGATTTTTCTCACTTGACTTCCATTAGTTGTGGAGATCCCAAAGCTAGGAGAGGTTTGTGTGTCTTACTGAGCTCTAGGGTACTGGTTTTCAGGCTCCCTCTTGGAAAGTATTGAGTTCTTGAATCTTCTCGGGGATTCATGAATGTTAGCTATGATTCCTTTAATAGCAGCTTACCCATCATTCCTCTTCTTCCCTTGTAGTCACAAGGGAGTGTTCTGTCCTATGATATCTTGGAGTCCATATAGCACAAGAGGCAAGGACAGCAAACCTTACTAGTGCTCTTATAGCTGTCTTTTTGCAACATCACTGCCTTCTGAATATTTCTTCCCATGCTCAGGGATCTGTTAGCAGACAAATGATTGTGGAACTCAATGTTCATGAGGTGCAAAATGTTGTGTCACTTTCAGCCTGGACTGTTCCTCATCCTATCTCCAGACTTGGCACTGTTGTTATCATTGTGTTGCATTTTATTACATTATCATTTTTATAAGGACCTGACCCACATGTAAATATTATTGCCAGTTGACTTTCAACACCAGCTGGGTAAGGATGATGAGTCAGTGCCAGTTGGGATCTTGCAAGAAGTCATTGTTCCGTCACTTTACCCATCTTGCTGAAGAGCAACTGACAACCAGCTGTGTACTGAGTGACAATAGAACTGGGTTGTAATTTAATTTAATTTAATTTTTAAATTTATATGCTGCCCAATCAGGAGAACCCGACTCAGGGTGGCGTACACAGTTAAAAATGTATAAAAACAGATTTTAAAATCTCAAATCGCCGACTCACTTCCTCACCCTACTACCCCCCACCCCAATTAAAAGAATAAAAAGAAATAAAAGGGAATGGGGGGGATTCAACAACACAAAGGGAGGGATATTAAATAAGCTCTAACTGTGGATGAGCCAAAAGGCTGGAGCCATATTTCCATTAAGGCCCCACACCTGCCCTGCCAGCCAGGTTTTCAGATTTTTCCTGAAGGGCAGCAGTTCTGTCTGTAGCCCCAATTCTGTTAGAAGGAGGTTCCAGACAGCTAGTGTGGACATGGAGAAGGCCCTTCTTCATGTGCCAGAGAGGTGAGCTCCTCTAGCTGAAGGCACAACTAGGGAGCCCCTCTGTTCTGCTCTGATTGGATGGGCCGAAACTCTCTGGACGATGCGGTCTCTGAAGTATCCTGGCCCACTGCCATATAGGGCTTTAAAGGTCAAAATAAGCACCTTGAATTGCAAACTGGTAGCGAGTGCAGCTCCCGGAGTAGTGGGGAGTCATGGGCATAATGTCCACATCCCATCACCACTCATTCAGCTGCATTCTGAACCAGCTGTAGCCTCCGAATGGTCATTAAGGGCAGCCCCATGTAGAGTGCATTTCAGTAATCTAGTGTGGAGGTGATCAGAGCATGAGTGAGCAGGAGGTGACCAGAGCATGAGTGGTGAATTACTCGAAGTTGAGTAAAAGCCCTCCTGGTCATGTCCACCACCTGCTCTTCTAGCAGCAGTCGCGAGTCCAGGAAGACCCCCACGTTGCACACTGGGTCTGTCTGGAGCAAGACTGCCCCATCCAAGACTAGAGGTGGTAGCTCACTGGATAACCCCTGACCCCCAACCCGAAGCCACTAGGTCTTGAACGTCCTTAGCAACCATAGAGAAATTACAGAAGAGACAGAGAGGACGTGAAACACAAGAGTGATATTGCATTTATGACTCTGCATGTGCTCTTAAGCAGAGCTGCTGCTGAGGAGAGCCAAACAAAGGAAGTGAGCACTGGTAAGTTTTGCAGTTGGAGTAGAGCTGCTTTAGAGGCCTCTACTAATTTAAATTGATAATTGAAACTGCTGAGAGCCACCTCTGTTCAAACAGAGGAAGCAGTTTGAAGCTTCCAGAAGCAGGGGGCAGGGCCACACCAGGCCCTTCCCTGAACTGTGACTCATAGGGGCGGAGCCACACTAGCCTTTAAAAGCTCTGAGCTCTTTCAGAGTCAGCCATTTTGACTCTGCATGTGCTCTTAAGCAGAGCTGCTGCTGAGGAGAGCCAAACAAAGGAAGTGAGCACTGGTAAGTTTTGCAGTTGGAGTAGAGCTGCTTTAGAGGCCTCTACTAATTTAAATTGATAATTGAAACTGCTGAGAGCCACCTCTGTTCAAACAGAGGAAGCAGTTTGAAGCTTCCAGAAGAAGGGAGGCAGGGCCACACCAGGCCCTTCCCTGAACTGTGACTCATAGGGGCGGAGCCACACTAGCCTTTAAAAGCTCTGAGCTCTTTCAGAGTCAGCCATTTTGACTCTGCATGTGCTCTTAAGCAGAGCTGCTGCTGAGGAGAGCCAAACAAAGGAAGTGAGCACTGGTAAGTTTTGCAGTTGGAGTAGAGCTGCTTTAGAGGCCTCTACTAATTTAAATTGATAATTGAAACTGCTGAGAGCCACCTCTGTTCAAACAGAGGAAGCAGTTTGAAGCTTCCAGAAGCAGGGGGGCAGGGCCACACCAGGCCCTTCCCTGAACTGTGACTCATAGGGGCGGAGCCACACTAGCCTTTAAAAGCTCTGAGCTCTTTCAGAGTCAGCCATTTTGACTCTGCATGTGCTCTTAAGCAGAGCTGCTGCTGAGGAGAGCCAAACAAAGGAAGTGAGCACTGGTAAGTTTTGCAGTTGGAGTAGAGCTGCTTTAGAGGCCTCCACTAATTTAAATTGATAATTGAAACTGCTGAGAGCCACCTCTGTTCAAACAGAGGAAGCAGTTTGAAGCTTCCAGAAGCAGGGGGGCAGGGCCACACCAGGCCCTTCCCTGAACTGTGACTCATAGGGGCGGAGCCACACTAGCCTTTAAAAGCTCTGAGCTCTTTCAGAGTCAGCCATTTTGACTCTGCATGTGCTCTTAAGCAGAGCTGCTGCTGAGGAGAGCCAAACAAAGGAAGTGAGCACTGGTAAGTTTTGCAGTTGGAGTAGAGCTGCTTTAGAGGCCTCTACTAATTTAAATTGATAATTGAAACTGCTGAGAGCCACCTCTGTTCAAACAGAGGAAGCAGTTTGAAGCTTCCAGAAGCAGGGGGCAGGGCCACACCAGGCCCTTCCCTGAACTGTGACTCATAGGGGCGGAGCCACACTAGCCTTTAAAAGCTCTGAGCTCTTTCAGAGTCAGCCATTTTGACTCTGCATGTGCTCTTAAGCAGAGCTGCTGCTGAGGAGAGCCAAACAAAGGAAGTGAGCACTGGTAAGTTTTGCAGTTGGAGTAGAGCTGCTTTAGAGGCCTCTACTAATTTAAATTGATAATTGAAACTGCTGAGAGCCACCTCTGTTCAAACAGAGGAAGCAGTTTGAAGCTTCCAGAAGAAGGGAGGCAGGGCCACACCAGGCCCTTCCCTGAACTGTGACTCATAGGGGCGGAGCCACACTAGCCTTTAAAAGCTCTGAGCTCTTTCAGAGTCAGCCATTTGGACTCTGCATGTGCTCTTAAGCAGAGCTGCTGCTGAGGAGAGCCAAAGAAAGGAAGTGAGCACTGGTAAGTTTTGCAGTTGGAGTAGAGCTGCTTTAGAGGCCTCCACTAATTTAAATTGATAATTGAAACTGCTGAGAGCCACCTCTGTTCAAACAGAGGAAGCAGTTTGAAGCTTCCAGAAGCAGGGGGGCAGGGCCACACCAGGCCCTTCCCTGAACTGTGACTCATAGGGGCGGAGCCACACTAGCCTTTAAAAGCTCTGAGCTCTTTCAGAGTCAGCCATTTTAACTCTGCATGTGCTCTTAAGCAGAGCTGCTGCTGAGGAGAGCCAAACAAAGGAAGTGAGCACTGGTAAGTTTTGCAGTTGGAGTAGAGCTGCTTTAGAGGCCTCTACTAATTTAAATTGATAATTGAAACTGCTGAGAGCCACCTCTGTTCAAACAGAGGAAGCAGTTTGAAGCTTCCAGAAGCAGGGGGCAGGGCCACACCAGGCCCTTCCCTGAACTGTGACTCATAGGGGCGGAGCCACACTAGCCTTTAAAAGCTCTGGGCTCTTTCAGAGTCAGCCATTTTGACTCTGCATGTGCTCTTAAGCAGAGCTGCTGCTGAGGAGAGCCAAACAAAGGAAGTGAGCACTGGTAAGTTTTGCAGTTGGAGTAGAGCTGCTTTAGAGGCCTCTACTAATTTAAATTGATAATTGAAACTGCTGAGAGCCACCTCTGTTCAAACAGAGGAAGCAGTTTGAAGCTTCCAGAAGAAGGGAGGCAGGGCCACACCAGGCCCTTCCCTGAACTGTGACTCATAGGGGCGGAGCCACACTAGCCTTTAAAAGCTCTGAGCTCTTTCAGAGTCAGCCATTTTGACTCTGCATGTGCTCTTAAGCAGAGCTGCTGCTGAGGAGAGCCAAAGAAAGGAAGTGAGCACTGGTAAGTTTTGCAGTTGGAGTAGAGCTGCTTTAGAGGCCTCCACTAATTTAAATTGATAATTGAAACTGCTGAGAGCCACCTCTGTTCAAACAGAGGAAGCAGTTTGAAGCTTCCAGAAGCAGGGGGCAGGGCCACACCAGGCCCTTCCCTGAACTGTGACTCATAGGGGCGGAGCCACACTAGCCTTTAAAAGCTCTGAGCTCTTTCAGAGTCAGCCATTTTAACTCTGCATGTGCTCTTAAGCAGAGCTGCTGCTGAGGAGAGCCAAACAAAGGAAGTGAGCACTGGTAAGTTTTGCAGTTGGAGTAGAGCTGCTTTAGAGGCCTCTACTAATTTAAATTGATAATTGAAACTGCTGAGAGCCACCTCTGTTCAAACAGAGGAAGCAGTTTGAAGCTTCCAGAAGCAGGGGGCAGGGCCACACCAGGCCCTTCCCTGAACTGTGACTCATAGGGGCGGAGCCACACTAGCCTTTAAAAGCTCTGAGCTCTTTCAGAGTCAGCCATTTTGACTCTGCATGTGCTCTTAAGCAGAGCTGCTGCTGAGGAGAGCCAAACAAAGGAAGTGAGCACTGGTAAGTTTTGCAGTTGGAGTAGAGCTGCTTTAGAGGCCTCTACTAATTTAAATTGATAATTGAAACTGCTGAGAGCCACCTCTGTTCAAACAGAGGAAGCAGTTTGAAGCTTCCAGAAGAAGGGAGGCAGGGCCACACCAGGCCCTTCCCTGAACTGTGACTCATAGGGGCGGAGCCACACTAGCCTTTAAAAGCTCTGAGCTCTTTCAGAGTCAGCCATTTGGACTCTGCATGTGCTCTTAAGCAGAGCTGCTGCTGAGGAGAGCCAAAGAAAGGAAGTGAGCACTGGTAAGTTTTGCAGTTGGAGTAGAGCTGCTTTAGAGGCCTCCACTAATTTAAATTGATAATTGAAACTGCTGAGAGCCACCTCTGTTCAAACAGAGGAAGCAGTTTGAAGCTTCCAGAAGCAGGGGGGCAGGGCCACACCAGGCCCTTCCCTGAACTGTGACTCATAGGGGCGGAGCCACACTAGCCTTTAAAAGCTCTGAGCTCTTTCAGAGTCAGCCATTTTAACTCTGCATGTGCTCTTAAGCAGAGCTGCTGCTGAGGAGAGCCAAACAAAGGAAGTGAGCACTGGTAAGTTTTGCAGTTGGAGTAGAGCTGCTTTAGAGGCCTCTACTAATTTAAATTGATAATTGAAACTGCTGAGAGCCACCTCTGTTCAAACAGAGGAAGCAGTTTGAAGCTTCCAGAAGCAGGGGGCAGGGCCACACCAGGCCCTTCCCTGAACTGTGACTCATAGGGGCGGAGCCACACTAGCCTTTAAAAGCTCTGAGCTCTTTCAGAGTCAGCCATTTTGACTCTGCATGTGCTCTTAAGCAGAGCTGCTGCTGAGGAGAGCCAAACAAAGGAAGTGAGCACTGGTAAGTTTTGCAGTTGGAGTAGAGCTGCTTTAGAGGCCTCTACTAATTTAAATTGATAATTGAAACTGCTGAGAGCCACCTCTGTTCAAACAGAGGAAGCAGTTTGAAGCTTCCAGAAGAAGGGAGGCAGGGCCACACCAGGCCCTTCCCTGAACTGTGACTCATAGGGGCGGAGCCACACTAGCCTTTAAAAGCTCTGAGCTCTTTCAGAGTCAGCCATTTTGACTCTGCATGTGCTCTTAAGCAGAGCTGCTGCTGAGGAGAGCCAAACAAAGGAAGTGAGCACTGGTAAGTTTTGCAGTTGGAGTAGAGCTGCTTTAGAGGCCCGCGCGCCTAACAGCGCGCGAGATTACAAACTAGGAACATAAGAAGAATATAGTCTTACTAGGTAGAAAGGTAGTAAACGTGTACATTTTTGAGGCCCAGAATACTGCACTTGTTAAAATGGATTCTGAGGGAACAGCTGTAGTTACCTGCAATTCTTGTGCCATGTTTGTGTTCTTGCCAAAGCACATGGAGAACTACACTTGCAGCAAGTGCAAGCTGGTTGCACTACTAGAAGAGAAGGTCCAGCAGCTAGAGGCCCACATATCTAACCACCAACAAATTAAGGAGCTTGAGCTGTTCTTGGACAGAGCGGAGCAGACTATGCTGGACAAAGAAGAGACAGGGCACAGTTCTGAGGGAGAAGGCCCTTCACTAACTCAGGAGGGAGATGGTTGGAGGAATGTGACTCAAAGGAGGAGAAGAGTAGGGGATCACTCTGAGAGTCTGAAATTACAGAATAAATTTGAGGCTCTTTCCCTTATCACACCTGACGAGGAACACACAGAGGAACAACTGGTTCCACCTGATGATCTCTCCTTCATCACACTTGATGAGATCCAGGAAGATAAACAACAGGAACAAACTGAGTTTCTCTCCCTTAATATGGTTGATGAGGTGCATGTAGATGAACAGATTGCAGGAGAGAGGCTCCTTGTACTAGGCGATTCAATAATTAGAAATACAGAGAAATGGATTTGTGATGCACATGATAACCGTATGGTGACTTGCCTGCCAGGTGCAAAAGTTGCAGACATCACAAGAAATCTAGATAGATTGTTAGAGAGAACTGGGAATGAGCCAGTTGTCATGGTACACGTTGGTACTAATGATGTTGGGAAGGCCAAGCGGTCTGTCCTGGAAGCCAAATTTAGGTTGTTAGGAAGAAGATTGAAGTCCCGGACTTCCAAGGTAGCATTTTCAGAAGTGCTGCCTGTCCCTCGCGCAGGACCTACCAGGCAGGCAGAGCTCAGAAGCCTCAATGCGTGGATGAGGCGGTGGTGTCGAGAGGAGGGCTTCAGATTTGTCAGGAACTGGAGAACATTTTGGGACAAGCCAAATCTGTTCAGGAGGGATGGGTTGCATTTAAACCATGATGGGACCAGATTGCTGGCACTCAACATCAAAAAGGCTGCAGAGCAGCTTTTAAACTGATAACTGGGGGAAAGCCGACAGGAGCTGGGCAGCATCCGGTTCGGGAAAGTGTGTACTTGGGTAGTGAGGAGGATGCAAAAATTACTGAGCAGAGCGAGGAGCTAGTCACTAGCATTCTAGCAGAAGGATGCAAGAGGCAGTCTAACAATGCAACTGGACACAAAAGACTGTGTCAGAAAAGCATATATAAATGCTTGTATACAAATGCCAGAAGCCTCCGGAACAAAATAGGGGAGCTGGAATACTTAGCAATAGATAAAAATATTGATATTATTGGTATCACTGAAACCTGGTGGACGGATGATAACCAATGGGATACAGTTATCCCAGGCTACAAACTGTACAGGAAGGATAGGAAGGGGCAAACAGGAGGTGGTGTAGCCTTGTATGTCAAAGAAGTGATAAAATCTTATGAATTGGAATATCTAGGTGATTTAGAGTCACCATTAGAAGCTCTGTGGGTAAGAGTACCAGGCCACAAGGATGGTCTAACAGTAGGCATATACTATCGGCCTCCGACCCAAACTCTTGAGGGAGACTGGCAGTTGGAGAATGTTGTAAAGGAGGCATCCAAGAAGGGAAGCCTGGTTATAATGGGGGACTTCAATTACCCTCACATAGACTGGGTGAACTGTTGTTCAGCACATGATAAAGAGATAAAGTTCCTAGATATGCTAAATGATTGTTCCCTGGGACAGATGGTTGAAGACCCAACTAGAGGTACAAGAATCCTTGACTTGATCCTGAGTAATACTCAGGATCTGGTGCAAGATGTTAATGTGACTGATCCAATAGGGAACAGTGACCACAACTCAATTATGTTTAACTTGATCATAGACCGCAAGTCACTGATAAAATCTAACACAGAGACCTTAAATTTTCAAAAAGGAAATTTCCCAAAGATGAGGAAACTAGTAAAAAAGAAACTGAAAGGGAAAATTGAGAGAGTCCAAACACTCCAAGAGGCATGGAGGTTGTTTATAAAAACAATAACAGAGGCCCAATTGGAATGCATACCCAAAAGGAAAAAGGGCACTGCCAGGTCCAAGAGGACTCCAATGTGGCTTACAGGAGCTGTTCGGGAAGTGATCAAGAGCAAGAAAAGCTCATTTAGAAGATGGAAGGCTTGTCCAAATGAGGACAGCAGGCAGAAACATAAATTCTGGCAGAACAAATGCAAGGCAACAATCAGGAAAGCAAAGCAAGACTTTGAGGAGCGTATAGCTAAAAATACTCAGAGGAATAACAAAGACTTCTTTAAGTACATTAGAAGTAAGAACCCAACTAGGAAGGCCATTGGACCATTAGATGACAATGGAAGGCAAGGGGTTATTAAAGAGGAAACAGAGATTGCAGAGAGACTCAATGAATTCTTTGCTTCAGTATTCACTGAAGAAGATAGAGACCACATGCCCAAAACAGAACCTATCTTCGTAGGGAGGGAAACCGAAGAATTAAGCAAGATAGAAATAACCAGGGAGGAGGTCCTTGCATGTCTTGTTAAGCTAAACACTAACAAATCCCCAGGACCAGATGGCATCCATCCACGAGTTCTCAGGGAACTTAAAGATGAAATTGCTGATATCCTAGCCAAAATATATAATCTTTCCCTCAAATCAGGCTTTGTGCCTGATGACTGGAAGGTAGCGAATGTAACACCAATTTTCAAAAAAGGATCCAGGGGTGATCCAGGAAATTACCGACCTGTCAGTTTGACATGTGTCCCAGGTAAAGTGATGGAAACCATCCTAAAAGATAGAATTAATAGGCACATAGAAGAGAAGGCGCTGCTAAAGCAGAGCCAACATGGCTTTTGCAAGGGCAAATCATGCCTCACTAATCTGTTGGAATTTTTTGAGAGTGTCAACAAGCATGTGGATAAGGGGGATCCAGTTGACATTGTTTATCTGGACTTTCAGAAGGCTTTTGACAAGGTCCCACACCAAAGGCTCTTGAATAAACTTACCAGTCATGGAATAAAGGGACAGGTCTTGTCCTGGATCAGCAACTGGCTAAGGGACAGGAAACAGAGGGTAGCACTAAATGGACACTTCTCCAAGTGGAGGGAAGTAAAGAGTGGGGTCCCCCAAGGTTCAGTACTGGGACCCCTGCTTTTCAACCTCTTCATAAATGATCTAGAGGTAGGAGTAAAAAGCAAGGTAGCCAAATTTGCTGACGACACTAAATTATACAGGGTAGTGAAAACTGTGAGAGATTGTGAGGAGCTCCAGAGGGATCTCTTGACACTGGGGGAGTGGGCAAAACAGTGGCAAATGAGCTTCAACATTAGTAAGTGCAGAGTGATGCATGTTGGGGCAAAGAACCCCAATTACATTTATAAACTGATGGGGTCTGAACTCTCTGCGACAAACCAGGAAAGGGACCTTGGTGTCCTGGTGGACAGCTCAATGAAGGTGTCAACCCAGTGTGCCTCAGCAGTGAAAAAAGCAAACTCAATGTTAGGGATCATTAGGAAGGGTATAGAAAATAAGTCAGCAAGTGTCATTTTGCCTCTTTATAAATCTATGGTGAGGCCCCATCTGGAATACTGTGTACAGTTCTGGTCGCCATACCTCCAGAAGGATATTATGGAGTTGGAGAAAGTACAGAGGAGGGCAACCAGAATGATTAGGGGACTGGAACACCTTCCTTACCATCTGAGGCTGCAACGGTTGGGCCTTTTCACTCTTGAACGACGGCGTCTAAGAGGTGACCTGATTGAAGTTTATAAAATCATGCACGGTTTGGACAAAGTAGATAAGGAAAAACTGTTTTCCCTATCGCACAACACTAGAACTAGGGGACACTCGATGAAACTTTTGGGTACTAGTTCTCAAACAAATAAGAGAAAGTACTTTTTCACCCAGAGGATTACTGGTCTATGGAACTCCCTGCCAGAAGAAGTGGTGACAGCTGTCAGTCTTGACAGCTTTAAGAAAGGATTAGACAAGTTCATGGAGGACAAGGGTATCAATGGCTATAATTATGGATACTTAAGGACGACCTCTGGGTTGGAGAGATAGGCAGAATATCTCTCAATGCCATTCCAGGGAATCCTAAGAAGGTGAAGGCACCTCCTTGGGAATACCCTGAAGGAAATGGTGAGCCACTGTGTGAGACAGAATGGTGGACTGGATGGGCTGTGGCC
The DNA here is from genome assembly GCA_035047305.1 of Bradypodion pumilum. Classification (NCBI taxonomy): domain Eukaryota; kingdom Metazoa; phylum Chordata; class Lepidosauria; order Squamata; family Chamaeleonidae; genus Bradypodion; species Bradypodion pumilum. The sequence continues at coordinate 209,021,174 of JAWDJD010000004.1, read as the reverse complement.
TGTTCCAGCAAGGCTGTTCTTATGTTCTTATGTTCTTAAAAACTCCCCTGATGAAATTTATTGAATGAAATGTCAAATTAACCGGATAGACGTCGGGAGTTTGGGGCCAATTTATATGGGAGTTTGACTTCCCAACTGAATACAAATTTATGAGCTATATTGGACGAGTGATAGAAAGCGTAATAGAGGAATGAATCATTGTTTCATATTGTTACAAAGGACATAGTGAAGAAGTTGAAGAGAACATATTTGAATTTGGTTACTATTGTCAAGATTACAAAAGGAACTTGAAGACTTTATGTGCAGAGAAGTATCTGAGTTTGGTTTCTGTTTGATGACATTACAAGAAAATATACATCAGTTTATTATCAGAGTGTGCAAAATAAAAAATAAAAATAACATTAAGAATACAAAGACCTTATAAGAAGATTCGTTTATCATTATCTTCATCATTTTTGGGCATACACAAACGGTACATTGTGTTTGTATCCTTTTCTCCGTTTGGCCATTTTTCGCTGTGAGTGGGCCTGACCATGCTTCTGGATAGCTGATCAGGCCAGACCACACCCTCAGAAGCAGAAGTGGGCACATTTATGGCTGTTGTAAATGCGCTCATTTCCACATTTATGAGAGCAATGGGTGCATTTGCGCATGTGTGGGCATATTGCCGCCCAGAGTTGTTGTTGAGTTGGGAGGTGATAGAAATAAAACAAACAAACAAACAAACAAACAAACAAACAAACAAACAAACAAACAAACAAACAAACAAACAAACAAACAAACAAACAAACAAACAAACAAACAAACAAACAAACAAACAAACAAACAAACAAACAAACAAACAAACAAACAAACAAACAAACAAACAAACAAACAAACAAACAAACAAACAAACAAACAAACAAACAAACAAACAAACAAACAAACAAACAAACAAACAAACAAACAAACAAACAAACAAAACAAAACAAAACAAAACAAAACAAAACAAAACAAAACAAAACAAACATTTTAAGGCTGAAGTAAATGTGTGCATTTCCACTTCCAGGTGTGGCAGAGGCAGCAATGGACCAGATGAAATGACATTGTGGACCAAGTCCGGCCCACGAGCTGTTGGTTGGGAAACCCTGCCTTAAAGTACTGCCTTTTCTAGTGTAGTTTTCCTGTGTCTGCAAATGTTAAATGTTAAAGTTTCTCCCCTCCCTCTGTAAAATTACATAAATTTGTATTGCACACAGCAGATACATGCAAGTTGTTTTTAAAGAGCAATTTCATCAGTTATTATCTACTCTTGAAAGTAATATTTAGAAGCTTGTTTTAGTTTAAAATTGTTCATGTTGGCAACTGTGGGATATATTTACTTTAAAGTTTTAGTGTAAGGGACCAAAGACAATGAAACAGCCGAAGGGTTGGCTTAACACAGGTTTATTGCATGATGATCCGGAGGAACATGTGGTAATGGCGGATGGGTAGCTCAATATATACAGCTGGCTATACATTTGAAAGTGGCTCGTCGACAGACTATTGGTTGCTGCCTGCGTGACGTCGTAGAAGGTCACGCCCTTCTTGTCCAGGTGAAGAGGTGGCGGGAATCTTCCCGCGCTGCTGATCCAGGTGAATCTGAGCCATGAGAGCTGGACGCACGCTATTGCCATCTAGTGGTCACTAGCTCGCGTCCCCTTATCAGGTTTACATTGATACAGCTGAAGGTTATACTGTTGCACACAGAAAGGTTACATTGTTACCACATGGCTAGGTACGTTGTTAAAGGCACAGCTTTACAGAACACAACATCCCTCCCCCCTAGGATGAGACGAAGTCTCTCAGCCAAGATGGCTTATTGCACGTGCGTTTGGGCCGTGATGAGGGCTGACCCCCCCCGGGGGCGCTACTGCTTCTTTGTTCCCTGGTCCCTTGTCCTGTAATGGGAGAGGGAGACTCGTTAGTGGCTTGCCGCGGTTTGGCGGCCTTAGGGGAAGGGAAAACTCCATTGTGGGCAGACCGGGGGCGATCGGGGCTAACGAAAAACCCCTCTTCTCGCTTGGACGGGTGGGGGACCACTCCGAAAAACTCCCCCGGTTCTGAAAATCAAATTCTAACTCAGTTGGGGTATCCACATTTGTGGGGGAATTCCGCGAGATATGTATGGGGTCGGGTTCCTCCTCCTCAGAAAAATCCCCCAGGATATCTACGAGAACATCCCCCCTTTCCTCCTCCCCCCTTGGTAGGGGCCCGCGGCCCCCTTTTCCTCCCCCTTGGGCTGAACGGGTGGGGGAGAACCCTAACGCTAATTTTTTCTCTGTTTGGTCTGCGCCCTGCTCATCGGGGACCCTGCGTCGGAGCTGGTCTGCGTGCCGCCTCCACAGTAGCCCTGTGCTGGTTTCCACGCGGTACGACACGGGGCCGGTTTGCTCCACAACTACGCCCGGTACCCAGGCTGGGCCCGTGCTGGCGTAATTCCTGCAATGCACGGGGGTGCCTACACTGAAACTCTTTGTGGCCTCTAGCGCAATGTTCCTTCCCTTGTCCTCTACCCTCGTGGGGTCTAGCCTAGTAAGAATGGTGGTCAGTTTCCTATGCATTAAGAGCTCTGCGGGGGAGTATCCTGACGCCAACGGGGTCACCCTGTACCCTAGCAGAAACTGACACACTTGTAGGTTCAGATCCCCGAGGCCCATGCGCCGCAACGCGTCCTTCTTGGTGCGGACGAGGCGCTCCACTTGACCATTGGTGGCTGGGTGAAACGGGGCGGAGGTGATATGCCGAACGGTGTTAATCTCCATGAATGCCCTAAACTCGGAGGACGTGAAACAACTAGCGTTGTCGCTAATTAATGTGTCGGGTATGCCGAACGTGGAAAAGAGCCTCCGCAAATGCTTAATGGTCTGGGCCGAGGAGGTGCTCGTGACTGGGATAACCTCCAACCACTTGGAGAAGGCGTCCACGACAAGAAGAAACAGGGTGCCTCTGAACGGGCCCGCGAAATCAATGTGCACCCGGGACCACGGCCCCTTAGCCGTGTCCCACTCCCTGTGGGGGAGGCGGGCCTCCTCTGGTCTGGAGCATTGGCAACTTTCACAAGTGCTGACCATGTGCTCGATGTCGGCGTCCAGCTGGGGCCACCAAAAGTAACTCCGGGCCAGCGCTTTGGATCGCACGATGCCGGGGTGGCTGACGTGCAGCAGTTTGATCACCCGCGGCCAAAGGGAAGTGGGAATCACCACCCGCTGCCCCCACAAGAGGCACCCCCTCTCTAGGGATAGCTCTAACTTTTTCCTGAAAAATGGGGCGAACTCCTCCGCTGGGGAGGACGCCGGCCCCCCCTTTCTGCACCCAGGAGCTAACTGCCGCTAACGTCTTGTCCTTCTCTGTCGCTTTGGCAATGTCGGCGGGCATTACGGGGGGCGAATCCAGCACCTCTATCATAAGAACCTGATGGTCTCGCTCCCCCTTGCTCACCTGGCTGGGCGTCAGGGGGAGGGGAGACCTTGATAGAGCATCCGCATGGCTGATCTCTTTCCCGGGCCGGTAGACCAACGCGTGCTGGTACGCGTTGAGAAAAATAGCCCACCTGAGCATCCTCGGGGACAGGATCTGTGGCGAGGGCTTGTCTGCGGTAAAAATGCCTAGCAGGGGCTTGTGGTCCATTACAATGGTGAAGGGGCGGCCATACAGAAAATCGTGAAATTTTTTCGTCCCCACAACTATCGCTAGTGCCTCCCTGTCTGTCTGTGTGTAATTTCTCTCCGCTTGGGACAGGGACCTGGAGTAAAATGCTATCGGGGCCTCCCTTCCGTCTTCCAGCACGTGGCACAGCACCACCCCCACCCCCACCGGGGATGCATCACAGGTCAGGACTACCGGGCGTTTGGGGTTGAAATGGGTCAGTATGGCATCAGACGCTAGGAGACTTTCTAGTTCACTAAATGCCCTTTCTTGGTCATCGCCCCACTTCCATGTCTGGTCTTTTTTTAGCAGTTTGTGTAGCGGTTCAGCCACTGCTGCCTTCCGGGGGAGGAAGGAGTGGTAAAAGTTGAGCAGCCCTAGGAACGACTGCAGCTCGGGCTTGGAGGTGGGGCGGGGGGCTTTCTTAATGGCGGCCACCTTGGATTTGGATGGTTTTATCCCCTCAGGAGTCACACAAAACCCTAGGAACTCAACCTCGGTTGCGAAGAAGATGCATTTGTCCTTTCGCAGTCTCAACCCCGCTTTTTCGAATATTGTCATGACCTTCCCCAACCTCTTGGCCAATTCGACCCGACTCCCCCCCCCGTTATTAACACGTCATCAAAATAAGGCAACACCCCCTCTAGCCCCTTCAAGAGGCGTTCCACGAGTGACTGGAAAATTCCAGGCGCCGAATTTACGCCGAACTGAAGGCGCGTCACCTGGAACACCCCCTTATGGGTGACTATGGTCTGCGCAGCAGCTGCGGCAGGGGACACCGTAAGCTGCTGGTAGGCCTTGCTAAGTCGAGCTTAGCGAAACACTTTCCCCCGTGTAACCTGGCCAGCAGATGGCTGACTACCGGCACCGGATACGCATTCGGGCGGATCGCCTTGTTGATGGTGCACTTGTAATCGGCGCATATGCGGACCTCCCCATTGGCCTTTAGTGCGGTTACAATTGGAGTTTCCCACTCTGCAGAATCAACAGGCACAAGGATTCCCTGGCCCACCAATTTGTCCAGTTCCGCCTCTATCTTGTCCTTGAGTGCGAACGGCACCCGGCGTGGTTTGAGTCGAATTGGGCGGACCTCCGGGTCCAGGTCGAATGTCACTGGGGGCCCCTTGAATTTCCCCAGTCCTTTTTTGAAAACTTCGGGGTGCGCCTCGCACACCTCCTGAATCGGGTCAGTCCTAACGGCGTGCATCCCAACGGCATGCACCCCCCCAATAAACAAACCCAGGGGCTGAAACCATTGAGTCCCGAGGAGGCTGCAATCTCCCCCTTTAAGCACGACTAGAGGGAGAGACGCGGCGTGCTTCTTAAATTTAACCTGAAATTCTCCAACCCCCAACACTGGAATGCTGTTCCCTTGCACGCCCCGTAGTGTGGACCTCAACGCTTTGAGCTTGGGTCGCCTGTGGGGGGCAATTCTCAAAAACTCCCTCTGGGAAATGATTGAATATGAGGACCCCAAGTCAATTTCCATTCTAATGGGAACCCCTTGAACTAGTACCTCAACAAAGTAGCGGGGGTGTCCTACGGACACGCTGAATACTGGGGCGTCGTCCTCGCTGCCGTCGGAGATGCGGCCCATGCCGTCCTGCTTCCGCGTGGCCTGAGCGCCGTCCTTGGGTCTCGTTGAGCGGTCTTGTCCCGTGGAACGGTCTGCCGAGCTTCTCCGGGTCTCGCGCCTCTTCCTGCACACCTTGGCGATGTGCCCGCGGTGGCCGCAGTTGTGACACTCGGCCTTCCGAAACGGGCATTTTACGTGGTCGTGGGCCGCTCCACAGCCATCGCTCCGCCGGCTCTCTTTCCGGACCCTCCGGACGTCCTCGTCGTCGCTGCTCTCTGCGGACGACCTCGAAGCTCGCCGGGCTGCATGCACCGGAGTCTCTGCCTTGCTCGACCTCGGCCGCCAGTCCTGGAGTTCTTGTACCCCAGCCTTTGTAGCTTCCGCAGCCTGTGCCGCTCTGATGAACTCCCGCAACGTGGGAGGCGGCTCTTGGTTCATTAATGTGCGCTGGGTTTCGGCGTCGTTCAGGCCGCACAGCACACAGTCCCGGAGGGTGATTTCGACATTCTCCCATTTGCACGGGCCGGCCGCCAGCCGCAGGGCCGCCACGAATGCGGCGACCGTCTCCCTGGGCGCTTGGACTCACCTCCAGAACGCACTCCGAGCGGGAAACATCGCCGTGGCGGGCCGGACATGCTCACGCAGCATCTGCATGAGTTCCTTGGCCTTGAATTCGCTCACCCTCCTCGGTGCAATCAGGTCCACCAAGGTCCTTTTGGTTTCTTGTCCGAGCATCCTGGTGAAGATGGCCCTTTTCTTTGCCTCTTCCGTGACTTCGGACTCAATCAGTGCTGCCTGGAAGTCCATTTCGAAGATCTCCCAGTCGCCCGGTTTCCTAATTTCGAAACCGGCGCATGTCTTGGTCCCGTGGGCTGCCATGATCCCACCTTCGTCACCAATTTAGTGTAAGGGACCAAAGACAATGAAACAGCCGAAGGGTTGGCTTAACACAGGTTTATTGCATGATGATCCGGAGGAACATGTGGTAATGGCGGATGGGTAGCTCAATATATACAGCTGGCTATACATTTGAAAGTGGCTCGTCGACAGACTATTGGTTGCTGCCTGCGTGACGTCGTAGAAGGTCACGCCCTTCTTGTCCAGGTGAAGAGGTGGCGGGAATCTTCCCGCGCTACTGATCCAGGTGAATCTGAGCCATGAGAGCTGGACGCTCGCTATTGCCATCTAGTGGTCACTAGCTCGCGTCCCCTTATCAGGTTTACATTGATACAGCTGAAGGTTATACTGTTGCACACAGAAAGGTTACATTGTTACCACATGGCTAGGTACGTTGTTAAAGGCACAGCTTTACAGAACACAACAAAAGTTAACTTCTGAATTTCAAGCTCTGTTTTATCAAGAGACATTTAAGTATATGACTAGGGATTTAGCAACCTACAAGATATTAGAAAGCCACAAAATACGTTTCCACTAGGAAAAGGAATTGGTTATTAGAAAATCTTAGGAGATTATTCAAACTCCCTTTATCCTGACAGTCACATCACCTTCAAAGAGACTACAGAGCTGAATGATATCTGTCTGTGGGAATTATTTCTAGAACTCTTAATAATCTACATCATACAGAGTACATGTGGAGAATTCCAGTCTCTAGTGTAGCCATCTTTAAAAATTACAGGTATATGCATGATAGGAGCTCACTGAGAGACCTGGCAACAGAGAAACAGTTTCTTTAAAAAATGGTGATCCTACCTGCACTTACAAAGGTAAAGGGTAAAGGTTTCCCTTGCTCGAAAGCCAGTCGAATCCGACTCTAGGGTGCAGTGCTCATCTCTGTTTCCAAGCCGAAGAGCCAGGGCTGTCTGCTTCTGCAGACATTTCCGTGGTCATGTGGCAGGCATGACTAGACGCTGGAGCACACGGAACGCTGTTACCTTCACACCGAAGTGGTCCCTATTTATCTACTTGCAATTTCTTGCTTTTGAACTGCTAGGTTGGCAGGAGCTGGGACAAAGATGGGAGCTCATTCCATCCTGCAGTACTCGGGAATCAAACTGCTGACCTTCTGCTTCCCAGTCAGCATCTTAGCTACTTGAGCCACTGCAGTCCCTGCACTTACAAAGCATGGACATAATGTTCACATGCACCATATGCATCTGTTTTTAACTTCCAGTGCACTTTATTCATCCTGAGTACGAGTTTTTTGCCCAGATCCTGTTAGCTACACCCACAAATGGAACATAAATAGGAGACATTTGGAAACAAATTGCATCAACTAAAGAAATTGCCCTAGATATTGGCCAAAGTCTTATTGGTATATGTTGACCTAACTCATATTGGGAAGAAGAAATGCTTAAACTAAAGGATGCTGCTCTCCTTTCAAGATTTGAGACTCTTTAGGGATCCCTTTTGCTCTGGGGAAAGCTTTAGTTGTTCCAAGACAGAGGTAAGAAAGCCTTTAATAGCCAAAAATCCCTATCATATTAGTGCTAGCAGCCTGAATCCTGGAGACAGTGATCCGTTGGTGATTATTTCACTATAAAAGGCCCCATTTTCTCATCCTAAGGTTCCCAAAGCCTTCCCCAGGGCAAGCCCTGGGGAACTTCAGAACCTGAAGCAGTGGGATAGGAAGATTTCCATTGGTTTAAATTAAATATTTCCAGCACCTGATCCAGGTTACACTGACATATATTATGCAATAGGATTTAGCCAATTATCCATTTCTTACTGATTTTTCCATTAGACTCAGTATACAATAATGCTTATTGTGGTTTCTTAACATGTGGCAATTTACCTGAAAAAAATCCACCATTTGCATTATGCCAGAGTGAAATCTCAAAAGGATTTTTGCCCTTATTAGCTCATGTCTATATGAAACTTTTTGAATTATGACATTGAACACAATTTTTTCCCAGTGGGATTTGTCTAGAAGTTTTGATGTAAATATTTTTTTGGCTTGGTAATATGGTAGATTTCCATAATGATTTTATGATTTGCTTTTGGACAGTCTTGGAGAGTTTACCATTGTTCCAGTGCCAATATGTCTATCTTGTGCCAAGCTGTACTACAATGTAATTGGGCATAGAGGGCATTTTCCACAGGAAAAACAGCATGCTTCCAGTATTGAGATAACATCTGCCATGGTGCCCATGTTTCTGTTTCTGTTGCTGTAGGACTTTCAACTATGTTGATTGATTGGTTGGTTGGTTGATTCGAGTGAGAGTTTGGCAGGGGCAGCAACACTGCTCTGACTGAAATAACAATTCAATATGTGTATCACAGTGTGTTGTTTAACACTCAACTGGGAATGGAGAAAATCATTCAAAGAGGACAGGACAATGGTGAACATCATACCACATACTTTCTCCTGTACCAGCATATTCCTGGAGTGGCAATGTGCCTGGTTCTGTTGACATATTGGTTTGTTGCAAAAATAACCAACTAATAAAAGGACAACATTAGTTTACTTCCTCCTCCTTCTGTCCATTAAAATTGAGCATTAACCATATTTTAAGCAAGTCTCATGGAAATGAATGGGAACTGCATACAGTCAGCTCACATTCTTGCACTGTTCATGTCAAGGCCTTAGTTGCTCCCATGCCCTATGAGTATCTTCTAACTTTTTATGTTTGATTAATGCTTTATAATGGGATTTTATTTCCTTTAATAACCATATGTTTAGAGACATGCTCAGTGTTGTATTGAAGCAGGTTCTGGATGGTTCGACCGAACTGGAACCACGTGCTCCTGGGACCACGTGGTGGCAGCAGGTGAAGTGACGGCGGGTGAAGCAACAGCGGCGGTTGAGGCCTAGGTGCAACAACAACAACCCATTCCTGATCCTCATGCAGCCAGGCAGGCTGCATCATGGAGGCTGGGGTGGTTGCGTCTGGGTCTCCCGCCTCTGCTGAGTAAGGTAGGTCTCTGTGTTTCGTTTTTCTTTTTTCTGGGGGGGGGGGAGGTGGAAATGAGGCCACACCCACAGAGTTAGCTATGTCCACAGGGTGGGCAGTAAATTTTTTTTACAGTGCATCACTGGACATGCTCTCAAATAGAACCACTGACAAGTGAACTTATATATAGACATTTTTATTCTTATTTTATAACTGTTACTATAACTTTTAAACTGTTTTATGTGCTGTTTTATTCTTTTTAAACCAGATACCTGTCCCAAATGTACCATAAATTAAAAATCCGATTTTTTTTCTATTTTGTTTTAATTCAAACGAATGTGTTTGTGGGGGTGCATTTTGACACTATTTCATGCACTTAAACCCTTTTTACTGCACTGATCATCTACCGCAATAATGTTTGACAGTTTGATTGATTCATGTCAAGGAGTTCTGTGATGATACAAAGAGGATGGATAAGTGAGCCTAGGGTCTTTCATTGACAGCCACTGAGCTCAGTGTAGTAGTTTATAACAGTATCATAAGTGATTATATGGGAACAAGTGAGAAATAATCATTCTGCATGTTCATGATAAGGAAAAAGGAAAAATTTGCATTTTTGCAAGACACACATTCAGAATAAAACAGGACAAAACCTAGAGTGGAGTCCAGAAGCCTATGGAGATGACATACATGTACAAGCATGCCAACAAAACAATAACATCACTGTACATATATAGATATATAGATAGATCTTTATTGTCATTGTCCTGCACAGAACAACGAGATTGGGGGGGAAACACTTATCAACCCAACAAAACCTAAACAAAATACAACTATACAAAACTATCAACATACTCCCACCCCCCATATACACATTTAATCCCTATAAAGCTCTAAAACTCTAAAAGCTCTAAAACTCTAAAAACTCTAAAAACTATATACAGAAGCTTCCTCATAGACTGCATTGCACTGCATTCAAAGCCAGAACCGCTTTTGGGTAGAAACTATTTCTCAAGCAGCTGGTCCTGGTCTTTATGACCCTATACGTTCTTCTAGAAGGCAGAAGCTGAAAGAAATCATTTCCGGGGTGCGTACTATCTTGTGCAATCTCTACAGCTTTCTTATAACACCTGGTGGCATAGATTTGATCTAGAGTGGGAAGAGTATGCCTGATTATCCCCTCCACAGTCTTTACGACCCTGGACAGCATTGTTCTTTCCCTAGCTGTACAACTCCCAAACCATACACACAGACCATAGGTTAACACACTCTCTATGGTACAGTGGTAGAATACCAACAGCAGATCCTTTGAAAGATTGTTCTTCCTGAGGATTCTCAAGAAGTATAACCTCTGCTGTGCTCTCTTCATCAGACCTTTGGTGTTTGCTCCCCATGTTAGATCATCCCTCAGCTCCATTCCCAGAAATCGAAACACCGAGAGGGGCCTCTCTTCACTCCCACCGGGCCCGAAAGCGCGGATAGATAGATAGATAGACAGATAGACACATAGATATTGATATAAACATTCAGAATAACATAGTAGATTTCAGTAGACACTTAGTCAAGGATATGAACTCCTGTGGCATATACACAGGAGGCTGTTTCTTCTAGAAGTGTAATATTCCCTAAACATTTTTTTTATAAAAACAACAACAATTGAAGACTTTCCTATTTAAAAAGGCTTTTCAGGGCATCCTCCATAATGCTGCTTAGTAGTTATAGTATTAATGTTTAGCTTAATTTTCTCTCATATGTTGCCAGTAGATAATGTTTATTTTGTTTGTTGTTTGATGCTTATAATTGTTTTTATCCTGTTCATTGCCCAGAAAGGGAAGATAGATAGATAATAATAAATAATAATAAATTTTAATTTATATCCCACACTTTCTCAGCCGAAGCTGACTCAAGGTGGCCATTACAACATGTAAATACAAACAATACAATAATACAATAATAAGAAGCATAAAAAGTAAATTCAGTACAATAACAATACAATATAATTCAAAAGCAATTTACAAAATTAAAGCGGAAAGCGCGACGGCGGCAATGGCTGGTCCAGTTCCCCCTCGCCTTTTGAAGTCCAAGGGCGAGGGGGGAGGGTGGGGCCCAAGAACGCCAGCCGGTGGAGTGGATGGAGAGCCTCTCTTCACCCCCACTGGGCTGGAAAGCGCGGTGGTGGCAATGGCTGGTCCGGCTGCCCCTCACCTTTTGAAGTTTGAGGGCGAGTGGGGAGGGCAGGGCCCAAGAACGCCAGCTGGTGGAGTGGCCGGAGGGCCTCTCTTCACCCCCCCCCCCACCAGGCCACAAAGTGCGGCAGTGGCAATGGCTAGTCTTGCTCCCCCTTGCCTTTTGAAATCCAAGGGCAAGGGGGGAGGGTGGGGCCCAAGAACACCGGCTGGTGGAGTGGGCGGAGGGCCTCTCTTCACCCCCACTGGGCCCGAAAGCGCAGATAGATAGATAGATAGTGATATTTCTAAGCATGAAAAGTCGTTCCTGAGACTTGAAGCTCACTGCTATGAATCCTATGAGCAGAATAAAGAGCTTTGGTGGTTAATGATCTCATTGGAATTTGTGAGGCACTCAGTGATGGTGAACCTTGGCACTCAGAAGCCCTGATCAGCAGGTGTGCTGACTTGGGCTTCTGGTAATTGAAGTCCAAGAACAGCTGGAGTGCCAAGGTTGGTTTGGCATAGGGAGGCTTCACTCCTGACTTGAACAGATGTCATTTTCTCCAGCCAGAGATTCCCTCCATTTTCTCCAGTTATAGGCTCACTCAAGGAATATCAAGCATAGCTGTCTGCTAGCTAAAGATGTAATATATACTGTACAGTAACTGACTCATGAAAGTCCTACTGTCAGCTAAATAGCATGGCCAAATGTCCAGCTCTATTTGCATATGTTTTATCTCTTTGTTGCCAGTATTTGGGTTCAAATCTGTGCTTTCCATGAACTATATATTTTTTCCCTTGCTACTTAAAACTTTTAGAATTTTTATTTATTTATTTATTTATTACATTCATATCACTGCCCTTTTCGCTTAAGCGATCCAGGGTGGCTCACAATGTCAGTTAAAACCTATACCCAATGCTAATTAAAACTGAATACTATAAAACTATCTAAAAACATTTATAAAACCTCCCCAAACCCCTTAAAAAGAAGGACACCCATGCAGGAGTAAATAAGAACCCCGGTCAAGGCTAAAGAAGCCAGCAGGGCTGGGTTGTTGAACCAGTTGTACTCCACACCTACTGGCATAGCCACTTTTTAAGGCCTTTCTGAAGGGAAGCAACTCTGCCTGGAGGCACAGTTCAAGTGGCAGGACATTCCATAGGGCCAGAGCAGATACCTAGAAGGCTCTTCTCCTGGTCCCAGTGAGATGTGCCTCCCTGGCTGATGGAACAACTAGGGAGCCCATGCTCTTGTAGGATGGGTCAAAAGCCTTGGGGTGATGCAGTCTCACTCTCTTAAGTATCCCGGCCCACTACCATGAAGGGCTTTAAAGGTCAAAACCAGCACCTTGAATTATGTCTTTATACATAAACATTTATGAGCAGAATTAAAAACTATTCTCGCAATTATAAAGTTCAAGTTGGATACTTCTGTTGCTGGTTTTTTTACAGGTTTAATTAGCTTATGCCAGTCTTTTAGTAGTGAAATGTTTGTCTCACATGTAAATTAGTATGTGCCCATCTCTTATATATCTTTTCTACTAGAAAAAGAGAGCTACTTTGTAGAATTTTCTGGATATGGTCTCCAGCTTTTTGTAGCAATTGTTTTTTATTTCCCTTTCTTCACCTGAATCCTCAGAACAATAGGAAGCTACTGGTGTTGTGGAGGATACAGAATGGGAATCTAGCAAACAACAGAATTTCTGCTGTTGTTTTAGCTGAAAAAAAAAGGAAGCTGTGTTATTAGCACTGGTTGTGCACACCTAAGCCCTTGAATACCATAGACAGAATTCAGTGCTGTTTCAGTTTTCCTGTAAAGGGGTCCCAAAATTTGCCCTGGATCTTTTAAAAGCCTTCCAGAGCAGGCTTTTAGGTCATATGGAATTGAAGGAGGACTTTCTCCATCATGGATTCACTGGTGGACTCCAGCAGTGGTACACCCTTGGGTCCTGGTTCAATTTTCCTCTCATTGGAAAAGGTTAGTGAAATAGTCCCCACAATTTATCTGAGGGCAGATAACATGAAGAATTTTATGATTATCCCCACACAGTATTAAAATCACATAGATAGGTATGTGATTATATTGGCACATAAAGGCATGTCCACAGAAAGTTGTAGTAATATCTGAATAGGGTTGAAGTTTCAGTTATTATGGATTCTCCTATTAGCATAACTTTCTTTTGTTCTTGGTGTAGGAGGGTTTTCACCTCTGAGAGAGAGAGATGGGGGCCACCGGATGAGCAAGGAGGTTCAGCTTGATAATAGTCCTTTGAACCTGCACCTTCTATAAGAGATTGAGTAGACCCGACCATGAGAACTGCCTCAATGTAATTTTTCCTTAGAGTGGGACACACAGGCAAATTGTTGTTCTCAGGCCTTGCTCAGGGATGAGGGCTCTGCTCTCACTGCAGTTCCCTAGCGACTTTATCAGCATCCCGAGCCAATGTCTCTTTGAAGATCCACTCCTCTCTACCCCCTTGCCTTCCTCCTAGATCAGTGATGGGCAGTCTTGGCCCTCCAGCTGTCCCAGAAACCCTGACCAGATGGTGTGTTGACTTGAGCTTCTGGGAATTGAAGTCCAAGGACAGCTGGAGGGCCAAGACTGCCCATCTCTGTCCTAGGTCCATATGTGTGAAATTGTAGCCTCGGCTACCCAGGAATCTTATCTCGGCAGAAGAAACAGCTCCAAAATCCTCTCTTCACACTCCAAAGACTTTTGTTCCATCAGGTTTGAATAATGAGTTGTACCTTTCTTGTTTTTTTATAATCATTTGCATGGTTTTATAATTCTGAGCATGTTGTCACTTTAAAAATCAAGCCATTTCTGCCTCCTTACTGTATCTTTAAAAGAAAAAGAAAATTATTTCTCATGAATACATCATTTGACATACAATATATATTGCAAACATTGTACCATATGTTTTAACGTCTTTAAGCTCATCATGATAGGATGTATTCCTCTCTGAAGCTAGTAGACGCGTAAAAAAACTCTTGGTATGTATTATGTTTAGATACCTTGGTTTAAGGCTCACAGCCAAACTAAAATGTATTGTCCGAGTGTATGATGTTGTTTTCATTCTATTTGTCTACAGAAAAATACTTAAGATTATATCCTGATGAAGAAAAATTCTTTTGAAAAAGTGGCAATACCGGAACAGTTTTGATGATACATATGTTATTTCTTTACTCCTTCGCATTCTTGCAGTAAAAGATACTTGAAAGATACTTCTGCCTTAAACAGTTTCTTTCTCTCATTTGCACCTGGGATGATGTCATTCCAGGTGTGCCATGGGGCTTTCCTAGCACCGCAGAGTTTGAAAGGGGGAAGGCTCCAAAAATTTCCCCAATGCAGTGATCCACATCCCCAAAGGCTGCTGAAGCAAGGGGGCTGAGCTAGAGGCTGCTCGGAGCAGTGGGGACAAAGTGTGATCGCTGCCATCACGCCAGAGCTGACATTGTAAGTGATTTCAGGCAGTGGGGGCAGTCCTAGGAGAGCCCAGGTACTCAGCCTGGGCCGGATTAATTATATGCACAGTCTTAATTGGGCCCACGATCCATAGTTTGAGCACCACTGTCATAGTGGGATGTCTGGCCAGACTGTAACTAACAGATATGTAGCTGTAGAAGGTAAGCCCATCTTGACACTCATATTACTGCCATTACTGCAGCAGTCTTATGGAGTACAGTAGAGCCTCGCATAATGACGTTACTTGGTTCCCAAGTAGCATTGCTAAGTGATTTTTGTTGTTAAGCGGGTTTCTATAGAGTTTCCCGCATAACAACAATTTTAGCATTGTTGTCCAGATAATGACGGTTATTTTAGGGTCGTTGTCTGGACAATGACACTAAAAACGTTGTTATGCAGAGGAACATGTCGTGCATAACGACGCTATCCAAACACGTTGTTATGTGAGGGTTGACTGTACTTTGATTCCATCTTTGGATTAGTACTAGATGTAGGCCAGGTTGCCAAAGTGGGAAAGGAAGGCACCAAGCTGAACTAAAGGAGATTCTAATCTAGGGTGAGGAGGCATAAAGCTGAACTTTAGAGATCACTCCACTAATCGTACTTGCTGGCTGGAATACTGTATGATCTTCTTGCTCATATGGCTGATGATGTACTAGCTGTTCCCTTTTGAAAAGCCAAGCAAAGAAAGTAGAGGTTTTGAAAGATAATTATATCTAATCTGCCTTCTCCCATTTTACAAGTCAAATAAATAAGGAGGGGTCTTTTTCTATGAAAAGACACAAACCATAAACTCTGATATTAACTACTGATGAATGGCATGGCATGTCAATTCTGTATGAGCTTTAAATGTGGGGTCAGTCCTAGCCATAGATGTTCTGAAAGAACTCTTCAAACCATTCCTCTGAAATAACTGCTGGTTGCCTAGATAGTTACTTCAACAAAACAACAGTAATATCTGTTTATTTTCTTTCTATACCTATATTCATTTTCAGTAAGCTGCAGAAAATACAAGGCACCATGCAATTCAGAGAGTTATTAGTGCCATGTCTTTTTTATTTAATTATTTATTCAATTTATGTCTCATCTTTCTCTCAGAGCTGTGTTCCAAGGTCACATTTGTGCAATATGGTGAGCAATAGTGTATTTCCATTTAAATTATAGCAATAATATCTAATTGTGATGACTTGAGCATATTACAGTTTAAATAAGCATATGCAATTTTAATGCAAAATTTCTTCCTTTTTTTGTAAAATGCATCCTTTTTATGTTACTTGTCTACTATATCCTTTTTGGTGGAGCAGTGGCCACCCTTCTTACAAACAGTTTGCAGTGAGCCAGAGAACCTTGGCATAGAAAGAGCCTCCTCACAAACTGTGGCATTTTTGAACCACAGTTGGGTATACCCTGGGCAATGGTAACCTGTTGTGCCAGCTAATCTTTCTCACACTGGGTTAGGCAAAATAAACTGATGAATTAACTCACCTAAAGGTGCCTTCAATTTGGCAGTTTCATATCTGGCCTAGACCATACATGTTAAGTTTTGGATTTGGAAATAAGGGAAATTTCCCGGCAAATACAGGATACTTGACAGAAGGGAAATTTCCTGGCAAATACAGGATACTTGACAGAAGGGAAATTTCCCAGCAAATACAGGATACTTGACAGAAGGGAAATTTCCCGGCAAATACAGGATACTTGACAGAAGGGAAAATTCCCAGCAAATACAGGATACTTAACAGAAGGGAAATTTCCCGGCAAATACAGGATACTTGACAGAAGGGAAATTTCCTGGCAAATACAGGATACTTGACAGAAGGGAAATTTCCTGGCAAATACAGGATACTTGATAGCTGGACCATTAGGAAAGCTGAGCGCAGAAAAATAGATGCCTTTGAAATGTGCTGTTAGAAATAGGTCGATCCTAGAAGAAATCAACCATGACTGCTCATTAAAGGCCAAATAGTAAAGATGACACTAAAGTACTTTGGACATCAAATGAGAAGATAGGATTCACTTGAGAAAGCATTGATGCTGGGACAGGTGGAGGACAAAAGAAGGGGATGGCCAAAAAGAAGATGGCTAGATGGTATTGTAGATGCAATGGGCACAAAGCTGTGTGGGCCAAAAAAAATCTTTCCCCATCTTCTTGGGGGACTTTTGTTTTGCTTTCTTTCTTGTTTACTCAGTGGCTTAAGTGACTAAGATGCTGATAGCGAGACAGAAGGTCAGCAGTTCGATTCCCGAGTACTGCAGGATGGAATGAGCTCCCGTCTTTGTCCCAGTTCCTGCCATCCATCCTAGCAGTTCGAAAGCAAGAAATTGCAAGTAAATAAATAGGGACCGCTTTGGTGGGAAGGTAACAGCATTCTGTGCACTCTGGGGTCTAGTCATGCCTGCCACATGACCACAGAAACATCTGCAGACTCAGACAATGCTGGCTCTTTGCCTTTGAAACAGAGATGAGCACTGAACCCTAGAGTCGGATATGACTGGCTTTCGAGCAAGGGAAATCTTTACCTTTCTCATTTTTAATTATTTTCTCCCTGGGAAGCAAAGAAAGTGCAGAATAGTAAACCAGCCCCCTAGGGTTACTGTCTCTCTCTCCCCCCCACTGATTTGCGCCCTCTCTCTCTCCCTCACTGATTTGCCCCCCTCTCTCTCCCCCCACACACTGATTTGCCCCCTCTCTCTCCCCCCCACTGATTTGTCCCCCTCTCTCCCCCCCACTGATTTGCCCCCCGCTCTCTCTCCCCCACTGATTTGCCCCCTCTGCCCCCCACTGATTTGCCCCCTCTCTCCCCCCTGATTTGTCCCCCACTGGTTTGCCCCCTCTCTCTCCCCCTGATTTGCCCCTTCTCTCCCCCCTGATGTGCCCCCCACTCTCTCTCCCCCACTGGTTTACCCCTCTCTCTCCCTCTCTCCCCACTGATTTGCCCCCCTCTCCCCCCACACTGATTTGCCCCTCTCTCTCCCCCTGATTTGCCCCTCTCTCCCCCTCCACTGATTTGCCCCTGCATATATGAAATATATCTTTCACCTAGAGTAGACTCAGCAGCAGCAAAAACGAAGCTTCCCCATGACCATGTGGCTGGCAGGGAAGGGAAACAGAAACTACAAAAAGTCCCCACCACCTTCTCTCTCTCTCCCTTTCCACAAGCAAAAAGCCACAAACAGCGACCTCTGGTGGCTGGAAAAACATACTGAAGCTCCAGTCAAGATGTTTTATATAAAAACTAGCAGAGGTTGCCCGGCGTTGCCGGGCTGTTTTAAATTGTGTTGGAAAGTTAAATTGTGTTAATGTTTTTTAAAAATTGCTTAGTCTGTAATTTTAATTTTTTAAATGTTTATTTATGTAATTTTTTTGGCTTGCCTGTTATTAACTGTGATCTGCTTTTTTGGGGGTTTTTTTTGAGGATTAATAAAAGAACAAAGTATGATATAATTTTTTCAAATTGTTTTATGTAAGCGAATAATGTTTTAGTTTTTTGAATTTTTTTTAATTAGTTGTACCGTAGGTCATAATTTTAATAATGTAAAAGTAAATGTTTTTTACATTCAATGTTTTTAAAATGTGTTTAGATGTTTTGGGTTTAAATTTGAGTTAAAACTCAGCACAGGATTTTTAAAGGTTTCTATTGTATTTTATTGACATATGTTTGTGATTTGTGTTAAAGTGTGTTTTAGTGTAATGTTTTTGACTTTTTATTGGTGTGACCTTTTGTGTAAAATTGTGAATTTGTGTTATGTTTTTGATTTGTTTTTACTCTTGTGTCCTTTTGTTTGGAGATGTTGTGTGTTTTTGAATTGTTTTTACTATTGTGGCCAGCAGGTGGTGCTGGTAGGGGTTATTGTATTTAACTGTTTTTTCTTTCCTGGCCTCTGGGTGGAGCTTCTTCTGGTAAGTAGTCTCTTTCTTTATTCATTTCTTTTCCAGTCCTGGTGGAGGTAGGACATCTTTTGGTAAGTTTGCTTGTTTTCTTTCTTTTGTGTGTGTGTGTGTGGGCGGGGGTGGGTGGGTGGGTTGGAATTTGTATTTTTTGTCTGTTTGTTTTGTTTTTGATTGTGTTTTTGTTTACTTCGTATTGTTTTTGGTGTTTTTGTTTTTGTGTATTTTTGGATGTTTTTGTCTGTGTTTTTAGTAATTTTTAAAAAAATTATTTATTTGGTGGTGGGGAGGGGGCGTGGTCATTGGGGGTTAGGAAGGGTGGGCTAGGTGGTGGGGAGGGGGCATGGTCGTTGGGGGATAGGAAGGGTGGGCTAGGTGGTGAGGAGGGGGCATGGTTGGTGGGGGATAGGAAGGGTGGGTTAGGTGGTGGGGAGAGGGGCATGGTCGTTGGAGATTAGGAAGGGTGGGCTAGGTGGTGGGGAGAGGGGCGTAGCCGTTGGGGGTTAGGAAGGGTGGGCTAGGTGGTGGGGAGGGGGCTTTATTGTGTTATGGTGCTTTGAGTGTGTGGAGTTATGAAAGTAGATCGGGGTTTCCCCTTTAATATCAGTGGGTGAGGGGTTGCGACCCCCCTCTCCGCTGGCTCCCCTGGGGTTGGGAGGTTTGGGGGGACAAAAGTGGTATGTCCCCCCAACCCTTCTGGATCCAGGAGACCAGGGAGAGTGGATCGATTCCACCCCCTCCTTAAAACAACTCCATTTTTAAAGAGAAGAAACCGCTTGGTTTCTTCTCTTTAAAGACGGAGTTTTTTTAGGAGGGGGGAATCGATCCACTCTCCCTGGTCTCCTGGGTCCAGAATGGTTGGGGTGGGGGGCATACCCCTTTTGTCCCCACAAACCTCCCAATCCTAGGGTAGCCAGCGGCGAGGGGGATCGCAACCCCCCCACCCACTGATGTTAAAGGGGAAACTCCAGTCGGGTCCTTCAGGCGCTGTTGGTGAGGGAAAGAAAGCCAGCTGGTGTTTGCTTGGCTGTGAGGCGGTGAGTTGTTTTTCGTTGGTGGTTATGAAGGGTGGGCTAGGTGGTGGGGAGGGGGGCATGGTCGTTGGGGTTATGAAGGGTGGGCTAGGTGGTGGGGAGGGGGGCATGGTTGTTGGGGTTATGAAGGGTGGGCTAGGTGGTGGGGAGGGGGCATGGTCGTTGGGGTTAGGAAGGGTGGGCTAGGTGGTGGGGAGGGGGGCATGGTCGTTGGGGTTAGGAAGGGAGGGGTAGGTGGTGGGGAGGGGGGCATGGTCATTGGGGTTAGGAAGGGTGGGCTAGGTGGTGGGGAGGGGGAATGGTCATTGGGGTTAGGAAGGGTGGGCTAGGTGGTTGGGAGGGGGCATGGTCATTGGGGTTAGGAAGGGTGGGCTAGGTGGTGGGGAGGGGGGCATGGTCATTGGGGTTAGGAAGGGTGGGCTAGGTGGTGGGGAGGGGGGCATGGTCGTTGGGTTAGGAAGGGTGGGCTAGGTGGTGGGGAGGGGGGCTTTAGTGTGTTATGGTGCTTTGTGTGGAGTCGTGAAAGTAGATTGGGTTTCCCCTTTAATAGCAGTGGGTGGGGCTTGCGACCCCCCTCCCCGCTGGCTCCCCTGGAATTGGGAGGTTTGGGGGGACAAAAGGGGTATGTCCTCTCCCCAACCCTTCTGGACCCAGGAGACCAGGGAGAGCGGATCAATTCCCCCCCCCCTCTCCTTAAAACAACTCCGTTTTTAAAGAGAAGAAAAGACAGAGTTGTTTTAAGGAGGGGGGGATCGATCCCCTCTCCCTGGTCTCCTGGGTCCAGAAGGGATTGGGCAACATACCCCTTTTGTTCCCACAAACCTCCCAACCCTAGGGTAGCCAGCGGAGAGGGGGATCGCAACCCCCCACCCACTGATATTAAAGGGGAAACTCCAGTCAGGACCTTCAGGCGCCGTGGGTGAGGGAAAGAAAGCCGGCTGGTGTTTGCTTGGCTGTGAGGCGGTGAGTTGTTTTTCTTTTTCATTTTTCGGGCGCCAGTTTCCTCAGCGTTCTGCATGCTCATGGCGCGCAGGACGCTGGGGCTTGTAGTTATGGGTTGGTGCTTTGTGTTTGTGCTGCGTTTTTTTAAAATGCTTTTCTTTTGATTGGCTGCGGCGCGTTTCCGAACGCTGCGCCATGCGAGAGCCTCTCAGCCTGATTGGCTCTGGTGTGGCGTGGCGCAAGGAATGTTGGGAAGTGGAGTTGTTTCCCTTTCTTCGCGTTTGTGGGGCTGTTGCCCCACTGCCGGTTTTCTCAATCCTTTGTTGACCTGCGTACCCAGATCGGCCGTGTGCACGAAGGGTGAGTGCAGGCAAGTAGGACGAGGCATAGCAACCTATAGCCAGTTCCAACAGTTAACCCTTGGATTTATAGGTTAAGATAAGGGGAAATAAGGGAAAATTAATAAAACAGGATGGGGCGGGAAGAGGGGTAAAAATCAGGGGTTTTCCCGGGGAAAATGGGATAGTTGACAGGTATGGCCTAGACATGGAAGAAGAAGAAGGAAAAAAGGAACTGTGGAATAAATTCACTAAAAGGTAGCTTCATTTTGGCAGTTTAACATCTTACCAAGACACAAAAGAAGATATTTTTGCTTTTCATTCTTTTCCAATGGATGTGATATCCCATTGTTTGTAAATTTACTTTCTTAAGGTACATTTTAAAGTTACTTGACTTTAAAATACTTGGTAATTAGAAAAGTTCAGTACCTCAGAAGGAATTACATAAAGCATTATTTTCAGATCATTTTAAGGTCAAGTTTCTCTCATGTTATAATAGATGTTGTATTATGTGTTTTAATAGGTTTTGAAGACTTACTTTATGGCTCCCCAAGGAGCACATTAAGTTTCATAGTGGGGTTTTAGATTTTTAAACCATACATTTAGTCATATAATAGGTTAACAAAATGCTTTGTTGCTAAATAAATATAAAAAAGAGAGATCTCTTTTGGACATTAAATGTTTCATACTGAAGTGTCACAGACTGGGGCATAGGTACCTGGCAGGCAACATGAACACCAGAATTCAGGGCAACCAGGTAACCAACCAATCAGTAATCGTATTTCAGTCCATAGTCCAAGACCAACTCAAGTCATAGATGTAGGATTCATTCAGATAACAAAAGCATAGACCGAGCATGTTAGAGATCAGGTGACTGAGAGAACAGATGAGGCAGTGTACCTTTAGGGACTGGAGCAAGACAAGGACAGAGTTCATGGCACAACAGTCCACAGGAACTGGATACAGGTATTCAGAAGTGGGAATCAGGAACAAGGCAAGAGATCCAGGAGCAAAGCAACTACATGTCTGCTAACATCCATTGTTGAGGCAGCTTCTTGGAGAAAGGGTCTATTCTTATATAACTAAGCCACTCAGGATCTCCATTCAGAACCTATGAAGAACCAGAATCTTTTTCAGGGCTCTCAGGATGGCAGGGCCATAGCCAGGGTTCTAGATGTGAGTGGGCAAATATTTTTCAAGGTGGGCAACAAAGCCTCTTTTCAATGCACCCCTATAGAAAAACGTGCTTTGCCAGGGTGGGCAAAGTGCTAACTCAGGGTGGGCCAAGCCTACCCTGGCCATCCCATGGCTGCAGCCCTGCAGGTGGGGCTTATCAGCTGTGGCAGGGTACAGATCCAACCCCGCAGGACTTAGAGCAGCAGTTGCAAATCCTGACATGAAGATACATGTTGACATGTTGCCAACCCTTGTATCAGCAGATTCTAAGCTGAACTGTAGATATCTGAAATTGTGGACTCTATATTTTACATTGCAGGCAATGGCCTCTAGTAGCCATTTCTGGTAATATGCCCTAGAACAGTGGTGGGTACCCAGAGGGGGTACTTAGAGCCCTCTCTGTGGGCATGCACACTGTCACTCCAGCACAGAGTTTGCCCCACCCCTCTGCCCAGCAGCCCAATGGGAGTGCTTCCTCCCTGCCCAGCACAGAGTTCACCCTGCCCCTCTGCAGTGCAAATGGCAGCCTGTTGAGTTTGGGCATTCAGTCTCTTAAAGGTTCACCATCACTGCCCTAGAAATACATATACATTATGTATTACAGGATTCTTAATTGAATATTTTTAGGCCAGTGAATAACTGAAACTGTGGATACTTAACCTATGGATATGGGAGGGAGGGGTGACCTGCATATTACCCAGAATGGGAAACATTTTAAATTAAGAAGGACCTTCCTCAATTGTTAAATGGACACATAAAATTTCTTTGTCAAACACTCCAATTACATATAACCGTCAGCTGTGGAAAATATACTCTCGAGTCACTCCAGGTAGACTGACACAGAAAGGTCTCTCTGTGAGCAATGTGAAGAGTATGCTTTATTAGGCTCTTACAGGACATTTTGGTGCACTCTCATATATGTCATTTCTAGCACCTATCGATGCTGAGGATGGTGTATATAAAAGCCTTGCAACTGACAAATGCTGCTTTCAGTGAAAACATTCACTATACTGAAGTGGCTAATGACCCCCTCAACATGTCGGAAACTGATATGAATGGAGTGATTTTTTTAAAATATGTCTGTAATTCATTACTGATGTAATACATTACTTTTTAAAAATAAAACAAATTCTATGTCTTTGAATTGTCGATCAAAATTGCAGCTATGGGCGGGTTCTTTATTAGCAATACAGAAAAAAACAAAGAGTTTCTAAAAAAATTTAATGAAGTGGGGTATTGCATCAGCAAAAATCTACAGGCATATAGAAAATTTGTTTCCCCTGGTCACTCACAGAAGATCAGGAGAAGTGATCAAGAGTCACTTCCTTTTTGTTTGGGTGCAGCATGCTCTCCCCCCCCCCCCGTAAGAGATGCTTTTTTGGCCAATCCAGCCAAGCACCTGAATGGGCAGTCTGAAATGGCCCTGTGTTGGACCATTCAAACAACCTATGCAATTAGATCAACTGCAGGTTCAAGGAACAAAAGCACTACTCATAACACTACTCAAAAGCACTAGTCATAGCAGTCGTTGCCTACTTATTCAGACAGAGAATATTTATGGAAGATTGATATATTCTCATACATGACTTCTTTTTTGGAGTGTGAGGGGAGACCTGCTCCCTAGTCAGACAGTGAGGATATAGAAAATAAAATCATCTCTTTCACCTTGCTTTAAATTAGCTTGAGTAGATAAGTCAAAAGATGTAAAAAAAATTTGAGAGTGTCAACAAGCATGTGGATAAGGGGGATCCAGTTGACATTGTTTATCTGGACTTTCAGAAGGCTTTTGACAAGGTCCCACACCAAAGGCTCTTGAATAAACTTACCAGTCATGGAATAAAGGGACAGGTCTTGTCCTGGATCAGCAACTGGCTAAGGGACAGGAAACAGAGGATAGCACTAAATGGACACTTCTCCAAGTGGAGGGAAGTAAAGAGTGGGGTTCCCCAAGGTTCAGTACTGGGACCCCTGCTTTTCAACCTCTTCATAAATGATCTAGAGCTAGGAGTAAAAAGCAAGGTAGCCAAATTTGCTGACGACACTAAATTATACAGGGTAGTGAAAAATGTGAGAGATTGTGAGGAGCTCCAGAGGGATCTCTTGACACTGGGGGAGTGGGCAAAACAGTGGCAAATGAGCTTCAACATTAGTAAGTGCAGAGTGATGCATGTTGGGACAAAAAAAACAATTACATTTATAAACTGATGGGGTCTGAACTCTCTGCGACAAACCAGGAAAGGGACCTTGGTGTCCTGGTGGACAACTCAATGAAGGTGTCAACCCAGTGTGCCTCCATCAGTGAAAAAAGCAAACTCAATGCTAGGGATCATTAGGAAGGGTATAGAAAATAAGTCAGCAAGTGTCATTTTGCCTCTTTATAAATCTATGGTGAGGCCCCATCTGGAATACTGTGTAGAGTTCTGGTCGCCATACCTCCAGAAGGATATTATGGAGTTGGAGAAAGTGCAGAGGAGGGCAACCAGAATGATTAGGGGACTGGAACACCTTCCTTACCATCTGAGGCTGCAACGGTTGGGCCTTTTCACTCTTGAACGACGGCGTCTAAGAGGTGACCTGATTGAAGTTTATAAAATCATGCACGGTGTGGACAAAGTAGATAAGGAAAAACTGTTTTCCCTATCACACAACACTAGAACTAGGGGACACTCGGTGAAACTTTTGGGTACTAGTTCTCAAACAAATAAGAGAAAGTCCTTTTTTACCCAGAGGATCACTGGTCTATGGAACTCCCTGCCAGAAGAAGTGGTGATAGCTGTCAGTCTTGACAGCTTTAAGAAAGGATTACACAAGTTCATGGAGGACAAGGGTATCAATGACTATAATTATGGATACTTAAGGACATCCTCGGGTTTGGAGAGATAGGCAGGATATCTCTCAATGCCATTTCCAGGGAATCCTAAGCAGGTGAAGGCATCTCCTTGGGAATACCCTGAAGGAAATGGTGAGCCACTGTGTGAGACAGAATGCTAGACTGGATGGGCTGTGGCCTGTTCCAGCAAGGCTGTTCTTATGTTCATATGTAGCATGGCTTTCCTTTTTGTCATGTTATGATGGCTCACCCAATCAACTGCTAAAGCTAAAATAAATATGATTACAATCAACACAGGAATTTAAAAATATACAATAAATGAAAATAAAATTGCGCTACAAGTGGACTAGAAAATCAAAATAATTATAGGTCATAAAGTTTACACAGACTCTTCAAAAACCAATCACTTGCTCTCCAAAAGTTTCCCAAAGTGTAATATCCCTAAAATGCATAAAATACAAGTAGTCTCTATTCACAGGTACAAGGAGCAGTAGCATCTGTATGTTTGAGAAAAGTTTTAAATGGAAAAGCATAAAATGCCACAGTTTGTTACAATTGTTAGCAACAATCTTGATAGTTCTCAATTATCAGTTTGTTTTTAGACAATGCTTCACTAAACATCTGCTGCCATTCAGATTTCTGCAGTGGCAGCAGCCCAAAGTTATTGCAATGTATAATTGAAATTATACCTATAGTTTTCAGGATCTAATCCAGGTCTTCCAAGACATGCGAAAAGAATATCCAGTAAATGGTAATAGGAATCAAAGCACGAAAACTTCATAAAAGGCTAAAACAAATCAAGGTTACACTACATCAGCGATGGCGAACCTTTTAGTGATCAAGTGCCCAAACTGCAACCTAAAATCCACTTATTTATTGCAAAGTGCCAACACAGCAACAGGGGAGGAAGGAAACGCTCCCATTGGGCTGCTGGGCAGAGGGGTGGGGTGAATTCTGTGCTGGGGTGACTGCATGGGTCCCCGCAGAGAGGGCTTCGAGTGCCACCTCTCGCACATGTTCCATAGGTTCACCATCACTGCACTACATTAAAGCAAGTTGAGCATATGATCAACTGTGTCACCAAAAATTACTAAGGGAAAAAAAATGGAAAATAACTGATATGCAAGGAAAGTGTTGAGCTTGAAAAAAAATAAAAATAAAAGAGGCTGCAAACAAAATGCCCTAAATAAAAAAAGAGCTATCATCCACTTCAGATACTGGAGGAAATATTACTACTACTCGACTGTACCTTGTAGAAAAAATGTCACTGACATGAATTTGTTTAAGGTGGATCCTATCTTGCTATGAAGGAGGAAATATATATATGACTGATATCCTCAATTGTTTCATCTTCAATAAACTGCTGTCAACTAAGAACAGCACTGCGTATGGATTCCCCAGTTAGGTTTGGGGACTGATTCAGCCCTTTGAATCCAATCATGATTAGGCCCAAATCATTTAGACCAGTGTTTCCCAACCTTTGGCTTTTGGACCTCAATTCCCAGAAGCCTAAGTCAATTCCCCAAAGCACTGATCAACCAATGTACTGACTTGGTTTCTGGGAATTGAAGTCCCTCTGTGGGTCATGTGCCCCACATTGGGAACCACTGATTTAGACCCATCTGATTCAGTAAAGGCCCTAAATAGAAATTGATTCAGAAATCCAGGTTGTTGTCTTCTCTTTGGCTTCTGCTGGAAATTCAAAACCTCTATATAGATTTTCAATTATACACATTTGTGTATATAAACACTGTATACATGAATTATAAAGTCTAAAGAAGGCAGAAACATGCCAAATTTCAGCTAGCTTTTGTTGGAGGGAGAGGTTGCATTACACCCTTATAGTCTGAGGAAGTTCAAAAAACCAGAAGCTGTTGTCTAAAATATACACACTCAGTTTTGTGCTCAGTCTTGCTAATCCATGCTATCTTTGTCTTCTCACTCTGCTTACAGCAGTTAGCTCCCTAGTTCCTGTGGAGCACCCAAAATTTGCTAAAATTTGCCTTTGGTATGAGATCTTGGTGACTGAAATAATATCAAACTTGGTAATATGGTCAACTCTTAAAGTTTATTTGAGACCAGAGCCTGGAATTATAACAAAATCTAACAATACAGATAATAAATTTGCACGTTCAGGTTTTTGTTTTGGAAACATTACTGCCTTTCTTCAAAAGAATGGTCCAGTGACAACATAAACATGGACATAAAAGAATTCTAGAAGAAACATAAATAGGAGTTTAGAATACTGGTCAGCAGCAAGGAAAACTATACCAAAAGAAAAGAAGTGCAAGAAAGCAAAGTGGTTGTCGGATGAGGGTCTTAAAATAGCAGAGGAAAGAAGGAACGCAAAAGGCAAAGGAGAAAGGAAAAAAATGCAATCACTTAAATAAAGAATTTCAAAGAAAAGCAAGGAGAGATAAGGAAAGCTACCTAAATGAACAGTGCAAAGAAATAGAGGACAACAAGACAAGAGGCAGGACTAGAGATCTCTTTTAAAAAATTGGGGAAGTCAAGGGAACGTTCAAAGCAAAAATGACCACGATAAAAGACAAAGATGGCAAAGAGTTAGCGGATGCAAAAGAGATAAAGAAAAAATGGAAAGAGTACACAGAGGAACTTTACAAAAAAGACCTAAACACCCCGGATAATAATAATGAGGCAGAAATTGAACTTGAACCAGACATCCTAGAGAGTGAAGTCAGAAAGGCCCTAAAAAGCATGGCAAATAACAAAGCCAGTGGAGATGATGGTATCCCAGTTGAATTCTTCAAAGCCCTAAAAGATGATAGAATCAAGCTACTACATGTTATATGCCAGCAGATTTGGAAAACAAAACAGTGGCCACAGGATTGGAAAAGGTCAGTATATGTCTCAATCCCAAAAAAGGGCAATGACAAAGAATGTTCAAATTATCGAACAATTGCGCTCATCCCACAAGCTAGCGAAGTGATACTCAAGATAATACAGGATAGACTGCAGCAGCATGTAGAAAGAGAACTACCAGAGGTGCAGGCTGGATTCAGAATAGAGACCACATTGCCAACATACGTTGGATAATGGAGAAAACAAAGGAATACCAGAAACAAGCTTACTTCTGTTTCATTGACTACACCAAGTCCTTTGATTGTGTGGACCACAACAAAATGTGGCAAGTAATTAAAGAGATGGGAATACCAGAACACCTCATATGGCTCATGAGAAATCTGTACATGAGTCAAGAAGCAACAGTTAGGACAGAGTATGGGATGACGGAGTGGTTTGGAATAGGAAAAGGAGTAAGACAAGGCTGCATTCTGTCACCCTTCTTATTCAACGTATACACAGAGCACATAATGCGCAATGCAGGGATGGAGGAATCACAATATGGGATCAAAATTGCTGGGAGAAACATCAACAATTTGAGATATGCAGATGATACCACCCTAATGGCAGAAAGTAAAGAAGACCTAAAGAAGCTCCTGATTAGGTTGAAAGAAGAGAGTGCAAAAGCTGGCCTGAGACTCAATATCAAGAAAACCAAGATAATGGCAACAGGCCATATCAGTCCCTGGAAAATAGATGGGGAAGAAGTAGAAGCAGTAACAGATTTTACTTTGTTAGGATCCAAGATCTCTGCAGATGGAGATTGCAGCCATGAAATAAAAAGGCAACTGATTCTTGGGAGACAAGCTATGAAAAACCTGGAGAACATAGTGAAAAGTAGAGATATCTCACTGCAAACAAAGGTCCGCATAGTCAAAGCAATGCTATTTCCAGTGGTAATGTATGGCTGTCAGAGCTGGACCATTAGAAAGGCTGAGCGAAGAAAAATAGATGCCTTTGAGATGTGGTGCTGGAGGAGAGTTTTGAGAGTCCCCTGGACAGCGAAGAGAACAAATAGGTCAATATTAGAAGAGATTAGCCCTGAGTGCTCCTTAGAAGGACAAATAACAAAGATGAAGTTGAAGTATTTTGGACATCAAATGAGAAGAGAGGATTCACTTGAGAAAGCCTTGATGCTGGGGAAGGTGGAGGGAAAAAGAAGAAGGGGACGGCCAAAGATGAGATGGCTAGATGGTATTATAGACACAATGGGCACGAGGCTGTGTGGACTAAGGAGGATGGTGGAGGACAGAGGTGCTTGGAGAGTGATGGTCCATAGGGTCGCAAAGAGTCGGAATCGACTGTGCGACTGAGCAACAACAACAACAAGAATACTGGTCAAAAAATGGGTTAGGGAACAGAAATGTCTAGCACAAAGATAATGCAAGCGCGGCGCCAAAATGGCCGCCGCGCTCTTTGCGCCCCCCCCCCCCACCGGACGAAGGCATCCGGGTAGTTAGGGGGCGTGGCCAGCACCCTTATATAAGGGGCGGCCATGAGGCAGCCGAGCTGCCATTTTGTGAAGCGACGGAGCGGAGAAGTTTTTCCCTCTTACCTCCGTCGCTCTTGCCTTTCATCGGGAAGCCTCTGGCTGCTAATTTTCTTGACTTTTCCTGGCTTCCCATCGGTTAGCTGCTATGCCCTCTAAGAAGAAGGCGACTGCGAACGCGGCTCGTTCTGCACGGAGGCGCCAGCCGGGTCGGAGGACCGCGGCTGCACCTCCCCAGCAGCCTCCTTTGCCTGAGCCCACCGGGACCGGTGGGATGGGGTTAATTGCCCCTTGGCCCGAGGCGGGGTGTCCGCGTACCGGCCCAGCAGGGGCCGCGGCCCCCGGCCCGCAAGCAGTGGCCACTGCCCCTGGCATAGCCCATTCTGCGCGGCCTTCTTCCATTGGTGTGCAGCTTCCTGCGGGGGGTTTCAGCCATGGGGGGTGGCTGGGTTCCCTCCCCTGGCAGGGTACTTTCCCGGCCCTGCAGGGCCCAGGCCTGGGGTCATGGCCGTATATGGGCCCCGGGGTCCAGGGACCTGGACCGGCGCCTGCAGCCAGTGGGCCGGCTGTCCCTTTGCCCCCACTTGGCTTAGGGGGCTACGTTAATGTTGAGGACCTTCTGGCCCGCGTTGCGGCCCTCGAGGCATCCCTCGCGAGGGTTAACCACCCGGGGGTGCCTTTTGGGGTGCAGGTTGATCCTTCGTCTGCCGGTCAGCGGCAGGCGGCAAAACGTGTTGATCTGCCCGAGGCGCGTGGGCCGGCCTCGGCCACTGCCTCGCAGCTCTCCACTCAACAGGCTGATGCTGGTCAGGCCCCGTCGACGAGCTCAATTGCGGTCGTGAGCTCCGACGCCCCCAGCAGGCCGGAACCCCCGGTGGGGGCGGCCCATGGGGGTGCAGCATGTGAGTATGCGGTTCAATCTAGTGCACCCACACACCTAGCCACATTGGGGGGGGGGCATTCCAGTGGCTGTGGCCTCGCACGGGTGGTGCGACGGTTCAGTCGCCGACATCCCACCCGGTGACTTCACCTCTCACCCAGGGCCCCGTTTTGGGTGGTACCTCTTACTCAGTTGGGAATGTGTTAGGGGTGACCGGGTTGGTCCAGGCTCCTTTCCAGATCCCTGTGGTTCCCACCGTGCCGGTGTCGGCATTGCCGACAGCGGGGTATTGCTTGCCCCTGGGGGACCATTTGGCCCAGGCCACCAAAGAGAAGATCTGGCGTGGGGAGTATGTGGACATCTTCTCCCTTCTTAACAGAGAGCCCACCAAAGAGGAGAGGGAGGGGCAGGATGAGAAGGATAAGGAACAGGCACGTCGTCGTAAGCCGCCACGTACGTGGGCCAACTGGTTGCCGGCGTACCTCATATACATGGCGGTCTACCTCAGGGCCCGGCCGGATTTGGCAATTCCGATGGTCCAGTATTTGGACAACATTTACCGGGCGATGGTCGACTTCCCGGGCCCGTCGTGGTTGGCTTACCATGAGGAATTCCGTATGCGGATTCCCCTGCACCCCGAGATGAGGTGGGACAAGCCCTGTCAGAAGCTGTGGCTTCTGTACATGACTCCCACGCGCCCTGCGCCTGGGGAAAGATACCATTGTGGACATGCGGTCCAGCGAGCAGCCCCAGCACAGACACCCCGCCAGGTGGCGGGGCAGGGGGTTCCAGCCCGCCTGCTGTGCTGGACTTTCTCGTCCAATGGTTCCTGCAGTAGGAAGAATTGCCGGTACAGGCATGAGTGTCCCTCTTGCGCTGGCCCCCATGCGGCCTCCGCCTGCCCCAGGCCTGGAGGGATGCGGGGCAAAGGTAGGGGCGGACAAGGGGCTGGCAAGACTGCCGCAGAGGGAGTTGGTCCACCGAAAGGCCCCCTCCCCAATTAATGTGGACATGTTGGAGCGTTGGCTCGCATCGTACCCGAGGGAGGCAGATGTGGTTTACCTGCTTCAAGGTTTTCGACTGGGGTTCCGTATTGCTTTCCTGGGTGATAGGTCCCCCCAAGATGCCCCCAACCTTTTGTCCCTTAAGGGGAGGGAGGAGGTGGCTGCCGCCAGCATTTCTAAGGAGGTGGATGCGGGCAGGGTCGCTGGCCCTTTCCCTGGACCCCCGTTCCCCAACCTTAAAGTGTCACCCTTGGGCTTGGTGCCCAAGAAGTCACCAGGCGAGTTCCGCCTGATCCATCACTTGTCCTACCCAGCAGGCTGGTCGGTCAATGATGCTATCCCTGATGACCTTTGCTCGGTCAGGTATACATCTTTTGACCAAGCGCTGCGCATGGTGCGCTCATGTGGCCCGGGTGCGCTGTTGGCTAAGTGCGACATTAAGTCTGCCTTTCGCCTCCTGCCGGTTCACCTGGGTGACTTTGAGTTGCTGGGTTTCAAGTTCTGGGGTGAATATTATTTCGATAAGGCCATGCCTTTTGGCTGTTCCATATCATGCTCGGCCTTCGAGCATTTTATCACCTTCCTACAGTGGGCTTTTGTCCGCAGGTCTGGGTCCCAGTCTGTAGCCCATTACCTGGATGATTTTTTATTCAGGGGTGAATGGGGCTGGGACACGTGCACACGTCTCCTCAACACATTTCAGACGCTAATGGAGGAACTTGGTGTCCCTTTAGCGCCTGAAAAGACCGAGGGCCCATCTACACAGCTAGTCTTCCTGGGGGTGGAGATTGACACGGTAGCGCAGGCTTCTAGGTTACCAGGGGATAAGGTGTCAAGGATAGTGGCCCTTATCTCGGACTTGCTTGCTAAATGCAAGGCATCACTGCGGGAACTGCAGGTGCTGCATGGTCACCTCAATTTCGCTTGCAGGGTGGTCGCACCGGGCAGGGCATTTGCTCGGCGCTTGTGCGACGCCATGACAAGCTTATCCAGGCCCCACCATAGGGTGAGACTAACCCAGGGCATTAAGGCAGATATGCTTATCTGGCTCCAGTTCCTGAGGGAGTTCAATGGGGTGTCATTTTGGAGGTCTGACCTTCTGGCTTCCCCTCGTTTCCAGATACAGTCCGATGCCTCTGGGTCCCTGGGTTATGGGATGTACTTCAATGGGAAGTGGGCCTATGGTGGGTGGCCACCAGCCTGGGCAGGTACGGGTCGCCTGCGTGATCTTACGTATCTGGAATTTTTTTCCATCCTGGGGGCCTTGATGCTATGGGGTGAGGAGTGGGCCAACTCGGTCGTTCATTTCTGGTGTGACAATGCGGCCGTTGTCCACATTGTCAACTCACAGACTTCCAAATCACCCAGGGTCATGGACCTGGTGTGCCAGTTTGTATTGCGTAGCCTGCGCCTTAATGTGCTGTTCCGGGCCAGGCATGTCCCGGGGGTCAATAATGATATCGCTGACGCTTTGTCCCGCCTGCAGATCTCCCAGTTCCGCGCCTTGGCCCCGGATGCGGAGGAATTTCCCTCGCCACTCCCGGACGAGATATGGAACCTTGGCAAGGAGAGGTGAACCGGGCGATCGGCATGTCGCTAGCGCCACGCACGCGTAAGACGTATCAACACGGATTCAATTCTTTCAGAGCATTCTGTACCCAATTCCGGCTGCCAGATACCTGGCCGATCCCGGTGGCCCGTATACTTCAATTCATGGTTTACCTGCATTCTCAGGGCCTTGCACCTCGCACCATAGCATCCAGGCTGTCAGCGCTGGCTTTTATGGCCAAAGTAGGCGGACATGCGGACAGTACCGCTGACTTCCGTGTGAGACACGTTTTGGAGGGGTGGGTGCGAGAGCGTGGGCGTAGCCCGGACGACCGCCACCCAATTTCCCCAGGGGTTCTTACCCAACTGGCACGGGGCTGGCAGGACCTATGTTTTGATACGTATGAGGCGGCCCTGTTTCATGCGGCTACAACGGTGGCCTTTTTTGGAGCGCTCCGCATCAGCGAGCTTGTGATGCTGTCTAAGGCGGATGCAAGTCGTAGGGCACTGGAACTCGAAGATGTCTTTGTGGCCAAAGACTGGGCACAGTTGAGGATATGCTCCTCTAAGATGGATCAGCATGGCGTAGGCAGTGGAGTAAGACTGCTACGGTGTTCTTTGGCAGACATCTGTCCGGTTGGTGCCCTACAGGAGTTCCTTGCACTGCGTGGCACGCACCATGGCCCGTTTTTCTGTCACCAAGATGGGTCTCCCCTTACTAAATTTCAATTTTGGAAGGTGACCGGCAAAGCGCTGGCCGGTGTGGGCCTCCCAGGGGCCTGTTACGGCACCCATTCATTCAGAATAGGGGCGGCTTCCACGGCGGCTGCTTTTGGGTACTCCGGGGCTGAGATACGCCGTATGGGGAGGTGGGGATTGCAATGTTTTCAATTTTATGTCCGCCCTCTTTCACCGTGAGTACCAGTCGAGTCACCACACCTTTTCTCTTCCCTCGTTTTTTCCTTGACAGACCCTGGGTGTCGTATTACACCGGTGACAGTATGGCTGGTGGGCCATAGCTACGTGCACAGGGCAGCGCGTTACGCTGCGGCGACAGAGTGGGGACCCCGACTGGGACTGGGTGCATACGCAAGTCTCACATGGTATGGTAAGCCCGGGATGTTATGGCGGGAGCTGTTGCCATTCCTTTTCTCGGGCCGGAATGCTGACCCGCCTGACATCCTGATCATACACCTTGGGGGCAATGATTTAGGTCAGGTCACCGGCCTATCGCTGAAGCATGCGATTTGCGGCGACCTCGCCTACCTGCATTACGTGTGGCCCGCCACAACCCTCGTTTGGTCAGACATGGTGCCGCGGCATGCGTATAGGGGAGGGTTCGACCTCCAGGCCCTTGACCGTGCTAGACGCATGGTAAACAGGGCTGTTGCCCGGTTCATTGTCGACAGGGGTTGGGGGCGGGTCAGTCGTCACCCCGCCATTAGTCTGCAAAATTATGACCTTTACGCAGGGGATGGGGTCCATCTGTCGCGAGGAGGTATGGACCTCCTGTTGGGTGATTGGCGAGCAGGCCTGTTGACCGAGCTGACGGTCTGGGGGGGGCGTCGAGCCTTCTTTGAAGCCTCTCCGTGTGGCGGGTAGCACTGGTAAGGTAAACATTTATGACCCACAGGTATCCGGCAGCTTCGCAATTGACTGGACAACACTAGACAGGCATAAGTTGGTTAAACGTTGTCCGGTCAACGACGAACCAGGCGACGGGGTGATGGCTACAGCTAGACAGCATGCATCACCCCGTGATTTTACGGATACGCGTCAGAGGGTGGGGTCATTAGTTAGATATTGACTACGGTCAACAATTTGTTTGTTGTCAACAAACAAATTGATACAAATAGATACATTGTAACAATTGCCGTTGGCAATTTTGGGTGGTACCTTACCAGTGTTACTTCGGCCTGCTTGCATTAAGAATTATAATTGGTCAATTACCAATAGAAATTTATAATTCGGACTAGGGCATGAATCAATAAATGTGGCCCAATGCCGTTATCCACTTTCATCGGTGTCTGAGTCCTTTATTGGGGGGTGCGCCTGCAATGCAAGTGCGGCGCCAAAATGGCCGCCGCGCTCTTTGCGCCCCCCCCACCGGACGAAGGCATCCGGGTAGTTAGGGGGCGTGGCCAGCACCCTTATATAAGGGGCGGCCACGAGGCAGCCGAGCTGCCATTTTGCGAAGCGACGGAGCAGAGAAGTTTTTCCCCTCCACCCCCTCCCTAGTTAACAGTGTGATATTTTGGTCGCTTCGGGGCCGGGTGGGAATTTTTGGCTGGGACTCACAATTGGCTCTTGGGTCCTGTTTTTTTCGCCCATCCCACACTGTTGCTATGGTTTGATATAGGGGTTTTCTGTTGCTGCTGTTGACTTTAGTCACATGGGCGGGTAGCACTGGTAAGGTAAACATTTATGACCCACAGGTATCCGGCAGGTTCGCAATTGACTGGACAACACTAGACAGGCATAAGTTGGTTAAACGTTGTCCGGTCAACGACGAACCAGGCGACGGGGTGATGGCTACAGCTAGACAGCATGCATCACCCCGTGATTTTACGGATACGCGTCAGAGGGTGGGGTCATTAGTTAGATATTGACTACGGTCAACAATTTGTTTGTTGTCAACAAACAAATTGATACAAATAGATACAGTGTAACAATTGTCGTTGGCAATTTTGGGTGGTACCTTACCAGTGTTACTTCGGCCTGCTTGCCTTAAGAATTATAATTGGTCAATTACCAATAGAAATTTATAATTCGGACTAGGGCATGAATCAATAAATGTGGCCCAATGCCGTTATCCACTTTCATCGGTGTCTGAGTCCTTTATTGGAGGGTGCGCCTGCAAAGTCACACTGTTCAAGTCCCAGGGCAAGCAGGAGGGAATGGCAATTACTTTGGCTGAGATGAATGTGTAAAATGACTAGATAATTGAAACCATGACTACCAGAGAGTGAGGTCACAAAGAATGTTATAAAGATGGGGAGATCCCTATGCACTATCAAAGGCCTGTAGAGCTATCTTCTGAACCTACAGGAATAAGGAGAAGAAGCAGATGCAGCAAAATGGATTGATAACAGTTGTATGAATTATGGGTATGTGAAGCCAGCAGGAAGATCAAGAAGTTTTAAAAAGGATCATCCAGGGCCCAGTTTGTTATCATCTAGTTATTGGTAAGCTTAATGAGGACAATGTTGTTGACAAAGCCCAGACAGATAGCAAACTGTTGAAGTATTAAGAACATCACAGGGTTCAGCGGTGTGTGCCAAGGGAGGGCAGAAGCCATTGTCAGCCAAAAGACAAGCAATCTAATTGCTTAATTGGTGGTGGTGGTGGGGGTTCCTAACTGGTGCAGAGTTTCTATATTATTTGCCCCAGTAGCTCAAAAGATTGCCAGAGGTCTTGCTCAACACTTCTCTTTTAGTCATAAAAATATTGATTTTACAAAGTTCACATCAAATTGCTTGAAAGTCTCCTGAATGGTGAGTCTGACATTACATAGCTGTTTCTTCATCTGTTGTAGAAATCCCATTAAATAACAAATTGCCTGCGTGGTATCTTTCATCTAATGTTTCCAGAAAATATCATTTGATAATATTGTAGATCTTATTTTGTGACATAGATATGTTTGGCAAGAAATGTATTAACACAATGCACAGTCTACATAAAGCTTGGAATAGCACAAGGTTTGTAGACACTGAAATTACTACAGTAAAACCAGCATAATAGTAATATCTTTAAGTCTATTGGTACTTGGATTCTTTTGTTAGGGAATGGTGAACTACCTACGTTCTGGTTTCATTACTTAAAGCACTTTCTGGCAAATGGATAATTGTAACATTTTCCTTGATACAGATGATAATAGTGAAAGAGTCCAGCTGAGTCCACCTCTTCTTCTCAGAAGATGATTATTTTGGAGAGTATCAAGCAAGTTTGATTTTCCCTCTTTAAAGCAGGGCTGCAAGATGTTTGGTCCTGAAGATATTTTGGACTTCAAAATCAGGAGCCCCAGCCAAAATGGCCAGTGGGACAGAATTTTAGAATGATGGGCTCTGGGATTATCAGTGTATCCTCAACACTACCTTAAAGCAGTATAAATTAAATATAAATAATCTAAAAATAAAATGACTACTAACTCCTTGCATCAAATTGTTTTTGGGCTGCAAAAAATGAGGAAGGGCAATCCAGTCCTTGATATCTGGTAGAGTTACAATGGTCGCTATCCATTTCTTTTCTCTCTCTCAACATGGGTGTCATGCCAAAGGGGAGACCAGCTGGGCCCCTTCCATCAGCCATGAAGGAGCAGTTAAAGCAAGCTTGATTTCATTTCATTTCATTTAATATTTCTATACCGCATTTCTCAAACTGATGGCCGACTCAAGGCAGTTTACATGAAATGACAAAACAGATATTACAAATACACAGTTACATAATTCGATTAATCAATCATTCAAATGTAACAGTATGAAAATACAATTGGGAGAAAAAAGATAATAACAATAACAACAACAACAATAACAATACAGTAACTTACAACATGAATTATACAGTAGATATTTAAATTCTAACATAGCAAAAATTAATTACTATGCTGCCAGAAAAACCATTTGATTGCAACTGCATTTTCATTAAAAATGAAAAGATGAGGTGGACTGCACTATCCTCTGTCTCTGACAAGAAGAATAATGGTCAGGGAGGAGGTTGCACCCTCTTCTTCTAAGGAAAACAGCACACCAGGGGGGAAACAGCTTTAGAGATGGCACTATTTGGTAGTAGAGGGACAAGGCTAGCTCAGGCAGTTTAGTGTATGAAACTAAGACACAGGACACAGCCTCGGGCTGGGTTAACTCAGGTTTATTGCATCGTGGACAGAGGGAACATGAGGTAATGGCGGATCAAAAGCTCTTTATATACAGCAGTAATACATTTGAACGTGGTGCCATGGTAGCCCATTGGCTACTGTCTGCGTGACGTCATTGCAGGTCACGCCCTTCTTGTCCAGGTGTAGGTAGTGGCGGGAAAACTTCCCGCGCTGTTGCCTTTGATGAGTTCGGACCAAGAGAGCTTGGACGCTCGCTGCTGCCAGCTGGTGGTCATTAGCTCGCGTCCTATTACAGGGCTTATATGATACAGCTGAAGGTTACATTGTTGCTATAGGCAAGGTTACATTGACTCAGATACATTTCAATCCATGTGTACAGTAAAACCATCAGAACACAACATCCCTCCCCCCTAGGACGAGACAAAGTCTCGAGCCCACCTTAACACACTCCCCCCCCCTTATGAGACAAAGTCTCTCAGCCAAGATGGCTTATTTCGAACACGCTGGGGTCTCGGTGCGGGCTGCCTCTCCCTGGGATTGCTACCTTCTCTTTGTCCCCTGGTCTCCTGTCCTGCAATATGAGAGGGAGACTCGTTAGTGACTTTCCGCGGCTCCGCGGCGCTGTTGGGAGGTGTGCTCTTTCTTAGGGAGGAACCGGGGGCACTGGGGGCTAACGAAAAACCCCTCTTCTCGCTTGGATGGGTGGGGGAACACTCCTGAAAACCCCCCCGGCTCGCCAAATCAAAATCAAAATCACTATCGGGGGCAGCGGTCGCGAACTCCTCTCCCCCTTCCCCGGCCCCTGCTAGAGCTGGCGTATCAAAGGGATATGAGTCGGGGCCGCTGCTTCTGCTTCCTTCCCCCCATGCTTGGGACTGTTGTCCACTGCTGTCTCCCCCTTGGGTTAAGCGGGTGGGGGAGAACCCTAACGCTGAATCCTGTTGCTGAGCTCCACTGACTGGCCCAATCACTCTGTGCCTCAGTTGATCTGCGTGCCTCCTCCAGAGGAGGCCGGTGTTCGTCTCGACCCGGTACGACACTGGCCCCGTCTGTTCTACAACCGTCCCTGGCACCCAGGCTGGCCCTGCGCTGGAATAGTTCCTGCAGTGAACAGGGTCACCGGCAGCGAAACCTTTCGAGACTGCCAACCCCACGTTTTTTCCTTTATCCTCGACTCTCGTTGGGTCTAGCCTGGACAGGAGCGTGGTCAGTTTTCGCCGCATCAAGAGCTCTGCCGGCGAGTAGCCGGATGCCAAAGGGGTCACCCTATACGCTAAGAGGAATTGGCACACTTGGTGATTCAGGTCCCCCGGGCCCATGCGCCGCAGCGCCTCCTTCGTTGTACGCACCAACCGTTCCACTTGGCCATTCGTGGCCGGGTGAAACGGTGCGGACGTGATATGCCGAATGGCGTTTGTCCCCATGAATGCCCCGAACTCAGCGGAGGTGAAACAACTAGCGTTATCGCTGACTAAAGTGTCGGGTAAACCGAACGTGGAAAAGACTCTCCGTAGCCGGCTAATTGTCGTGGCGGAGGACGTGCTTTTTACCGGGATAACCTCCAGCCACTTGGAGAACGCATCCACGACTAGGAGAAACATGGTTCCTCGGAATGGGCCAGCGAAATCTACGTGCACCCTGGACCATGGTCCCCGTGCTGTGTCCCATTCCCTATGTGGGAGACGGGCCGCCTCAGGGCGGGACCCCTGGCAAGCCTCGCAAGTGCCAACCATGTGCTCAATATCCGTGTCCAGCTGCGGCCACCAGAAGTAACTCCGGGCCAGCGCCTTGGAACGAACTATGCCCGGGTGGCTGACGTGCAGCAGTTCGAGCACCCTCGTCCGCAGGGGCGCAGGGACCACCACCCGTTGGCCCCACAGAAGGCACCCCCTCTCTAGGGACAACTCTAGCTTTTTCCTAAAGAATGGGTCGAACTCCGTACTCGGGGACGAACCCGGCCACCCCTTCTGCACCCATGAGCAAACCTTCGCCAGTGTCCTGTCCTTACCTGTCGCCCTAGCAATGTCGGCTGGCACTATTGGGGGAGCGTCTAAAACCTCAATTAGCAACACCTGGCGGTCCTTTTCTGCTCTCGCCTTTTGGGCGTCCGACAATGGCAAGGGGGATCTCGAAAGCGCATCAGCATGGCTGATCTCCTTTCCGGGCCTGTACTCCAACTCATGTTGGTACGCGTTGAGGAAAATAGCCCATCGCAGCATTCTCGGGGACAGGATCTGCGGCGTGGGCTTGTGCGCCGTGAAAATCCCTAACAGCGGTTTGTGATCGGTCACGATTTTGAACGGGCGGCCATACAAAAAATCGTGAAATTTTTTGGTCCCCGATACGATTGCTAATGCTTCCCTGTCGGTTTGCGCGTAATTCCGCT
Organism: Bradypodion pumilum; assembly: GCA_035047305.1. Lineage (NCBI taxonomy): Eukaryota > Metazoa > Chordata > Lepidosauria > Squamata > Chamaeleonidae > Bradypodion > Bradypodion pumilum. Next base: position 208,981,235 of record JAWDJD010000004.1, on the reverse strand, counting down.
CCGCTTGGGACAGGGACCTTGAGTAAAATGCTACCGGGGCCTCCCTTCCGTCCTCCAACACGTGGCACAGCACCGCCCCCACCCCCACCGGGGATGCATCACAAACTAGGACCACAGGCCGTTTGGGGTCGAAATGCGTCAGGATTGCCTCAGATGTTAGGAGTTGCTTTAGCTCCTTGAACGCCCTCTCGTGCTCATCACCCCACATCCACGGCTCCTCCTTTTTCAGTAACCGATGGAGCGGTTCGGCCACGGACGCCTTCCGCGGGAGGAATGTATGGTAAAAATTTAGGAGCCCCAGGAAAGATTGCAGCTCGGTCTTGGATGTGGGGCGAGGGGCCTTTTTAATGGCTACTACCTTGGATTTAGACGGCTTAATCCCCTCGGGTGTGATTCGGAACCCTAAAAACTCGACCTCTGTTTCGAAAAAAACACATTTATCCTTCCTCAATCTCAGTCCCGCTTTCTCGAACACGGTCAGTACCTTGTCCAACCTTTTCGCTAGTTCAGCCTCACTCCCCCCTGTTATCAACACGTCATCAAAATAAGGCAACACCCCCTCCAGGCCCTTTAGGAGGCGTTCCACGAGCGATTGAAAAAGACCGGGTGCCGAGTTCACGCCGAACTGTAACCGCGACACCTGGAACGCTCCCTTATGTGTAACTATCGTTTGTGCCGCGGCCGTGGCGGGGGTCACAGGAAGTTGCTGATAGGCTTGTGCCAAATCGAGCTTAGCGAAACACTTTCCCCCATTCAGCCTGGCCAAAAGGTGGCTTATCACTGGCACCGGGTATGCATTAGGGCGGATCGCCTTGTTAATTGTACACTTATAATCTGCGCAAATGCGCACCTCCCCGTTAGCCTTTAGAGCCGTTACAATTGGAGTTTCCCACTCCGCGGAATCAACAGGAATAAGAATCCCCTGGCCCACCAGTTTGTCCAATTCCGCCTCTATCTTGTCCTTGAGTGCAAACGGCACCCTGCGTGGTTTGAGTCTTATCGGGCGGACCTCCGGGTCTATGTCGAAAGCTACAGGGGGTCCCTTGAACTTTCCGAGTCCTTTCTCAAAAACGGCGGGATGCGCATCGCAAACCGCTTGTATTGGGTCCCCCCCCACGGTATGCACCCCCCCTATGAACAACCCTAAGGGCTGAAACCACTGTGTTCCCAGGAGGCTACAGCTTCCCCCTTTCAGGACAACTAGGGGCAGTTCCGCAGAATGTCTCTTAAAATTGACCCGAAACTTCCCAACCCCCAATACCGGAATGTTGTTTCCCTGTACGTCCCGTAGTGTGGACCTCAACGCTTTAAGCTTTGGCCGCACGTGGGGGTCGATTTTCAGGAACTCTTTCTGGGGAATTATGGAAAAGGAGGACCCCGAGTCAATTTCCATCTTAATAGGGGCCCCTTGTACTAATACCTCAACGAAGTAATGGGACTGTCCCGCGGACACGCTGAACACTGAGGCGTCGTCCTCGCTGCTGTCCGAGACGCGGCCCACGCCGTCCTGCTTCCTCGTGGTCTGGGCGCCATCTTTGGGCCTTGCTGGACGGTCCGGCCTGGCCGCGCGGTCTTGTGATTGCCTCCGGCCCTCTTTCCGCTTTCTGCACGCCTTGGCGATGTGCCCCCGACGGCCGCAGGTGTAACACTCGGCCTTCCTGAACGGGCATCTCGCGCGCTCGTGGGCCGCTCCGCAACCCTCGCAGCGTCGACCGCCCTTCCGGACCTTCTGGACCTCCTCGCCGTCGCTGCCTTCCGTAGACGACTTTGAGGTCCGCCGAGTCGCGTGCACCGACTGTCCGGCCTTCCCGTGCACCGAATTTTCCGCCTTGCCGGCTTTAGGACGCCACTCACGCCACTGATGCATCTCGTCCACTCCGGCATTCGTGGACTCTGCGGCTTCCGCGGCCTCTATGACTTCGGCCAGCATGGGTGGCGGCTCCTTATTCATCAAGCTGCGCTGCACCTCCTTGTCTTTCAGGCCACATAACACGCCGTCCCTGAGGACCATCTCCAGGATGTCGCCCCATTTACAGGGGGCGGCGGCTATCCTCATGGCGGCCACGAATGCCTCAACCGACTCGTCTGGCGCTTGGACTCGCCTCCAAAACGCGCTCCGAGCGGGAAACATTGCCCTCGAAGGGCAGAACCGCTCTCGCAGCATCTTCATGATGTCGCTCGCCTTAAAGTCGCTCACCTTCTTCGGAGCGATTATGCCCACCAGCGTCCGCTTGGTTTCCATCCCGAGCATTCTGGTGAGGATGGCCCTCTTCCTCTCCTCGTCGTCTTGTTTGACTCTGAGTTCCACCAGTGCCGCCTGGAAGTCCATCTCAAGCAGCTCCCAGTCTTGCGGTTTGGTGATGTTGAACCCGCTCTGTGCCCTGGCTGTTCCGTGGGGATCCATCATCCCATCCTCGTCGCCAATTTAGTGTATGAAACTAAGACACAGGACACAGCCTCGGGCTGGGTTAACTCAGGTTTATTGCATCGTGGACAGAGGGAACATGAGGTAATGGCGGATCAAAAGCTCTTTATATACAGCAGTAATACATTTGAACGTGGTGCCATGGTAGCCCATTGGCTACTGTCTGCGTGACGTCATTGCAGGTCACGCCCTTCTTGTCCAGGTGTAGGTAGTGGCGGGAAAACTTCCCGCGCTGTTGCCTTTGATGAGTTCGGACCAAGAGAGCTTGGACGCTCGCTGCTGCCAGCTGGTGGTCATTAGCTCGCGTCCTATTACAGGGCTTATATGATACAGCTGAAGGTTACATTGTTGCTATAGGCAAGGTTACATTGACTCAGATACATTTCAATCCATGTGTACAGTAAAACCATCAGAACACAACAGGCAGCAAATCCAAAAGGACACCAAATGGCTGAATGTATACTTTGATATTGCATTTTTACTGTCACTGGGAAGAAGTGTTTGTGGGCTCCCCCCTCCCATGTGTCAAAATAGCTTGGCCAGACTTGGGTATTAGGCATTTTGATTTAATGGAGTAGGGAGGTTTGGTTTTATGCATCAGCAAAAATGCTTTGGGCCAACTGTGATCAGCCTGACCTTGTCAATAGCCAGAAATCAAGCAGCTTCAATAAATTTATTTCTTCCCTCTTCCAAAAAAACAAAAACAAAACCCTATTTGGCACCAATGAGGTGGAGATTTGTGACTCCAATATGGCAGTGGCTACAAATCTGTTCTGATTGTTGCAGGAGCTTTCCAGAGAGGTAAAACCTATCCAGAAAATTGATGTAAACAATTAAGAACTCTCTCTTCTTCTTTTTATAGTGTGTGGGGTGGGTGGGTGGGATATGGGTTTTTTAAAGTGGGTGGGATATGGGGCTTTTAAAGTGTTTTTATGTGTTTTTAGAACTTGTTGTAATGCCGCCCTGAGTCGGGTTCTGCCTGAGTGGGCGGCATATATAAATATGACTATTAAATTAAATTAAATTAAAATCCTATAGCTTGGATAACTCCTTAAAATGGGGGTTCCCATCTTTTTGCATCGTGGGCCAGACCACACACACCCCCAGACAGCTGAGCAGGCCAGTCACGTGGTTCCTCCTAACGAAAAATGCATCTGCAGCTGTTGTAAATGCATTTATGACAGCCACAGGTGCAATTACGGCAGCATTTACAGCAGTGGCAGTTGTATTTACAAAAGTGCAAGCACATTTTATGGCTGTCATACACACGTCCACTTTCACTTCCAGTAGCAGTGAGGGCCACATTAAATGGTGCTGTGGGCTGGCCCCAGCCCATGGGTCATAGGTTGGCCACACTGTCTTAAAAGTTCAGGATGAAATCACCCCACAATACCACAGTCAACAACCAATGCTCCAATTCTAGGTACCCTGAGACTATAGAGGTTTCGTGTTTTAGTGTATGAGAGTCAAGACACAAGGCACAGCCAAAGGCTGGGTTAACTCAGGTTTATTGCATGGTGGACAGAGGGAACATGAGGTAATGGCGGACGAACAGCTCTATATATAAGGCAGTAACGTATTTGAATGTGGCTCCACGGTAGCCCGTTGGCTACTGGTCCGCGTGACGTCATGGCTGGTCACGCCCTTCTTGTCCAGGTGTAGGTAGCGGCGGGAAACTTCCCGCGCTGCGGTCTTTGATGGGTTTGAACCAAGAGAGCTTGGACGCTCGCTGCTGCCAGCTGGTGGTCATTAGCTCGCGTCCTATTACAGGGTTTATGTGATACAGCTGAAGGTTACATTGTTACTCATCGGCAAGGTTACATTGGTTCAGATACATTAATATCACATGTAGAAGGTTACACTATTAGGACACAACACTCCTCCCCCCTAGGATGAGACGAAGTCTCTCAGCCAAGATGGCTTATTTCGAACACGCTGGGGTCTCGGCGCGGGCTGCCCTGCCCCGGCTTCGCTCCCTCCTCCTTGCTCCCTGGCTTCCTGCCCTGCAATCGGAGAGGATGACTTGTTAGTGGTTTGCCGCGGCTCTGCGGCTTTGTTGGGAGGTGTGTGCTTTGTTTGGGAAGAACCGGGGGCACTGGGGACTAACGAAAAACCCCTCTTCTCGCTTGGATGGGTGGGGGAACACTCCGAAAAACCCCCCCGGCTCGCAAAATCAAAATCAAAATCGGATTCGGGGGAAGCGGCAGCGGCGGCCGCATACTCCTTTTCCCTCCCCCCGGGCTCGGATAGAACTGGGGTATCAAAAGGATGTGAGTCGGGCTCGCTGCTTTCCCCCCTGTCTCCCCCTTGGGCTAAACGGGTGGGGGAGAACCCTATCGCTGAATCCTGTCGCTGTGCCCCACTGGTCGGCCCCTCGCTCACTCGGTGCCTCAGTTGGTCAGCGTGCCTCCTCCAGAGGAGGCCGGTGCTAGTTTCCACCCGATAGGACACTGGCCCCGTCTGTTCTATTATTGTCCCTGGCACCCAGGCTGGGCCTGCGTTGGCATAGTTCCTGCAATGTACAGGATCGCCTATGCCGAAACCTTTCGAGACCGCTAACCCTATGTTCTTCCCTTTGTCCTCGACCCTCGACGGGTCTAGCCTGGACAAAAGCGTGGTCAGTTTCCTCCGCATCAGCAGCTCGGCCGGCGAGTAACCAGACGCTAAGGGGGTCACTCTGTACGCTAATAGAAATTGACAAACCTGGTGATGTAGATCTCCCGAGCCCATGCGCCGCAGCGCATCTTTTGTGGTGCGCACCAACCGTTCCACTTGGCCATTCGTGGCCGGGTGAAACGGCGCGGATGTGACATGCCGAATTGCATTTGCCTCCATGAATGCTGCGAACTCAGCGGACGTGAAACAGCTGGCGTTATCGCTGACCAAAGTGTCGGGTAAACCGAACGTGGAAAAGACCCTCCTTAGCTGGCGAATGGTAGTGGCGGAGGATGTGCTCTTTACCGGAATGACCTCCAGCCACTTTGAGTATGCATCCACCACCAGGAGAAACATGGTTCCCCGGAATGGGCCAGCAAAATCTACGTGCACCCTGGACCACGGTCCCCTTGCTGCGTCCCATTCCCTATGCGGTAGGCGGGCCACCTCCGGTCGAGAGCATTGACATGCCTCACAAGTGCCAACCATCTGCTCTATGTCGGCGTCCAGCTGGGGCCACCAGAAGTAACTCCGGGCCAACGCCTTGGAACGGACGATCCCCGGGTGGCTGACGTGCAACAGCTTTAGCACCTTCGGCCGCAGGGACGTAGGAACCACCACCCGTTGGCCCCACAAAAGGCACCCCCTCTCTAAAGACAACTCCACTCGCTTTCGGAAGAATGGGTCGAATTCCGTGCCTGGGGATGACGCCGGCCACCCCTTCTGCACCCACGAGCATACCTTCTCTAGTGTTCTATCCTTTCCGGTCGCCCTGGCAATGTCGGCCGGTACTATCGGGGGTGACTCTAAGACCTCTATTAGCAATACCTGGCGGTCTCTTCTTACCCCTGCTTTCTGGTCGTCCGACAATGGTAACGGCGACCGTGAGAGCGCGTCTGCATGGCTGATTTCCTTCCCTGGCCGGTATTCTAACTCATGTTGATATGCGTTAAGAAAAATAGCCCACCGCAGCATCCTCGGGGACAGGATCTGTGGCGTGGGCTTATTTGCAGTGAAGATTCCTAACAGGGGCTTGTGATCAGTAACGATCTTGAACGGCCGACCATACAGAAAATCGTGAAATTTCTTGGTTCCCGCTACTATCGCTAGTGCCTCCCTATCGGTCTGTGCGTAATTCCGCTCTGCTTGGGACAGGGACCTTGAATAAAACGCTATCGGGGCCTCCCTTCCGTCGTCTAACACGTGGCAAAGCACCGCCCCCACCCCCACCGGGGATGCATCGCAGACTAAAACTATGGGCCGTTTGGGGTCGAAATGAGTCAGGATTGCCTCGGATGTGAGGAGTTGCTTTAACTCTGTGAACGCTCTTTCTTGCTCGTCACCCCACAGCCATTTTTCCTCTTTTTTAAGCAGCCGATGGAGCGGCTCGGCAACAGACGCCTTCCGTGGAAGGAAGGTATGGTAGAAATTGAGAAGCCCCAGAAATGACTGAAGCTCGGTTTTGGAAGTGGGGCGAGGGGCTTTCTTAATGGCGGCTACCTTAGATTTGGACGGCCTAATTCCCTCGGGTGTGACACGGAACCCTAAAAACTCAACCTCTGTTTCGAAAAATACACATTTGTCTTTTCTCAGTCGCAGCCCCGCTTTCTCGAACACGGCCAGGACCTTATCCAATCTGTGGGCCAGCTCGGCCTTACTCCCCCCCGTTATCAACACGTCATCAAAATATGGCAACACCCCCTCCAACCCCTTCAGGAGGCGTTCCACCAGCGACTGAAAAATGCCAGGTGCCGAATTCACGCCGAACTGTAACCTCGACACCTGGAACGCCCCCTTATGTGTGACTATTGTTTGTGCCGCCGCTGTGGCGGGGGTTACCGGGAGTTGCTGGTAGGCCTGTGCTAAATCGAGTTTAGCGAAACACTTTCCCCCATTCAGCCTGGCCAGAAGGTGGCTGACCACTGGCACCGGGTATGCATTAGGGCGGATTGCCTTATTAATGGTACACTTATAATCAGCGCAAATGCGCACCTCCCCGTTAGCCTTCAGTGCTGTTACAATTGGAGTCTCCCACTCCGCGGAATCCACAGGAACGAGAATTCCTTGACCCACCAGTTTGTCCAGTTCCGCCTCTATTTTGTCCTTAAGCGCGAACGGTACCCTGCGCGGTTTAAGTCTTATCGGGCGGACCTCCGGGTCTAAGTCGAAGGCTACAGGGGGTCCCTTGAACTTTCCCAGTCCACTTTTAAAAACGGCGGGGTGTGCGTCACACACTGCTTGTATTGGGTCCTCGCCTACGGCATGCACCCCCCCTATGAACAGGCCTAAGGGCTGGAACCACTGTGTTCCGAGGAGGCTACAACTCCCCCCTGTTAGCACCACCAGGGGAAGTTCCGCAGAATGTCTCTTAAAGCGAACCCGGAACGTTCCGACCCCCAACACTGGAATGCTGTTCCCCTGAACGTCCCGTAGTGTGGCCCTCAACGCTTTAAGTTTGGGCCGCACGTGGGGGTCGATTTTCAAGAACTCTCTCTGGGGAATTATAGAATAGGAGGACCCCGAGTCAACTTCCATCCTAATAGGGGTCCCTTGTACTAGTACCTCAACAAAGTAATGGGGCTGTCCCGCAGACACGTTGAACACAGGAGCGTCGCCCTCGCTGTCGTCCGAGATGCGGCCCACGCCGTCCTGCTTCCTCGTGGCCCGGGCGCCATCTTTGGGCCTCGCTGGACGGTCCGGTCTGGCTGAACGGTCTTGCGACTGTCTCCGGCCCTCTTTCCATTTCCTGCACGCCTTGGCGATGTGCCCCCGACGTCCGCAGTTGAAGCACTCGGCTTTCCTGAATGGGCACTTCACGCGCTCATGGGCCGCTCCGCAACCATCGCAGCGGCGCCCGCCTCTCCGGACCTTCTGGACCTCCTCGCCATCGCTACTTTCTGAAGACGATTTCGAGGTCGGTCGGGTTGCATGCACCGACTGACCGGACTTCCCGTGCGACGAGTTTTCCGCTTTGCCGGCCCTCGGACGCCACTCACGCCACTTGTGCATCTCGTCTACTCCAGCATTCGTGGATTCCGCGGCTTCCGCGGCCTCTACAACCTCTTCCAGTGTGGGTGGTGGCTCCCTGTTCATCAAGCTGCGCTGTACTTCCTTGTCCTTCAGGCCACACAGCACTCCGTCCCTGAGGGCCATCTCTAGGATGTGGTCCCATTTGCAGGGGGCGGCGGCTACCCTCATGGCCGTTACGAAGGCTTCTACCGACTCGTCCGGCGCTTGAACTCGCCTCCAAAACGCACTCCGAGCGGGAAACATTGCCCTCGAGGGTCGGAAACGCTCACGCAGCATTTTCATGATGTCACCGGCTTTGAAATCGCTCATCTTCTTCGGTGCAAGGATGCCCACCAGCGTCCGCTTGGTTTCCATCCCAAGCATGCGAGTGAGGATGGCCCTCTTCCTTTCCTCGTCGTCTTCTTTGACTTTGAGCTCCACCAGTGCCGCCTGGAAGTCCATCTCAAAAAGCTCCCAGTCTTGCGGTTTGGTGATGTTGAACCCGCTCTGTGTCCTGGCTCCGTGGGGATCCATTATCCCACCTTCGTCGCCAATTTAGTGTATGAGAGTCAAGACACAAGGCACAGCCAAAGGCTGGGTTAACTCAGGTTTATTGCATGGTGGACAGAGGGAACATGAGGTAATGGCGGACGAACAGCTCTATATATAAGGCAGTAACGTATTTGAATGTGGCTCCACGGTAGCCCATTGGCTACTGGTCCGCGTGACGTCATGGCTGGTCACGCCCTTCTTGTCCAGGTGTAGGTAGCGGCGGGAAACTTCCCGCGCTGCGGTCTTTGATGGGTTTGAACCAAGAGAGCTTGGACGCTCGCTGCTGCCAGCTGGTGGTCATTAGCTCGCGTCCTATTACAGGGTTTATGTGATACAGCTGAAGGTTACATTGTTACTCATCGGCAAGGTTACATTGGTTCAGATACATTAATATCACATGTAGAAGGTTACACTATTAGGACACAACACGTGTTCAGGGAATGAAGAAGCAGACGAGTGAAGTAGTGAAATTCAGCTCTTTAATAGTGGGGTTTGAACACAGTTTGGATGGGGCAAAACTTGGACTTATATACACTATAAACAGTAACAGTAACAATAATACAACAAGCCCATTGGCTAACAGAGTGTGCACATTTTCTATCCACTTATTTGCATGAATAGATACATGAGAAAAGATACATTCCGCTCCTGTCAGAAAACACAGTTAACATATGTAACAAGAAATGAGGGGATTCAAACCTTGTTTATTGATAGCATGACATGATTGTTTATTTGCTTGCTTGTTTTGTATTGTTGTAAGCTATCTTGGAAAACGTGTTCAGGAGACAAGTAAATTCATAAATATTACAAATTCATAAATATTAACCAGCATGAAACCCGCTTATGAGATTTCACATCATTTTTATTGTACTGTCAGAATGTATTTATTATTTCCCAAAGATAATACCGAATGGACTAGCTTGCTGTGTCTTTTAAACATGGTAAGTTCTCCATCTGCTCATGCTCAAAGCTATCCATATTCTGGCATTCCTGATATCTGAAGCAAGGATGCAAATCAAGTCAAATGAAGTCTGAGGTCTTGGATAATGTTTGCTGGGAGGTTTCAGCTCAAGCCATGTGTGAATTTGCTCATTCATCCTCCAACTACCGATGTTTGGAGCATGTTATTCTTCATGCTCATATGTTCTTTCACTAGAAGGCATTTGGCAACAGTGGGCACTAAAGACTGGTGATAAATCCTCATTTCATGCAAATGGTTTGGATGTACAAGCTTTCCCAGAAATCAGAGGGGGAGGAGAAGAGATCTTTGCTCACCATGTGTCATTTTCAGCTAGAGTTTCATAATTTTTAAAAAACAGGTAATTTTTCTTAGTAAATAATGGTTTGGACTGGGACAGATTTGTCAGGCTGATGTATGTGTGTATAAGACACAGAAAGAGTCACTGTTGGAGGCTAATCATATTGCTAGCATTTATTTTCCTGTCAAAAACTGTGTTGGTGCTTTTTTTTGAAAGAATAACATAGGAGGCATTACCAGGAGCCAATAAGTTACTTATAAATTGGTATTTTTTGGTTTAGATGGCTGGTCATTTCAATTTGCCTGGGTTAATTCATTTGACCTTGCTTTTTTAAAAAAAAGAAAAATTGAATGTTGGAAGAGCCAATAATGGAAACTGGAATTTGTAAATAGTCCAAAGGGAACAGCAACCTGTGGGACAACATTGTGTTGAACCCATGGGGTTAAAACAGTATCCCAAAGTTGAACCATCTGGACATGAACAATGAAGGAAGACCAGAGCCAGCAAAGAGCTATACCACCATCCCCCAACCCCTCCAATCTGTCCAAAAGGATATCAGGGTCAACAGTATCAAAGGAAGAGAGAGGAAACACCCCGAAAGAGAAAATAAACTACAAAATATGTATTTAATGGGTGAAAATGCTAGTAAAAAGACACTTAGGAACCGGACAAACAGTGGAATAACAATAAAAGTAGGCACACACCACAAGGAAACCACGCGAACGGGAGAGGCTATAACAATAGTATGTCCAAAAAAGCCGTGTATCAACAGGGAGGAGCCTGATAATAAGGTAAGAATGTCCGTCAAACAGTTCAAAGTTGCAGATAGCTCGTTCAAAACATGGGTCCCGTGGAGGTCCGTGTATTGTGCAGAGTTCACAGAGGAAACCAGGTATAAAAAATGCAATAACAGCCAGGGGGGCTATATAAACATCCAAGCATACAGGAAGGAGCGTACTGGCTACGTAAGCTGATGCTGACAGCCAGGAGGGCTGTGTCGACGTAGGAGGGTAGCGTGGTGGCTCAAGGCACTAGTTAAAGACAATGTCCATATCCATATCCGGTCTGGTAGTCCGGTCACAACCGTGCATGAAGAAATACAATATAGCAGCCAGGAGGGCTAAGTAATAGTCACCAAACAGATACGAGGAAAGAGCAGATACAGGTCGATATTCTTCCGGTAGAGAATATTTCGTACTCTTTATCAAGATCTGTAACAACGCGCTAACAACACCTCTATGTAGTAACTGATGATGGGTGGAAGCATTACTTTTATTGTTATTCCGCTGTTTGTCCGGTTCCTAAGTGTCTTTTTACTAGCATTTTCACCCATTAAATACATAGTTTGTAGTTTATTTTCTCTTTCGGGGTGTTTCCTCTCTCTTCCTTGTCTACCCGACACCCCTGCCGTCTTCCTCCCCCTCAACAGTATCAAAAGCTTCTGAGAGATCCAGGCAAACAGGATTGTTGTTGTTCAGTCACACAGTCGATTCCAGCCCTTTGCGACCCTATGAACCATTGCCCAGGGGATTAGCCTCCCTTAAAAATTCATCAAGCAGCATGACCAGTGCTATCACACTGCCATGGAATCGATTGAACTGAGACTGGAACAGATCCAAACTTTCTTTATCCTCCAAGAATATTTGTAACTGGTCCACAACAGCCCTCTCAATCAACTTGCCCTAAAAAGGGATAGTTACAGAGGTCTATATTTTTTAAAAATCATCTGACAGTAGATTAGATTTTTTTAAATGGACCAAATAATAGTCTTTTTAAAAATAGGAAATAATATGCTCTACCTGTAGTGATGAATTGATGACCTGCATGGCCAATTCTATAGTTCCCTTTTTGGCTGATTTCAAAAGCAGGCTGGGCAAGGATCTAACAATAAGGTAGAGTCTTTACAGTGTGCAAACTCCTTGTCCACATCAACAGGAATCACAGGTTTAAATTGATCCAAAAAAGCTGAACAAGGCATTGCACTGGACATCTCAGCTTAATAAACCACACCAACACACCATCCAGGTCCTGACAAGCTTAGAACAAAAATACACTTGAAACCTTTTGCAAGCATTTACACCCCCATTGGTGTAAAGAGCATACTTTGAGCCAATTTTATTTTTATAGGAGAATATGCCAGGTGCTTCGTTGTATTGGCTTCCTGAAAAGTCTGAGCTGCCCATGCACTGTTCTGGACTCAAAGGATCTACATTTTAAAATCAGGATCAATCCTCTTAACCTTCATTTCTCACATTGGCTGAGGCAACATTTACTACATTGTGGTTTGCCCACATTCATAAATTGGCCAAAACCTTTCCCAATGGGTTCGCTCGCTATGCACATGGCTGAGGACCACCACGGGCTTTGATGGAAATGAAATTGGGATGCGGGCTAGGTCAATTGGAATGAATCATAAAGCCTTGGCTGGAGGTTGCGGGGGGAGGAAGGGCAAAAGCTAAAAATTGATGACTCCAGGGTAAAACTCGCCCTTCCTCTTCTGGCTGAAGATAAGGTTAGGTTGGGCAAACACGCTGAGTCAGCAGCTAAGGAAGTTAGCTTCCCAGAGGCCATATGGGCTTCAAGATAGGACGAGAACAATGAGTTTCACCAGACCTAGTTTACTGCGGGTTATCCCTTAACCACCGGGCGAGGTCCGGATACAGGTAATATCTTGACCACCAGAAATACCACATATGCAAAAGCCTTCTGTAACGAGGTCACGTGCGCCTTAGGCATGGAGCCCTCGAGGCAGGGTAATAAATGCACCACCCGACATAGATCGGGACTGGACTCTCACTGCACATTCATCTCACGTGCCCATCCTTGCATCCAGTCATTCCGAACTTCTGTGGGCCCCTACCACACCAGGCAGCCCTTTCCGTGGACCATCACAACACTACATATTGTGGCATGCTCTTCCCATATCCAAGTGCCATCAAGGGGGTGAGGTAAAAATGAAAGCAGGGCATCCAACAAAATCTACACACCTTTCTGGTGCTCTCCTGCTGGGTGATAATGGCTCCTTGTATTGTGCTTTCCTATATATTCCACTGCCAGCTTTGATCTGAAGCAATTATGCTTTGAACTGCCCATGAGCATTTATGACAGAATCACAGTTCTGCCCAAGGTCTTGCTTCTTTGTCATCAAATCTTTGCAAACAATTTTTATCAATGGCTTATTCATTTACAGGAACCCATAAACATGCCTTGCTCTGTAATGTATGGATTCTTTGCTGGTAATGTTTATTCCCCACCTGGTTTATTTCTGAGGGAGTGCATCACACAGCTACTGCATCTAATATACACTTGATAGGCAACTTCTTTCTTGGTCTTATTTAAAGAGTATACATATATTTAAAATGGCTAGTTATTCTGAGCATCTTCAGAAAATGGAAAAGGGATATGTAAATATGTTTTTATTTCTTCTGCTCATTGTTGAGCAATTCCTGTTGGATGTCATTTCTTTTATCATTGCTCTCCTGAGTACAAATTTCACTGTGCTAGAGTCTACATTTCTGAGCAATATTGTTAAAGAAATGTGGCCCAAGGGATACTTCCATCACTAGCATAATGACATACATAATGCAGCTTAATTGTTGGCTGGATCTTTTCCAAAAAGCTGTAATGAAAATAATGATCGACTCTAAATTTATTTGTGGGCAGGGATCTTTATTTCTGAAACATTTCTCAGAAACAACTGGATTAGTTTTTACCCCTCTGTTTCATGTGGTCATTTGAAGAGTAAATCTATTTATAGTAAATCCTTGCATAAAGAGCCACCTCGCTTAGAGACTAACTCGCTTAAAGAGCAGAATTTTCTCTGACTGGTCGCCTTGCTTAACTAAAACCAACCAAAAAACTCACTTAACAACTACATTGGGGTTCACAATCTCCCACACACACACAATAAGTCACAATTTGTCACTTACAATGGTTTTTTGCTTAAAGAGCAAACTCGCTTTGCAGGCGCACCCACCCAAATAAAGACTCAGACACCGGTATTGGATTAAAGGCATCGGGCCACTTTTATTGAATAATGCCCTAGTCCGAATTATCACTTTCAATTGGTGTATCATCCAATTGTAATTCTATAAGGCAAGCAGGCCGCAGTACCACTGGTAAGGTTCCACCCTAATAGCCAATGGAAATTGGCTACATGTATCAATTTGTATCAATTTGTTTGTTGACACAAACAAATTGTTGACCGGAGTCAATATACTATCTACTGACCCCACCCTATGACATGTATCAGTTCAAATATCAAGTTCAAATATCAAGGTGATGCAGGCTGTGAAGCTCCTGACATCACCCCTTTCATAGTTCGCCCTTGACCGGCCAAACCTGTTTCCCCTGTACCTATCTATGTGTTGGCCAGTCAATTGCGAACCTGCCGGATACCTATGTGTCATAAACCTTTACCTTACCCAGTGCTACCTGCCACACAGGGAGGTGTCCATAATGACTCACGCCCCCCCCCCCCCAGACCATCAGCTTGGTCACCAGGCCTGCTTGCACATCCTACAGAAAGAGGTACATACCTCTGGCCGACAGGTGGACCCCATATCCTGCCTATAGGTCAAAATTTTTGCAAGCCTATCCTCAGATGTCTACTGGCTGTCCCCAAGCCATTCTCAGCAAGGAACCGGGCAACAGCCCTGTACACTGACTACTGGGGATGGTCCAAACCACGGAGATCCATGTCTCCTCTAAAATGGTGTCTCGGCACGATGTTAGACCATAGCAACTGTGTATACGGCCATAAATGTTGTAAAAACGCCAGGTCATTGCACCTCGACATTTTAAGGAAAGGTCAGTGATCTGTGTGAGATCATCACCACCGAGGTGCAGAATAAGAACATCAGTCGGTCCAGCATCCCTGATGGACATCAGGAATGGCAACAGTTCCCGCCCAATCATGCCGCGCATACCATACCACCGCATACGTGCGGATGCACGCAGCCCGAGCTGGGGTCCACACTCTGTCGCCGCAGCATATTCTGCCACCCCAGTGTACATAGCTGTGGCCCACCAGCCCCACTGCCACCAGTGTGTGGAGACACACAGGATCTGTAAAATAGGAAAAGGGGTTAAGGACATAACTAGGTACTCATACAGTGAGGGGATGTACATATAAGTAAAATACGCGCATACCCCCACGCGCCCACATATATCTGCCTCCAAGTACCCAAACACAGCCACGGTCAATGCGACGCCTATCCTGAATGAATGGGTGCCATAACGGGCCCCACACTGTGAAGTGCGGTACCGGTCACCCTTCAGAACTTAAATTTGGTAAGGGGAGACACATCCTGGTGGCAGAAAAACAGGCCAGGGCACGCAGCAGGCACTGCCAAAATTGCATGTAGGGCACCAACCAGACAGATGTCAGCAAATGTACCTCATAGCAGTCTACACCACTGCCTACTCCATGCTGATCGGCCTTTGAGGAACGAATCCTCAACTGAGCCCACTCCTGGTTGATAGAGACATCGTCGAGTTCCATTGTCCTACAAAAATTGTCCCCCTTTGATCATGGGACCAGCTTGCTGATTCACAGAGCTCCAGAGAAAGCTACGGTGGTAGCTGCATAAAAAGAAACTCCCCCCCAGCTACTGTAACATAGTCTATGCCAAACTCGTGCAAGGTGGGTCAAGGTCAGAATACCTGTGAAAACAGGGCGACGTGTGTCCGGGCAGCAGCCACGTACATGTGTCCACCCTCCCAATAGATGGCATATGCAGAAAAACCCCGGACAGTCAGTAAAGCCCCGTGCCTTGGCCATGAATGTCAAACCTGGCGGCTATGGTGCGTGGGGCCAACCCCAGATCATGAGCTGCACAATATATTGTAAATCCTAGGCGACCGGTATTGGGCACATTTCAGGCAACTGCCTTTGCCCACAAAAGGCTCTAAAGCGAAGGAGTGGACGCTGACATGCTGTACGTGTGCGAGGTGCCAAGACAAGCAACTCGTCTAGTTCACGTCTCCTCGCCAAATGTCCATATCTCAGCCAGGAGTGGAGAGGTGAGTTCCTTTGGGTCTGGAGCCAAGTCACGGAACCGGGAGATCTGCAGGTGGGATAAAGCATCGGCAATATCGTTATTAATGCCTTGCACATGTCTAGCCCTAAGGAGCACATTCAAGCGCACAGCCCAAGAACAATAGGCGAGCTGAGGCCATGACTCTGGGGGGTTAGACGTTTGGGCAGTAACAAAGTGCACCAACGCAACATTGTCACACCAAAAGTGAAGCACAGAATCAGCCCACCTGTCCCCCCAGAGCATAAAGGGGACCCGAAATTGAAGAAACTCCAGAAACGTAGGATCGGGTGAGCAATCGCGCCCTGCCATCCCTGGGGCCAAAGACCATAGGCACACTGTCCTTAAGTTAAAACCAACACCCCGGGGAGCCGGAGGCATCCAACCGTACTTGGAACTGGGGCTGACCATAAGCTCAGACCTCCAAAAGGAGATAGCACGACAGTCCTGCTGGAATGTGAGCCAAACCAACAGGTCTGTACGTAAACCCCTAGTCAGCCGTACCCCACGGCGTCTTGTATGAAGACCCGCCATAGTGTGACCCAGACACCAGGTGAAGGCACTGCCTGGTGTTACCACTCTGCAGGCGAAGTCGATGTGGCCATGCATCACCTGCAACTCTCGGAGAGGCACCTTGCACTTGGCAACATTGCCAAAATCGCAGCAGGAGCTGCCCCCCTTGACAGACAATTTGGTCACCTGGCCCTCCTGCAAGTTATTCAAACGAGAGGTGCATCCACTTGTTGACAGGTGAACCCCATCTCCAGGATACAGGCCAAATTCCTGTAACCCTATCCCCGGATGACAAATGGCTGTCCCCAAGCCATTCTTGATAAGGAACTAGGCAACAGCCCTGTTCACTGACCGTCGGGCACAGTCCAACCGCGGAGTCAAAGCCTCCTTTATAATAGTGCTTCGGCATGATGTATGACCATAGCAACGTGTAAATGGCCATAAATGGCAAAGAAACGCCAGGTCACTGCACTCGGAAGTCTTTAAGTCCAGGCTAGCAATCCGTGGAAGATCACTGCCTCCGAGGTGCAGAATTAAGAGATGTGGTGGCCCAGCATCCCCAATGGACATCAGGAATGTCAACAGTTCCCGCCACCTATACGCCGTGCACACCATACCACTGCATACGCGTGGTTACGCGTAGCCCGAGATGTGGTCCACATTCTGACGAAGCAGCATACTGTGCCACTCCAGTGCACGTAATGGTGGCCCACAAGCCACACTACTACCAGTGTGCGGGGACACACAGGGTCTGTAAAATAAGGAGGGAGAATAGAGGGCAGAACAAGGCACTCATGCAGTGAGGGGACGAACAGACAGAGAA
Source organism: Bradypodion pumilum (assembly GCA_035047305.1). NCBI lineage: Eukaryota > Metazoa > Chordata > Lepidosauria > Squamata > Chamaeleonidae > Bradypodion > Bradypodion pumilum. Next base: position 208,963,961 of record JAWDJD010000004.1, on the reverse strand, counting down.
AAATGCGCAAATCCCCACCTGCCCGTGCAACATATGCCAGGGTCCGGGTACCCAAATGCAGCCGCAGTTGATGTGGCGTCCAACCGGAAGGAATGGGTACCAATTTTAATTCAGTAAGGGGTAGACCCATCTGGTAGCAGACGGCAGGCCAGGGCGTGAACCACACGCCGCCAAAAGCAGATGTGGGGAAGCAACCGGACATATGGCAGCGCCAGGCTAGTACCCTTTTCCGGCTGACCGGCCCTTGAGAAGCGAAACCTCCCCAGAGCCCACTCCTGATCGAGCAACACATCTCCCAGTTCCAGTGCCCTGCAGAACATGTCCCCTGTTGAAAATGGTAGCAGCTAACTTCATCTGCGAGCTCCAGATCAAGGCACAGAGGTAGGTGCCCGAAAGTTGACTCTCTGTACGGCACACAGGTGCTGGACACGTAGGAGTCATATATAATAGCCACAAGTGCTAGCAGGGCTCATCGCTCTAATCTCAGGGTGAAGGGCAGTCCTCATCCTAAGGTCTTGGCCATAGACTAACCATGACGGGCCAGGGAAAGCAACCACGGCCCGGTAAATATTGTCCAAGCACTGGACCATTGGGATGGCCAAATCAGGATGGGCCTTTATATATCCTGCCATGGATATCCGATAGGCCGGTAACCAACTGGCCCCATTGCGAGGCAGCTTACAGCGACGGGGCAACTCCCTGTCCCTGTCGTCCTGCCCCGCCCTGTCCTAATCAGCATGTTCATGCTACAGGAGGGGAAAATGGGAATACATTCCCCAGCCACATCATCTTGCCGATAGCCCGGGATAAATGGTCACCCAGGGGCATGGAGTAACCGGCCGTCGGCAGAACCACTGTTGGCACGGATCGGAGTGGGGATACACATAATAGGGCCCATCGGACCCCCGAGAAATTAAGGGAAAGCATAGGGGCGGTCACCCCTGTAAGAACCAGGGTGTAATTGGCCTGTTGCGGCCATGGCCACTGCACACACACACACACACCCGCGCTAAAGCTAGTGTCACAGGTGTGCTGGAACCCCCCAGTAGTGCTAGGTAGTGTCACTGGTGTGCTTAATTGACCAGGATACTCACTCAGTGTACCCCCGTGGGCTGCCCTCACTGGGGGTTCCGGCCCACGGCGGGTTTCGGAGCTCGCAATGGATATCGAGCTCTGCATGCCGCTGCGCCCCTGCCACGCAGGACTGGTCCCCGGCGGAAAGCCCCGAAGTGATGGTCTGGTGGGGAGCTGCGAGGCACCAGCTTGGGCTGGCCTGATGGCCTCAAGCAGCTCGACCCTGTTAGCGGCCCCTTGGACAGTCGTGGCCGACGTGTGGGCCGGAACCAGAGGGTTTGCAAGCCCACCATCCGGAGGTGGGGGGGGGCAATGCCCATTGATGCCTCCAGCACAGCAATATGTACAAGGAGGGCATCAACGGTTTCAGACCCCCCTGGATAAGGTGGGCCGGATGGGCTGGATGGCCCACTGGGCAATTGTTGTGGGATAAACCCAGCTGGGGATCCCTGGCCCGAATTGGGCCATGCCTGGTAGTCCGGCCCATGAGGGGCCGGAAAAATGGTGGGACAGAAACCCGCACCAGGCCCAAGTGGGCCACCCTGCCCCGAGCCAGGCAAAGGCACATCAGGGGGAGTAACCCCAGAGGGGCAGGCGGATGCCTGATCCGCATTGGTAGCAGTGGTAACGCTAACCCCTCCATCTGCTTGAGGGGGTGACACCCGAGACCTCCGGCCCGGTGGCAGCCCCCGAGATGTCGGGGCGGGGGTGGGGGTGGGCAGAGCCCTCCCCCTCGGCCGTGGCTTCGAAACCGCTGCCTTGCACTTGGGAGCCATGTCTCCCAAGCAATTATAATCAAGAAAAGGGAAAAATTGCCTTCAGCAACCCAGATCGGGGCAAAAGCCGGGGAGAAAGCAGCGGAGCGAACTTCTCCGCTCCGTCGCTTCGCAAAATGGCAGCCAGGCTGCCTCGTGGCCACCCCTTTTATGGAGGGGTGGCCACGCCCCCTAACTATCCTGGATGTCTGCGTCCGGGTGGGGGGGCCCGCAATGAGCACGGCGGCCATTTTGGCACCGCGCTTGCATAAAGAGCAATCCCATGGAACACATTATGCTCTTTAAGCGAGGTACAACTCTATTTTGTTTTCAAGGACTCCATATCCATAACATTATAGCTTCCACTTGTATATGTTAGACTTGCCTTATATTCCAGTCTTAATTTATACTAAGAGAATACCTTATTGACTAGCAAAACAGGCCCATGATTCCTGATGTGTTGCTTTTAGCTGCATTGAATACATACCTGCAGTGGGAGGGAGGGATTTCAGGTATTCATAATCTAGTTTATCATAACATTCAAGCAAGAAGCATGGCCTCTAGAAACCACACAGTGGTCTCACTCACACTATAATAATAATTTTATGTCAGAAATTATTCTTGGTTGAAAGGATTTTTCCGGGAGAAACTCGGCTCAGGTGCTGCCCGAATGAGGCTCCTTTCATGTCTCCAAGAGATGGGACAGAGATGGGTGCTCAATCTGCCATGCAGTACCCGTGTCTTGAACTGCCAACTTGCTGGCCATCCAGATAACAAGGCGAGCTTCTTAACTACTGAGCCATCGCAGCCCCATTACTCACACCCACACTGAGAATGAAGCTTCACCCACAAATTCAGGTGTATTACATAGTCCAAATTCTGTGTGTTCACCATCAGTGTTAACACAGAGATCTTTGTGCTCACAACAATTTATCAGTTAGGTGTCTTCCACTAGTAGGAATTGTCCTTATCAATCCTATTCCTTTTGTTACCTGCTTTGCAGAGGATTTATAGAAGTCTTAACCAGACATTTCATGAATGTCTTTAAAACACAGGTGCTACCAGGGTCTCTTTTTATGCTTGAACAACATATTTACAAAAGGATTAAATATGGATTTTGTTGGGAGGAAAAAATATAGAATGACTGAAGTTCCCTCATGTCAACCTTCTTCTTTTCACATGGTCTCAAGCTAAGCCCTAGTTCTAAAAATATCCTAGGCTGCTAGGCTGTTTGCATTTTTTCCTCATTTATATAGTTAATTACATTTAATACTCTTCTTGTGAAATTTGCCATTTGTCTAAACCTTACCGATACTTTGTTTCAGTTAAGCCCTAATTTCTGTTCAATCACAACATTATATTGAAGCCCAAAGGGAAACCGTATGTTGTCTTCTCTTCCTAGGTTCTCTTCAGAACTTTCTTTTCCCATTTCTCAGGGTGCCTTGAGCATTTTTGTTAAAGACAGATGTCTTATTAAGCCATATTCCACTCAGTTTTTGGTAAATTGCTACTGATGTGTTTGGCAAAAACTCTCTCTCTATACTGAAAGGAAAAGCAAACACAATAATAACCACAACAGGGGCTGTCAAATTTTTTTTTTAGCATTTGCACATTTATTGCAGCTGAATAATTTGCAGCATTTCATAGCTTACTGTCTTCATGTTATTTTGTGACTTTCTAAAGCTTTTTGAGGACAGTTAATCTGGTTGGCTGTGTTGAGCCATTGTGACCCACTTTTTCAGAGGTTCTAGACACAGCCATGCGATTATCTTCAGTAAAATCATGTTAGTTGTCCCATTCAACCAAATGAAAAAGTCCTAAACTTGAAAAGAACACTGGGGATATTAGCCCTATCTGCGGATTCCGCATGCACAATTGGCATAATGCCCCTGGCAGAGGTTACACCGGCGAAGAAGGTCACTGGCCCTTGCCAGTATGGAAATTGGGGAACCAATTAATAATCATAGGGTTAATTCACCCACATCTGACCTGACCAGCGATTCAGCTGAGAGAAGCAAATGGCTAACCTCCATTACATATTAGGCAATTACTGACTCACAGATCAGCCCAAGCTCTAGTGCAAATAGAGGCCATATTTACCCTGGTGTAAACCCCGAACAATGGATTTCCCCTGTCAGTGTTTGCCCTAGTTAATTAACTTCCCCAAGAGAGGTTCACAATTAACCCGGGTAAATGGGTGATGTGATTTTCTGTCAGATGACGATTCTACCACACACAGCCTTGAACATAATATATACTGATGATTTTCCCTCAATAAACTACTGGTCTTCGCTCCATCTTGTCTCGTGTCGTTCTTTGACCAGTCTCCTCCGGGATCCTAAGGGCCTCCTCACGGCCCCAATCCAACACCTATCATACCCTATTCATGAGCTATACAGAACGTCACCAAACTGTTCCTGTTGATTTCAATAGAGTCCAGACGTGATACCTTTAGAATGTCTCCCTGAACAGTTGCTTTAGTTTCCACTCTTCCTGGGAAGATTATTCAAAATACTTCCCTTTGTATCACATACAACTTTATGAGCTTTTGCTTCAAATGCTCTCAGTTCAGATCTCAGTCTTGATTTGCTAACTCACTCTTCACAGATGTCTTTTAACTATAGGGGGAGGCTAATAGCCTAGTTATGGAGCAGACTTCAAGGCTCCCTGGTGCCATCTTGGTGGTCTTTTGTTCACAAAAGGCCATTTAAATGACTTATGCCTCAGAACCCATATCTTTCTGTAAGAAAATATTCCAGTCCAGTGCTAGTTTTTCATCATTGTTCTATTTTATATTCTGTTTAAATGTTCTATTTTTTAGGGAGCTGAACAGTTGGGAGCAGTGATAGAAAAAGTGTAAATATAAAAACTGATTTCTCTAGAAGTATTAAGATAAACCTCATGGGTGATAGAGAGATAATGATGCTCATCAAACACTGGGTGCCCACATAGGTTTAAACATATTATGTTTTCCATTCCCAGGAGAGGCAGGAGCAATGGCAGGATCCTGTGCATGGAATCCACATAAGCAGATTAGCATGAGAAAAAGGATTTCTAGATCTTGGATTTTGGACCTAAGGCTCAGCTTTTTGGTTTCATATTTCAGCCTTTGGACTTGAAATTTCAGGAAACTGGAACCTGTTGAGCTGGTAGTGCTAATGAGACACACAGTTCATTCTAACATTCCTCAGACCACTCAGAGATTTACAAGTTGATCCAAAATCTTTCAGTAGATTTGAGATATATAATATAATCAACATATCAGAATCTTCTCCTTCCCTTAGTTTAGAAAATGATGGCCAAAAGCCTGTCACTTAGTATAGTAAATTACACAAAGGTAGCTCCATGGAATTAATAAGGGATTTGATGAGTTGACTTTCAAAAGGGCCTACCTCTTGTTATGACTTACTATGTACAAATTTCCACTAGTTTGGAGCATACACTACTGTCAATTACTATGCTAAGCAACAGGAGTTGTCCAATATTTCAATTTCTTTCAGCTACATGCCTACTTCCCATGCTATGTTGTAGCCTCCAGGCTGAAAATCCCAGAAAGAGAGAGAAAGCTCTGGAAGACAAGACTGCTAGTAGCAGTAGTTCACTGGCTTTTATATTCATCACAGTACTGTATTGTCATATTCTCTCTCTCTCTCTCTCTCTCTCTCTCTCTCTCTCACACACACACACACACACACACACACACACACACACACACACACACACACACACACACGCACACGTGCGCACACACACGCACACACACACACACTTTAGCAAGTGTTACTGAATGATCTGCCCTCTGTGACATCACAAGTCTCCCTTCCCTTTTCACAAGTTTTGGCCTGAAATGTCAGGGAATGGGAAGCCTCTGACTTAGTTACAACAGTATATAAAGAAAATACTGTTTTTAGCCTGCATCTTTTATTCATACCACACAATAACATTTAAATGACATTCTTTCTCTTCTGCTGTGGGTGGTGATAGCATTCAGGGCATTATTATTTTTTCTTCATTTGTCCACACATTCTTTACTTCTGGTGGCTTGTTTGTTATACTATGTAATTTGGAGAGAAAACTTTCTATAACTGTTCCCCCTTTTTACAGTGTCCATTTTAATCAATGCTGATATCCAAGAGCCCCTTTAACCAAACTCTTCTGCTTATTATTACTCCATTAGGAAGCAAACTAACACAAAACAATCGTAAGGGCAACCCCCAAAATAATGACTACAAGAAGCAACTGAAATTACAGATAATGAAAAGCACAAGCATGCTTACATTTGTATTCATGTAAACAAAATATTTTCCCCCTCAAAGATGTTCAGTTTGTCCAGGAGGCTAATTAACAGACAAGTGTAGATTTTGTCTAAAAATTCGCATTTGCCATGGCAAGAAAAGCTGGGATGTAGGTTTATGAAATTTGCTATTACAAGATATAATGATGGCAACTAATTTGGATGGCTTAAAAAGATTAGGGAAATTAAATCAGACTAGGTTAATTATCAGCTATTAGCTAGGATGACAGATAAATGGGAGCAAGTAAAACCCTTAAAATCACCTAAGCAGTCTGTAGTTCACAGCATGGGTGTTGCCATTCTTCTGACAAGCTTTTTACCTGAAGCAGTTGTAAGGAAATTGACTGGAAATATTTTAATGGTCAAACCTTTTAAAAGATGCACTTTGAGAGTTTTTGGGAAAGCAACAGAGAGTGAAGACAGTCAGGTCATGTGTTAAGACAAATGTTTATCCATTTCTCTTACAATATTATCCTTCAATCTAGACAATCCAAATTTTGAGCACTATATCCCTGAAACATCAGACATGGGGGGAAAGTCATACGTTTCTCCAAGTGATGAATTTTTAAACAAAAGTAGCTTGTGTTAGAGCACACAGACAATTATAAGAAAATTGTATTTTGAATGGTATATTAACTGTATCATCTAGTTTGGCTTCATCATAAATCCTACACACCACAGAGTTCAAGAGAGATGCACAAGAAAGTCCTGTTCTGAATATCTATTAAGCACAGTACTCCAGATAGCAGTATCCTTATTTACTTAGATCAGGGGTGCCCAAAATACAACCCGCAGGATGAATCTGGCCCTCAATGCCAACTCATCTGGCCCATGGCAACCTCGTCGCTCCCGGAAGTGGAAGTAAAATCTATCTCATCCTGTTGCAACAGGTTGACAGGTGTGTTTTACTTCTGCTTCTGGTGGGAGGAACCATGTGACCGGCCCACTGAACCATGTGACCGGTCCACAGCCCAAAGGTTTTGGGCACCCCTGACTTAGATCATGCCCTCTGAAGCAACAGTAAAAGCAAGTTTAGTCCATCTACTACAGGGCAGCCCTTCAATTATTTAGATATGGCCATCAAATCATCCCTCAAGCTCCTCCATACATATGGAGGTCCATTCCAACAGCCTCTGTCATAATGTGAAAAAATCATAACCCAAAGCATGCTTCCCCATAGGAATGCATTGACCAAAAATTATTAAAAATACGGGACCAAAAATAATTAAAAATACAAAAAACCACAAAAAAAGCCAGACACAATTGTCCCCTGCCCACAGAAAAGCAATGGAATGATCTCCATACCTTTTCCGTGCCAATTGGGGAACTTATCTGATGACGACGATGGCACCTCAGCAGCAGCAAGCACTGCATTGTGACTTCAGGTGGAGGGGTGGCAATTTTAAATTCTGAAATAGTTGTGGTGGCCATTTTGAATTCCAAAATGGCAGCCACAACTATTTTAGAATTTAAAATGACCACTCCCTTCCACCCAAAGTCACAATGCAGTGCTTACTGCTGTGGAGGTGCCATCGTCGTCATCGGATAAGGTCCCCAAATGGTGTGGAAAAGGTAGGGTTTAAACTCTTAGAGTTTAAAATACAGTAGCATAATTTTTGGTCGTAAATTGAAAATTGGTCGTAACCTGGGGATTTTTTAAAATTAAATGTGCCGGTCAGAGCCCTGAGCCAGGCGCCCATTCAGCCAACTCAACGCTGCTGAGGGGAGGAGAGAGAGGAGGAAGAAAGCCACTGGTCAGAGCCCTGAGCCAGGCACCCCTTCGGCCAACTCCATGCTGCCGAGGGGAGGAGAGAGAGGAGGAAGAAATCCGCCGGTCAGAGCCCTGAGCCAGGCACCCCTTTGGCCAACTCCACGCTGCCGAAGGGAGGAGAGGAGGAAGAAAGCCGCCGGTCAGAGCCCTGAGCCAGGCACCCCTTTGGCCAACTCGGGAAGCCCCCATGGAATAGGAGCTGCTGCATGCAAAGGATAAGTAACTAAACTGCAATACTGTAGATGATATATAGCTGACTTACTTAATATAGCTGACTTAATATAGCAACTGACATAGTAGAGACTTGATATAGTGGACTTGATTTCCTTTCACAAATTAGATCAACTTTTACTCTGATACTGTGTGCTAAATTGTGATAATGTGCATGATAATACTTTGTTTTAAAACTGCTTTAAACTGTGTTTTTAAACTGTAATAACATGTATGATGGAATAATGGCATAGAAACCGGCAAACCACGCCACAAAGTGTGCCAAGAGAACCCTATTGACCAAAACAAAAGCCAAAACAAAGTGATAGCTTAGATGAAACAGGATGCTCAGCACAGCAGATCGGGAAAAGGGGAGGGAGAGGAGAAGTACAGTGTTGCAAGGAACAATATTGTATAGGAACATGGAATGTAAGAACTATGAGCCAAGGAAAACTGGAAGTAGTTAAAATGAGATGGAAAGAATAAGCATTGACATCTTGGGAATCAGCGAGCTAAAATGGACAGGGATGGGCAAATTCATCTCTGGAAACCATCATATTTACTACTGTGGACAAGAAAATCACAGGAAAAATGGAGTTGCTATAATTGTCAACAAAAAAGTGAGAAAAGCCGTAATGGGATACAATCTCAAAAGTGATAGAATGATGTCAGTCAGAATCCAAGGCAAACCTTTCAATATCACTGTAATCCAAGTCTACACACCAACCACTGGTGCAGATGAAGCCACAGTTGACCAGTTCTATGAGGACCTACAACACCTCATAGAACAAACACCAAGAAATTATGTCCACATTATTTTAGGAGATTGGAATGCCAAAGTAGGAAACCAAAAAGTAAATGGAATAACAGGAAAGTTTGGTCTTGGAACACAGAATGAAGCAGGACAAAGATTGATAGAGTTCTGCCAAGAGAAGGCACTAGTCATAGCAAACACCCTCTTCCAACAACACAAGAGGTGACTCTACACATGGACATCACCAGATGGCCAGCATTGAAACCAGATTGATTACACACTCTGCAGTCAAAGATGGAGAAGCTCCATTCAGTCAGCAAAAATGAGACCTGGAGCAGACTGTGGCTCAGATCACAACCTACTGATCGCAAAATTCAGGCTTAGACTAAAGAAAATGGGGAAAACAATTAGACCAGACAGATATGACCTACACAACATTCCTAAAGAATACACGGTGGAGGCAAGGAACAGATTTAATGGACTGGACCTGATAGACAGAGTACCAGAAGAACTATGGACAGAGACGCGGGACATCATGCAAGAGGCTGTGAGGGAAATGATACCAAAAGAAAAGAAGCGTAAGAAAGCAAAACGGTTGTCTGATGAGACCCTTAAAATAGCAGAGGAAAGAAGGAATGCAAAAGGCAAAGGAGAAAGGAAAAAATACAATCACTTGAATACAGAATTTCAAAGAAAAGCAAGGAGAGACAAGGAAAACTACTTAAACAAACAGTGCAAAGAAATAGAGGAAAGCAACAAAAGAGGTGGGACTAGAGATCTTTTCAAAAAAATGGGGAAATCAAGGGAACATTTAAAGCAAAAATGACCATGATAAGAGACAAAGATGGAAAAGAGTTAGCTGATGCAGAAGAGATTAATAAAAGATGGCAAGAGTACACAGAGGAACTCTACAAAAAGGATCTCAACACTCCCGATAATAACAATGATGAGGAATTTGAACTTGAACAAGACATTATTGAGAGTGAAGTTAGAAAGGCAATTAAAAGCACTGCAAACAACAAATCTAGTGGAAATGATGGTATCCCAGTTGAATTTTTCAAAGCCCTAAAAGATGATGGAATCAAATTACTGCATTCAATATGCCAGCAGATTTGGAAAACAAAACAATGGTCACAGGATTGGAAAAGATCGTATACGTCCCAATCCCCAAAAAAGGCAATGCCAAAGAATGCTCAAATTATCGAACAATTGCACTCATCCCACATGCCAGCAAGGTGATGCTCAAGATAATACAGGATAGACTTCAGCAGCACATGGAGAGAGAACTACCAGAGGTGCAGGCTAGTTTCAGAAGGGGCAGGGGGACTAGAGACCACATTGCCAACATACGTTGGATCATGGAGAAAACAAAGGAATACCAGAAACAAGTCTACTTTTGTTTTATTCACTACACCAAGGCTTTTGACTGTGTGGACCACAACAAAATGTGGCAAGTAATTAAAGAGATGGGAATACCAGAACACCTCATATGCCTCATGAGAAATCTGTACACGAATCAAGAAGCAACAGTTAGGACAGAACACGGAGTGATAGAGTGGTTTGGAATACGAAAAGGAGTAAGACAAGGCTGTATTTTGCCACCCTGTTTATTCAACCTAAACACAGAGCACATAATGCGCAATGCAGGGAGAAAAAAAATTGCTGGGAGAAACATCAACAATTTGAGATATGCAGATAACACCACCCTAATGGCAGAAAGTGAGGAAGACCTAAAGAGCCTCTTGACTGGGTTGAAAGAAGAGAGTGCAAAGGCTGGATTGAGACTCAATGTCAAGAAAACCAAGATAATGGCAACAGGCCCTATCAGTCCCTGGAAAATAGATGGGGAAGAAGTAGAAGCAGTGACAGATTTTACTTTCCTTGGATCTAATATCACTGCAGATGGAGATTGCAGCCATGATATAAAAAGACGACTGATTCTGGGGAGACAAGCTACAAGAAACCTGGGGAACATAGTGAAAAGTAGAGACATCATCTTGAAAACAAAAATTCACATAGTCAAAGCAATGTTATTCTTGGTGGTAATGTATGGTTGTGAGAGCTGGACCATTAGGAAAGCTGAGCACAGAAGAATAGACGCCTTTGAGATGTGGTGTTGGAGGAGCGTTCTGAGAGTCCCCTGGACAGCAAAGAGAACAAATAGGTCAATTTTAGAAGAAATCAACTCTGACTGCTCATTGGAAGGGCAAATAGTAAAGATGAAGCTTAAGTACTTTGGGCATCAAATGAGAAGGGAGGATTCACTTAAGAAGGCCTTGATGCTGGGAAAGGCAAAAGAAGAAGGGGGCAGCCAAAGATGAGATGCCTAGATGGTATTGTAGACACAATGGGCACAGAGCTGGGCGGGCTGAGGAGGATGGTGGAGGACAGAGGTGCCTGGAGGGCAATGGTCCATAGGGTCGCAAAGGGTCGGAATCGACTGTGAGACTGAACAACAATACTGAATGATTGGAAACTAAGGAAAGTATGATTGGACAACAACAACCCATGGCACATGTAACCCAGGGCAGTTGTATGCCGGGGTTTTAATGTACTAAATACACCCAGATTTCTCCATTGTTCCTTATAGAGCTTGGTCTCCAGACCCTTTACCATCTTGGTCACCCTGTTCTAGACATGTTCTAACTTCAGTATTTTGTTTTCATATCAGGAAATAAGTGCTTCTTAGCTGGTGATGCCGTACAGTTTCTAGCCTTCTGTAGTTATCTGAATACTTTTTCAGAAGCTGAAAGTTGAATTTAATGGTAAGAAGGACAGCCACTAACAGCTATGCAAAATAAGAGATATTTTTAAAAGCCCAGCTTTATGGATAAGGGTTAGAAAGACAATAGTTACCAACATTCCCTGTTCTAAACTAGGAAGAAGGAGAAACACATTAACTTCCAAACAGTGAGAGGGTATGATGGTCCTTTACTGAAATAACAACCATTTCTGCCATAGCATTTCACAGAGTAACATAAGCAAAATAATTGATCCCTACCCTTAAACATCTACAAGCTTAAACAGATGAAGATGGCTAGAAAATGTACTTGGGATATTTTGATATTGGTTTGTCTAGCAGAGCTGCATGCCTTTGCAGGCGCACCCCCCAATAAAGGACTCAGACACTGATAAAAGTGGATAACGGCATTGGGCCACATTTATTGATTCATGCCCTAGTCCGAATTATAAATTTCTATTGGTAATTGACCAATCATAATTCTTAAGGCAAGCAGGCCGAAGTAACACTGGTAAGGTACCACCCAAAATTGCCAGCGGCAATTGCTAAAATGTATCTATTTGTATCAATTTGTTTGTTGACAACAAACAAATTGTTGACCGTAGTCAATATCTAACAAATGACCCCACCCTCTGACGCGTATCCGTAAAATCACGGGGTGATGCATGCTGTCTAGTTGTAGCCATCACCCCGTCGCCTAGTTCGTCGTTGACCGGACAACGTTTAACCAACTTATGCCTGTCTAGTGTTGTCCAGTCAATTGCGAGCTTGCCGGATACCTGTGGGTCATAATGTTTACCTTACCAGTGCTACCCGCCCATGTGACCAAAGTCAACAGCAGCAACAGAAAAAACTCCTATGTCAAACCATAGCAACAGTGTGGGATGGGCGAAAAAACCAGGACCCGGGAGCCAATATGGGTCCCAGCCAAATATTCCCACCCGGCCCCGAAGCGACCAAAATATCACACTGTTAACTAGGGAGGGGGTGGAGGGGAAAAACTTCTCCGCTCCGTCGCTTCGCAAAATGGCAGCCCGGCTGCCTCGTGGCCACCCCTTTTATAAGGGAGCTGGCCACGCCCCTAACTACCCGGATGCCTTCATCCGGTGGGGGGGCCCGCAAAGAGCGTGGTGGCCATTTTGGCGCCGCGCTTGCATTGCAGGCGCACCCCCCAATAAAGGACTCAGACACTGATAAAAGTGGATAACGACATTGAGCCACATTTATTGATTCATGCCCTAGTCCGAATTATAAATTTCTATTGGTAATTGACCAATCATAATTCTTAAGGCAAGCAGGCCAAAGTAACACTGGTAAGGTACCACCCAAAATTGCCAACGGCAATTGCTACAATGTATCTATTTGTATCAATTTGTTTGTTGACAACAAACAAATTGTTGACCGTAGTCAATATCTAACTAATGACCCCACCCTCTGACGCGTATCCGTAAAATCACGGGGTGATGCATGCTGTCTAGCTGTAGCCATCACCCCGTCGCCTAGTTCGTCGTTGACCGGACAACGTTTAACCAACTTATGCCTGTCTAGTGTTGTCCAGTCAATTGCGAACTTGCCGGATACCTGTGGGTCATAATGTTTACCTTACCAGTGCTACCCGCCACACGGAGGGGCTTCAAAGAAGGCTCGACGCCCCCCCCCCAGACCGTCAGCTCGGTCAACAGGCCTGCTCGCCAATCACCCAACAGGAGGTCCATACCTCCTCGCGACAGATGGACCCCATCCCCTGCATAAAGGTCATAATTTCGCAGACTAATGGTGGGGTGAGGGCTGACCCTCCCCCAACCCCTGCTGACAATGAACCGGGCCACAGCCCTGTTCACCATGCGTCTAGCCCGGTCAAGGGCCGGGAGGTCGAACCCTCCCCTATACGTGTGCCGCGGCACCACATCCGACCAAACAATGGTGGTGGCGGGCCACACGTAATGCAAGTAGGCGAGGTCGCCGCAAATCGCATGCTTTAGCGATAAGCCGGTGACCTGACCCAAATCATTGCCCCCAAGGTGTATGATGAGAATGTCAGGCGGGTCAGCAATCCGACCTGAAAAAAGGAATGGCAACAGCTGCCGCCATAACATCCCAGGCTTACCATACCATGTGAGACTTGCGTATGCACCCAGTCCCAGTCTGGGTCCCCACTCTGTCGCCGCAGCGTAACGCGCTGCCCTGTGCACGTAGCTATGGCCCACCAGCCATACTGTCACCGGTGTAATACGACACCCAGGGTCTGTCAAGGGAAAAAACGAGGGAGAGAAAAGATGTTAGACCAGGCTGGTACTCACTGTGGGAGAGGGCGGACATAAAATTGAAAACACCGCGAACCCCACCTCCCCATGCGGTGCATTTCAGCCCCGGAGTACCCAAAAGCAGCAGCAGTGGAGGCCGCCCCTATTCTGAACGAATGGGTGCCGTAAGGGGCCCCCGGGAGGCCTACACTGGCGAGCGCTTTGCCTGTCACCTTCCAAAACTGAAACTTAGTATGGGGAGACCCATCCTGGTGACAGAAAAACGGGCAATGGTGCATGCCATGCAGTGCAATAAACTCCTGTAGGGCACCAACCGGACAGATGTCTGCCAAAGAACACCGTAGCAGTCTCACACCACTGCCTACGCCATGCTGATCCGTCTTAGAGGAGCGTATCCTCAACTGAGCCCAGTCTTTGGCAACATAGACATCCTCGAGTTCCAGTGCCCTACGACTTGCATCCGCCTTAGACAGCATCACAAGCTCGCTGATGCGGAGCGCTCCAAAAAATGCCACCGTTGTGGCTGCATGAAATAGGGCTGCCTCATATCTATCAAAACAGAGGCCAGGCCAGCCCCGGGCCAGTTGGGTAAGAACCCTGGGGAAATTGCGTGGCGGTCGTCCGGGCAACGCCCACGCTCCCGCCCCCACCCCTCCAAAACATGTCTCACACGGAAGTCAGTGGTACTATCCACATGACCTCCCACCTTGGCCATAAAAGCCAATGCTGACAGCCTAGATGCTATGGTGCGAGGTGCAAGGCCCTGGGCATGCAGGTAAACCATGAACTGAAGTACATGGGTCACTGGGATCGGCCAGGTTTCTGGCAGCCGGGATTGGATACAGAAGGCTCTGAAAGAATTGAATGCATGTTGATACGCCTTACGCGTGCGTGGTGCCAGTGACAAGCCAATCGCCCGGTTCACCTCTCCTTGCCAATGGTCCATATCTCTTCCGGGAGTGGCGAGGGAAATTCCTCCGCAACCGGGGCCAAGGCACGGAACCGGGAGATCTGCAGGCGGGACAAAGCGTCAGCGATATCATTATTGACCCCCCGGGACATGCCTGGCCCTGAAGAGGACGTTGAGGCGCAGGCTGCGCAACACAAACTGGCGCACTAGGTCCATGACCCTGGGCGATTTGGAAGTCTGTGAGTTGACGATGTGGACAACGGCCGCATTGTCGCACCAGAAATGGACAACCGAGTTGGCCCACTCCTCGCCCCATAGCATCAAAGCCCCCAGGATAGGGAAAAATTCCAGATACGCGAGATCACGCAGGCGACCCGTGCCTGCCCAGGCTGGTGGCCACCCACCATAGGCCCACTTCCCATTGAAGTACATCCCATAACCCAGGGACCCTGAAGCATCAGACTGTATCTGAAAGCGAGGGGAAGCCAGGAGGTCAGACCTCCAAAATGATACTCCATTGAACTCCCTCAGGAACTGGAGCCAGATAAACATATCTGCCCTGATACCCCGGGTGAGTCTAACCCTATGGTGGGGCCTAGATAAGCCTGCCATGGCATCGCACAAGCGCCGAGCAAACGCCCTGCCCGGTGCGACCACCCTGCAAGCGAAATTGAGGTGACCGTGTAGCACCTGCAGTTCCCGCAGGGACGCCTTGTGTTTAGCAAGCAAGTCCGAGATAAGGGCCACAATCCTTGACACCTTATCCCCCGGTAACCTAGAAGCCTGCGCTACCGTGTCAATCTCCACCCCCAGAAATACTAGCTGAGTAGATGGGCCCTCGGTCTTTTCGGGCGCTAAAGGGACACCGAGTTCCTCCATTAGCGTCTGAAATGTGTTGAGGAGACGTGTGCACGTGTCCCAGCCCCATTCACCCCCGAATAAAAAATCATCCAGGTAATGGGCTACAGACCGGGACCCTGACCTGCAGACAAAAGCCCACTGTAGGAACGTGCTAAAACCCTCGAAAGCCGAGCATGATATGGAACAGCCAAAAGGCATGGCCTTATCAAAGTAATATTCACCCCGGAACTTGAAACCCAGCAACTCAAAATCGCCCGGGTGCACTGGCAAGAGGCGAAACGCCGACTTAATGTCGCACTTGGCCAACAGCGCACCCGGGCCACATGAGCGCACCATGCGCAGCGCGTGGTCAAAAGATGTATACCTGACTGAGCAAAGGTCATCAGGGATAGCATCATTGACCGATCGGCCGGCTGGATAGGACAAATGATGAATCAGGCGAAACTCGCCCGGTGATTTTTTGGGGACCAAGCCCAAAGGTGACACCTTAAGATTGGGGAACGGGGGTGTAGGGAAAGGGCCGGCAACCCTGCCCATATCGACCTCCTTAGTAATGCTGGCAGCAGCTACCTCCTCCCGCCCCCTAAGGGACAAAAGGTTGGGGGCATCCTGGGGGAACCTGTCGCCCACAAAAGAGATACGGAACCCCCGTCTAAAACCTTGAAGAAGGTAAACCGCATCCTCCTCCCTCGGGTACAATGCGAGCCAACGCTCCAACATGTCCACATTAATTGGTGAGGGGGCCTTTTGGTGAACCAGCTCCCTCCGCGGCAGTCTTGCCAGCCCCCTGTCCGCCCCTTCCTCTGCCCCGCATCCCCACAGGCCTGGGACAGGCAGAGGCCGCATGGGGGCCAGCGCAGGAGGGACACTCATGTCTGTACTTGCAATTCTTCCTGTTGCAGGAACCATTGGACGAGAAAGTCCAGCACAGCAGGCGGGCTGGAACCCCCTGCCCCGCCACCTGGCGGAGAGCCTGTGCTGGGGCCACTCGCTGGACCGCATGTCCACAATGGTATCTTTCCCCGGGCGCAGGGCGCGTGGGAGTCATGTACAGCAGCCACAGCCGCTGGCAGGGCTCGTCCCACCTCATCTCGGGGTGCAGAGGAATCCGCATACGGAATTCCTCGTCGTAAGCCAACCACGATGGGCCCGGGAAGTCAACCATCGCCTGGTAAATGTTGTCCAAATACTGGACCATTGGAATCGCCAAATCAGGCCGGGCCCTGAGGTATACCGCCATGTAGATGAGGTAGGCCGGCAACCAGGTGGCCCACGTACGTGGTGGCTTGCGACGACGCGCTTGCTCCTTATCCTTCTCACCTTGCCCCTCCCTCTCCTCCTTGGTGGGCTCTCTGTTAAGGAGGGAGAAGATGTCCACATACTCCCCCCGCCAGATCTTCTCTCTGGTGGCCTGTGCCAAATGGTCCCCCAGTGGCAAAGTATACCCTGCCGTCGGCAAAGCCGACACAGGTACGGTGGAAACTGCGGGCATCTGCGAAGGAGCCTGGACTAACCCGGTCACCCCTAGAAGATTCCCGACCGGGTAAGAAGGACCCCCTACCCCGGGGCCCAGGGTGATAGTTGAAGTCACCGGGTGGGGCGTTGGCGACTGGACCGCCGCGCCACCAGTGCGAGGCCAAGGCCATTGAAAAGCCTCCCCCAACGTGGCCATGTGTGTATGTGTACTATTTTGGACCGCATACTCACACGCTGCGCCCCCATGGGCTGCCCCCACCGGGGGTTCCGACCCACTGGGAGCGTCAGAGTTCACGACTGCCCTAGAGCTCGTCGACGGGGCTTGATCAGCACCGGCCTGTTGATTGGGGAGCTGCGGGGCAGTGGCCGAAGCCGGGCCACACGCCTCAGGCAGCTCAACCCGTCCCACAGCCTGCCGCTGCCCAGCAGACGATGGACCGACCAGCACCCCAAAAGGGGCCCCAGGGTGACTAACCCGGGCCAGGGATGCCTCAAGGGCCGCAACGCGGGCCAGGAGGGCCTCCACGCTGACATAGCCACCTAAACCAAGGGTGGGGGGGTAAAGGGCCAGCCGGCCCACTAACTACAGGCGTCGGCACAGGTCCCTGTACCCCGGGGCCGGAATAGGGCCACAATCAAAGCCCGGGCCTAGTAGGGCTGGGGAAGAACCCTGCCATGGAAGGGGGCCACACCACCCCCCAAGGCTGGAAGCCCCCGCATTAAGCTGCGCCCCAACGGAGGAAGGCCCAGCAGAATGGGTCACGCCAGCAGCGGCGGCCGCCGCTTGCGGGCCGGGAGCCGCGGCCCCTACTGTGCCCGCACGCGGACCCCCGGCCTCCGGCCAAGGGGGAATTAACCCCATCCCACCGGTCCCGGTGGGTTCGGGTAGAGGAGGCTGCAGGGGAGGCGCAGCCGCGGTCCTCCGACCCGGATTGCGCCTCCGCGCGGAACGAGCCGCGTTCGCAGTCGCCTTCTTCTTCGAGGGCATTGCAGCTGGTCAATGGGAAGCCGAAAAGGAGAGAATCAGCAGCCAAGAGGCTCAGGTGATAGTACAAGCGACGGAGGTAGGAGGGAAAACTTCTCCGCTCCGTCGCTTCACAAAATGGCAGCCCGGCTGCCTCGTGGCCACCCCTTTTATAAGGGAGCTGGCCACACCCCTAACTACCTGGATGCATTCGTCCGGTGGGGGGGGGGCCCGCAAAGAGCCCGGCGGCCATTTTGGCGCCGCGCTTGCATTCTTGCTTTGCTTAGTAACTCCGCCTTGAATAAAGTGGGCTCAGTAAGGTAAATTTGTAAAACAATTTAATTTCATGTATTTTTTCTAGTATGATGGTTGCTTTCATCCTTATTTTAAAGAAACCAATTGGAGTATGTCCTCTCCCACCCTGTATTTTGGCAAAAGCCTGCCATAGAGGAAGGATCCACGGCACGTTTTCTCTGGGCTTCTTTCAGCTGCAGCGTCTGAATCTTAAATTGAAAAACTGTATCTGCTAGGTTGGATTTGCGAGAAGACCCCTTTCTGAGTTTGGGTTTTTTGCTTTCCTCCTCTGGCTCAGCCTTCCAATTCCTGCCCACAAGTGAGGAATCCATCTTAGTGCTCAGCTTCTCCTGCTTGGTCCCCTTCTCTGCCTTCCGTGATGAGGGTTGCTTTAGGGGTGAGCTGAGGTCTTTTGTGCTGCTCTCGGAATCAGAACCCTTGCTGCCTGCCATTCTGCATGCAGTAATAGCTTCTATCTGCGATGAGGTCCTGATCATTTGTTTCCAATCAGCCGGCACTAGTTGTCTTTTGTTAGAGATGGCAGGAAGTGCTTGAGCATTCCCTACTGCTGGGGCACCTCTGATGACTGGAAATGCAGTAGCAGGCTCCAAGTCCAGAACAGCCGCAGTTAAAGCAGCAGAGAACAGGGCTTTTGTAGTGTTAACAGTGCTTGATTGCTGCAAGGCAGGATATAACGTTCCACCCCCATCTCCACCCCCATCAGGGGGTTCATGCTGTCATTTCCTATATGGTGGGGGGGCAGTAGGGGGTAGAGGATCTCCCTTGGCAGGTGGCAACAGTTGTGGCAGTGGGGCAGCAAGATGTTGGGACAAAAGAATGTTCTTTGGAGTTAGTTTCTGCAGGCAAATTCTAACTAAGCACCATGTATGTTGTACTTGAACAGGCACGTTGGGATTTCTCTGAAAATTATTTCCAATCCTGTCCCATGTTTTTAAGTCAATTCTGCCCCCTTGTGGAAACCAAGGTGAAACAATTGCTATAGTCTTGATTAACTCTTCCACCTCTTTGGGATCTGAATTCAGCTCATTCTTATTCAAGAGATAAAGCAAATCTTTACAAAACTTCTGTTGCGGTGAATTAAGCACATTCCCCATATTATAAAGGAATCACTCACCCAGTGGGACCCAATAAAGCTTGGGTGAATTTCAGGCACCTGTAGACCTTCCTCGGTCGAAGGATGAGTGACAATTGACCAATTACCCAGTCATAAAAACCAAATTAGGTGCTAAGTGCTTTGTCGTAGTTCAAAGGCTTTCACCGCAGTTCAGCCTCACAGGGAGAGCACCACTTATTGAGATTTGCCAGAGTTAATCAGAGCAGAGAATAGCTAGAGAAAGTTAGAGATCCTAAGTGGAGATCCTGACCCGTTAGGAAGAATTATAAACAGGAGAAATAAGGAGAGAAAGAAAAACATGACTGCAGTCTTTGAGCTGAACAAAAGATAATGGCGGCCGCTCATCACGGCTTTATTTCTAGAGTATAAGATTACAATACATCACACACCCATTAGCCTATAAGGTTATAAGACTGGCATTACAACCAGCTCCAAATATGGGAAATGACTCAGCACTTTTCACACAATTTACGCATGTGCAAAGGCCAGCATTGTCCCCCGTCACAGTCCATAGACTTTGAAAAATGCAGAGAGGCCATACAGACAGGTTAAAGCAGTTTTAAAAGCAGACAGATTCCCACATACTTCTTTGGAAATTGTGAATGTGGCAATATTGATGGATTGTGACTTTTTGTTATTTTATGCTTGCTCTGTGTGTTTATGAAAAAGAAGCATTGGTTTTGTGCTGTGCCTTTTGAAGTAAAGAGTGGGGTATCCCAAGGTTCAGTACTGGGACCCCTGCTTTTCAACCTCTTCATAAATGATCTAGAGGTAGGAGTAAAAAGCAAGGTAGCCAAATTTGCTGACGACACTAAATTATACAGGGTAGTGAAAACTGTGAGAGATTGTGAGGAGCTCCAGAGGGATCTCTTGACACTGGGGAAGTGGGCAAAACAGTGGCAAATGAGCTTCAACAGTAGTAAGTGCAGAGTGATGCATGTTGGGGCAAAAAACCCCAATTACATTTATAAACTGATGGGTTCTGAACTCTCTGCGACAAACCAGGAAAGGGACCTTGGTGTCCTGATGGACAACTCATTGAAGGTGTCAACCCAGTGTGCCTCAGCAGTGAAAAAAGCAAACTCAATGCTAGGGATCATTAGGAAGGGTATAGAAAATACGTCAGCAAGTGTCATTTTTCCTCTTTATAAATCTATGGTGAGGCCCCATCTGGAATACTGTGTACAGTTCTGGTTGCCATACCTCCAGAAGGATATTATGGAGTTGGAGAATGAGGAGGGCAACTCGAATGATTAGGGGACTGAAACACCTTCCTTACCATCTGAGGCTGCAATGGTTGGGCCTTTTCACTCTTGAACGACGGCGTCTAAGAGGTGACCTGATTGAAGTTTATAAAATCATGCATGGTGTGGACAACGTAGATAAGGAAAAACTGTTTTCCCTATCGCACAACACTAGAACTAGGGGACACTCGATGAAACTTTTGGGTACTAGTTCTCAAACAAATAAGAGAAAGTACTTTTTCACCCAGAGGATTACTGGTCTATGGAACGCCCTGCCAGAAGAAGTGGTGACAGCTGTCAGTCTTGACAGCTTTAAGAAAGGATTAGACAAGTTCATGGAGGACAAGGTTATCAATGGCTATAATTATGGATACTTAAGGACAACCTCTGGGTTGGAGAGATAGGCAGGATATCTCTCAATGCCATTTCCAGGGAATCCTAAGCAGGTGAAGGCATCTCCTTGGGAATACCCTGAAGGAAATGGTGAGCCACTGTGTGAGACAGAATGCTGGACTGGATGGGCTGTGGCCTGTTCCTGCAAGGCTGTTCTTATGTTCTTATGAATATGGAGGAGTAGTTATGGATTATGCTGGTCATCAGGGGTATAATTGGCCATCCCTCTCTCAAAATTAAAATAAAGAAAGAGGACATGTGGGAATCCGTCTGCTTTTAAAACTGCTTTAACCTGTCTGTATGGTCTCTCTGCATTTTTCTCAGTCTATGGACTGTGATGTGGGACAATACTGGCCTTTGCACATGCGTAAATTGTGTGAAAAGTGCTGAGTCATTTCCCATATTTGGAGCTGGTTGTAATGCCAGTCTTATAACCTTATAGGCTAATGGGTGTGTGACGTATTGTAATCTTATACTCTAGAAATAAAGCCGTGATGAGCGGCCGCCATTATCTTTTGTTCAGCTCAAAGACTGCAGTCGTGTTTTTCTTTCCTTATTTCTCCTGTTTATAATTCTTCCTAACTGGGCAGGATCTCCGCTTAGGATCTCTAACTTTCTCTGGCTATTCTCTGCTCTGATTAACTCTGGCAAATCTCAATAGAAGTAGCTGTGTTAGTCTGCCTAAGCATGTCGGCAAAAGAAAAAAGATTTTAAAGGTGGGGATAAAACCAAAATATAGTTGTTCTTTGAAGACTAAAAATAATTTCTTTAGTGTGAAATTTTTGTGACTCAAAGTCCTTTTACAGGGTTTTCTTGGCAGAGAATACTGAAGATGTACCTCACCATTCCTTCCTTCTGGAGGTGCCTTGGGACTGTGCAGCTTGCCTATGGCTACACAGGTTGGTTCTTCCTCCACTGGGGAACTGAACTCTTAACCTCTGGCTCTGCTGCCAGATACCTAACTTACTAAGCTATCAAGCCAGCTGCCCACTGTCTCTTACAGGTCAGATATTTGCATTCTACTGGCTGGGAAAGTACACTTTGATCCACAAAAGTTCACATTGAAATAAAATTCTTAGTCTTTAAACTGCTAAGGCATTCTGAGTTTTTACATTAACCAGTTCATGCAAGAGGGCAACATTTAATTGCATTTTCCAATAATTTTTTTAAAGAAAACTTCAAAAATCTGGAAAATGTACAACACTTTTCTAAACTTAATTTTTTTTGTTCAGTCTTGCAAGCTGAAAAATAACAGGTTTTTTCTATCAAATGCTGACTGATTTCTTATCCAGATTTTTTTTAAAAAAAGATTAAAGACTGAGTACTTTGAGCCATCTATTTAATGTTACCAAAAAGAAAAGGGAAACAAGCCATCTATTTATTTGTATACAATCCAAAGATCAAGGTACATGATGCCTTTAATAGGCCACTAAAATATCAGAAGCAATAGTCTTCATTAGGCTGGACATTACAGAATGTGAGTGATGCAAATGAAACATAAACATAACCAACTGTGAGCTCACTTAGAAGAAACTTATATTAAACAGGGAAGTGTGGGCTGTATATCAGGACATGGATTTTGGAACTGTCATGTTTCTTCTGTACATGTCCAACTATGTAATGCCCAATTTGATGAAGACTCCTGCAGAGTCAAAATCTAGCTTCTGCTTGTGACATTTTAGATACCTTCCAGTAGTACTATCACCCATTCTTCAATATAAATCTGATTATTATTATTTTTTGTAAAAGACTAATCAAAATATTTTCAGAGATAGAGGACACAGCTGCAGAGTCAGGTGTTGGGAGTTTCCCTACACCTTGAAGGAAATAGAGACAGTTTTGGGCAAGTTGAGTAATCACAGATAAAGAAATGGTAAACCATTTCTGAGTGTTCTATACTTGGAAAACTCTGGGAAGGGGGTACCATATATCAGAATCAACAGAGCATTATGATATGGAGGAGGAAGAAGAAGAAACAAACAAAATACAGTACTTCCTCAGACTTCTCAACAACAGAAAAATTGTCAATACCCATGACAATAGCCCTACAAGAGTCTTCAACCATGCATGCAGCATGAAAACTAGCATTTGATTCGAAATGGTCCAGTGGCATGTAGAGAGTTCGGAAGGCATTATGTTTTTTCTTACAGTATATGGAGTGGTGGTGAACCCTGACACTCCAGGTGTTCTTGGACTTCAATTACCAGACGCCCAAGAGAGCACCCCTGCTGACCAGGGCTTCTGGCAAATGAAGTTCCAGAATACCTGAAGTGCCAAAGTTCACCATCACTGGTCTATACCAGTGTTTCCCAACCTTTGGTTTCTGGACTTCAATTCCCAGAAGCCTAAGTCAATTCCCCAAAGCACTGATCAGCCAATGTACTGACTAGGCTTCTGGGAATTGAATTCCCCGCCCCCCATGGGGCTAGGGCCCCACATTGGAAATCGCTGGTCTACACAGTCAATCAAATGGCTCTGCTACAGCAAAGAACAACGTTTGGGGAAGTTAAAACCAGTTTAGAGAATAGAGTTTGACTCCCACTTCATCATCCAAACAAGCAGACTCTGCAGTACATGCATGCCTGAAACATGGGTAGTAAGTTTCTTCCTTCCCAGTTCTCTTTTGTCTCCTACCTCTGAAACATTTCTGAGAATCTTCCCTGGCTTTTGAATAGGAACTCTCTTCAACTCTTCTTGTTACAAAACAGAGAGTTCAAATTGCTGGTTTCATTTTTGATAGGTTTTCAGCATAAATCTCAGTTTGCTCTATTCTGTTGCCAAGTTATTTATTCTTCTTCCCTGCAGCTTTCTCATCATACAGCTTTAACACACTTTATTTGTAGGGTTTGATTTGTTTTTCCAGCAATGAAACAATGATCCCCGGAGTTCAGTGTTGGATTGGGGCCGTGAGGAGGCCCTTAGGATCCCGGAGGAGACTGGTCAAAGGAACGACACGAGACAAGATGGAGCGAAGACCAGTGATTTATTGAGGGAAAACCATCAGTATATATTATGTTCAAGGCTGCGTGTCGTAGAATCATCATCTGACAGAGAATCACATCACCCATTTACCCGGATTAATTGAGAACCTCTCTTGGGGAAGTTAATTAACTAAGGCAAACACTGACAGGGGAAAACCATTGTTCCTGGCTTGCTCAAGAGCAAACATGGCCACTATTTGCACTAGAGCTTAGGCTCTTCTGTGAGTGAGTAATTGCCTAATCGCTAACAGGAGGTTAGTGATTTGCTTCTCTCAGCAGAATCGCTGGTCAGATCATATGTGGGTGAATCAACCCTTATGATTATTAATCTGTTCCCCAGCTTTCATACTGGCAAGGGCCAGTGGCCAGGAGTCTGCTCGACTGGTTTAACCTCTGCCAGAGTCCGTTTGTGCCAATTGTGCATACGGAATCCGCATCCCCCTTTTTCTGTTAATTATGGACCTGACAGGCGACTCTGCGCAAGAGGGGCATCAGCTGATGTACGGGAACGACGCTTCGGGGTTCCCCCCACGGGGGACATCTCGATAACAGTGAGGGAATACATTGCATGAAACAGCATCCTACTATGCTTAGTATTACCACCCCCGCAATCACCTTGAGCGTTGTCTGGAGCCACCCCCATGGGAGCCATGACCACAATGAATCCCACCACCCCCATGAAGCATCCTCCTTGATGTTCTTAACTAGGGTGTGGAGGTCCGTGAGCTGGCTTTGTACCTTGTGGGTATTGTCCGTGAGATGGACAGACTCGCAACCCAAATGATGTAACAACAGGAGGTAGTCGATAGCTGCTCGATTGTCTAGGATGGCATGGCGAAGCTCTGCCTGCTCCTGGTTGAGCAGCCCTATCGCTGAGGAGGTATGGTTAATGGCTCTTGCAAAAGTGCAAGCTAACTGACCAATTCATTCTCCGAGCGTTGCCTATGGCTAAGCCTGACACGCTGAATATACTGACTGCTGCCTGGTTTTTCAGAACTGTGGGTCTGAATCCAGACTGCTTCTGTAGCAAGGCAAGATAATGAGGTGTGTAATTGATCTCTTACTGTGACCTAAGGTGATTCTAAGCTATTTCTGCAACTTCTGGTGTTGTGCAAATGTCTTTCTAGCACCTATGGGGAGGTGTGAAGATAAACTGGGGATTACCGGCTATCGGGTGCTCAATCTTTGCAAGCAATGGGCTGGTGCAAACATGGGCCGGTCTGGCTTCCTTTGGTGGAAGCTGGCCGTTATTAACAATATACGACCCTACGTATACAGAAATTCAAGTGTCCCTTGCAAATCCCAACTGGAGCATTGTACAAGGCATGAATAAATAAAGAGCAACTACAGATAATAGCAATAAAAGACATTCAGCAGCTTCTTGGTGGGGTTTCATGTGTAACTTGAGCTTGGAAAAGTCTTGTTTTGGGGAAAAGCATGGTCCTTAGAAGTAGCACTGAGTATGCAAAATGTTCATAGGAATGTCTTTGGAGATGTAAGTCATAAAGGAAGATGGACAGCTGATGACATCCAGGACAGTGACTGGTGCCATCCTTTGCAATAGTCGAGCTTGGCATCCGGGTCTGATTCTGGCCTCTGGGACCTGCATGGGGAAGAGACTTGTTTGGGAGATAAAAATTCTGAAAGAGTTAGTTAGTTTTTGCACTTATAGGATAGCAATTGCTGTGCAACTATGGGATGTTGTTCCCCCCCTTTCTGTTTGTTTGTCAATGTAGGACTTAAGCGTCCAATAGGCCCATTCCACAATCACTTGTCCCTGCGGATTGTACGGAACGCCAAAGTTGTGCTTAATATCCCAGGTGGCCCCCAGCTATAAGCTGGGGCGTCATCGGACTTCATGTGCCGAGGTTCGCCCATGGCCGTGGGAAAGGAGATGCTGCTCCACATGGGGAGCCGTTTCTCCCTTCTGTGCTGTTACCCAAACAAACTGTGGGAAGGTATTAATGTGAACGTGCATGTACTGCCATTTGCCAAAATGTGGGGCATGTGTGACGTCCATTTGCCACACCTGGATGGCCTCTGTCCCTCGTGGGTTGACCCCCCACGATGGCCCCCCCGGTGCCCCTGCACGATGCAGACAAGAACGGACTATGCCTTGGGCTTGTGAAAGTGGCAGGTTGAACTGCCTTGCAAGTGCTTTGGCATTCTGATGAAAGAATGCATGACTCTGAAATGGAGTTGTGAGGAACAAACTCAGCAAGTTTTTGTCTGTCGCGGGAGTGATGTATGCTCCCGGTAGACTGTGAAGCAAACTCCTGTACTGGCTGTCAGTAATTATGTTGAAGCATTCTTTGGCAAAGGTGCGCAAAGCGAGGTTCACGGCTGCCAACTCTGCCCGCTTGCGGAAGAGTCAGGAGCGTGCACCAAGCTTGGTCCTTTTGCCAAGTAAGAACCTAATATGTGCGACCCCCATAAGTGAAAACTGTCCCAGCCCCCCGAAGGAGAGCCAGTGACATTAATTCACACAAGGTGACTGTCTGCGTTTGAAGCGAGACGAGTCTGGGGTCTTATGGCAAACCTTGGTGCATGACGTGCCAGGCTCCCTTGGGTAAATTTCTCATGAAGGCCCCCCTGCGCACATCCGCCCATGGCGGGCGTGCACACGTTTAGAAGGGTGCCAGATGCTGACTTAGCCTTTTGCCTGTGCTTAGACTAGCAGCAAAAAAGGAAGGGGTGGCCTGAAAATGCCTGTATCTGATTGAAAGTGTGACCTGACTGCATTCTTAAAATGGTCCTAGGCCTTCCTGGCTAATGAGTGGCACTCTGCACATTCTCAGGAGCTCAGGGACTAATCCTCCCTTTGTGCTCTGGAGTTTGTGAAATGTGTCTGCTCATTAGAGAGGGTGCTGTGGGCCAGGTACCATACTTAAAATGACCGACTAAGACTTATTAAAGACAAGCCAACCATGACGTGCCAGCTGTAAGGAAATAATACACAAAAATGAAAAGACACACAAGTTAAACATTTCCAGCAGGGAGTTCCACTGGCGAAAGGAGGAAAGACAAGTCAGAAGTTAGCACAATGAGAATGCGACAACTCTTATCATAACGAAATCAGATTAGGTCAGATAATTAAGACAACCGGGTCCTCCTGTTAAGAAATCCCTACCAGTAATTAACTCAGGAGCCTGTGAAAGGAAGCAACTTAAGACTTAGAAAGAAACAAATTGGTTATTTTTAAGGCCTGGAGAGGATTTTTGTTCCTGTAAAAAGGTAACGATTAAGCATCTTCTGAATATACAGAGCGCAAGAATGTTTGCGTGCTTTTTCCTGTGAAAGGGGTACAATGAGTGAGTTACTTTACACAGATTAAAGTCAAAATACCAGAACAATATCTTTCTTAAGAGAATGAAGGAGAGTTAGAACGATTCTCAACCCGTGGCCAGATGTGGGCAAGTGGGCCAGATGCGGCCCACGTTGCTCTGCCACTACCTCCACCAAGCCAAGAAGGGCTGTGTGGCGAAGGAAGGGCAGGATGACTGTCCGGACCCCCAGAGCTGCCTGAGGCCCCGGAACTTGGCCCCTGACTTTAAAGGGTTGAGAACCGAGGTTACAAGATGATAACACAGTACACACATGAAGACAATGCAATTCTCTCACTCCTAGTGAGATACGTGACTCCAAGACGCTAAGAGACATTCAGACACCTTAAAACACAGAGATGGGGGTTTGAGGAACACAGACGTAGGGAGGGGCCCCATAGTTTATGATTTAGTGAGGAAAACTCATCGAAGTGATTTTTGTTTTCAGATCGCGCTTCTGAAAAGAAAAATCTGTTTTCCTGAGTGGCACGGATTGCAAAACCGGTTTCCAAGAGTGACTTAATCCCTTGACAAAGAAAAAAGTCTCAAGGGAAGAAGGGGGGTCACCCCGCCCTATTGCAGGTTAGGATTCCCCCCCCCCACCCTCCTGCTTTCGCTGCCCTTAAGCTGCTAAGCAAGCAAGGCAAAAGGGTTCTGCTCACCATGCTTTCTCAAACCTTAAATAGTTCCTGCCCATGAGCAGAGTGCAAACTGTTTAACACATATCTCACAGTGACATTACCATGCAGTTACACACAAGGAACACTTTTTCAATCATACTGTGGTCATAGAGACAAGGCTTTTGCAATCATACACAGTTCTTGCAGTCATACATTCAGTGGTGCACCACGCATACACACATTTATTTACGCATTCGCACATTCCTCCCCTGATCTGCAGTGTTCTATCCTACACATGAGGAGATGACTTATACACAGCTGGCTATCACAGCCATCTGGGTGCTTCTACTTAGGGGTGAGTTTCTCTGGGCTACTCCAAGGTGAGACCAGTAGGTTCTGCCTGTGCCTTGGGAGAGCTCGGGGTGCTATTGCTGGGATGGTTCTTCTGGCATAGCCAGGGCGATGGCGGCCTCCTTTCTAGCCTGGGCCAGATTTCCGGATCTCGGTGCTGCCTCACGCTCCAGTGCCAGCGTGGCCATTTGGTATTCAGACAACCTTTTGAAGATCAGCCTGGTCTAGATTGGCATTCTCTTCTAAGGTGTCTCATTTTTCCACACTGGAAGCAGGCACCTTGGGGTTTTGGCACTGCTCTGCGCCTGAGTGTGGCAATGGGTCTGCTCTGGAGCCCTGCATGGCCAGGGGCCGTGCAGATTTCCATGAGCAGTGGGCGCTGAGCAGCCCTGCCTGAACGTGTGTCTGCCTTCAGATAGGCTGAACACAGCAGTTGGGCGCTAGCTAATTGTGCCACTGGCAATTTCCCCGTGAATGTATCTTCCTCACCCCTGCGCTGAATGGAGTTCTTAATTGGCAGGGAACTTTTAACTGTCAGAGAAGCGCCAAAGCCTCTCATGCCATGAATTCCTTTAGTGACGTCTGCAGCTGTCACTGAGGGAATGCTCCCTACACTGCCCTGCTTAAGCTGAAATGACGGATAGAGACTCCTTGGGGCTGATGGTTCTGACTGCGCTGGGGTTTTCTGGGTCTCTATCCGGACTGGTTCATCCTCTACTGAGAGTTTTCTACATTTGCTCCATGTGCGAGTTACGCCCTCTGGAGCTTTCGGGGGTTGCTGAATGCAGACTCCTATCTGATCCCAGAGCTGAAGGGATAACGTACCTACTTCTGGGTAAAGCAGGCAGTGTTCCCTCAAGAACACCAAAAGCCGCGCTAGTTCTCCACTGTGAAAGCTTATCTGATATACCCTGGCCAGGATTTTGAATTCATCCTCATGAATTCTTTGACTAGCGGACGGACGTTGCCGCTGAGGACAAGTCCCCATATTACCTGCGAGGGTCCTTTGAAGTCTCCTTCTCGGGACGTGTCGACGCGTCTGTAGTTCAGGTAATAGGTTTTGCGTGACGAATCTCTGGGTAGAGCTTGGAGCATGGCCTGCTGCCACGGGCCCTCGGTGGCCTCTGCGCTGTCAGGGGTTCACAGCCGACCCTGAGCGGAACACGTTTTTCCGTGCTGCAAGCCGCCACGATAGCCGGAGCAAGCTGTAGGATGCCTCTCTGAGATGCCTCACCACGTAGCTGTCTTCCCAATCGGATGGCTTTTCCGACTGGGGCTGTCGCGCTGTCCTCCGGGGTGATTGGACACGGTTCTAGCGTAGAACCGGACCACGTTGATCGCTTACTCACGAGTAGGATCACGTCGGGGTCACCAGATGTTGGATTGGGGCCGTGAGGAGGCCCTTAGGATCCCGGAGGAGACTGGTCAAAGGAACGACACGAGACAAGATGGAGCGAAGACCAGTGATTTATTGAGGGAAAACCATCAGTATATATTATGTTCAAGGCTGCGTGTCATAGAATCGTCATCTGACAGAGAATCACATCACCCATTTACCCGGGTTAATTGAGAACCTCTCTTGGGGAAGTTAATTAACTAAGGCAAACACTGACAGGGGAAAACCATTGTTCCTGGCTTGCTCAAGAGCAAACATGGCCACTATTTGCACTAGAGTTTAGGCTCTTCTGTGAGTGAGTAATTGCCTAATCGCTAACAGGAGGTTAGTGATTTGCTTCTCCCAGCAGAATCGCTGGCCAGGTCATATGTGGGTGAATCAACCCTTATGATTATTAATCTGTTCCCCAGCTTTCATACTGGCAAGGGCCAGTGGCCAGGAGTCTGCTCGACTGGTTTAACCTCTGCCAGAGGCCGTTTGTGCCAATTGTGCATGCGGAATCCACAGTTCAGCAATGGGACAGATTTACCATTGGCATCTTAACCCCTTTTTTGTAACTTCAAGTCTTAGTTTTGACAGTCAATGGCTAATGGCCACTTTTTATTTTCAAGAATGTATTGAACACATTAGTACTCCGATATGGAAAGCAAATTTCTATTACCAGGAGATTGGGAGTGGGGGGTTGGCAGTGGTAATGTTTCTGCATCCAAGCATTCTGGGGAAAATGTTGGAAATAGCCTCTTGCTGCTATTATTGGTTTTTGCACTACTTTTGGCTTTATTGACTTCAAATGTCTCTTTTAATCTTTTTCAGTTATTTTAGTTCTTTCTAATGAAGAGATTTGCTGGTCATTGGGCATGACCTTTTGCTGTCTCATCTGGGTTTGTTTTCTTAGAACTGAGTTTCACTGGATTTATTGCCAAGGAAGCATAAAAAGTCTGCAGTCAAAGCAGAAAAAGAGTCCTTTGGTGCAATATTTTGGTGTAAAATGTCACCCTGTTCAGATCATAAGCTGATGTTATCTCCAAGCATGTGTAGCCATGTAGCCTTAAGTCTCCAGGTTTCCAAGTGGAAGTAGTTGAATCACATGTTCACCTTTCCAGTTTAAACAAAATGGAAGTTTAATATCCTAAACTTTCATTTGGATTATGTCTCTGATGTACAAGGAGAATTTAAAATTAGTATAGAATAAGGTGGGATCGCCAGTTGAACAGGCCGGACTGGTGGTTCTCCCGCTGTTTATGGCTGTCATAAATGCATCCATGGCTAATTCCTGTGGCAGCAGCAGCTGGAGTGAGGGTGGGTGCTGGATTATTTGGTGTTATTGGCTGGATATGGCCCATGTGCATAGGTTGCCTACCCCTGGGATAAGGAGTGTGTGTTTGTGGTGGGGTTTGGCAGAAGAAGCATCTAATAAAGGAATTAATTTTAATGGATTAGTTTTTTTTCTGTTGTTAATAAGATTGGGAGCAAGCGTTAAAGAATAACAGTGTTGTACTTGTTGCTAAACATGCCTACCCCAGACTGTAGATGTTATACTGACAAGGTGAATCTATCAAATAGTTATGCTTTCCCTCTTGGAGCTATATCAAAACATCACATAGTCTTGCCACTCTTATGACATCATTTGAAGTCTTTTCTTCCCAGTTAACTCTGAGATGTTTTGGTGTTTCCTTCTGCTGACATTTGGGTTGGTTAGCAACAGGAAAAAATCAAATGGGGAATTGATGGTTGTAGGGTTGCTGTGGCTGCTTCTTTTTAAAAGGTCCTTTTAATTCACTTGTGGCTGATTGTGGTTTTTCACTGTGTGTAAGATTTCTGTCACATTTAATCATATTTAAATCCTGTAATCCTAGTGGCTCAATTAACTTTAATCTCCATGTTGTATCTTGGGCATTGCTTTAGAAATCTGATGAAAAGATGAACTGTTTATTTCTAGGAGACACCTAATGCAGAAGCTGAAGATTTTCTTCCTTTCCTACACCTGATTTGCAGGGTGAAGGGTGGAAGAGAGTTACTGCATAATGCCTTGGGGATAGTACTGAGAAAGAAACAAAATGGCAAAGAGCACACACATTAATCTTTGGAGCATTAGATCACTGAAATAATAATTCTGTTTTGACTTGTATCATGAATATTTTCCCATCTTCTATGCATAATAAATACACAATATTGGCTTTATCCTTTCCAAGAAGCATGAGATTTACTTCAGTCTTTGTTTCTAACATTTTGGGAAAGGCTATCCTGAAACATTTCTATTTTGTATTGTGAGACACATTTCATAGCATTTTGCATTGGATGCAACTTCCTCCAGTGACATCTTTTCAATCCTCTAAACTGCAATATATATAAACTTCTGCATGTATAGAAGATATTTAGCTGGTGTTTGGGCCAAGATGTTCAGTTTATTTGCTTGCAGAGCAGATTGCAAAGAAAATTATTGTTCAACTAAAGTTCTTTTAAAAAGCCAGACAAAATAATACTAAAATCTGTTCTGTAATCCGTTTTTGCCTTGATGTTCCATTCTTTATTTTAAATTAAATTTTAAAAGCCAATTTGTGAGCCAATGGGTCACTGAGCACTCTGAGGTAAGTAGAAATTCGGATAATGTCCAAACTCCATTCCGAGGAGTTGGTCACTATGCAATTTTGGATGTTATGTGGTTCCTTATGGGGAGATGCCTCGCATAAATTCCAAAAAATGGTCGAAAACGGACATTATCCGAGGTTCCTATACCAATACCTCGGATAACATACATTTTTTGAGCAGTTTTGGACATTATGCGAGTTATCACGTGTGCATAAAAACCATGACATTATGTGAATATGACGTTACCCAATGCAGACGTTAAGCAAGGTATTACTGTACTTAAATCCAGATCTCAGCTCTGAGGTTGGGGTACACAGGAAGAGCCTCCTCGAAGACTGTGATATTTTTGAACCACAATCAGGCATACTCTGGTAATGGCAACCTTGTGTTACCAGCTAATATTTGCCTCACCCACCCCCCTAGTAAAGAGTCAGACACAATTGTTTGGTTATAAAAATTGGGCCACTTTATTAACTTGTAACTTGATTATCTCAACTAGTCTGCAACTGGCCGATGTAGCACTGGTAAGGGCAATTTTACTTTTAAGCCAAAATTTTCAATTAGCTTGTCAAATATTTCTTATATCGATTTATAATGTCAAATTGATAGATCCCTAGTCAGAATGATATTTGTTCTTCTTGTTCCAGACTTAATTTGGTTGAACACCCATTAGGGTTTCCAATCTGCCAAGGTTGGAATACCCTGGTTCCTGGTCTGCATTTGATTAACCAGCCCCCATCAATGGATTGTTGTTAATTCTGCTGGTCAATCAAATGTGTACCAACCGAATTTCTGGGATCTTACCAGTGCTAACTGCCACACAGGAGGCAGTCCTACTGCTGACTGCCCCCCCGAAACCAAAAGTTCGGTCACCAGTCCCGCGTGCAGATCCGCCAAAAACATGGTCAAACCAGTGCCGGAGAGGTGTACCCCATCTCCTCTGAACAAGTGTCCATCCTCAGGCCGGAGCCCATGGTGGTCCACCACCATGCCAATGCCTTCCTGCCAGAAGCAAGCAGCCACAGACTGGTTGACCTCCCGGTGGGCCCTATCAATGGGGTGGGGATCAGGACACCTGTGATAAGCCACCCTCTGGGTCATACTCGACCATATAAAGTGGATGTTAGACGATTTCTGGTGAATCATGCCAATATCCTGCCAGATGGACATGATCAAATTGAGACCTGTGAACTGGCTCAGGTCATTGCCACCCAGCTGGATGACAAACACATCCGGGGGAATACATCAGCAGGAAGCTACAACAAAGGACAACAGCTGGCGCCACCTCATCCCGCTGAATCCCCACCACATCAGGTAGGCAGATCCCTGAAGACCAAGGTAGAGGCCCGAAGATGAGGGAGCTGCAAAGCGAGCGGCCCACTAGATGAAGCTGTGCCCAACAATCCAGACATGGGCAATCGATGATCTGGGCACGGTTCCTGCAAGAGAAGACAACATGCAGCCAGCAAAGTAGTCAACTCGAAAGGGGATGAACGTAAGACTTAAATCAGTCAGAAGCCCAGTGCCCCATGCACCTGATATCCTGATCAGAATACCTGAGGGCAGAAGCCGTGGACACAGCACCAATCCTGAACGAATACGTGCAGTATTGGGCACCCTGCAATCCAACTTTACCCAGGGCAACCCCAGTGACTTTCCAAAACTAATATTTTGTCAAGGGAAGTCCATCCTGATGGCAGAAAAGTGGGCCAGGTCGGACTCCATGAACATCCAAGAAGTGGGACAAGGCTAGTAAGGGACATATCCCTCTAACACCACAGGGAAGAAGAACTATAACCTCCTTTCGACCAAGTTGGTCGATCTTGAAACTCCTGATCGAAATTCGGAGAGACCCAGGAGTCAAAACCTCGAGGGACTTCCTACAGGTGTCAGATCTTGAAAGGGGAATCAGTTCACTGACTCACAATGCTGCAAAGAAAGCTAACAAGATGGCTGCATGGAATAATATGGCCTCGTAGTGAGTCGAGCACAAGAGGGGCCAGAGGGAAGCTAAATTGAGAAGTACGGCAGGAGAAACAGGATGCCGTGCATCCTGTTGTGGTCCCCTGTCCTTAGTCCAGCCCTCAAGGACCTTCCATATTCGAAAATCCCCAGGAGTGTCCTCATAGCCTGAGGCCTTGGCTGCAAAGGCCAATGCTGAAAGGCGACCACGGATGAAACTTTTTAGACAATCCCACCATAGCGTCACAAAGATGCAGAGCGATAGCCCTACCCTGGACGATAACTCTGCAGGCAAAATTGAGGTGCCCGTGTAGCACCTGAACTTTCCTCAAAGTGACTTTATGCTTGGCGAGGAGGGCCGAAATCATATCGACTAAGCGCCTCACCTTCTCTAAAGGTAACTGTGAGACCTGGGCCACAGTATCAATTTCTACACCCAAGAAGATGAGGCACGTAGTTAGGCCCTCGGTCTTCTCAGGCACCAGGTGAACAGACAGTTCCGCCATGATTTTTTGAAAATGGGTGAGGAGTTGTCGGCACTCAGAGGTACCACCTGGACCCCCAAACAAAAAATCATCTAAGTAGTGGGCAATTTGTCCCCCCCCCGACCTACGCACCAAAGCCCAGTGTAGGAATGTGCTAAAGCACTCGAATGCCGAGCACGAAATAGCACAACCAAAGGGCATAGCCCTATCTACAAAATATTGTCCTTCAAAACAAAAGCCTAGCAGCTCAAAATCATCAGGATGGACTGGGAGCAAGCGGAAGGCAGACTTAATATCCGACTTGGCCAACAAGGCACCCGGACTGCAGGAACGGACCATCCATAAGGCCTCATTGAATGATGTGTACCGAACTGTGCACAGCTCATCTGGAATTGCATAATTAACCGATGCACCTTCTGGATAAGAGAGATGGTGGATAAGTCAGAAATCATCCAACGACTTCTTGGGAACCAAACCCAAAGGTGAAACCTTGAGGTTTGGTTATGAGGAGGCATCAAAAGGGCCGGCTACCCAGCCCTCGGAAACTTCCTTGAATATTTCAGAATGGGCTAGGTGCTATTTTCCAACCAGGGATCTGAGGTTGGGGGCAGTCTGGGGAGCCCTGGGACTGACAAAAGGAATTTGAAAGCCATGTGAAACCCTTGTTCCAAATAGGCCGCATCAGGGTGCCTTGGGTAAACACGCAGCCATCGGGACAGGACCTCAAGCTGAATTGGGCTGGGTCCCTTTGGAATTAGGATAGGTGTCTTGGGCAGGCTGCTTGGGAGGGACAGAATCATGGGATTTACCCCATAGTCCCCAGGCTCTGAAACAGGAGCTGGCTGAATGTTGCCCTAAGCATTCGTGCCTAAACCTGCACAGCTTCCTGTTGCATTGCCCCGTAGAGGAAAAGTCCCAACAAAGTTGGCGTGTTTGAACCCCCTGCCCCACCTGCTGGCAGGGTAACTGGGCAGGGCAAGGATGTTGCACCATGTGGCCACAGTCATACCTGTCGCCTGACATGGGGCGAGAAGGGGCCATATATTGCAGAAAAATCAGCTGGTGCGGTTCATCCCATCTTATTTCCGGGTGAAGCGTGGCCCACATACGAAAGTTCTCTTTGTACGCGAGCCATGCCAGCCCATGAAAGTCAACATGAGCCCTATCTAGGTACTGGAAAAGATGCGAAGCTAGCTCAGGGTGAGCTCGCACTAAGACCCCAGTGTAAATGAGAAAGGCTGGCAGCCAGTTAGCCCACATCCTAGGTGGCTTTCTGCGCCTAAGCAACTCCTTGTCCTGCTCATCCTTGTCCCCCTTATCTTCCTTAATAGGCTCTAAATATGTCCACATACTCCCGGCGGCAAATCTTTTCTCTGGTAGCCGGGTGCAGGTGATCCCCCAAAGGAAGGGAGAAACCTCCTGTAGGTAGGGAAGTGTGTGGAACCGAATGGTAACCCAGATTAGCAGGTGAGCCGTAAGGCCACATCCGGTAATGGGATACCCCTTCAGTACCCTGAGCTGGCTCTGTTTGAGCAACAGAGAATAGGCTACTGCTCAGGTCAGGTGCATGTAGGACTTAGTTCAAGAAAGCTTTCCATTTTTTAGGGAAGTGTTCCAGCCAAGGAGCAGAGGCACAGGTGGGGCAGGCTGTGGTATTGCTTTTCATTTACTCCTAAAGATAACCTAAATCTGACATACAGTAGAAGACACAGTTAAGTACTGTATACTATGTCAGATTCTTATCTGTCCCAGAACAGAGAACTCTGTCTGGTAGCTGTTTTTCAGGGCGTAAAGTAGGATTCGTTTCCTAAGTGTACCTGGAGATCCTGGCCATTTCTTGGTGACCTCCCATCCAGGTACTAAGCAAGGCTTTCTCTGCCCAGCTTTAAAAAATCAAAGGATGTTAGCATGTTCCAAATGGAAACAAAAAAATTCACTTGTTACATCCAGTGATGTATTTATTGTGCTCAGACAGGAGTGTCTTAAACCATCCCTTCCCTTCCTTCGGTTTCTTAACATGAATATTGATATGTCTGCAGTGAAGTCATTCTAGCTTACATAAGGCTCTCTGTATCAGCAAGAATGCTGATTTTTCTATGATCTACATACAAGCAGGGAGATCTCTGCTGTGCATGAATCACCATCCTTGTCTAGAAAGTGATAATGGAAAGGGGAAAGGATATACATAAATCCTCCATTGTGAAGTACATGGAGGCAAGAATGAAGAACCCACACAATCTTCTCCATTCCAGTGGGGAATTTCCAGGTCATCTCTAGTATCATGGGTGCAAGAATTATTTATTGTGAAAAATTAAGCTACAGAACTGTTGTGTATTAAGGCACAATTGCAAGTAGCACAGACAGTGCCTTGCAAGAGGAAAATGGTGGTTTCCCGCCATCCAAATTAGGAGCCTAAAGTGGCGCGAAAACCCCCTGCACAGGGTGCGCTAATTATGCTAATCCAAGCCCTGTGATTGGTTACAGTTTTGGATCCTGTTCTCTATTGGTTAATTACATATATACCCTGTTATGATTGGTTAGTTATGGTTATCTGGTGGGTCGCTACTTTGTATCAAGGAGCCACTGCCAAGGAGATACTATATAAGCCCCACGAGTAAACAAGGGGGGGCAGACCAGATCTACACTTCCCACTCCGTACAGGTAGCCAGCAACGTGCTAAGCCTGGGTCTCCTCCATTATGCTACGCTTCTATGGTAGCTAGCCTTTGGTTCGTACACGGCAAGATTCCGGAGGGACTGATTCCATTTCTGTGTCTGGAGCACCTTGTAAGCTCATCTCTAAAAGATGTTGAATAAAGACTTGTTGCTGTTTTGTTCACCGTTGTCTGGACTGGTGCTTATAAGGGCCGGACATAACAAGAACCTAAACCAATAAGTGTGACCCTTGAGAAGCAAATCATACAGACACACCAAGCCAAAAAAGAGAGAGAGAGTTTGTTTGCTGGTGAAAATTGTTATACCTTTCCTCTCCCATTTCACTGTCCCTCCACTCTCACTCTTGTTTTTAATTGCTGACACTTTAGAAAAACTTTAGGATTTTCCTAAAGTCCTGTTTTAAGTAATGAATTTTGCTTGAGTCAAAGGCTGAGTCAGTTGCTAGACAAATATATGTGTATAGGTATTGACTAAATCTGGCCATCTTATCCTGCTATGGTAATAGAATAGACCATACTGCCAGCGACGACCATACTGCCAGCGACTCAACACAGTGTTAGGCAGCAGTTAACTAACATGGCAACACTAAGGACTAATGGGCTTGGGTCCCAAAGTCCCCAGGGAAGGATGATGGTCCCCAAGTGGATCAAATCCCAGTTGAATCCATCTTGATGGAGAACAGCAGTTTCATCAATACTGGCCTTGGGCTGATGAGGACTTTCCATGCCATAAGGGCTCAGGATGAGAAAGTGATTTGTGGAACTGGATTAGTGGTATGGTTGTCATGCTGTGATGCGGAAGACAAATGAAAGGCCACTGCATTATATTCTCAGGACAGTCTTCATACTTTTATCTGAAGCTACTTTTCATGTTTCTTCACTCAAGTTCTGTTTCCCTTCCCCTACTACAACTTTTGCCACCTTTATATTTATTTTGTCTCTACTTGTGGGTCTCCATTTGCTGCTGAACTATGTTGAAGTCAACCCTACTTTATATATTATTTTAGTGTATGGGACCAAAGACAACCGGACAACCGAAGGGTTGGTTTAACTCAGGTTTATTGCATGAGGTTCCAGTGAAGCATGAGGTAATGGCGGTGATACATCTCAATATATACAGTAGCTCTCTACATTTGAATCTTGTAGCACGGTAGCTGATTGGCTGCTACCGGCGTGGCCTCGCCCAGGCACGCCTCTTTCTTCTGCTGCTGAATGCGGGGAAGGTTTTCCCGCGGCTGTCCGTGATTGAGCAATGTGAACCATGTGAGGCTGAACGCTCGCAGCTGCCCTCTATGGGCTGTCTGCTCGCGTTCTTTTACAGCTGGTATTGTTTGTATCTGGAGTGGTTACATTCTTGCCTTTACAGTATAATGAACATGCATACATACATACATAACATCCCTCCCCCCTAGGATGGGACGAAGTCCCGCAACCATTGTGGCTTGCCGCACGTGCGCTTGGGACGCGCTTGCGTCTGACCTAGTACTGGAGAGCCTGTGATCCCTGACTCCGCGGGTGCTTGTCCTGCAACAGGAAACGGGGATTCGTTAGTGGCTCTGTGGGGCGTCTGTGCCTGCCTCGCGCCCGGGGATGGGAAGGGAATGAATAGTTGGGAGGTGAACCCCTGCCTGTTGCTCTCTGACCCCGGGGACCCTCCTATTGTGAACCGCGGAACCGATGAGGTCGCCCTTGTGGTTCGGCTACCTTCTGATTCCTGCTCGGGGGACCTTGAGACTGTGGTGGGCGGACTCGCTGACGTCTCCCGTCTTGGGGGTGTCGGTCTGCGGGGAAATGGCGCTATATCGCATTCTGACTCACAGGGGCTACTGGGACTGGAGGTACCAGGGGCTGAACTGAAACCCCTCTTTTCGCTAGGACGGGTGGGGGACCACTCCGCTAACTCCCCCTGGTACTGTAAATCAACATCTAAACTTCTATGGGCATCTGTGTTTCGGGGAAACTCCCGCGGGGTATATGTGTGGTCGGGGCTCTTCCATTTTTTCGGGGACTCCCGCAAAAGATTTCTGTGGATCGATTCCCTTTCCTCCCCCCTTGGTGGGGACCCATGCTCCCCTTTTCCTCCCCCTTGGGTTAAGCGGGTGGGGGAGTACCCTAACGCTGACTCGATACTATTCTCGTCTTCGTCCTGCTCTCCGGGGACCCTGCGCCTGAGTTGGTCCACGTGCCGCCTCCACAGGAAGCCTGTACTGGTCTCTACGCGGTATGAGACGGGGCCGGTTTGTTCTACTACGGTGCCCGGCACCCAGGCTGGCCCCACGCTGGCATAGTTCCTGCAATGCACCGGGGCGCCTACGCTGAAACTCTTTGTGGGTACCACCCCTATGTTCCGCCCTTTGTCCTCTACTCTCGTGGGGTATAGCTTGGAGATTCCCGTGGCCAGCTTCCTGCGCATCAACAGCTCCGCGGGGGAGTACCCAGATGCTAATGGGGTGACCCTGTATCTAAGCAGGAATTGGCACAATTTCAGGTCGAGGTCTCCGGGGCCCATGCGCAGCAGGGCGTCTTTCGTGGTTCGCACGAGGCGCTCTACTTGGCCGTTGGTGGCCGGGTGAAAAGGGGCAGAGGTGACGTGCCGAATGGCGTTTCGCTCCATGAATGCCCCGAACTCGGCGGACGTGAAACAGCTAGCGTTATCGCTGACGAGGGTGTCGGGTAAACCGAACGTGGAAAAGACCCTCCTTAACTGTTTAATTGTTGTGGCCGAGGAGGTGCTCGAGACTGGAATGACCTCCAACCACTTGGAGAACGCGTCCACCACGAGGAGGAAAAGCGTTCCCCTGAACGGGCCAGCAAAGTCTACATGTATCCGGGACCAGGGCCCCCTAGCCGTGTCCCATTCCCTAGGTGG
The DNA here is from genome assembly GCA_035047305.1 of Bradypodion pumilum. Classification (NCBI taxonomy): domain Eukaryota; kingdom Metazoa; phylum Chordata; class Lepidosauria; order Squamata; family Chamaeleonidae; genus Bradypodion; species Bradypodion pumilum. The sequence goes on along the minus strand of JAWDJD010000004.1, from coordinate 208,923,572 downwards.
CGAGCGAGCCTCTTCTGGCCTTGAGCTTTGGCACGCTTCGCAAGTGCCGACCATGTGTTCAATGTCGGCGTCTAGCTGGGGCCACCAAAAGTAACTGCGGGCCAGCGCCTTTGAGCGGACGATCCCCGGGTGGCTGACGTGCAGCAGTTTAAGCACCCTCGGCCGGAGAGACGTGGGGATCACTACCCGCTGTCCCCACAAAAGGCAACCCCTCTCTAGGGACAACTCTAGTTTCTTTTTGAAAAATGTGTCGAATTCCGCTGCTGGGGAAGACACGGGCCACCCTTTCTGTACCCAGGAGCAAACTGTGGCCAGCGTCTTGTCCTTGCCTGTCGCTTGGGCGATGTCAGCCGGTACTACTGGAGGGGAGTCTAGAACCTCTATCATTAAGACCTGATGGTCCCTCTCTACTCCGCCCACGTGGCAGCCATCCCGGGGAATGGGGGACCTCGACAGGGCGTCGGCATGGCTGATCTCCTTCCCGGGCCGGTATACCAACGTGTGCTGATACGCGTTGAGAAAGATGGCCCACCTGAGCATTCTCGGGGACAGGATCTGGGGTGTGGGCTTATCTGCGGTGAAGATGCCTAACAAAGGCTTATGGTCAGTCACTATGGTGAAGGGGCGGCCGTACACAAAATCATGAAATTTCTTGGTCCCCGCAATTATTGCTAGTGCTTCCCTGTCTGTCTGGGCATAGTTTCTCTCCGCTTGGGACAAAGACCTAGAGTAGAACGCTATCGGGGCCTCCCTACCGTTCTCCAGCACATGGCATAACACTGCCCCCACCTCCACCGGGGATGCATCGCAAATCAGGACCACTGGGCGTTTGGGATTGAAGTGGGTCAGTACGGCATCTGATGCCAGGAGTCGCTTCAGGTCATTGAAAGCCTTCTCCTGGTCGTCACCCCACTTCCATGCCTCGTCCTTTTTTAACAATTTGTGCAGCGGTTCTGCCACGGCTGCCTTCCGCGGGAGGAAGGAGTGGTAGAAATTGAGCAGTCCGAGGAACGACTGCAACTCGGGCTTGGAGGTGGGGCGAGGGGCCTTCTTGATGGCGGCTACCTTGGATTGTGCTGGCCTTATTCCCTCGGGCGTGACACGGAACCCTAGGAACTCAACTTCTGTAGCGAAGAAGACGCATTTGTCTTTTCGCAACCGCAACCCCGCCTTTTCGAATATAGTCAGGACCTTTCCCAACCTTGTTGCTAACTCGGCCCGGCTCCCCCCTGTAATCAATACGTCATCAAAATAGGGCAACACCCCCTCTAACCCCTCCAGGAGGCGTTCCACAAGTGACTGGAAGATCCCGGGCGCCGAATTCACGCCGAATTGGAGGCGCGATACCTGGAACGCCCCTTTGTGGGTGACTATGGTCTGCGCAGCAGCTGCGGCGGGGGTCACTGGGAGTTGCTGGTAGGCTTGGGCCAGGTCGAGTTTAGCGAAACACCTCCCCCCGTGTAACCTGGCCAACAAGTGGCTGACTACCGGCACCGGATACGCATTAGGGCGGATCGCCTTATTGATGGTGCACTTGTAATCAGCGCATATGCGGACCTCCCCGTTGGCCTTGAGCGCTGTTACAATCGGAGTTTCCCACTCCGCAGAATCAACAGGAACAAGAATCCCCTGGCCCACCAACTTGTCCAACTCCGCCTCTATTTTGTCCTTTAGTGCGAAAGGCACTCTGCGCGGTTTAAGTCTGATTGGGCGTACTGCAGGGTCCAGGTCGAAAGTCACTGGGGGGCCCTTGAATTTCCCGAGCCCCTTTTTAAAAACCTCGGGGTGCGCATCGCACACGCTCTGTATTGGATCAGTCCCGGCGGCGTGTGCTTTCACGGCGTGAACCCCCCCAATGAACAATCCCAGGGGCTGGAACCATTGAGTCCCGAGGAGGCTGCATTTACCTCCCTTGAGGACGACTAGGGGAAGCGTTGCGGTGTGCTTTTTAAACTGAACCCGGAACTTCCCAACCCCCAACACTGGGATGCGGTTCCCTTGCACGTCCTTCAGTGTGGCCCTCAACGCCTTGAGCTTGGGCCGCATGTGGGGGGGGATTTTCATAAACTCCCCCTGGGAAATAATGGAGTATGAAGAACCCGAGTCCACCTCCATTCTAACAGGGGCCCCTTGGATTACTACCTCAACGAAGTAACGGGGGTGCTCCGTGGAAACGCTGCAAACCGGCGCGTCGTCCTCGCTGTCGTCGGAGATGCGCCCTACTTCGTCCCGCGTCCTCGTGGTCCGGGTGCCGTCCTTTGGCCTCGTGGTGCGGTCCTGCCTCGTGGTGCGGTCCTGCCTCGCCGAGCGGTCTGGAGAACTCCTGGTGGCCTCGCGCCGTTTCCGGCAGACCTTGGCGATGTGCCCGCGCCGGCCGCAGTTGTGGCACTCGGCCTTGCGGAATGGGCATTTGGCGCGGGCGTGGGCGGCGACGCAGCCGTCGCAGCGCCGGCCCTCTCTCTGGACCCTCCGGACGTCCTCGTCGTCGCCGCTCTCCGCAGACGAGTTCGAAACTCGCCGGGCCGCGCGCACCAAGCTCTCCGCCTTGGCGGTCTTCGGGCGCCAGTCCTGGAGCTCGTGTACCCCGGCAGAAGTGGCCTCCGCGGCCTGTGCCGTGTCGAGGACTTGTTGCCATGAGGGAGGCGGCTCCCTTTTCATCAGCGCGCGCTGAGTCTCTGTGTCCCTCAGACCGCAGAGCAGGCAGACCCGGAGGGTGATTTCGGGGAGCTCCCACTTGCATGGGCCGGCGGCCAACCGCAGGGCCGCGGCGAACTCATCGACCGATTCCCCGGGTGCCTGGACTCACCTCCAGAACGTGCTCCGAGCGGGGAACATCGCTATTGCTGGCCGGAGATGGGCGCGCAACGCCGCCAGGAGCTCTGTGGCTTTGAGGTCGCTCACCTTCCTTGGCGCAATCAGGTCCACCAAGGTCCTCTTGGTCTCGTGTCCGAGCATGCGGACGAAAATGGCTCTCTTTTTGGCCTCATCTGAGACTTCGAGCTCCACCAGCGCTGCGTTGAAGTCTATCTCAAACAGCTCCAAGTCTCCCGGCTTCTTGATCACGTAGCCGGCGCATGTCTTGGTCCCGTGGGCAGCCATTATCCCATCCTCGTCGCCAATTTAGTGTATGGGACCAAAGACAACCGGACAACCGAAGGGTTGGTTTAACTCAGGTTTATTGCATGAAGTTCCAGTGAAGCATGAGGTAATGGCGGTGATACATCTCAATATATACAGTAGCTCTCTACATTTGAATCTTGTAGCACGGTAGCTGATTGGCTGCTACCGGCGTGGCCTCGCCCAGGCACGCCTCTTTCTTCTGCTGCTGAATGCGGGGAAGGTTTTCCCGCGGCTGTCCGTGATTGAGCAATGTGAACCATGTGAGGCTGAACGCTCGCAGCTGCCCTCTATGGGCTGTCTGCTCGCGTTCTTTTACAGCTGGTATCGTTTGTATCTGGAGTGGTTACATTCTTGCCTTTACAGTATAATGAACATGCATACATACATACATAACAATTATATACAGAGAATTGCTGCTGGGAATAGGGTAGATTAGGCATGTGTGAAAGATTCTGCATCTTTCTGGTACTGCATGCCGCTATGCTAGGGCACCGGTTCTTCTCTTGCCCATTGATTATTCCTCCCATGGCAACATGGTATCACCTTTCTTCTATCATCCCCGCACTATCTTGCCCCCAGTGCAGTATTTTTGTATTTTCAATGAAGTGGCCCATATTTAAACCTATTACCTGTGTCCGTCTCTTCACTGGGTGTGTGTGAGGGCAATAGATGTGCACCGGCAGCAACTGTTCCCAGCTTGCGCTTTGCTGGCGCCTCCACCAGAAGAGATGGGAGCATGCATTCCATTACCACGGTCAGGCAGGGAGAAGCCTCCATCCCTATTTAAGGGGTGGCTCCTCCCTGTCTTGCCCTCTTTGCTAATTTGCCGGAGAAGCTTCTCCCCCCTCCCTCCCTGATGGCAGTGTGATTCCTGGTCACTTTGGGGCCGGGTGGGAATTTTTGGCTGTGTTGCCTCATTGGCCTTGGCTTTACAGAATTTTTGCCCACCCCATACTGTCGCCCAGGTTGAGTGTTTTGGAGGTCATATGGTCACTTTGGCAGTTAGTGCGGGTGGTTTTATTCAAATTGTAACCTGCTATTGGGTTTGGGCTCGGGTTGTTCAGGAATGGGGATGGCATCATCTAGGGGTGTGCCTAACTGTTCCTGGATCAACCTGACATGCAGTCCAACTTACACTAAATTCTGCATCTTTCTGGTACTGCATGCCACTGTGCTAGGGCACCGGTTCTTCTCTTGCCTGTGGATTATTCCTCCCATGGCAACATTGGCATCACCTTTCCTCTATCACCCCCACACTATCTTGCCCCCAGTGCAGTATTTTCTGTATTTTCAATAAAGTGGCCCATGTTTAAACACATTACCTGCATCCGTCTCTTCACTGGGTGTGTGTGTGGGCAAAACTCTGCATCTCCATTTTGTGATATCACATTGTCCAAATAAGTAAACCTCTCCTCTTTCTCCAGCTCCTATGACCCAAGTATGATTCCTTGTCTCCTGGTCATGGAATTCGTATGCATGACCTTTGCTTTTTCTCTAAAAGAAAAGAAAATATTATTTGTATCATGCTCATCTCCATTTTACTCCCAAGTGATACTATTCCCCGCTGTAGCGATGTGAAGATGTTCCAATTGTCTTGGATCTGTACCATGCTATTACACCAAAGAACAGGAATGTGGTGGGGGGGGGATGCCTGCAGGTAGGAGCCTCCTGTCATTTGGAGCAAGGTGGGAAGTGGAGCACAAACATCACAACTCCTGAGACATCTTGTTACACAAGCAGTGGAGGGTCGGCAGGGTGGAATGAAATGCTGGAGGTAAGGCAGCACAGAATCTGAGTCCCAGCAGAAATGGCAATGATAGCAACTACTAGAGCTGTTGGGTGCATCTTGCCAGCTGTCCAACACCCCCGCCCCCAATGCCCTCCAGTCAGGATCACCATATGATTTGGTTAGCCTAGTTTTGCTGGGTTCTTGGTCCACTTATCTCAACTCTGGAGCCACTTTCACAACCTTCCATCCCAGAAGCAGTTCTTCCACTCAATTCTTCCTATCTCTGTGACCTCACCACTACTTGATATCAAATTTTAACCCTGAAACCCCAGATAATAAGATACTGCTGACCTGACAATCCTATTTGTATTGGTTCATCTCAGCTTTCCTCTTTTGATTCTGGGCAATAGGCTTTTTATATTATAAAACTGAATAATCAAAAGACTGAACAACTCAAACACCAACAATAAGAGGAAAAAACCTCCTTCCAAAGCAAGGAATACATCTGTTCTAATGGACAATTTCATTCTTCTTTTTTTGGCAAGGTTCTAACCTTGATAATGATGAAAGCTGTTTTTCTTCTCTTACATGCTTCATAAAAATAGCTTTGCTTTCCTTGTTAAGGGTGGAAAGCTATATATAGCAGTGTGTAGACATGCAGCACTAGTTACAAAAGGATAAATATATGTTTGAGGAGCAAGAGGTTGTGCATACACATCCATTTCATTTTCTTTTCGTTACAAGTCAAACCTTGAAGGAAGAATGTGATCCAGCCAAATGAAGGCTGCAGTCTATTCACCCATCTTTGAATGCAGTGGAACTTAACATATGAGCAGGTATAGGGAATGCTGTCAAACACCTGATTCTCATTAAGTATAAGCCAAAATCTTCCCCATTTATGGGGAACACTCAGACTAGAGCTTTGTGGCTCCCTTGGGGAGCCATATAAAAGGCAAATATTCATACCATCTGTGGCAGATGTGTGGCCAGAAAATAGCCCCAAGAGAAATATAGATTAGCCAGAAAATTGCCCCAAGAGAAATATCATGCATTAGCAAATTGTTTAGCAAATTGGCTAAGGCTGGGCCATTCTATAAATCCAACTTTTAGAATATGTTTTGAAAAACAATTGCCCATATGGGGGAAAAATGCTCAGAGGCTAAAACCCTGATGTTTCACAAATTAAGTTGCAACTAGAGTAGGCCCATCGAATCTATAAAACTTACAGAGATGGTGCCTTACCAAATCCTTGCTAATTCAGTGTTCTTACTCTAGTTGCAGGGACTGCAGTGGCTTAGTGGTTAAGACACTGAACTTGACAACTGGGCGGTTGTCCGGTCAGCAGTTTGACACCCAAGTGCTGCATGGCGTAGTGAGCCCCCATCTCTGTTCCAGCTCCTGCCATCCTAGCAGTTCGAATACAGGAAATTGCAAATAGATAAATAGGTACCACTTCAGTGAGAAGGTAAACAGTGTTCCACACAATCTGTTGTCTAGCCATACCTGCCACATGACCATGAAAATGTCTGCAGACACAGACAATGCTGGTTCTTTGGCTGTAAATGAAGATGGCCACCTAACTCTAGAGTTGGATGCAACTAGCTTTCAAGCAAGGGCTACCTTTGCCTTACTTTAATTGCAGCTTATTATGTTAAGCAGCAGGATTTCAGCCACTGAATGACTTTGGACTAGTCAGAGGGTCAGATCACATGTAAAAACAAGTGTATATTTCCTCCTTTGGCAATGTTATCCTTCTAAGGCTGGAACTCGAATTTCAAGTTTCTGTGCCTGATGTATCAGACATGCAAATAACCCTACTTTCCAATTACAACACAAAAGCACCCCAATTTGTCATATGCATGCTGAGACAAGCTTGTACTAGAAAAAAATAGATTGCCTTTTGCTTTTAAAGCAGCTCTGCTTCAAATTATACTAACTATATTGTCTACTTTGTCCCGCAGTCTCTCAGTTTGACATACTTATTGCACACATTTGTTGTGAAGACACAATGTAGAGGAGGACAGCGGTATAAATACGCTGATTCAAAAATTCTTAGAAGAAAGATGAGATGTAAATATGACAAAATGTAGCAAATAGGTGACCCATGAAATAAAACAACTTTTTTTGTTCGTGGTTTAAAACAAGTCGACACTTAGTAGGCTTCTAAGAGGAGAGTAGCTGGTTGGTTAGCTGATTGATTTGTTTTTAGAACTATCAAACTAGAAGAGCACACTATGTACTTTGCTGTTATTAAGTGCCATAAAGTCAGAACCAACTATAGTAATAAGGGCTTTTAAGTGAGATAATTAAGTAGTAGTTTTACCACTTTCACACACTGTTGAGTCTGAAGGTAATTAGCAACACAACACAAGTTTGGGGTTAACATCAGTGATTTATTGTCAGCTCATATACTGCTGCAGGGATCATTTGGACTGGGAAATAAGGGGATGAGGTAGTAACTTATATACAAGTAGAACAGCAGTTACAGTGATACATTTGCCCAGGCTTTTGCTAATGCGGGAAACCTGTGTTAGACCAATCAGAGTACATTGACAACATATGAAAGTGGTGCCTTACAGAAAAGGGTGAATGTTTATAGCAAAGACTTAATGGCGATTGCAGATTTAAAGCAATATAACATTTGGATACAACACACACCCAGTAAGCTTCCATCGTTGAGTGGGGATTTGAACCCAGGCCTACTGAATCCTAGGCTGTTACTCTACCCACTATACCACACTCGGTATACTTACATACATTAAATCAAAAGTTTTCCAGAATACCAAATAAAAAAAACTAGACACAATTTTCAGCCCTACATAAAAGACTGTCTCGTTTGTTTTCCTAGCTATTGCCCCTTGCAAATGTCCATATTAACAGATAAAATGCCATCTAAAAATCAATATTGTTGAGATACTGATGCCTACTTTAATATTTGGAAAACTTGCCTTTGCTACTGTCTATAGTTGGCTGCCCTTTTAAAGCAAACATATCATAATACTCCAGTACATTAAAAGCAAAAGTCTAAGTTATTACTTTTGCTATTCCAAAAGCCCTCTGCCTTATTATGCTAACCTCAGTAATGCCAGTGTGGAAAGGCAAAGGTGGACTGTGCTACAAATATCCTGTATCACAACATGAGCAACTCGGGAAACATTGAATTGTCTGTACACTTCCATCTCAGGAAGATATTGTAGACTTGGCAACTGGTGTTATTTACTGAGCTAGCCTCAAACAGATGGCAAATAATAATGCTCTGTCAAAAGGGATGAGCTGAATGAATAGGCACCCCCTGCTAGGGCGAGGAATTCTCTGGGCCTTTTAAGAAAGGGAGCAAAAGCAAAAACTTTGGAAAGGGGTTTTATTCTCAGAGAGTTAAACCTGCCATTTTGAAACATATGATGTCAGATAAATCCTATTGGATAATAAGTCAGCAAGAGCCATAGGGCCAGTGGTGTGATTGATCATGCACCAGCTGCACAGCTGTCACACATCTGTCAGAAGCCCAACATCTTGTTTATTATTTACAACTAGCCACACCAGCTTCCATAATTCCTCTTGCAGGTCTATAAAAATGCAATAGGAGTTTGGCCCTGAATTCTCACACATACTGAGTAAGAAACGACAATAATTTTGTATAGTTTGAACATATTTTAAACTTTTTTCATACACATTGCATAAAGAGTTCGAGATTTAATTTCAGGAAACTTAAAACTCAACAGATTTTCTTTGAACGTAGAGGACTTTGAGTAAAGGTAAAGGTCACCCTTGCTCAAAAGCAGTCATATCCGACCCTAGGGTTCAGTGCTCATCTCTGTTTCATAGCCAAAGAGCCAACATTGTCTGCTTCTGCAGACATTTCCGTGGCAGGCATGACTCAGAAGCACATGGAATGCTATTTACCTTCCCACCAAAGTGGTCCCTATTTATCTACTTGCAATTTCTTGCTTTAGAACTGCTAGGTTGGCAAGAAGGGGACTTTGAGTAATTAGTTATCACAGTTCAGCTTTCTCTCTGTGTGTATTCAATCACTGGTTGAATCAGCATTTACAGATGTCTCATCCATCCTCCACAATGTGTTCTTCATTTTAACAATGAAACTTACAGGTGGATCCATACCTGTCAAGTATCCCGGATTGGCTGGAAAATCCCGTATTTTGGCCCATATTCCTCCCCTTTCTTGGTGCCGTCCCATATTTAGAATGGCGGGGAAAGGGGTTACTGCACACATGCAGAACCCATATGCGCATGCACAAACGTGTTCTGTGCATGTGCAAAGGAGTTTTTGCTGTGCATGCGCACCCAGGCCGGAGCAGTTCCCGCATTTTCCTGAGCAGCACTTGATGGGTATGGTGGATCTAGCATTCTACGCTCCATGATGGAAACAGTGGTGCCAGTGAAGATAGTTGAACATTTAATTCCATAAGCTCATCCATGTGTCTTCCTATATATTTTAGTAATGCCAGATCACAAAGGATTTTATTTATTGATTGATTTATTATATTTGTATGTGAGGGTGTTCACAGCACGATCGCTGTGGCTAATGGCAAACCATGGACATAAATCGTGGGTGATCGTTCTCCTGCCTCATCTGTTTATGCCGTAACTTAGAGGCCTGGGCCCCCAGCTTGGGCCTCTGACCATTACTCAAGGCCTTCTGGCCCTCCCTACTATACCCAGGGATGGCACGCAGTCACTTAGCCAGCACGCAGCTGTCTGACCAATCAGCAAGGCGAGCACGAGGCAGGCATGCTGATATTTAGCCAATTATGTAACCTTATGCTATCGCAGGTAACCAATAAGGATATATTGCATACTCTTCTCTGGAATGTCTTTGTCCTGTTATTCCTAATAAACTCCTTCCGGGCTATCTTGCCCTATGCCTCTTCATGAATCAAGCCTCCGCTGTCTCCTTGATCCCGAAACACAACATTTGTATGCTTTCTTTTCCCCAGCAAAGGGAATGGATGTGTGGCATTGCCATGCTGAATATTTCCTCCTGCCCTTTCCACCTTCACTTGTAGAAGCTGAAGATACAGCGAACACAATGAAATGGCATCTTCCATTTGCTTTTACTATAAATTACTAGGAAATGTTACTAATCCACTTGCAGTGCATGGATGGGGTAGCCATGCCTTTAAGGCAATGCACAACTCAGCTGATATTTATTTAGAAACAAACAGGACTTCTCACAGGGAGGTTTCTGTCTTACTGAAGACAAGTAATTTCCAAATTTAGATCTGCATCATTAACAAAGAATGCTTGAAAACTGTCATTTGAAAGAACAACACACATTAGCCTGGATTATATTGTTTTTCCAATTTCCTAACCATTAATCTATAATTACATTGTATTCCTTGTGCTCATTTTCCATCGTCTCAGGCAATCAGAATTTTTGGTTAAAGCTGAAAGAAATTATATTAAAAATGTAGATTTGTATACTCTTACATTGATGTGTCCAACATTATCTTTCATACATCAGGGACATCGGGATGCAACATTTTCTTCCTAGTTCATCTCAAGTTTTGATTTCAGCTTTGATTCAGAATGCTAGTTTTGCTTCCATTACTTTCAGCTTCCATTGTTTTTCATATGTGAGGACAGCTGCCACCTGCCATGAATTTTTCCTGCATTGAAGAAGTAGTCAGAGGGCTTCATCTCAGCCCCAACTGGCCAGAAAAGATATCACTGGGACATAAATTCAATTACATGGTGAGTCACAGCTCAAATGAGAACTATGTATGTCCCTGTATATGAAACATAGTAGTGACAGAAGCCATTCAGCAGTCTAAAGAAACCTGGATACATAGGGATTCAAGTGCAGGGAGGGGGGTGGGAATCAAGAAAATGGTGGTGGAGGAACAATTAGAGTTTTTCATGCACTTCAGTGACATTTGCAAAGGCCATGAAGGAATGAATGAACTTGAGGCAAGATCCTTTCCCACCATGATTGGGAAGCAAGTAAGCTGAGGAGAATATCAAGTACAGTGAGTTCCAAGAACTGTATACCCATTCTCAATGGGATGGAAGGAGAGAGTTCACCTGCAGTAATATTCTCTAAACCTTTCAGAAAAATACAACTTCCAGATGCAGAGGTTCATTGTCTGATGCTTTCTCATCACCAAATATGTCTAAAATTCAGTGGATCATGCCCACTGCAGAAATAACAGGTAGGCAACAAGTGGACTTTGGTTTTTATTTTGTCACTAATAGATATTATCACTACCAACCCATAGAAAACTGAGTACAGTCCTTTCATGTCCTAGGACAGTGATGGCCAACCATGGTACTCCTACTGATCAGGGCATCTGGGAATTGAAGTCCAAGAACACCTGGAGTGCCAAGGCTAGCCATCACTGTCCCAGGGAAGTATTGATGAACAGTAATGCCTCCATTCCTGAGGAGAAAAAACATTACAGTTTAAAATAGGGAAAGTAAGAAAGGATCAGGACTGCAGTGGCTTAAGTGGCTAAGACGCTGACTGGAAGGCTGAAGGTCAGCAGTTCAATTCCTGAGTAATGCAGGATGGAATGAGCTCCCATCTTTGTCCCAGCTCCTGCCAACCTAGCAGTTCGAAAGCAAGACATTGCAAGTAGATAAAAAGGTACCACTTTGGTGGGAAGGTAACAGTGTTCTGTGCGCTCCGGTGTCTAGTCATGCCTGCCAGATGACCATAGAAATGTCTGCAGAAGCAGGCAGCGCTGGCTTTTCGGCTTTGAAACAGAGATGAGCCCTGAACCCCAGAGTCGAATACGACTGGCTTTCGAGCAAGGGAAACATTTACCGTTTACCTTAAGAAAGGATCTGTGGTCCAGAATGCAAATAATAACTTTCTTATGAACGTATGGAGCAATGTAATTGTGTAGATCCTTACATCTCTATCTGTCTCTTAGTTGCCTTTTCAAGAGCCTTTTCACCATGAAAGTATATGGAGAGAGTCCTATGAGGTAGGGTCAGCACCAGGTAACAATGGCTTCTACTCTTCAGCCAGTTATTAGTGACATGAGCTCATAATCTCTGGTGCTTTATCTTCAGACATGCGCAATTTGGTGAGGCCACAAGAGCTTTTCAGGGTTGCAACCAGGGATTTCTTCCCAAAGCAAACAAGGTTTCCCTCAGGATTGCAGCAGAAAAGGAGAAAAAACTTATGACTGCATTGATAATTTCTATAATAAACAGGTGTCATTCCATCCACCTCTGCTATTTTCACAGGTATACTTGAAAAGGATATTTCAATTATTACTGCCAGGTTGTGAGAAGCTCACTTCTGAGGGAAGCCAAGCTGCCTCCCTCCCTCCTGTCCTTCCACTAGCCTGTCCTTCAGGTTAAGACAAGCTTTTGACAGGTGATCAGCTGCCGAGAAGGGCTTTTAAAGGGGATATATTTGTCACATTTTAAAATACTTTTTATTTTGTTCATGTTTTAGCATTTAAAACTTAATGGATTTAAAATATTGTATCTATAAAACAGAGATTTGGTCTTGTATGTGCTCCCTGGAAACAATTCCACTGAAATTTGGCATATACATACCTTGGGCCAGAGAGATCAGCTCTGCTGGTGTCACAAGCCCCATGGAGGCATATGCCCCCCAAATTGCATCCCAATTGAACTATACAATACAGTGTGTTTCCCAGTGATGTAATTGAGCTGATGTCATAGTCCCAGGAAGGTTGAGATTGTGACATCATCTGCATAGCTCAACTGTAGCCCTCTGAACTCAGCTGTAGTTTTCACAGTAGGTGGAGGGCAAATGGGCAGCCTGGTTGGGTCAGCACATTGGTGGCAACAGAGGACCTTGAGAGGGCTGAGAGGGCATGAGTGCCACAGAGGAGGCCTGCCTCCCTCCATAAATGGCCACCCAGCCTCCATGGTGTATGAGGCGGCCACAGTGGGCGAAGTCGAGGAGGGAGGGAAGGTCTGAGGGCTCCTCAATGGCTGCATGCCACTCTCTCACCAGGTGGCCAGACACATGTATGGGTGGTAAGTGACCGTCAATGGAGAAGCAGGATGGGTGAGGGAAGAGAGAGAAGGGAGGCAGGAGTGACCCACATACACCCCACGAGGTTTCCAAGAGGGAAAGGCTGGACTATGTTAAAGAAATGAAAAACACAAGCAAAGCCAGGTAATCAGCTAGTTTATTGTATATTTAACTGTATCTGTTTTTTTAAAAATATTTTATAAGCTACTTTGAGATCATTTTTGAAAGAAAGGTGGCATACGAATGAATGAATGAATGAATGTTAGCTATGTTGGACTGTCTTCCTTCAAGCATTGCATGCACCTATCCAGCCCAATTCCAAGGAGGCTGCTCTGTCCCCTTCAACTCTTTGGCTTCCACTTCCTTATGCACCTACTGTTAGACAGATATTCTTAGTGTCAAACTATCAGTCACATCTTCTGTCTTTCTTTCATTTCTTTTCTGCATGTAATAACAGGCTGTCTCTCCTCTCCTGTGTGCGCACAGGCATAGGATTGTCTAACTGGAATGTAATCTGGCTGGATAGCTCCATGGAGTTTGGGAGTTGTTGTGTTCTAATAGTGTAACCTTCCACATGTGATATCAATGTATCTGAACCAATGTAACCGTGCCTATGAGTAACAATGTAACCTTCAGCTGTATCACATAAACCCTGTAATAGGACGCGAGCTAATGACCACCAGCTGGCAGCAGCGAGCGTCCAAGCTCTCTTGGTTCAAACCCATCAAAGACCGCAGCGCGGGAAGTTTCCCGCCGCTACCTACACCTGGACAAGAAGGGCGTGACCAGCCATGACGTCACGCGGGCAGTAGCCAATGGGCTATCGTGGAGCCACATTCAAATACGTTACTACCATATATATAGAGCTGTTCGTCCGCCATTACCTCATGTTCCCTCTGTCCACCATGCAATAAACCTGAGTTAACCCAGCCTTTGGCTGTGCCTTGTGTCTTGACTCTCATATACCAAATTGGCGACGAAGGTGGGATTATGGATCCCCATGGAGCCAGGACACAGAGCGGGTTCAACATCACCAAACCGCAAGACTGGGAGCTTTTTGAGATGGACTTCCAGGCGGCACTGGTGGAACTCAAAGTCAAAGAAGACGACGAGGAAAGGAAGAGGGCCATCCTCACCCGCATGCTTGGGATGGAAACCAAGCGGACGCTGGTGGGCATTCTTGCACCGAAGAAGATGAGCGATTTCAAAGCCGGTGACATCATGAGACTGCTGCGTGAGCATTTCCGACCCTCGAGGGCAATGTTTCCCGCTCGGAGCGCGTTTTGGAGGCGAGTTCAAGCGCCGGACGAGTCGGTAGAAGCCTTCGTAACGGCTATGAGGGTAGCCGCCGCCCCCTGCAGATGGGACCACTTCCTAGAGATGGCCCTCAGGGACGGTGTGCTGTGTGGCCTGAAGGACAAGGAAGTACAGCGCAGCCTGATGAACGAGGAGCCACCACCCACACTGGAAGAGGTTGTAGAGGCCGCGGAAGCCGCGGAATCCACGAATGCTGGAGTAGATGAGATGCACAAGTGGCGTGAGTGGCGTCCGAGGGCCGGCAAAGCGGAAAACTCGTTGCACGGGAAGTCCGGTCAGTCGGTGCATGCAACCCGACCGACCTCGAAATCGTCTTCAGAAAGCAGCGATGGCGAGGAGGTCCAGAAGGTCCGGAGAGGCGGGCGCCGCTGCGATGGTTGCGGAGCGGCCCATGAGCGCGTGAAGTGCCCATTCAGAAAAGCCGAGTGTTTCAACTGTGGACGTCGGGGGCACATCGCCAAGGCGTGCAGGAAATGGAAAGAGGGCCGGAGACAGTCGCAAGACCGTTCAGCCAGACCGGACCGTCCAGCGAGGTCCAAAGATGGCGCCCGGGCCACGAGGAAGCAGGACGGCGTGGGCCGCATCTCGGACGACAGCGAGGGCGACGCTCCTGTGTTCAGCGTGTCTGCGGGACAGCCCCATTACTTTGTTGAGGTACTAGTACAAGGGACCCCCATTAGGATGGAAGTTGACTCGGGGTCCTCCTATTCTATAATTCCCCAGAGAGAGTTCTTGAAAATCGACCCCCACGTGCGGCCCAAACTTAAAGCGTTGAGGGCCACACTACGGGACGTACAGGGGAACAGCATTCCAGTGTTGGGGGTCGGGACATTCCGGGTTCGGTTTAAGAGACATTCTGCGGAACTTCCCCTAGTGGTGCTAAAAGGGGGGAGTTGTAGCCTCCTCGGAACCCAGTGGTTTCAGCCCTTAGGTCTGTTCATAGGGGGGGTGCATGCCGTAGGCGAGGACCCAATACAAGCGGTGTGTGACGCACACCCCGCTGTTTTTAAAAGTGGACTGGGAAAGTTCAAGGGACCCCCTGTAGCCTTCGACTTAGACCCGGAGGTCCGCCCGATAAGACTTAAACCGCGCAGGGTACCGTTCGCGCTAAAGGACAAAATAGAGGCGGAACTGGACAAACTGGTGGGTCAAGGGATTCTTGTTCCTGTGGATTCCGCGGAGTGGGAGACTCCAATTGTAACAGCACTGAAGGCTAACGGGGAGGTGCGCATTTGCGCTGATTATAAGTGTACCATTAATAAGGCAATCCGCCCTAATGCATACCCGGTACCAGTGGTCAGCCACCTTCTGGCCAGGCTAAATGGGGGAAAGTGTTTCGCTAAACTCGATTTAGCACAGGCCTACCAGCAACTCCCGGTAACCCCCGCCACAGCGGCGGCACAAACAATAGTCACACATAAGGGGGCGTTCCAGGTGTCGAGGTTACAGTTCGGCGTGAACTCGGCACCTGGCATTTTTCAGTCGCTAGTGGAACGCCTCCTGAAGGGGCTGGAGGGGGTGTTGCCATATTTTGATGACGTGTTGATAACGGGGGGGAGTAAGGCCGAGCTGGCTCGCAGATTGGATAAGGTCCTGACCGTGTTCGAAAAAGCGGGGCTGCGACTGAGAAAAGACAAATGTGTATTTTTCGAAACAGAGGTTGAGTTTTTAGGGTTCCGTGTCACACCCGAGGGAATTAGGCCGTCCAAATCTAAGGTAGCCGCCATTAAGAAAGCCCCTCGCCCCACTTCCAAAACCGAGCTACAGTCGTTTCTGGGGCTTCTCAATTTCTACCATACCTTCCTTCCACGGAAGGCGTCTGTTGCCGAGCCGCTCCATCAGTTACTTAAAAAAGAGGAAAAATGGCTGTGGGGTGACGAGCAAGAAAGAGCGTTCACAGAGTTAAAGCAACTCCTCACATCCGAGGCAATCCTGACTCATTTCGACCCCAAACGGCCCATAGTTTTAGTCTGCGATGCATCCCCGGTGGGGGTGGGGGCGGTGCTTTGCCACGTGTTAAACGACGGAAGGGAGGCCCCGATAGCGTTTTATTCAAGGTCCCTGTCCCAAGCAGAGCGGAATTACGCACAGACCGATAGGGAGGCACTAGCGATAGTAGCGGGAACCAAGAAATTTCACGATTTTCTGTATGGTCGGCCGTTCAAGGTCGTTACTGATCACAAGCCCCTGTTAGGAATATTCACTGCAAATAAGCCCACGCCACAGATCCTGTCCCCGAGGATGCTGCGGTGGGCTATTTTTCTTAACGCATATCAACATGAGTTAGAATACCGGCCAGGGAAGGAAATCAGCCATGCAGACGCGCTCTCACGGTCGCCGTTACCCCTGTCGGACGACCAGAAGGCAGGGGCAAGAAGAGACCGCCAGGTATTATTAATAGAGGTTTTGGAGTCACCCCCGATAGTACCGGCCGACGTTGCCAGGGCGACCGGAAAGGATAGAACACTAGAGAAAGTATGCTTGTGGGTGCAGAAGGGGTGGCCGGCGTCATCCCCAGGCGCGGAATTCGACCCATTTTTCCGAAAGCGAGTAGAGTTGTCTTTAGAGAGGGGGTGCCTTTTGTGGGGCCAACGGGTGGTGGTTCCTACGTCCCTGCGGCCGAAGGTGCTAAAGCTGTTGCACGTCAGCCACCCGGGAATCGTCCGTTCCAAGGCGTTGGCCCGGAGTTACTTCTGGTGGCCCCAGCTGGACGCCGACATAGAGCATATGGTTGGCACTTGTGAGGCATGTCAGTGCTCCCGACCGGAGGTGGCCCGCCTCCCGCATAGGGAATGGGACGCAGCAAGGGGACCGTGGTCCAGGGTGCACGTAGATTTTGCTGGCCCATTCCGAGGAACCATGTTTCTCCTGGTGGTGGATGCATACTCAAAGTGGCTGGAGGTCATTCCGGTAAAGAGCACATCCTCCGCCACTACCATTCGCCAGCTAAGGAGAGTCTTTTCCACGTTCGGTTTACCCGACACTTTGGTCAGCGATAACGCCAGTTGCTTCACGTCCGCTGAGTTCGCAGCATTCATGGAGGCAAATGCAATTCGGCATGTCACATCCGCGCCGTTTCACCCGGCCACGAATGGCTAAGTGGAACGGTTGGTGCGCACCACAAAAGATGCGCTGCGGCGCATGGGCTCGGGGGATCTAAATCACCAAGTTTGTCAATTTCTACTAGCATACAGAGTGACCCCCTTAGCGTCTGGATACTCGCCGGCTGAGCTGCTGATGCGGAGGAAACTGACGACGCTTTTGTCCAGGTTGGACCCGTCGAGGGTCGAGGACAAAGGGAAGAACATAGGTTTAGCGGTCTCGAAAGGTTTCGGCGTAGGCGATCCTGTACACTGCAGGAACTATGCCAACGCAGGCCCAGCCTGGGTGCCAGGGACGATAATAGAACAGACGGGGCCAGTGTCATATCGGGTGGAAACTAGCACCGGCCTCCTCTGGAGGAGGCACGCTGACCAACTGAGGCACCGAGTGAGTGAGGGGCCGATCAGTGGGGCTCAGCGACAGGATTCAGCGATAGGGTTCTCCCCCACCCGTTTAGCCCAAGGGGGAGACAGAGAGGGACACCAGTCCGAAGCCAGGAGGGAAAGCAGTGAGCCCGACTCATATCCTTTTGATACCCCAGTTCTATCCGAGCCCGGGGGGAGGGAAAAGGAGTGTGCGGCCGCCGCTGCCGCTTCCCCCGAAGCCGATTTTGATTTTGATTTTGCTAGCCGGGGGGGTTTTTTGGAGTGTTCCCCCACCCATCCAAGCGAGAAGAGGGGTTTTTCGTTAGCCCCCAGTGCCCCCGGTTCTTCCCAAACAAAGCACACACCTTCCAACAAAGCCGCAGAACCGCGGCAAACCACTAACAAGTCATCCTCTCCCGTTACAGGGCAGGCAGCCAGGGAGCAAGGAGGAGGGAGCGAAGCCAGGGCAGGGCAGCCCGCGCCGAGACCCCAGCGTGTTCGAAATAAGCCACCTTGGCTGAGAGACTTCGTCTCATCCTAGGGGGGAGGAGTGTTGTGTTCTAATAGTGTAACCTTCCACATGTGATATCAATGTATCTGAACCAATGTAACCGTGCCTATGAGTAACAATGTAACCTTCAGCTGTATCACATAAACCCTGTAATAGGACGCGAGCTAATGACCACCAGCTGGCAGCAGCGAGCGTCCAAGCTCTCTTGGTTCAAACCCATCAAAGACCGCAGCGCGGGAAGTTTCCCGCCACTACCTACACCTGGACAAGAAGGGCGTGACCAGCCATGACGTCACGCGGACCAGTAGCCAACGGGCTACCGTGGAGCCACATTCAAAATACGTTACTACCATATATATAGAGCTGTTCGTCCGCCATTACCTCATGTTCCCTCTGTCCACCATGCAATAAACCTGAGTTAACCCAGCCTTTGGCTGTGCCTTGTGTCTTGACTCTCATATACCAAAGGAGTTCAATTCCCCACTGTGACTCCTGGGAGAAAAGCCAACATATGGCTTTGGGAAAACTGCACAAACCCAAGGCACCCCTAGAAGAAGGGGATGGTAAACAACTACTGTGTATTCTCTAGTTAGAAAACCCTACAAATGGTCACTGTAACTCAGAATTGACTGTACAGCACAGAATTATTATCTAGAATTAATTATTGTTTGCTTTTAATTGTCATCTTACTTTATTGTTGATCTATCATGGGACAACTGCTCCTGTGTTTTTGCTGCATCTAATCTGCTACAGAGAGAGAAACCTTAGTAATTTTTTGCTTCTATCACACCTTGTGAACATTCACAACAATTTATCCACTCCCCTGCTGATGCTATTTGCAATTTTGTATTTTAAAAACCCTGTGTTTCAATTGTAAATTTAAACCTCGCTCAAACCCCCCCCCTTTCTTCTACAGCAAATATTGAGGAGATAATTCTTTGAAACTCAGGTATAAATAAATAGTGGAAGAAATGAAATTTAAAAATGCCCAAACTACCAGCCTCTCCATTTCTTGAACTCAGGTAAATGAAGAAACTGTGGGCAATTTAACTGTACAGAAAATGGCTATGATTTGTGCAAGAAACTACTTATTGCTCACCTGTTAGTTGCAGATCAAACCTGCATGCCCTGCTTTATAACAGCTGACATAAGTTGCATTGGAATATTCTTCACTGTTCCAAAGGCAATATCAGACTATTTGAGGATAATGGGGGGAAAGAGGCAATTGAACTAATGCAAGTCAATTTGTACAGTTATCAGGGAAATTCAACTGGTTCACTACAAATTACTCATATTTGTACTTAAGATAGAATAGACTACTATCTCTTTAAAATCAAGCACAATATTAAAATCCCATCAAAATATCAAAAATGATTGATTACTGGAAACCCGGTAACTCATGGATTCTCAACCTGTGGTAGGTTGCTGCCCATAGCACCATTTTATGTGACCCCCACCACCTCCACCACACCCCAAAGTGCCATGTGGTGAAGAAAGGGCAAAATGGCCATCCAGCACCCGAAGCTGCCTGAGGGAGCATGACCCGGCCCCCAGCTTTAAAAGGTTGATAACTCCTGCTGTAACTGAAAACTATTTGTGCTTGCCTAACTGTATTAAATACATATCCATTTGCAGGCGCACCCCCCAAAACAGGACTCAGACACCGGTATAAGTGGATAACGGCATTGGGCCACATTTATTGATTCATGCCCTAGTCCGAATTATAAATTTCAATTGGTACTCAGCCAATTATAATTCTTAAGGCAAGCAGGCCGCAGTAACACTGGTAAGGTTCCTCCCAAAATTGCCAATGGCAATTGGCTACAATGTATCCATTTGTATCAATTTGTTTGTTTACAACAAACAAATTGTTGACCGTAGTCAATAAACTATCTACTGACCCCACCCTCTGACGTGTATCCGTAAAATCACGGGGTGATGCATGCTGAAGAGCTCCTGCCATCACCCCATTGCCTGGTTCGTTGTTGACCGGTCAACGTTAACAAACTTGTACCTATCTAGTGTTGGCCAGTCAATTGCGAACCTGCTGGATACCTGTGGGTCATAAATATTTACCTTACCAGTGCTACCCGCCCATGTGACCAAAGTCAATAGCAAAGCCCCTGTATCAAACCATAGCAACAGTGTGGGATGGGCAAAAAAGCCAGAACCAGTAAGCCAATTGTAGGTTCCAGCCAAAAATTCCCACCCGGCCCCGAAGCGACCAAAATATCACACTGTTCACTAGGGAGGGGGTGGAGGGAAAAACTTCTCTTCTCCGTCGCTTTTACAAAATGGCAGCTCGGCTGCCTCATGGCCACCCCTTTTATAGAGGGGTGGCCACGCCCCCTAACTACCCGGATGACTGAGTCCGGGTGGGGGGGGGCTGCAAAGAGTGTGGCGGCCATTTTGGCGCCGCGCTTTCATTATCACAGTTGAGATGAACATACTGCATAATGATGCTTTTTATTGCCATGAATACAGAAAACTACAAAAGATACTCTGGTGTAGTCTTCCAAATGTAGTCTCAGACTCACTATTAGCATAAAACCTAAATACATAGCTGTATCTCTGCAGTGGTAAGGATCCTAATTAACGTTCACGAGGCACACCAGGCTGCTCAAAAATGAGGTTTATGCAAGAGTGCTTTCCAAATGTAATTGTTGGTTAAGATTACAAAGCAAGAATTGAAATTGATTTAATACTAAGTTATATGTAAGGCAAGCTCAATATATGGCAGTCCCCAGTCCTTTGCTTATATTTGTTCACTAGCCAATGTGGCAAAAATGGAAAGGAAAAGGTGTCCATCTCACTATGAGCTCAGATTTTAAAAATATCTCACAGTTGACAAGTTTTTACTTGAGCCAAATCATTTCAGAAACATGATACAGCTCATCAAGGAATCCCCAGTCCTTGAAAGAGATCTCACAAAGCTAACAAGATGAAGATACTAAATATTTTTCCCCAAGCATAGCTTATCCAATTTTGAAAAACAGTTGTGGAATAAACTAACATTTTCCTTTGTGAAGCTATGTGTACATGCACATTAGAAGCACAAAATGGCAAGCGGAATTAGTACAAAGCCCACACCCAGTACAATTTCTTTTACTAGTTCATGCAACAAGGGAACAGTTATTACATTTTCAAGTACTGCACATTTCACAGAAACATGAAAAAATCTCATAAAGATGTGTACTAAGGCTGCAAATCAGAGCAATTTAGTTTTGCTGTGGCTTGTTTCACAGCCTATTTTATGTTTCTGTTCTAATTACGTGATCATATGGAGACAGCAGATTATTTCGTTGCCAGAGGCTCCTCAATCCAATGCAGTTTGATCTATGCCATAGCCTGTAACCTCCCTTCCTTTGATCCCATCCTCTGCTGATCCTCAGCTTTCCTTATATGGTTCATTGGAAAGCCAGTGGACTGTTTAAAGTGTTTCATAGCATCAGGGAAAGGGGATAGTTTTCAAAAGTTATTCATAATATACAAATACATAAACATATACCAGACCAATAGATTGATCTCCAGAGTTTATCTGAGATCTGCTTTGCTTTATGTGTGTTTGACAATTCTGGGTTTTAATCAGATTTCACATGATTTTGAGGGAATGATAACCCTTTCTACTAGATGAAATAGAGATTCCACAAGTG
The DNA here is from genome assembly GCA_035047305.1 of Bradypodion pumilum. NCBI lineage: Eukaryota > Metazoa > Chordata > Lepidosauria > Squamata > Chamaeleonidae > Bradypodion > Bradypodion pumilum. The sequence goes on along the minus strand of JAWDJD010000004.1, from coordinate 208,901,797 downwards.
CTTATATGGGAAGAGAGACAAAATGATTTTCTTTCATTCAGTGATGTACTACAGCAGGTTCTGTCAGGTTCTGAAGAACTGGTAGCAGAAATTCCCCCAGGCCACACCCACTTGGTTGGCCATGCCCACCTCCATAGCCCATTATGCAGGATGTTTGGCCATGCCCACAGATTGGGCCCTGCCCCCAGATTGGGCCAGCCCACAAAGTAGGTAGTAAATTTTTTTGCAGTGCATCACTGCTTTCATTCCTTTGGACTCAGGGTTTGGCAAAGGGTAAATGTAAAGGTAAAGGTCATGCTTGTTAGAAAGCCAGTCATATCTGACTCTAGGGTTCAGTGCTCATCTCTGTTTATAGCTGAAGAGCCAGTGCTCTCTGCATTTGCAGATGTTTCCACGGACATGTGGCAGGCATGACTAGACACTGGAGTGCACGGAACACTGTTTACCTTCATACCAAAGTGGTACCTATTTATCTACTTGCAATTTTTTTGCTTTCAAACTGCTAGGTTGGCAGGAACTGGGACAGAGACGGGAGCTCACTCCATCATGCAGTACTCATTTCTCGAACTGCTGACCTGCCAACCTTCCAGTAATCAAGTTCAGTGTCTTAACCACTAAGCTACCGCATGGTTTGGCAAAGCAGGACACTAAACTTCAGTGTCCTCCATTTTAAAATAATACATATTTTAAAATTTAAGACCTCTGTGTAAAGCATGGCAAAATTTCTGCCATATTTCTTAAAGGACTTCTGAGTAAATAAAAAATTTTTGGATGCCAGAGAAAAACTTAGATTTCCAAGATGGCAGTGTCTGGCTTGTGTGGACATGAGACAACCAAAGAGGTTCCTCACCTGCTTTACATCATTATATGAGAAGAGCACATTCATTTGTTTGTGTTATAACAATAGGAGTTATACTTATATAGTGCCCCATAGTGCTTAGTGCACTCTCTGGACAGTTTACAAGATAATTAGAATTTTGCCCCAACATGTTGGGTACTCATTTGTTTGTATTATGAAATTGTTGTGCTTTTTTGATTGGGTTTTTTAAAATTTGAAGCCAAATTCTGGGAGTTCCAACCCACAAACATAGACACCTTCTTTTCATCTGCCTGGAGAAAGGCAGAAGCCTGTTCTAGGTCTTATGTTCTCCAGCAATGTTTCCTTGGAGGAAACTGATCTAATGCATCCTGGGGTAGGAAGCTCCATAAAAGGTTGCCTCCTGAAGAACTTCTGCCTTCAAGGAAGCATTGTAAGTTTCTTTACAGGAAGCCCTTCAGCAGGGACTAAGACCTAACAGTGATGGGCAGTCTTGGCCCTCCAGATGTTCTTGAACTTTAATTCCCAGAAGCCCAAGTCAACACACCAGCTGGTCAGGGTTTCCGGGAATTGAAGTTCAAGAACAGCTGGAGGGCCAAGACTGCCCATCACTGACCTAGAAGACTAACTAGAAATGGCCTCTGTTCAGATGAGTAGGATGAAGGGGTTTGTTTGGGAATTAAAATTCACAGAATGTTACCTAGGGAATTCCTGAAGAATTCTGGGATTTAGAATCTGAAGAAGAAGAATGGCATTTCCATGCTACACAATCATATCTCTCCAGTGTTATATTGAAACCAGGGCTCATAGGACTGAAAGATCCAGCTCTTTTAAGTGGTAAGTATGAGTCTGTCATTCCTCAGCAAATGTGTGGTCCTTATCAATTTTGGCTTTCTTAACTCAAAAAGAGACCTCGACAAGAACCATGACAGCCTAGGGTAATTTCTCCTGTTTTCACCATTTAAGTCTTCTGTATAAAGCTTCCATATTTTGTGCAGAGCCTTTTCCTCAAGATAAACAAATCACTGATACACAGATAACAGAGATGGGTACACCTTAAGAAAGACATAAACAATTTTGCCCAGGCCTTAAAAGTGAAGAATTGGGCGAGCCATGTATAGATTTAATTCCTTGCTTTCTTCATACTCTGATGTTTGTGATTCTTCAGTTTTGATGGAAAGAAAACATGAGATGAGCAGGGGTTAAGAGGGTTTCTCCAACTACATTTGAATGTCTTGGTCTTCCAGGGGCAATTAGGACTCTTTGATTATAGAAATTATCTGTTCAGGATAGATGAAGAATGTCAGCATTTTTTTCTGTCTTTGATGCTGTTAGAATAAATAATTATGTTCAAAAATTAGCACTACACTTTTTCCCATTGTTCATATATTACAGTTCTTGAGGTGGGTGGGATTTAGAATGTTGATCTTATCTGGAGTTTCTTCAGCAGGAATCCAACTTCCTCTCTCTCCCCAAAGGCAGTTGGAATGCTGGAGAAAATATTCCCAGGCACGCTGCAGCAAACTGTCTGGAAATCAGTTTATTACTCACATTCGGGTGTGTGGCTAAGATGGTGCCTGGTTAAAACATACATTGCTTTGCTCGTGCTGAGAATGGGACTTTAAAGTGGCTAAATAACAAAAAATTTGAACCGACTTGCTAGAGAGTTTATTTCTGGAGCCTGGGAGTCTTTTGAAGTGAGTTTATTTTCGCCGGAGACGGAGTTCGAGGAGCGGGCGGCAAGGGAAGTGCAGCATCGGATGTGCTGAGCTCGCGGCTCGGGTCGGACGGGCTTCTGGCGATTTTTAAAAGTGAAATGGGCTTCAGAGCTTTGGAACTTTAAGAGAGAGAAAAAGGGAAAATAAAGTTAAAGAGGATGCTGGCGGCGGTGAACAGGGTCTTGGAGCCAGACAATTGAGAGGGCATAGTAAGTGTGGAGGCAAGGAGGAGGGATAAGCCTGCTAATGGAGGGCAAAGCCGGGAAGGAGTAATGGCAGTGAGGAAGAACAGAAACGAAAGTTAAAAGTTTTGAGGACGGCTGAGAGGAGAGGAGTGGAGAGTGTGAAGCGATGGTGGAATGGCTGGAATGCTGAAATTGAGGCTGGAAACGGAGGTCAGAGAGGGGGAAGGTGAAGATTTCAGCAGAGCTGAGATAGAATAAGGAAGAGGCTATTTGGAAGGCGCGGAACATGGCTGGTGTGCCTGGGAGATTGGAGGAGAGACCGGGTTCGGGAGCTGCCAATGTGGCTGGAAGTATAAATATTCCTTCTTTCATCTGTGTGGGGATGCAGTAGGGTTTTCTGGAGTGAAGGAAATATAGCTGCTTCTCATCTTTTTTTTCCCTGCCCGTTAACGCTTGGAGTTTGAATAAGTTACCCTGTGGCTCTGCTTTTTTTCCCTTTCACTTCCTTTGGACATCGTGGATATAAAGTAGTTGGTCTTCCTCTTTGGATATAACAGTACAGCTCTGAGTGATTTGAAGAGCTTTTTTTTCGTTTTTCAGTTGGAGTGGGGTTTGGTTGCTTGGGGGGGGGAATACTAAAGCAAGCTGGAAAAAAATAGGGGTGAAGTGCTTGTTGGGTATAAAAGTGTTTTGGCTCTGGGTGCTCTGTTTGAATACTTTATAACCAAAATGGAGAAGAGAAAAGAAGATGAGATTGTAAGACCAGAAAAGACTGATGCAAGAAAAGAGGAGAAGAAAGCGACATGTGCTGATGCATCTTTATCATCTGCAACAGCAGCAGTAGAGCAGACGGGAGTAATGGACCAAACCCAAATCTTGGTAGAGCTGGTGAAGTTGTTTAAAAAAATTGATAAGATGGATGAAACGACCATGAAAGGATTCAGAGAAATGAGGGATGTGAGAGTGAAAGATAAGGAGGAGTTAATGGGTAGCCATAAGAAACTTGTTGGTATGTTTACTGATTTTTCTATAAAAGCGGAAGCTAATAGTCAGAAAGTGGATAAAGTTCTGAATCTGGTGCAAAAAGATATGAAATTAATGCAGAATGATATGAAAGGGCTTCATGAGGAACATAAAGAGGTTAAACTGAAAGTGGAGGGTTTTGGGAAGAAATTGGATTTGATGGAAGAGGTGATGAGAAAACAGAACGTGGTCATGAGAAATTTGTCAGAGAAAATGCCAGATAAGCTAAAAGAAAGAATAGTGGATTGGCTGAATAATTTGAACATGGGAATTTTTTTTGTAAATGAAGATATTGCAAGTGTTTTTAGATTGGGCCCAAGGAAGGGGAGAAAAGTCCAAAGGAATGTGTTGATTAAATTTGCAAATTGGGCGGATAGGTTGAAGGTGATGGCGTTTATAAAACAAGCTGGGTCTGGCATTTTAAAAATTGATGGTTGTGATGTTGAGGTTTATAACGACATATCTGTTGAGTAACGGGTATGGCGCTATAAGATGAAACCTGTGATACAATTATTAAGAGAACGTGAAATTGTTTATCATTGGAAGTTTCCTCAACAGCTCAGATTCTTCTATGGAAAAAAATGCATACAATAGATATTGAAATGGACTCATTAGATTATCTGTGCCAGATTGGATTGGTTAAAACAGCATCTTGAGAGTGGCGAGCCTTGAGGAAGGCCTCGTTTGAAGTGGGGGATACACAAAGAGAGTCAGGGATCGAACAAGAGAAGGGGGCCACAGGAGGAACAGAGGAGGAGGAGGAGGAGGGACAAGTGGTGGAGGTGCCAGGGTGAGGCAGGTTACTAGAGAGGGGGATTAGGGGCTTTAATTAGGTTAGATCTTGAAGAGGAGAGTAGGCGCTAGAGCTTTAATTAGAATGCACATCTTACATGTCTCCCCCCTCCCCCCTTTGAAGAATAAGGGCCACTTTTTGGTAAGAAGAGTGGGGAGGGCGATTTTGAATGTTAAATGTATTTTGATTGGGTTTTTTTATTTAAAAAATGTAGTTATATGTATGGTGAAGGTAATTACACAAAAAAGAGTGTGTGGTGGTCAAAATGCAAGGATGTTACATAAATTATGAGGACTTTTAAAGTATTGACGTGGAATGTGAAAGGTACAGGCAGCCAAATGAAGAGGAGGAGGTTGGAATTTGCTTTGAGGAAAGATAGGCCGGACATAGTCTTTCTCCAGGAAACACATCAAAAAACAGAGGACACAAATAAGATTTATTTGGGTTGGATGCAGATTTATGAAAAGTCCTATGGAAGCTCTAAAGCAAGGGGGGGTGGCAGTCTTGTTTTCGAAGAGACTTGGCTTTGAGATGTTAAAGAGTATTTCCGATCTGGATGGCAGATATTTAATAGTTATAGGGAAAATAAAGGATGAAGAGATAACGTTGGTAAATATATATGCCCCGAATGATCATCAAGAAGAATTTTTAAATAAAGTATTGGGTATATTGGAAAAAGAGAGATTAGTTAATATGATTGTGGCAGGAGATTTTAATTTGATAAGGGCCCCGGAGGATTGTACTAGTGTAGCTAGAGCTGGAAGACCAGTCAAAATGAAGATACTAGATAAATGGATGAAGTGTTTGGGATTAAAAGATGTTTGGAGGAAAATTAAGGGACAAGAGAGGGCTTATACTTATTTTTCACAGGTGCATACTCCAGAATTGACTATATCCTGGCCACAGAAAATTTGATTAAAAATGTAGATGATGTAGAAATCGGGATCTTTAAGGAATCTGATCATGCAAAACTCTGGATGGAATTGAGATTTGATGGGGGGGAAGGATAGGAGGAATTGGAGATATGACGAAAAGTTATTTTATGATCAAAAGAGTAAAGTAAAGATGATTGAAAATTGGAATGAAAGTTGGGCCTGGAATGATAATGGAGAGGTTAGCTATAATGTGGTTTGGGATACCATGAAGTCGATATTTAGAGGGGAATGCATTAGGTTGGCTAGTATTAAAAATAAACAATGTAGAGACAAACAGTCTGAGATAGAGAACGAGATTAAGCATCTGCAAGAGGAAAATATAAAGACAAATAGTAAAAAAGCATTTGATAAAATTCAAAGGTTAAAGTCAGAGTTGATAGGAAAAGATATGCAGAAGGTAAAAAAAGATCTATTATATTTGAAGAGAGAGTATTTTGAATATAGTAATAGGAATTCTAAATTATTGGCAAGAGCTGCTAAAGAAAAGAGGACGAAAAGAGAGATTGGAATTTTGATAAATAAATTAGGGGTGAGATGTAATAAGGCTAGTGATAAGATTGAGATTGTAAAAGATTTCTATCAGAGTTTGTATACTAAAAGAGATATCAATATAGAAAAGTTGAGAGAACAGTTAGAAACACAGGTGCAAATAAAAATAGAATTGGAACATAAAAATAGAATGGAGGAGCGAATAATGGAAAAAGAGGTAAAAGATACAATAGCCAACCTGAAGCTAGGTAAATCCCCAGGTGAGGATGGACTGACAGCGGATTTTTATAAGGAATTTAAAGATAGTGTAGTTCCAAGATTAGTGAAATTGTTTAACTATATATTGGATGGGGAAAAGATACCGACATCATGGAACAGAACTATAATTGTTTTGCTGCCAAAGCCTGGAAAGGATGTTGAAAAAGTGGAATCTTATAGGCCTATTTCTCTGATAAATCAAGACGCTTAGATATTTACAGCAATAATAGCAAAAAGATTAAATGGGTTCATGGGCAATTATATAAAGGAGGATCAAGCAGGATTTTTGAAAGGACGTCATATGTCTGATCTGATTAGGAGGGTTCTGGACTTGATTGACATAGCAGGGCATACAAAAGAGAAAGTTGGATTATTGTCAATAGATATATTTAAGGCTTTTGATTCTTTGCAATGGGTTACAATTAAAGAGATAATTCAATATTATGGATTTGGAGATAGATTTTGTAACATGATAGATCAGATATATCAATTTGGATTTGCAAAAGTCAGGGTCAACGATGAAAATACAGGAGAGATAAGATTAGAAGCAGGTACACGACAGGGTTGCCCATTATCCCCAGTATTGTTTATAATGGCAATGGAGTTGTTAGCGAATATTATAAGAGGGGATAAAGGCATTGAAGGGATGGCTGGAAATAAAATAAGTTTGTATGCAGATGATACTTTGATAATAATGAAGCATCCTAGAAAGGCATTGGAAAATACAAGGACATCTAAAAGATTTTGAAGAGATAACAGGTCTGAGAATCAATTGGGATAAATCAGAAATGATAGCCTGTAATGTTGAGAAGGAGGAACAAGAGAGAATTAAGGCTAAATTTAAAATTCAAGTTAAAGAATGTTTGAGATATTTAGGAATAAGTATCTCAAATAAAATTGAGGACCTTAAGCGATTAAATTATGATAAACAGAAAAAAGAAATTAAAGAGAAAATAGAATTGTATAAAAAAATCAAATTGTCATGGTTTGGTAGGATAGCATTAACTAAAATGATGTTGTTGCCAAAAATAATTTTTTTATTTGATGCGTTGCCGATTAGGTTGTTTGATAAGGAAATTAAAGATTTTCAAAACATAATAAATAATTATTGTAATGCAGGAAAAAAGCCTAGAATTGCTAAGATTTTATGGTACTTATCTCAGAAAGAAGGAAGATTGGGAATACCTAATTTAAGGAATTATTATAGAGCTTTTCAAATTAAGAATATTATAAAACTTTTAGCAAGGGAGAAGGTTGTCTGGGAAGAAATAGAGATGAAGGAGTTAAAAATGGGCAAAGGGGTATTTCTAGGCGACAAGAAAGGGAAAATCAGTGTTAAAAATAAAATGATGAAAACAATGCTGGATGTTTGGAACAAGGTCAAAAAGAAATTGAACTATCTCCTATAACAGAATTAGATGATATTAAAAGTTTTCCGATACAATTAGATAATAGTTTAAAGATGGTACTGGAAAGGAAAATGTTTTTTGTTGAAGGACTGGGTTCGCGCCTGTAAAGATAGTGAGAATAAAGCAGTAATTTATTCACAGTTGAATTTGAACTGGCTTCAGAAGGTAATGTTCGATAGATGGACTGATAAATACAAGGAAGAAAGTAGTTGAGAGAGGGATAAAACAGAATTTGAGCAACTGTTATTAAAAATACGAAAAGGAGATATGGGATTAAAGGGTATAGTAAGCAGGATTTATAAAATTTTAAATAATGAAGGTAATCCACAAGAAACTTTGAAGTCATGCTGGGAACAGGATTTGAACATAAAAATTCAGGAAAAAATTGGAAAGATAAGTGGGAAAAAAGATATATGAGAACTATGTCGGTAAGAATGAAAGAGCATAATTACAAAATGTTATGGAAGTGGTATTTGACTCCTGAGAGATTATTTCAAATGGACAATGCTAAAAGTAAAATGTGTTGGAGATGTAAAAACTCTTTAGGGACATATGAACATATGTGGTGGAATTGTAAAGTGATAAAAGAGTATTGGGGAAAAATTGAGAAGGAAATATGTGATATTATGGGGGTAGAATGTGAATTGAATTTAAATATGGTGCTGTTAACAGATGTGGAGAATTTGAAAGTAAATGAAGACAATAAGGAACTAATAGCTATTATGCTGATATAGCTAGAATGTGTATAGCAAGGAGCTGGAAACTTGATAGAGTTCTAAAAGTAGAGGAATGGTGTAAAGAGATGTGGGATCTTGCATTGAATGACAAATTGACATGGGAAATAAACAAATATAAGGGAAAAATTAAAGAAAATAGATTTTGGAAAATTTGGCAAACTTTTGTGGAATACTCACTGAATGAAAGCGCGGCGCCAAAATGGCCGCCGTGCTCTTTGCGGCCCCCCCACCCGGACTCAGACATCCGGGTAGTTAGGGGGCGTGGCCACCCCTCTATAAAAGGGGTGGCCACGAGGCAGCCGAGCTGCCATTTTGTGAAAGCGACAGAGAAGGAGAAGTTTTTCTCCGTCGCTCTTCGTCTTGCTGGGGAAGCCGTTTGGGCGGCAGAAATCTTAGCGCGATCTTTGCCTCTTTTAATCTTCAGCTTCCCAGCCATCGGTTCTCGATCCCTGGAAAGGGATCTGCTTTGCTATGCCTCCTAAGAAGAAGACTATGGCGACTTCGGCTTGCCCGACTAGGAGGCTGCAGTCGGGTCAGAGGACCGCGACTGCGCCCCCTCAACAGGACCCCTCAACGGGGGCACCCACCGGGACCGGTGGGATGGGGCAGCTCATGCCATGGCCCGCAGCTCGCCAGCCTCAGACCAGCCCTTCAGGGGCTCCGGCCCCCGGCCCGCAGTTGCCGGACATGGGCTTTGAGCAGGGGGGAGGGCCGGGTGCGGTTGGGGCTTCGGCCCCCGGCCCACAGTTACCGGCCATGGGCTTTGAGCAGGGGGGAGGGCCTGGTGCGGTTGCACAGCAGGGCTTACCCCCAGCCCCTCATGGGCCGGAGTTTTGGGCATGGCCATATTTAGGGCCGGGCTCTCAGGTCATGGGCACTGGACCATTGCCCAGTGGGCTGGCCGGCCCACCTGACCCCCTTTATGCAGGGGGATCTGCGACAGTGGATGCATTACTGGCCCGCGTGGCGGCGCTAGAGGCATCCCTAGGGATCACCAATAACCCCATTGGGGGGCGTCATTGCCATCTGGGGCCCCCTTTTGCCAGCCGGTGACCGCGACAGCCGCCACCCTTCAGCAGGCGGCCAGTCGGGTTGAGTTGCTTGAGGCGCGCAGGCCTGTACCCGCCGCGGCCTCGCAGCTCCCCGTACCTCAGGCACTACAGACAGGTAGTGGTTGGATGTGTCCTCAGAGCTCGATTTCAGTCACGAGCTCCGCCGCCCGCCGCGGGCCGGAACCCCCAGTGGGGGCGGCCCACGGGGGTGCACCCAGTGAGTATCAAGTTCAAGCTAATGTGCCCACATCACACTCCTCTTCCGGGGCTGGGTTCCAGTGGCCATGGCTGCGCAATGTCGGGGTGGGTGGGCATCAGTTCCTGGCTTACCCGGGTGCAGCTTGGCCTCATACTGCAATAACAGGGGGTGGGGTGGGGTTTCTGCCCCCGGGGCTGCACCGGGTGTCGCAGGTGCGATCCAGGCTCCCCTCCTGATGCCCCGTGTCAATGCTGTACCGGTGTCTGCATTGCCGACAGCCGGGTATTCCTTGCCCCTCGGGGATCATTTGGCCCAGGCAATGAGGGAAAAGATTTGGCGGGGGAAGTACGTCGATATTTTCTCCCTATTAAACAGGGAACCCACCAAGGAGGAGAAAGAGGGGCAGGATGAGAAGGACAAAGAGCTGTCCTGCCGTCGCAAGCCACCACGCACATGGGCCAACTGGTTACCCGCATATCTCATCTATATGGCGGTGTATCTCAGGGCTCGGCCTGACCTGGCCATTCCTATGGTCCTATATTTGGACAATATTTACAGGGCAATGGTGGATTTTCCTGGCCCATCGTGGTTGGCTTACGTTGGGGAATTTAGAATGAGAGTGCCCTTACACCCAGAGATGAGGTGGGATGAGCCCTGTCAGAAGCTGTGGCTTTTGTATATGACCCCCACGCGTCCGGCGCCTGGGGAAAGGTACCATTGTGGACATGCTGTCCAGCGAGCTGCTCCAACTCAGGCCCCCCGCCAGCTGGCGGGGCAGGGGGTTCCAGCCCGCCTGCTGTGTTGGAGCTTCTCGGCCAATGGTGTATGCAATAGAAAACAGTGCCGATACAAACATGAGTGTCCCTCTTGCGCTGGCCCCCACGCCGCCGCTGCGTGTCCACGAGCTGGTGGGCCATGGGGCAGAGGTAGAGGTTGACAAGGAGCGGGCAGACCTGCCGCTGAGGGAGCTGGTCACTCAAAAGGCCCCCTCCCCGGTTAACGTCACTATGTTGGAGCGGTGGCTCTCAACTTACCCGAGGAGGGAGGATGCTAGGTACCTCCTCGAAGGTTTCCAGTGGGGCTTCCGCATCCCATTTAGAGGGGAGCGGTGCCCACAAGATGCCCCTAATTTACTTTCCCTGAAGGGCAGGGAGGAGGTGGCCACCATTAGTATTTGCTAAGGAGGTTACGGCAGGTAGGGTTGCTGGCCCCTTCCCTATGCCACCCTTTCCCAATCTGAAGGTTTCCCCTTTAGAGTTGGTGCCCAAAAAGACCCCTGGGGAGTTTCGTTTAATTCACCATCTGTCATACCCGGCGGGCCGTTCGGTCAATGATGCCATTCCTGATGACCTTTGTTCGGTCAGTTATACATCATTCAACCAGGCCCTGCGCATGGTGCGCTCTTGTGGCCCGGGTGCACTTCTGGCCAAATGTGACATTAAGTTGGCATTCCGTTTGTTGCCAGTGCATCCGGGTGACTTTGACTTATTGGGTTTTAAATTCCAAGGGAAATTTTATGTTGATAAAGCCATGCCTTTTGGCTGCTCTATTTCCTGTTCAGCATTTGAACATTTTAGCACTTTCCTTCAGTGGGCCTTTGTTCGTAGGTCTGGGTCCCGGTCTGTAGCCCACTACCTCGATGATTTCTTGTTCGGGGGTGAACGGGGCTGGGACATGTGCACGCGTCTCCTAAACACATTTCAGACGCTAATGCAGGAACTTGGTGTCCCTTTAGCGCCTGAAAAGACCGAGGGCCCATCAGCTAAGCTCACATTTCTGGAGATTGAAATTGACACGGTCTCGCAGGCATCCAGGTTACCCATGGATAAGGTTACCCGGATCACTGCATTGATTTTGGCCTTACTGGCCAAACACAAGGTGTCACTTCGTGAGCTCCAGGTTCTCCATGGTCACCTAAACTTTGCCTGCAGGGTGGTCGCGCCTGGCAGAGCTTTTGCTCGACGCTTGTGCGACGCCATGACTGGCCTATCCAGGCGCTATCATAGGGTCCGACTGAACAAGGGCATGAGGGCTGACATGTTCGTTTGGCTTAAGTTCCTGAGGGACTTCAACGGGGTATCATTTTGGATATCTGACCTTTTGGTTTCCCCTAGGTTCCAGGTTCAGTCGGATGCCTCGGGGTCCCTGGGCTATGGGATTTACTTTGAGGGGAGGTGGGCCTACGGCCGATGGCCTCCAACTTGGAGGGGCATGGATCATTTACGCGATCTTACATTCCTTGAGTTCTTCCCGATACTGGGAGCTTTGATGCTATGGGGCAGGGAGTGGGCCAATTCAGTGGTTCATTTCTGGTGTGACAATGCTGCAGTGGTGCACATTGTCAATTCCCAGACATCTAAATCAGACAGGGTCATGGAGTTAGTTCGCCAGTTTGTGTTGCACAGCCTACGCCTCAACGTGCTCTTCAGGGCAAGACATGTGCCAGGTATTAATAACGATATTGCTGATGCTTTATCCCGCCTGCAGATCCCCCGGTCCCGGACGAGATTTGGACATTTGCCAAGGAGAGGTGAACCGGGCAATCGGCATGTCGCTGGCGCCCCGCACGCGTAAGGCGTATCACCATGCATTCAGTCAATTTACAACTTTTCGTGTGCAACTCCGGTTGCCCGAGATGTGGCCCATTCCAGTTACACACGTTCTCCAATTTATGGTCTACCTACACAGTCAGGGCCTAGCTCCCCGCACCATAGCATCCAGGCTGTCAGCACTGGCATTCATGGCCAAAGTGAGGGGCTCTGCTGACAGCACGAATGATTTTCGTATACGACATGTTTGGAGGGGTGGACACGGGAACGTGGACGCCACCCGGACAATCGCCACCCTATTTCTCTAGGGGTTCTTACCCACCTTGCACGAGGCTGGCATGACCTGTGTTTTGACAGGTATGAGGCAGCTCTGTTTCACGCGGCTACCACGGTGGCCTTTTTTGGAGCGCTCCGCATCAGTGAGCTGGTGCTACTGTCTAAGGCGGATGCGGTGCGTAGGGCACTGGAACTCGAAGATGTCTATGTTTCCAATGAGTGGGCTCAGTTGAGGATACGGTCCTCAAAGGTTGATCAGCACGGTGTAGGCAGTGGTGTAAGACTGCTACGATGTTCCATTGCAGACATCTGTCCGGTTGGTGCCCTACAAGTGTTCCTTGCAATGCGTGGTACGCACCCTGGCCCGTTTTTCTGCCACCAGGATGGGTCTCCCATTACTAAATTTCAATTTTAGAAGGTGACCGGTAAGGCACTGTCCAGTGTTGGCCTCCCCGGGGCTCGTTACGGCACCCATTCTTTTAGAATAGGAGCTGCTTCTACTGCAGCTGCATTTGGGTACTCGGAGGCTGATATATGCCATATGGGGAGGTGGGGATCGAAGTGTTTTGAATTATATGTCCGCCCTCTTCAAGTATGAGTACCAGTTAAGTCACTGTTCTGTATCTTTTTATTTTACAGACCCTGTGTGTCGCCGCACACCAGTGGCAGTATGGCTGGTGGGCCACAGCTATGTGCACTGGGCAGCGCAGTACGCTGCGGCGACAGAGTGGGGACCCCAGCTTGGAGTCCATGCATCCGCATGTATCAGGTGGTATGGTAAGCACGGAATGTTATGGTGGGAACTTTTGCCATTCCTTTTCTCCATCAGGGATGCTGAACCGCCTGATGTCCTGGTGCTGCACCTCGGGGGCAATGACTTGGGCCAGGTCACTGGCCTTTCTTTAAAACATACGATCTGCAGTGACCTAGCTTATTTGCATTATGTGTGGCCTGCCACAACCCTGCTATGGTCGGACATCATACTGCGTCACGCTTACAGGGGGGTATCAACCTCCAGGCCCTTGACCGCGCTCGTCGCTCGATGAACAGGGCAGTGGCCCGGTTCTTTGCTGACAAGGGTTTGGGGCGGGTTATCCGACACCCCACCATTAGTCTCCAAAATTATGATCTTTACACAGGGGATGGGGTCCATCTGTCGCCCAGAGGTATGAACCTCTTTTTGGAAGATTTGCAAGCAGGCCTGTTGACCGAGCTGACGGTCTGGGGGGGGGCGGTGAGTCTTTATTAAGCCTCCCCATGTGGCGGGTAGCACTGGTAAGGTAAATATTTATGACCCACAGGTATCCGGCAGGTTCGCAATTGACTGGCCAACACTAGATAGGTACAAGTTGGTTAACGTTGTCCGGTCAACGACGAACCAGGCAATGGGGTGATGGCAGGAGCTCTTCAGCATGCATCACCCCGTGATTTTACGGATACACATCAGAGGGTGGGGTCAGTAGATAGTTTATTGACTACGGTCAACAATTTGTTTGTTGTAAACAAACAAATGGATACAAATGGATACATTGTAGCCAATTGCCATTGGCAATTTTGGGAGGAACCTTACCAGTGTTACTGCGGCCTGCTTGCCTTAAGAATTATAATTGGCTGAGTACCAATTGAAATTTATAATTCGGACTAGGGCATGAATCAATAAATGTGGCCCAATGCCGTTATCCACTTATACCGGTGTCTGAGTCCTTTTTTGGGGGGTGCGCCTGCAATGGAGATCAGAGCAATAGCCTTGTACCAGAATATATATATATTTGGAAATGGTAAAAAAGGCAATATCCCGCAGGCTCTTATAACTTGTAAATACACAGGGTGATTATTAGTGTTTATGTTATGTTTAATGTAATTGGATTCAATAAAAATTGAATATGTTTTTTCTCTTTTAAATTATGTGTTTTCTTTTCTGTATTTTCTTCTTCTTTGTAATGTTTATCTTTTTATATTCAATAAAAAAAATAAAAAAAATATTGCTCACATTCAATTCAAAGTTTCGATTTGAAGTTTAATTCATATACCACTTTTTTCGACACCCGTGGGTGACTCAAAACGGTTTACATAAACAAAGTAATAATACATATAAATAACATAATTCATACAAATAAACATCAAAATAATACAAGATATTGATACAGCATAATTCATACAATCAAAAACAACAATAAAGCATTAATCATCATGGATACAGTATAAACTCAATAAACTCAATAGCAATATGTTGGAAGAACAACAACAATCAATAGGAATCAATAGGACCCACCGTCCGCCCAACCACTGTCCCAGACCTTCACCTCCCAGCTGAGCGGCGAGGCTTGGGGCACTGGAGGTGAACTCATTCCGGCCCACGGAAACCAACCACCAAATATGCATTTACCTCCCGTGGCTGGCCAGGCCAGAGAAGGAGCCGAGTTGGCGACAGACAGAGGAATGCCAGCTGCGGCTGTTGAGGCCGAAGTTCTTTCCAGCCACACCAATTCTCCTCCCGCTGCATCAGCTGGGGGGGGAGGGAGCAACCCACGATCTTTGCCAATGTCTTGAAAGGAAGCACCTGGCCGAAATGGCAGTGGTGACCCTTGGCAGTGGGGAAGAGCGTCTTTTGTAGCCGCCGGAGCAGCTCCACATGCCGCTCATCTCCTCTGGCCTGCTTTCATGGGAAAGTAACAATTTCATGTACAGTACTGTCTCAGTAGGGACTGTGGTGGCTTAGAAGTTAAGACACTGACCGTGATGACTGGAAGGTTAGCAGGTCAGCAGTTCGAGATCTGAGTGCTGCACAATGGAGTAAGCTCTGTCCCAACTCCTGCCAACCTAGCAGTTTGAAAGCAAGAAATTGCAAGTAGACAAATAGGTACTACTTTGGTGGGAAGCTAAAGTGCTCTGAGCACTTTGGTGTCTAGTCATGCCTGCTACATGACCACGGAAATATCTGCAGATGCAGACAGTGGTAGTTCTTTGGCTATAAATGGAGATGAGCACTGAACCCAGTGTTACGCTGCTCCAGGTGCCCAGGCACCGGTAGGGGAAAATCCCCCAGGCCACACCCACTTGGCCAGCCACACCAACCTCCCTACCCCAGGCCATGGCATAGGGAGGCCAAGAGGGCATGGCCCACAGAGTTAGCCACATCCACAGAGTTAGCCATGGTGGAGGTAGCAATTTTTTTTACAGATCATCACTGACTGAACCTTAGAGTTGGATATGACTTCCTTTCAAGCAAGGGTGACCTATTATTTCAGTAGGCTTCAAAAAAAGTCTTGCTGCTTCTTTCATGTTTTACCTCAAATTTTGGCAGACAAGAACTACATTCTAGCATAGTTCAAGCTTCACCATATTACCAAAAAGAGAGTGTTATAACACTGAAGAAAGAGCATTTCAAAACAAGTCAGTTCTGCATGTGTTTTATAAGTGATGTAATTTCCCTGCATTTTTTTACATGAATGTGTAATGTAGGCATGCTGATTTATTTAGAATGATGGTATAAGAGACTGCCTGTTTTCACTTTACTGAATTTCAATCCTGTTTTTTATATTCTTTGTTTGTTTGGGATAGATTTCAGAGAAGTAAGTACTTTGCTGTTACTTAGCAACCTTAACTGTAGTGGGCTAAAGGTATGGAGGATTTTAGCATGACTGTTGAATGATAGGAAGTGCTATGATGAAGATATTTAAATAATTCCTCTATTTTCTGTGATACTTGTCATAAAATAACAAATATTTCCACCAACACCATAAAGTACTTAAGTACTTTACATAAAGTACATAAAGTTCAAAAAAGAAGTTTTTTGGCTTTTGGCTTTTCCATTCTTCAAACTTTCAATCCAGATCATATGCCAAGGGAATTGTCGACTGCAACTCGTATCCAAGAATGCATCCCAGCTTGCCATGAAGTGACCCACACACTATGATCTTGGAGCCATCCCCTGCGGCACACACAAAATGAGACGTGCAGGATTTAACACTGGGACTGCAATGGACTGCCGCAGCCTTGAGGATATTGACAAGGTGTGCCTTCACAGCCAGTCCATCTGGCATGGCCTCTTCTGTCTCCATGACAGTTGGGAATCAGAGTTCCTCCTCCACTCATTTTGCCATTGGGTCCAATATGATGGTTTCCAGTGGCATTTCCTCCACAGGGGGTGGGGGTGGGTGGGTGGGGGCATTACCCCACCTAAAGGGGGTCATCTGCCCATAGCCATTGGCCTCTTTAGGGAGTCAGGTTAGTTAACTGCTGCCTGACACTCAGCGTTGAGTCGCTGGCTGTACGTCTACTCCATTACTGTAGTGGGATGTCCAGCCAGACATAGACCAAGTGAATAGGGCATAATAACTGGTTGGAATTAAGCTAGTGACCATAGTACAGTATATTTAATAAGAAAGGAGCAGTTCCATGTGACAAGGAAGGCACTATTGCAAGTAAGATGATGTAATACCAAAAGTCCATTATGGGTCTTATTTCTACAAAATATTATGCACCTGGATATTGCAAAGATGAAGGACATCCACATATAATATAGGATGGCTCCTAAATGTAAAAACAAAATATGCTCTCTTCCTGATGGTGCAGGTTTGTTGGTGGCTAATTTCTGTTGATCTGCACTCTGATTAGGAACTAAAATGTAAACTGAAGCTGTCGTATTTCAGACATGTCATGCGAAGATATGACTCACTGCAAACATAGAAGCCTATAAGAAAAGAGAAATTGTAGCATGAGATTGATTCACTCAAGAAATAAACCTACAGCAATTAGTATACAAGATCTGAGAAGAAGTATTCATGACAGGTTATTTTAACAGGTCATTAGTTCATAAGGCTATGGAAGTAGGAAGCATGTAACAACTGAGATCTCTGTTGGCTTAGTCACATACAGGTAAGGATATTTTGAGATCCATCTTATACACAGTTACCTGGAAATAAATTATTTAGAATTTAAAAGGTTTACTTTGGAATAGGTATGTGGAGGACTTCACTGTCAGGGAACATGCAACTTTGAGTAGGGTTGCCATACATATCAAAAAACTGGAATTGTCCCGATTTCAAGGTCGAAAAAATTGTCCCGTCCAGTTCAATAAAAATCATATTAAGATCCTGGATTTTTACGCTCACATTAAAATACAACAGTTAGTCTTTAAGGTGCCACAAGGGGTGGTGGTGTCTTTTTGTTTTGTTTACTCTCTGATATCCCTTCCCTCATTTCCTTTCTATGATGGGATCACCACCCACCTGAGGGCTCTCAGCCAGACGATTGTGGTTGGCGCAAAGTGGGCAGGAAGGCTGGTGGGGTGGATGGGATCAGCCTTGGGGTGATCTACCACAAATGGCATAAAGTCATCAGTTCTTCGCTATCCCATGGAGACCTGCCTGCCTCAGTACTGGCAATGGTGAGCACGCTTGTGCTGGTGGAGGGCTAACTGGTGCTTCAGAGGAGGGTTCAGAGAGCCACCACTTTATTTCACTCCCACCCCCGTGAGCAAAATAATCCCATGCAGGGACTGGTTGACACACATGGCGGGGGTCAGTAGGTGGTTGGGTGGAAAGATGCATGGATGGTGCCCACAGAACAATCTTTCTGTGTCTTTCCATAGGCTTCATGCTTCCCCTCCCTTTTTTAAGAACAAGCTTAATTTGCTCCCCCCCCCCCCAGATAGATAACCCGCCCATTTTTGTCAAGTATATTTCTGTCCCGGTTTTGTGGGAGACAATTATGGCAACTCTAACTGTGAAGGGAAAAACAAATACATTTGGTCTCAGAATATAGAGATTAGCATTTTACTTAATCGTTCATGCATAGGTAGCTTGCATAATTGGTCAAAAAAATTAATGGATAAATATGTCTGTGTCTTTAATTGCTGAAATTTATTTCTGTAAAAAAGTTTAAACTTGCAAATATTACAATTTGTGTGGATTATAACCATATATGATTTTAGTCTACTAAATTAATGAATCAGCAAGACTAGTGGAACCAGGGAAACAGAAATTTATTCCCTCTGTCTCTTGCTGTTCTAGGACCTTTTAACCCAGTATAAAGAGATGAAAACATGTCCAGAGCACTTTTTATTATTTATTTATTTATTTATTCATATTTGTATTGCTGCCCTCTCACTGAGGCAACTTCAGGTGGCTCACAGGTGTAAATATAAAAACATTCCATAACAATAAAATCAAGAAACTTATCTAAAAACCATCAAACATTAAACCCTTAAAATACCCACTTCTACAGCCACTAAAACCCAGGATAGTCCTTATATAAGTCATTGGGGGAGGTTTTCTGCTCCGGCGGCACCTGTTGTGCAAGCCAGGTTTTGGGAGTTTTTCTAAAGGGGAATGATGTGAAGGCCTAGATAATAGAGTCCATAAATGACTTCAGACATCCATTGGCATGGTATTAGATAGGGATGGGACTTCCATGTAAACACAAAAGAAAAGAAAAAACGAAGCAGGATCTTTTTTCTTTTATATGTTCTTTCATCATGGGTCTGTCACACTGCCCTTTTTGGTGTGAACTGGCAGGGTGTTAATGGGGCTCCAGATATGTGGGGGAGCAGTACTGTATGCCATTTGGCAGGATCCTAGCATCCAAATATCATATTGACTTGAAGCAGCCCTTTGGTTTCTTCTACTGTGAATTGAACACTTCCCTGGCTCATCTGCAGAAGGGCAAGGGAAGAGAAATTATTTTTTTGCTTTTGTCTGCTTGATCATAGAATTGTAGAATACCAGAATTGAAAGGGGCCAATGAGGCAATCAATCCCCTGTTATGTATGTATGCATGTTCATTATACTGTAAGGCAAGATTGTAACCACTCCAGATACAAACGATATCAGCTGTAAAGGAACGCGAGCAGACAGCCTATAGAGGGCAGCTGCGAGCGTTCACTCTCACATGGTTCACATTGCTCAATCACGGACAGCCGCGGGAAAACCTTCCCCGCATTCAGCAGCTGAAGAAAGACCTGCATTCAGCAGCTGAAGAAAGACCTGCATTCAGCAGCAGGAATGGAGGCGTGCCTGGGCGAGGCCACGCCGGTAGCAACCAATCAGCTACCGTGCTACAAGATTCAAATGTAGAGAGCTACTGTATATATTGAGATGTATCACCGCCATTACCTCATGCTTAACTGGAACCTCATGCAATAAACCTGTGTTAAACCAACCTTTCGGTTGTCCGGTCGTCTTTGGTCCCATACACTAAACTGGCGACGAAGGTGGGATATGGCTGCCCACGGGACCAAGACATGCGCCGGCTACGAGATCAGGAAGCCGGGAGACTTGGAGCTGTTTGAGATAGACTTCAACGCTGCGCTGGTGGAGCTCGAAGTCTCCGACGAGGCCAAAAAGAGGGCCATCTTCGTCCGCATGCTCGGACAAGAAACCAAGAGGACCTTGGTGGACCTGATCGCGCCGAGGAAGGTGGGCGACCTCAAGGCCACAGAGCTCCTGGCGGCGCTGCGCGCCCATCTCCGGCCGGCAATAGCGATGTTCCCCGCTCGGAGCGCGTTCTGGAGGCGAGTCCAGGCACCCGGAGAATCGGTCAATGAGTTCGCCGCGGCCCTGCGGTTGGCCGCCGGCCCATGCAAGTGGGAACTCCCCGACGTCACCCTCCGGGACTGCCTGCTCTGCGGTCTGAGGGACACAGAGACTCAGCGCGCGCTGATGAAAAGGGAGCCGCCTCCCACGTGGCAACAAGTCCTCGACGCGGCACAGGCCGCAGAGGCCACGTCGGCCGGGGTGCATGAACTTCAGGACTGGCGCCCGAAGACCGCCAAGGCAGAGAGTTCGGTGCGCGCGGCCCAGCGGACTTCGAACTCGTCTGCAGAGAGCAGCGACGACGAGGACGTCCGGAGGGTCCAGAGAGAGGGCCGGCGCTGCGATGGCTGCGGCGCCGCCCACGCCCGCACCAAATGCCCATTCCGCAAGGCCGAGTGCCACAACTGCGGCCGGCGCGGGCACATCGCCAAGGTCTGCCGGAAACGACGCGAGGCCACCCGGAGTTCTCCAGACCGCTCGGCGAGGCAGGACCGCACCACGAGGCAGGACCGCACCACGAGGCCGAAGGACGGCACCCGGACCACGAGGATGCGAGACGGAGTAGGGCGAGTCTCCGACGACAGCGAGGACGACGCGCCGGTTTGCAGCGTTTCCACGGAGCACCCCCGTTACTTCATTGAGGTAGTAATACAAGGGGCCCCTGTTAGAATGGAGGTGGACTCGGGTTCTTCATACTCCATTATTTCCCAGGGGGAGTTCATGAAAATCGCCCCCCGCGTGCGGCCCAAGCTCAAGGCGTTGAGGGCCACGCTGAAGGACGTGCAAGGGAACCGCATCCCAGTGTTGGGGGTTGGGAAGTTCCAGGTCCAGTTCAAAAAATACACCGCAACGCTTCCCTTAGTCGTCCTCAAGGGGGGTAAATGCAGCCTCCTCGGGACTCAATGGTTCCAGCCCCTGGGGTTGTTCATTGGGGGGGTGCACGCTGTGGGAGCACACGCCGCCGGGACTGATCCAATACAGAGCGTGTGCGACGCGCACCCCGAGGTTTTTAAAAAGGGGCTAGGAAAATTCAAGGGCCCCCCAGTGACTTTCGACCTGGACCCTGGAGTGCGTCCAATCAGACTTAAACCGCGCAGAGTGCCTTTCGCACTAAAGGACAAAATAGAGGCGGAATTGGACAAATTAGTGGGCCAGGGGATTCTTGTTCCTGTTGATTCTGCGGAGTGGGAAACTCCAATTGTAACAGCGCTCAAGGCCAACGGGGAAGTCCGAATATGCGCTGATTACAAGTGCACCATCAATAAGGCGATCCGCCCTAATGCGTATCCGGTGCCGGTAGTCAGCCACTTGTTGGCCAGGTTACATGGGGGGAGGTGTTTCGCCAAACTCGACCTGGCCCAAGCCTACCAGCAACTCCCGGTGACCCCCGCCGCGGCTGCTGCACAAACAATAGTCACCCACAAAGGGGCGTTCCAGGTTTCGCGCCTCCAATTCGGCGTGAATTCGGCGCCCGGGATCTTCCAGTCATTGGTGGAACGCCTCCTGAAGGGGTTGGAGGGGGTGTTACCCTATTTTGATGACGTATTAATTACAGGGGGGAGCCGGGCCGAATTAGCAACAAGGTTGGGAAAGGTCCTGACAATATTCGAAAAGGCGGGGTTGAGGTTGCGGAAAGACAAATGCGTCTTCTTCGCTACAGAGGTTGAGTTCCTAGGGTTCCGTGTTACTCCCGAGGGAATTAGGCCAGCCCAATCCAAGGTAGCCGCCATCAAAAAGGCCCCTCGCCCCACCTCCAAGCCCGAGTTGCAGTCGTTCCTCGGACTGCTCAACTTCTACCACTCCTTCCTCCCGCGGAAGGCAGCCGTGGCAGAACCGCTACACAAATTGTTAAAAAAGGACGAGGCATGGAAGTGGGGCGACGACCAGGAAAAGGCTTTCAATGACCTGAAGCGACTCCTGGCATCAGATGCTGTACTGACCCACTTCAATCCCAAACGCCCGGTGGTCCTGATATGCAATGCATCCCCGGTGGGGGTAGGGGCGGTGCTTTGCCACGTGCTGGAGAACGGTAGGGAGGCCCCGATAGCGTTCTACTCTAGATCCCTGTCCCAAGCGGAGAGGAATTATGCTCAGACAGACAGGGAGGCGCTAGCAATAATTGCGGGGACCAAGAAATTTCATGATTTCGTGTACGGCCGCCCCTTCACCATAGTGACTGACCACAAGCCGTTGCTGGGCATCTTCACCGCAGACAAGCCCACACCCCAGATCCTGTCCCCGAGAATGCTCAGATGGGCCATTTTTCTCAACGCGTATCAGCACGCGTTGGTATACCGGCCCGGGAGAGAAATAAGCCATGCCGACGCTCTGTCGAGGTCCCCCATTCCCCGGGATTGCTGCCACGTGGGCGGAGTAGAGAGGGACCACCAGGTCTTAATGATAGAGGTCCTAGACTCCCCTCCAGTAGTACCGGCCGAAATCGCCAAAGCGACAGGCAAGGACAAAGCGCTGGCCACAGTTTGCTCCTGGGTGCAGAAAGGGTGGCCCGTGTCTTCCCCAGCAGCGGAATTCGACACATTTTTCAAAAAGAGATTGGAGTTGTCCCTGGAGAGGGGTTGCCTCTTGTGGGGACAGCGGGTAGTGATCCCCACGTCTCTCAGGCCGAGGGTGCTTAAACTGCTGCACGTCAGCCACCCGGGGATCGTACGCTCTAAGGCACTAGCCCGCAGTTATTTTTGGTGGCCCCAGTTAGACGCCGACATCGAACACATGGTCGGCACTTGCGAGGCGTGCCAAAGCTCTAGGCCAGAAGAGGCTCGCTCGCCACCTAGGGAATGGGACGCTGCGAGGGGACCCTGGTCCCGAGTTCACGTAGACTTTGCTGGCCCATTCAGGGGAACGCTTTTCCTCCTCGTGGTGGACGCGTTCTCTAAGTGGTTGGAGGTCATTCCAGTCTCGAGCACCTCCTCGACCACAACCATTAAACAGTTAAGGAGGGTCTTTTCCACGTTCGGTTTACCCGACACCCTCGTCAGCGATAACGCTAGCTGTTTCACGTCCGCCGAGTTCAGGGCATTCATGGAACGCAACGCCATTCGGCACGTCACCTCCGCCCCCTTTCACCCGGCCACCAATGGCCAAGTAGAGCGCCTCGTGCGCACCACGAAAGACGCGCTACTGCGCATGGGTCCCGGAGACCTCGACCTGAAATTGTGCCAATTCCTGCTGAGATACAGGGTCACCCCCTTAGCGTCAGGGTACTCCCCCGCAGAGCTGTTGATGCGCAGGAAGCTGGCCACGGGGATATCCAAGCTAGACCCCACGAGAGTAGAGGACAAGGGGCGGAACATAGGGGTGGAACCCACAAAGAGTTTCAGCATAGGCGCCCCAGTACACTGCAGGAATTACGCCAGCGCGGGGCCAGCCTGGGTGCCGGGCACCGTAGTAGATCAAACCGGCCCCGTCTCATACCGCGTAGAGACCAGTACAGGTTTCCTGTGGAGGCGACACGTGGACCAACTCAGGCGTAGGGTCCCCGGAGAGCAAGACGAGGATGAGGCCAGCATTGATTCAGCGTTAGGGTACTCCCCCACCCGTTTAGCCCAAGGGGGAGGAAAAGGGGAGCATGGGTCCCCACCAAGGGGGGAGGAAAGGGAATCGATCCACGGAAATCTTTTGCGGGAGTCCCCGCCAGAGAGGAGGAGCCCCGGGTTGCGGGAGTCCCCGTCAGAAAGGAGGAGCCCCAACCACACTCATACCCCGCGGAAGCCGCGGAAGTCCCCCCGAGGCTCAGAGGCCCATAGAGGTTTAGACGTTGATTTACAGTACCAGGGGGAGTTAGCGGAGTGGTCCCCCACCCGTCCTAGCGAAAAGAGGGGTTTCAGTTCAGCCCCTGGTACCTCCAGTCCCAGTAGCCCCTGTGAGTTAGAATGCAATATAGCGCCCATGTTCCGGAGACCGACACCTCCAAGACCGGAGGCATCAGCGAGTCCGCCCACCACCACAGTCTTAAGGTCCCCCGAGCAGGGATCAGAAGGTAGCCATTCCCCAAGGGCGACCTCATCGGTGCCGCGGTTCACACTAGGAGGGTCCCCGGGGTCCGAGGGCAATAGGCAGGGATTTACCTCCCAACTGTTCATCCCATTCCCTTCCCCAAGCGCAAGGCAGGCACGGACGCCCCACAGAGCTACTAACGAATCCCCGTTTCCCGTTGCAGGACAAGCTCCCGCGGAGTCAGGGATCACAGGCTCTCCAGAATTAGGGCAGGCGCAAGCACGCCCCAAGCGAACGTGCGGCAAGCCACAATGGTTGCGGGACTTCGTCCCATCCTAGGGGGGAGGGATGTTATGTATGTATGCATGTTCATTATACTGTAAGGCAAGATTGTAACCACTCCAGATACAAACGATATCAGCTGTAAAGGAACGCGAGCAGACAGCCTATAGAGGGCAGCTGCGAGC
Organism: Bradypodion pumilum; assembly: GCA_035047305.1. Taxonomy (NCBI): domain Eukaryota; kingdom Metazoa; phylum Chordata; class Lepidosauria; order Squamata; family Chamaeleonidae; genus Bradypodion; species Bradypodion pumilum. The sequence goes on along the minus strand of JAWDJD010000004.1, from coordinate 208,877,401 downwards.
GTTCACTCTCACATGGTTCACATTGCTCAATCACGGACAGCCGCGGGAAAACCTTCCCCGCATTCAGCAGCTGAAGAAAGACCTGCATTCAGCAGCTGAAGAAAGACCTGCATTCAGCAGCAGGAATGGAGGCGTGCCTGGGCGAGGCCACGCCGGTAGCAACCAATCAGCTACCGTGCTACAAGATTCAAATGTAGAGAGCTACTGTATATATTGAGATGTATCACCGCCATTACCTCATGCTTAACTGGAACCTCATGCAATAAACCTGTGTTAAACCAACCTTTCGGTTGTCCGGTCGTCTTTGGTCCCATACACTAAATCCCCATAAAACTTAAAACTGCTCTGGAAACAGCAAGAAAAATGTCAAGTATTTTTCATATCATTTTGCTTGAGAAAGATGAGTCAAAACTACAACACACTATTCTGGATGAAGAAACTAAAGCTAGCTTCAGGAGGAGTGATGAGAAAGCCTTGCTGGGGATGTGGAGCACATGAGCTCCACAGCCCCAGCAAGGGGAACTGTACTTGGATTACAGCAATTGGAGGTCTTGTCGAGCAGGAGTTCACAACCTACTGCCCATGGGCTGGATCTGGCCCACAGCACCAAATAATCTGGCCACCAACCTCACTCCAGCAGCCACCACTGGAATCGGCTGTGGACTCATTTCTGGTAGTAATTGGCAGACCAGTAAATGAGCTGGATTCTGTATCACTCCACATTCATACAGCATGTAGTTGCCCACCAGCAGCCTCCACTTGAGCATGTTGGTCTTACATTTAGGGTCCTCCAAGTGACATAGCGGAGGTTGAGTTTCTCAGACATATCTTGCTTTGATGTTTTTTCTTGTTCAGTGAGTTCCTTCCTCCATCTTTTAATTCGGTTTTCCTCTTGTTTACTCTCAGTGGCACAAACCGTGAATGCTATATTGCAGTAGCAGCTACTGTAGCACTAACTTTAAAAACTGATTTTATCCTATTTCTTTCAACTTTGAAATGATATGTTTTTAAATAATATATTTTAACTACATTCTAAGTTTTTAAATTTTAAAACTTTTACCTCTCATTTTATTGTGCCAGTCATAGACAGTAATAAAGTGATTGATTGAAGTGATATGGGGGAGGTTGAGTTCCTCAGCCATATCCTCCTTTAATATTGTTCCTTGAACAGTGAGCTCCTTCCTCCATCTTCTTATTTGATTTTGCTCTTGTGTACCCTCAAGAGTGTTTGTTCTTGCCATAAACCTCTTCCTGGATCTGAGCCAGCGGTCTTGAGGATCATATCCATTCAGAGGATGTCAAAGGCCATTCTCTTACTTAGTTCTCTCAGCATCCACTACGTCATCTCTCCTTATCTTAGGTGGAGTGATACCAACAAGAGGATATATTTTCACACCAAATCAAATGAAAGGCACATAAAGGATGATGTGCATATACTAAAATCCAGTTGCTTAGCACAGTAAATCTCATTTGACTAGATCTACTGCATAGGTTCTCAATCTTGGGCCCCCAGATGTCCTTGAATTTCAATTCCCAGAAGCCCTGATCAGCAGATAATTAAAGTCCAAGAACAACTGGGGGTCCATGGTTGAGAAACCCTGACCTACTGGATCAGTGGGGATTGATGATTCAATTCCTCTGCAATTTCCATTGGTTTAATTGGTTCTACCCTAGTTGTAACTTTCTACATTGAAGTAAGTTGCAATTTGAGAATGAAAGCGCGGCGCCAAAATGGCCGCTGCGCTCTTTGCGGCCCCCCACCCCCACCCGGACTCAGACATCCGGGTGAGTTAGGGGGCATGGCAACCCCTCTATAAAAGGGGTGGCCACGAGGCAGCCGAGCTGCCATTTTAAAATTGCGACGGAGAGGAGAAGTTTTCTCCATCGCTGTTCCTTCGATTCTTCGGCTCTTTAGCCCTTTGCTTTCCCGGCTGGGAAGGAAGGCATTGCACAGAGCCTCCGACTTGCTTGCTCTGTGTTTTTTGGCATCGGTTGATCCCTGGACAGGGATCCTCCTATTGCTACTGATATGCCTCCCAAACGGAAGGCCCCGGCGACGAAACCGCGGCCAATGGGGAGGACTTTTGCTGGCCCTGCGCAACGCGGGGGGCAGCCCTCAGGTCGGAGGACCAGGGCTGTGCCCATGCGGCAGGGCACTACCTCCACCGATACCGGTGGGGCGACGCAGGCTGCTTGGCCCTCGGCTGGCCAGCCTTCAACCGGCCCTTCCGGGGCTTCGGCCCTCGGCCCGCAGTTGCTGGCCATGGGTCCGGTCAGCGGGGGGGGGGCGGTGCTGGTGTACAGCACGTTTCCCCTCCGGCCCCTCATGGGCCGGAGTTTTGGCCATGGCCCTATTCGGGCCCAGACTCTCATTTAGGGGTTCCTGGTCAACAGCCTGGTGGGCCGTCCGGCCCACCCGGCCCGCTTTATACTGGGGAATCTGTGGCAGTTGATGCATTGCTAACGCGTTTAGCTGTGCTTGAGGCATCCTTAGGGATTGCACACAACCCCATGTCAGGTGGCCCTTCACTCTCTGCTGGGGGCCCTTTGGGTTCACCGCCTACCTCGACGGCCGCCACACTGGAACAAGTGGCCAGCCGGGTTGAGCTGCTTGAGACGCTCCGGCCTGCGCCTGCCGGTGTCTCGCAGCTCCCTGTTCGTCCAGAGCTACAGCAGGAGAGTGGTCAGGTGTGGCCCCAGAGCTCGATTCCGGTTGCGAGCTCCGACGCCCGCCGTGGGCCGGAACCCCCAGTGGGGGCGGCTCAAGGGGTGCACCTAGTGAGTATCAGGTTCAAGTTAATGCACCCACATCACAGTCCACTTCCAATGGTGGGGTTCAGTGGCCATGGCCTCGTCAAGTCGAGGCGAGTGGGCATCAGTTGCCAGCCTATCCCAGTGCCCCGTGGTTCCATACTGGTACAGTGTTGGGGGTGGGGGTTTCCGCACCCGGGGCAGTGCCGGGCATCGCAGGGACTGTCCAGGTTCCGCTGCGTATGCCCCGGGTGCCTATTGTGCCGGTGACGGCCTTGCCGACGGCTGGTTATTCATTGCCCCTTGGTGATCATTTGTCCCAGGTCACGAGGGAAAAGATTTGGTGGGGGTAGTATGTGGATATATTCTCCCTATTGAACCGTGAGCCCACTTAGGAGGAGAGAGAGGGACAGGATGACAGAGACAAAGAGCTGTCCCGCCGTCGTAAGCCACCACGCATCTGGGCCAACTGGTTGCCCGCATATCTTATTTATATGGCGGTGTACCTCAGGGCCCGGCCTGACCTGGCCATTCCTATGGTCCAATATTTGGACAATATTTACAGGGCAATGGTGGATTTTCCTGGCCCATCGTGGTTGGCTTACGATGAGGAATTTAGAATGAGGGTGCCCTTGCATCCAGAGATGAGATGGGATGAGCCCTGTCAGAAATTGTGGCTATTGTACATGACCCCCACGCGTCCGGCGCCTGGGGATAGGTACCATTGTGGCCATGCCGTTCAGTGAGCTGCTCCAACGCAAGCTTCCCACCAGCCGGCGGGGCAGGGGGTTCCAGCCCGCTTGCTGTGTTGGAGCTTCTCGGCTACCGGTGTGTGCAATAAGCGGCAGTGCCGATACAAACATGAGTGTCCCTCTTGCGCTGGCCCCCACGCCACCGCCGCGTGTCCACGGGCTGCCGGGTCACGGGGCAGAGGTAGAGGTGGACAGGGAGCGGGCAGAGCTTCTGCTGATGGAGCTAGCCAGACAAAAGGCCCCCTCCCCAGTTAATGTGTATATATTGGAGCGATGGTTCTCAACTTATCCAAGGAGAGAGGATGCGAGGTACCTCCTCGAAGGTTTTCAGTGGGGCTTCCGAATCCCACTCAAAGGAGTGTGGGGACCCCAAGATGCACCCAATTTACTGTCCCTGAAGGGTAGAGAAGAGGTGGCTGCCCTGAGTATTGCTAAGGAGGTTGCGGCCAAGAGGGTGGCAGGCCCTTTTCTGTGCCACCCTTTCCCAACCTGAAGGTCTCTCCTCTGGGGTTGGTACCCAAAAAGGCCCCGGGGGAATTTTGTTTAATCCACCATTTATCGTACCCGGCGGGTTATTCTGTCAATGATGCTATCCCTGATGACCTTTGTTCGGTCAGGTATACGTCCTTTGACCAAGCCCTGCGAATGGTGCGCTCTTGTGGTCCTGGTGCCCTCCTGGCAAAATGTGACATTAAATCGGCATTCTGATTGTTGCCAGTGCACCCGGAGGACTTTGAGCTATTGGGTTTTAGATTCCAAGGGAAGTTTTATGTAGATAAGGCCATGCCTTTTGGCTGCTCTATATCCTGTTCAGCATTTGAACGTTTTAGCACTTTCCTTCAGTGGGCCTTTGTTCGCAGGTCCGGGTCTCGGTCTGTAGCCCATTACCTCGATGACTTTTTGTTCAGGGGTGAACGGGGCTTGGACACGTGCACGCGTCTCCTCACCACATTTCAGACGCTAATGCAGGAACTGGGTGTCCCTTTAGCGCCCAAAAAGACCGAGGGCCCATCCACTACCCTCACATTTCTGGGTATTGAAATTGACACGGTCGCACAGGCATCCCGGTTACCCATAGATAAGGTCACCCGGATCTCCGTGATGGTTTTGGCCTTGCTGGCATACGGCATGTTTTGGAGGGGTGGACACGGGAACGTGGCCGCCATCCGGACACTCCTCACCCAATTTCCCCAGGGGTGCTTACCCACCTTGCACGAGGCTGGCATAACCTATGTTTTGATAGGTATGAGGCAGCTCTTTTTCATGCGGCTACCACGGTGGCCTTCTTTGGAGCGCTCCACCTCAGTGAGTTGGTACTACTGTCTAAGGCAGATGCGACTCGTAGGGCACTGGAACTCGACGATGTCTATGTTTCTCATCAGTGGGCTCAGTTGAGGATACGGTCCTCAAAAGTTGATCAGCATGGCGTAGGCAGTGGAGTTAGACTGCTACGATATTCCATTGCAGACATCTGTCTGGTTCGTGCCCTACAGGAGTTCTTGGCAGTGCGTGGCACGCACCCTGGCCCGTTTTTCTGCCACCAGGATGGGTCTCCCCTTACTAAATTTCAATTTTGGAAGGTGACCGGTATGGCACTATCCAGTGTTGGCCTCCCAGGGGCTCGTTACGGCACCCATTCATTTAGAATAGGTGCTGCTTCAACTGCAGCTGCATTTGGGTACTCTGAGGCTGATATACGCTGTATGGGAAGATGGGGATCTATGCGTTTTGCATTATATGTTCGCCCTCTTCAGGCATGAGTATCAGTTAAGTCACTGTTCTCTTTTTTCTCTTACAGACCCTGTGTGTTCTCGCACACCGGTAGCAGTATGGCTGGTGGGCCACAGTTACGTGCACTGGGCTGCGCAGTATGCTGTGGCAACAGAGTGGGGACCCCAGCTTGGACTGCGTGCAGCCGCATGCATACGTTGGTACGGTAAGCGTGGAATGAGATGGCGGGAACTGTTGCCATTCCTTTTCTCCATCAGGGATGCTGAACCGCCTGATGTCCTTGTACTGCACCTCGGGGGCAATGACCTCGGCCAGGTCACTGGCCTTTCTTTAAAATTCACGATTTGCAGTGACCTAGCTTATTTGCATTATATGTGGCCATCCACAAGGCTGCTATGGTCGGACATCATACCACATCACGCTTACAGGGGAGGTATTGACCTCCGTGCCCTTGACCGCACTTGTCGCTCGGTGAACAAGGCAGTTGCCCGGTTCGTGGCAGACAAGGGTTTGGGGATGGTCATCCGACACCCCACCATTAGTTTACATAATTACGATCTGTATGCAGGGGATGGGGTCCACCTGTTGGCTAGAGGTATGAAACTCGTTTTGGAAGATTTGCAAGCAGGCCTGTTGACCGAGCTGATGGTCTGGGGGGGGGGCATGAGTCTTCATTGAAGCCTCCCCGTGTGGCGGGTAGCACTGGTAAGGTAAAGATTTATGACCCATAGGTATCCGGCAGGTTCGCAATTGACTGGCCAACACTTAGACAGGTACAGGTGTAATAACGTTGACTGGTCAATGACGAACCAGGCAAGGGGTGATGGCAGGAGCTTTTCAGCATGCATCACCCCGTGATTTGACGGATACACGTCAGAGGGTGGGGTCAGTAGATAGTTTATTGACTATGGCCAACAATTTGTTTGTGTCAACAAACAAATTGATACAAATGGATACATTGTAGCCAATTGCCATTGGCAATTTTGGGAGGAACCTTACCAGTGTTACTGCGGCCTGCTTGCCTTAAGAATTATAATTGGATGAGTACCAATTGAAAGTTATAATTCGGACTAGGGCATTATTCAATAAAAGTGTCCCAATGCCTTTATCCATATACCGGGGTCTGAGTCTTTCTTTGGGGGGTGTGCCTGCAATGAAAGTGTGGCGCCAAAATGGCCGCCGTGCTCTTCGCAGGGCCCCCCCACCCGGACTCAGACATCCGGGTGAGTTAGGGGGTGTGGCCACCCCTCTATTAAAGGGGTGGCCACGAGGCAGCCGAGCTGCCATTTTAAAATAGCGATGGAGAGGAGAAGTTTTCCCTCCACCCCCTCCCTAGTGAACAGTGTGATATTTTGGTCGCTTCAGGGCCCGGTGGGAATTTTTGGCCGGAACCCACAATTGGCCCTTGGGTTCTGGCTTTTTTGCCCATCCCACACTGTTGCTGAGGTTTGACATAGGGGTTTTCTTGCTCTTGACTTTGGTCACTTAGGCGGGTAGCACTGGTAAGGTAAATATTTATGACCCATAGGTATCCAGCAGTTTCGCAATTGACTGGCCAACACTTAGACAGGTACAGGTGTAATAACGTTGGCCGGTCAACGACGAACCAGGCAAGGGGTGATGGCAAGAGCTTTTCAGCATGCATCACCCCGTGATTTGACGGATACACGTCAGAGGGTGGGGTCAGTAGATAGTTTATTGACTCCGGTCAACAGTTTGTTTGTGTCAACAAACAAATTGATACAAATGGATACATTGTAGCCAATTGCCATTGGCAATTTTGGGAGGAACCTTACCAGTGTTACTGCGGCCTGCTTGCCTTAAGAATTATAATTGGATGAGTACCAATTGAAAGTTATAATTCGGACTAGGGCATTATTCAATAAAAGTGGCCCAATGCCTTTATCCATATACCGGTGTCTGAGTCTTTCTTTGGGGGGTGCGCCTGCAAGGTCTATTTGAATCAATGGAACTAATGATGTAGTTGACTTACCAAATCCTCAATGACCAAATGGGTCTACTCTCATGTGTCTTACTACATTAAGCAACAGGATTTCAGCCATGAAACTAAAGTCTGCTTTGCATGCCGGAATGGCCTGTAAGAAGAGAAGGCATGGATGTAATATAGTTGTTTTTACAATTTATTATTATTGCTGCCATCCCATTCCTAATCAATTAAGAAAGCTGGAAAACAACACAGACATGGGGTATTAACAGTAAGAAAAAATGAAAATCATCACAATATAGCATAGGGTACATTTTCTCTGTATTAAATTTGATTTATTCAGGCTTGTGCCTGCTTGTCAAATTCAACAGAAACTTTGCTACTAACATACTAAAATATGTATCACATCTTTTCATGACGTGTCTGAAAAACATTATCTGGCTTCTTGTTTATGAATTTAATAAGAATCTGCATTAAGATACTAAAAAAGAAATGAGCAAGTGCTACATGATGAATAGAATCATCAAACAGGAAGACATAAACCAAAAACAAAAAGATCCTTTGTTCACTCCTACAAATCTAAATTGGAGCAGAGTGCCTTTACTCATATACAACAGAGCTTGGGAAAGTTTCTTCAACTCATAGAACTCCCAGATTAGGATATGCAGTGTGGTTTTGGGTGTGTGTGTGGGAAAAGAAAGAGTAATGTTTCTGAACTATATAAGATACAGTACTAAACTCAGTTGGTAGACTGAAATCATAGTCCAAAGCCATATGCCTTGCATTTTTGTATACCTTTGTTTAGGAAAGAAATTACTTATGTTTCACCAGGAAGATGACATCTTCTCCGTCTTTCAAAAATATTGCCATATTACTATGATGTCATCACTGAGCATTCAGCTGCAGTTATTGACTTTTCTAAACCATTTCCTTTGAGGAAAATGCAAGCCTATAAATAATTGCCTATGCCTATGCTTTTACTGTGTTTTAAATAAAAGTGTAGAGTAGTGAAAATGATTAGGTTATCCTTTAAGACAACCAATGCATCCCGTAGCAAAGAGCTCAATGATGATTTTTTAAAAACTGAAACTGAAGTCAGGCAAAATTCTCTATGACCTCGTCTAAAAGGCTGTTATTATGATGAAGGTTTTTGAAGACTATTAGTATCATGTTTACTATTAGTTTACTACTATATTCACGACAATGTTTAAGCATTTCTGTTGTATGAATTTCTTCTTCACTGGTACATAGGTACGTAGGTAGGTAGACAGATAGACAGACAGAAAGATAGATCTCAGTACTTCTGACATTCACCCAAAGTGTATATTTGGCAGATCTATAGATATATAAAACAGAGGTGTTATCTTGTATGTGATGTATACAAAACTGCACTGCTGTACCGACCACACTGAAACTTTGCATACACCTACCTTGAGCATGCAAGAACAAGACTGTGGGGGTCCCAAACAAATTTTTGGGGTGCATGTTCCACAAAATGAGAAAAAGAGCAGAAACTACAACTCCCATGGTGCCTTGGCCAACGGAACGTCAGTACTGCACATGTGTGCCATGGAATCCGGGACCTGGTCACAGTGCAGCCATTAAAAGCAGTGGCATGGGTGTGCGCACACATAGGAGGGGCCTGGTTGCTGAGGGATATGGTGGTGCTGCCACCACCGAACATGGGTCAGAAACATGGGCCTAAACAACCTGGACGACCACCTCTAACACCACCCGTCCCGACCCGGCGCTGGCATGGACAGATGCTGGGGGGAGGCACTCGCAGCAGCAGCATGTGGGGGCCCAGCGACAGATGCCCCCCTGTGTGTGTGCGTGTGTGTGCGTGCATGCGGGTGTGTGCGCGTGTGTGCACATGCATGTGTGCATGTGTGTGAACCCAGGCAAGGTCAGGTAATCAGGTACTCTTTGATAAAATCAAAAGAAACTTCTACACACCAAAATACACTTGAAACTCCTTAATCCACTAGGTTAGAAGTTTACAATTTAGAACTGACTGTTTTCAATATGACTTGTCCTCTAATACTTCATCTGGTATCCATCCTTGACTGTTATGAATAATAGTTTCTCTAGAAATAAATCAAATTTTCCCTCCCCAAATGCTCAAACTGGATGACAAATTAAAATGTTTCAAAAAAGTATCTCTGTCTCAGAATTGCAGATGTCTATGTAAGGTTTTTAAATGGAAGTTCCTGCTTCTGTCTTGTTTTCTTTTTCTCCTCACATCAGCCTTATGTGCAATATAACAAATTTTTATGGTACTTGAGTGACTCTTCAGTAGAAAATATCAACAAAATAATGAATCATTGGTTGCTCATTGCAGGCGCACCCCCCAAAGAAAGATTCAGACACCGGTATATGGATAAAGGCATTGGGTCACGTTTATTGAATAATGCCCTAGTCCGAATTATAACTTTCAATTGGTACTCATCCAATTATAATTCTTAAGGCAAGCAGCCCGCAGTAACACTGGTAAGGTTCCTCCCAAAATTGCCAATGGCAATTGGCTACAATGTATCCATTTGTATCAATTTGTTTGTTGACACAAACAAATTGTTGATCGTAGTCAATAAACTATCTACTGACCCCACCCTCTGACGTGTATCCGTCAAATCACGGGGTGATGCATGCTGAAAAGCTCCTGCCATCACCCCTTGCCTGGTTCGTCGTTGACCAGTCAACGTTATTACACCTGTACCTGTCTAAATGTTGGCCAGTCAATTGCGAACCTGCCGGATACCTATGGGTCATAAATCTTTACCTTACCAGTGCTACCCGCCACACGGGGAGGCTTCAATGAAGACCAACTCACTGATAGTACCAACTCACTGATGCGGAGCGCTCCAAAGAAGGCCACCGTGGTAGCCGCATGAAAAAGAGCTGCCTCATACCTGTCAAAACATAGGTTATGCCAGCCTCGTGCAAGGTGGGTAAGCACCCCTGGGGAAATTGTGTGACGAGTGTCCGGGCGGCGGCCACGTTCCCGTGTCCACCCCTCCAAAACATGCCGTATGCGGAAATCGTTCATGCTGTCAGCAAAACCCCTCACCTTGGCAACAAATGCCAGTGCTGACAGCCTGGATGCTATAGTGCGGGGAGCAAGGCCCTGACTGTGTAAATAAACCATGAATTGTAAAACTTGTTCCACTGGAATGGGCCACACCTCGGGCAACTGAAGTTGCACACATTTTTTTTTAAAATTGAATGAAAGCATGATGATATGCCTTACGCGTGCGGGGCGCCAAGGACATGCTGATCGTCCGGTTCACCTCTCCTTGCCAAATGTCCAAATCTCGGCTGGGAGTGGCGAGGGGAATTCCTCTGCGTCCGGAGCCAAGGCGCGGAACCGGGGGATCTGCAGGCAGGATAAAGCATCGGCAATGTCATTATTAATGTCTGGTACATGTCTGGCCCTAAAAAGCACATTGAGGCGTAGGCTACGTAACACGAATTGGCGAACCAAAGCCATCACCCTGGGTGATTTGGACGTCTGAGAATTGACAATGTGCACTACCGCAGCATTGTCACACCAAAAGTGAACAACAGAGTCGGCACACTCTTCGCCCCATAGCATCAAAGCTCCCAGGATTGGAAAAAACTCAAGGAATGTAAGATCGCGGAGGCGATCCGTGCCCCGCCATGCTGGAGGCCATTGGCCATAAGCCCACCTCCCCTGGAAGTAAATCCCATATCCCAGGGAGCAGAAGGCATCCGACTGTACTTGAAACCTAGGAGAAACTAAAAGGTCGGATCTCCAAAAGGAGACCCCGTTGAAGTCCCGCAGGAATGTGAGCCAAACCAAAAAGTCAGCCCGCATGTCCCTGGTCAGTCGGACCCTATGATGGCGCCTTGACAGGCCAGACATGGCATCACATAGGCGCTGAGCAAATGCCCTGCCAGGCGTAACCACCCTGCAGGAAAAGTTAAGATGGCCATGTAGAACCTGAAGCTCACGAAGTGACACTTTACGTTTGGCCAGCAAGGCCAAAACCATCGCGGAGATCCGGGTGACCTTATCTATGGGTAACCGGGATGCCTGTGCGACCGTGTCAATTTCAATACCCAGAAATGTGAGGGTAGTGGATGGGCCCTCGGTCTTTTCGGGCGCTAAAGGGACATCCAGTTCCTGCATTAGCGTCTGAAATGTGGTGAGGAGGAAATGTGGTGAGGAGGAAATGTGGTGTCCAAGCCCCGTTCACCCCCGAACAAAAAGTCATCGAGGTAATGGGCTACAGACCGAGACCCGGACCTGCGAACAAAGGCCCACTGAAGGAAAGTGCTAAAACGTTCAAATGCTGAACAGGATATAGAGCAGCCAAAAGGGATGCCCTTATCTACATAAAACTTCCCTTGGAATCTAAAACCCAATAGCTCAAAGTCCTCTGGGTGCACTGGCAACAATTGGAATGCCGATTTAATGTCGCATTTTGCCAAGAGGGCACCCGGACCACAAGAGCGCACCATTCGCAGGGCTTGGTCAAAGGACGTATACCTGACCGAACAAAGGTCATCAGGGATAGCATCATTGACAGAATAACCTGCCGGGTACAATAAGTGGTGGATTAAACGAAATTCCCCCGGGGCCTTTTTGGGTACCAACCCCAGAGGGGAGACCTTCAGGTTGGGAAAGGGTGGCACAGAAAAGGGGCCTGCCACCCTCTTGGCCTCAACCTCCTTAGCAATACTCAGGGCAGCCACCTCTTCTCTACCCTTCAGGGCCAGTAAATTGGGTGCATCTTGGGGTCCCCGCACTCCTTTGAATGGGATTCGGAAACCCCACTGAAAACCCTCGAGGAGGTACCTCGCGTCCTCTCTCCTTGGATAAGTTGAGAGCCATCGCTCCAACATATACACATTAACTGGGGAGGGGGCCTTTTGTCTGGCTAGCTCCATCAGCAGAAGCTCTGCCAGCTCCCTGTCCACCTCTACCTCTGCCCCGTGACCCACCGGCCCGCGGACATGCTGCGGCGGCGTGGGGGCCAGCGCAAGAGGGACACTCATGTTTGTATCGGCACTGCAGCTTATTGCACACACCGTTAGCCGAGATGCTCCAACACAGCAAGCGGGCTGGAACCCCCTGCCCCGCCGGCTGGTGGGAAGCTTGCGTTGGAGCAGCTCACTGAACGGCATGGCCACAATGGTACCTATCCCCAGGCGCCGGATGCGTGGGGGTCATGTACAATAGCCACAATTTCTGACAGGGCTCATCCCATCTCATCTCCGGGTGCAAGGGCACCCTCATTCTAAATTCCTCATCGTAAGCCAACCACAATGGGCCAGGAAAATCCACCATTGCCCTGTAAATATTGTCCAAATATTGGACCATAGGAATGGCCAGGTCAGGCCGGGCCCTGAGGTACACCGCCATATAAATGAGATATGCGGGCAACCAGTTGGCCGAGGTGCGTGGTGGCTTACGACGGCGGGACAGCTCTTTGTCTCTGTCATCCTGTCCCTCTCTCTCCTCCTTAGTGGGCTCACAGTTCAATAGGGAGAATATATCCACATACTCCCCCCGCCAAATATTTTCCCTCGTGACCTGGGACAAATGATCACCAAGGGGCATCGAATAACCAGCCGTCGGCAAGGCCGTCACCGGCACATTAGGTACCTGGGGCATACGCAGCGGAACCTGGACAGTCCCTGCGATGCCCAGCACTGCCCAGGGGGCGGAAACCCCCACCCCCAATGCTGTACCGGTATGGAACCAAGGGGCACTGGGATAGGCTGGCAACTGATGCCCACTCGCCTCGACTTGACGAGGCCATGGCCACTGAACCCCACCATGGGAAGTGGACTGTGATGTGGGTGCATTAACTTGAACCTGATACTCACTAGGTGCACCCCCGTGAGCTGCCCCCACTGGGGGTTCCGGCCCACGGCGGGCGTCGGAGCTCGCGACCGGAATCAAGCTCTGGGGAGACACCTGACCACTCTCCTGCTGTAGCTCTGGACGAACAGGGAGCTGCGAGACACCGGCAGGCGCAGGCCGGAGCGTCTCAAGCAGCTCAACCCGGCTGGCCACTTGTTGCAGTGTGGCGGCCGTCGAGGTAGCCGGTGAACCCGAAGGGCCCCCAGCAGAGAGTGAAGGGCCACCCGACATGGGGTTGTGTGCAATCCCTAAGGATGCCTCAAGCACAGCTAAACGCGTTAGCAATGCATCAACTGCTACAGATCCCCCAGTATAAAGTGGGCCGGGTGGGCCGGACGGCCCACCAGGCAGTTGACCAGGAACCCCAAAATGAGAGCCTGTGCCCGAATAGGGCCATGCCCAAAACTCCGGCCCATGAGGGGCCGGAGGGGAAACGTGCTGTACACCAGCACCGCCCCCTCCCCCGCTGACTGGACCCATGGCCGGCAACTGCGGGCCGAGGGCCGAAGCCCCGGAAGGGCCTGTTGAAGGCTGGCCAGCCGAGGGCCAAGCAGCCTGCATCGCCCCACCGGTATCGGTGGAGGTAGTGCCCTGCCGCGTGGGCGCAGCCCTGGTCCTCCGACCTGAGGGCTGCCCCCGCCTTGCGCAGGGCCAGGAAAAGTCCTCCCCATTGGCCGCGGTTTCGTCGCCGGGGCCTTCCGTTTGGGAGGCATATCGGTAGCAATAGCAGGATCCCTCTCCAGGGATCAACCAATGCCAAAAAACACAGAGCAAGCAAGTCGAAGGCTCTGTGCAACGCCTTCCTTCCCAGCCGGGAAAGCCAAGGGATAAAGAGCCGAAGAATTGAAGGAACAGCAAAGGAGAAAACTTCTCATCTCCGTCGCTATTTTAAAATGGCAGCTCAGCTGCCTCGTGGCCACCCCTTTTATAGAGGGGTGGCCACGCCCCCTAACTCACCCGGGTGGGGGTGGGGGCCCGCAAAGAGCGCGGCGGCCATTTTGGCGCCGCGCTTTCATTCTGATTATACATCTTTGTGCTATAGATCTGAGGGCACAGCTGGCACCTAGAGAGAAATCAAAGCTTACTTTACATAAAAAAGGAGAGCTTGATCAATGCATTTGCTTTTGTGCCCTTTGATAGAAAGCAAAACATTTTAAAAATCCAGTCAAATAAAACAGTTGCCTTCAATAATAAGAAAAACAACATTGTATTTTAAAATAATCTATGTTTCTACATCCATGTGGTTATTTATTCATGGAAATACATATTTCAGAAAGAAAAAGAATACTGATCAAAATCACCTAATTTAATTCATAGGTTATTAGTGGTGACTTGCCATTAAATTATTAAAATGACACTTACCTGTTCATTTTCCACTTCACCCCATTATTCACTTTAATCCAGTTCATATAGAGCTATAATCTTCATTTTGGCCTTTGGATTTCTTTATTTTATTTAAATTGTGAAATATCTTATTGTGTTTATCATGAAACAAAGTTGAGGTGTTAACCCTATCCTAAACAACAGAGAAACTGCAACTAGCTATTATCATGGATACTTGACACACAAAGATATGTGCATCTCAAACACAATAAGCTTTCACACAACTGGCAATTAGCAGTGATCATAGCATAGCCACATTTATACCTCATCCCACCTTGCTTTCCTTTTCGATATTCCACTTGATGCAGTTTTTATGTCTCCCTTCTTCTGGCCCTTTCACCCAAACAGACACTTGATGGTAAAGCCTCTGGACTGCTAGATATTCTCTGCTCCATTGACTCTATAAATTCCTGTGGCAGTCTTAGTTTGTGCCTTAGGAGAAATTGGGGTCAAAATTAATCATGCTAGTGTCATTAGAGGAGGGCAAGTTGTCATTTGGACTAGATAACCAGTGTGGTTTGCAGAAAACCTTGTGATTATAGGATTTCCCTCCAGGTCCCATGTCTCCTCTTCAAATTGAGTTTTCTTCAGATCTTAGACTGAGCCACAACACCTTAAAGAACTTGCAAAAGTATGTTTTTATATACATTATTTCTGTCTGTCCTTCACCTGGGGCTGGTTCCAGAAGTTCCATTAATATCTCTCCAGATGCGCTGCCT
Organism: Bradypodion pumilum; assembly: GCA_035047305.1. Taxonomy (NCBI): domain Eukaryota; kingdom Metazoa; phylum Chordata; class Lepidosauria; order Squamata; family Chamaeleonidae; genus Bradypodion; species Bradypodion pumilum. The sequence continues at coordinate 208,862,230 of JAWDJD010000004.1, read as the reverse complement.
GAAGTGAGTACTGCACATTGTTTCACAATAAAGTTAATCTTACAATCATCAAATCACTTCTTAGAATAATAGAGCAACCATTATTTTTCACACTAAGGAATACAAAATGTAAAAAAGTTGTTTTCACCAGTGATGCACTGTGGAAAATTTTACTACCCACTCGGTGGGCGTGGTTATCTGTGGCATGGCTATCTGTGGGCATGGCCTCAAACCCCCCTACTCCCCCAAGAAAAAGAAAGAAGGAAGGAAACCTACCTTGTTCTCTTTCTTCGCTCGTGGAGATGAGGAGGAGGAGGACAGAGGTGTCCCAGAGCAGCGGTGCTGCTGGGAGGTGAGTGGGGCTTCTTGGTGGGCTGGCGCTGGCTGGGCTCCCCTTCCCAGTGCTGCCAAAAATGCATTCTTGCTGGCAGTACTGCTGGGAGGTGAGTGGAGCTGCTTGGCGGTCTGGCACCAGCTGGCCTCCCCTTCCTAGCACTGCCAGAAATGCATCCCATTTTTCTCGCCCAGGGCCAAAGGTGAAAGGGTAGTATGGAGATGAAAGTGCGCCTTCGGCCCTGGGCGAGACAAATAGGGCGCATTTCCAGTGGCACTGGGAGGGGGAGGCTGAGAAGTGGGCATGGCCGGACAAGTGGGAGTGGCCTGGAATTTTTGCTACCGGTTTGGTAGAACCGGCCAGAACCGGCCACAGTACCACATTGGTTTTTACACACTGTTGAGAATGCTTGAACCATGCTGTTTCATTCAAACCTAGTCTTTGTGGAGCTTCACTTATTTTAAATTTAATATACATGTTACAAAAATTCCACAAGAAAAAAATGCAGTATTTGCAAATACTTCAAATACATTCAGTATCTAAAATTGCAATTAAAACATGGAAACCAAAATATCACATTTGATAGTAGTTTGCATTTTGGATATAAAATTAGAACTGAAATTTAAAATTCAGGGATTGGAATAACTTTTTTGTCATGTATATGTATGAAATATGAAACTTTGATGGCTATGAGTTCTTGATATCTTTCTTAGACCCTTAAAAATATCAAACAATCAGCATACTTTCGTGAATAAAAATTAACTTCCTCAGGCTTAAGCACCAGCATTCAATGGATAATGCAGAAAAAGTTGAAAGAATCTCCAAAAATTGGGGACTCTTTACAAAAAAATGCACTATCCATGTGTGAAGAAGTGGGGTTTTACTCAAGAAAGTTTGTTGATTGTGTGTCTTTAAAGGTCACATGGCCATTTTCTATTTTGTGGGCTATGAACCTCTCAAGAACTTTATTCCATACAAGAGACCTACAGTGCAGTCATGTGAGCCTGTTCAGAAATAAGTCCCACTGACTTCAGGGGTATTGATGTATTGTCACATACCTACCATTCCCTGATTAGTTTCAAATACTGCTGAGTACTGTTGTATGCAAACTGTTAAATATCTAATCTCACATAGGTGTTTATAGAAGTGGTGACAAGTTGTTCACTGTGCAAATATTCACTGAGTATTCTGGAGAATACTTACCACAAACATTTACCGAGAAGACTTTCCAAGACAAATTTGGTACAAAAAAATTCTATCTTTAGTAGATGAAGGAAGAGGTTTTGGAGATCTCCACAGGAAATGCATTACTGGAAGAAGCTGAATTATGCTTTGCCAGAAGGGCTTGCATTCAACGTTACACAAACAGAAGTAGTACCAGAAATAGCTTTATACTACTACTGCAACCTACTAATAGCACACTCTGCGCAGTTACTGCAACCAACACCAAGTCTATGAACATTATCATGAGTTTTGCAACAGCTTTCAAAACAATTAGTGAAAGATCTCGCAGCAGCTTGTGGAATGGATTTGGGAAAAAATTTGTGCTGTAAGACCTATGCAGAGCTTCAAATTTACTAGAATTCATTTGCAACCCAGTTTCTTTGCCATGAGCATTTGCTTCTCTTCACAGCTTCTACTGCATCATCCTGTGAGTTAGCAATAACATCTGCAAAGTGATTGGTTTTATCACATGCCTTCCCAGCAGCCCCACTAATTTTGAGACACCCTCCTCCCCAATTCTTTCTCCCAGCATTTCAAATCAATCAGAACAGATAGCAGATAGAGGAGGCAGGCTTTCTTGCCCTTTTGCTGAGGCCATGTTCCTTGAACTCTCATGAAGTAATTTTGATAAAACATTCTTAAGAGTTGATAAGGGGAGTCTTATTCGGCTGAATAAATGCTCACCCACATTTATTCTGCTGAAAACCTCACTAGAAAGTCCTATTCGAGGCAACTGCAGGCTTTTGGTAATTTTCACAAATATTCAAAAGCCATTTGATGTTATGTTAGATACCTATATGACATAAATCCAAGACTGTCAATTTTTATGTAATATTGTCCAGTAATATTATTTTTTAAAAATTGTATTCTCACAAGTGCTTAAATGTTCTTTTATCTAACACGCAAGCTCATTATAGCGGATTTCCACTTGCATATAGCTCAAAATAGCAACCCATTAAGCTTTCTTTGCAGCCCCAAATATGGCCCCTATCCATATTATGCCTCATGGGTACAGTTTTCTAATTACTTTTTTTCTGTTAGAGATTAGCTAAAAGCCTTGAACTTTTGTTGCTGGATTCATACGTGTTATCTATAAAATGCAGAGTTAGTTATCTCTCTGATTTCTTAAGCTTCTAATTGGACCACTGCATGGCATTGGTCCAGGGTACATAAGAGACCGCATCTCCCCAAAGTACTCAGCCCACCCCACAAGGGCAGACAGGAGGGGCTCAATGGTGGTTCCATCTGCAAAAGAGGCTCATCTGACTGGGATCAGGAGGAGAGCCTTCTCCGTGTCTGCCCCAGTCCTGTGGAACCTTCTGCCACCAGATCTCTGACTCCAGCCAGACCTCCTATCCTTCAGGAAAAAGTTGAAGACCTGGCTATGCCAGCGGAGTTGGAGTGTGCTTGACTCAACTGCACAAGCCGCTGGCTCATTTAAATCTGTCTGAGGGACTCTGTTTTTTGCTCTGTGTTCTCTCTTCTATTATTTTATTATGGGTTGAGGGTGGGTGAGGGTAGTTTTTAATGTTTATCCAATTAGGTTTTAGTGTTTTAATTCTAGTTCTTAATGGGGGGGGTTACTGATTGTTTTTTATCTAATGCCGTTTTAATTTGTTGTTGTATTATTGTAGTTCTTGTCCGCTGTTTTTATTGTATGCTGTTCACCGCCCTGAGAGGTGTCCCCCATCAGAAGGGCAGGATATAAATCCATAAATAAATAAATACAAATAATTCCACCCTTTATTAATGTTTTATTATGCTGAGTAATGCTCCTTTTCTTAGTTTTGAGCAAATTGCAAAAACAATCTGTTGTGCAGTGAACTAAGTTGTCTTCCATCCAAACCAAGACGGAGATGCTAGATTTGACATTCCTCAGTAGCCTTCTCCCTCCTCCCTGAGATATTTTCTTTTTAAAACATCCTTCTAAAACAGGGGTGGCCAAACTTTTTACACAGTGGGCCTGACCATGCGCCTTGGACAGCTGAGCGGGCCAGACGATGCCCCTGAAAGCAGAAGCAGGTACATTTACGGCTCTTGTAAATGTGCCCACTTCTGCGTTTATGATAGCTGTGAGCGTGTTTACGCATGCGCAGGTGTGTTTTATGCCTGACATAAATGCATCCGCTTCCACTTCTGGGTGCAGCAGACATAGTGGCAGCCCACATGAGATGGTGTCATGGGCCATAGATTCGGAACCCCTGTTCTATTCTCGAAGTTCCGTCTGTCTGTGGCCCGGCTGGCATGGCTGTGACCTTCATCGCTAGCCTACACCCGCCTCCGCCACTCCTCAGACCTCACAGGCAACAAAAGAATGGTAAAATCCAAACTCTTTTTTATCGTCTTTCCTTTCACAGATTTCTCAGTTCAAAGATTTCTCATTAATAGTTAAATCTCATTCAAAGCCACATTGAAGAGTGCAACAGTCCCAAAAAGTGTGTTAATACTTCGCCATCTTGGCCATGCCCCCCCATAACCCCTGTTCTAGAAGAAGAAAGCAACTTGAGATCTTTTCCCCCCAAATATTCTCCTTCATTTTTTTCTTGGTGCCCCAGGTACTTACAGGCTTTGGAATGATATTAAGTTCAGGCCACTGTGCAGGATGCCAAATAGTGGCTAGACTCCCTACACTGAGGCAACAAAGCAAGCCAAAATCAAATTAAACCAAAAAGCTTCTAAAAAGAACCTGTGATGTTACAAGGGCTCAGTCTCACCCATGATAAAGCTTCAGAGTAATTACTATCCCTGAAAAGAAATGGTGCAATAGTTTCCCAATTTCTATTAGCACAAATTGAACAGAAATTTTTGAGAGGCATTTTGGTGGCCAGCTCAGCTTATTTCATTCATGGCAGTAGTCTACACAACTACCACTTGCAGTTAAAATACAAGTTAAATTGTAAACAGCCCTCTATCTATGAGCTCATGAAAATAAAACCCCAAGAGCAATTGTTTCTGTGCATGACTTTAACTCAAAAGCTGCATGAAGCACACTTTCCATACAAATCTGTGCAAAATGTTTAATTACTTGTTTTCATAATTAGCTCCTAATTAAAAGTGAACAAATGCTTCTCTAGTAAAGACTTCCACATTTTATACTCCCCATCATTTAGAAGTTTGGTATTATACAGTAACTTAGCTTGCCCTAATAAAACGATTAGGCTTTGCAATCTTTGAGAACTGTCAAGTCACCCAATGCAAAATTTTAGAGCATCTATAGCAAATTATCCCAATTAAAACTAATAGAGGCCAATTAGTCTTCCAGCTGACGAAATAGTAATCAATGTTACTTTATTAAACACCGTTGAAGTTTCTAATGACACTGTTTCTTCTGAACAACAGGAAGCAAGAGAAACATTGGTTTATGAAAACAACCCCTAGTAAATTATTAGAGAATCACTCAGAAGAGGTGATTATTACTGTTAAATTTTCATCACTTTTCCACGCAATTGGAAGGTCAGGAACAGCACTACAGTTTTTAGTTCCCTTTAGACAAGAACATGCTAGCGGCTTATGGCATCATTAGTCTATTTAGAGATATTCAAGCAGAACCTCTTGTTAAGCAAGCACAATTTGAAAACCAGGCATCGTGATCATTAAGCCTGCAAGTGGTTTCAAAGAGAACCACTGTATCCAGAGAAGCTTCATTTCTTTAATTTTAATAATTGATATTGCTTATTTAGAATTGTATACATTTCAAAACAGCTCAGAAGCTGGAAAGAATAAAAGTGAAGCAACAATGAAAACAGGCTGTATGAAACAGAACACATTAGCATGACAATCCAAAATGCCAGCATAAAATATTAAAGACTAATTGAAAAAAAAACATTATGTAGTGGAAGGAGGCTTAAGAGACCTCATCAAGGAAGCAGTTCCACAATTATGATGCCAAGGGGTGCAGATTTCTGCTTGCACCATCTTCAGGTGCAGATGAAGAATCATTGTTTCTCTCAGCTACCAGGATCAGAAGAAATATGTCCATGTGTGTTTTTTTATTATTGAGTGGAGAGAATTATGCACAAAATAGAGAACTGAAATCCCTTTTTTCACTCTTGGGATGTTTCAGCCAGGGGTCAGATTGTCTTTTGAGGTTTTCCAGAGAGTCAAGACAATCAAAATCAAAGAAAGCAAGGAATTTGGCATCCCTAGTGCAAGCTATAAAAAACATTTTCTTTCCTGGATATTTGTAAGTAAATGCTAAATATAGTAAGAGGCAATTCTAGGTATTTCTCAAGATAACAGTTCTGAGAACTTCATTCTGAAGATGTTGATAGTGAATACCAAAAATTGATGTTGAACTTCAAAATAAATTGGTAACTAATGTAACTGACATCCATTTGGTGTACTTCAGCTTTCTTTAACTGAGAATGATCTGGGTACTACTCTCAGCAGACCATGTCAGTATAGCCATTGTTCAGGGAAGGCAGAAGTCCAAAATATCTGGAGGATACCAGATTGGTGAAGGTTGGTGCAATATGCATGAGCCATCATGCTAATACCATCATTCCAATACCTTCCTTTTGAACCAACATCTGTTGTTCTTCATTGGTCAAATAGTAGACTGAGAACATGTCATTACTACATTAGTCTGGCATTTCCATTATTTTTTCAGTAAATTCAAATATAGATGAAAACATAATGCACAGCTGAAGTGTGCATTATTTTAAAACACCCACCAGGGGTCATTTATTTTGCATAAATTCTCCAACAGTTCTTAGCCAGCTTTGGTAACTACTTTTCTTGACTTTGCCAAGACATGAAGTGATATGCAGCTTTATTTGAAGAATGAGAGAGCTGAAACCTGTTCAAAAACTTTCTTAAAGTTCTTTGCTACAGCAATTTGAGAACTGTGTTTAGTAATCTGCTAAATTAAAATTATGTAGCCTTTCTGTGTATAAAGATGTCTGTGCTCCCCTCCCCCTTGGTGGACTTTTAGTATCATTAGAGATACTAATTAGAGAGCTGGACAATTAGGAAAGCTGAACGCAGAAGAATAGATGCCTTTGAAATGTGGTGTTGGAGGAGAGTTTTGAGGGTACCCTGGACAGCGAGGAGAACAAATAGGTCAATCTTAGAAGAAATCAACACTGACTGCTCATTGGAAGGTCAAATAGTAAAGATGAGGCTAAAGTACTTTGGGCATCAAATGAGAAGGGAGGATTCACTTGAGAAGGCCATGATGTTGGGAAAGGTGGAGGGCAAAAGAAGAAGGGGAAGGCCAAGGATGAGATGGATAGATGGTATTGTAGACACAATGGGCACAGAACTGGGAGGACTGAGGGGGATGGTGGAGGACAGAGGCGCCTGGAGAACGATGGTCCATAGGGTCGCAAAGGGTCGGAATCGACTGTGCGACTGAACAACAACAAGCACTGTCCAAATGTTTACCTGAATTAAAAAGGCTATGCCATAAGCATTTTTCTTGTATAACAAATAATATTAAACTAATTGGGATTGCCATTGGTGATTTATTATTAATAGATAAAAGAGCAGTTCTTATAACTATTAAATAGAGACCTTTCAATCTGGAACACCAAGAATTTAGGCCTGCTCAACTTTTTGTGTTTTTCCCAGTTATGGGCATTGAATCTTGTTTGGTTAAAATGGAACATTATTTTTATGACCTAACAATTCCAACTCACAGAAGAGCTTTCTTTCTGGCCAGAGTAAACTCCATTCCCTCAGAGTTGCTTTTTGGGAGGTACAAACATACCCCTAAACATGAAAGGTTTTACTCTTGTGGAACGCTTGATTCAATCCAACACATTATATCTGATTGTCACTTACATGTATATAAGTCTTCACCAATAATTTCTTTTAATCCTTTTAAGAGATAAATTCCAAACAAAGGCTGTGCCCTTTTACCAGTACTTATTAAATGATTCTCTGCCCAAAATTTCATAAATGGTTACCCAATTCCTAGACAAAGTACTTAATAGATATGGCAACTCTATTTCCTAACATTCTGTTGTGTAAAATAGGGTCATCTCTGGTTGGAATGGTTGAGTACTTTGCTGTACCCACACCCCAATAACGACGCGGACACATAATTTATGGATGAAAAATCGGGCCACTTCTATTGATAATCAAATAGGCCTACCTTAACAATGGTTAAGGCTCAAATGGGCCAAAATAGCACTGGCAAGGGGCAAATTAAAATTATAACTAAAACACTAACTAAAAGCACCTGTTGCAGCCGCAACTGGGTGTAAGCTTCCGTCAACAACATGCTTCCTCATCAGCATGTCGTTGACCCCTTTCAGCTGTAACTTATCCCCAGCAAGTTTACTGGCCATACAAATTTGGTTAACCTTGTTCTCCCTATGGCCAGCCAATTGCCTTGCCTTATTAATTACTAATGCAGTTGCCCCTTACCAGTGCTATCCGCCACACAGGGAGGAGTAAGCGACTCCCGCCCCACCACCAAACAACACACAACCACACCCAGGGCGGAGTAAGCGACTCAACGCCCTAACCAAAAACAGCTAATGGCCACACTCCGGGGCGGAGTAAGCGAGTCAACACCCCGGCCCGACCACACATGCGGTCAACAGGCCCATTTGCAGTGCTGCCAGGAAGAGATCAAGGCCTTGGCTTGACAGGTGCACCCCGTCACTCCTGTATAGGCGCTCATCCTGCCTGCATATCAGGGGGTGGGGAACCATGGATCCCATCACATGCGCATAAAGGAAGTGTGCCACAGCCCGGTTCACCAACCTACGGGCTCGGTCCACAGCAGAGGCATTCACCCCACCCCTATAGGAAATCCGCGGGACCATTTGGGACCACATAATACAGACACCCGGCCAAGACTGAGCCAGCAATGCCAAGTCCCTGCGAATGTCGCAAATCAGGCAGAGACAAGGTACGTGAGCCAAATTGTTGCCGCCCAGGTGTAAAACCAGGACCTCTGGGGGGCATTGACCCTTCATAGACCTGACTAGTGGCAACAGATGACTCCAACGCATTCCCCTGTAGCCAAACCAACAGAGCGAGGCAATGGCACCGACACCGAGGTGAGGACCCCACGAGGTGGAAGCTGCGTGACGGGCGGCCCAGTACACATAACTGTGCCCGATGATCCAAACCCTCATCAGTGCACGGAGACGCTCGATGCCTGAAACAAAAGAAAAGAAAAAGGGGGAACGAGCGAGGATCTACTGCTGGAGAGGGCGCACATAAACCTTAAAATGATCCAAACCCCAGTGCCCCAAGGAGCGGATGTCAGCCGCTGGGTAACCCTGTACTGCAGCAGTAGAAGCCGCCCCGATGCGAAAGGAGTGGGTCCCAAAGCGTACACCAGCCAGCCCCAACCTGGCTAGTGCCCAGCCTGTGACCTTCCAAAACTGGAACCTGGTGAGCGGGGAACCATTGGAGTGTCGGAATAGGGGACCCTGGGCCGGGCCGTGAATGGCCAAAAAGGCGGTAAGCACAGCCACTGGGCAAATAGCCAAAACCCCACACCGGAGCAGAGTAACCACGCTGTCCCTACCCACCTGGTCAGTCTTAGAGAAGAGAATAGTGACGTGAACCCTGTCGGCGCCAACCCTAACATCATCCAACTCAAGTGCTTTATGACAAGAATTCCCCGCTGACCCCATCACCAGCTCGCTGACCCGGAGGGCCGCGAAAATGGCAAGCGTGGTAGCAGAGTGGAAAAGGAGCACTTGGTAAGGATCCCTGCAAACCTGGTGCCAAACCTCCAACATCTGCCGGAATATCGAAGGAGAAATGGGTCTGCGTGTATCCTGGAGAGGGCCATGTTCCCGCGCCCAACCCTCGAGCACCCTACTCACTCTACAAACAGTCGTAGTATCGGGGAAGCCATTGACCTTCACATGAAAAGCCAAGGCGGACAGGCAGCCGGCAATCGTCCAGGGAGCCGAACCCCGACCATGCAAAACCACCATAAATTGGAGTAAGTGGTCAACAGGAGCAGGCCAATCCATACGGAGGCCAGCCGGTCGGCGGAACTCTTCAAATCCAAGGAGGGCACGCGCATAGGCCCTGTGGGTGCCAGGAGCTAAAGAAAGTCCTATGGCACGGTTCACCTCTATGCGCCAAAACTCCACATCACTGCAGGGAGCAGTACAGGCATCTCGTCGGCCTCCAGTGCCAGCGCCCGGAAGCGGTCGATCTGTAATCGAGACAAAGCATCAGCAATATCATTATTGATACCCGGGATGTGTCTGGCTCGAAACAAAATATTGCGGCGAAGAGTGCACAAAACAAAATGGCGCACCATGCCCATAACCCTAGGGGACCGGGAAGTCTGTGCGTTGACAATATGGACCACAGCGGCATTGTCGCACCAAAAATGCACAACTGAGTTGGACCATGCCTCACCCCAGAGGAGAAAGGCACCTAAAATGGGGAAAATTTGAGAAAAGTGAGGTCCCGAAGCACGCCGGTATCATGCCACGACTCCGGCCATTTGCCATATGCCCTGTGGCCATTGAAGTACATCCCATAGCCAAAGGCCCCGGATGCAACCGACTGCATCTGGAACGCGGTTGTCACCGCGCGCTCGTCATGCCAAAAAGAGGTCCCATTAAAGTAGGAAAGAAACCCCAACCAGACCCTGAGATCATCCTTGATGCCCTTGGTCAGGCAGACACGATGGTGCTTCCTGGTTAACCCCGCCATGGCATCACACAGGCGCCTGGTAAAGGCCCTGCCAGGAGCCACCACCCTGCAAGCAAAATTAAGGTAACCATGGAGCACCTGCAGTTCCCTGAGGGACGCCTTACACTGGGCCAATAGGGACAGAATGGTGCCCGAAATCCGGGTTATTTTATCAGGAGGCAACCTGGAGGTCTGCGCCACGGTACCAAAGTGGTGGCCGGGCCCCCGGTCTTCTCATGAGCCAAAGGTACACCCAATTCAGCCATAAGAACCTGGAAAGTGGAAAGGAGGCATACACATTCGTTGGAGCCTGCTGGGGCACCAAAAATCATCCAGGGTAAGTTGAGAGCCACCGCTCCAACATAGCTACGTTAACCGGGGAGGGGGCCTTTTGAGTGACAAGCTCCATCAGCGGCAGATCTGCCCGCTCCTTGTCCACCTCTACCTCTGCCCCGTGACCCACTGGCTCGCGGACACGCAGCCGCGGCGTGGGGGCCAGTGCAAGAGGGACACTCATGTTTGTATCGGCACTGTTTTCTATTGCATACACCATTGGCCAAGAAACTCCAACACAGCAAGCGGGCTGGAACCCCCTGCCCCACCAGCTGGTGGGGAACCTGAGTTGGAGTAGCTCGCTGGACCGCATGGCCACAATGGTACCTCTCCCCAGGCGCCGGACGCGTGGGGATCATGTATAAAAGCCACCATTCTGACATGGCTCATCCCACCTCATCTCCGGGTGTAAGGGCACTCTCATTCTAAATTCCTCATCGTAAGCCAACCACGATGGGCCAGGAAAATCCACCATTGCCCTGTAAATATTGTCCAAATATTGGACCATGGGAATGGCCAGGTCAGGCCGAGCCCTAAGGTACACCGCCATATAAATGAGATATGCGAGTAACCAGTTGGCCCAGGTGCGTGGTGGCTTGCGATGGTGAGACAGCTCTTTGTCCTTCTCATCCTGCCCCTCTTTTTCCTCCTTGGTGGGTTCCTGGTTCAATAGGGAGAAAATATCGACATACTCCCCCCGCCAAATCTTTTCCCTTGTGGCCTGGGCCAAATGATCCCCGAGGGGCAAGGAATACCCGGCCGTCGGCAATGCCGACACCGGCACAGTATTAACACAGGGTATCAGGAGAGGAGCCTGGACCATCCCTGCGACACCCGGTGTAGCCCCGGGGGCGGACACCCCCCTGCCCAATGTTATGCCAGTATGGGACCAAGCTGCACCCGGGTAAGCTGGGAACTGATGCCCACCCGCCCCGACATTACGAGGCCATGGCCACTGAAACTCATCCCCAGAAGCGGAGTGTGATGTGGGGACATTAGCTTGAACCTGATACTCACTGGGTGCACCCCCGTGAGCCGCCCCCACTGGGGGTTCCGGCCCACGGCAGGCATCGGAGCTCGCGACCGCAATCGAGCTCTGAGGACACATCCGACCACTACCTGTCTGCAGTTCATGATGTACGGGGAGCTGCGAGACCGCGGCGGGCACGGGCCTGCGCACCTTGAGCAACTCAACCCGACTGGCCGCCTGCTGCAAAGTGGCGGCTGCCGTGGTAGCAGGCAGGCAAAAGGGGGCCCCAGATGGCAGTGAAGCCCCCCCAATGGGGTTATTGGTGACCCCTAGGGATGCCTCTAGCGCAGCTACGCGTGCCAGTAATGCATCCACTGTCGCAGATCCCCCTGCATAAAGGGGGCCAGGCGGGCCGGACGGCCCACTGGGCAATGGTCCAGGTCCCCCGACTTGAGAGCCAGGTCCCGAATAGGGCCATGCCCAAAACTCCGGCCCATGAGGGGCCGGGGGTAAGCCCTGCTGAGCAACCGCACCAGGCCCTCCCCCGTGCTCAAGGCCCATGGCCAGCAATTGCGGGCCGGGGGCCAAAGCCCCTGTAGGGCCAGTCTGAGGCTGGAGAGCCACAGGCCATGGCCTAAGCTGCCCCATCCCACTGGTCCCGGTGGGAGCATCCGATAAGGGGTCCTGTTGCGGGGGCGCAGTCGCGGTCCTCCGACCCGACTGCTTTCTCCCTTTCGGGCGAGCCTGAGTCGCCATAGCCTTCTTCTTGGGAGGCATAATGAAAGCACGATCCCTTTCCAGGGATCAGCACGAGATGGCTGAAAAGCCGAAGATTGAAAAGCAAAAGACCCGCTAAGGCTCTATAGCCAACTGCGGCTCTCGGAGAAAAGAAGAGCAACGGAGAAAACCTCTCCTCTCCGTCGCTTTTCCAAAATGGCAGCTCGGCTGCCTCGTGGCCACCCCTTTTATAGAGGGGTGGCCACGCCCCCTAACTCACCCGGATGTCTGAGTCCGGTGGCAGGGCCGCAAAGAGCGCGGCAGCCATTTTGGCGCCACGGTTTCATTTGCACCTACATTTTACTTCCCCTTGAAATGCAAAATATGTGTCTGGGAGCTATTTCATCTAGGGAGAAAAATATATATTTCCACACAGAAAAATAGTATGTCGAGAACAAAACTATGATGGAACTGTGTTATCTGACAGCTATATTTTCCTGTCATGGTATGAGGCAACTCCTAAATGGATTCTGGTTGTAGGCATGTGCAAATTGTAATAAAATGGCAAAACCACTATCACCACCTCACTTTAAACCTTTCAATCTGAGGTAGGTGATTACAGATCCAGCATCTCAGTATGTAGCTTCTGAACAATGTAAATATCACGGATGGGGAGTATGTGGCCCCCCAGATGTTGTATCAGTGCTAGTCAACATAGGTAATGGGGCAGAATTATGCAAAATGCAGTCCAACAACTTCTAGAGGCCATACACATGATGGGATTTAACACTGGAAAGCTGAGAACCAAATCTTCAGCTTTTAATGGGCCATCATTCTAAGTTAGTCCAGTGCAGTAGCCTTTAAGTGTACACAAGTCACAAAAAGTGAAAAGATCTTTTTCATTATCTTTTATACTTCTCTACTTCAATCATGCTCTTGCTCGAATTATTGGTTGTGCTGATGGACATAAATAACTGGTAAGGTTGTGAAAGAAAACTGCAAAGAAATTCAGTTAATGCTATTTTCTCTGCAGGCTGTACAACTGAATTATATCTGATGAAAATGACAGAAATCCTTGTGAGTAGCTTCTATTTCATGGTCTTGGGTTAAGATGACCTAAATTAATCAAAAGGTAACTTAAAACCTTCAGTTCAACAGTGTGCCAGCTGAGAGCTAAGACTGCATCAAAAAGCCAAACGGGAAAAAAATAAAGGAAATAGTGAGCATGTTATTGTGTAGCAGAGCAGAACAATTTTATATATGCCAATTCGAAAAATGGTAGAATCCCAAATAGAAAATTGTAAATTTGAGTTTGGAGCTTTGATAACCTCCAAACCTGACACAGTTTTAGTAGCAAGTCTGCACATGCTCTGTGCCAAATTTGGGAAAGTATGGGCAAAGAGTATTTGAATTATAATTTTTAATATATATTTTTAACTCCCATACAGACACAAATAAACTTTTCTGTCATCAAATTTAAAATAGCTCATATAAATGTAAAACACATATCTTACTTATCATGGACAATGGTTACACTAACCTGTTTTTGTTTTTGTTTTAATTTAGAAGGAATGCTGTTGCATGGATTGAAATATTAATCCTTAAAAAGGTCCCTCAAAGGAGTAAAACAGTGACTGTTAGAAACTGCATGACATAGAAATACCGGCATTGAAGTTCAAAAGTACATATACATTTTTGAAAGTTTAATGATCTCTGGGGCATTCTGAACTTTTGACCTCAATATTCATAACATAATTAGCTGATACTCAGGAAGAAATCTGGAGACCAAAGAAAACTGGAAACTCTATAACAAACAATAACATTCCTGTCCCAACAGACATTAAAAAGGGATTCTGTTTCCACAACCATGTGTTAAAATATATTTTTTTTAAATGTAGAGAACAAATATTCAGAAGATCACTTGTTCAAGCTGTAAAATTACTGGTTTTTGCTTTCTGGCCAGGGATGGCTTTACTTGTTGTCAGTAGAGCTTTGGTGCCATTCCACCTGTCTTGTCACTATACATTTGTTTAGTAATTAAGAAAAAAACTCTAAAAATACTATATGCCATCAAGTCACTTCTGGTGTGTGATGATTATATGAATTAATGGTATCCACAATGTCCTATCATTAACACCTCTGCTCAGATCTTGCAAACCAGGAGCTCCTCATTCACACTCTCCCACTTCCTAGCAATATTGCTTTTCCAGTACTGTATGTTCTGTTCAGGTCTTGCCAACTAACAGATGTGGCTTTGCTGTGTCAAACTATCGCATGTTAGGTATTTCTTTCTTTCCACTGCCCCCCCCCACACACACACACACACCTTTTCCAAATTCTGTATTTTCATTATATGTACATGCAAGGATAGCCCCAATTTCAGACTTGACTCAGTTGAACACTTGCTTTTCTACCTTTCTGGATACCTATGGTATCTGTAAGGCTCTCTTTCAACACAAAATTTCAAATGAATTGATTCTTCTCCCCATCTTTTTCTTTGTCTTTCTTTTATAAAGTATGGATAATTTTGACCTTGCTAACTCCCAGCTCTCCTTTCATTTTATTTCAAAGGGCAAGGAGACATCTTTTCGAAAACATTCACGCAAAATGTTCATAGAGCTTTTGGTCTGATATATGTTTTCCTACTAGGTCGCCTAACCCAAAGAAAAGTTTTGAATATCAAAACATAGCTTTGTAGTCTGCATTTTACAGAGCAGGTATGATAACATTAGTGTACCTGAGAGGTTAACAGGCATATCATTTTCTCTGTTATATTTGCTGCACTTACACCTTTGCTTCGTTAAGTTCAAAACAAGTCTTAAAAAACATTTTGCCACCTCCCAGGCATCCTTGCCTCTTTCTTCACCCAGCAACCATAGTACAGATTATGTACACATCTTCTGGGATCCTCTACATGAGTAATTCTACATGTGGGAAATTTCTGTTAGAATTTGTGTGTATTATATGTATACTTAAACTTCTATTTTAATAAGCCAGGAAATTCAATTCTTCAGAAACAAAAACCTCCAGTTTAGAATTTGGGATATTGTGCCTCTGGATCTTTGACTCTGAATACCAGGAAATGGCATGATATTGCTCTATATTTATTTATATAGATCAGGGGTCAGCAAACATGGCTCTCCAGGTGTTCTTAGACTTCAATTACCAGAAGCCCAAGAACATCTGGAGAGCCATGTTTGCTGAACTCTGAACTCTGATAGATGACTTCAAAGAAAGTTTTTGCACAGCACAGCATTAAGCATGCCTTGTAAGGCAAGGGACAAGCAGTGCCCAGTAGCTCCAAACATTTCATTAGTTCACGCATACTCCTACCTTCACTGAGAAATATAAGAACTGATCTGCTGCATAAGGACACATCTCGTCCAATATACTGTTTCAAATAACAGCCACCCAGATGAGAATGCTCATTTTCACCCACACTATGGGGCTGCAGTGGCTCAATGGATAAGAAGGCCACCTTGTTAACTGGAAGGCTGGCAAGTTAGCAGTTCGAGACCTGGGTATTACATGATGGATTGAGCACCCATCTCTGACCCAGCTCCTGCCAACCTAGCAGATTGAAATCAAGAAATTGCATGTAGATAATAGGGAGCACTTTGGTGGGGAAATAACTTGGGGACATGAATGGATCCTGAAGGCATCCTGAGTGGAGTTTCTCCAGCAAAAATCCTTTCAGCCCAGAATAATTTCTGACACAAATTATTATTATACCCACACTACAGTATATAGTCACCATGAGGATCACAAAGAATGGGGTGCATGTGACTCCGTATCCTTTGATCTAAAAGCCCCAAATTCAAATTTCAAATGGTTTACCTGTTTGCAGCAGGATCTTGTGTTGATATTCAAGAATTTCAAGTATTTAAACATTCACTTTTTGCTTTCAATGCAGTAAAAATCCATGATGGTTGCTACATTCTTAATACCTACATCTCATATATCAAGCTACTCTTTATTTATTTATTTATTTCATTCTTTCAGTATTTTAAAATAGCCATATCTTATACCTACAGAGTTTCAAAGGTATGAATAAAAACTGAGATTAAAAACTACAGCGTGTCCTAAACGTTGGTGTACATAGGGAAAAATGGGAAATTGTAGCTAAATGTACCTTTACGTACAAAATATGCATCCAACATTTTTACAAAATATTATCTACATGTTGGCCACCTCCTTCTACACACACAAGAGGAGGGCATGGAGCCAGTGTTTCCTTCAGATGGGAAACAGCAGCAGCACTGTGAAGTCATAATGCTCAGTGATCATCAAACTACTTAATAGTCCTGCCCGCCCATCCTGTCACACAGCTGCCACCTTGTCACACAGCTGCCATTAGAGGGCAGACAAAGGACAGATCTTAACAATAACCTGCACAGTGAAGCTGTTGGGATTTCTCTCTTTGTGCCTGTAATATTTCAAAATGAAAAAAGGCAGGGGAGGCAGGCTTAGTCATGCATGCAAGAGCTGCCCTCACTTTGGCAGCATTTTTGTTGGTTGCCTATCACAGTCTACCTTGCCTTTTAAAAAAAATTTAGCAAGTGAACAACACATTTTGCATCTCATCATCGACAATTTGACAGCAGTGATCCCTCTCTCTAGACACAATGATTGCAAATTTTGTCTGATTCTGACAAAGAACAAAAAATATCGTCACTTCCCAATTGTTAGAGATGTGTATTTTCAGATCTTCAAATCCTAACTTCCATTCAGGAGATGAGTTTAATCAGATGGTCTCCAAATTAGCATGGAATAAAAAGATCATGTTCTGAAATGCCATTTCAGAACCACTGAATTTTTCTGCCTGGCCTTCCATCCTGTGCTGGACTGAGATGGCCTTTGCTGGCAGAGCCCTTGAATTGTGAGCACTCTTTAAACTATAACAGAAACGTGTCTGCTTTGCAATATGGGTTTGGAGGGTGGGAGGTAATATAACATTGAATGTCGCATTATGCAGAAGGCAGAGATGGTATGTTCTTCACTTTCTTTGGAGCTGATCGTTACCACATGATGCTGTCTTTCTGCCCCCAACTCCCCAATGAAGGTTCCTTGACTTGCACAAAGGAAGCACTTCACTCATGTTCACAGACTGAGACTGTCGTTAAATGACTTAAAATGATTTTGAAACCTGTATTATTATTATTATTATTATTATTATTATTATTATTATTATTATTATTATTATTATTATTATTATTATTATTATTATTATTATTATTATTATTATTTCAAATTGATTTATGGCCATATGGAATATGAATTCATTTACTTGTTCTTCAGTAAATGGATTTCTGAATATACTGAGGGGAAATATAAATTGATTCACCTGGGCACAAAATCAGTACAATTAAACATGACACAAATATTGGCTTAAAATAAGCAACCCCTCAAGAGCATTTCAGATAGCCCACATTAGAGGTATATAATGCAAGATTACAGTATATGTATGTTATGTAAGCAAGCAAATTTGAACTGATTTCACCAGGATCAAGTCTTAGGCAAATGTGTTACCTTTTAAGTATGTAACTGTACCCTGCATTTCTGACTCAGCTTCCTTAAGTTGACTGAACCCCACAATTATTTGGAAGATTCTGTTTAAAATTGTTGGTGTTGGTACATTTGTAAATTGTGTGTCTGAAAGAAAACATGGCAGTCTCTATCTAATAAAACATTGGATTAAATTATGTTAGTTAATTTATACTCATGTAAGACAAATAACAGAGCTTAGTGGTTAAGACACTGAGCTTGACAACTGGAAGGTCAACAGATCAGCAGGCTGAGACCTGAGTGCTGCACAACAGAGTGAGTGCCTGTTGTCTGTCCTAGTTCCTGCCAAACTAGCAGTATGAAAGCAAAAAAAAAATGCAAGTGGATAAGTCGGTACTACTTCGGTAGGAAAGGTAACTGTTCCATGAACTTTGGCGTCTAGTCATGCCTACCACATGATCATGGAAATGTCTGCAGATACAGAAAGTGCTGGCTCTTTGGTTGTAAATGGAGATGAGCACTGCCCCCTAGAGTTGGACATGACTGGTTTTCAAGCAAGGGAGACATAAGACAAATGACAAAATCAGTGGTGGCAATTTTTCTGAAATTAAACACTTCTCTCCACAGCTCCATGGAATCCTTTCCATTTTCAGAACGCCATGGGAACTGTGGGGCAGGAACATGAACTGTTTAATTACTGAAAAGCAACACTGCAATTAAAGTAATTGCTGATGGTGACATCAGCTTTATCGCTCTGGATATAGACTGCATTTGTCTGGTCTTAAAGTACCAGCTAAAGCAGTGATGGGCAGTCTTGGCCCTCCAGCCATAGCTGTCAAGTATCCCTTATTGGCCGGGAAAACCCCTTATTTTACCCTCTTTCCCGCTATCATCCATTATTAATTAGACTGCAAAGCCCTATTGGAGGGCAGCACAGGATAAGCATAGCTGACAAGTATCCCTTATTTGCCAGGAAATTTCCCTTATTTCAAAATCCAAAACTTGTCAGGTATGCCTCCAGCTGTTCTTGAACTTTAATTCCCAGAAGCCCAAGTCAACACACCAGCTGGTCAGGGTTTCTGGGAATTGAAGTTCAAGAACAGCTGGAGGGCCAAGACTGCCCATCACTGAGCTAAAGTCTCAAGAAACTGCTTTGTTTACTCTAAATTGGGAGAGTCAATCTTAGGGCAAGCAGTGCTGCTGGAGAACAAAATTTGATTTTGGTCTGTGAAATGCCATCTTCGACCATTCTCAACTCTTCTCAGGGTTCACTGGCTTGGTGCAAAGACAATAGTATATATGTTGTGGAGACATAATTTCAGCAAACCAGAAAGCAAGAAGCAAATGATAAGAAAGAAGAGGAAGGTATGTGAATCTGGCCCTATTGTGTGATTTGAAAGAAGGCAGGAAGTAGAAAGTTGGCATCACGACTCATGCGTCTTCTTGTTGCAAGTGCACTGCTAGCAGTCTTGCACAGCTTGCTGGGAAAAAGTCCACTTAAGTTGAAGGAGAATCTTTTACAAGTCCCAGTAGCAGCCTAGAGTCAGAAAATGCTCTCCATATATCATGAGTGTTGTCACTTAGACCAGGGGTTCCCAAACTATTGCCAGACCTGGTCCCTGTCGCCATCCCATCCAGCTCGTCACTGCCTCTGCTGCACCTGGAAGTGAAAGCAGGTGCATTTATGTCATTTGTAAAACGCACCCACACATGCTGAAATGCACTTGCAGCTGGTGTAAATGCAGAAGTGGGTGCATTTACATCAGCTGTAAATGTACCTGCTTCCACTTCTGGGGGGCATGGTCTGGTCCACGATGCTGTCCAGGGTCATGGTCAGGCCTGCAATGGAGAAAGGTTGGCCATCCCTGACTTAGAACATAAGGAATGTTAACTCTAATCTGACTGATGAGAGCCACTGTAGATGAGGAGTGCATTTTGCTTCCTTTTCTGCTGAAAAACAACAACAACACTCTCCCATGTCTGTAGGTTCCAAAACTGTCTGACTAACTGGGCTTTGCATTGCTATGATGCCCTGTTGTCCAGATTATCCTTATATCCATTTCCACAATCAGATGGTCCAGAAGTAGTTCTAATAACTCAACCTTCACCTTAGGGAATTACAAGCACCCACTCTATGACATCATACAGGCTTGGCCCCTGCCCTCAGGGTTTGCCCCTTTAATTTCATAGAATGGGCCAACATAATTGACTCTCAGAATGCATTGCCAGGGAGATTAGGCAGGTGGCAACTACCATTGTCCTCAGTCTGATACATGGGGAGTATATTTCCTCACTGCCTATGCATTCCTGGATTTGCCTGGTCAGAAAGTGTTGCTAAAAATGCTTGTTTCAAAGCATGGAAAAGCTCACTCAGTGCTCATGCTGCCAGGGGAACTTTGGTAGCTATAGACTGCTTTTCTATGCTATGGTCTCTTGGCCCTGTATTCCTTCCTTAGAAGAAGGTGAGTTCTGGTAGGAAAGAAATACAGCATACACAGACTTCTGCATGCAGCATACACACATGATTGGAGCAAACAAAATCTTTGTTTACCCTGTGGAACTAAGATATGCCAGGCACATATTAGATGAGAAGCTAAATTCAAAATGAGAGCCAATATTGAACAGAGTGTCAGATTAGGACTTCAGAGTCCTTGGTTCTAATCTCCTCTTGGCCATGGCTAACACTAATATATCTCAGACTCCTTTAAAACCTTATTAGGGTTGCTATAATTTGAATGCAACTTGACAGCACATAACAACACATAACATCCTGGCTATGGCCCAGAGAACTCCTGACAATATAAACAAAAGAATATGGGAACACCACTATTCTACTCTTTTTTCTTCTTCTCCTACCATCCATTTTTGTAGCTGTAAGCCATGCATAAGCAAGTTCAGAAGCATGTGGCTGTCGCCTACAGCAAGCTAGGCAATCAAAACAATCCCAAATCCAATAAATTCTCTGCTTTACTTCAATCAATCTTTATTCTCTCTGCACTGCCATTTATCAATGTGATCTGCAGATTTGGTGTGTGTATGTATTGCCTTTTGTCTCTTTGCATCTCTGAGTGCCTCTAGATTGCGATTAAACACTAATTAGTTCTTCAAGTGTTGTGATGTTTTCTTATAATAGACTGCTACAACATTGCACTAAGAAAAGGATGGAGGGCAGAATATCTCTTTTAATGGTTGCCAGTTTGCTACTGATTGGAATAATACCAGGTGAAGTAATTCCCCATTAAAATGGAAACTGCTGTTACCAAAACCTGCACCATATTTTTAACTTCATAACACTCAACCCAACTGAAGCATTTCACAAAAGTATCTGACATTTTAACATTTTTGTGACTCACATGTTAATTTCTCACAAATTTCCTTGTAGAAACATACATGTATCTCATAATGTTTGATGAGAAGAGCAAGCATCTCTTTTCATTTAAAGACATGCTGATCACATAGCATCAACAGAAAAAGGGTTTAGAAATATTCATTCTGGCTTGATGTGGAACCTTTCCATTTGGCCCAATGGCAAAATGAGTGGAGGAGGAAACACTACACTATTCTGATTTCCAACCATCATGGAGGTGGAAAAGGTCATGCCAGTTGGACTGGCTGTGAAGGTGCACCTTGTTAATATCTTCAAGGCTGCGGCAGTCCATTGCAGTCCCGGTGTTAAATCCTGCATGTCTCATTTCATATGTGTCGCAGAAGATGGCTTCGTGATCACAGTGTGGGTCATTTCGTGGCAAGCTGGGATCCACCTTAAACAAATTCACACGAATGGCATTTTTCCTGAAAATGATTTCCAAGAAAAAATGTATACGAGTAGCAGCCAATGACGACATAACCTTTCCATGTGATCAAGTGCTTTACAAAAAAATTTCTCACCTCAGTCATGGTACAAGAACTGTGTGCCCGGGACCATAATGAGAGCAAATGTTTACTGCTTCCTCTCTTAATATAAAAAGGGAAGCTGCCTGGTGATTTTCTGAAAAGACCTCAGCTGCTGACCACATCTCTTAACTTTTTAAGTAGAGCCACATAGTCTATCATCCTCTTACTTGAACTGCGGGATACTACAGTTTATATAGAATGATTACTTCCTCAAATATATCTTGGATGTAGCCAATGAGCCACTCTAAATATTGGCTGAATATTTTCAGGAATATATCAAAAGGTATTCATATTGTTAAGTACATCAGAACATCATAGAAACATTATTGTTCAATCCAAGTCTTAGGAACAGTCAGTATTTAAATGGATGCAGACATAAGGGGATGAGAACATTTTGCCAAGGCCCACATGGACCCAGGAAGGGAAAATGTCTTCATACAAAATGCACAACAGGTACAGTTTTCCAACCCCTCGGAAGATAAGTTATTTTTGACAAGTAAATTCCCCAAAGGAATAAAAAGGAAATTCTAAGATTTTGGATTTCCATACCTTTGGAAAGAAATATTGACATGCACCCCCTTACAACATTAGAAGACAATAAACATAGCAAAAGAGGAATTTCTCCTCAACATTTATTTCACATAAGTATATGGCATGGCTAATTACTACATAATAAGGAGTAAAACTTCATATAAATGACAAGCACATTTTTTAAAAAATATTTATTGAGTATTTATTAGTGATAGTGAAACAATAAAAAGGACAATATAATATGTTTAAATGTTTAAGGACATTACAAATGCATCAATACAGCCTAGCTTATATTGATGGCTCACTTTAAGTTCCACAGTCAAAATTGCCAAGAAAGAGTTAATACCACTTCAAACAGAAACCAGCATAAAGCATAAAGCTTCTTGCTGAATGAAACAAATGAGACAGTTAAAGTGAATGGAAACACTTTCCTGTTTTGTCCACTATGACATAATAAATCTTGGGAAATATGTATGAATTCTAAAGAAACATTCTTAGCACATCTTAACCAGAGTGAAATACATTAACATTATAAGACATAAGATCAAGAAATAAGCTATAGAATAATTAGGAAAATATACTTTTTGTTTCACTGTTTCTGTTCTCAGTGAAGTATTTTTATCTTCTTAAGAAACAAAGAGAAACCAAAAACAATTACAGCACAAGCATGGCACATACATTACCCCTGTAGCCCCTTGCCTGCCTAAGCAAAGAGACTGCTCTGTTGGTGTGGCAATTGCTCAGCAGTAGAGGTTTATGCTAGTCAACCCCCCCATCCACCTCCAATTCTCCTTCTCCTTTTAACTGTATGGCTAAACCGCATTTTTATACTTTATATCACCATTGCAGTTATACAAAAAATAAACAATGCTTCACACATTACATTTTTGCAATCTAAATAATTTCATGCCTCCTTCTTAGAGGGGAGATCTGACAGGGACTTTTAGTAAAATCCACAAATCATCATCATATCCCAGCCTCCTGGTTGCCAAAAACGTGCCTCTAGCTAAGGTGACAATCACAAAAAAAAAGTTGCCAAAAAAGTTGCACTTTTAAAATATCAGAGAAATTGTGGATGTTTTGGAACTTGCCAAGACCAAGCTAGGCTTTCCTGTATTAATGTTCTCCTTTCTCATTTCTACAGTCTAAAGTGGAGACTAAACCCCCACCCCCACCCCCAGAAAATAGGAAATAGGTCGGCTGTCATTAGATATCTTTAAAGCATTTGACTCAGTACAATGGGTGACAAAGAAATTATTGAAAAAATTGGATTTGGTGAAAAATCTAAAAATGTAATTAGTCAGTTACTGTATATAAATGGGGTTATGCTAAGGTAAGAGTTAATGACAGGTTAACGGAAGATATAGAACTCAAATCAGGCACAAGACAAGGATGTCCATTATCCCCAATATTATTTATAATGACCATGGAATTATTAGCAAGAGCAGTTAGAAGAGATCAGAATAGCAAGGGAATAGAAGGAGTAAAAATTAGTTTATATGCAGATGACACGGTGCTAGTTATGCAAAATCCCATAGAAAGTATAGAAAAAGTTAAAAGGCATCTAAAAGAGTTTGGGGAGGTAACTGGTCTAAAAATAAATTGAGAAAAGTCAGAGGTTTTACTTTGTAATGAAATTAGGAGAATAGAGAAAAAGTGAAGGATAGATATAAAATTTGGATCAAAGAAAGGTTAAAATATTTAGGAATAAATATTTCGGCAAATTTGGAAATCTCCAGAAATTAAATTTTGGAAACTTGGAGATCAAAAGAAAAGTTGAAAAGTATCAAAAATTAAATATACAGTATCTTGGTTTGACAGAATAGCATCATGTAAAATGAAATTATTACCAATTTTTTTTTTTTACTGGAAGCTCTGTCAATTCAACAAAGAGATAAAAATATCAAACTCTTTCAAAATATGTTAAATAACTACTGTAATGGGGGGGGAGAATGCGAGCATATCAAAAAAGTTATAGTATAAACCACAAAAAGAAGGGGGATTAGGGTTACCAAAATAAAAAATTATGACCAGGCATTTCAACTAAAAAATGTTATAAAACTTTTTAGTAATGAAAAATATTATATGGAAAGAAATAGGAATGAAGGACATAATACAATTAGGAAATTGAATTTTTTAGAAAATAAGGGATAGGGGTAAAAGATTACATTTCCCCAGGAAAGGTAGAGGAAAGAGGCTGGGGATTAGGTAAAACAGATGCTGATACAGGAGTCAATGCCTGGGCTCAGCAATTCAGGTGTGCCACCAATGAGCAAGCCAAGTTTGAAGATGTGGTCCAATCAGGATTGCAGCACATCCGAAGCAGGAGAGTTGAACAGCCATTCAGTGAAGCAGGATCATCAGCATAGGTATAGCAATGCGCTCCCCACCCACATAAGCTAATCTTTCCGCAAAGCAAAAAACAAACAAACCTATCAATACATTGTACACATGCTAATTCCTCAACAACTGCTGCCCCAGATACAATAGATGTGAAAGACACATGGAAACAGAGAGAAGAAGACTTCAGGATTTGTGGAAATGAGTTTCATGAAGGCTTTGGCTTTGTGGCACCTGGTGCGAGGGAAAGCTTCCTTTGCAATGAGATAGGGCTTTTGGACTTGCCCCAGCATGTCATGAGAATATTCAGAGAGGTTCCTGCTTCAAATATACAAAGATAGAAGATTTTAGAATACAAGAAAAAATACAAAAAATACAAGATAACATTTTTATTAATGTTTAGGACATTTTTGATATAACCGCTAATATAAAATCAATTGGGAGTGAAAGCGTTAAGTCTGCAGCACCTGTAGTCAGCAGCAGTTTGGCAGAGGGGGGAAATGCTTTTTTTAAAAATTTTTGCTGCTGACAAGGCTTGGCTTTAATTAATTAAAAATTAATCCTTGCAGTTGTCTACCTGCAAGTGAATCATGGATGGAAAGGTGTACAGTGTGGTGCTTCTGGACATGTAAGTCTAGTGGGTAGAGTCAGGGGAAATGGAAAATGAAGGTTAAAAGTAATTTTATTGAAAATAAAATATAAAAAATAATAAACGAAAATAAAGGGGGGAGTTTCCAGATTTGGGGTAACAACTGCTACTTTTCTAATTAAAATGCCCCGTAGCTTGTCATTATCTCTACAAGATATATAAATGTGTTACCCAACAGGACAAATAGCAGCCAGGGGACAGTTCAGTTTTAACATGAAAAAGCCATGAGCACCCCGGTACTGTATTATACCACAATATGTAATTAATTCCTATTTCATTGCAACTCTCTTGTTTTACAGAAATGAAAGCGATTAAAAGCCCAGTTATTTCATGATGGTTTAGGCTACCTTTGCTGTGCTTTGCTCCATTCTTCTTTACCAATATTCTAGGTAGGTGGGACAAAAAATGTTCTCTTTGCCAAATATGTCATCACATTAAGAAATCCATGTTTTTGATTGGGATGGATGCCAGCATTTATCTTCTGTTGACAGCCCAGACAAAAGGGAGATAAGTGAAGCTTCTGAAATTGTAAAGAGACCTTTCAGCTTTTAATGACTGTGACAGCTATCCTCTTACTTCCACAGCTACACTTGCTATCATGATAATTAGATTTTGCTGGCCCATTGTTGCTTGCCATATTGACAGTGTAGTCTTCCTGCCCTCTTTGTAGATTTTGTCTGGTTTAGTCAAGATAACACTAACTTTGTATCTGACAATATGTCAGCAAACACTAGCATGTACCATTGGCAAACAGCTTTTTTTTCTTTATGTTTACAGGGGCCATGAGTTTGGCAGGCTAAAATAAATTTCATTGCTTTACTATTTCAGAAAGGCCAGCTTGTTTCTTGTCTGGCATTCTTGGAATTCACCAAGTATGCGGAGATGGCATTCACTGGCACACAGAGGTGGAAATCACAAGTTATATGAAGCCAAACAATGGTTTTAAATGTGGAAAATGAAGGTATATGTATAATCCAAGCCATAAAGCTGTCAACTCAGCAGAATACAACTTCAGAACAATTTTTGTGAGCAAGAATGAAAATTCCAGGCATCTTGGTTTGCGCTGAAGGATACATTTTTCTCTGTAGCTGTGGGAGAAATTCAGTGGTGGGCTCCAAAAAAAATTACAACCACACTGTGGGTGTAGTATGGTGGGCTGTAGCCAGAGGGAAAGCCCTGTGTTGCACCCAAATTAAGACTACTTTATTTCAAAACTTGTATGGGCAAGGGCCAGCCAGAATTTCTGCTACCGGTTCTGGGACTGGTGCGAACCTGCTGATGCCCACCACTGGAGAAATTGTTATGTCAATCAGGGAATGTGGACCTAGAAAAAAATTTACAAAAATGTGGATGATATGCCCATAGAAGCAATGAATGGTGGATAGGATGCTACCAACCTTATAGAATCATAGCATGAAAGACTAATGGAGTTTTAAGTTGGCTGTAAAGCCATAAAGGCCAATGATCTGCTCACTTCATGAATCAAAGTTAAAGTATATCTGAGAGATGGCTGTCTAGCTTTCTCTTGAA
The DNA here is from genome assembly GCA_035047305.1 of Bradypodion pumilum. Lineage (NCBI taxonomy): Eukaryota > Metazoa > Chordata > Lepidosauria > Squamata > Chamaeleonidae > Bradypodion > Bradypodion pumilum. Next base: position 208,835,602 of record JAWDJD010000004.1, on the reverse strand, counting down.
TACCTCCAATACAATAGAGTTCACCACCTCCCATGGTAATAGGTTCTATTATCATATTGCTCTAACAAGATTTTTTTTCTGATAGTCTATTGAAAATCTGATTTCCTTTAACTTGAACCCATTTCAATATATCCTGCATTCTGGAATGAGTGAGAATAGACCCCACCCCTCTTCTGTAAGATAATAATGTTTCATGAATTTGAAGAGTGCCATTGTATCTTGCATAAGACTTCTTTCCTCAAAGCTAAATATGCCTATTTCTTTCAGCCTTTCCTCATGGGGTTTGTTTACACCAGAGGAGTCAAGAAGGGAGACGGGCTGCCGAGTCTCTGTGGCAGCTGCGCTGAGCCAGGTGAGCACACTTCCACCACCGGATCGTGCCATTGCCTTGAGGTACCAGCCTCAGCATCACCAGTGGAGCCAAGAGGATTTGGGCCATGGAATCACCATGGTGGCCGCACCGAGCAAGTGAGCACACCTCCACCACCGGACCCCACCACTGCTGCAAGGCACTGGCCTCGACATTGCTGGAGGAGCAGAGAGGGGAGACAGTCCGTGGAGTCACTGAATCACCAATGCCATAAAACAATACTGAGTAGCATTGAATAGTATACTAACTTTGTCTCTTATGTTAAATTGTGATACTGTATAAGAAAGTGAAATATTGGTGTAGGAACCGGCAACCCACACCAGAAATATTGCCAAAAAACCTCCATGGATAGTTACAAAAGACAAAACTAGATGGCACAGGATGATGAATTCCTCTGGTCAGAAGGTGTGAGTGGATCTGATAATGAAAGGAAAATCTGATGCTGTAAGGAACAATATAAGAACAACACAACATAAGAACAGCCTTCCTGGAACAGGCCACAGCCCAACCAGTCCAGCATTCTGTCTCACACAGTGGCTCACCATTTGCTTCAGGGTATTTCCAAGCAGATGCCTTCACCTGCTTAGGATTCCCTGGAAATGGCATTGAGAGATACCCTGCCTATCTCTCCAACCCGGAGAGCAGGTGTATAGGATACTGTATAGGGTACTGTATAAGAACATGGAATGTAAGATCTATGAATCAAGGCAAGCTAGACATGATCAAAAATGAGATGGAAAGACTAACCATTGATATCTTGGGAATCAGTGTACTTAAGTGGTCAGGGATGGGCAAATTTAACTCAGGGGACCATTATATCTACTATTGTGGACAAGAATCCCTCAGAAGAAATGGAGTGGCCATTATAGTCAATTAAAGAGTGAGAAAAGCAGTAATGGGATACAATCTAAAAAATGACAGAATGATCTCAGTCCGAATTTAAGGCAAACTATTCAATATCACTGTAATCCAGGTTTACACTCCAACCACTGGTGCAGAAGAGGCCACAGTCAACCAGTTCTATGTAGACCAACAACACCTTTCCAGCTAACGCAGAGCATTCTCCCCGTTCCTATTTTATTTAAGTAGAAGGCACAGACTTGTGTTGTCAAAAGGTTCTGTTTCAGGTGGTTGTTTTTATAACATACTAGCAAGGGTTGCCCGGCGTTGCCGGGCTTTCCCCCCCGTGTGTTTTAATAAAAAATGAACCAATTTTATTTTTGCAATAGTTTTACATTGTGTTGGAAGGTTAAATTGTGTTATTTTTTAAAAAAAATTGCTTAGTCTGTAATTTTAATTTTTTAAATGTTTATTTATGTAAAATTTTTTTGGCTTGGCTGTTATTAACTGTGATCTGCTTTTTTGGGTTTTTTGGAGGATTAATAAAAGAAGAAAGTATGATATAATTTTTTCAAATTGTTTTATGTAAGCTAATAATGTTTTAGTTTTTAAATTTTTTTAATTAGTTGTACCGTAGGTAATAATTTAAATAATTTAAAAGTAAATGTTTTTTACATTCAATGTTTTTAAAATGTGTTTAGATGTTTTGAGTTTAAATTTGAGTTATAACTCAGCACAGGATTTTTAAAAGTTTCTATTGTATTTTATTGACATATATTTGTGATTTGTGTTAAAGTGTGTTTAGTGTATTTTTTTTACTTGTTTTTATTGGTGTGACCTTTTGTGTAAAATTGTGAATTTGTGTTATGTTTTTGATTTGTTTTTACTCTTCTGGCCTTTTGTTTGGAGCTGTTGTGTGTTTTTGAATTGTTTTTACTATTGTGGCCAGCAGGTGGTGCTGGTAGGGGTTATTGTATTTTGATTTTCTTTTCTCTCCTGGCCTCTGGGTGGAGCTTCTTCTGGTAAGTAGTATCTTTCTTTATTCATTTCTTTTCCAGTCCTGGTTGAGGTAGCACCTGTTTTGGTAAGTTTGCTTGTTTTCTTTCCTTTGTGTGTGTGTGGGGGGGTGGGGGGGTTGGAGTTTGTGTTTTTTGTCTGTTTGTTTTGTTTTTGATTGTGTCTTTGTTTACTTCGTATTGTTTTTGGTGTTTTTGTTTTTGTGTATTTTTGGATGTGTTTGAGTGTTTTTAGTAATTTTTTAAAAATTATTTATTTGGTGGTGGGGAAGGTACGTGGTCATTGGGGGTTAGGAAGGGTGGGCTAGGTGGTGGGGAGGGGGCATGGTCGTTGGGGTTAGGAAGGGTGGGCTAGGTGGTGGAGAGGGGGGAATGGTCATTGGGGTTAGGAAGGGTGGGCTAGGTGTTGGGTAGGGGCATGGTCATTGGGGTTAGGAAGGGTGGGCTAGGTGGTGGGGAGGGGGGAATGGTCATTGGGGTTAGGAAGGGTGGGCTAGGTGGTGGGGAGGGGGCATGGTCGTTGGGGTTAGGAAGGGTGGGCTAGGTGGTGGGGAGGGGGGCATGGTCATTGGGGTTAGGAAGGGTGAGCTAGGTGGTGGGGAGGGGGCATGGTCGTTGGGGTTAGGAAGGGTGGGCTAGGTGGTGGGGATGGGGAATGGTCATTGGGGTTAGGAAGGGTGGGCTAGGTGTTGGGTAGGGGGCATGGTCGTTAGGGTTAGGAAGGGTGGGCTAGGTGGTGGGGAAGGGGGAATGGTCATTGGGGTTAGGAACGGGGGGCTAGGTGGTGGGGAGGGGGCATGGTCGTTGGGGTTAGGAAGGGTGGGCTAGGTGGTGGGGAAGGGGGAATGGTCATTGGGGTTAGGAACGGGGGGCTAGGTGGTGGGGAGGGGGCATGGTCGTTGGGGTTAGGAAGGGTGGGCTAGGTGGTGGGGAGTGGGGCATGGTCATTGGGGTTAGGAAGGGTGGGCTAAGTGGTGGGGAGGGGGGAATGGTCTTTGGGGTTAGGAAGGGTGGGCTAGGTGGTGGGGATGGGGCATGGTCGTTAGGGTTAGGAAGGGTGGGCTAGGTGGTGGGGAGGGGGGGCTTTAGTGTGTTATGGTGCTTTGTGTGGAGACGTGAAAGTAGATCGGGTTTCCCCTTTAATATCAGTGGGTGAGCGGATCGATTCCCTCCCCCCTCCATAAAACAACTCCGTTTTTAAAGAGAAGAAAAGACGGAGTTGTTTTAAGGAGGGGGGTGGGAATCGATCCCGTCTCCCTGGTGTCCTGAGTCCAGAAGGGTTTGGGAAACATACCCCTTTTGTTCCCACAAACCTCCCAACCCTAGGGGAGACAGGGAAGAGGGGGATCGCAACCCCCACCCACTGATATTAAAGGGGAAACTCCAGTCGGGACCTTCAGGCGCCGCGGGTGAGGGAAAGAAAGGCAGCTGGTGTTTGCTTGGCTGTGAGTTGTTTTTCTTTTTAATTTTTCGGGCGCCGTTTTCTTCAGCGCTCTGCCGCTCATGGCGCGCAGGACGCTGGGGCTTGTAGTTATGGGTTGGTGCTTTGTGTTTTTGCTGCGTTTTTTTAAAATGCTTTTCTTTTGATTGGCTGCGGCGCGTTTCCGAACGCTGCGCCGTGCGAGAGCCTCTCAGCCTGATTGGCTCTGGCGCGGCGCGGCGCAAGGAATGTTGGGAAGTGAAGTTGTTTCCCTTTTTTCGCGTTTGTGGGGCTGTTGCCCCACTGCCTGTTTTCTCAATCCTTTGTTGACCTGCGTACCCAGATCGGCCGTGTGCACGAAGGGTGAGTGCAGGCAAGTAGGGCGAGGCATAGCAACCTATAGCCAGTTCCAACGGTTAACCCTTGGATTTATAGGTTAAGAAGGAAAGATCTTCTAAGGTAGAGGTTAGCTCGTGCCTGATGGACTCAAAGGTTTCCCCTTGGGCTGTCAAAGCAATCTTCATAGATGAAACTTTTGCCATTTGGAAATGTTGGTTGATCATTTCTGTAAATGTTATAGCGTGATAGTGCCACTACACTATCCCAAGGAAGACCATTACTTTGTTTTCTCCAGTGTCTGTGGCTCCTTTGAAATTCAGTAAAGTATATTTAGTTTTGAAACCAAATGGTGAACATTTCTGTTAGTCAATGATCTTTAATAAGGAGGTAAAGCTTTTTCAGCAGAAATTGATGGTAGTCAGTATTTCTATAAGGTCAATAAATACTGGTCCAGGTTTTTCTTTATGTAAAATATGAGACATACAGCTCTTGGCAGGTCTAAAGCTTGAATGTTCTGGAATTAGTGAAAGTTCAATTTTAGGGGCTGAGTAATATCATTCATTCAAATCCTTTCTATAAGTAGCAGTTTAGGGTTATTTGCCAATAAACTTTGAGATCTGATGGTTCTTTGCCTAATTTGAATGTTTGTTTGTTTATTTATTTTATACCCCACCCTCCTGGTGCAAGCACCACTCAGAGTGGCTTACAACATATAATACACGATATACAATAAATGCAAAGAATACAATACAATAAAATGCAGTAATACTACAATTCAAAAAATACCCCCAAAAAGAAAACAAAAAACAATCTAACAAGACCTCAAACAATTACAAATCACATTGTTATAACACATCTCAACCCAAATAAAACATCAGTAAAATCCCCATCTAAAACTATTAAAACCCAGTAAAACCATCTGATAAAAAACCCCTTAACCTCCCTCCACCCACATTAAAAAGGCTATCAGGACAAAACACCCACACGCAGACTAAACAAGCTAGCAGGTTTGGGAAGTGGAGCCATTAATGCCCCACATCTCCTGGCATAGCCACATTTTTAGTGCTCTTCTGAAGGGGAGCAGCTCTGTCTGGAGATGCAACTCAGGTGGCAGGAGGTTCCAAAGGGCCAGAGCAGACACAGAGAAGGCTCTCCTCTTGGTCCCACTTAGATGTGCTTATCTCACAGATGGGACCATTACAGAGCCTCTCTGGTCTGCCCTCGTAGGACGGGCTGAATACCTTGGGGTGACGCAGTCTCTTAAGTATCCCGGTCCACTCCCATGAAGGGCTTTAAAGGTCAAAAACAGCACCTGAATTGCACCCGGAGGCACACTGGCAACCAGTGCAGCTCCCGGAGCAGTGGCGAGGCATGGGCATAACGCCCATGCCCCATCACCACCTGGGCTGCCACATTCTGGACCAGCTGCAGCCTCCAAATGGTCGTCAAGAAGAATGCTAGCCAATGTGTATTAAAATAGAGAGTTTAGAGGCAAAGCCATGAGTAAATGGCCTCTCCATACAGATTGGAGGCTGCCACCTGTAGGAACATTCCAAGCTATTTCTTTCCTAAATAGCTTCTTTCATTTTATTTGTACATCTTTGCTCTGCCTCAACCTTTCTTCTTCCCCAGCCCCACTATGGTTCTATTATTTAATCTTTCAGTGGCATCATTAATCATCTGGCTTCAGAAGCATGCTAACATATAGAGTCTAAAACCTTTCCCCACACTGTCTATAACGGTTAGCTTTTCTCTGACAGCTGTGAAGTACAACTGACTTATTGTGAATAAAGAGGAGAATTTGATTATATTTGCAGAATGATGCAATATATAGTTTATGTCTGTCAAATTTCCACATTCACCTTCTTCTGAACTTTTGCCAGACTACACCAGGCCTTTTTCTGCTTTTTCCCCATTCTGTTTTTTCCTTTGCTGTTCTTGTTCTGTTTAATCATTTTTGTTTTGCTAGGCCAACAAAAAATGCAGTCACACAGCTATAAAACATTGAGACACTGGTATCTGCTCTGTCACAGATGCGATGGCACGATATTGTGGAGGTAGCAACAATATCTTGGGACTGCAGTGGCTCAAGTGGTTAAGATGCTGAACTTGCTGACTGGAAGGTCGGAGTTTGATTCCTGGGTACTGCATGATGGAGTGAGCTTCCATCTCTGTCCCAGCTCCTGCCAACCTAGCAGTTTGAAAGCAATAAATTACAAGTAGATAAATAAGGACTACTTCGGTGGGAAGGTAAACAGCATTCCATGCACTCCGGTATCGAGACATGCCTGCCACATATCCACAGAAATGTCTGCAGACACAGATAGCACTGGCTCTTAGGCTATAAGCAGAGATGAACACTGAACCCTAGTGTCGGAAACAACTGGCTTTCGAGCAAGGGTGATCTTACCAGCAATATAATAGGAATACCTTCTTGTTGAACCTTATATATTATTTATGTATCAATAATGAAAGTGTGGATGTTTTTTAAAAAAAACGGAAGAATGCACTTACCAACAAGGGTATATTTTGTTTGAAAGGAGGGCAGGATGATTTCCTTTTCAAGCAAAATAAAATAAAATAATAGCTTTATTTCACCAAAAGTTTATTCTCCACTTGGGTCTCTGTCTTTACATACTGTATAGTGCCCAAATATATGTGTATAATTTCCTCCCACTTTTTAAACAAGTACTAAAGCATGTGGCATGGCATATCGTTGACTTTCTCTCATACTATGGTTATCACTTCTCAACCTGCCTCTGATAACAACCTTATTTTGTTGCTATGGCCTATCTCTTCAGACATTGGTGCAGTGGTTTGTCACTCTTTCCTTCCTGGCTCTCCATGTAAGGAAGTACAGTGATACCTCATACAACATCCAAACTTGGTTCCACAAGTTTGGACTTTATATGGATTTGGACTTTGTATGATGCATGCAAAATCCTAGCCGAGATGCCACATACAACATCCAAATCCTTGCTGTGATGCCTTTTGTTCTTTAAGAAAATGCCCAGGCTTTCAAAACAGATTGTCTCATTTTGAGTCTTCAAAGTCCTCTGTTGCTTTGCTATTATGTTTATGCAACATCTATTTTACATGTTTATGCTTTTTTATCACATGTTTATGCTTTTTACATAATTGTATTATGCATACATCAGTCACAAGAACAAGTACATGAAAATTTAAAAACCCTAAAACAATCTTCAGGTTAGGGTTAGTATTTTAAAAAAATACATTTTGTAACTGCAAAAATTTAGCAAACAAAGACAATATGGAACTGAACAGGGGAAATGTGTGGACAAAAAGCAGGAAATAGTTGGTGCTACAATTCTAGTGATACCCATGGCTCAAGTGTCTACATTCCTCTCTTAATGTCTGCTATTTGGTTTTAATTGTATGGGGGGATGGGATTTAGCCAATGCTGAGAACCGCCTTGGGTTGCCAAGGCAAAAAAAGGCAGCCATACACATCTGAAATAAATAAATAAAATAAGTCAGAGACAATTTTATGACACATAAGGATAACAGTTTAGCCCAGGGGTCCCCAAACTTTTCAAGCCAGGGGCCAGGTCACGCTTTCTCAGTCAGCTTCATGGGCCGGATAGCCATTTTGCCCTGCCTGCACAATGGGTGTGGCCAATTTGTCCCAACAGGTTCAAAGGGGTGACCATTTTGTTTCTTGAATGCCTTTGGAGGGATGGGGGTAGTGGTCATGAAATTGTGATGCAGGCCAGATCTGGCCTGTGGGCCTTAGGTTGGGAACCCCTGGTCTAGTCATTCTCAATGTCCATGTGATGTATGATTATCCAGAGAGAAGGGATGGAAATTCTTCTTTGAAGGCAATAGAATCTCAGCTGTTTTGTTTTGTTTTGCTTTGGCTATCAACATGCTAAGAACTAATCCTCCTCTCTATTAAAGAACTCCTCCAATGATGTTGTATCTCTGCCATTGTCACACTAAGATTATTTCCTTACCTTGTGTGTAAAAGGAAATTTTTATTACCCTAACATTGCAAGGCAAATAATTTACTGTACCTAATTCCAAAGAAAATTAATTTAGCCCTTGGATGCCTGAAACAAATGCCCAATTTGTTCACTTCAATAAAAGTGAACAGCTAACAAAATGTTCCTAAAGTGGTAGAATGGAAAAGAAAATATGAAGCATCCCTGCCCTCAGCCAATTATAACCTTGGCTTGTAGAGGCTAAAATAAAGCCTGTGATTCTCCATAACAAGACTGTGTGTACATACACATACAAATACAGCAGAATTTGTCATCACCTGACATACTGGAAAGTCTTCCTTTTACAGCCCAGTCTTTCTCCTGTACAAAATAAAGAGAACTCATTCACAAACAAAGGAAGGCAGAAGATTTTCAGATAGCACAATAAGAGAATTGAAAATAAACATCCTCAAATTTTGGCAAAAATGTATATTTTTGTTTGGTCCATCCCTACCATGGACACCCATGTTATGAATCCAGAAATTAAAACAGCAACCAGGCTTGAAGGGAAATAGCATCAAATGGGGTTGAAGAATACTGAACATTTGCAGATGTGTTTAGCATCTATTTTTACATTGCTAGAATCACTTTGTATCATCTGAAAACTGAAAATCAAGTATATTTGAAACACTGGGATTTGGACAAAGGAGACAAAAGAGGAAAAAATCTTAATAGCCTTTCCAATAAAAGAATTAAAATGACCCCAAAAGCAGTTTTGGCACAGTTCTATTCTGCATCTGAGAAATCATTCAGTAAACACAAATCTCCCATTGATTTGAAAATTTCATGCAGCTTTAAAAATTACTTGTTTTCATTGAAAATTATGTTTTAAATGTTGTAACAGCCTTCACTGATAGCTCCCACTGGATAGAAAGCATAAGCTTTTTATGTGTCACACCACAATTTTTTAAAATTGTTCAATCAAACAATTATCAAACTTTCATAGGGCTACATGGCATCAATTTTATTTCACAGATTTTTAAAATAATGCCAGCAATACATTTTGTATGAAGGGTTTAAGGCTGTGCAATTTCAAAGGAAATTTGATTTCCTGAGTAGTTCTAATTCATTAGAGAAGACAACAGAGCCAGATGATAATAAAGAAATTTGGAGGTGGGGGGTACTACTCTTCAAACATATAAATGTCAATTTGTAGATACTGGCTGGACCATTTCTGTAAAAAAAATGAAGGACCAAACCACTCAAAAATTCAAAGTCAAAAAGCTGAAAGTGGTATTTAATACATTCCCAAAATATTATCTGCAAAAAATTAAAGCGGTTAACTTCACCAAAAAATAATACATGAGTCCAACAACATTATGAAAAAATAAAGGATTGCAACTGGAACTTTTGTATTCTTCAGTGAACTTTTTCAAAAACAATTATATATAATAATAGTTGAAGCCAAAAACATTCTCTATTCATCCGGTAGTGGTTATTTCAAAAATAATATTCTTCATCAGGAGAAAGATACTGTAATATATTATACATGTCCATTTCATTTATTTGGTTCTTATTGTACACAGGATCAGTGTACACATTCTTTTGGCTGTCATCACGTGGTTAATCACACAGTATGGTAGAATCAAGCAATATGTACATACAGTATATGTGTGAAGCTCAGTTATTCACAGTTTTAAAATGTATTAAATAACTCTGCAGAAACTAGTTACACTTGGGGCAGGCTGAAATGATATGAAAGTTGAGAGCTAACATAGGTATACAATGACCCGTTCACATATGCAAGCCACCATTTTGTGTTGTAGTCATTAACAAATGATGAAGCATGCATGTAAGAACTGCCTTTTGTCAGATGATGGATATTTGACTATGTAAACTGATGATACTAAAAACCAATTGTTCAAAGTCCTATTAAAGTTATATATGTGTCCCTCCCACATTCAAGCCATCACTTAATGTTGCAATGATCAGTTGATGAAAAAGCATAGCTGCACTAGTTTTTATGTTCAGTAGAATCAGGTAAAAAAATGTTTTTACCCCAGTCTACGATGATTCAAACTACATGTATTTTGTAGAGATGTGAGTTCATTAGAGACTCTTGAAAGACATTAACACAATATCCTTTTGTTTAGCTACTCATAGCAATTCCTCACAGCCAATTACTAGGATTTTCAGGTGTGCATCAATTCAGTGAGCAGCTATGCACCCCAAAATCCAAGCAGGGCTTTGTTAATTGCCAGCAAGAAGCCGCTGTAAATTACAATATTTGCCTTCCAAAGATGTAACTACACAATAGGATTTTGTCCACTGCAGACAAAATTTAGGCAAGTAGACCCCTTAACCATTGAGTTTGTTCATAGGCTCCCGCACCAGGCCCAACCATCTGCGACCTAGCCCTCTGCACTCACCGTAACCCCTGCCTTACCAATGCCGCGGGGTTTTGGTGGTCACTAGAGGGGCAGCCGCCCCATGAACATGACCCAAAAAAAACTATGATTCCCAGAGTCCTCTGCACTGTGCAACACCTCAGCCAATCAGGCTGAGGGATGCAAATGCAGAGGAGGCTGGGAACACGCATGCTGACTTAAAAAAAAACCAAAATGCCGGGAGCTAGAGGGAAAGAATTTGAAAGACCCAGCCAGAGCTAGGAAAAGGTAATTGCGGTCGGTGGGGGTTAGGGGGTGGGTGGGTGAGGCACGGCCCCAGTAACCATGCTGCCACCCCTGCCCCACCACCTAGCCCCACCTCCCTAACCCCCACTGATTGGACTTTCCTCCTGGCTCCAGCTGGGTCTTTAAAAGTTTTTCCTGCCCAGTGCGGCCTTCTTCGTCTCGGCCTCGTTTCTCTCTGGGTTGGCTGGGGATGAAAGTTCCATTCCCAGCCAACCCAGAGAGAAGCAAAGCCCCTCCGTGATGGAGATTCATTCTCTCTGGGAGGTAAAGGTGCTGCAGAGAGGGGATCCCTCCCCACAGGACACCCCATTATTAAAGAGAAGAAACCAACAGAAGGGTTGGGGGGACAGACCCATTTTGTCACCCCAACCCTCCCAAACCAGGGAGAGGAGATCGATTCCACACATACCCAAACATTCCATTTTTAAAGAGGAGAAACCGATTGGTTTTTTCTCTTTAATAATGGGGTGTCCTGCAGGGGATCCCCTCTCTGCCAGGTCCTCTGGCTCTGGAAGGGTTGTGGGGACAGACCTCTTTTGTCCCCCCAACCCTCCCGGAAACAGAAGACCCAGAAGAGGGGATTGATCCCCCCGCAACACTTCATTTTTAAAGAGAAGAAACTGCTTGGTTTCTTCTCTTTAATAATGGGGTGTACTGCAGGGGGATCCCCTCTCTGCTTGGTCCCCTGGGTTTGGGGGGGTTGGGGGACAATACAAACACACACACACACACACACACACACAACACTTCTGCCTTGCCAGGAACTTTTAATGTGTGTGTTGGGTGGATGGAGTGATATTGCATGGGTGGTGGTTGTACACACCCAAAACCACCCCTACCAACCAACACACACTTTAAAAATGCCCGGCTGGCTGGGCACAAATATGCTAGTATATATATAAATCTAGACGTTAACCATTGGAATTTGGCATACACTTTCGCACCCATCCACACTATCCCATACTGAGCCTCCTGCACTCACCCAAACCCAGCCCGTAGAGTACTGCAGGGTTGCCAAAGCTGGTAGTGGGGCAATAGCCCCATGAATGCAAAAAAAGGGAAGCAACTTCAATTCACAATGTCATCTATACCTCCCCTCAGCCAATCAGACTGAGAGGCACAAGCAAAAAGAATGTTGGGAAATGCGGCGTGCCCAATTGAAATTGTGCCGCAGGAAAAAAACGCTACACGAATGCAAACAAAACAAACAAAACTTCAAGTCTCAGTGTCCTATGCGCCGTGAGCACTTCAGACAATCAGGCTAAAGGGCGCGAGCATTCTGAATGCTGAAAAAGCCGGTGCGTGAAAAATAAAATAAAAACACACCGGCCTGCCACAACAGGAGCACAAGTCCGCCACAGGCGGACACAGCGCCTCACGGCCTCACAAAAGAAAACCCCCCAAAAAACCACGACAAGACACCTGCTGGCCTTCTTTCCTAGAGCAATGGGGAGAAGAGGGACTCCCTCTCCTCCACTCTACCCTGCCGAAAACACGGCGAGACCACTGCCGGCCTCAAGGTCAGTTGAGCCGGGGTGGAAAAAATACCACCAGCAGGCAGCAGTTCCTCAGGGGAAGCACCCTCCCTGGTGGATGACTGGCTGCTGCCTTTGTACTTCCTATACCACTGTTTCGAGAACTAACATGAAACAGTGGTGGAGGTAATACAAAAGCAGCTGCCAGCAATCCGCAAGGAAGAGCACCACCCGTTACGGATCGCTGCCTGCCGATCTCTGGTTAGGTAAGCCAGGAAAAAAAGGAGACAGAGAGGAGAAAACCATCGTCAGGCAGATAGCTCTTCTCTGCCTCCTTCTCCCCTGACCTACCTAATGAACCTTACCGGACGAAGACCAAGCTGTCTGCCGGCTCCTCCTTTTCCCCATTGCTGCATCAAAACCAATATTCGAAGCAGCAATAGGGAAAAGAGGAACCAACAGGCAGTCCGTTCTTCACACAAAAATACACAACAAAAGAAAAACCAAACATTTACCAAAAAAGCCAAACACCAGAATTAATAAAACACAAATAAATAAATAATTAATTAAAAAGCATTAATAAACAAAAAAGTAAACAACAAAATCCACAAACAAAAACATCCACAATGCCATAAAAGCACAAAAAAATACCTAACTACAACACAGAAATACCTAACTCTAACAACACAACTACCACAAATTACACAAATAAACACCAACGAAATCACAAAAATCAAACAAATCAGAAATAAACAAACCAATTAAACAAATCTAAAACCCAACAAAACCACAAAAGAACAAACAGAAACACCTCCCAGCCCACCACCACAAAAACAAAACAAAGAAAAAAACCAGAAGAAAGAATATCAGAGAACTGACCAGCATGTCCTCCCTCCACAGAAATGAAGAAACAAAGACTACTTACCGGAAAAAACCCCACCAAGAGGACAGGAGAGAAAAAACAAGTGAAACAAAAAAAGGATCCAACACTATTACAGCCCCAACTGCAGGCTGGAAGATTAAAAACAAGTCAAAATGATTCAAAGCAGCCCTCTTGCTAACAAGCCCCACCTAGAGGCCACAAGAGTAAAAACAACTCAAAATAATAAGAATAAATCAAAAGTTTAATGAATAAAAATAATGTGTTAAATAAAAAATAATAAACATTTGTAGCATTCTCTGTTTATTTTTTACTAAAAAAACACCCAAATATATATTAGTTGGAAGTAATTCACACAGAATTTACTGGAAATTACTCCCTAAACATGCATGGAATTACAGCTTTATTCTTTAAAATTCTTTTTCCTCCTTTCTCTTTTCATGATCCAGTTTCATATTTGTAAGCTTCCAACACTATATTTCATCTATTTGTTTCCAACAAAACTGATTACATGAGACTATTCTTGGTTAAGCTTAAGCAACAGTTCTGAATTATCCCTAATAGCTCAGTGCTATTCTCCCAGGACACCAGGAGGCATGCTCCATTAGGCATCAATAATACTGCCATGGTACCCACAGTATCTGGACAGCTGGGGACTGAATGAAAATGTGTCAGAGCCTTTGGTTTACCATGACTTGATAAAATTCAGTTTTCTGAAGTTTAAAACAACAAATTGAAGCTTCAGGGATGAAGGCTAGATACCTTTTGGATCTCACTAATTGTATCAGAAATAACATATGGTGGTGCTGGAGATTCTGTGCCAGTTTTCTTTCCTGAGGGCCACCTTTCATTCAAATTGTATAAAGTCTACAGTGCTTGTAAACAAAGCACATACCATTTTTCTCAGGGTCCTAAATAGGCACTCTGACAAAGTTCCATTTCTACTCACTGAGCTTGATTCTCATTTCCAAACTTTGTCTCAGTCAGTTTCCAACTTTTTCACTTCCAGAACACCCAACTGTGTTCGGTGTATAGGAATAGCTCCTGGCTTTGGTTCTCTTCAGGCTTCCTAGGTTGAGCCCAGTAGCAAAAGCAATTTAATATTTTATGCATTTTAATCATACCTGTGCTATTCCATGAAAAAGAAAGATGCCAAATTAAATGAATCACTTCAAGGGAATGATCTACATCGCAAGAATATCCATGGGGATGCTTTTTAATGACATCTGCAGTGGTAGAAATGAATACACATAGAGACTCAATATATTACACTTGTGAACTAGTAAGGTACTGTGGTAAAGACTAAACTGCTGCAAGTCAAGATGAGCCTGATTCAAATTAAACCTGGAAGTGATAGAAGTAGAAACACAAACTGTATAGCATTTTTTTTGTATTAGTAGTATTAGTAGTATTAGTGGGTACAGATGTGCCATTTAGATTTTTTTAGGGGGGAGGACTACAAATCCCAAGGTTTTCTGTTCTGGGAGTTCCACCCGACAGACAGACATTTACAGACACTTACATTTGCTCATCCAGGAAAAGGTCTAAACAAAATCACGTTGTGGTCTTGTATGGCTTAGTAGTGCTTCCTGTTCAGAAAGGAAACACCTAGCTAGCACTAAGAAAGAATTTGTGGGATAATTTTTCTCTAGGGTGCTATTCCCATATCCAAAGGCAGTGCTATTTTAATGGTGAAAAATGTCAGATTGCAAAATTGTGGGCAAACAGAAGCAATCACTGAATGTAAACACAAATGACAAAGGAGATCACATTGCCAGATGGAAAATGTAAGATTAGAAAGTAAGCTTTTCCCTGATTTGTTTTTTATCCGGGGTGGCAACTCTCTAGCCTTAATCATAGGATATAGCAGTGGCTGTTTGGTAGAGTATAAGCTTTGACAGAAAGAATGTCATGGAATGGATGGGAGAGAAGGATCAAGTGAACACCATGTGATGGCTATGGAAGCACCAAAAATGGCATTCAAACTTGGTGAAGATCTGTGGCTTCTGAATGAACAAGACAGTGAGCAAAAGAGATGGTGTCACTGACCTATGTTGCAATGGCCCACGGAAAGGGCCGCCTGGTTCAGAAGGGGCCCACAGAGGTCGGAGTGACTGGACGCAAGAAAGGACACATGAGACGAGTGTGCAGTGAATTAATGGACAACCCACAGTTGACTAAGATCTAGGTTTGGTGAGACCCATTGTTCTCACCCTATTGCAGAGCGCAGACATCCTGCCTCCGGGAAACTAACTTACTTAGCTATTGACTCATCATGTTTGCCCGCCCTAATCTTTGGCCAGAAGAAGAAGGCCGAGGTTTACCCTGTGGTCAGCAACTTTTTACTTTTGCCCTGTTTCCTCTGCAATCCTCCAGCCAAGGTTCTCATGATTCATGCCAATCAATCTAGCCCGCACCCAATTTCCTTTCCATCAAAGCCCGTGTTGGTCCTCAAGCCGTGTGCGTAAGTGAGCGAACCCATCGGGAAAGGTTTTGGCCAATTTATGAACACGCGCATACCACATTCCCCCTTATTTTACTGTTTAAATCAGCCTGGCCGAGGGCTTGGTGGATGTAGGGCATAATTTTTCCGGGTGTGAGGGTCTCTTGGGGTCTCCGCCATGAGGTACATATGGAAAAAAGTGAAGGAATGCATTGTGTGAAACAGCAAAGCGGGATTCCTGCTACCACAAGAACAGCGATAGCTTTGAGCGTTGTTTGTAACCACCCCCATGGCAACCATGACCAGAGTTCATCCCAGCACCCCTAGTTGGCATTCTGTTGGATATTTTTCACAATGGTGTCAAGTTTTGGTGATCTGACTTTGGACCTTGTGTCAATTATCCATGAGGTTAAAACAGCACATATTGCGAACTGATTCACAGCCCACATGGTGCAGAAGCAACAAATAATCAATCCATTTTGACTCTGCATGTGCTCTTAAGCAGAGCTGCTGCTGAGGAGAGCCAAACAAAGGAAGTGAGCACTGGTAAGTTTTGCAGTTGGAGTAGAGCTGCTTTAGAGGCCTCTACTAATTTAAACTGCTGAGAGCCACCTCTGTTCAAACAGAGGAAGCAGTTTGAAGCTTCCAGAAGCAGGGGGGCAGGGCCACACCAGGCACTTCCCTGAACTGTGACTCATAGGGGCGGAGCCACACTAGCCTTTAAAAGCTCTGAGCTCTTTCAGAGTCAGCCATTTTGACTCTGCATGTGCTCTTAAGCAGAGCTGCTGCTGAGGAGAGCCAAACAAAGGAAGTGAGCACTGGTAAGTTTTGCAGTTGGAGTAGAGCTGCTTTAGAGGCCCGCGCGCCGTTAGATTACAAACTAGGAACATAAGAAGAATATAGTCTTACTAGGTAGAAAGGTAGTAAACGTGTACATTTTTGAGGCCCAGAATACTGCACTTGTTAAAATGGATTCTGAGGGAACAGCTGTAGTTACCTGCAATTCTTGTGCCATGTTTGTGTTCTTGCCAAAGCACATGGAGAACTACACTTGCAGCAAGTGCAAGCTGGTTGCACTACTAGAAGAGAAGGTCCAGCAGCTAGAGGCCCGCATATCTAACCACCAACAAATTAAGGAGCTTGAGCTGTTCTTGGACAGAGCGGAGCAGACTATGCTGGACAAAGAAGAGACAGGGCACAGTTCTGAGGGAGAAGGCCCTTCACTAACTCAGGAGGGAGATGGTTGGAGGAATGTGACTCAAAGGAGGAGAAGAGTAGGGGATCACTCTGAGAGTCTGAAATTACAGAATAAATTTGAGGCTCTTTCCCTTATCACACCTGACGAGGAACACACAGAGGAACAACTGGTTCCACCTGATGATCTCTCCTTCATCACACTTGATGAGATCCAGGAAGATAAACAACAGGAACAAACTGAGTTTCTCTCCCTTAATATGGTTGATGAGGTGCATGTAGATGAACAGATTGCAGGAGAGAGGCTCCTTGTACTAGGCGATTCAATAATTAGAAATACAGAGAAATGGATTTGTGATGCACATGATAACCGTATGGTGACTTGCCTGCCAGGTGCAAAAGTTGCAGACATCACAAGAAATCTAGATAGATTGTTAGAGAGAACTGGGAACGAGCCAGTTGTCATGGTACACGTTGGTACTAATGATGTTGGGAAGGCCAAGCGGTCTGTCCTGGAAGCCAAATTTAGGTTGTTAGGAAGAAGATTGAAGTCCCGGACTTCCAAGGTAGCATTTTCAGAAGTGCTACCTGTCCCTCGCGCAGGACCTACCAGGCAGGCAGAGCTCAGAAGCCTCAATGCGTGGATGAGGCAGTGGTGTCGAGAGGAGGGCTTCAGATTTGTCAGGAACTGGAGAACATTTTGGGACAAGCCAAATCTGTTCAGGAGGGATGGGTTGCATTTAAACCATGATGGGACCAGATTGCTGGCACTCAACATTAAAAAGGCTGCAGAGCAGCTTTTAAACTGATAACTGGGGGAAAGCCGACAGGAGCTGGGCAGCATCCGGTTCGGGAAAGTGTGTACTTGAGTAGTGAGTGTCAGAAAAGCATATATAAATGCTTGTATACAAATGCCAGAAGCCTCCGGAACAAAATAGGGGAGCTGGAATACTTAGCAATAGATAAGAATATTGATATTATTGGTATCACTGAAACCTGGTGGACGGATGATAACCAATGGGATACAGTTATCCCAGGCTACAAACTGTACAGGAAGGATAGGAAGGGGCAAACAGGAGGTGGTGTAGCCTTGTATGTCAAAGAAGTGATAAAATCTTATGAATTGGAATATCTAGGTGATTTAGAGTCACCATTAGAAGCTCTGTGGGTAAGAGTACCAGGCCACAAGGATGGTCTAACAGTAGGCATATACTATCGGCCTCCGACCCAAACTCTTGAGGGAGACTGGCAGTTGGAGAATGTTGTAAAGGAGGCATCCAGGAAGGGAAGCCTGGTTATAATGGGGGACTTCAATTACCCTCACATAGACTGGGTGAACTGTTGTTCAGCACATGATAAAGAGATAAAGTTCCTAGATATGCTCAATGATTGTTCCCTGGGACAGATGGTTGAAGACCCAACTAGAGGTACAAGAATCCTTGACTTGATCCTGAGTAATACTCAGGATCTGGTGCAAGATGTTAATGTGACTGATCCAATAGGGAACAGTGACCACAACTCAATTATGTTTAACTTGATCATAGACCGCAAGTCACTGATAAAATCTAACACAGAGACCTTAAATTTTCAAAAAGGAAATTTCCCAAAGATGAGGAAACTAGTAAAAAAGAAACTGAAAGGGAAAATTGAGAGAGTCCAAACACTCCAAGTGGCATGGAGGCTGTTTACAAAAACAATAACAGAGGCCCAATTGGAATGCATACCCAAAAGGAAAAAGGGCACTGCCAGGTCCAAGAGGACTCCAATGTGGCTTACAGGAGCTGTTCGGGAAGTGATCAAGAGCAAGAAAAGCTCATTTAGAAGATGGAAGGCTTGTCCAAATGAGGACAGCAGGCAGAAACATAAATTCTGGCAGAACAAATGCAAGGCAACAATCAGGAAAGCAAAGCAAGACTTTGAGGAGCGTATAGCTAAAAATACTCAGAGGAATAACAAAGACTTCTTTAAGTACATTAGAAGTAAGAACCCAACTAGGAAGGCCATTGGACCATTAGATGACAATGGAAGGCAAGGGGTTATTAAAGAGGAAACAGAGATTGCAGAGAGACTCAATGAATTCTTTGCTTCAGTATTCACTGAAGAAGATAGAGACCACATGCCCAAAACAGAACCTATCTTCGTAGGGAGGGAAACCGAAGAATTAAGCAAGATAGAAATAACCAGGGAGGAGGTCCTTGCATGTCTTGTTAAGCTAAACACTAACAAATCCCCAGGACCAGATGGCATCCATCCACGAGTTCTCAGGGAACTTAAAGATGAAATTGCTGATATCCTAGCCAAAATATATAATCTTTCCCTCAAATCAGGCTTTGTGCCTGATGACTGGAAGGTAGCGAATGTAACACCAATTTTCAAAAAAGGATCCAGGGGTGATCCAGGAAATTACCGGCCTGTCAGTTTGACATGTGTCCCAGGTAAAGTGATGGAAACCATCCTAAAAGATAGAATTAATAGGTACATAGAAGAGGAGGCGCTGCTAAAGGAGACCCAGCATGGCTTTTGCAAGGGCAAATCATGCCTCACTAATCTGTTGGAATTTTTTGAGAGTGTCAACAAGCATGTGGATAAGGGGGATCCAGTTGACATTGTTTATCTGGACTTTCAGAAGGCTTTTGACAAGGTCCCACACCAAAGGCTCTTGAATAAACTTACCAGTCATGGAATAAAGGGACAGGTCTTGTCCTGGATCAGCAACTGGCTAAGGGACAGGAAACAGAGGGTAGCACTAAATGGACACTTCTCCAAGTGGAGGGAAGTAAAGAGTGGGGTCCCCCAAGGTTCAGTACTGGGACCCCTGCTTTTCAACCTCTTCATAAATGATCTAGAGGTAGGAGTAAAAAGCAAGGTAGCCAAATTTGCTGACGACACTAAATTATACAGGGTAGTGAAAACTGTGAGAGATTGTGAGGAGCTCCAGAGGGATCTCTTGACACTGGGGGAGTGGGCAAAACAGTGGCAAATGAGCTTCAACATTAGTAAGTGCAGAGTGATGCATGTTGGGGCAAAGAACCCCAATTACATTTATAAACTGATGGGGTCTGAACTCTCTGCGACAAACCAGGAAAGGGACCTTGGTGTCCTGGTGGACAGCTCAATGAAGGTGTCAACCCAGTGTGCCTCAGCAGTGAAAAAAGCAAACTCAATGTTAGGGATCATTAGGAAGGGTATAGAAAATAAGTCAGCAAGTGTTATTTTGCCTCTTTATAAATCTATGGTGAGGCCCCATCTGGAATACTGTGTACAGTTCTGGTCGCCATACCTCCAGAAGGATATTATGGAGTTGGAGAAAGTACAGAGGAGGGCAACCAGAATGATTAGGGGACTGGAACACCTTCCTTACCATCTGAGGCTGCAACGGTTGGGCCTTTTCACTCTTGAACGACGGCGTCTAAGAGGTGACCTGATTGAAGTTTATAAAATCATGCACGGTGTGGACAAAGTGGATAAGGAAAAACTGTTTTCCCTATCGCACAACACTAGAACTAGGGGACACTCCATGAAACTTTTGGGTACTAGTTCTCAAACAAATAAGAGAAAGTACTTTTTCACCCAGAGGATTACTGGTCTATGGAACTCCCTGCCAGAAGAAGTGGTGACAGCTGTCAGTCTTGACAGCTTTAAGAAAGGATTAGACAAGTTCATGGAGGACAAGGCTATCAATGGCTATAATTATGGCTACCTAAGGACAACCTCCGGGTTGGAGAGATAGGCAGGATCTCTCTCAATGCCATTTCCAGGGAATCCTAAGCAGGTGAAGGCATCTCCTTGGGAATACCCTGAAGGAAATGGTGAGCCACTGTGTGAGACAGAATGCTGGACTGGATGGGCTGTGGCCTGTTCCAGCAAGGCTGTTCTTATGTTCTTATGTTCTTATGCTGCTTGGTTATCCAAAACTGCATGTCTCAATTCAGCCTGTGTGATTAATAGCCTTAGCTAGTGCACCGCCAGCTGACCAATCCTACGTGCATTTCCCACTGCCAAACCGGGCACCCCTATAATGCTGACCACTAAAGAGACGTACTCTGCCTTGCTAAGTAATCTGATGTCACTGTTGCATGTCTAATCTAGCTGGGCCGCTCGCACGAACCGTGCTGGCTGGATCTGGAGTGATCATTTCCCTTTCGGGGAGTACCAGTGTTAGGCGACTCACCCAGCAGTATGAGTCAGACGTGTTGGCAGGAATGTAGTTCCACGTCCATTGGTTACAAGTAAAAAAACATTCTGTGGGCAGAATGATGTTAGCATACATAGAATGTGCAATCTCTGGCTGGTTACATTTCCAAGTCTCTTTCCCGGGGCTCAGGCAATGGTGGTGTGGCCTTTTGGCTGTGGAGCAGCCGGTCATTCTGGCACAGGGCATGTTTGGGCTGATTGCCACTTGGGGTGTGTACAGAGTGAGCACATCAGCGGGCAAAGTCTTTGTTACCTGAGTCCCCCAGGCTGTGTAGGTTGCATATGTGATTCGGTGATGAGGTCCGAGTGTTCATTTAAGCAACCACTCAAAGTTCTTGGCCTGCTTGCCCGGAGCACGGCAGACTGGGATAAGGCATGTACTCAACAGGGAAGAAGTGTCTGTGGTCTGCTTCAAGCAAAAGTCTGATTGGTTAACAAGTCCGGCCAGTCTTTCCCAGATGTTGTACTGGAGCCTGGCAGTAAGGTCCCCACCAGATGCTAGGTTCCCGCCAGAAGCTTGAACCCCTCCCCACATAAGTAAGGAAAGGATCAACACTATCATCAGGGAATTATAAGTGATCTGAGCCAAGACCACGGATACCATGTTGTGCGGAGTGGGCTCAGAGTGGTTCTCTTGCAAAATGGTCATAGCATTGTCACATAGGTTTTGATCATTCCCCATGTCATTATCGGCTCCTCCATCTTGGGCTGCCTCAGCCAGTGTCACCTGCCCCACCTCCGTCCTGTCATTAGGTCTACCTCCTCCATCTCTGGCAACGGGTTCGGGGCAGCCTGGTTCCACGCCATGTGGTTCGAAGTACAGCTTCACACAGCAGGCCAGAATTCAAATGGTACCTGTAGGAGACATAATCACTGCATAGCTCTCCCCCAGGTGATCAGGGGCACCGGACACTTCCAAGAGCGGTCTGGCGGCACTCTGAATCGAACCATGGGGCACGGGAGAGTTTCCCGGCATCGGAAATGCTTCTTCTGCAGAGTGCAGTCAGCAAAAATATTTAAGTGATTGTAGGTGAATAAGACTTTGTGCAGGCATTGCTGTGACTGACCTTGGCTCTTTGGGGGGACTATCTCCTCCCTTTCTGTTTGTTTTTCAATGTAGGACTTTAGCGTCCGGTTCACCCTTTCAACAATGGCTTGTCCTTGGGGATTGTATGTAATGCCAAATGTGTGCTTTATGTCCCAAGTGGCTAGAAATGTGGCTAGCTGTCTGGAACTGTAAGCTTGTGCATTATCTGTCTTCAAGTGACCTGGTTTGCCCATGGTCACAAAGCATGACAACAGGTGTTGCTCTATATGGGTCACAGTTTCTCCCTTCTGAGCCATGGCCCAGATGAACTGCGAGAATGTGTCAATGGAGACTTGCATATACTGCCATCTCCCAAATTGTGGAATGTGTGTGACGTCCATTTGCCAAATTTGGTTAGCTTCTGTCCCTTTTGGGTTGACCACCCATGAGGGCCCCCACCCTGGTGTTCCTGCGCATTGCGGGCAGGAACGCACAATGCCTTGTGCTTGTGACAATGGTAGGTTAAACTGCCTTGCGATAGCTTTGGCATTCTGATGAAATAATGCATGGCTCTGGATCGGGGCCATGAAGACTCCCGAGACTAGCTTCTGATGCGCTTCTTTCATGGCTGTGTCAGCCCTGCTGTTACCCTCTGAAATCGGAGCAGGCAAATCCTGGTGGCTTCTAATATGAGCTACATAGAGCACTTCCCTGCGGTTTCGCAAATGAAATTGCATGGTCAGGAATAAGCCCAAAAAATTCCTGTCTATGGCGGGAGTGATGTAAGTCCCCAGTAGATTGTGAATTAAATTCCAGACATACTGACTGTCCATGACTATGTTCAGTGGTTCTCGGGCAAACGTGCCTAAGGTGAGATTCGCTGCTGCCAGCTCTGCTCTTTGTGCTGATTTCTGCAGGAGTGTCAGTAGTGTTCTCCATGTTTGCCCCTCCTGCCAAGTAAGCACTCCATATCCTTTCCCCCCATCTGTGAATACTGTCTTGGCTCCTGGAAGCGGAGTCAGAGACAGCATGCTTTGTAATTCGACTGTCTCTGTTAGAAGTGATACCAGTCTGGGGTCTTTTGGCAAGTGGTATGCCAAGTTGCCTGTGAAACCTTCTAATGCAATCGGGAGAGTGTCCCCGAGTTGCATTAATTGCCGTGTCTGTTCTTTATTGAAGGGCATGACTATTTTGGCTAAGTCATATCCTGAGATGTCCCTAGCTCTTAGCCTACCCTTGTGAATGACTGTGGCTACCAGTTCTTGTGGAGGAACTATATTCCGGGATGAAGTATGTGGTAGATACACCCACTCCACGATTTTCGCACACACACACCCCGCTGGAGTCTGTGCCTAAAGCTCCAGCGAACATTGTGCCTGTTTTAAGGATGTACAGATTTATCACAGGAATGAATGGCCCCTCACTATCTACCCAGCAGTGGCTAAGAATGTGGTTGACTTCCTGGAGAGTTTGTTTTGCCTCTCGCGGAATGTAAATTCGATCTGCCGGCTGTTTTCACAGCATTAGTAGCGAAATGAGCGGCTTTAAGAGATCAGTATCTATCTTAAAATAGGGTCTTGCCCAATTGATGTTTCCTAGAATTTGCTGGAGTTCCACTAGCATTACGGAATCTTTGAGGCTGATTTTAGGCACAATTGGCACTGCAAAAGAGCGGAGTAACCGATGTCCCAAATAAGAATAGGGTTCGGTTCTCTGAACTTTTTCTGGGGCAATTATCAAGCCTTCGTTCCCCAATGAACTGTGAAGGTTACAAAATATGTTGCTGCCCAGTTTGGGTGCTGTGATCAATATGTCATCCATGAAATGGCAAACTAAGACTTTGGGGTGCAGGTTCCGGAACCTCTCTAGTGCCCCGTGGACATAGATTTGGCACAAGGTGGGCGAGTTGAGCATTTCTTGTGGCAAAAATTTCCACGCGTAACGTTGAGTTGGTTCCCTGTGATTGGTGACTGGCACCGTAAAGGCGAACCTTTCCCTGTCCCTAGGATCTAAAGGGATGGTGTAAAAACAGTCTTTTAAGTCTACGATCAGGATCTCCCACCCTTCGGGGATCATGTTGGGATTTGGTGTACCACATTGAAGCGGTCCCATGGGCTGAATGCATTTATTGATCTCTCTTAGATCATGAAGAAGTCTCCATTTACCGGACTTCTTTTTAATGACAAAGATCGGTGAATTCCAGGGACTGGTAGATGGTTCTATGTGTCCCGCTTCTGGCTGCTTTTTAATGAGCTGCTTTAAAGCTTCTAATTTTTCTCCAACTATGGGCCATTGTTCCACCCATACCGGCTCGTCTGTGAGCCATTTAAGCGGTAGAGCCATTACCCAAAAGTTAGGGTTGCGCGATATTGCTGCAGAATGTCCCTCCCCCAGAGGTTGATGGGCACATTCAAAATGTGTGGTCAGATGACCACTGTGCTGTCTGCCCCCAGGATGGTGACTTCTACCCAATCGCAGCTCTTGTAAGCTTCCTGAACTCCTCCTACCCCCCAAACATCGGCAACTGACTCGATGGCCCACTCGGTGGGCCACAATTTTCTGTTGATCATGGTGACGTCAGCTCCGGTGTCGAGCAGCCCGTCAAAAGGTCGTTTGTTCAAAAATACCTTAATGACTGGTTGCTGCTTCCACTCTATGTTCTTTTCCACTGTTGCTATGATCTGGTATCCTTTTACTGCCTCTCTCTCTCTCACACACACACTTTCTCTGTTCCCTTCCTGGTTTCTACCTGGCAGATGACAAGGAACCATGATCAGTTGCGCTACTGAGTCTCCTTTGCTAATTGTCTGGGGTAGGTGTGTCAACAGCTGGACTTGGACTATTCCTGTGTAATCAAAGTCTATGACTCCCGGGACCACGAAGATCCTTTTTTTCCCAGCACTGTTTGAGGCAAGACTAATCCTATGGTGTCTGGGGGTAAAGGACCCTTGTACTGGGAATTGACTTGGTAGACTGAGCCTGGCAGGTCGCATGTAACATACTCCTGGCATTCCAGGTCTAGCCCTGTGCTGCCCTTAGTTTCTGCCTGTGCCTCGGAAATGCTGGGTGTGATGCTGGGTGAAATTATTGGGATGTCCGCGCTGGAGCCTCCAGGGCAGCCATCATCTCTATTTGAACTGGGGTTAGAGACATGCCTGTGGGCCAGTTTCCCGAATTGGGGCATTGGTTGGGCCAATGGAAGCCACTGTGGCATCTGGGACACTGGGTAGATGGTACTGCTGGGTGGCCCGATGGCTGGCCACCCCCCTCTTATGGGGTTTTTTTGACCTGCACTCTCTGGCAAAGTACCCCACCTTGCCACACTGGTGGCAAGCTCCCTTGGGTTTGTTCCCCCCTTGTACTGACGCTGCCAACAGCCCCATCTTATAGCAGTCTGTTCCAACGTCAGCGCAAGCCCTGATCATGTTGGTAAGCATCAGATCAGGTCTGTGGCCCATTGCCTGCAAGATTTTACAACAATTGAGGTTGGCATTGTCTTTTGGCAGCTTCATCATAAGCTCCTCTCGGGCATCTTGGTTGTCTATCTGCCTACTGATGGCTTCCTCTAATATGTTAATGAAGTCCATACAGGGCTCTTGCGCTCCCTGCTTGATGGTTGTGTAGTTCTTAGCACCGTTGCCAGTGGCTGGCACCTTGAGATATGCCTTAAAGGCAACCTCAGAGGCTAGCTGGAGTGTGGCGCCCAGTAGGACGGACTGCGCCTGGATGGTTTCGAATTGCCCAGAGCCATAAAGTTGCTCGGGTATCACTGCACCCCCATCTGGTCAGCTCTTGCCTGCGCTTCCAACTGAAACTCACTGTCCCATAAGAGATACTGGCTAGGGTTCAGCATCATCTGCATTGTGACCTTCCAGTCATGAGGGATGAGCATGGTGGATTCTACCAACTGCTGGAGCATGCCTCTTGTAAATCTGCTTTGGAGCCCTGTATCCGTGATGGCTTTGTGGATTTCCAAAAGCAATTTATATGGGATGGGCATGTTAACCGCCTCCTGATCACCCATGAGGGTGTCCGTCTCTAAGCAGACTTGACACAGCTGTTGGAGTTCTGCCAGTTCCTCGGCTGGGATTTCCCCTTTGTGTCCTTCCTCCTCTACTATACACTGAAAGGGACTTTTGGTGACCTGGAAAGTGCCTGCGCTTCTGAGACTTCTGCCCACTCCTGTAGCCTCTGCCACTGCCGCTGGAGGGGAGTCCCCCATGCCCCTATGCCTAAACTGAATGGTCGGATAGAGACCTGCTGAGGCTAATGGTTCTATGTATGCTAGGGGTTTCTCGGTCTCTATCCGGACTGGACTATCTGCGGAAATGATCTGTCTACACTTGCTCCATGTCGCTATGATTTTAGTGGTGCTCGGGGCTCTGTCTTAAGGCAGTCCCCTACCCTATCCCAAGTCCTGGGTCCAGCGTGCCTGCTTCTGGGTAGAACAAACAATGCTCCCTCAGATGCACCATGTGTTCCATTAGGCTTTGGCTATGAATGCTTACATGATGTGGCCTGGCCAGGCACTTGAGCTCTTCCCTATGAGCTCTTCACCCAACGGATGAATCTTGCCCCTCCAAGCAAGCCCCCATACTACCTGATAAGAGATTCCCTCGTGGGATGGGTCGGCGTGCCTCAGGCAGTAAGTCGGGTGATGTGGTTCACAGTACGTAGCCTTGGGTCTGAGTAGGTTCGTGGCTCTCGCAGCCGCAGGCATCCAGCGGCCTCTGCCGATGAATGTCAGGGTTCGCAGCTCATCCCGATGTGGAACGCGTCCGTTCCAATGAGGCTCTGGGTGCCGCCGAGCTTGCAGTTAGCGCTACCTTTCTTGCTGGATGGTCGAAGTCTTGGCTGGGGACCACGCTGACCTGCGGATATCGTGCTGAGTTGGCGTCCCGATCGGAGCTTCTCCACAGCCACGCCGCGACTCGTATCAGAGCGTGGCCCCTTAGAATCACATCAGGACTCTCAAAGCGAATCACGTTGGGGTCACCAGATGTTGCGATGGCTCACGGAAAGGGCCGCCTGGTTCAGAAGGGGCCCACAGAGGTTGGAATCACTGGACACAAGGAAGGACATGTGAGACGAGTGTGCAGTGAAAGTCCAGTCCCGAACTCAGTTGGGTGGCATATTTATTGCCCTACCTCAAGGTCTTGGTGCCTAAAGGAACACGTGACCCCATCACAGAAGTCTAATGCATATGTGGCATTTCTGGTGGTCAAGATAATTCCTGTATCCAGGCATTGCCTCATAGATTAACGGATAACCAGCAGTTGTCTAAGATCTAGGTTAGGCGAGACCCATTGTTCTTGCCCTATCACAGAGCGCAGACATCCTGCCTCTGGGAAACTAACTTACTTAGTCATTGACTCATCATGTTTGCCCACCCTAATCTTCAGCCAGAAGAAGAAGGGTGAGGTTTACCCTGTGGTCAGCAACTTTTTACTTTTGCCCTGTTTCCTCTGCAATCCTCCAGCCAAGGCTCTCATGATTCATGCCAATCAATCTAGCCCACACCCAATTTCCTTTCCATCAGAGCCTGTGTTGGTCCTCAAGCCGTGTGCGTAAGCGAGTGAACCCATTGGGAAAGGTTTTGGCCAATTTATGAACGCTGGCATACCATAGTAACCTTTTTGCAGCTACCTATATATAAAGAGCTAAGCAATCCTAACATCTCTTTTACCTCATAAGACTTTCTGTGGACACAAACATGAGCTGATGATGTGTTGTTGTTTCTACTACAATTCTCATAAAGCTACCTGCAGAATTCTGTGAGTTGTAGTTCAAAAACATAGATCTGCACACTTCTAGTAATAGCCCAATGAAATACTAAAAATGAGCTCCAAGATGGAGTGAAAAGAAAGAGCAGTTGAGTCCAAACACTTGAAAATTATTAATGGATAAAATGAGCTGAATAATGACCATACTTGGCTGAAGCTCAGTCATATTCCAAATGATTTCATTTCTGTCTTACACCATATTTCTCAAACAGTGAGGAAATCCACTCTGTGGGTGTATTTTGTTATCCACTGTCAAAAGATAGCTCTATGTTTCACTGTTCCACCAACTCTTTCAACAACACACACCAGTAGCTTACATGTTCTCCAGATTGTCTGAATATTTTGCATGTTTCAATTAAAGCAAGGATTCTTAAACTGCATCCAATGGGCTGGATGTGGCCTATGGCGCCATTTCATGTGCCCCCCCCTGCCTCCACCACACCAGAAAGTTCCATGTGGTGGAGGGAAGGAAGGTCAAATTGGTTTCCAGCCCCGAAGCTGTCTGAAGGAGTGTGACCCGGCCCCTGGCTTAAAAAGGTTGAGAACTCCTGAATTAAAGTGTAAGAAAGCATGTTACTATTTTAATATCTCAATAATGGTTTTCTTTAGTAGACAAGTGTTTTTGTATTGGCAATGCTACTATTATATGGGGTACTATGCAGTGATAGGCATGAACCAGATTGGACCAGTACACATTTACTGGTAGTAAAAATGGCTGGCCCCGCCCACCTTCCTGCCCCACCCACTTCATCCTACTCCTACCTAGAAAAGGCTTCAGAGGGGGCTGGCTCCATTTCTCTCTTTGTCCAAGGCTTTTTCCTGGGTTCCTTTCACCCCAAAGCACATCCCCAGCCACTCTGGAGAGGTTGGGGTGGCCCTTTGGGTGAAACAGAGCCCTAGAAGAGCCTTGGATGAAGGGGGAAATGGGTTCGGAGGGGGTTCTCACTATAGATCTATGGAAACAGAAGCCTCTTCTATTTTCATCACTCTATAGTGAACTTCTGAAACAAATTCCCCCATATCCAAGGCTTTTCCTGGGCTCCATTTCACCCCCTCCCCCATACACAATCACTGGTACTTGACCATATTCTGAAGGCATGGAGTCAATAAAGTCCAAAGGTGATTCTCAATGAATCATGCAACTCACACATAATGAAAATTTGAAGATATCACTTTGTTACATTAAGGTAAGGCACAGCTCAATCTCAGAAAGTAATGGAATAGGTAGCCATCAATATCCTTAAACTTCTGCTCCTTTACCCCATGAGTGAGATGTCATGATAATCAGAAGGGATGATTTCATATTTTATTTTACATTTATTAAGTGGTAAGATTCATATAGTATATTCTCTGTAGGTTTGGGGATAGCTAACTCATAGGGAAACAAACTGAAGCCAGTTGCATTCCAATCCACACATACCACACATACCACACATTATCACATCATCAAGTGCCAGGGTTGCTAAGTAGCAGTGTCAGTTACTAGACACCTGTTAGGGAACTCACACTTGCATAACAAGGGGGATTCCCAAGGTTACATTCGGTCAATAACCCATCACCTGAGAGTGAGGGAAATGTGACATTCACATGGAAGTGGATCATGGGACATTAACATCTGTTCAAATATCTTGGGACAGGGTGACAACAAACACCTGCACAGACAATTCATGTCTAAGAATTTGAGTTACATCATGATTTACCAAGGATGCTGCAGTATTGCCTGTCCGAATTTTGGAGTGATGTTCACCCTCCCTAGTTTTCAGTTTATGGGTAGTTACACCCACGTAACCCAAGCCCCACTTGCATATGAGTAAATATATACAATTACTAGTTTTACAATTACTCAGCTGATGGAGTCTCTAGGAAACAGCTATTCACTAAAAAAAACTAAGAATGTTCAAGATCAATTGGATTGTTCATTTCAATATTCTCCTTTAGCAGAGAAAATTAGATCTTTTATTTCCAAACAATGGCATGTGGTGCAACATCTACCTGATTGTTCTCGTAAACCTGTTATTGCTTTAAGAAAAACAAGATCTATTAGACAGATGGTAACCTTTTCTGATCATGAGTCCCATCGAGGTTCGTTTCGCTCTAGTGCAGTAGGACATTACCGATGTAATGATTGTGTGCATTGCTTTCTGTCCTTGCAAACTAAGGAGGTCTCTGTGAAAAACAGTGATTTTGTGTTAAAACTCCGACAGCTGAGTAATTGTAAAACTTGTAATTGCACATATTTACTCGTATGCAAGTGTGGCTTGTGTTACGTGGGTGTAACTACCCATGAACTGAAAACTAGGTTGGGCGAACATCACTCCAAAATTCGAGCAGGCAACACTGCAGCATCCTTGGTAAATCATTTCATTGAAGCAGGCCATAGTGACCGGGATTTTAAATTTGTGGTTTTGGAATGCTGCAAATATGATCCTTACTCTCTTAGCAATATTGAAAGGAAGCTGCTACAAAGAGAATGTTTCTATATCCACCACTTTAAGACACTCCACCCGCATGGTCTCAATATGGAGATTGACTTCTCCTGTTTCTTGTAATTTGAAATAATACACACCTGTTGATGGGATTCAATTTACTCTAAATTTAATGTGTTGGTAATGATTTTTTCGACATCCATCGGCACAGAAAGACTGAACGTGTGAGGCTTGGGACACAATTAAAAAACCTTTAAAAACTTTAAGAAATTATAAAACTCAATATTTGATGAATACTTTGAGATATTATAACAAGAATGTACAGGTAATCCCTTGTTTGATGTTTAAGATGATATTGTGTATCCAAGGTTGTTGTAAATATGTATATATGTATGTATATATTGATTGTTATTACAATATTAGTGATTTTTCAGTATCATTATGTTTTATAGATCCCTGAGGAAGGTTTATACTGAAACATTTTATTACTAGATGGAATTTGGATCTGTTTTGGATATACTTAAGTGAATTAAACTCGTCTTATTTTATTGCCACAAATGGTCTTACTGCCTTTGATTGGATTTCACCGTTTGGCCCCTTCTCCTGCTTAAGATAGGAAGACATACATTAGTATGACACCACCCTAACATCCTAAAGATGGGAAAGCCCCCAGTCCACAGGACTATAAAAATTCTATCCTAACAGCCAGTCAATGGCTAGCCTTTATTCTTGGCTGCCCTATTCTTAAGATTATGTTCCCTGATTTTCTAGGCAAAATCTTTGACAGGGAATGATTTTGTCTCCATCCATTCTAAGAGAGAAGAATACTTAGAACTTTTCATATCCTTTTGCTTTATGACTGTTTGAAATATTTTAGGCTGCTCTTTTACTGAAACTAACTTGTTAAAGAAATAAACTTGTCAGGGTTAGATTGTACAAATATATCAAGAAGTGGAATTGGCTTGAAAGGGAAGGTCTTGGATAAATGGATGGATGTTATGGGTTTGAAGGATTCTTGGAGAGAGTTTAAGGGCTCTGAAAGGGCATACTCTTTGTTTTCACATGTTCATGGGACATACTCAAGAATAGATTATGTTTTTCTTACCGAAAATTTGATCAAAGACATAGAAGGAACGGAAATTGGGATTATCAAGGAATCGGATCATGCTAAAGTATATCTGGAATTGAAAGTACAAAAAGATACTCGAAGAGTAAGAAATTGGAGGAACGATCCCAATTTGTTTAAAGATCAGAAATGTAAAGAGCAGATTATGGGAAGATGGAAAGAAAGCTGGCAGTGGAACGATAATAATGAGGTTAATTTTAACGTGGTATGGGATACCATGAAGTCGGTTTTTAGAGGGGAAAGTATAAAATTGGCGAGTTTTAAATATAAAAAATATAAAGCAGAACAGATAGAAAGAGAAATAAAACAATTACAGGAGGATCATGCGAAAAGTAAAGATAAATTTTTTTTTACGAAATTACAAAGGCTTAAAGCAGAACTAATGGGTAAGGATATTGATAAAGTTAAACGAGATTTGATTTATTTAAATAGAGAATATTTTGAATTTAGTAATAGAAGTTCAAAATTATTAGCAAGAGCAGCTAAGGATAAAAGGGAAAAAAGAGAAATAGGGGTATTAGTTGATAAGCAAGGTACAAGGTGTAATAAGAATGGAGATAAATGTAAAATTGTCAGGGGATTTTATCAGCTATTATATGCAAAAAAGGAAGTAGACCTGGAGAAGCTTAAAAAGATATTGGAGAGACAGTTAGGGAATGGAATAAACAAGAACATAGGGAGAAAAAGGAGGAAAGGATTAATGATAAAGAGGTTAAGGAGGTGATTAGTGGGTTGAAGACGGGGAAAGCTCCGGGAGATGATGGATTATCGACAGAGTTTTACAAAGAATTTAAGGAGGTAGTGGTTCCAAAATTGGTGAAGTTATATAATTATATTTTAGATGGAGGATCAATTCCGACTTCATGGTATAATACCACAATCGTTCTACTGCCAAAGCCTGGCAAGAATCTGGAAAGAGTGGAATCGTACAGACCAATTTCATTTATAAATCAGGATGCTAAGATCTTCACAGCAATATTGGCTAACCGATTAAACAGTTTTATGGGGGCTTACATAAATGTAGATCAAATGTAGATGGGTTTCTAAAAGGTCGGCATATGGCGGATTTGACTAGAAGGGTATTAGATTTAATTGATAACGTTAACCAAACTAAGGAAAAGGTGGGCTTATTATCATTAGACATTTTTAAGGCATTCGACTCATTACAGTGGTCTTCAATTAAAGAAATAGTTAAAAAATATGGGTTTGGGGATAGATTCAATAGGGTAATAGACTTATTATATCAAAAAGGGAATGCTAGGGTTAGAGTAAATGAGGAGCTTACTGATGTGGTAAATTTAGAGGCTGGTACTAGGCAGGGCTGTCCATTATCTCCTATCTTGTTTATTATGGCAATGGAGATTCTAGCCAAAAATATAAGGGATGATTTAAATATAGAAGGGATTATGGGTAACAAAGTGAGCATGTATGCGGATGATACATTACTTATGGTGAAACACCCAGAGCTGGTAATGGACAGGATCAAAGATCATATACAGGTATTTGAAGCTACAACTGGATTAATGATAAATTGGGATAAATCAGAATTGATGTTGTGTAATGTGGGAGTGTGATGGGTAGGATAGGGGAGACACTTAATATACAAATTAAAGATAAGCTGAAGTATTTGGGGATAATTATTTCAAATAAATTAGAAGAACTTAAACGATTGAACTATGACAGCTTGAGAGCGGAATTTAAGAATAAAATACAAGAGTTTCAGAAGTTGAAGCTGTCATGGTTCGGAAGGATCGCTATTTGTAAAATGATATTGTTGCCAAAGATTAATTTTTTATTTGATGCACTAGCGATCCATCTGAAGGAGAAGGAAATTAATGAGTTTCAAAAGTTGTTTAATGGTTTCTGTAATGGGGGTAAAAAATCTAGACTTCCAAAGAAACTATGGTACTTGTCTCAGAAAAAAGGGGTTTTGGGTATGCCAAATTTGTTAGTATACTATCGAGCATTTCAAATTAAGAATGTTGTGAAGATCTTGGCAAGAGAAAAGACAATTTGGGAGCAACTGGATATGAAAGAATATAGAGACATTGGTAGTATGATTTTTTTGGGAATAAAGGACAAGGTGAAAAGGTCAAATAATATTATGATGAGAGGTCTCATGGAAGTGTGGAAGAAAGTAAAGAAAGATATAGTCCCAAATCTCTCTCCAATTTTGGAATTGACGGATATGGGGTGTTTCCCAATAAAAATAGATAAGGAAAAAATGGAAATATTGGATAAAAATGGGGTGCTTTTATTGAAGGATTGGTTAAAAGTGTGTGATGATGATACTAAGAGGAAAAGAATATTAGAGAAGTTAAATTTGGATTGGTTTCAGAAACTGAAGGCGGATAATTGGAATAAAAAATATAAAAGAGAAGTAGGGTTAGATAGAAATAAGACGGAATTTGAGGATTTGGTAATAAAGATCAGAAAAGGGGAAAGAGGCATTAAGGGTCTTGTAAGCAAACTTTATATTATATTGAACAAGGGTACTGATCCACAGGAAGACTTGAAACGGAAGTGGGAACAAAATTTGAATATAAAAATTGGGGAGGTTGAATGGAGAAATAAATGGAAAAAGAGGATTATGAGAACAATGTCTGTAAGAATCAAAGAACATAATTTTAAAATGTTGTGGCAATGGTACTTGACACCACTAAGGCTTTATCAGATGGATAATAAAAGAGATAAGTTATGTTGGAGATGTAAAGAAACAGATGGAACATATGAACACATGTGGTGGAGTTGTAAAAAAATAAGGGATTTTTGGGGAAGAATAGAAGGGGAGTTTGGTGAAATATTGGGTAAAAAGGTTAAGTTGGTGTCAGGTACCATTCTTTTAACAAATGTGGAAGGTGTGGGTTTGAATAAGGAGGAAAAAGAATTATTGCAAATTGTATTGCCCACAGGTAGACAATGTATAGCTAGAAATTGGAAAAATGATGTAGATATACAGATCGGAGAATGGTACAAGGAAATGTGGAGCCTAGCATTGAATGACAAATTGACATGGGAGATTAAAGTGAAACGAGATAATTTAAAAGAGAATAGGTTCTGGAATATATGGAAACCGTTTGTGGAGCATTCTCTTATGGTAAATGACAGTTCAGGACCTGCACCATCTCAAAGAGGTTTCTGGAGTTGAAATAGCAACTAAGCTCACCGGGCATTGTATATATTCACAGGGTGATTTGTAATTATTAAAAAATTATAATAGAGGTAGCTTAGAAAGCTTTTATTGTTTGATTGAGTAATATTTTACATTGTGGTATCTAATATTGTGGTTAAATGGTAAACAATTAGTTTAAGTATTGTTATGTGCTAGCCTCTATGAATGTGAGTTAATATTGCATTGAGGTTATCTTTGAGGTATTATTGTATTGTAATGTTATTGTTTTCTTTTTTTTCCTGTATGTCTGTTATTTTTTTTAAATAAAAATCAATTAAAAAAAAAGAAATAAACTTGCCTTTTTGAGTTTTATTCTGTTTGCAGATCTTGACTTTATTAAACAGGCATTTATTCACAGAAGCTCTCCACCTTACAATACAACGCTACCAAACTTTACATGTTCCGAGAGGGGAGACCTTAGCCAGCAGGAGTCAATTTAAGAGGTGACTAAACAGGCTGTTCCAGAAGGAGCATGTGCATGCTGGATTTAAAAGGACAATAACAGCCTTAAAGATCAACCCAGCCTCTCTAACTCTTGATCTCCTGACCAGGCTTTAAGACAGTCATCTGGAAATATAAGGGGAGTTTTGCAAAGCAAAGCAGACCTGAGATAAGGCTAACATTTCTCAAGGGCTGATAAGGTTTCTATGGAGATGGGAAGGGAGTGAACCTTTCTGATCCACCAGCAGGCCTGGGAAAGTATCTTTTTGAGATGTCTCTGCCATTGAAGGTAAATCAATTGGAGGGCAGTTCCCAGGGCCACAGAAAGCTCTGTCTCTCTCTGTGTGTGGGAATGTGGCAATATAACGGACTGTTATTCAGTCTTAATACCATACTTGCTACCACATTCCTGCCTAAAGAACAGAAGTGCCATCTTCCCCATTCAAGCAGCATGAGGGGTTTGAAGGAGAGTGTTCTCAAGGTAGGCGGGCTGCTGAGCCCAGCTGGATTGCCCTGCTTGGGTACCCCAAGTCTGGGGATTCCCTGATAACCTCATCAGAATCTCCCTACCCCTTCTCCCCAACATGAGAAATCAGATACACAGGTCTAGTGGAGGGTGAGAGACAAAGAGGAATGGTTCTGATTCTGAATATAACCATGGCACCCAGGTGCAGATAAGTAATGGAGGAAAATAAGAGACTCATCTAGAATTGTCAATTGCAAGATGGTGCATAAAGGATAGCAAAAAACAGGGGTTCACCCTTGGGAAGGTTGTTGCAAATTCAGTTGTAAAGTCAGGAAATAAAAGTTGGTGCTAACTGGTGAACTATTGGCTTGGTATCTTGGGATTCTTTGTACTACATATATTTTGAAACTAATTACAAGATCTAAAACCCCAAGTTCCTTCAAAAGCTTGCTCAGTCAGAAGCAGTGGAAGCTTATTATAAACCCTTTTTATTGAAAACACCTAGTAGAATAAAGCACATTGTGAATCAATGTACTCTTTATCAATTTCCCAGCTACTTTAACCTCTTCCATCTCTCCATGGGGAAAAAAATCACCTTGGAAATGCTTTGTCCCTCTCTCAAACCTGATCTCCTTGAGTTATTTGTGCCCCATATGTGAACTACCTGTGAGAACTCACATAGTCCATGTTGACCTCTCTGACCAATTTAGATAGATAGATAGATAAATCTTTATTGTCATTGTCCTGCACAGAACAACAAGATACACGTATAGACCATCACCAATTTTCAAGACTTAAGCTTTGTCTCAGGGCATTTTGTTAATTAGCATGTTCAGCATTTTGGTAATAAGAAAACAAAGTATAAATGAGGTCAACAAGGAACAGCTTAAACACAAGGGGACATAAATGTTCCCTGTTGTTCTTTCCTGTTACACTTGCTTACAAGTGCAGTCATATTCATCCACAAAGGAGAGGATAAAATAAAATTGTGTTGTAAAATTGACTATAAAAATGTCACTTGGATGGTTCTAAAACGCGGAAATGCCAAAGGTCAAATCCTCTGGTCACTGTTCCTTGGGGAAAAGTTTTTGGTAATGATACCACATTAATTGCTTACTTAAAAAAAACATTTTATCATTTTTGGAAGCAACTATAGAACAAGACAGCATAATCAATTTAAAAATGGTTAAAAGCTCTTTAAAAACAAAAGAAAGAAAAATAAAAGGAACATAAAGGAATATGGTGATTTTAAATTAGCAAAGCAGCTAAGAAAAAATTGAAAATTATGCAGGGAAAGGATTGTCATAGATAAAATAAATTGAGTTTTGTTTATGAAAATAGTGATTTTTGCCTTTCCCTTTCCTATGGCCCTCCTGATTACAATCCCCACTCACAAAAGTTCATCAAGAGTTGAAAAAAACAATATTTTGTTCTTTTGGACAATAAGCACAGTGACACTAGACTAGAGCAAAGTTAACTTGAGTATGCAGTCCTTTAAAACTTAGAATGATTAACTGAGTTCACTTCCCTCTTCATAAACGAATTGTACCTATGTGGTATACGCGAGCACAATTGGCATACTGTCCTTGACAGAGGCCATGCCATGTGAGAACGCTCCAGGCCTCTGGGCTCCGCGGGGACAGAAATTGGGGAGCGAATTAATAGTCATAAGATTGATTCACCCATATCTGACCTGACAGGCAGTCCAAGCAGGAGGAAATTGAATGCCTAACTAAGCAGTTAGGAAATAGGTAATACCACACCTGCGGATTACCCCAAGCCCTAACGTCAATAGTGGCCATATTTACTCTTGTGCAAGCTAGGAACAATGGACTTCCCCTGCCAGTGTTTGCCATAGTTAATTAACTTCCCTAGGAGAGGTTCCCAATTAACCAGGGTAAACATGTGATGTGATTTTCTGTCAGATGACGATTCTATCACACGCTGCCTTGAATTCCTATATATGATGATGATTTTCCCTCAATAAACCACTGGTCTTCGCTCCATCTTGTCTCACGTCTTCTTCTGTCCAGTCTTCTCCGGGACCCAACAGCCACTTTGCGGCCCCAATCCAACATACCTACACTTTTATGCGTAAAGGTAAAGGTATAGGACACCCTTGCTCAAAAGCCAGTCATATCCGACTCTAGGGTTCAGTGCTCATTTCTGTTTCATAGCCGAAGAGCCAGTGCTGTCTGCTTGTGCAGACGTTTCCGTGCTCATGTGGCAGGCATGACTAGACACTGGGGCGCACAGAGTGCTGTTTACCTTCCCACCAAATTGGTCCCTATTTATCTACTTGCAATTTCTTGCTTTCGAACTGCTAGGTTGGCAGGAGCTGGGACAAAGATGGAAGTTCATTCCATCCTGCAGTATTCGGGTATCGAACTGCAGAGCTGCTGCCTTCCAGTCAGTGTCTTAGCCACTTGAGCCACTGCAGTGATGACATAAAACATTAAATACAAATGCTGGTATCTCTTGGTTGCAATGGTGAGAGAACTATTTTAGACCGTGTTAAGAAAATTATATTAGTGCATGTATTTAATTTTAATTTTATTATTTTATTTTTTGTATCTACTTTTGGAATTTATTTTTTATTCTTTTTGTGATTAATAATAGTTACTAGAGAACAAAAACACTTTTTGGTGCCTCATTATCATTTTCCAGCTTTACATTCACAACAGGGAAGTATTTATAGAGAAGAACAAAAAAAAAAAAAAGGTAAAATGGTCCTTTGCCTCCATAAAGGAGGACAGTTAATATTCAAGGATGGCTGGTGACATGTATATTATGATGTATTTTGATAGTTTTTCAACAGATAACTGACTGGTGGATGAAAAGAGCAGAGTAGTGATGAATGCAAGAGTCTTAGCTGGCTCTTCCTTGCTGGGGAACATTGATCCAATGAACTAGTGATTTTGGATTAAGATTATTATATGTTGTTGGACTACAAATCTCATCAGTCCCAGACAATTTAGGCCATAGTGTAAGGAGCTGAGGTCCAACAACATTCAAAAGGCCACATTTTTCTAATCCCTGCCTTAGTCCTTGCTCACCACTGTATTTATTTCCTGGAGCTAATTGGGAGGCCAAAACTTCCTTACCTGGATTTGATGCTACCACAAGTGGTTAAGATGCTGAACTCATTCACTGGAAGGTCAGAGTTTGATTCCCAGGTACTGCATGATGAAGTGAGCACCTGTCTCTGAACCATCTCCTGCCAACCTAGCAGTTCAAAAGCAAGAAATTGCAAATAAATAAATAGGGACCACTTCAGTGGGAAGGTAAACAGCATTCTGTGCACTCCGGTGTTGAGGCATGCCTGCCACATGTCCACAGAACTATCTGCAGATGCAGAGAGCATTGGCTCTTTGGATATAAACAAGATGAGTACTGAACCCAAGAGTTAGATACAACTGGCTTTAGAGCAATGGCGACCTTTACCTTTACCTTTACAAATATGACATAATTTAAATCAACTTTGTGAGGAGCTCAACATTTATCACAAGAAAGAAGTATTCTAGAGTCCTGAGCCCTCAGACTGTTTGGCCCCATCACTTATTTTCATTTTCCCAAGTGACTTTATCACACTGATAAAAAATTCTGATCAACAATCTGGAAAAGTCAAATGCCCAGCACAGCAGGCAGAGTTGTGAAGGAGTGTTCCATTAAAATTGTATTCTCCTTTGGGTCTAAAGCACAGTAGACTTCTTTGTTTGGCGCAGGCGACAATGAAGACTTTAAAATCACAATTGTCATATTTTGGTGTTTTAAAATATATCAATTTTGTCTCTTCCTGCTATAGTCTTGTTACTTGGTTATTGCCACTTAACATTTACACAGTTCTTTTTTCAGAAAAATGTTTGTCCTACTTGGAAGTGCAATATCAGCAAGGCAGCTTGGTTAATTATAATTACAGCAAATCTTGCTGAATTCACCCTTTTTTTTTTTTTGCAGATCCACCATTGTCAAAAGTACTGATGCCAAACATACAACATTAGAAAATAAGCCTTTATTGGAAGTGGGGTAGGAAAATATTCTTGCTATGTCCCCGTCCTCCCCCTCTAACTAATTGCTAGTAATATCTTGATGTATTCCACTTGTGCTGGCTCCAACCAAGTGACTTGAAGTTGTAATCTAACGTTTCCCAGATGGCATGGCAGGATACACTGGCTTGCTAAGAAGGAACTATTAATGTGATATAAATAATAAAATGAAATAAAGAAATGCTCCTCTAAGACCAAACTGCTCCCCCTTCAAAAGCTCATTTACCCACAGAGTAAGCTTGCTGCTCTTTGCAGGTGCACCCCCGAAAGAAACCCAAGAGTTAGATAGAGGAGTGGCCACGCCCCCTAACTACTCCTTTTATAGAGGAGTGGCCACGCCCCCTAACTACCCGGATGTCTGAGTCCGGGTGGGGGCCCCCGCAAAGAGTGTGGTGGCCATTTTGGCGCCACACTTTCATTGCAGGCGCACCCCCAAAGAAAGACTCAGACACCGGTATATGGATAAAGGCATCGGGCCACTTTTATTGAATAATGCCCTAGTCCGAATTATAACTTTCAATTGGTGTAATCATCCAATTGTAATTCTTTAAGGCAAGCAGGC
Source organism: Bradypodion pumilum (assembly GCA_035047305.1). Lineage (NCBI taxonomy): Eukaryota > Metazoa > Chordata > Lepidosauria > Squamata > Chamaeleonidae > Bradypodion > Bradypodion pumilum. The sequence goes on along the minus strand of JAWDJD010000004.1, from coordinate 208,795,749 downwards.
TGCAGTAACACTGGTAAGGTTACTCCCAAAATGCCAATGGTAATTGGCTACATGTAACTATTTGTATCAATTTGTTTGTTGACACAAACAAATTGTTGACCGGAGTCAATAAACTATCTACTGACCCCACCCTATCCGTCAAATCACGGGGTGATGCATGCTGAAAAGCTCCTGCCATCACCCCTTGCCTGGTTCATCATTGACCGGTCAAAGCTATTAGACCTGTACCTGTCTACGTGTTGGCCAGTCAATTGCGAACCTGCCGGATACCTATGGGTCATAAATCTTTACCTTACCAGTGCTACCCACCAAAAGTGACCAAAGTCAACTTACCCCTTTTCTCAAACACTAGCAACAGTGTGGGATGGGCAAAAAAGTGAGAACCAAAGAGCCAATTGTAGGTTCAAGCCAAAAATTCCCACCCAGCCCCGAAGCGACCAAAAATTCACACTGTTCACTAGAGAGGGGAAAACTTCTCCGCTCTGTCGTGTTCTAAAATGGCAGCTCGGCTGCCTCATGGCTACCCCTTTTATAGAGGAGTGGCCACGCCCCCTAACTACCCAGATGTCTGAATCCGGGTGGGGGGGCGCAAAGTGCGCAGCGGCCATTTTGGCGCCACACTTTCATTGCAGGCACATCCCCCAAAGAAAGACTCAGACACCGGTATATGGATAAAGGCATCGGGCCACTTTTATTGAATAATGCCCTAGTCCGAATTATAACTTTCAATTGGTGTATCATCCAATTGTAATTCTTTAAGGCAAGCAGGCCACAGTAACACTGGTAAGGTTCCTCCCAAAATGCCAATGGCAATTGGCTACATGTAACTATTTGTATCAATTTGTTTGTTGACACAGTGACGCCACACGGGGAGGCGTCCATGATGACTCATCGCCCCCCCCCCCCGACCGTCAGCTCGGTCACCAGGCCTGCTTGCATATCCTCAAGAAAGAGGTTCATACCTCTGGCCGACAAGTGGACCCCATCTCCTGCATAGAGATCGTAATCCTGCAAGCCTATCCTAGGATGCCAAATGGCTGTCCCCAAGCCCTTTTCTGCAAAGAACTGGGCAACAGCCCTATTCACCGAACGGCGAGCACGGTCAAGGACACGGAGGTCAATGCCTCCCCCGTAAGTCTGTCATGGCACAATGTCCGACCATAGCAGCCGCGTGGATGGCCATACATAATGTAGATAGGCTAGGTCACTGCAAATCGTGAATTTTAAAGAGAGGCCAGTGACCTGTGTGAGATCATTGCCACCGAGGTGCTGGACAAGGACATCAGGCGGTCCAGCATCCCTGATGGAAAACAGGAATGGCAACAGTTCCTGCCATCTCATGCCACGCTTACCATACCATCGCATACGTGGGGCTGCACATAGCCCGAGATGGGGTCCCCACTCTGTTGCCGCAGCATACTGCGCTGCCCAGTCCACGTAACTGTGGCCCACCAGCCATACTGCCACCGGTGTGCGGGGACACACAGGGTCTGTAAAAGAAGAAAAAGGAACAATGACATAACTGGTACTCATGCCTGGAGGGGGCGTACATATAATGCAAAGCGTATGGATCCCCATCTGCCCATCCGGCATATAACAGCCTCAGAGTACCCAAACGCAGCCGCAGTGGACGCAGCGCCTATCCTAAATGAATGGGTGCCGTAACAAGCCCCAGGGAGGCCAACACTGTGAAGTGCTGTACCGGTCACCTTCCAAAACTGGAATTTAGTAAGGGGAAACCCATCCTGGTGGCAGAAAAATGGGCCAGGGTGCGTACCACGCACTGCCAAAAACTCATGTAGGGCACCAACCGGACAGATGTCTTCAATGGAACATCGTAGCAGCCTGACTCCACTGCCTACGCTGTGCTGATCAACCTTTGAGGACCGTATCCTCAACTGAGCCCACTCATGTGTAACATAGACATCGTCGTGTTCCAGGGCCCTATGAGATGCATCCGCCTTAGACAGTGGTACCAACTCACTGATGCGGAGTGCTCCAAAGAATGCTACAGTGGTAGCTGCATGAAAAAGAGCCACCTCGTACCTATCATTACATAAGTTATGCTAGCCTCGTGCAAGGTGGGTAAGAACCTCTGGTGAAATCGCGTGACGCATGTCTGGGCGGCGGCCACGTTCACGTGGCCACAATTCCAAAACATGACATATGCGGAAGTCATTCACGCGGTCAGCAAAGCCCCGTGCCTTGGCCATAAATGCCAGTGCCAAAAGCCTAGAGGCTATGGTACGGGGAGCCAACCCCTGATCGTGAAGATAAACCATGTATTGTAAAATCTGGTCTACTGGTATTGGCCACGCTTCAGGCAACTGTAGTCGCCCACAAAAGGCTCTAAATTGTATGAAAGCATGTTGGTACGCCTTACGCGTGCGAGGTGCCAAGGACATGTCGATCGTCCGGTTTACCTCTCCTCGCCAAATGTCCAAATCTCGGCCGGGAGGGGAGAGGGCAATTCCTCTGCTTCTGGAGCCAAGGCACAGAACCGGGAGATCTGCAGGCGGGATAAATCATTGGCAATATCATTATTAATGCCTGGCACATGTCTGGCCCTGAACAGCACATTGAGGCGTAGGGTTCTCAAAACAAATTGACGAACCAATGACATGACCCTGGGGGATTTGGAGGTCTGGGCGTTAACAATGTGCACCACTGCCGCATTGTCACACCAAAAATGGACCACTGAATTGGCCCACTTATCGCCCCATAGCATTAGTGCCCCCAAAATGGGAAAAATTTCCAGGAAAGTAAGATCGTGGAGGCGATCCGTGCCCTGCCATGCATGAGGCCATCAGCCATATGCCCACTGCCCCTCAAAATAAATCCCATAACCCAGAGAGCCGGAGGTATCCAACTGTACTTGAAATTTAGGGCAGACCATAAGGTCTGATCTCCAAAAAGAGACCCCGTTGAAATCCTGGAGGAATGTGAGCCAAACTGAAAGGTCTGCCCGTATACGCTTGGGCAGCCTGACCCTGTGGTGGCGTTTTAATAGGCCAGCCATGGCGTCACACAGATGCCTGGCAAAAGCTCTGCTGGGGTCACCACCCTGCAGGCAAAATTAAGGTGGCCATGGACCCGTAGCTCACGAAGAGACACTTTATGCTTGGCAATCAGTGCCAGAATCGCCACGGAGATCCGAGTCACCTTATCCATGGGTAACCTGGATGCCTGTGCGACAGTCTCAATTTCAATACCTAAAAAGGTGAGCGTGGTGGCCGGGCTCTCGGTCTTTTCAGGCGCTAAGGGGACACCCAGTTCCCGCATAAGCTCCTGAAATTATTAAGGAGATGCGTACATGTGTCCGAGCCCTGTTCCCCCCCCGAACAAAAAGTCATCGAGGTAGTGGGCTACAGACCAGGACCCTGATCTGCGAACAAAGGCCCATTGAAGGAAAGTACTAAAGCATTCGAATACCAAACATGAAATAGAACAGCCAAAAGGCATGGCCTTATCTACATAGAACCTCCCTCGGAAACGAAAACCCAACAGCTCGAAGTCAGCGGGGTGCACTGGCAGTAATCGGAATGCCGATTTGATATTGCACTTAGCCAGGAGCGCCCCGGGACCACAGGAGCATACCATCTGTAGGGCCTGATCAAATGACGTATACCTGACCGAGCAAAGGTCATCAGGAATAGCATCATTGACCGAGTAACCCGCAGGGTAAGATAGATGGTGAATTAAACGAAATTCACCTGAGGTCTTTTTTGGGACTAGCCCCAGAGGCGAGACCTTCAAGTTAGGGAATGGTGGTTCAGTAAAAGGGCCCAGCAACTCTCATAGCATTCACTTCCTTAGCTATGCTTTGTGCAGCGACCTCCTCATTGCCATTCAGAGAAAGTAAGTTTGGGGCATCCTGCGGTCCACGAACACCCCTAAAATGGTATACGAAAACCAAACTGGAAACCTTCTAAAAAGGTACCTCGCATCATCCCATCTAGGATAAGTGGAAAGCCATCGATCCAGCATAGGGATATTAATTGGGGAGGGGCCTTTTGCTTGGCCAGCACCGTGAGAGGGAGCTCTGACCGCCCCCTGCCCACCCCTACCTCTGCCTCGTGACCCACCAGCCCGCAGGCACGCGGCGGTGGCGTGAGGGCCAGAGCAAGAGGGACACTCGTGTCGGAAATGACACTGACGTTTGTTGCACACGCCGCTAGCTGGAAAACTCCAACACAGCAGGCGGGCTGGAACCCCCTGCCCCGCTGGCTGGCGGGGAACCTGCGTCGCAGCAGCCCGCTGCACAGCATGGCCACAATGGTACCTATCACCAGGCGCCGGCCGCGTGGGAGTCATATACAAGAGCCACAATTGCTGGCAGGGGTCATCCCACCTCATCTCAGGATGTAGGGCCACTCTCATCCTGAATTCTTTGTCGTAAGCCAACCACTATGGGCCAGGAAAATCAACCATCGCCCTATAAATATTGTTGAGGTATTGCACCATTGGAATGGCCAAACCAGGCCGGGCCCTCAGGTATACCGCCATATATATGAGGTATGGAGGCAACCAGTTGGCCCAGGTGCGCGGTGGCTTACGATGACGGGACAACTCCTTGTCCCTGTCATCATGTCCCTCCCTCTCTTCCTTGGTGGGCTCACGATTCAAGCAGGAGAATATATCAACATACTCTCCTCGCCAAATCTTTTCCATCGTGGCCTGTGATAGATGATCACCCAGGGGCAAGGAATAACCCGCTGTCGGCAGAGCCATCATTGGCACGTTCTGGATGGAGGGTATGCACAGCGGGCCCTGAATAGCCCCTGCAACACCTGGCATACCCACAAGGGTGGACACCCCTGCCCTAACCAGGGGGCCATTTGGCAACCATGAGTTAACAGGGCAGTGCAGATACAACTGCCCACCCATATTAACCTGCCTCGGCCATGGCCACTGCACCCCCCCCCCCCAATGTGACTGGACAGTGTCACTGGTGCACTCAATTGAACCAGATACTCACTAGTCGCACCCCCGTGAGCCGCCCCCACTGGGGGTTCCGGCCCACGGCGGGCGTCGGAGCTCGCGACAGGCCTCGAGCTCTGGGGCCACAGCTGACCGGTCCCCACTGGCAACTCCGATCATGTGGGGAGCTGCGAGGCGCCAGCTTGCGCTGGCCTGATGACCTCAAGCAGCTCGACCCTGCTGATGGCCCGCTGGAGAGGCACGGCCAACGTGTTGGCCAGGATCGACGAAAGGGGCGTAATTGAAGCTGTGGCTAAGCCTCCATCGGAAGGCGGTGGGGCAATGCCCATTGATGCCTCTAGCACTGAAATGCGTGCGAGAAGCGCATCAACGGTGTCCGAGCCCCCTGTATAAGGTTGGCCGGATGGCCCGGACAGCCCACTGGGCAGTTGCTGAAGGGGAAACCCGAATGGGGATCCCGGGCTCGAATAGGGCCATGCCCAAAATTTCAGCCCATGGGGGGCCGGAGGAATGGTGGGGTGGAAACCCACACCAGGCCCACATGGGCCACCCTGTCCTGGGCCATGAAAAGGCCCTCAAGGGGCAGGGGTCCCCGAGGGGCCAGCCTGTGCCAGCCCCGCCTGGAAGCTTGTGCCAGGCTGACCGGCGGAAGCCTAGTCAGCGACATTGACAGCAGTGGGCAAAGCCATCCCACTGCCCTGCTGCGGGGGTGCCGCCCGAGCTCTCTGACCCGATGGCTGCCCCCCGGAGGAAGAGGGGGTAGGCAAAGCCCTGCCCCACAGGCGCGGCTTGGGAGCCGGAGCCTTGCGCTTGGGAGCCATGTTTCCCAAGCCATAGAGAGAATCTGCTCCCTAATCGAGCCCTGGCCAGGGATCCAACTCATGATCCTGTGCCCTGAGTACCGCAGTATCAAAGAGCAAAGGAAAATCCGTCTAAAGCTAAAGGTACGAGCGAAAGAGAGAAAAACACAGCGGAGCAAACTTCTCCGCTCCGTCGCGTTCTAAAATGGAAGCTCGGCTGCCTCGTGGCCACCCCTTTTATAGAGGAGTGGTCACACCCCCTAACTACCTGGATGTCTGAGTCCGGGGGGGGGGGGCGCAAGGAGCGTGGTGGCCATTTTGGCGCTGCGCTTTCATTCTAATCAACCTCTGCTGGATAGTGCGTGTGGATAATTCTAGCAAATCTCTGCATAAAATGCAGTTGCATTTATTAGTCGTTTTCCACCCACCTCCCAAGGCTTCCGAAGTGAAGCATCATAAAACAGATTAGTTCTAGAAGTTAACAGCAATTGTTAAACAGGGGTTTAAAAAACCAAAGACCATAAAAAGAGCCACTCTGAGCTCTCATTAGGAAAGGTAAAATAGAAATCTAAGGAAGGAGAAGAAATGGGAATGAAGATGGTAATGGTAAGGAAATATTTAAGCCATTTGCTAGCTTTACAAGGGTGGAGTCAATCAGATTTCTATTCTGGGAGTTCCACCTGACAGACAGAGAAAACATGGAATATCCTCATCAAGGTAGACACATCTCATGAATTGTATGCTTCTTCTAAGGCATTAAAGATCCCTCTGTCGTCTATCTCTTACTGTGAAAGTCTGCTTCAAACAAAATAAGATGAGGTAAGTTTTTTCTAAGCATCTTTGGTTTGTAGGTTGAGTATGATATAATGTTGAGATATGCAAACTTTTGATACTTTGAATTGGGTTTTTGTGACAGTTGTTGATGCCATTCAATTTGCTTGAGCATTCTGTGTATGCCTTAAACAGGCTGCATGTCTTTAGTTCTGGTCCAACTCATCCTGTGCCCTGTTGGTGATGCTCCAACTCATCCTAATCCATTACAGTGTTTATATGTTTTCACACTTCTCTGGAGTACCTTGTTCCCATGAAAGGGGAACTGCAAAGCCTATGAGCTGGGTCTGGGACAGGGCTCCAAAACACTATGAATTTCAGGGATGTAGTAGGCCTTACCTTCCCAGAGACAGACAGGAAGATTTTACCTTCTGCCATGGTGCAAAGAGCAGCAAAAAGTGGGTTTTTGTACTACCAAACTAATACTGGTAAGTAAAAAGAAGAAATAGAAAAGGATGGTGGACAGAAAGACAGACCCAAGTACACCAATTCTGACCCAACCATTAATTGTCCATATAAAAAGACTTCATACATTCCTCCACAGCCACAAACATGCCCTAATTAAGGGGTACCCAAACTTTGTGCTGTGGTCTGGTCACGTGGATGATTGGGCCGGTCACATGGTTCCTTCCACCGGAAGTGGAAGTAAAATGTGCCTGTGCATGTGCATAATGCTGCCATAAATGCACCCATGGCTGTCATAAACTCATTTATGACAGCCGTGCTACATTTATTGCAACATTTTGCACATGCATGGCCATATTTAACTTCCACTTCCAGGAGCAGCGAGGGTGGCACAGGCCAGATTGTTTGGCACCGTGGGCCATAGTTTGGGCACCCCTGCCCTAAATCCTAGTCATGTAAAGCTTTGTAAGCTGAGCTAGATAAGAAAGGGGAGAAATGAAAGAAATTCTAGCTAATAGTTTTGATGGAAGTCTTTCACTTCACTTTATATACACATGAAATGTCTGGTTGAGTGACTCCAAGGAGATATAAATTATGTAATTTGCACCTTCCATAGCACCTTAGTTGTGGGAGTTCTCAGGAGAGGTGTTGGGTTGTGTTACATAATTTCAACTTCATTTTCCATCTCCTTTGGCACTAGCCAAGTTCCTGGATACATGGTGTATTGCTATGAGTCCTTGCCATTAAAAAAAAAAGAGAGAGAATAAGAGAAAGACCAATGAAAACCAAGCATAATGGGAGAGGGGACAAGAGAGACAGGACTGATGTATGTGGGAGTGAGGGTTGTAACTAACTAATGTCTGTTCCTGTGATTCTCTTGCTAAGCGTTTACCTTTTATTGCTGTACTATCTCTCTTGAAATAATCAGTCAATCAACAGATTTGCAGCAGTTTTATGAATATTTATGATTTTTCTTTTCAGAGATAAACCTAAATGTCAAGAGAATCCATCTCTCCTGGGAAAGTCTATGAGAGGCAAATAGTTACTAGGCTTCTATGTGTTCTTCAAAAAGAATAAAAAGCCTTTTTAAAGAATTCCATTTTCATCGTCTAGCAGTTGCCCACTCATAGACTGCTTTCATGCTCTGAAGTTTGTTTTTCTTTTTACTGTCATAATAATTGAAATGTAGGAAAAATAAATAACTATTTCACTCAATCAATTTATTGTTACAGTCAAAGACCAGTCAAAGACCAGCATAAAAAAACAAACATTCAGAACATGGTTGACCATACTATAGCAGGACTACAAAAGAGATTTTTGAATGCTCTAATCAGATCCAACCAGTAAGATTCAGTTAAAATCACATTATGGTATATGCCATTATATTAATAAATATGATATAAAAGAATGTGATGTAAAATGTTATATCTACTAAAATTATAATGTGTAAAAATGCTAAGACAATCAGTGTTAATAAAAATCGTAATATCAGTTAAAATAGAAATATTTAGTGATTTAAATATTTACTACAAGGACTACGTTGCAGAAACTGGCAGAAACACTCGGCAATGCAAGAGATATATGGAAAAAGTTCATTTGTAACCTTGTAAAGTTAATTTAAACATTTTTAATCCAATGTAAGTGATCAAACCACTGTATCAATAAACAGGGAAACAAGCAAACTAGCTCTGCTAATAGTCTAAATTAAATAGGCAATTTTCTGCTTGAGGTATCCCATTCTTCCATTGATTTCAAACAGATCTGCCCTTAAACTGTCAAATATCTTTGATTATATCCTACCTCCTTGGTTTGAGCACCACTAAAATATCCAAACAATAGGAATCAAGTGCTGCCATTCATACCTTCCTTAAAACATGTAATAAATTAGAATCTTGGGAAGGATGGACATGAAAAGCAAATTCAGCAAATTGCATCTTGAGTGGAAGAACAATAGCACTGAGGAGAGATCTGAGCACAACATTTAGACCAATGTTTCCCAACCTTTGATTTTTGGACTTTAATTCCCCCAAATATTTAACCCATTTGCTAGAAGCTTTACAAGGATGGTCAGCCAATGCAGTGACCTAGGCTTCTGGGAATTGAAGTTTCCCTGTGGGACGTGGAACCACTTTGGGATCCATTGTTTTAAACTAATTCTTCTTCTTCCATGTCTAGGCCAGCCATTAAATTGCCAAAATGAAGGCACCTTTAGGTGAGTTAATTCTGAAGTTTAGACTAATGATATTGAGGGTGAATCAATGCCAATTACAATGATGACTGGACTCCTCACTGATAATGAGTCACAACTGGATGAAACTACAGAGTGGTAAATTTCATGGGCTGAATAAAATGCAGTAGTTTTGCTGGACAGAGGCTCCTTTTGCCAGTGGAATCATGGTAAGAGAAGATCTTCTTTCCTTGCAAAGCTTCTCTAAAAACCTGCTGTGGATGACTGGAAAACCTCCTGGAGCAATTCTGCAATGCTGCAGATGAGATGCAGGGGGAAGCAGAAAGGGAGGAGAAGAAAATTCACAATACAAGTGCTAGCCGAGCTCTGGATTAATGTCTGTGACTGCAGAAAAAGCAAAATAAGCATGGATCAGTTATGCATAACATCATTAAGCAAGAACCAAAGTTTTGGAACAAAAGCTTCCAGAATTCCCACCCTTTACCAGTATAGATGCTGACTGAACTGGTTGAGGATTCTGGGAACTGTAGTTCAAAAACTATTTGTCTGGGCTGCACATACATTGCTGCACATGCTATTACAATTCCTTCCTGAAGTACCACCAGTATAGCCAGTTTCTACAGTACCACCATATTCTTTAAGGTCCCCCATAAGTAGAAGTTAAGGGGTATTAAGTCAGGATAATGAGGGGAAAACTTAACCACACCTCTTTGTCCTATCTATTGTCCTGGCAAATTCTTACCAAGATAAGCTCTCATTTCTTGGTGGAAGTGTGGTGGGGCACCTTCTTATTGGAAGTAAAATTGATCATTCCTCAAAAGGGTAGACTTCTGTGGCAAGCATGCAAACTGTTCCAATGTCATAGCAGAAGAAGCAAGACTTGTTGCAGTGTGAGGCCTCCCAGATCTTCCATTGTGCACATCACACACAGTATCATGCATCTCAAAATCATCACCAATGCGTGCAATTGTTAGGCATGTTGGTGGTTCTGCTGTATACTCATGTCTCCATTGCTGTTGTACTTCCACAATGTTCTCTAATTTCAAATACCATTTCAAAACGGTCTTCCACCATTTTCTTTTACTATCCTGCCTGGCACATGGTGATGCTAGCATTCATTCTTTTCAACAAATGTCATACACATTGCTACCATAATTCAATTCAACATTGAAAGGAAAGACATAAATAACATCTCTTAAAATACATTTTGGCACCATCTGTATAAATGGCAATATATATATGAAGAGATTTTATTGGGTTTGTCATGTATTGTATCAGCTGTCTTTGTCTGGATCTTTGTTTTATAAATTTTTCTTTCCCAGAATGGCAACTTTCAAATCTCACAAAGAATTATAATGCTTTGGAAAATGTTTCTGCCATTTCTGACCTCAAATTTATGTCCATTAATATCTTTGCACAGAAATTGTCACATTTGTTGTATGAAGAGAACAGAGGGACATTGTTGGCAAAAGATGATGTAGATCACATTGGGTGAGGGACAAGTAAAAGTGCCTTTGATGTTGTGTGAGATATTTTGGGTCCTGTAATTATGCTGTCAGAGTAAATGTGAGGGTAGAGCTGACATCTGAGTTTGCAGCAGGTTTAGTCCCCATCTTTGTGTCACTGTTGTGTAGTCTGTTTTGTGTCAATAGTTGCTGCAGATTGAGAAATTGTCTGTCAGCAGTTACAGTCACCAAGAGCTTGGAAGAATGAAGTACTCTTATCAAGGATAGTTTGGAGATCATCTATGATGCAGGTGAATGGTCTTAGTTGTGGACTGAAAATGACAATTAGCAATGTTCAGTCATTTTCTTTTCTGGGTCTGTCTTGCAGTAGTTTGCTTCTGGGTAATTTGTCTTGCCCAGTTAATTTGTTCATTAACCATAGTGAACAGGTTATGTAGTTTGAGATATGCCTTTTGTAGATCCTTGAGTTTGGAGTCTCTATCTCAGGGGTTCACAACCTATGGCCCACAGGCTGGACCCAGCCCATGGCACAATTTTATGTGACCCACCACCCTCACTCCTGCTGCTGCTGTCTGAAGCAGCAGCAGCTGCAAAAACAGCAAAATAATGCACCACTGCCACCAGAAGCAGCGAAAACAACCAAAAATATGTCATAAATGCATCCAGCTGTTATAAACATGTTTACGACAGTCACGGATGAATTTTACAGCAGTGTTTACGGCTTTTTTCACCGCTTCAGCTGCTTCTGGTGGTCAGAGTGAGGCTGAGCAGGCACATGTCTGGCCTGCTCAGCTGTCTGAGTGGGCGTGGTCCAGCCCGTGGCACGAAAATGTTGAGAACCCCTATTCTATCTTGTGGGTTGGAGCAGATGCAATTATATATAAGGAATTGGTAGTAAAAGACAGCTGTGTCATGGTTCAGGATGTAAACTGGAGTCATGTGTCAGGGTATTGTCTGTACCCTGAACTCAACCTCATTCCAAGATGGAGATTTCCAAGCATGAGGGGACCTGTGGCACATTCCTTAGAAGCAGTGGTGGCTCCAAAAAAATTTGCTACCATATGGTGGGCATGGCCTACTTTGTGGGCATGGTCAACTTTGTGGGTGTGGTCTACTTTGTGGGTGTGGTCTACTCTGTGGGCATGTCCTACTCTGTGCGCATGGCCATGGGACTGGGTGACTGATCTACTCATGCCTGCCCAGTGGTGGGATTCAATATTTTTACTACCAACTATGTGTGAGTAGTATGGTGGGTGTGGCCAGGAAGAAAGCCCTGCGTTGCACCCGAATTAGGACTACTTTATTTCAAAACTTGGATAGGCAGGGCCAGCAGAAATTTCTGCTACCGGTTCTGGTGAACTGGGATGAACCTGCTGAAGCCCACTGCTTAGAAGGATTGGTATCCAAAAACATGCTAGTGTCTTGGGTTGGAAGAAATGAAACCTAATTTGTGATAGACATGTGATAATGTATGATCATTGGCTGGATTCCTTTAGGGGAATGGCAAGGGGATAAAACCCAGAGGGAGGAGCAGAACTCTCTCATGATCCGATGCTTCATGCTGAGGTTTAGCAGTGAACTTAGACAGCATGTAGGTGCTTAAGCCAGAAGCCCCCCCCCCCCCCCCCGGCTTCCCAAATTAGAGAAGTTTTATTTGTTATGATGTGCTTTCTGAACTTTTGAAAACCTTTCTTCTGTGACTTACTTTGATTACAATATACTTTTAAAATACCAGAAGATGATTGGAGTGTTTGTTTGGCTATGTGCTACCTTATTTACAATAAGCTAGAATCCTGAGTTGTTTAGCTAGGAGAGCAGCAGCTCAGAAACAGGAATCTAACACTTGTGGGCCAAAGTCCTACTTGTGAGTAACGGCATTCCTGACATCATGCATGTATGTATATTAATCAATAGGTATTGTTTCATTCTTCTTGTTGGATACTGTAAATATCTTAACATTTCAAATCATTTATCAGCAGCAACACTAACAATGTATTTGAATAAGATAATTATAGAAGTGCACTTACGGCCAATGTGCAAAACCTGGCAGAAATCCAGTAGCAAGTCACAACTAGAATAGACCAATTGAATCAATGAAACCTAAAGAGGAATTGACTGCAAATCCCAATGATTCAATGGGTTTTCTTTAGTTGTGATTTACTACTGGATTTCAGTGTTTTCTACTAAAAAGTGGTAATTTCTTAAAATAATACCATGTTGATTTTGGGTATCTGATCTATTGCTTTTTACGTATGATTGAGATGTAAGGCTCTAGTATATTTGTTTCTCCTCTTTTTATTTTTCTGTTTACAAAGAATAAAGTTTGTGGGAAGCACAATAAAAGCAAACCAAAATCAAGCATACAGTGCCTTCAGATTTCTGCATTTATTTTACTCAGGGTTTGCTTCTACCTTCTTCTTCTTCTTCAGCTGTCATATCCATTCCATATGTTGGTTATCATCATGGTGATAGTATTCCTGTTCTTAACTCCTCAGAACAGTTCTTCCAAGGACATTCCACAACAGTCCCTCAGGTCCTTCAGCCATGAAGTCCATCTATGTCCAGGGCCTCTCTTTCCAGGGATCTTTCCTTGCAGAGTGAGTTGGAGTATTCTATATTTTATGTTGTTCCTCATGATATGGCCAAGGTATTGGAGCTTTCTTTGCTTGATGGTCTTAAAGAGTTCTTTTTCTTTATCCACCCGGCGCAATACTTCTACATTAATCACATGATCAACTCATGGTATCCTTAGTAGCCGTCTGTAGATCCACATTTCAAAAGCTTTAATTCTCTTTGCAGATACTCTTGTCAATGTCCAAGCTTCAACTCCACATAGCAACATTGGGAATACGTAACATCTCACTATTTGGATCTTTGTAGCGAGAGTTAGATCTCTACTGCATAACAAATATCGCATTTTTATGAAGGTGGATCTTGCTTTTCTCTATTTGTATTTTAATCTCTACCTCGGGATCCCAATTTTCATTTAACATACTCCCCAAATAGCCAATTTTATCTACTCGTTTGATTTCTTGTGTTTCTGCCATTGCTTCTACCACTTTGTCATATTTATGCAATAGAATGGTATGGGATCATATCCATAATTATTTGCATTTTTCTTACCTTCTTCTCAATGCAGCTTTGCATGTCACATAATATTTGTTTGCACCACAGAAGTTCTACTTTCATAAAGTGTATCTCATTACTTGCTTTAAGTGATGTAACAAAGCATTATCTGTTGCTATGGTAATGATAGCAGCACACTGCAGGAGCTGTAATTACAACAGGTGTGGAATGCTGAATTCAGTGGGTTTTACTTTACTTTCCACTCTGTTTAGATATAATCCTTTTTATCTACAACATGCCCCTAGATCTTTTTTTGTTTTGTTAATGCATTCTGACAATTGTCTGTAATGCCAAAGAAACCTTCCCTCCCAAAGGACCTCTTGAATACTTTCACAATATAAATACCTGAAAGCGTTGTTTTTAAACATTGAAGCAATGGAGGAGGGGCAGTAGTGTTTACTGCTAATGTTGAATTGGATTATTGAATTGTTACTGAATGGCATTGGGCAAGACAAATTAATAATGGGTACAGCCCAAAAAGATCAAATTAAGATTAGTTTTAGTTGTGGAAACTAAAATGTTAACAATAGAGACAGCTTTGGGAATAGGTTTTGATGTGTGGAGATATTTATGGAATGAAAGCATTTTAAAGACCATGTCTGCAAGAATTAAGGAAATTTTTTATAAATTATAAATTGTTATAAATTAATATGGAGATATTATTTGACACTAGTAAAATTGAATACTATGGATCTTAAATGTTTTACTACAGCTTGGAGATGTGGCCAAGGTATAAGTACAGTCAAACCTCTACATACGAATTTAATTCGTTCCTCGAGGTTGGTTGTATCTCAAAAAATTCTTAGCTTGAATTTCTGATAGGAATGCATTGAGTGCATTTTCCCATAAGAATGCATTGAATTTCGTATCTCAGAAAATCCTATTAAAAATTCTTATCTCGAATCTGATTTTCATATATGGTGAACCTTATTTTCATATATGCTGGGAGTATGCAAAATTATGGAAGGATATTTTTAAAATTCTCTCTCTCTGATTCACTCTAATCTGGGGAGCAAATACAATAGTAAAAAGTGAATGTCCCCTCAGTAAAACCTATACAAATATAAGCAATATAAATATACATTGACATTAAGGTAGCAGAACAAACTCAAGAGGCTAAAATACTCCTGGAGGAAGGATGTGAGCAAATGCTTCCTTGAACATTTTTGTCTTTTAAAGGCCGGGTGGGAGGGGGCCTGGATTATATCCTGTGATAATGCTTTCCACAGGGCAGGCACAACTTCTCACAGCTGATTTCTACTCACTGCCTTTCTGGCTTCTCTTGGAGTAGGCAGATGTAGTCGCCAGGCCTAGGAGGACCAGGTCAGATGGGTAGTTACTCTTCAGGAGATGCACTCCAACAAGTAGCGAGGTCCCAAGCCATATCCAACTTTGTATAGTAGTAATGAGGGGTCACGTTGGCCTAGTGGTTAAGACACTGAGCTTGATGTCCAGAAGGTCAGCAGGTCAGCAGTTTGAAAACTGAATTCTGCATGACAAAGTCAGCTCCCGTCATCTGTCCCAGCTCCTGCCAACCTAGCAGTTCAAAAGCAAGAAATTGAATGTAGATAAATAGGTACTACTTCATCAGGCAAGGTAACAGCATTCCATGCACTCTGGCATCTAGTCATGCCTGCCACATCTGCAGATGCAGATGGCGCTGGCTCTTTGGCTGTAAACGGGGATGAGCAACGCCCCTTAGAGTCAGACATAGCTGGTATTTGAGCAAGGGAGACCTTTACCTTTCACTAGTACAGTACTAAATATTTGAATCTGATATAGAAAATCACAACCAATCTGGCTGCTGCTTTCTGGATCCATTGAAGATAATAGGCAGCCCCACAGGAAGTTAGTCTTTGAGACTACCAGTACATGGACCAATGCTGGTTGGGCCCACCTCTCTCTCTCTCTCTCTCTCTCTCTTTCTGATAATAATTTAAATATAAGGGTTTTTTTCCCTGTTCAATATGTTTGTTTTTTCTATGTTGGTGGAGTTTTTCTCTGTATTATGTGTAGTATCTTTTTTAAATGAATGAATGAATAGCTACAGTATATGTAGAGTAGATGCTGGAACCCAGTAAGTTTGTCATTCTGTTTCCAACGGCAGACTTTGAAATTCTGCAGTTAAACTTGCAAGTCCGATGTGGCCCTCACACCCATCTTTTGGAGTTCCTCTTATCTCCTGTTGAAATTGCAGCAGCTCTTTCCCCCAGAGACCATCTGCCATTGCATCCTCTCAGGGCTTGCAAGATGCTCTGGTCATACAGAAGACTGCCTTGGTAACTCCTAAAATTTCCTCTGCTTTCAGTGTTCTGCAACATAACACACTGTTGATTCCCTTCTCTGTTGCCTGCATGAAGGTTCTACTTTACTTTTACAGCTACCAAAAATCATAGCTCTCTTTTTACAAATACCTCTGATTCTTTCTTCACAAAGCCATCTGACCTCGCAACCATTGCCCCATCTGGTAGTAGCATACTCCATGCATTCATTGCTAAAAACACAGATGGTGGCAGTCTGACCTCCAGACTGCATACCAAGGCAAGGATCTGTGATGCACACATGCTGATCACGATCACCATTTGTGACAATCTCCTAGTGGCAGGAGTAATGCCTATTCAACCGAAATGCTCCTATTTAGGAGATAATACGAGTTTTCAATTGATTTTTTCCCCACTTTGTCATCCATCAAAAGCAATGTTTGAAACATATTTCTCTGCCTAGAATTTGGAGAACTGTATCATTTAGGGAATATGGATGATCTTGTCAGAAACATGGAACAAAATTTTGAAATATGCATGCGAAATAAAATTATTTATGAGAAGTGTGTATGTGTGTGTGGCTTTTTTTTTCTTAATCCGATTTTACATACTACCACCCCAAAGTATGAAATAAGATTACTTACTTACAATATAGGATGCTGCTGGAACTGGTCACTATTTACTTCTGAGGCTTTGGTCTAAAGTCAGATAATTTGCATTCTTGTGCAAAAGATCAATGCGAAGAGGAGGAGGAATTGATTGATACCATCTCTTCTTAAATCTCCTGAACCAGCAAACTGTCAGAAACCCTCTCTGCCTTCTTAACTTCTCAAGAAGACAGAATATCAAGATACTGTGTACTTTAAGATTGTACATTAAATAAATAAATAGGCATTATTCTTAAATCAAATGCTGCTTTTTATCCCCGACTCACAGTCTCTGCAACACTAATATGCTTTAGGTAAGGATCAGCATTGGAAAGATAAGATTTAGGACACTGTTTTGTGAGCTTCATAGTATGGCTCTAAGGCAGCACCAGAGAAAGCAGTTAACAAAAGCTAATTATGGTTACACACATTGATAGATACCTGAATTAGCATCACATTTACTATAATAATTTTAAGTGATTTTGATCCAATGTAACTGGAAGTCCACCTTTCAAATGGTCTGAATCCACTGGTCATATTTACAGCCTCACCTGACTCAGCTCCCTGCACTGCATGAAGAAGAGCTGTCTGGACACAGACATTTTTGTTTTAACTTACCATGTTGTCCATCATGTTTGGACAGCCTGATGCTCCAGTTTACATTCTTTCTGTACTATTTTGAAACACAAGTCTTAAACATGCAAAATTCAAGGGACAGGCTATTCCACTTGAAGAATCAATCACATGCTCAATGTTCCTAGGCTGTAAACAACAACAAGGGATTGTATAGTTTCTTTCATAGAACAAGAAAATGTTCATAAATATTTTCTGAATGCTTTCTCTGTGTCCTTGGGAAACTGGTATGTCAAAGAGAAGGCTAGTAGCATAGCTTTCTGAAGGACATGTTGGTTATCTCTTCTTACCTTTTGGGGGGTGGCAAACTCTGGCCCAATCCTGTTGGGCTGAAACTCCAGTCAGTCCTAGTCAGCATAGCCATTGGGTAGGATATTAGGAAACGTCATCCAGCAATGTCTAAAGGGCAACATATTGGCCATCCCAGTGCAAATGAGCTCTAAGAGTAGTTTTGGGCATTATAGTAGAAATTTTTGAAATGTTAACAGTGTTAGTCTGTGTAAGCATATCAGAGAATAAACAAAAAAGACTTGATCCATGACTCAACAGTCACCCTCCAAGTAAAGTTTAGAAAATCAGTTCTAAGAATGATGATAATGTCATGCAGAAGCCATCTGTAATTGAGCAATGGTAGGATAATTTGAATTCTGCTATATTTCCAGAGCTTTAGGGAGGGTTGCCCACCCTGTTAATTTCAAGAATGTCCTGTTATTAGGTTTGGAAATACAGTAAAGCCTTGGATAATAAAGGGTTCTGATAACAAAATAATTGCATAACGATGGGAAGTTGAAGGGAAATTGTGTCCTCAGATAACGATCCCCCCCCCTGCTTACTGAAATCTTTACCCAAAGAGTGACCATTTTTTTCAGCTGCCTGGCCAGTCACTGCCACTCCCTGCAGTGGCGGGGGGGGGAGCATTTTCACCACCTTTCTAAAAAAAAATCAGGGCTTTCCCAGGCCAAAATGGGCCAAAAATGCTCCATTGTTGTCACTTCCAGTTTCTCTGATTCACTTCTGTTTGTTTTTTCTCTTCCAAGGCTTCCCTTTGATGCTGAGGCTTTGGGGGAGAATTTTCACACCATTTCTAATTTTTTTAAGGCACACTTTTGGTTTTCAATGCATTCTTATGGGAAAATGCATTTCACACTACAAAAATTTCATAGAATGAAAACTCCCATGGAATACATTAATTTCATTATCCGAGGTTTTACAGTACCTCAGATGGGCAGATCATTGCGCTGCCCTAAAAAATCATTGCCAGGATTGTGCTTGGAAGTGAGTTGTTTATTACGATGAAATCTGGTATTATATGGGTCACGAGTCCTTTCATCTGCTGAGGAATCTGCTATATCTGAATCGGTAGTTTCAAAGTCAGTATCCTCCAATGGTCTGCGCCAAGTCACCTGTTTGTATGTAGTCGGACGGGCAAACTGCCATCTATAAATGCGTGAACTTTTGTAGTCATTGCGATCATGATTTAACTTTTTATTCTTGAATGTCAGGAATCCATCTTGGAATTCTTTGATTTTATTATCAAGGACACTCATTTTACTGGCGAGGGAAGAAACATTAGAAGAAGCAAGAGAATCTTTGATCTTCTGTATCTCAGTATTTAAATTTTTGACTTCCTGGTTACACTTGTCGATGATGAGGAGAATGAGATCGAATGAACATCTGTCAAGAATGAGGGTCCACTTCTCAAGGAACTGCTTATTATGTGAAAAAAGTGTAGGACCCTTGGGCATGCGCAACCCTCGGGGTATGATAGAGGATTTATAGTACTCAAGTAAAAAGGATGAATGGAGGTTCATTCTGATGCGTTTCTTCTCCAAGGTCTCCAGATTATTGAGGTCGTCATCATCAGAGGAATCCCCGGGAGTAAAAATGGAAGTGGTGCTCTTTATCAAGAGTCGAAATATCTTTTACCGGAAGGATATCGACCTCTTTTCGCTACAACGACGTTGTTCTTCCAGTTTACTTGAATAGCCCTCCTGGCTGTTCTATTGCGTATTTTGTGACCTGTTTTCGCTGCAACGACGTTGTTCATCTATTTTACTTGCATAGCCCTCCCGGCTGCTTCATTGCGTACCTTGTACCTCTCCTCTCGCCAGCATTAGCCTTCCATATGGATTTTTGACATGGACTCTTTGAATTGTACTTAAGAACTTGTCCCCTTTATATATGAACTTCTGGTCATGATTTTTATATGGACTTTATTTACTAGGCTCCTCAGTCACAATTTTCTACATATTTAGATTTTCATAGAGTCTCTACAGTCGTTGCTACATGTATTTTGGCTTCCAGCCACTTGATTTTCTATTGCTGTGTGCCTAGTCTGTACTATATTTGAACCAGTTCTCGTTACATGTGTTTTACTGTGTTTTCAACTTGCTCATACTCTAGTGGGCTTGATTACGTTTTGATACTTGTGATATATTAAATCTCTTCCACTTGCTATATATATTACTCTTGTCTCTACGTTGGGTGTACTTCCTCCTTCCTCGCTCTTGACTTTTAAACAGGAGAAGAGGTAGAGAGAAATCCAATTTCAAAAAGCCCACACTGTATAAGTGGGAGCCAATTGGGAATAAATGAGCTTTTACTATCTTACTCCCAAGAAGACCTTTTCCCGATCCATTCCACCACTGGCCCATGACCAGTCAACTGATTCTGGGGCTCAGCCAGGCTCAAGGAGTGAAGACGTGATTTTAATAATTATTTTAAAGTTTAATTCAGCATTTAAAGTGTTAACTTTTGACCTGAAATCTCCTACACTGTCTTTCCAAATTGCTCTGAATTTTTGCTAGTGGTGCTGTTGAAGAATCCTTAGAAAGCTCCTATTTCTTTGAAGTTCTTTGAAGCCCTGATTGAATCAGTAAAAATGGATATATTGTTGCAAGCGTCCAGCCTTTTAAGTATTTTGAAATACCAAATTTGGATTCTCATTCATATAAGCTTGTAGGTCATTTGAGGACATTGTGCTGGTCTACTGGTCATTATCAACTGGACACGATCGTCCGAGAGAATTTCCCGATTTCCCGTCCTTTACTTTTAAAAAAAATTACCTTCTCGAATTCAGGGTGGTCTGCTCTGCTTGTTCCTTTTATTTTTTTGAATTGTTCTCGAAGTTTGGGTGGTCTACCTGCTTTTGAAATACTGGCCCTCATTCTCTGAACAGCCCCAATCTACTCAGCTTTGTTTTTTTTAAAAAAATCCCATTTGCAACCGAGGCCCAGACTACCGTGACTTCTTTTAACCAGGGCCATCTACTTCCCTCAAGCTGGCATATGTGCTTTGTCCCCGGCCTCATTTCTCAAGCGAGGTGGGGTCTACCACCATTTGGTTAAACAAAGAATTGTTTTACTGGTCTACTGCCCAATGCAATTGCTTATGCTCTTTGACCAAAGCTCCATTACCAGAGCCTCAGTCTACCCTTATTCAAGTTAATGGTATTTACTGAGCTTAAAGGATCGAAAATGGTTAAAAATAGATCTTTGCAGTTATTTATCTGCAAAGTGTTGTGAATGAATGTGTGTTAATGTAGTCCTTTGTGTGTACAGAAGCCTAATCTTAAAGTGGATGGCAAATAAAAAAATAAAGAGAGAAGTATCTTTATTTGAAGTAAAAGTATAATAATAATAATAAAATTGTAATTTTCAGAATTGGGATGACAATTTGTGGCTTTATGTTATAATATGAAAATTATGAACAGTGGTGTCTGCACAACATGCCCAGAGTTCTTTGTCAATAATGAGTCTTCAGGAGGAACGTTCTTGCACATTTGTGGATTTTAGCTCGACATGTAATACCATTCTACCACGACGTCTGATATCTAAATTGGAAGATCTGGGGCTTCTGGCATCACTTTGTGGGTGGATATTGGATTTTCTGTTGGCTCTCTCCCAGAGGGTCCGGTTGGGCCCTTACACATCCAATATGCTTAGTACTAATACAGGAACACCACAGGGATGGCTGCGGAGCATCATGGCGGACTGACCGGTATCGTTTTCCGTTTGTTCTGAAGGGAGAGCCGCTTAAAAGCGGGAAAGGAGGTATTTTGGAGTTGCGTTTTGGGCTCAAAAGTATATTAAACGGAGTGTGAGATCAATATCTTCGGCCAGGTTAATTTGGAGGGTAAAATATAGAGAGGTTGCCGAGAAATCAAAGATCTTTTGGCTGGGGACAAGTTGTTATTCTTTCTCTGCAAGAGCTTGGGGCGTGCTTCCTCTCAGGCTCGAAAGGTTTCGAGAATGAAAAGACTGACTGACTGAGTTTACCGGTCTTTGCAGTTTTGGGATACAAAACTATTTGAAAAAGAAAGGAAGAAAGGAGAATTAAGAACTTTCTCTTTAAGCCTTAAGTTTTGGAATATTGAATACTGAATACTGAAACTTTGGAGATTAAAAGTCGGACAGTGGGATTTAACAAGAGGACTTAAACAAACACTCAACTTCGCAGATTCTCATGCTCAAGGAGAGACTGAGGTAACTCGGGGCTGTCTCTGCAGGGGAGCGAGGTATGAGTGTGGAACTAAGAAGACTTGCTAATCACTTAATCACTTAGTCTTTGTTATTTAATTGCGGAACTAAGAAGCTGATGTTGAAACAATCCCACGCCCAGGTTGTTTGAGCAGCCTGTTTGAAATGTGCCAGCAATCTAAGAGATACTTCGAGACCGAAAGGCTGGAAGACCTCTATCTTCAGGGAATATAAACAATTAAGCATACAGCGAAACCTGGGGTTTAAGAGGTTTAAAGAGGAATGAAAGAAATATAAGAAACTGAGAGGAACGGAAAGTACAGTAGATAAAAGCGGGGCACAGACACTGAGTGGAGCAAGGTGAGGGATCCCGGAGCTCCAAAAGAGACTGAGGCTAACAGAACCAACAGAATTAAAATATTACAGTAAAAGACTCTCTTTTTGCTGGATTACAAGGACGGGACTGTGGCTATGAGAAGGCAGTAAAGAAACAGTGAATATTGGATTATCGGACTATTGGATTCCCAGCGGTTTATGGACACTAATTAGCTAATAAAAAGGTTTTTCATTGTGTGTCCAGTTAAAATTCGGACTGTTACAGGATTGTGTACTCTGCAAGCAGAAGCAGAAAGCAGAAGGATAGAGGACTACAGAGGGATACAGCATTGCTAAAAGGAGCATAGGGTTGCAACGCTCCAAGGACTTAGAGACTCACCAGCTGGGAATTTAATTTGCATATCTCCCCTTATCTTGGTTTTGGAACACCTGGGGTTTTTTCTTTCTTTCTTTGGAAAGAGGGGATTTAAGAAAGAGGAATTGAACGGCTCTCTTAAAGCAGTATTTGATTGTTCTCCATTTAAACTTTGAATTTATTATTCTCTATTGGTATATAATCAGATATATTCTACTTTTTTTCTACACTTATTATATTATAAGTATATTAATGCACTAATGAACTGTTAATTTAGGATCCTGTGGTTAAAAGGCAGCAGTTTAATGAGCAAAAAAATTGATAATTTTGAACAGGATTTAAAGTGGGTGAGAACAGATAGATTGGAGAGAAGAGAACAGGAGGGTAGGAGAAGAAAATCGTTGCAGGAAGAACTTATCGAGATCCAAGAACTAGAAGAGCTGAGGAAGAAAGTAGCTGAAAGGAGGTTAAAGATTAAACAACAAGAAGCCTTAGATCAGGAAGAGAAAGAAAAACAAATAGAAGTGGGGGGTCAAGAGATTCTGATAGGAGAGGAGTCAAGAAGACAGATGGCTACCAAAAAAAAGGGGTTTGACAAGGGGAGGGTTAAAGAGGTAGAAGAGGAGCAGGTTGGTGATAGAGGCCCAAGTCCAGATTTAAATGATTTAAGAGGAGACCTGGAGCTTAGGTTTGATAAATTAGAGGAAGAACTTCAAGCTAAACTACAAACATTAGAAGATCAGCGAGCAAAAGATAATCAGAAATTTCAAAAAGAAATAAAAGAAAGTATCACACAAGCATTTAAGAACACCAAGAAAGAGTGTACCAATTTATTGAAAGAAATAGATGAATTGAAGGAGGGGATGAATGCTATTGGGAAAGAAGTTTGGGAAATGAAACATGAGTTAAGAGAGGTCAAGGAGCAGGCACAGTTAAAAGAGGAGAAACAGAAAAAATATGATAAAAGGTTGGAAAGAATGGAAGATCAGGAGAGAAGGTGCAACGTGGTTATTAGGAATATACCAGAACGGAACCCGGATAACTTGAGACAAAGATTGGTAGAATGGATTAACGCAATGGGAATGGGGGAGGAAATGGAATTGGAGGATATAGACAGTGTGTACAGACTAGGAAAAAAAAGGAGCCAAGAAAGACCTAGAAATGTTTTTTTAAGATTTGGAAATCTAGGACAAAAGTTAAGGATAATGAAATATGTTAACTCCTCGGGGGATGATGCTTTAAAAATGGAGGGGGCACAGCTAGAAATATATAAAGATATTTCGTTAGAAGAACGCATTTGGAGACTACAAATTAAGCCAATCACAAAAAAATTACGTGAGAAAAACATACAATATAAATGGAGACCACATAAACAATTAATTTTTACAGTGAAGGGGAAGAATTATTGGATTAGGGAAGAATCTGATGTCTTAGAAATTTTGATGGAAGCTAAGATTATAGAAAAAGGGTCTACAGAATGGAAGCAACTTAAAGATGGCTTAATAAATGTGGGAGTAACGCCCATGTTAGAACGGGAAGAGGAGGAAGTTGAAGGAGCAGAAGGAGGGAAAGACTAGGTCATTAAAGGATAAAAAGAGAGAATCTACTGCATGGAATAAATTATGACAAATTAAGATAACCATTTGTAATAAGAAATAAATAATGAACAAGAAACGGATGTTAAGTATTAAGGTCCACTCGCCAACCGCAACCCCCCCTCCCCTCTTTGGTTTTCAAAGGTTACTTTAGTAGAAAGTGGGGAGGGCAGAGTTTTTTTCCCCTGTTTTTCCCTCTTTCTTATTTGTTTGATTGTTGGTTTGTTTAAGCTTTGTTATTTTTGTATATTTTCTTCTTCTTAAGATAATTGTATATTATTTAATTTAAGATGCGCTGGAGGAGGGAGAGTATAACTTGTTGTGGGTTGAGGTATTGGTTCACATATTATGGGGAATTCTGCAGTAACAGTAGAGAAAGCACTAAATATGTATACTTAAAAAGTTAAAAATTATCTCATGGAATGTCAGGGGCCTAGGGAACCAAATTAAGAGGAAACGTGTGGAAGGAGTTCTGAGAAGGGAAAAAGCGGATATCATTTTTCTCCAGGAGACACATCAGAAAAGCGAAAATAAGAATAATATTTATGTAAAAGGGATGGAAATATATGAGAAAAGCCTAGGCTCAAGTAATTCAAGAGGGGTTGCTATTTTAATATCGAATAAACTAGATTTTTCAATGAGCAAGAACATTAAAGATAAGGAGGGAAGGTTTCAGCTAATAAAAGGTAAAATAGAGGAGGAAGAGTATACATTTGTCAACGTATACTCACCAAACAAGAATCAAGGGGTCTTTCTAGATAAAATTCTACCCATTATAAAAAAAGAAAGATCAGTAAATTTAATTATAGGGGGAGATTTTAACTTAATCAGGTCAGGATTAGATACAACAAATAATTTTAGAAAGACTCAAGATAAATTGATTGACAAATGGATAGGGAAATTAGGATTACAGGACGCGATGAGAATGTTGGTAGGTAAAAAAAATATATTTACCTTTTGCTCCTTAAAACATAGATCTTATTCTCGCTTGGATTATCTCTTTGTGTCAGAAAATATGCTTACGAATTTAGAAAACTTTAATTATGGCAATTTTAATATCTCAGATCACACATTTATTTCGATAGAGATGCGGCTGAATATCAGTACCTATCAAAATAAGGTATGGAGGATGGATACTAAACTATTAAAAAATGAAGAGATAAAAAAAAGATTAATAAATAAATGGATAAAGAACTGGGAAGATAATGATACGGGTGAGGTGGAATTACATATCCTTTGGGACGCAATGAAAGCGGTTATTAGAGGTGACTATATACAAGAGAAAGCAATATTTGAAAAAAAAATGAAAAGTCAAGTAATTAAAAGAGATAAAGACATAAAAGAACTAGAAAGGAGGCACGCAGCTACAGGAAGTATCTCAATTTGGAATAAATTACAGGCATTAAAAAAGGAAACAATTGCAGCAGAAGTTGAAAAGGTTAGGGTAGATTTGGCATATTTAAAAAGAAATGATTTTGAATTCAATAATAAAGATATGAAAAATTTAGCAAAAAAAGTAAGACAAAAAAAAAGTAAGGGATATATAGAGGCTCTAATTAATAAAGAAGGTATAAGGCAGTATAAATTGGAAAATAAATTATCAGTAGCAGAAGAATTCTATACAAAATTATATACAGAACATAGAATTGATGATAATGTACTTCAAGCATATTTGAATAGAAATTTGACATACCAATTAAAGGAAGAACATGTAAATATAATGGAACAAGATATTAAAGACAAGGAGATTGAAGAGGTAATTAACAACTTAAAAAAGGATAAAACGCCAGGAGAGGATGGTATTCCTTCGGAATTTTATAAGGAATGCCGAGAGGTATTAATTCCCAAGTTAAAAAATTTATATAATTATATATTGGAAGGGGGGGAGATCCCCAAGTCTTGGAGTAATTCGATAATGGCTCTAATTCCTAAACCTGGAAAGGATAAAGAGAATATAGAAGCATATAGACCAATATCATTATTAAATCAGGATGCAAAAATTTTTACTTCAATAATTAACAATCGGCTTAATAAGTTCATAGACACTTATATTGGAGAAGACCAAGTAGGATTTGTTAAAGGAAGACAAATGGATAAATTAATAAACCGGTTAATTAATATTATTGATAAATTAAAAAATAATAAACAAAAAGTATGTATAGTGGCATTAGACATATATAAAGCATTTGACTCAATTCAATGGAAAACAATAAAAGGAATATGTGAGAAATTGCAATTCGGCCCTAAATTTAATCATGTGATAGGACAATTGTATAAAGAAAGCAAATCTAAAATTAAAATGAATAATTGTCTGGGGAAAGAAATTGATATAAACGCGGGGACAAGACAAGGATGTCCACTGTCCCCATGTTTATTTATATTGGCAATGGAACTGCTAGCAAATGATATAAGGCAAAATGAGAAATTAGTAGGAATAGAAAATAAAAAAATAAGTCTATTTGCGGATGATACTTTATTAGTTGTAAAAGATCCTTTAAATAATTTAAATAAAATACAAGAACATTTAAGAGCCTTTGAAGAAGTAACAGGATTAAAAATTAATTGGACGAAAACTGAGGCTATCACATGCAATTTAACCCAGGAGGAAAAGAAAAAAATTGGAGATAGATTTAGTATTACAATAAGAGATGAATTGAAATATTTGGGAATATTTGTGACGAACGATCCAAAAGATCTATATAATATTAACTTCAATAAGTTAAGAAATAAATTGAAACCATTACTAGAACAGATAAAACGAGCAAAGACTTCATGGTTTGGAAGGATTAATATTTGTAAAATGAAAGTTATACCCAAATTGAATTTTCTGTTTGAAAATTTACCGATTAAAATTAAAGAGTCAGAAATAAATAAATGGCAAAAATTGATAAACGGAATTTGCAATAATAATAAAAGAGCAAGAATTAGTAAAGGATTATGGTACATGAAAAATAAACAGGGAGGATTAAACATTCCAAACATTAAAGCGTATTTTCAAGCCTTTCATATAAAGAAATTAATTAAATTATTAATTCAGCAAAATGAGGTAATAGGTGAAGGGGATCAAGAAGAATTTAAAAAATTAAAAGGTGAAACATTTCTTGCACAAGTAAATAATAAAACAGAGATTAACTGCTTTTCTATAAAGAATATTTATAACGTATGGAAAGGGGTTAAGAGGAAATTGGCACCAGACATTTCCCCAATTTTAGAAATTTTAGATTTCCAGAGTTGCCCATTATTATCCTCACAAAAAATAAGACCTATTCTATTGCAAGAAAAAGTGTTGTTAATAACAGAATGGATTAAAAATTGCAATACATATCAGAAAAGGAAGGAGGTATATAATAAATTAAAATTAAATTGGCTACAAGAATTGGGGATGGAGAAATGGGACAAATCGATAAGGGGGATTATAGGAGTACCTAGGGCAAAGACGCCATTTGAAGAATTGGTCTTGGAAATAAGGAAAGGGAAGATAAGATTTCAGGGGTTAGTAGGTAAACTGTACCAAATGCTTATCCCAGGGGAAGGATCACACTATACACTTAAACGAATTTGGGAGGAAGATTTAAATATTAAAATTGAAGAAGAAGAGTGGAGGAAAAAGTGGGGAAACAGAATAACAAAAACTATGTCAATCAAGGAAAAGGAGCATGTTTGCAAGGTACTTTGGAGGTGGTACCTTACCCCAATCAGACTCAAGCAAATTGATATTAATAAATCTGAATTGTGTTGGAGATGCAATGAACAAAAGGGGACATATTTGCATCTGTGGTGGTTTTGTAAGAAAACAAATACATTTTGGAAAGTGATAGAGAAGGAGATAAACGAGATTCTTGGCATAACAATGATTCTAGAACCCAAACTAGCTATATTAGGAGAAATAGGAAAAATGAGATTAAGTGAGGGTAATAAAGAATTAATTTTGACATTGTTGCTGGTTGCTAGACAGCTGATAGCCCAAGAATGGAAGGGTAACGAAAATCTAAATAAGAATAGGTGGTATAAAGAGGTTTGGCAACTAGCACTAAATGAAAAATTAACTAGCCAAATTAGGTTAAAACAGGGTTTTAAAATCAAAATACAATTTTGGGAAATATGGAAACCTTTCATACAGCACGCATTAACAAGTGAAGAAGGAAGTAAGCCTGGCCCTGACATGATTCAATTTTGGAAGATTTAAGTATATTGTGCCAATTGAAATTGCTGCAGAATAGGGTTTTGCACGGATTAAAAGTTGAAAGAATGAAAGAGTGAACAAGATATTGATATATTGTTGTTATTCCTTTCTCTTTTCTTGGTGTTTTTTCCCCTTTATTGTTAGTTTTAAGTATTTATATGTTTATGTTTGTTTGTATTTTATGATTATTAATTTAAAAAAAAAAAAAAGGAACACCACAGGGATGTGAGCTTAGCCCGCTCCTTTATATTCTCTATATGTTCGATTGTGTCTCTGCCCACCTTAGTAATAGGATTGTCAAATTTGCAGATGACACGACCGTGATCGGGCTCATCTCTGATAAGGAGAGTGAGACGGCCTATAGAGATGAGGTGGAGCAGTTGATAAAGTGGTGTAGAACCAATAATTTGCTCCTTAACACAAAGAAAACAAAGGAGCTTGTGGTGGACTTTAGGAGGCAGGAAAGCGATGTCCAGCCACTTTTTATTGATGGAATCTGTGTGGAGCAGGTAACAATGTTTAGATTTCTGGGCATTGAGTTACAGGAGGATCTGTCCTGGAGTGTCAACACAAGGGGGATTGCGAAGAAGGTGGAGCAAAGACTGTGTTTTTTGAGAACTTTAAGGAAAAACCATCTTCCGCAAAAGCTGCTGCTTGCCTTCTATCATTGTGCCATTGAGAGCATGCTTTGCAGGCGCA
Organism: Bradypodion pumilum; assembly: GCA_035047305.1. Taxonomy (NCBI): domain Eukaryota; kingdom Metazoa; phylum Chordata; class Lepidosauria; order Squamata; family Chamaeleonidae; genus Bradypodion; species Bradypodion pumilum. Next base: position 208,766,805 of record JAWDJD010000004.1, on the reverse strand, counting down.
CCCACCCAAATAAGACTCAGACACCGGCATTGGATTAAAGGCATCAGGCCACTTTTATTGAATAATGCCCTAGTCCGAATTATTACTTTCAATTGGTGTATCATCCAATTGTAATTCTTTAAGGCAAGCAGGCTGCAGTAACACTGGTAAGGTTCCTCCCAAAATGCCAATGGAAATTGGCTACATGTATCAATTTGTATCAATTTGTTTGTTGACACAAACAAATTGTTGACCGGAGTCAATATACTATCTACTGACCCCACCCTATGACGTGTATCCATTCAAATATCAAGGTGATCCAGGCTGTGAAGCTCCTGACATCACCCCTTTCATGGTTCGCCCTTGACCGGCCAATCCTGTTTCCCCTGTACCTATCTACGTGTTGGCCAGTCAATTGCGAACCTGCCGGATACCTATGTGTCATAAATCTTTACCTTACCAGTGCTACCCGCCACACGGGAAGGCGTCCATGATGACTCACCGCACCCCCAGACCGTCAGCTCAGTCACCAGGCCCGCTTGCACATCCTCCAGAAAGAGGTTCATACCTCTGGCCGACAGGTGGACCCCATCTCCTGCATATAGATCAAAATCCTGCAAGCCTATCCCCGGATGTCGAATGGTTGTCCCCAAGCCATTCTCGACAAGGAACCGGGCAACAGCCCTGTTCACTGACCACCGGGCATGGTCCAAACCACGGAGGTCCATGCCTCCTCTATAACACTGTCTCGGCACGATGTCAGACCACAGCAACCGTGTGTATGGCCATAAATGATGTAAAAACGTCAGGTTGCTGCACACTGACATTTTTAAGGAAAGGCCAGTGATCTGTGCTAGATTATTGCCGCTGAGGTGCAGAATCAGGACATCAGGCAGCCCAGCATCCCTGATGGAAATCAGGAATGGCAACAGTTCCCGCCATCTCATGCCACGCATACCATACCACCGCATACGTGCAGATGCACACAGCCCGAGATGGGGTCCCCACTCCGTCGCTGCAGCATACTGTGCCACCTAGTGCATGTAACTGTGGCCCACCAGCCATACTGCCACCGGTGTGTGTAGACACACAGGGTCTGTAAAAGAAGGAGAAGGAATTAAGGACATAACTGGTACTCATACAGTGAGCGGGACGTACATATAAGGAAAAACACGTGGACCCGCACCTGCCCATCTGACATATATCAGCCTCAGCGTACCCGAATGCAGCCGCAGTTGAAGCGGCGCTTATCCTGAATGAATGGGTGCCATAACGAGCCCCAGGGAGGCTGACACTGTGAAGTGCCATACCGGTCACCCTTCAGAACGGAAATTTGGTAAGGGGAGACCCATCCTGGTGGCAGAAAAACGGGCCAGGGTGCGTGCCACACACTGCCAAAAATGCATGTAGGGCACCAACCGGACAGATGTCAGCAAATGTACATCGTAGGAGTCTAACACCACTGCGTACTCTGTGCTGATCGGCCTTTGAGGAACGAATCTTCAACTGAGCCCACTCCTGGTTGATAAAGACATCATCAAGTTCCAGTGCCCTACGAGACATGTCCCCCTTTGACAATGGGACCAGCTCACTGATTAGGAGAGCTCCAAAGAAAGCTACGGTGGTAGCTGCATGAAAAAGAGCCTCCTTATACCTATCATAACACAGTCTATGCCAACCTCATGCAAGGTGGGTCAGAACACCTGGTGAAATAGGGTGATGTGTGTCCGGGCGGCAGCCACGCTCACGTGTCTACCCTTCCAATACATGGCGTATGCGGAAGTCATTCACGCAGTCAGTAAAACCCCGTGCCTTGGCAATAAATGCCAAGGCGGAAAGCCTGGTGGCGATAGTGCGTGGAGCTAATCCCTGATCATGAAGGTGCACCATATACTGTAAAATCTGGTCGACCGGTATCAGCCACATTTCAGGCAATTGCATTTGCCCACAAAAGGTCCTAAATTGGAGGAGTGCATGTAGATACGCCTCACGCGTGCGAGGTGCCAAAGACATGCCGATCGCCCGGTTCACCTCTCCTCGCCAAATGTCCAGATCTCGGCCAGGAGTGGATAGGGAAGTTCCTCTGCTTCTGGAGCCAAGGCACGGAACCAGGGGATCTGCAGGCGGAATAAAGCATCAGCAATATCATTATCAATGCCTGGCACATGTCTGGCCCTGAAAAGCACATTAAGGCGCAAGGACCTCAAGACAAATTGGCGAACTAAGGCCATAACTCTGGGGGATTTGGATGTCTGGGCGTTGACAATGTGCACCACTGCAGCATTGTCACACCAAAAGTGAACTACTGAATTAGCCCACCTGTCCCCCCAGAGCATTAGGGCCCCCAAGATGGGAAAAAACTCCAGGAAAGTAAGATCGCGTAAATGATCCGTGCCTTGCCATGTTTGAGGCCATTGACCATAGGACCACCTTCCTTCAAAATAAATCCCATAACCCAGGGAGCCAGAGGCATCTGACTGTACTTGGAAATGCAGGCTGAGCATAAGCTCCGATCTCCAGAAGGAGATGCCATTAAAATCCCGTAGGAATGTGAGCCAAACTGTAAGGTCTGCCCGTAAACCTCTGGTCAGCCGTACCCTGTGGTGACATTTTGAAAGGCCCGCCATGGTGTCACACAGACGCCTGGCAAAGGCTCTGCCCGGTGTTACTACCCTACAGGCAAAGTTGAGGTGGCCGTGAAGCACCTGCAACTCTCGGAGAGACACCTTACGCCTGGCAAGCATTGCCAGAATCGCATCAGAGATCCGAGTCACCTTTTCCATTGGCAACCTGGATGTCTGGGCAACGGTGTCAATATCAATACCTAAAAAGGTGAGGGTGGTAGCTGGTCCCTCAGTCTTTTCAGGTGCTAGGGGAACACCCAGTTTCCGCATAAGCACCTGAAAATTGGCGAGGAGACGAGCACACGTGTCCATGCCGTGTTCCCCTCCGAACAAAAAATTATCAAGGTAGTGGGCTACAGACCGGGACTCTGATCTACAAACAAAAGCCCAGTGAAGGAAGGTGCTAAATCATTCGAAAGCCGAACATGAGATAGCACAGCCAAAAGGCATGGCCTTATCTACATAAAAATTGCCCTGAAAATGAAAACCTAACAGCTCCCAAATGCCAAAAAGCCAAGAAATGCAAAAGCACAGGTACACATTTGGGAATGGGCAGATCCTCCGATGGCACCTCTATCTTGACGCTTCGAACTGTTTACTCAGGGCTTTTACAAAGACTATAAAACAGTGGGGATTCAACAAGCATGAGACGTCTTTCCACATCTGTTACTAATTACTTACATAGCCAGCGTTATCCTGGCTAATACAATTTTGAGATTGTTAAGAGTTCAAGCATTGTGGTGTAATGTACTTCTGTAGATATATATTTTTGTCCCCCTTTACACAAATATGTCAATTTGTAGCCCTGGACTATAAAATGTATAAAAATGCTAAAATGTATAAATTTATCTAGTCAATTAGGAGGCATGGGAGGGGAATGCTAGCTTATGCACACCTGGTTTCCTATAAGCAGGATTTATAAGGGGAGTAATATTTTGAGTCAGTGACGTCCACAGCCCAAAATGAATAAACAAAAAGAGGTTAGGATGCAACATGAAAACAAGATACCCTTTGAAAACTAAATGTTATATATCCAGGTGGGTTTCTCTTTTATACTTAGCTCAGTAGCAATATTCCAGTTCAGAATTAATTTTTTATATATATTGTATGTATTTTCAGATATTGGAAAGTTAGCAAGTCAAGTTGTCTGATGAAGGGAAATTCTCCCGAAAGAGTCTGCATACCGGTTGACTTTCACAATGTATTGGACTTGTTGTATTGCTCTACTGGAAGATTCTGAATATATTAACTACAAGATTAATAAAATATACTACTTAAGAATAAAACATTATATTATATTACCTATTACTACATATTCAAGCCTCAAACGGATTTCCTATCTTTGAATATTGTTATTAATGCCTGGCACATGTCTGGCCCTGAATAGCACATTAAGGTGCAAGGACCTCAAAGCAAATTGGCGAACTAAGGCCATGACTCTGGGGGATCTAGATGTTTGGGCGTTGACAATGTGCACCACTGCAGCATTGTCACACCAAAAATGAACTACCAAATTAGCCCACCTGTCCCCCCAGAGCATTAGGCCCCCCAAAATGGGAAAAAACTCCAGGAACGTAAGATCGCATAAGCGATCCGTGCCTTGCCATGTCTGAGGCCATTGACCATAGGTCCACCGTCCCTCAAAGTAAATCCCATAACCCAGGGAGCCGGAGGCATCCGACTGTACTTGGAAATGAGGACTGACCATAAACTCAGATCTCCAAAAGGAGACGCCATTACAGTCCTGTAGGAATGTGAGCCAAACTACCAGGTCTGCTCATAAACCCTTGGTCAGCCGTACCCTGTGGTGTCATTTTGAAAGGCCCGCCATGGCGTCACACAGATGCCTGGCGAAGGCTCTGCCTGGTGTCACTACCCTACAGGCGAAGTTGAGGTGGCCATGAAGCACCTGTAACTCTCGGAGAGACACCTTACGCTTGGCAAGCATTGCCAAAATCATGGCAGAGATCCGAGTCACCTTTTCCATAGGCAACCTGGATGTCTGGGCGACGGTGTCGATTTCAATACCTAAAAAGGTAAGAGTGGTGGCTGGGCCCTCAGTCTTTTCAGGTGCTAGGGGGACACCCAGTTCCCGCATAAGCACCTGAAATGTGGTGAGCAGACGGGCACACATGCCCATGCCATGTTCACCCCCAAACAAAAAATCATCGAGGTAGTGGGCTACAAACCGGGTCTTTGACCTACAAACAAAAGCCCAGTGGAGGAAGGTGCTAAATCATTCAAAGGCCAAACATGAGATTGAACAGCCAAAACGCATGGCCATATCCACATAAAACTTGCCCCGAAAACAAAAACCTAACAGCTCAAAGTCATCTGGGTGCACTGGCAACAATCGGAATACCAATTTGATATTACACTTTGCCAATAGCGCCCCAGGACCAAACGAGGATACCATCTGTAAGGCCTGGTCAAAGGACGTATACCTGACAGAGCAAAGGTCATCCGGTATAGCATCATTGACCGAGGAACTCGCAGGGTAAGAAAGGTGGTGAATTAGATGGAATTCACCGGGGGACTTCTTAGGGACTAAACCTAGAGGGGATACCTTCAAGTTAGGATATGGAGGGTCGATGAATGGCCCCACCACCCTCTGTGCCTTGACCTCCTTGGCTATCTGCTCCACAGCAATGTCCTCATTACCCCTGAGAGAGAGTAGGTTTGGAGCATCCTGAGGCCCACGAACCCCTTTAAAGGGTGTGCGGAAGCCAAGCTGAAAGCCCTCAAGTAGGTATCTCACATCATCCTGTCTAGGATAAGCGGAAAGCCATCGTTCGAGCACCGAAACATTAATTGGGGAGGGGGCCTTTTGAATGGGTAGCAACGTCAGAGGGAGCTCTGGCCGCCCCCTGAACACCCCTTCCTCTGCCTCGTGACTCGCCGGCCCACGGGCACGCGGAGGCGGCATGAGGGCCGGAACAAGAAGGGCACTCGTGCCTGTATCGACACTAGCGCTTGCTGCACACTCCGTTGGCAGGGAATCTGTGTAGTAGCAGCCCGCTGTACGGCATGGCCACAGTGGTACTGGTCACCAGGTGCCGACCGCGTGGGGGTCATATACAGCAGCCACAACTGCTGGCAGGGCTCGTCCCACCTCATTTTAGGATGAAGGGCCACCCTCATCCTAAATTCTTCGTCATTGGCCAACCATGACAGGCCAGGGAAATCAACCACGGCCCGGTAAATTTTGTCCAGGTACTGGACCATTGGGATGGCGAGATCAGGACTGGCCCTCAGGTATACTGCCATATAAATTAGATAGGCCGGTAACCAATTGGCCCAAGTGCGAGGTGGCTTACGACGACGGGACAGTTCCTTGTCCCTGTCATCCTGCCCCTCCCTCTCCTCCTTAGTGGGTTCATGATTCAGGAGGGTGAAAATGTCCATGTATTCCCCCCGCAAAATCTTCTCCCTCGTAGCCTGGGATAAATGATCACCCAGGGGTAAGGAGTAACCGGCCGTTGGCAGGGCTGCCGTCGGCACGGATTGATTTGGGGGTGCCCGCAGTGGGCCCTGTAGGACCCCCGAGAAATTAGGCGTACCCATAGGAGTGGTCACCCCTGCAATAACCGGGGGATAATTGGGCAACTAGGGAGTAACAGGACAGTGTGGATTAAACTGTCCTCCCACAGTAACTTGTTGCGCCCATGGCCACTGCACCCCCCCAGCAGTATTAACTAGTGTCACTGGTGTGCTGACTTGACCAGGATACTCACTCGGTGCACACCCATGGGCCGCCCCCACTGGGGGTTCTGGCCCGCGGTGGGTGTCGGAGCTTGCGATAGGTATCGAGCTCTGTGTGCCGATGTGTCCCTGCTAAGCAGGACCGGTCCCCGGTGGAAAGGCGTGTTGTAATGGCCTGATGGGGAGCTGCAAGGTGCCAGCATGGGCTGGCCTGATGGCCTCGAGCAGCTCAACCCTGTTGGCAGCCTGCTGCACAGCCGTGGCCGGCGTGTGGGCCAGAACTGCAGAGTTGGCAAGTCCACCATCCGAAGGTGGCGTAGCAATGCCCATTTATGCCTCCAGCACCAAAATGCAGGCGAGGAGAGCATCCATGGCCTCAGACCCACCAGGATAAGGTGGGCCGGATGCCCCGGATGGCCCACCAGGCAATTGATGAGGGATAAACCCATGTGGCAATCCCTGGCCAGAACAGGGCCATGCCCAATAATCCGGCCCATGAGGGGCCGGAAGAACGGTGGGGCAGAAACCCGCACCGCGCCCGAGTGGGCCGCTATGCCCCAAGCTGGGAAAAGGCGCAGCAGGAGTAGAAACCCCAGGGGAGCAGGCCTGTGCTGCCCCCGCCCGAGTCCTCAGACTGGGCGGGTAGGCGGAGGCCTGGTCACCCTCATTGGTGGCAGTGGGTATTATAACCCCACCCCACCCCTTTGGGGGTGCCACCTGAGCCCTCCGGCCCGGTGGCAGCCCTGAGGAGGTCGAGGGGTGGGCCAAGCCATCCCCCTGTGTCACTGCCTAGAAGCTGCCTATGCCTTGCGCTTGGGTGCCATAGCCACCCAAGCAGGCGCTGGTCGGGGGAGGAAAATTCCTCCGATCAAAGAAAGCCACATCGGAGCGATATCCCCTGAAGATCGAAGGATATCCTCCGATAAAGGGGCGAAGCTGGGAAAGAAGCGTCGGAGCGAACTTCTCCACTCCGTCGCTTCGCAAATGGCAGCGTGGCTGCCTCATGGCCACCTCTTTTATAGAGGGGTGGCCACGCCCCCTAACTAGCCCAGATGTCTGCGTCTGGGTGGGGGCCCCCGCAAAGAGCACGGCGGCCATTTTGGCGCCGCGCTTGCATACTTATGGTCTATGTGTGTGGTATGGAAGTTGTACCTATCGGGATAGGACAGTGTTGCATAGAATTATTAAAACAGCAGAGAGTATCATTGGTTGTTCACTCTCCACCTTAGAACAAATTTAAACTTTTTGGTGCCATAGAATATCATTAGATATTTTAGGAGACCCATCGCTTCCTGGTCATCGCTTCTTTGAGCTTCTGCCATCGGGACGGAGATATAGAACAATGAAGGCGAGAATGAACCGTCTCAAGAAGAATTTCTTCTCTAGAGCAATTTTGGCCTTAAACGGAAACTCTGGACTCTGAAGTCATCTTATTTTATTTGTTATATTGTATTGTATTGTATTGTTTTAATTAGTGTTTTGCAGCTGTTTTAAATTATGTGGAGTGCCTTATCTGAGTTGATATAGTAACCAAGAAATTTCGTTGCTCCTGCAATGGGACAATGACAATAAAGATTTATTCTATTCTAATTACTCACAAAATATTTTATTGTCAGCGATTTTGCAAGCCTCAGCATGCCAAGACTCCCTTGCTGAGACTTTGTCTTGCACCCAGCAGGATTTCTCAGCTTTTCACACAAACAAGATCCTGTGTCTATTGCCCATCCCACCTCTGCTTTTATTCACCCATTATTTTACATAGGAAACTGACATTTTCTGTGCTGCTGAATGCCTTTTCCAGATGAATTCTGTACCAGAAACATGCCATTCTAGACATTATAACAATCCTCTACAGCTTGACATTTCCTTGGCAGGAAAGATGTCATTCTACACAGGGATTGTAGCAATCTTGCACAGGGTGATATTTCTCCGGTGTGTGTGTGTGTGTGTGTGTGTGTGTGTGTGTGTGTGTGTGTGTGTGTGTGTGTGTGTGTGTGTGTGTGTGTGTGTGTGTGTGTGTGTGTGTGTGTGTGTGTGTGTGTGTGTGTGTGTTGAAATTACCAATGCTCAGGGGAGATCCAGCAAAAAATCTCACAGGATTTAGGGGTGGGAGTGTGATTTGCACATGCAAAAGTCTCATCATGAGGAGAAAAATGAGAATAGTTCCTTGATTTCTGTCCATGAGGGAAAGAATACGAAATTCACATCACATTTTCAGGGCTCATACAGCCAGCACAAACCTGCCTCCATCACTCCATCATATTCAGAACCTTCTGAAAAAGCTCAGTGTGATAGCACACTCCTGCATCATGACCACAAACTAATGACACTACAGTACTTGCAAATTCCCATTATCTAGCTATATGGGCATAGGAAGAAGTTCCTAACCATTTCTATATCACTACTTGGAGTCCCTAACCTGACCCCAATCTGAGATTCAAGGCTGACCCAGGGTATTTTGGTGCCAGAGATGAAGCAGCAAATATTAGATCCTGTTCAAATCATGGTATAAACAATACTGAAAGCCTGCCAACGCATTTGGGCACAGGTAACAGAAAATCCCTCACTTCTCACTGTCCATGGAAGTAATAATGTAAGAACAGTATATTAAACAACAGTTATGGCATAGGATGAGGCTATACCAGTGATGCACTGCAGCAGGTTCTGTCAGGTTCTGCAAAACCGGTAGCAGAAATTCTCCCAGGCCATGCACACTTGTTTGGCCACACCCACCTCCATAGCCCATAATGCATGATATTTGGCCACACCCACAAATTTGGCCCCATCCACAGATTTGGCTAGCCCACAGAGTAGGTAGTAAAAAAATGCAGTGCATCACTGGGCTATACTGATTCACTGAAGTAAAACAAAATCCTAAATCAACAGCTGGGCAATCTCTTAATTAGAAGTTATTATAAATGCACACAATCTTGAAACCTTGAGCATTTCAAGCATTTACAGTTTATTTTGCTTAGCATGGAAAATCTCACTAGAGTAGGCCCAAACAATCAATGAAAACTTAAAGATGCAGTTTCTTCTCTAACAGTGCCAAAGAAAGAAAGAAAGAAACCAACCAACCAACCAACCAACCAACCAACCTTTTCTTTAGGGTAGGTAACCTGTATCTATCAACTAATTGTGAAAATTCTCCACAAACAATCCATTCAGAATTTTTCCCTCTCCCAACAGTCTGTTGCATGGAGAGAAGAAAGAGAATAAGAGTAAGAGATGAAGGGACAGAAGAAAGACATACAAATGGTGACCTCAGTCACCACTGGATTAGCACTGCACACTATCAGCCAGCCTCAGTAGAATTGGCCTAAGGCAATGTGTTCTTTAACAGTAGAAGAGAGCCAGCATGACATAGTTGATAGAGTACTGAATGAAGGCCAGGATCTTTGAGGGAAAGTAAGAAAGAGGAAGAGGAAGATAAGTTTTGTGTTCAGGGAATGAAGAAGCAGATGAATGAAGTAGTGAAATTCAGCTCTTTATTAGTGGGGTTTGAACACAGTTTGGATGAGGCAAAACTGGGACTTATATACACTATAAACAGTAACAGTAACAATAATACAACAAGCCCATTGGCTAACAGAGTGTGCACATTTTTTGATCCAATTATTTGCATAAGAATAGATCCATGAGAAAAGAAACATTCCGCTCCTGTCAGAAAACACAGTTAACATACATAACATTCTTCCCCCCTAGGTAAAAACAAAATCCTTTAACCAGGATGGCGGTCTAGTTTCCCTTCTGGGTCGGACGCTTGGCTGAGCCGGCGCAGGGGCTTGTAGGATGGGTGACCTGACTGGAGTGATGGATTGACTAGAGGAGGAGGATTGTAATCCCAAATTAAAGCCCCATTTGTCAGATGGAGGCGCAGGGGATCGCTCAAAACCAAAATCTAATTCTGTGGATGAATAAGACAACTCAGGGTCCCTCCGGTGTGTACTAAGAGTGGAGGGCGACTCCAAACAAAATTGGTCATCATCAATAAAGGAATCCAGAGTGCTGGGCTGGGACAGTGTAGGGGTATACCTGGACAGAATAGGGGAACATTCCACAAATTCCCCTTGAAATCAGTTCCTAGAAGACACTTCTGGGTCAATGTTGGCAGGCTGCTGACTATTACCTCTGCCCCCTGGGTTTAAACAAGTGGGGGCCAACCCTAGCGTTGAGTGTCTGTATTCGTCTTGTGGGTCCAGTACTCTGGGTCTCAATTGATCCGCGTGCCTCCTCCAGATCAGACCAGTGGCTGTTTCGATTCTGTAAGAAACAGGACCAGTTTGATCGATCACAAACCCAGGCACCCACGTAGGGCCACCAGCTGCATAATTGCGGCAATGTATAGGGTCTCCGGACAAGAAACTCTTCTGGTATTGGATTGCTATATTTGTGCCTTTGTCATCTATCCTAGAGGGATCCAATCTGTCCAGCAAGGATGACAGTTTCCTTCACTGGAGCAATTCAGCAGGGGACAGCCCAGAGGCAAGGGGGGTGAGCCTATATGTGAAAAGAAACTGGCATAACTGGAGCTCCAAATCCCCTTCACCCATATGCCAAAGTGCATCCTTAGTTGTGCACACCTGCTGCTCTACCTGGCCATTGGTGGCTGGGTGGAATGGGGCAGCAGTGATGTGCCTAATTGCATTCCTTTCCATGAAGGATTGGAATTCTGCAGATGTGAACGTGGACACATTGTCGGACACCAGCACATCTGGAATTCCAAATGCTGCAAACAGCCTTCTTAGGTGCATTATCGTGGTGGCTGAAGTGGTATTAGGCACTCTAATCACTTCCAGCCACTTAGAGAATTAATCCACAACCAACAAAAATAGGGCACCCCTAAATGGACCTGCAAAATCTATGTGCAACCTGGACCACGGGCCCCAAGCAGAATCCCATTCTCGAGAGGAAAGGTGGAATTGCTCTGGGCAAGAGGATTGACAACTGGCACAAGTGCCAAACATTTGTTCTATGTCTTGGTCTAGTTGAGGCCACCAAAAGTAGCTACGGACAAGGGCTTTGGAATGGACAATTCCTGGGTGACTTGTGTGAAGTAGATGTAAAGCCTTTTTCCTGAGAGTGACAGGAATGGCCACCCACTGGCCCCATAGGAGGCAACCTCATTCCACTGACAGTTCCAAACACTTGTGGTGGAATGTTCTGAATTCCTCGGCTAGAGAAGAGACAGGTCAGCCTTTTTGTACCCAATACATTACTTTAGTCAATGTTACATCCTTGGCTGTAGCCTTGGCTATATCTGAGGCGACGACTGGGGGCGAGTCGAATGCCTCAATCATAAGGACCTGGTGGTCGCTTTTGATCTCGCAATCTGCTTCCCTGACCCCTTGCAGTGGAGAACATGACAGGGCATCAGCATGGCTGATGTTCTTGCTGGGCCTATGCACCAAAGTAAATTCATATGCATTTAGGAAAATTGCCCAACGCAACATCCTTGGGGGCAGAATCTGAGGTGTGGGCTTCCCATTCACAAAGATTCCAAGGAGGGGCTTGTGGTCAGTTATGATGGTAAAAGGCCTTCCATAAAGGTAATCGTGGAATTTCTTAGTGCCAGCCACAATTGCCAACGCCTCCCTCTCTGTCTGAGCGTAATTTTTCTCAGGCTTTGAGAGTGAACGAGATTAGAATGCTATGGGGGCTTCCCTCCCATCATTTAGTATATGCATAACCCAGCTCCCACCCCCACAGGGGATGCATCACACACAAGTACAACTTCCTTGTTAGGATCAAAATGAGTTAATACAGCATCCGAAGATAGCAGCCTTTTGAGTTCTAGGAACGCTTTCTCCTGGCAATGGTCCCAGTGGCAAACAGTATCTTTCTTAAGTAGCTGATGTAATGGTTCGGCAACTGAGGCTTTGCAATGGAGAAAAGTGTGATAGAAGTTTAACAATCCTAGAAATGATTGCAATTTGGCTTTACATTTTGGCCTGGTTGCATTTTGCATGGCTGCCACCTTGGAGTCAGAGAGCATGATAGCTTGGGGTGTAATTTGATACCCCAGGAACTCCACTTCCTGTGCCAAAAACACACATTTGTCTCTTCTGAGACATAGACCGGGCCTCTCGAAACCTGAGAGGACTCTATCGAGCCTGGCTGCTAGTTCGATGGTGTCCTTAGCGATGATCAGGACATTGTCAAAATATTGCAGGACACTGGGCAAACCTTTTAAAATAGTTCTACAAGAGATTGAAATATTCCGGGGGCCGCATTCACTCCGAATTGTAGTCTAGTTACCTTAAATGCCCCCTATGCATTACTATGGTCTGGGCTATGGCAGCAGCAGGAGACACAGTCAACTGTTGGTAAGCCTGGGCAAAGTCAAGCTTTGCGAAGCAATTTCCTCCATGCTAGGAGGCAAGAAGGTGGCTTACCATGGGCACAGGATATGCATTCAGGTGAATAGTTTTATTGACGGTACACTTGTAGTCAGTGCATATCCTGACCTCCCTGTTACTTTTCAAAGCAGTCACTATTGGTGTCTCCCACTCTGTGGAGTCCACTGGCACTAGGATGCCCTGCCCCACACACACACACACACACACACACCGGAGAAATATCACCCTGTGCAAGATTGCTACAATCCCTGTGTAGAATGACATCTTTCCTGCCAAGGAAATGTCAAGCTGTAGAGGATTGTTATAATGTCTAGAATGGCATGTTTGTCCAGCTCGGCTTCTATCTTCTCCTTTAAAGCAAAGGGTACCCAGCATGGCTTCATCCGGATGGACCGGACGGTTGGGTCAAGCTCAAAGTCCACAGGGGGTTCTCTGTATAACCCTAAACCCTTTTTGAACACCTCAGGATGTGCAGCACAAACGTCCCAGATTGGGTCAGTGTCTATTGCGTGAATGCCAGAAAGCCCGATTCCCAGGGGCCTAAACCATTGGGTCCCAATAAGACAGTTAGTGCTCTGCTTAACTACAACCAATGTCAGATGTTTTAAGCAGACGATAGACATACTGAGTATCAACAATGAGATTGAACGGAACATCAGTAAAGTGAGAATGACAGCAGCGAGTTCCGCATGCTGGCGGAAGTGCAAGGAAGAGTAAAGAGCGTAGTCCATATAGTTTGATTATCTTGGAAAACGATGACCCTCCTGGTAGGGGATCCATCAGTGAAAACAGTTAAAGCATTTGGGAGAGGGCATTCCAGCTGTAAAGTAAACAGGCGGCAAGGCGCCTGGTGAATAAACTGCAAATGTGGGTCCTTAGGAGTGGAAAAAGAAATGTCATTAACATAATCTGCAAATGCTAATTGATAGGCACTACAGGTTTCCATGAGATTATGATGTTCAGCAACAGTTATAGGGAGAAAACAAGACAAAGCATCAAACCAGTTAGTTGTCAAGCGCAGCGGCGGCCACACACCACAAGATCAGCCAAAGCCTGTGAAAGCAGATAAATATTATGAGGGGGGTACAGGGAAGATATAACAATTTCACAATATGCAGCTTGTCTCCAACCACAGGAGCTGCTAAGAGTCCTGTAGGTAGTTTAGGAGGAGAAAGAAGAATAAGCATTAGAGGACCATGGGCTGGCACCCTGTCAACTGTGACATGATTTAAAGCAACACTGAGCTGATGCAAAGCATGCTGCATTGCCTTAGTTATGGGAATGACATCAGCAGGATGGGTGTGGCCACGCAGGCCATCAAACAAAGGTTTAAGCAAGTCTGTTGGCAGTGCCAGAAATGGACGTGCCCAATTGAGATGGCCTAAAAATTGCTGCAAAGACCATAGTTAGCATAGTTAGCTTTGGGAGAAAAGGAGCAGAACAGGTAGTTAGCAGTTTGTGCCCAAGATAGATAAAAGGAACTGTGGCACTGCACTTTCTCAGGTGCAATGATCAGTCCCTTCTGCCCAAGGAGTTCAATGAGCTTGCGCTCATGATCTGCTGTCAGCTGCTCCCCTGAAATCAAGATATGATCCATGAAATGGTATAACAACATATCCGGGAAGAGATCTCAGAAGGGTTGGAGTACCACATCAACAAAATGTTGGCACAAAGTCGGGGAATTGAGCATTCCGATCAGGAGCACGCCCCACTCATTTCTGTGGGTGGGCCGAGAGTGATTGAGGACAGGTACAGTGAGAGCAAACTTCTCCCGATCAGCTGGGTCTAAGGGAATGGTGTAAAAACAATCCTTGAGATCAATGACCATCAATTGGAAATGCTGGGGAATGAGGTTGGGATTAGGCATGCCAAATTGAAGTGGTCCCATTGGCTGGATGCGCTTATTCACTTCTCGGAGATGCCTCAGTTTGCCACACCCAAAACACTGCTGGTTGGCAGCAGCATTTGGGAGGTAACCTGCACTATGGCAGTAGCCATCAGCTGTGCCTTATGAGTTTCTGTGCCCACATTCTGGCAAGCCTTGATCATTTATGCCAGTTTCACCTCCGGTTTTGTCACCACTGATTTTAAGGCAGCTTGGCAATCTTTGTTAGCATTCTCATACACTAATTGCTGGAGCAAAATCTCAGCAGCGACTTCATTGTCAACCTGCAGTCTGTTTATGAACTCCATGTAGGATTCATCAGCCTTTTGTCTCACTCCCCCAAAAGCACCCAGTGGTTTCCTGACATCCGGGATTTTCATCCATGCACTCTTTATGATTTCCCCCACCTGTCTAAGAGCTTGGATTGGCATGGGAAGCTGCTGTGCTAAGGTGGCAAAGTTTCCCTGTCCCATGAGCATGTCAAAATTAATTGCCACTCCATTGTGGTTGTTTCCTGTGGCTTTCGCCATGGCTCGATCAGTCCATTCTTGCATGAAAACCATGTACTGAGATGAGGTGATCATGGCTTTGATCAGCATTCTCCAATCAAGAGGAAGCATGTCAGTGTTGTTGGCAAGCCCCTCTACCATCGAAATGGTGAAGTAGCTGAGTATGCCATTCTCTTTGGCACTTCTCCTGAGCTCTTTGTAAATGCCCCAGGACAGATTGTTGAACTGTCGAACTCCCCCTGCTGCCATGACAATCGGACAAGCAGCTGACAAGGGCATTGTATCACTGACATCCTCCACGTTCCCCCTCCTCACAGCTTCCTGAGCCATTTCCCTCAACCCCTGTTATGGTTGGTGACTGCCGGGATCTGGATCTGGCGGAGAAGCGTATGGAGGGGGGTTTAGCGTGGGCAGAGCCAGATCTGCCGGCAGGAGCAGTTGGGGAAAAAGATGCTGTGTTTAGCTCATATTGAAACAATGCATTCCTAGGGGAACCTTTGTTCAGTCTTTCTATAGCCTCGTAACAGATTTGCCAGGTATGGAGAATAGCGACAGACTCGTGGGGCTCCTGTCGAAAGAAGTCCCCTATTCTGTGCCAGTCCTTAAGGGAGAAAGAGCCATTCACAGGATACCATGGACATTCTTCAGCAATTTTCAAAAGCAGATTCTCAATGTTAGTTTTCTCAGTCTTATGGTTACATTTGTTTACTAGACATTCTAGGTCTTGAGCATGCTGTTGCTGCTCAGAAGTTAGTTTCTGACCCATTGTTACTCACCCTGGGAGCCGAAGCTGAGGGACGCATCTCGAGGCCTATTTTCCAGGCGAGGGTGAGCGATCGTTATTTGTTGCCTCACACGGGGCACTACTTATTGTGGGAGGAAATCCTGACACCATGAAATGCCCAGACAGAGATACGTTCCAGCTGACTGTCTGGGGAAAGCTCTCTCGAACCACCCCAACCAGTATCTTTTATTGCCAAAATTCAACAGCAGATAATACAGGAACAATAGTACATTCAGTAGAAAAGGAGCAAAATGGATTGCATAATGAACAATAGAGAGTATTCAGCTGTAGGTTACATTCAGCATACATTGTTTCTAACATTAGGATACTGTGTGAGAATCATGCAAGCTACAGTACATGATCCTGATTGGTTAGAGCAGCTAAGATAGCATACTAGCCTCATGAAACCTGCGTGATCATTCTCTCCATAGTAGAAGCTTAGACCTTGATTACACGTGTACTGACATTCTTTCAGGGAAAGATTGAAACATAGTAAAGGTTTGCAGGACATCTCTTGAGGGAAACTCAGAAGCCAAACAGGAGTGTTTGCACTCTCATGAACTAGGGTTATGGTTCATCCCTATCAGATTCCCACATGCCCCACCATACTCCAACATCCCAGGACCGGAATCTGGCAACCTTACACTTCCCGGAGGGAAGTTTTAAAGGATTTGAGCTTGGGCCGAGAGGCAGGGGGAATTCTCAAAAACTCCTGCTGTGGGATTATGGAAAAGGTAGTACCTGAATCCACCTCCATCTTGAAGGGGATGTCCTGCAGGCTCAGGTCTGCGAAGAAATGCTCGCTGACGATGGCCACTTGGCACGGCTCAGACTCTGGTGACACTTTGGCGATGGATGTTTCGTGGTGATGACTCTTCTTGGACTCAGGTGCTGGAGTTCTTTGCTTTCGCTGTCAGCATACCTTAGCAATGTGCCCTCGTCGCCCACAGTTGTGGCATTCTGCGGTGCAGAAGAGGCACTTCCTGCGGTCATGCCAGGCTCCGCAGCCATCACACTTGCAAAGGAATTTCTTCTCCCGATTGTCACGGTGCTCTCGGTTCTTTCGTTGGACTGCTCAGACTTCTCCCTCTGGGTCGCTGGACTCCGATGAAAAGGTGGAACCAGGCGATGCTGAGGAGGATGAAGATGAATTTTGCTGAGCTTGCACAGCTGAGTCGGTGGCACTGGTGGTGGAGTGGCGATGCCAGAAAAGCTTGATGCCAGACTGTGCGGCCTCAGACACTACCGCCTCTTCTAGGACAGCCTTGAAAGTTAGCTTCTTCCTGATCATGAGGCGACATTTAGCATCTTCGTCCCTCATGCCGGCCAGCAGATGGTCCCGGAGTGCTTCTTCAATGTTGTCTCACTTGCACGGGCGGCAGCAATGCGCAGAGTGGCGGCGTAGTCTGCAATGGACTCCCCAGGTCGCTGCTCCCTTCTGTGGAAAGCCACCCTGGCCGGGAAGATCGAGACCTCTGGCTGCAGGTGTTTCCTCAGTGTGAACATGATTCCTGCGATGGCACCACATCCACGTTCCTTGGGAGAACAAGGTGGGTTGCCAGCTCAAGCGTCTCAGAACCACACTGAGCGAGGAAACAGGAGTGCTTCTGGTCTTTGTCGGTGATCTTCTGCGAGGCCATTGCATGGCGGAATTGGCGTTCGTATGTTGCCCATTTCTCTGGATGTGCTAGGTCAAATGGGCCGATGTTGCTGCCGTGTTGGGATGTCATCCCATCTTTATCGCCAGTTTCGTGTTCAGGGAATGAAGAAGCAGATGAGTGAAGTAGTGAAATTCAGCTCTTTATTAGTGGGGTTTGAACACAATTTGGATGGGGCAAAACTCGGACTTATATACACTATAAACAGTAACAGTAACAATAATACAAGCCCATTGGCTAACAGAGTGTGCACATTTTTCGATCCACTTAATTGCATAAGAATAGATACATGAGAAAAGATACATTCCGCTCCTGTCAGAAAACACAGTTAACATACATAACAATATGGCAGGAAGTATAACAATACAGATCCTGCTAACCTGAAGTCCACCCAACTCTGTCTTAGTAAATTTAATCAACAATGTGCAGAAAGCCTGTTTTCTATTCCACTGGTTTCCACAGGGTAGCTGCAAAAACAACCAGGAGTCCCATGACACCTTAAAGGCCAATATATTTACCAAGCTATCCTGGAGTAGAGACCATGTTGAGATAGAACTTCCCTAATTTGCTAAGCAAGAGTGCACACTGTAGGCTGCAGCAGATCCTGTAAACAATGTTATTTTGCAGATTATTGTGTTTCATTTGGTAGTAGCTTATCTGAACTGTACCACATACATACCTGTCAACTTTTGGCTTTGAAAATAAGGGAAATTTTGTAGGTGTGGCCAAATAGGTGGGCATGGCCAAATAGGTGGGTGTGGCCAAAAAGGTGGGCGTGGCCAAATCGAGAGATGAGCACTACACCCTAGAGATGGATACGCCTGGCTTTTCGAGCAAGGGCCAAGGGTGAACCTTTGCTAACCAGCCATGTTAGTTGGCCCAAAACATTGCCTTATGGTGCTTTGATTGTGTGAAGTCGTGAAAGTAGATCAGGGTTTCCCCTTTAATATCAGTGGGTGGGGGGTTGCGATCCCCCTTTCCTGGGTCCCGTGGGTCCGTGAGGGTTGGGGGGACAAAAGGGGTCTGTCCCCCCAACCCTTCTGGCCCCAGGGGACCCAGCGGAGAGGGAGATCGCAACCCCCACCCACTGATATTAAAGGAGAAACCCCGATCTACTTTCATGACTCCACACAATCAAAGCCCTGGATGGGGCTGAACCAGTGATGGGCACCAAAAAAAATTACTACCACACCGTGGGGCATGGCCTAACTGGTGGGTGTGGCATAACTAGTGGGCACGGCCTAACTAGTGGGCATGGCCTAATCAGTCTTTAAGGTGCCACAACATTTTTTTGTTTACTCTCTGATATGATTGCACCGAATACAATGGCACCAATTCTAAAGTTTAATTCTGTGCAAGCAAATCAGGAGGTAAACAAAACAAAAACACAAAAATGTTGTGGCACCTTAAAGACTCACTGCCACCTCACCCCCACCCCAACCCCCGCCCTGGGAAATCCCTTTAGCCTCTGCTCCCTTCTACACACACACACACACACACACACACACACACACACACACACACACACACACATGTTTTTTTTAAAAGATGGAACATTTATTAAAATAATATGTCTATAATTCAAATCAATACAATGATCTTGTATCTTCAATACTGTGTACAATACATATTTTGGCTTTTATTTCTTCCAGCAGTTGTTAAATATGTTAATGGAAAAGTAAGCCTGTATAAATTCTAATTAAATCCATTGCTCTAAGACCAGGGTGGGCAAACTTTTTGCCTTGAGGGCCATGTAATAGACATGCTGGAGGTGTGTGTCACACACACACACACACACACACACACACACACACACACACATGGGGGGGAGGAACAATATATTTTTTAAATGATGGAACATTTATTAAAATAATATGTCTATAATTTAAACCAATACAATGACCTTGTATCTTCAATACTGTGTACAATACATATTTTGGCTTTTATTTCTTCCAGCAGTTGTTAAATATGCTAATAGAAAAGTAAGCCTGTATAAATTCTAATTAAATCCATTGCTCTAAGACCAGGGTGGGCAAACTTTTTGACTTGAGGGCCATGTAATAGACGTGCTGGAGGTGTGTGTCACACACACACACACACACACACACACACACACACACATGGGGGGGGAGGAACAATATATTTTTTAAAAGATGGAACATTTATTAAAATAATATGTCTATAATTTAAACCAATACAATGACCTTGTATCTTCAATACTGTGTACAGTACATATTTTGGCTTTTATTTCTTCCAGCAGTTGTTAAATATGCTAATAGAAAAGTAAGCCTGTATAAATTCATAATTAAATCCATTGCTCTAAGACAGGGTTGGGCAAACTTTTTGACTCGAGGGCCATGTAATAGATGAAGTTGGAGAATGGAAGTGCTGGAGGCGTGTGTGTGTGTGTGTGTGTGTGTGTCACACACACAGACACACACACACAGACACACACACGCCTCCAGCACTTCCATTCTTCAACTAGTACCCATTTCCCCATGATTTCTGTGCAAACAAGCATCTCTTAGTATCCTTTAATAGTGGTATTTTTGGGGGACATAAACATGTCTAAGAAATAAAGAAGCAAGGAAATAAAAAAGACTATCCCTTCAAGCATTCTTCTTACAGTTTTAGTAAATGTATGTGAGTATTTATTAATGTTTCCAGTCTACACACACACACACACACACACACACACACACACACACACACACACACACACACACATGGGGGGGAGGGGAGGAAACCAAAAGACACACTTACCCAGAAAGCGACACGTCAGGGTGTTCCTTCCTCCCATGGGGGGGGCGGTTTCCCTCCTCCTTTAGTCCTCCAGGACCAGCGAGTCCAGCCATGCTGCTGCTTGCAGAGCGGCTGCTGCTGGTGGAGTGTCCCTGGCCATGGGAGAAGAGGAGGGGGAGCTGACATCACGCGCACCACCCAGGAGGGCTCGCTTGCGCGCCCCAACACCCCCCCACACAGCCACTCTTTGCTGCCTCCTTCTAGCAGCAGCAGCTTTCACAATGCCTGGACTAAGGTATCCCTGAAGGAAACAGAACTTCCTGCAGGATGTTTGTCTGGGCATTGCGAGAGGTGTCCAGGCAGGGCAACTCTCCCAATGCCCAGAGTCAGACAGACATCCTGCAGGAAGTTCTCTTCCTGCAGTAATAAGTCCAGGCATTGCAAAAGCTGCTGCTGCTGCTAGAAGTAGGCAGCAAAGAGTGGCGGAGGGGTGCTGGGGTGTGCAAGCGAGCTCTCCTGGGTGGCGCGTGATGTCAGCTCCCCCTCCTCTTCCCCCAGGGCCAGGCGCACACATGCCACCACCTACACCACCACTCGAGCGGCACCCACAGCCACTCCGGAGGAGAACGAAGCGCTGGCCAAAGCCGTTGGGTCGCCCGCTCTCCCAGAATAGGTGGGTGGGGTGGGGAGGGGAGGGGGCGTGGTCAGCCAGGTTTCTTACTGGTCCACCCGGACCTGAGCGGACCGGGTGATGCCCGACGCTGGGCTGAACCTTGGTGCTGCCTACCCACCTGCCGCCCCGGCTTCTGAGGTACCCAGCCACTTGCTGGGGAGGAGGAGCCAAGCCTGGGCTTGGTTCCCCCACCCCACCCCATTCCGTCCCCAGCCCAGCCCTGGCCGACCCTCCCCCACCACAATCTGGGCCGAACCTGCACCCTGGTGCTTCTCTGGCGCTGGGGCAGCTGCACTCTGGCCCGGGCGGGTGGGCAAGGACAGGTATTTCTGGAGGCCACGCTGCTGCAGTGGTAGCTGGCCTTCCCGCCACAGCCCAGCTGGTGCTCCTCCTCCTCCTCACCCCCAGCTGGGGGTGTGGTCTCCGGGTCTGGGCAGCCCCCGCCAGGCTCTGGATGGAGGCCATGCGGCTGCAGCGTTAGCTGGCTTTCCCACCACAGCCCAGCTGGTGCTCCTCCTCCTCCTCCTTACCCCCGGCTGGGGGTGTTGTCTCCAGGTGGCCCCCGCCCGGATCCAGACAGAGGCCACACGGCCGCGGCAGTAGCTGGCCTTCCCGCCGCAGCCCAGCTGGTGCTCCTCCTCCTCCTCACCCCCTGCTGGGGGTGTGGTCTCTGGGTCCCGGCGGCCCCCGCCCGACTCTGGACGGAGGCCACGCAGCTGCGGCAGTAGCTGGCCTTCCCACGGCGGCCCAGCTGGTGCTCCTCCTCCTCACCCCCAGCTGGGGGTGTGGTCTCCGGGCTGCCCCTGCCCGGCTCCGGACCGAGGCTACGTGGCCATGGTGGTAGCTGACCTTCCCACCATGGCCCAGCTGGTGCTCCTCCTCCTCCTCACCCCCGGCTGGGAAAATTAGGGAAAATATGGAGGAAATAATAAAACGGGAGGGGCGGGAAGAGGGGCAAAAATCTATAAGAAACAGTAAAAAAATCCTATGCAATTTTTGAGTTGCAGACCTGTGTTATTGACACCATACGGTTATCTCTTCCATGCATACACATATCCCCCTGTACAAATTAACAGAGTATAAAACACCTCTAGGCACTGTCACAGTGGAGACTGCCCATCAGTGGGGGCCCAACAACCAGAAAAAGAAAGATTTTCCATAAGCCAAGCATATAAACTCCTTGATCTTACTCACAGTTCTTCCTCCCTTTCAGTTAGAGAGAAGTGAAGTAAGGAGAGGGAGGGAGATGGTGTGTGGTTTTTCTTTTTCTTTTCTTTTCTTTTTTTGCTGAGTTTGTTGGGTCTGTCAGCCTGTCCCGCTGTGTCTTTGAGTGCAAATGTGGATGTGCACCTGTGCTGTGTGTGTGTCAAGCAAGGTGTCGGTCTTTGCACTGAATAATTGTACCGATGCTGGAATGCTGCAACAAGCTTGCTTCAAAGCCTCCCAGCTAATTGCTATCAGCTGGGAGCCTTCTGTGATAATTGGTTCTAGCTTGCTTGTGTCACAGGTGTAGCTCCTTTCTGAATCTTTTCCTGACTGAGGGCTGATCACTGTCAGATTCAGACTTCTGATCTGACAGGTCATCTGCCTGGGGAAACACAGATTTGAGCTCGAAGCAGTCTGCAATTCCTGATTCAGGACATTCTCAGGTTCGGATGCAGGCAGAACTGGGCTGGGCATAGAAAGTGCTTCCTGATCCAGGTCATCTTCAGAGTCTGATGAGGACTGGATCACATGGAGAGAGAGAATTGTGTTCCTGTTTTTTAAAAAAAGAAAAGACCTCCCCCCATAATAATAATAATAATAATAATAATAATAATAATAATAATAATAATAATAATAATAATAATAATAATAATAATAATAATAATAATAATAATAATAATAATAATAATAATAATAATAATAATGTACACAAGCTGACAGACCTTCTGTGGAAAAAGGAGTTTTAGACTCATTGAGGTGGAACTTTGCACAATAGGAAAAACTGCAGCATGTCAGGGTGGAGAAGGTTAAAAACTTCATCTTGCAGAAATACCTAGATTTCTGAAAAAATATTGAAAATCCTAAAGATGCTTCAAGTAGGTTGCTCCCTCATTTCAACAACTTTCTATTTGAATTGCCCTTTAGATAAAATTAATGCATTCCTATAGAAAAGGTAAGATAGGCTCTCATTATGGCCACAGATCAGTAGCTTGTGGTTCCACCTCTTGAGCTACTTTCCCCTACACCACAAAGTAAAAGATGAGCTTTTCTACTATGTGTTCTGTTAACTGTATATACTGTCCCTGAATAGTCTGTGGCAAACAAATGTCAATTTCTTTGGGTTCAGTGAGATTTCTAATCATAACTTCTTATATTTAAAATGTAGAAAAAGATGGTGGAGTCCTTTGGGTTTTTCCACAGATACTTTAATGCTTAATAATAATTTCATTGGTTTGTTTCATATGGTTACAGCTCAGATAAAGCGGAGAAAATAATTCACAAGAGACTGAAATGATGGATTAACACAGGAAGTGAGCCTCCACTGATAAAGACAAGAAATATTGGCAAAGAAGTACAAATCCATCATACTAATTCAGTTGAATTAAACATATCTACACTTCTGCATTTGCCAAAATAAAGGAATACAATTTTTAAACAGCAGAAAGCTTCTGCTACCCATTCTGCCTGCATTCAAAACAAAACAAAATAAGACAGTAAATTATGGACCCAAGGCAGTTCAAAATTATTATTATTTTTAAAAACCAGCTAAAACATAATACATTATTGCATTGAAAACATCTAAACATGTAATAAGATTAAAACAATTAATTAAAACTCTGAAAATTACATTAACTACATATTTTTATAAATATTAATATGTCACACCCAAAATCAATACTATTCACTGCTGAAAGATGCAGAAAAGACCCTTTCTTTCATTTCCACTAGACAAACCTTTGAAGAGAGATTGCATGTTAGGAATGCAAATTAACTGATGACAGAAAATCATCAAGAGTGACCAAAAGAAAAGAAAAAGATTGTGAAAACCTTCTTATAGACCTTTGCATTTTATGTAAACAAGTAACAAAAATGGCAACTGCATTTCAAAGCGGTGCCTAGAGGTGCTGAGGAGTATCCTAATTTAACCTATATACTGGTAACATTTGAGCTGTGGACTGACTTACAGAAGATATTTTGAGGTTGTTGAAGACAACAGCATTCCAATATGTTGCTCTTATGTGCCATCACGTCTCTTCAGACATAAAAATGTCCTTAATATGGCTTTCAAGGTAGATGAGATGTTGAAGGAGTGGTTTTACCAGTATCACCTCTCAAGTGAGATTAAAAAAACCAGGTCTCATGTGTCTTAGTCTGACACTCTATCCACTACACCACATTGGCTCTCATCCTGGTATCCAGTTGCTGAAAATATTGATCCAGTATGTAACTGTTAGGATGTGATAAATCTATTTGCATATTGAGGATCACTTAGAAAAGTCATCAAAAGTAAAACAATCAATAGCAGTGCCTTTATAAAACTCTAATGTGTTGCAAAACATAACATACTGTGTAGAGTCCTAGTTCCTACCTCTCAGAAAGAGTACTGTTCAGCTGATGCAGAAAAGTGCAAGCAAAATACAGTAAAAACCCCAACTTACATATGCCTTGAGTTACATAAAATTTGACTTACATAATGATTTTGCACTAAAACCATGTCCCAATTTACACAATTTTCTATGGGTTTGCTTCGAGTTTCATAAAGATTCTTTTTCCTATGGGTTTGCTTCGCATTAAGTAAAAATTCATTTCCCTATGGGTTTGCTTCAATTTACATAGACATTTCATTTTTCCTATGGGTTTGCTTAGAGTTACGTAAAAATAATTTTTCGTATGGGTTTTACTTCGAGTTACATAAAAAATCAATTTAAGCAAAAGCTAAGGAACAGACTATTTTTATAAGTAGGGGTTTTACTGTAGTCAAGGGTTGGAGCAAATTTCCCTTAGCTGTGCAGTAGAAATGCAGAGAACCAACGAGGAGAACAGCTACAAGTCTCCAAGAGTTCTTCCATTTCTCATTAACTGGCAATCACGGTCTCAATAGCTTAGAGTTTCCATTATTTCCATTTGTTACCATGTGAAAAATTGCTCAGAATAGTTAATAATTTATACTTTTATATTTTGGAATCAAATCTTTTGTTATCTTCTTGTGCCTCCTTATTTCAACCGCTAACCATGATCCCTCGAGGTTCTCTTCCAAATATAATATGTCCTCATTTGCCAACCCCCCCAAAAAACAACAACAACAACAACAACAACACACAACACACAACTATTTGCAATATGTTTCTTCCCTGGGATTTTTCTGAGAGGAGACATAATGCTTTGGAACAGACTTTAAATGGGCAACATAAAACTGATTTCATGCTTCCCAAACCGTCATGCTTCAATCACATTTGAATTTTGCATATGGAGAGCCATCACTTTCAATCTGACTGGGAAAATAAAGCTAAGAGTTGAAAGCACCCATCCTTTTTGCATGGAGAAAAATAGAAGCATCTGAATGGATGTGTAATAAAAGAAAGAAGTGTGCAACAGAAGAACAGTGTGCTAATTCTAGATTGCAAGCCTACTTTATTATCATTTCAATTCAATTGTCCCTTGCAGAGAAATTAATTTCATGACATAATTGTTGCATTTTACAAAAGCCTCCTGTCAAAGGACACCTACAGTTTGCTACTCACATAAATAAATATATATCACCACAACTGACAGCAACATCATAAAAAGTACAAACAAAGGAAACATCTCAAGCTTAAACTTTCTTTGAACTTCAGTGATAGACCTACATCATTTAGGGCATTTTCACAAAGCCACAGGCTTTTGTCACTTCATTGAGTGTCTCTGTTGTTTTCTTCTAACCCTTTTGATTTTAAAAAGAAAGGAGCACAGAGAAAAATGGGGTGATAATGGTTCCTGAAAATAAGCATCTAGAAGAGAACCAAGTGTAGAGTGCTTTTTTGAAACATCAAAATATGTATGTCTTGTTTTAAAAGATCTGATTCTTGCCCTTGAATATGGTTATTTCAACATTCAGGGCCTTTCATCATTTTAAAGGTCTAAGAGATTCAAGTGATATGACAGGCTTTCAATGTTCCAGGTTGCCTTCATATGACCCATGTCAGTCTTTTACACCAGAATACCATAGTGGAAAATTCAGCTCTGATTATAAATTAGTTTGCATTCGGAGCTTGTAATGGAGTAGTGGGAACTTTTGCTCTGGCCATAGTATGGAGCAAGCAGAGCTTGGAATGTTACTAATAAATTTGCAGGTGTCAGAAGATTGGTTAACTCCACTTACTGTATATTGTTAAAGAGGAAACTCCTTATTTTCCAATCATTCAGAATTGTTGTTGTTCAGTCTCACAGTCGATTCTGACCCTTTGTGACCCTATGGGCCATTGCCACCCAGGCACCTCTGTCCTCCACCACCTTCCTAAACAAGTCCAGCTCTGTGCACATTGCATCTACAATACCATCTAGCCATCTCATTTTTGGCAGCCCCATTCTTCTTTTGCCCTCCACCTTTCCCAGCATCAAGGCTTTCTCAAGTGAATCCTCTCTTCTCATTTGATGTCCAAAGTACTTTAGCTTCATTATTACTATTTGACCTTCTAACGAGCAGTCAGGGTTGATTTCTTTTAGGATTGACTTATTTGTTCTCGCTGTCCAGGGTTACTCTCAAAACTCTCCCCCAACACCACATTTCAAAGGCATCTATTCTTCTGCGCTCAGCTTTCCTAATTGTCCAGCACTCACAACCATGCATTACCACTGGGAATACCATTGCTTTGACTATGCAAATTTTTGTTTGCAAGGTGATGTCTCTACTTTTAACTATGTTCCCCAGGTTTCTCATAGCTTGACTCCCAAGCATCAGTTACCTTTTTATTTCATGGCTGCAATCACCATCTGCAGTGATCTTTGATCCTAAGAAAGTAAAAATTGTCACTGCTTCTACTTCTTCCCCATCTATTTTCTAGGTACTGATAGGGCCTGTTGCCATTATCTTGGTTTTCTTGATGTTGAGTCTCAAGCCAGTGTTTGCACTCTCTTCTTTCAACCTAAGTAGCAGCTTCTTTAGGTCTTCCTCACTTTCTGCCATTAGGGTGGTATCATCTGTGTATCTCAAGTTGTTGATGTTTCTCCCAGAAATTTTGATCCTAGCTTGTGATTCGTCCAACCCTGCATTGTGCATTATGTGCCCTGTGCATAAGTTGAATAAGCAGGGTGACAAAATGCAGCCTAGTCTTACTCCTTTTCGTATTCCAAACCACTCTGTCATTCTGTGTTCTGTCCTAACTGTTGCTTCTTGATTTATGTACAGATTTCTCATGAGGTGTATAAGGTGTTCTGGTATTCCCATCTCTTTAATTACTTGCCACAATTTGTTGTGGTCCTCACAATCAAAGGCCTTGGTGTAGTCAATGAAACATAAATAGACTTGATTCTGATATTCCTTTGTTTTTTCCATGATCCAGTGTATGCTGGCCATGTGGTCTCTGGTCCCCCTGCCTCTTAGAAAACCAGGCTGCACTTCTGGTAAATCTCTCTCCACAAGCTGCTGATGTCTATCCTGTATTATCTTGAACATAATCTTGCTAGCATATGGGATGAGCACAATTGTTCCATAATTTGAACATTCTTTGGCATTACCCTTTATTGGGATTGGAACTTATACTGATCTTTTCCAATCCTGTGGCCATTGTTGTGTTTTCCAAATCAGCTGGCATATAGAATGCAATAATTTGATTCCATCATATTTTAGGGCTTTGAAGAATTCAAATGGGATACCATCCTTTCCACTGGCTTTGTTGTTTGCAGTGCTTTTTAGGGCCTTTCTGACTTCACCCTCTAGGATGTCTGGCTAGAGTTCAATGTTCTTATCATTATGATTATCACAGGTGATTATGTCCTTTTTGTAAAGTTCCTCTGTGTACTCTTGCCATGTTTTCTTAATCGCTTGTGCATCAGCTAACTCCTTGCCATTTTTGTCCCTTATCATGGTCATTTTTGCTTTAAATGTTCCCTTGATTTCCCCAATTTTTTTGAAAAAATCTCTAGTCTTACCCCTTATGTTGTTTTCTATTTCTTTGCATTGTTCATTTAGGTAAGTTTCTTTATTTCTCCTTGCTTTTCTTTGAAATTCTGTAATTGGTTGAATTTTTCCCTTTCTCCCTTGCCTTTTGCATTCCTTCTTTCCTCTGCTATTTTAACAGCCTCATCAGACAACCACTTTGCTTTCTTACACTTTTTTATTTTGGTATGGTTTTCCTTGCTGCCTCCTGTCAGATGTCCCATGCCTCTGTCCATAATTCTTCTGGTACTCTGTCTATCAAGTCTAAGCCATTAAATCTGTTCCACACCTACACTGTGCATTCCTTAGGGCTGTGTTCTAGGTCATACCTGTCTGGACTAATTGTTTTTCCTCTTTTCGTTAGTCTAAGCCTGAATTAGCTAGCTATATTTTGTTACTTTTTAAATAAATCTGTGGATTCCACGTACACAATTGGCACAGCTGTCCCTGACAGGACCGCAGTTATGGGAGAACACTCCATCGAGCCATTGGTTTCGAGGGAACAGAAATTGGGGAGTGGAATATTAGATATAGTTTGTTTCACCAATTGCTGACCTGACAGGCAGCTAGGACAATAGGGGGACAAGGATTGCCAGATTGCTAACTCGATAGGCACGTAATGAGTAATCTTGCATCTGCAGAAGCTCTAAGCCTTAGAGTCAACTTCAGCCACTTGTTTGCTCCCGATAATGATGAACAATACATGTCCCTGGCAGTTAATTAGCTAGATAAGAAACTTCCCCCGGTAAAGTCATCCCTAATTAGTAACTTGTGTAATCATTATATGCAGACTCAGGGCTTTCCTGTAAACGGCTATGCGCAACGTATGCACGCAGCCAAGCCAGACAGGTATAAAGTCTTTTGCCTTCTGATCAATAAACACTGGTCTTCGCTCCATCTTGCCTCACGTGTCTTGCTTGACCAGTCTCCTCCAGGACCCGCTGGCCCACATCGGGCCCTGATCTAACATATGGTGACCCCGATGTGATCCTACTCGTGAGTAGCGATACCCTTGGTCTGGTTCTATGCCAGAGCCACATCCAAGTTCTCAGAGGCAGCGGAGCAGCAGTTCAGGTTAGAAAGCCATCCGATCTGAGTGACAGCTAACCTATGAGGCATTCTAGCGGCAGAGCGTGCTCCAAAGCTCTGAGGCATCTTGCGCATCGGAAACGCATTCTGAACGTTCAGGGTCGGCTGTGAACCCTGACGCCATCGCAGAGGTCACTGAGGGCCTGTGGCTGCAGTCCACGTTCTGAGTCCTTCCCAGATGTCCGTCATACTGAATCCAGTTACCTAACCCAGATCCGTCGACTCGTCCCGCGGAGGAAAGTTCAAAGGACCGGCAGGTATTATGGGGACTTGTCCACAGTAGCAATGTCCGACCGCTAACCAGAGAGTTCACTTAATGGAACTCAAGGCCCTGGCCAGGGTAAATCATACACGCATTCACAGCGCCCAGTTAGTGGATCTTTTGGTGTACTTGGGTTTGCACTGTCTGTTTTATCCAGAAACAGACATGCTTAGTCTCCAACTTTGGGATAGGATAGGGACCTGCATTAAGCAAGAGCCAAGAGCCCCAGCTAAAGTGATTAGCACATGGAGCAAGTATAGGAAGGTCATCGCAGAGGTAGACCCAGTCCGGATAGAGACCGAGAACCCCCCAGCGCAGTCAGAGCCATCAGCCCCGATGGGTCTCTATCCGTCACTTCAGCTTAAACAGTGAGGCTTAGGGAGCTTTCCTTCAGTGACAGCTGCAGATGTCACTGAAGGAATGCAAGGTATGGGAAATGCTGGCAGTTCCCAAACAGTTAAAAGTTCCCAAATAGCCAAAAGTTCCATCCAGCGCATGGTAGAGGAAGAAACCAGCAAGGGGGAATTGTCAGCGGAAGAACTAGCTGAGCTTAGGCAGATATGCCTAGTCCGCAGAGAAGTGGACTCCCTCATGGGTCAACAGCAGACGATCCATTTGCCAGTTCCGTACAAATTGCTCATGGCAATATGGAAGGCAATCACAGAAACAGGACTCCAGAGTCGCTTCACTAGGGGCACACTTCAGCAGGTGTGTGAGACAATGATGCTCATTCCATACCCTGGAAGGCCATCATGAGAATGATGCTCAACCCCAGCCAGTATTTGCTATGGGACAGCGAGTATCAACTCGAAGCACAGGCAAGGGCTGCCAGGATGGGAGGAGCAGTACTTCCTGACCAGCTGTATGGGTCAGGTCAGTTCAAACCCATCAATGCACAGATTACCCTGCCACTCGCCACGCTTCATCTGGTGGCTGAGACAGACTTTAGGGCATATCTGAAGGTTCCGGCAGCTGGCAAAGCAGCCAAAAACTAAACAACAGTCAAACAGGGTGCCCAGGAGTCCTACATGGACTTTATTAACAGATTGGAGGAAGCGGTCAGTAGGCAGATCAACAACGAGCAAGCCCAATAGGAGCTTATGATGAAGCTGGCGAAAGACAACGCCAACCATATTGTCAAAGTCCTTTCCAGTTGTCTGGAGGCGATTGGGGTCTGGATGGGGGCGAGTGGGTTACAGCTGAATCCTAGTAAGACTGAGTGGCTGTGCATAGGGGGTCCTGTGCTATCCCGGGAGCTACCATCTTTGGTTTGGATGGAGCTATTTTGCCCCAGACTGACCCGCCACTCGCCAGCAGGCAGCCAAGAAAGGCTCAGGGACAGCTCAGAGTCCAGGTCGGCAGATCGCTCCAGTGCAGAAGGGGCAGTACAAGGATACCACATCTTAGCGACAGTGGAAACCAACATAGAGTGGAAGCGGCGGCCAGTCATAAAGGTATTTTTGAATAAAAACCTTTTGATGGGCTATTAGATACCGGAGCTGATGTCAGCGTGGTCAGCCAGAGTCAGTGGCCACACGAGTGGGCTCTCGAGCTGGTCTCTGACGTGTGGGGGGTAGGCGGTGTCCAGGAAGTGTTTAGAAGCCAAGAGTGGGTAGAAGTAACGATCCCCGAAGCTGACAGCACAGTGGTCATTCGGCCGCATATCTTGGATGTGCACATCAACCTCTGGGGGTGAGACATCTTATAGCAGTAACACGCCACTCTTACCTTCGGGTAATGGCTTTACCGCTCAAATTGCTTACCAACATGCCAGTCTGGGTAGAGCAATGGCCGGTAGTAGGGGAAAAATTAGTCACCCTAAAACAGCTGGTTAAAGAACAGCTAGACGCAGGACATATAGAGCAGTCCACCAGTCCCTGGAATTCACCCATATTCATAATTAAGAAAAAGTCAGGGAAGTGGCGACTCCTTCACGATCTAAGAGAGATCAATAAGTGTATTCAGCCAATGGGTCCGCTTCAATGCGGTATCCCAAATCCGAACATCATCCCTGAGGGTTGGGAGATCCTGTTCGTAGACTTGAAAGACTGTTTTTACACCATTCCTTTAGATGTAAGGGATCGGGAAAGGTTCGCTTTTACGGTACCAGTCGTGAACCACAGAGAGCCTACGCAACGTTACGCATGGAAATTTTTGCCACAGGGGATGCTCAATTCGCCCACCCTGTGCCAAATTTACATTCACGATGCACTGGAAAAGTTTTGAAACCTTCACCCCACAGTCTTAGTGTGTCATTTTATGGATGATATTTTGGTCGCAGTGCCACAACTCAGCAGCGAAATGTTTAAGGACCTCCAGACCACTCTGGGGGGAAGGGGTTACTCATTGCCCCAGAGAAAATTCAGAGGACCGAGCCCTTTTCATACTTGGGTCATCGGCTTCTCCATTCTTTTGCGGCACCAGTTTTGCCACAGATTAACCTCAAAGACTCAGTCACCCTCGTAGAATTGCAACAGATTCTGGGGAATATCAATTGGGCTAGACCGTATTTCAGGCAAGATATGGAACTCTTGAAGCTGCTCTTCTCGCTGCTGACGCTAGGTAAGCAGCCAGCAGACCAGATACACATTCCTCGAGAGGCTCGCTTGACTCTTGAAAAGGTCAACCAAGTTCTCAGCCAGAGATGGGTGGACAGGATTAGTCAGGGGCCATATGCTCCTGTTCTGAACCTGTACATAGTCCAGACCGGATCCATGTTCACCGGAGCTCTAGGGGTAGACTCCGAGCGAGGGACGAATATCGTGGAATGGGTGTATTTACCATACACCTCTTCCCGAAACATCATTCCAGCACAGGAACTGGTCTCCACGGTGATTTACCAAGGAAGGTTGAGAGCAAGGGATATCTCAGGACACGATTTAGTGAAAATTGTTGTTCCATTTACAAAGGATCAGATCCAACAGCTGATGCAGCTCGGTGACTCACTCCTGATTGCACTGGAAGGATTCATAGGATGTTTGGCATACAATTTGCCAAAAGACCCCAGACTTGTCTCACTTCAAACGCAGACAGTCAGTTTGTGTGAGTTATTGTCCCTGGTTCCACTTCAGGGGGCTAGGACAGTGTTCACAGATGGGGGTTGAACATATGGTGTTTTACTTGGCAGGAGGGCCAGGCTTGGCGCACGCTTCTGACTCTTCCGCAGAAATCCGCGCAGCGGGGGGAATTGGCAGCAGTGAACCTCGCCTTGTGCACCTTTGCCAAGGAACGCTTGAACATCATCACTGACAGCCAGTATATCTGGAATTTGCTTCACAGTCTACCGGGAGCCTACATCACTCCCACGATAGACAAAAACTTGTTAGGTCTTTTCCTCATGACCCAATTTCATTTGCGGAACCGCACTGAAGCGCTCTATATGGCCCACATTAGAAGCCACCAGGATTTACCTGGCCCGATTTCCGCATGCAATAGTAGAGTGGATGCGGCCACAAAGGAAATTCAGCAAAGATCAGTTTTGGGAGTCTTCACGACTCCGATTCAAAGTCATGCATTTTTTCATCAAAATGCCAAAGCACTTGCACGGCAGTTCAACCTGCCACTTTCCCAAGCCCAGGGCAAAGTCCGCTCCTGCCCGCATTGTGCAGGGGTGGTGGTGGGGCCCTCGTGGGGTGTCAACCCACGAGGGACAGAGGCCAACCAGGTGTGGCAGATGGATGTCATGCACGTTCCGCAGTTTGGGAGATGGCTGTACATGCACGTTTGCATTGACACATTTTCACAGTTTGTTTGGGCTACTGCTCAGAAGGGAGAAACGGCTTCCCATGTGGAACAGCATCTCCTCTTCTGCTTCACGGCCATGGGTAAACCACGGCACGTGAAGACCAATAACGGTCTAGCTTATAGCTCCAGGCAGCTGGCCATGTTTATGGCCACCTGGGACATTAGGGAGGGAGGGGAAACTCCCTGGGAATAGAACGGGCGAGAAATGTATCAATTGCAAGTAACAAATCTTAATACAATAATTAAAATGGTGGATAACTAGAAAGCACACATCCAATCACTGCATAACTAAATCACATGTATCCATATACAATATAATGCTAGGTACAAATGTGTATTCTAACTGCAAAAAAGAGGCTAAGCTAATTGGTCATCGGGAGTACTACATGTGGATACTGAAAGTCTTGAATAAGTTCATATTGAAAAAGTTCATAAATCCACAATACTGATAAAGGAGACGATATAAAAAGAGTAGTGGTAGATATCCACAAGTAAATGCAATAACGTAAGTTCATCACCGACGGGACGACCCCCCACAAACCAACTGGAATAATCTATGCAGGTCATAGGATGTGGGACGTCACAATCAGCAGGTCTCAATATCCATCCGGTAAGTGAACATTTTGTGAGCCTTTCTCAAGAGTCTGTGAACAAAACAACGTACAATATGCAAAATACAAAATAGCAAAGTACAAACCCGTGGCAACAAGGAAAAAGAGCGACTAATGATAAGAAATGCTAAAAATGTACAGAAAGCTATTTTAAGAGTTCTTACATAACAGTTGAGTCACACAGATAATAGAATATCATACCTGTAAAAACATGAAAACGCGCTTATACGACCTCCATGAGGCTACTCGTACTGGGTCAAAGCGTTAAACCAAAGGAGTACTGTCTAGATTTAAGTATGTTAGAGGTAAGTGGTACACGTGGACTGAATAAAGCCTCCTAGGACTCTTGAGCACAGCTTTTCTGTTTCCTTCGTTCATTCCCCTTGAGGGTCCTAGGGTTCCACGGTTTTTTACATGTAACCAACATACTTGGAACTACATTCCTGCAAATGTATCTGATTCCTTCTGTTGTATCAGTTGCTTCCCACTAAGGATATGGTTGTCCCAAGCGCTGATGTATCTGCCCACACACGGCACATTCGTGCCACCCAGTTATACAGTTCATGTGACAGCAATATCAGGGTTCTGAGCAAAGCTGAGTATGTTTCATTGGCAGTCAGCTTGTTTGGCGTGCCAGGCTTAGCCATCGGCAATGCACGCAGGATTGGTCAATTGGCTTGCGCTTTGGCAAAAGCCATTAATCATATCTCCTCGGCAATAGCGCTGCTCAATCAAGAGCAGATGGAGCTTCGCCATGCCATATTGGATAATCAAGCAGCTATCGATTACCTCCTGCTCGTACACCATTTGGGTTGCGAGACAGTCCATGACTTGTGTTGCTTTAACCTCACGGATAACTCTCGCAAGGTACAGAGCCAGATCACAGATCTCCATACCCTGGTTAAGAATATCAAGGAAGATGCCGCGTGTGGGTGGTGGAATTCATTATGGTCGTGGTTTCCATGGGAATGGCTACAAACAACACTCAAGGTGATTGTTGGTGTGACAATATTGGGGATAGTGGTCTGCTGTTTCACGCAATGTATTCCCTCACTAATGTCAATGTACCCCATGGAGGAAACCCCAGGAAGTCCTCACTCCACATCACTTAATGCCACTCTTGTGCCGAGCCATCTGTCAGGTCCAATTAAACAAATAAAGGGGGAGTGTGGATTCCGCATACACAATTGGCACAGCTGTCCCTGACAGAACCGCAGTTATGGGAAAACACTCCTTCAAGCCGTTGATTTCGAGGGGACAGAAATTGGGGAGTGGAATATTAGATATAGTTTGATTCACCGATTGCTGACCTGATGGCAGCTAGGACAATAGAGGGCCAAAGATCACCAGATGGTTAACTCGATAGGCACGTAATGAGTAATCTCGCATCTGCAAAAGCTCTAAGCCTTAGAGTCAACTTCAGCCACTTGTTTGCTCCCGATACCGATGAACAATGCATGTCCCCAGTAGTTAATTAGCTAGATAAGAAACTTCCCCCGGTAAAGTCATCCCTAATTAGTAACTTGTGTAATCATGATATGCAGACTCAGGGCTTTCCTGTAAACGGCTATGCACAACGTATGCACGCAGCCAAGCCAGGCAGGTATAAAGTCTTTTGCCTTCTGATCAATAAACACTGGTCTTAGCTCCATCTTGCCTCACGTGTCTTGCTTGACCAGTCTCCTCTGGGACCCTCCGGCCCACATCGGGCTCCGATCCAACATAAATCATGAGGTAATGTTCCTTCACTATTTAGTCAGGCCTCAACCCTCATCTTCTCTTTCATCTCTCTCAGGGATTCTCAAACTTTTTAAGCTGTGGACTGGTTCATGCTGCCCACTGATTGTTGGCAGGCCAGATGGGTGTTCCCACCACCAGCTGCACCAACCCAGTGGTCATGGCGGGACCACCCTGAGCCTCCACCATTCCCCTCACCACCACCACCAACCCCCCCTATCATCATTCTGTCTTGCCAACACTCCCACCCATGCCTCCTCTGCCATCAACATTCCACCCATGCCACCAATCTGGCCTGCCAATACTCCCCCATGCCAATGCCAACACTGATGCCACTTCCCTGCTTACTGGCCTGCCATGGGTGAAGGAGGGGTCCTAACTGTCCTTGCCCACACTGAGCCAGAGCAGCCCCCAGGAAAGACATGGGTGGCCATGTGCACCTGCTGCTTCTGGTTCCACTGCCATCACTACCTTCCTTGTCCCCTCTGCCTGGCTTGATGTGTCCCTAATGCTACTCCAAAGCGGGGCAGATGCTGTAAGCCTTCTTACAGCATCCACCCTGCTATGGAGTGGTGTTAGGGACATGACAAGCCAGGTGGAGGGGACAACGGTGGAGATGGTGATGGTGGTGGTGGGAGTGGGAGCAGGAGCAAGGGTGTGGACAGGATGGAATGCTGCCATGGGCTGGATCTGGTCTGCAGGCCATAAATTGAGAACCCCTGCTCTAGATAAATGGTTCCCAAACTTGGGGGGGGCATGCCCCAACTAAACATCTCTAAAATACTGATCCCCCCCAGTGAGATATAGTTCTTATTATTCAAAAAGTGTACTCTTATTCTTGTCTAAATCAGTATTTCCCAACCTTTGGTTTTTGGACTTCAATTTCCAGAAGCCTAAATCAATTCCTCCAAGCACTGATCAGCCAATGCACTAACTTAGGCTCCTGGGAATTTAAATCCCCCTGTCGGGTGTGGGCCCCACATTAGGAACCACTGTTCTAAACATTCTAAAATTGCTCCCCTGTGGGGCATGTGCCGCATGTTGGGAACCATGGCTCTAGATAGTGCTTTATACTTGTTTGGACCTGAATATTTCACTCACCATACAATCCAGTGAATGAATGTGCAGATATCACCTTCCTCCCCCTCCCACTTCTTTCCTTCCTTCTGGATGGCCACTCTGGGTCCTATGCTTCCCAGTGCATTGCCATGATTTCAAAGACATGATATTCCTCTAGGAGATACCAAAGTATTCCAAAAGATTGCTAGTGAGTTCAGTCTTATTGCTGAGAATAGCCATTTTGGGATTGTTATAATTTTTAAGATCCTCTGGCTGAAACTCTATTGCTTATTGTAGTAAATTGCTGTCCAGAGATTGGGAAATTCAGGAATTACAGACTGGTGTTTGAAATTTGTAGTCAGTGCCTGCCACTAGCTGGCTGAATTGAAAGAGGGTAATACCCACTAGTAGATTGGAAAAGGAGTAACACTTGAGTTTATCCGTATGAAGCTGCCTTCAAGGCCAAGCTAGCAGGGGTTATTTTTGGTACTTCACTCATTTAGAAAGTCACTTAATGTGTATGAAGAGAGGAGGCAGAATGCAAGCGCGGCGCCAAAATGGCCGCCGCGCTCTTTGCGGGCCCCCCCATCGGACGAAGGCATCCAGGTAGTTAGGGGGTGTGGCCAGCTCCTCTATAAAAGGGGTGGCCACGAGGCAGCCAAGCTGCCATTTTGCGAAGCGACGGAGCGGAGAAGTTTTTCCCTCTTACCTCCGTCGCTTTTACCTTCACCGGGAAGCCTCTTGGCTGCTGAATTTTCTCCTTTTCGGCTTCCCATCAGTTAGCTGCGATGCCCTCTAAGAAGAAGGCGGCTGCGAACGCGGCTCGTTCTGCGCGGAGGCGCTAGCCGGGTCGGAGGACCGCGGCCGCGCCTACCCAGCAGCCTCCTTTGCCCGAGCTCACCGGGACCGGTGGTATGGGGTTGATCCCCCCTTAGCCTGGGGCTAGAGGTCTGCGTACCGGCCCTGTAGGTGCCGCGGCCCTCGGCCCGCAAGCAGTGGCCACTGCCTCTGGCGTGGCCCATTCTGCGGGGCCTTCCCCCGTTGGTGCGCAGCTGCCTGCGGGGGGTTTCAGCTCTCTCCCCTGGCAGGGTTCTCTCCAGCCCCGGGGCCGGGCCTGGGATCATGGCCCTATATGGGCCCCGGGGTCCAGGGATCTGGACCCGCACCTGCAGTTAGTGGGCCGGCCGGCCCTTTGCCCCCTCTTGGCTTGGGGGGCTACATCAGTGTGGAGGCCCTTCTGGCCCGCGTTGCGGCCCTCGAGGCTTCACTGGCCAGGGTAACCACCCAGGGGACCCCTTTTGGGGTGCAGATTCATCCATCGTCTGCTGGGCAGCGGCAGGCGGCGGGATGGGTCGAGCTGACTGAGGCGCGTGGCCCAGCATCGGCCACTGCCTCGCAGCTCCCTGATCGACAGGCCGGTGCTGGTCAGGCCCAGTCGGCGAGCTCAGATGCGGTTGTGAGTTCCGACGCCCCCAGTGGGTCAGAACCCCCTGTGGGGGCTGCCCATGGGGGTGCAGCATGTGAGTATGTGGTTCAATCTAGCGCACCCACACACATGGCAATGTTGGGGAGGGGTTTCAATGGCCTTGGCCTCGCACGGGTGGTGCAGCGGTTCGGCCGCCGACAGCCCACCCGGTGACTCCAGCTCTCACCCAGGGCCCCAGTGTGGGGGTACTACTTGCGCAGTTGGGAAGGTTTTAGGGGTGACCGAGTTGGTCCAGGCTCCTTTTCAGATGCCCGCAGTTCCCGCCGTTCCTGTGTCGGCATTGCCGACTGCGGGGTATTCGTTGCCCCTGGGGGACCATTTGGCCCAAGCCACCAAGGAAAAGATCTGGCGTGGGAAGTATGTGGACATCTTCTCCCTCCTTACCAGAGAACCCACCATAGAGGAGAGGGAGGGGCAAGATGAGAAGGATAAGGAGCAGGCACGTCGTCGCAAGCAGCCACGTACGTGGGCCAACCGGTTGCTGGCCTACCTCATACGTGGCGGTCTACCTCAGGGCCCGGCCGGATTTGGCGATTCCGATGGTCCAGTATTTGGACCACGTTTACCGGGCGATGGTCGACTTCCTGGGCCCGTCGTGGTTGGCTTATGATGTGGAATTCCGTATGCGGATTCCCCTGCACCCCGAGATGAGGTGGGATGAGCCCTGCCAGACGCTGTGGCTTCTGTACATGACTCCCACGCGCCCTGCGCCTGGGGAGAGATACCATTGTGGACATGCGGTCCAGCGAGCGGCCCCAGCGCAGGCACCCCGCCAGGTGGCGGGGCAGGGGGTTCCAGCCCGCCTGCTGTGCTGGACTTTCTTGTCCAATGGTTCCAGCAATGGGAAGAATTGCCGGTACAGGCATGAGTGGCCCTCTTGTGCCGGCCCCCATGCTGCCTCCGCCTGTCCCAGGCCTGGAGGGATACGGGGCAGAGGGAGGGGCGGACAAGGGGTTGGCAAGACTGCCGCAGGGGGAGCTGGTTCACCTATTGGCCCCCACCCCAATTAACGTGGACATGTTGGAGCGTTGGCTCACATTATACCCGAAGGAGGAGGAGGCGGTTTACCTGCTTCAGGGTTTTCGACTGGGGTTCCGTATTCCTTTTGTGGGTGATAGGTCCCTTCAGGATGCTCCCAACCTTTTGTCCCTTAAGGGGAGGGAGGAGGTGGCTGCTGCCATCATTAACAAGGAGGTTCCTGCGGGCAGGGTCGCTGGCCCTTTCACTGCACCCCCGTTCCCTGACCTTAAGGTGTCACCCTTGGGCTTGGTGCCCAAGGAGTTACCGGCCGAGTTTCGCCTGATCCATCACTTGTCCTACCCCATATCATGCTCGGCCTTTGAGTGTTTCAGCACATTCCTGCAGTGGGCTTTCGTCCGCAGGTCAGGGTCCCGGTCTGTAGCCCATTACCTGGATGAATTTTGTTCGGGGTGAACGGGGCTGGGACACGTACACACGTCTCCTCAACACATTTCAGACGCTATTGGAGGAACTCGGTGTCCCTTTAGCGCCCGAAAAGACCGAGGGCCCATCTACTAAGCTAGTATTCCTGGGGGTGGAGATTGACTCGGTTGCGTAGGCTTCTAGGTTACCGGGGGATAAGGGGTCAAGGATAGTGGCCCTTATCTCGGATTTGCTTGCTAAACGCAAGGCATCCCTGAGGGAACTGCAGGTGCTACATGGTCACCTCAATTCTGCTTGCAGGGTGGTCGCACCGGGCAGGGCATTTGCTCGGCGCTTGTGCGACGCCATGACTGGCTTATCTAGGCCCCACCATAGGGTTAGACTTACCCGGGGTAGCAGGGCAGATATCCTTATCTGGCTCCAGTTCCTGATGGAGTTCGATGGAGTATCAATTTGGAGGTCTCACCTCCTTGCTTCCCCTCGCTTTCAGATCCAGTCTGATGCCTCCGGGTCCCTGGGTTATGGGATGTACTTCAATGGGAAGTGGGCCTATGGTGGGTGGCCACCAGCCTGGGCAGGCACGGGTCACCTGCGTGATCTCACGCATTTGGAATTTTTCCCTATCCTGGGGGCTTTGATGCTATGGGGCGAGGAGTGGGTCGACTCGGTCGTCCATTTCTGGTGTGACAATGCGGCCGTTGTCCACATTGTCAACTCACAGACTTCCAAATTGCCCAGGGTCATGGACCTAATGCGCCAATTTGTGTTGCGCAGCCTGCGCCCCTACGTCCTCTTCGGGGCCAGGCATGTCCCGGGGGTCAATAATGATATCGCTGACGCTTTGTCCTGCCTGCAGTTCTCCCGGTTCCGTGCCTTGGCCCCGGATGCGGAGGGATTTCCCTCGCCACCCCCGGATGAGATATGGACCATTGGCAAGGAGTGGTGAACCGGGCGATTGGCTTGTCACTGGTGCCACGCACGCGTAAGGCGTATCACCATGCATTCAATTCTTTCAGAGCCTTCTGTACCCAATTCCGGCTGCCAGAATCCTGGCCGATCCCAGTGACCCATATACTTCGGTTCATGGTTTACCTGCATGCCCAGGGCCTTGCACCTCGCACCATAGCATCTAGGCTGTCAGCATTGGCTTTTATGGCCAAGGTGGGAGGTCATGTGGATAGTACCGCTGACTTCCATGTGAGACATGTTTTGGAGGGGTGGGTGCGGTAGCGTGGGCGTTGCCCGGATGACCGCCACCCGATTTCTCCAGGGGTTCTTACCCAATTGGCCTGGGGCTGGCCTG
The DNA here is from genome assembly GCA_035047305.1 of Bradypodion pumilum. NCBI lineage: Eukaryota > Metazoa > Chordata > Lepidosauria > Squamata > Chamaeleonidae > Bradypodion > Bradypodion pumilum. The sequence goes on along the minus strand of JAWDJD010000004.1, from coordinate 208,726,075 downwards.
GCCTCTGTTTGATAGATATGAGGCAGCCCATTTCATGCAGCCACAACGGTGGCCTTTTTTGGAGCGCTCCGCATCAGCGAGCTTGTGATGCTGTCTAAGGCGGATGCAAGTCGTAGGGCACTGGAACTCGAGGATGTCTATGCTGCCAAAGACTGGGCTCAGTGGAGGATACGCTCCTCTAAGACAGATCAGCATGGCGTAGGCAGTGATGTAAGACTGCTACGGTGTTCTTTGGCAGACATCTGTCCGGTTGGTGCCCTACAGGATTTCCTTGCACTGCGTGGCACGCACCATGGCCCGTTTTTCTGTCACCAAGGTGGGTCTTCCCTTACTAAATTTCAATTTTGGAGGGTGCCGCGAAGGCACTAGACAGTGTTGGCCTCTCAGGGGCTCGTTGCGGCACCCATTCGTTCAGAAGGGGGGCGGCTTCTACTGCAGCTGTTTTGGGTGCTCCGGGGCTGAAATACGCCGCATGGGAGGGTGGGGATCACAATGTTTTCAATTTGTGTTCGCCCTCTTCAACCTGAGTATCAGTTTAGTCACTGCACTGTTTCTCCCCCCCTTTTTTCCTTGACAGACCCTGGGTGTCATATTACACCGGTGACAGTATGGCTGGTGGGCCATAGCCGCGTGCACAGGGCAGCGCGTTACGCTGCACAGGGCAGCGTGTTACGCTGCATAGGGCAGCGCGTTACGCTGCACAGGGCAGCGCGTTACGCTGCGGCGACAGAGTGGGACCCCGACTGGGACTGGGTGCACCTGCACGTCTCAGGTGGTGTGGTAAGCACGGCATGTTATGGCGGGAACTGTTGCCATTCCTTTTCTACATCAGGGATGCTGACTCGCCTGATGTCCTGGTTATGTACCTTGGGGGCGATGGCTTGGGGCGGGTCACTGGCCTATTGCGGAAGCTTGCGATTTGCAGTGACCTGCCCTACTGACATTATGTGTGGCCTGCCACAACCCTCAAGTGGTCGGACATGATGTCGCGGTACGCTTACTGGGGAGCGTTCGGCCTCGAGGCTCTTGACTGAGCCGACGCTCCGTGAACAGGGCTATTGCCCGGTTCCTTTTTGAATAGGGTGGGGGACGCGTCATTCGCCTCCCCACCATCAGTCTGCAAAATTAAGAGCTTTACTCAGGGGATGGGGCCCATCTATCGCAGGGAGGTATGGACCTCTGGTTAGCGGACTGGCGAGCAGGCCTGTTGACCGAGCTGACAGTCTTGGGGTGGGGGCAGTGAGTCTTTTTGGGAAGCCTCCCCGTGTGGCGGGTAGCACTGGTAAGGTAAACATTTATGACCCACAGGTATCCGGCAGGTTCGCAATTGACTGGACAACACTAGATAGGCATAAGTTGGTTAAACGTTGTCCGGTCAACGATGAACCAGGCGACGGGGTGATGGCTACAGCTAGACAGCATGCATCACCCCGTGATTTCACGGATACGCGTCAGAGGGTGGGGTCATTAGTTAGATATTGACTACGGTAAACAATTTGTTTGTTGTCAACAAACAAATGGATACAAATAGATACATTGTAACAATTGTCGTCGGCAATTTTGGGTGGTACCTTACCAGTGTTACTTCGGCCTGCTTGCCTTAAGAATTATAATTGGTCAATTACCAATAGAAATTTATAATTCGGACTAGGGCATGAATCAATAAATGTGGCCCAATGCCGTTATCCACTTTTACCAGTGTCTGAGTCCTTTATTGGGGGGTGTGCCTGCAAACTGCTCTGGTGTTCAAGAAGATTCAAAAGAACTCAAAGCAAGTTTGGCAGACTACTTCAAATGGTCCAGAATGTGAAGTCTAATCTATTAAAATGGTGTCAAAAGTTACTTTTGTGGCTTAGTTATTTTTCAGCAGATGCTATGCTCAGTTGCTACTCTACTATGCACTTTGTATATGCTCTGAGACTATGCTGAAGCTACTCTAAACTTTAGGTTTTGGAGAATTTAGCTAGTTGGCTTGTTTTCTTGCACATTGACTTCATATAGCTCCTGCCTCTGATTGTTGTTGTCTTTTGCTTCAGAAACAGGTTTACTGTCTTTTTAATTTTTTGAAACTATTTGAAATTGTTTTGTCTTTTTTGTCTTTTAATATTTTTAATAAAATATAAATATGAATTTCTCTTCTTGCTATGCATTTTGGCTAAAGAGGGTCTGTGGCACTCAATTTAGTTTTTGCCTTAACCATTTACCACCAACCTGTTTACTTTGTGAGTTTGGTGGCAGCATTATGTTGTAGGTTTGATGCAAGAGTTGATGTTCAGGAGAGAGATAATCTGGTGGTGGGAACTATTACTTCCACTTTCCTATCATAATTGGACCATCACTTGCTAAGAATCACCCTAGAGATGGTCACCTCTTGCCTTGGGGAGATGGGATTAGTTAAAATGGTCAGACCCAGCTGAATACTGGATCCAACTCATTTTCTGGAACCTATCAAGGGGTTTCCATTTGATCTGGTTCAAGCTCCTGTTGAAGCCCAGGTTTCCAGGTGGAATACCATGGTGTCCCAAGCAGATGGCATGATTGTTCCTAAGCACCCTCTCCAATGTAGAGCCAATCCATATTATGGCTCTCTGACAAGTTATGAGTAATGGAGCAAAAGAGAAGGCTAGAGAGCAAGTGGACAAACGTTCTATGGTTATTAACTTGGCTGCAGCGCATGATTCTCCAGCTGGTATAGTGCCTGCAGCTGGTGGGCATATACCATTAATGTTATTAATGATGCCTCTAACCATCATAGTGAGCTGTTTTATGTTTAGCATGGCCTCATTTCAGCTGGGAATGAGCAGCGGCTTCCCACTCAAGTTGATATATGCAATTGTTTCATGGCCCATTTTCAAGTGAAAGTCAAAGCCATCTGTGGGGACTCCAACATTAAAGTAGCTTATCAGGTCTCAATGTTCAAGGCACCATCCTATCTGGGTTTGTTGGATCAATTCCAGACTGTGGAGCCTGATGATGTGGACAAGGTACTTGCACATTGTAAAGCCAGCAGTTTTCCCATGGATCCCTGCCCAGCATGGCTCCTTAAATCAAACAGGGAAATAACAGTGGATTGGCCGCTTATATAATAAACTCACATCTCATTTAATGGAGATGGCTCCATGATCACAGTGGGTGGGTCACTTCATGGCAAGCTGAGATCCACCTTAAACAATTTCATGCCAATGGCATTTTTCCTGATCTCCAGGGGAAAATGTATACTCTGATATAAGCAGCGGACAATGATGACAGCAGCGGTAGGAGGGCTGCATACCTTCATGTATAAAGAAGACAATTGTAAACCTGGTCATAAGAAAACTTTCACTGGTGACAAATGATCTGAATAATTTCAGACCTGTCACCAATTTTCTGTTATTTTGCAAGGAGACTGGTGGTGGAGGACTAGCTGCAGACAGTCTTGGGGAATATGATAGTCTGGGTTCATTTTTGTCTATGCTATGAGACTGAGATAGCCCTGCTCATTCTGCTCAACTAACTTTTGAGGGAGGTAGACGGGGGGAGGGGGGATGATAGTTCTCCTGGATCTGTCATTGCCTATGATACCAGCATTATGCTAGTTCTGTTGTTTCCATGTAGGCCATGACCAAATGGTACAGCTTTGGAGGTTTGATTGACCCCACATTCCATCAATATTGGGTTCATCAGAGGTCGATCATCTCCTGAAATGATATGCAACTCTATCTCTCCTTTACAGCTTCATCAGAGGAAGCAGTCCAAACCTTAGACCATTGTGTGGCTGCAATAATGGACTGGACAGTGGTTAATAGGTTGAAGCTGAATTCTAACGATATATATATATATATATATATCTTGTTGTTGGTTGGGTGCAAATTGTTCTAGTTTCAATGGGGTCATGCTCCCTCTCAAGAAACTGCAGGGCCTCCCTCGGCATCATCCTTGTGTTCCTTCTTCTTTGTACATGCACAGTACTTCCTTTCCAATATTTACCTCTCCAAGCCATTTCCTCCTCCTCTGTCCTCTTTCTTTATCCATCCTTACTTCCTACCATTCCGTTTTCTTTCCGTGGTCACTGAAATGAAAGGGTCTGTTTCTGTCTTCTCATTTCTCAACCCCCTCCCTGACCAGCTGCAGAGGTATTGCTCCAGTTGCTAAGCAACTGGAAGAACACTGGCATCTTTATAACTCTCAGTCAAATCTCTGCAACAACTGGGGCACAGTGAGCATGGATAGTAACCCCAGTGGCTATCCACAGGGGCAACATGGTTGTTCCTGCTTCCCAAATAGAGTACCATGCCCCATCTAAAATGCAGTTTCTGCTCAGAGAGGTGGAAAGACAATATTTTCTATTTTATTCTCAAGCCATGTTTTCTCTGTAGGAAAAGGAGAGAGGGAAATGACTGAAAAAACAGGTAAGCCCCTTGTACTACCGTGACCAATCAATGGTTTGGAGTAGCTAAGAATAGGATTCTCCATTATCTCCCCTACCCTACCCTGTCCAAAGTCATGTACTTGCTCTTTAGCTAGTAAATAATAAACAGCCTAAATGGAGTGTACCATGCCATTGACTATCACAGCCAGTGCATTTAGAATGAGTGAGAGCCCTCATGTTTAGTGACCTGTAAAGCTCTTTTTGCTCACTGCATTGGGAGGAATAAAGTAAATGTTACATGGTTGCTAAAATATAGTTCCTGTGATTCTCCTTGGATTCTTAACATTTGTATTTCTTCAAGAGCTGACAACATAAACAGCAGCACTTCTGTGTCCCGCACACTACATACTCAAGTTCCCAAAATCCCTGGTAATTTACGAAAGATCTTATGCAAATATACGACAAAGCCATCACAAATTCTGGCTCTGAAGCCATTTATTGTCTCATCCAATCCATTCATCTTCCAGATGAAAGGATTCGAAAGAGTAACTGAGGACTCCAGATGCATTGTATCATCTGGCCAACAAAAGATACAAGACAAAGAATTTGTCATATTCCAAGGTCCCCATGTAAACAAAATAAGAATGAATTCCCACAGTCAATCACATAAAATATAAATGTTACTTTTATGTCTTCCTTCCATCCCCATCATCTGAAGGCCCTTTATTTTTTAAGGAGCTGACAAATGTGCAACAAGCTTAAGAGTACTTCAGTTCAGAATTCCATATTTAATTTAAATTTAATTTAATTTTCGCGCTTATATACCACTCACTGAGGTGCAACCCTACTCAGGGCGGTTTACATGGTGGACAATAAATACAATATAATATACAATGACACAATAATAATACAGTAACCCATCTCCAAAAAATTCAATTACAGCAAGAGGAAACAAAAGTATTAATTACAATCTGTCAAGTCAATTCTGACTTTTGGTGACTCTTTTTAGAGTTTTCTATGTAGAGCAGTGGTGGTGAACCTATGGCATGCATACCAGAAGTGGCATATAGAAGCCTTTCTCCTGGCATGTATGCCATCGAGTGGAAGTCTGGTCTGCCCCACTTCCCCACCACCCCTCTCTCTCTGCCAAAGGAGAGAGGAGGCTGAAATCCCAGCTGGGAGGCTGCGTCTGGGAGCAGTAAGGTAGGGAGCACTTGTTGGTGGTTGGAGGCCCTTTGGGGAGGTAGAAAGGCCTGTCAGGGGTGGGGAGGACAGTCAGGAGTGTGGAAAGGCCCGTCGGGGGTGGGAAGGCCTGACGGGTTGGAGAAGGCCCAATGGGGTGGGAAGATCCAGCAGGGGGTGGGAATGCCCCTTGGGGGGTGGGAAGGCCCATCAGAGGGTGGGAAGGCCTGGTGGGGGTGGGAAGGGCTGACAGGGCAGGAGGTCCTGGCAGGGATGGGAAGGTTGCAGGGGTTTCTCCAGAGCCTAGGATGCCTTTCTGGCAGCTGCATGGGGATTCTCAGGAACCTGGGAGGTCTTTCCAGTGCCCAGGATGCCTGTGAGGAGCATGTCGGGGTGCTGCTGGGGCCTGGCATAGTGGCAGGGGCTTGTCCAGGGGGTCTTCCTGGGGTGCATGAAGCTTGGTGGTGCGGGAATGGATTGGGTGGAGCACATGTGCACACATGTGCATAGTTGAAGCTTGATGGTGATCTCACATGGGTGTGCATGCATCCATATGACATCACCAGCACACGTGATGTCTGTTGCCCATCTCTCCCTGCCTCCTTGGGCACTCGGACTCTAAAAGGTTCACCATCCCTGATATAGAAAATACACCGAAGTGGTTTACCATTTCCTTCTTCTAGAGGCATCCTGAGACTGTGCAGTTTGCCCATGGTGACATAGCCTGGCTCTTCTTCCAGCAGGGAGAGTAGGGAATTGAACTCCCAACCTGGATCTCCATAGTCAGATACCTAAACTATTGAGCTACCCAACTAGTTATATCCATATTTATTTGGACCAATGTTGTGAGAAACAGAAGAACGTATTACAGGTTTTTGGATTTCCAGGGATACCGAGTTTGAGGCATGAACCTTCAGATTTCTAGGATCCAAGGCTGTCTTCCAATTTGTCCAGGCCAAACACACTACTTTCTAAAGTGCTGAATCAGGACCAGAACTGAATCTTAGAATTTGTATACTGTACTTTGCGTGACGGCATGACAATACAAGCAGTTTTATATTCCTTATCTTTTTTCTGACAATCCCATACATTGGATAGCATATGTGTGAATTTAGCCCTGGAAAAAGATGGCTTTGAGTTCTGTAATGATTTTCCATTAAGAATTTTAAATTATTGATATATGGTGGACAAAATGGAACAAGAGCCATTTCATTCATGACATACATGGTCATATGGCAGGGTCTGCATTGTTGGAACCCTTGGGTGCCCTTTTTTAGTTTGATTGTAGACGTAGGACATAGAAATTCAAGTGGAACTCAGAGAACGGTAAAGTAATGGCTGCCTCCTTAAAACATCTGTGTCCTTTGCATCACACAGCAACTCTGTTTCAAAGAGTTTCTTTAGAAAATGCTCCACTTAGCCACTGATTTGAATCTGCCATCTGGAATATGCATTTGTTATTCTTAGTGACATTCAGCATAATTTTTAGTTGGTTCATATCACAGCTATTTTTTTATACCTGCTGGGTAGCTCAATGGTTCAGGTATCTGGTTGCAGAGCCAGAGGTTGGGAGTTCAATTCCCCACTGTGTCTTCCGGGAGAAGAGTGTACCCATGAATGAGCCCAGGACACTGGACCGCCATCAGAAATTTCTGGGATCTGTACTGAGCAATCCTATCCCCCCCCCACACACACACACACTTTTCTCTCTCCTTGCATTGGGGTGACGGCGGTGGCTGGAATACACAGTTTCCCAAAAGAAATCGATGGGCAGTTGTATCCAACTTTAGAGTTCATTGCTCATCTCTGATTACAGCTAACGAGCCAGTGGACTTGATCCACAAAAGCTCACATTAAAATACAGAAGTTAGTCTTTAAGCCTTGCTTGAAAGCCAGTTGTATCCAACTTTAGAGTTCAGTGCTCATCTCCGATTACAGCCAAACAGCCAGTGGCCTTGATCCACAAAAGCTCACATTAAAATACAGAAGTTAGTCTTTAAGGTGCCACACATTATGCCCAAGAAACAGACTTTTATATCAACACAAACATAATTAAAAGGTAAAGGTTTCCCTTGCTCGAAAGCCAGTCGTATCCGACTCTAGGGTGCAGTGCTCATCTCTGCTTCAAAGTCAAAGAGCCAGTGCTGTCTGCTTCTGCAGATGTTTCCGTGGTTATGTGGCAGGCATGACTAGACACCGGAGCACATGGAATGCTGTTATCTTCCCACTGAAGTGGTCCCTATTTATCTACTTGCAATTTCTTGCTTTTGAACTGCTAGGTTGGCAGGAGCTGGGACAAAGATGGGAGCTCATTCCATCCTGTAGTACTTGGGAATTGAACTGCTGACCTTCCACCTCCTAGTCAGTGTCTTAGCCACTTGAGCCACTGCAGTCCTTATGACCACAGTTTTGTGCCACCAGGGCTCCGAAAGAAAGGAAGGAATGAAGGATGGAAGGATGGAAGGAAGAAAGGAAGGATGGAAGTATAGAAGGAAGGATGGAAGAAAGAAAGGAAGGAAGGAAAGATAGAAAGGATGGAAGGATGGAAGGATGGAAGAAAGGAAGGATGGAAGGAAGGATGGATGGAAGGAAGAAAGAAAGTAAAAGAAAGGAAGGAAGGAAGGAAGAGTGGATTAGTAAAGATAGATAGATAGATAGACAGACAGACGGACCCGCCTTGGAGGTGGGGGGCAGGCCAAGGAACAGCAGCAGCCCACCTGAACTGGCAGGAGGGGTGGGGGTGGGGGCCTGACCACCCACCCCAGCTATGTTTCCCAACCCCACCCCTGCGGGCAGGCAGTCAGGCTTACCTGGCAGTCTTGGGGTGTGTGTTTTGCCCGGCAGGTCCATAGCTGGCAGTGGGGTGGGAAGCAGATGTCTGGTGTCGGCACCGGCCTGAGAAGTCATGCTCCCCACCTCAAAGCTTGCTGCTGCTCGGCAGCAGCGGCTGGAGGCCCCAATGCCTTTGAAGACTCCCACCCCGCAGCTTCCTGCTGCAGCGTTGTTGTGTATGTAACAGTATTACTTTAAGAATGTATGAATGTAACCTGGCAATGATTACAATGTAACCCAGCTGTTTAAGGAACGCGAGTAAGCTGCCCATAGAGGGCAGCTGCAAGCGTTCAGCTCACATGGTTCACATTCCCCAATCACCGGCAGCCGCTGGAATCCTTCCCCCGCTAGGATCACCTGGAGAAGATGGGCATGACGCAGAATGACATCACGCTGGTAGCAGCCAATGAGCTACCATGCAACAATATTCAAATGTATTACTCCAGTATAAAATGAGCTGTACCTCCGCCATTACCACATGTTCATCCTGACCATCATGAAATAAACCTGTGTTTTAGCCCCCACTGCGGCTCCTTCTTTGTCTTCCATGCAAGACACTAAATTGGCGATGAGGATGGGATCCATGGCGTATCCCAAGGTCAAACCTCACCAGTTTGATATCAGTGATCCAGAACAATGGGAGCTGTACGAGTGCCAGTTTCGGCACACGATGGATGCTGCAGGCATCGACGACGACGCGAAGATGCGCTCGCACTTCCTTGCCCAGGTGGGGCCGGCCACGCTGCGTATCCTGATGAACCTGGTGGCTCCCCGGAAGGTAGACGTGGTGCCCATCGACCACATCCTGGCGCTACTGGGTGAGCAGTTCCAGCCTCCCGTTTCAATCTTCCCGGCCCGGGTCGCGTTCCACAGATGGGACTAGTGCCCAGGGGAGTCCGTGTCCGCCTACGCGGCGGCCCTCAGGCTCGCGGCGGTCAACTGCCAATGGGAGGACCTGGACACGGCCCTCCGAGACCACATGCTGTGTGGCCTGAGGGACGAGGAGATCCAGAGGAAGTTGATGACCCGTGACCATCGCCTCACGTTCAACAAGGTATTGCGGGAGGCCCAAGCAGCCGAGGTGGCCAGGAGAAGGATCAGAGTGTTCAAGTCCCGAGGGGCCGCACCTGAGAGGGCCAAGTCACCCGTGCAAGCGGCCCGGCGGACGTCGGCGAAAATTGCCTGGCGGGCACCCCGGTCACCCGCAGGCACATCAGCAACCTCCGAGGAGTCATCCACGATGGCGGACTCCTCCTCCAGTGAGGACGACGACGTCCAGAAGGTAAAGAAACGCAGGGAGAGGTGCCAGACCAGCGAGCGACAAGGCTGCCGTTGCGACGGCTGTGGGACATCTCACGACCGAACGAGATACCCATTCCGGAAGGCCGAGTGCCACAACTGCGGTCGGAAGGGCCACATAGCCAGAGTCTGCAGGCGCGGGCAAACCGAGGACAAGGGCGCATCGAAACACCCTCAAGCACACCAGCGAAAGGCGGCCGGCATCGGGAAGGTCTCAGCCAGCGATGGCGCAGAAGGCGTGAACCGCGTGGGCCTGGAGCACCGGCGCTTCTTTGCAGAGGTACTGTTACAAGGGGTTCCAGTGAGGATGGAAATAGACTCGGGGTCGTCCTACTCCATCCTGTCCCAGACGGAGTTCATGCGCATTCCCCCAAATGCGCGGCCCAAGCTGCGGGCCATGAAGTCACGCTTGCGGGACATGCAGGGCTATGGGATCCCAGTGTTGGGGGTGGGGAACTTCACGGTGAAGTTCAAAAATTACACAGAGAAACTGCCCTTAGTGGTTCTCAAGGGGGGAAGATGTTACCTTTTGGGAACCTAGTGGTTTGCTCCCCTGGGAATCGAACTGTCCGGCATTAACGCCATAGAGACTGACCCAATGCGGTACATGTGCAATGCGCACCCGGACGTTTTCAAAAAGGGGCTCGGGACTTACAAGGGGCCCAAAGTTTCTTTTGAGTTGGACCCAGAAATGCGGCCCATACGTCTCAAGCCCAGAAGAGTGCCCTTCGCCCTCAAGGACAAGATTGAGGCGGAACTGGACAAATTGGTGGGGCAGGGGATTTTGGTTCCAGTTGATTCAGCGGAGTGGGAGACTCCAATTGTTACAGCCTTAAAATCAAACGGGGAGGTCAGGATTTGCGCTGACTACAAATGTACAATTAACAAAGCCATTCGGCCAAATACATATCCGGTGCCAGTGGTTAGCCACTTACTGGCCACGTTGCATGGGGGGAGGTGTTTCACCAAGCTAGACCTGGCGCAGGCGTATCAGCAGCTCACAGTAACCCCAGCTGCTGCCGCTGCGCAAACCATCGTTACGCACAAAGGGGCATTTAAGGTAATGCGCCTACAGTTCGGCGTAAATTCAGCCCCTGGGATCTTCCAGTCCCTTGTGGAACGCCTTTTAAAGGGGCTTCCAGGCGTGCTCCCATATTTTGACGATGTCTTGATAACAGCAGGGAGCGAGTCAGAGCTAGCGAGGAGGCTAGACAGGGTCCTTTCAGTGTTCGAGAAAGCGGGACTGAGACTGAGAAGGGACAAATGTGTATTCTTTGCGAGGCAGGTTGAGTTTCTCGGGTTCAAGATAACCCCGGAGGGCATCAAGCCTTCCGAGTCCAAGGTTGCGGCTGTGCAAAACGCCCCTCGCCCCACCGCAAAACCAGAGCTGCAGTCATTCCTAGGGCTCCTTAATTTTTACCATTCCTTCTTGCCAAGGAAGGCATCCGTTGTGGAGCCACTGCACGCACTACTAAAGAAAGAGGCGGTTTGGCAGTGCGGAGATAGGCAAGAGAAAGCGTTCATGGAGCTCAAAGCACTTTTATCCTCGGATGCTGTCCTGACTCATTTCGACCTGAGGAAACCAGTAGTTTTAGTCTGTGATGCATCCCCAGTGGGGGTGGGGGCAGTGCTGTGCCACTTGTTAGAGAGCGGGCGGGAAGCCCCGGTTGCGTACTACTCCAGGTCCCTTTCAAAGGCGGAGCGCAACTACGCGCAAACAGATAGGGAGGCCCTGGCCTTCATCGCGGGAACAAAGAAGTTCCACGATTTCCTATACGGCCGCGAGTTTACGGTTGTGACTGATCACAAGCCCCTTCTGGGAATCTTTACCACAGGCAAGCCCACCCCACAAATTCTGTCCCCCAGAATGCTACGTTGGGCGATTTTCCTTAACGCCTACCAGTATGAGCTGGTCTATCACCCAGGGAAGGAGATCTCCCATGCGGACGCGCTGTCCCGGTCTCCTCTCCCTAGTTTAGGAGATCCCGCATGCGAGGTAGAGCAAGACCATCAAGTCCTGCTGATTGAGTCTCTCGACTCACCCCCCATAGTCCCGGCAGACCTCGCCAAAGCCACGGCGGCCGACCAAATTCTGGCCCAAGTCAGTTCCTGGGTAAGGAAAGGGTGGCCCACAACTCCCCCCGAGGAGCATTTCAAGTCATTTTTCAGGCGTAGGGTAGAGCTTTCCCTTGAAAGGGGCTGCTTGCTCTGGGGCCAGTGGGTAGTTATCCCAGAAAAGTTGCGGGCAAAGGTGCTGAGGCTGCTGCATACCAGCCACCCGGGAATAGTGCGCTCCAAGGCACTGGCCAGGAGTTACTTCTGGTGGCCCCAAATAGACGCGGATATAGAACACTTAGTGGGCACGTGTGAGAGCTGCTAGAGCTCTCGGCCCGAGGAGTCCCGGCTACCCCATAGGGAATGGGACAAGGCCCGCGGGCCGTGGTCCCGAATACACGTCGACTTCGCTGGCCCCTTCCGCAGGTCCATGTTTCTGCTGATAGTCGACTCGTATTCCAAATGGCTGGAAGTGATCCCCATGACTAGCACCTCATCTGCCGCAACCATTAAACACTTGCGCAGGGTGTTCAGTTGTTTCAGCCTGCCGGACATCCTTGTTAGCGATAACCCCAGTACCTTCACTTCTGCAGAATTCAAGGCATTTATTGAGAGAAATGCCATCCGCCATATTACCGCTGCCCCATTTCACCTCGCCACAAACGGTCAGGTAGAGCGCTAAGTGCGCTCTACGAAGGACGCACTGCGGCGCATGGGTCCCTGTGAGTTAAACCTCCAACTGTGTTAGTTCCTCATCTGTTATAGGGCAACTCCTCTAGCTTCAGGACTTTCGCCAGCCGAGCTCCTCATGAGGAGGCAGCCGGTAACCCTTTTTGATCGGTTGGATCCGACCAGGGCGGAGGATGAAGGGAGAAATATAGTGGTAGAGAGTTCCAAAAGCTTTTTGGTAGGGGACCCGGTTCACTGCAGAAACTATGCGGCCTCAGGACCAACGTGGGTTCCAGGGACGATCATTGAACAAACGGGGCCAGTATCCTACAGGGTCGAGACTAGTACGGGTCTACTCTGGAGAAGACATGCTGACCAACTCAGAAGGCGAGTCACTAGTGAAAGGGAGTCAGCGTTAGGGTCCTCCCCCACCCGCGTAACCCAAGGGGGAGACATGGCGGCGTCCCCGGGTACAAATGCATACCCTGGATTCTCAGCCGAGGAGGACGATACTTTGAAAGAGTGGAATGAGTTTGACTTTATGTTACCGTACCGGGGGGTGTCGCGGAGTGGTCCCCCACCCGTCCGAGCGAGAAGAGGGGTTTCAGTTCAGCCCCTGGTACCTCCAGTCCCCCCAGCCCTTTTGTTTTAGAGTATACCATATCACCAAGCCCCCCGAGCCAGGCAGCAGGGGGAAGTTCACGCTCCCCATCCCCTAGAACTCCGGGTCAGGCAGCAGGGAGAGGTGCAAGTACGCCGGTTGCAGGCGCAAGGGACCCGGGCGAGACAACAAGGGTCTCCTCGTCAGTTCCGAGGTTCATGCTGGGGGGGTCCCTGGGCGCCACGGGCAACAGGCAGGGGTTCACATCTCAGCTGTATGTCCCGTTCCCTTCCCCCAATGCAAGGTTGTTGCAGAGTCCCCGCCGATCGACTAATGAGTCCCCCCTTTCCATTGCAGGACGAGACTCTGCGGGATTCGGAGCCCCTAGTTCCCCTGAGCTAACCCAAGCAGCCGCACGCCTCAAGCGCACGTGCGGGAAGCCACAATGGTTGAGGGACTTCGTCCCATCCTAGGGGGGAGGAGTGTTGTGTATGTAACAGTATTACTTTAAGAATGTATGAATGTAACCTGGCAATGATTACAATGTAACCCAGCTGTTTAAGGAACGCGAATAAGCTGCCCATAGAGGGCAGCTGCGAGCGTTCAGCTCACATGGTTCACATTCCCTAATCACCGGCAGCCGCGGGAATCCTTCCCGCGCTAGGATCACCTGGAGAAGATGGGCGTGACACAGAAAGACGTCATGCCGGTAGCAGCCAATGAGCTACCATGCAACAATATTCAAATGTATTACTGCAGTATAAAATGAGCTGTACCCCCGCCATTACCACATGTTCATCCTGACCATCATGAAATAAACCTGTGTTTTAGCCCCCACTGCGGCTCCTTCTTTGTCTTCCGTGCAAGACACTAAAAGCCTTTGGCCCCAAGGCCTGCCCTCCTCATGGTCTGGCAAGCCTTGACCCCAGATATCCATGTCGAGGCAGTGGCGAGGATGTCCTCTGGCGGGGCATACGCAGTGGCACCGCGGCCATGTGCCACGATTTTAAAAAAGGTAGACTTTTTTTTAAAAGAAATTTTTTTAAAAATGGGCTGCCCACCCCTGTAGCCCGGGCCCCCTACAGCTCCGGGCCCAGGACGGGAATCCTGGCTATACCCCCCCCCCTGACGGCAGTCATGCCAGGACACCCCAGAAGAAGGGAATGATTTAAAAAACCTTCTGTGTATTTTATTTGTTCTTCTGCCAATGTGATTTATGCCATTTCTTACCAAAAATGACCTTCTGTGCTCTATATAGGACAAACAGGACAATCTTTGTGCAAAAGAGTTAATGGAAGTAAATCAGATATTCGGAATGGCAACATAGAGAAACCCATTTCAAACCATTTCAATCTGCCTGGACCTGAAAGTTTCTGCCTGGACCTGACCTGATTCTGGAACAGAGAAATTACAAGACTAGGATCGAGAGAGAGAGAGCAGAAATAAAATACATCCATCTGTTGGCCACCCATCACAAAGGTTTGAATATTGGCCAAGGATTTCTGTGATATTATCAAATTTGATACACAGATTGTTATATGCTGCTATATATGTTGTATATTTTGTTATAGTATGCCACCTTCATAAACTGTCCTGAAAAATTCTCATTCACAACATAGGCTGCCTCACAGAAAAAAGGATGTGCTCACACAGCAACACTAAGATTAAACTCATTAGCAAATGCTCAATACCAGGGTTTGCTTTGTATCTTCCCAAGTTTGTAATTGAAAAGGGGACATTCACAACTAATCCAAATAACGTCAGAGATCATCTGCCATTACCAATTGTATGAAGCCACATTGATTTGTATGCTAACCAATCACTCTGTACCTGACCTCTGCACCTGATGTGTATAAACTGATACCATGAAGTCTCACTCTCATGTCTGATGAAGTGGACTTGATCCACATAAGCTCACATTGAAATATGACAGTTAGTCTATAACATGCCACAGCGTTTTTGTTTTTGTTTTGTTTTGTTTATTCTCTGATATGCCTGCAACACAGACTAACATGGCTACTATACCAAAAAAAGATCCAAAAGGAAGCTATATAATTTTAAAACCAGATTACTGGAAGATAAAAATTTTACACTAGCTTCAATTTATGCCCCAAATAATGCTAAGGAAATAATGTATTCATTTATTTATTTACAATAATATTTGATATTCAGGAGGGAGACATTATGATCTTTGTGGATATGACTGAAGTACTTGGGGGAAAAGATAAATTAAAAAATCTGAAGGAGGAAAATTGCCAAAGAATTATATGTGTGGAGAGCTGTTAATCACTCAAGAAATTATACCCTTTTTCAGAAAGACATCAGACATTCTCAAGAATCAATATGTGCTGCACATCAAAGTCATTGCTTATGAACTTAAAATCAATCAAAAGTAATTGCTGATCACAACATATTATTGGTTATATGGCAAAGAGGAATGACAATAAGAAAAAATTGGAGAACGAATTATAACCTTCTATTACAGGAAGATATACTAAAAAAATGTGACCAGCATATAGATTTTTTTTAAAAATTAACTATTATAGAAGATCTACCAATCACAATGATCTTAGAAGCAAGTAAGGCATAAATGACAGGGAAGTTAATAATGATTGCCTCTGAGAAAGTGAAAGAGAAATGGAACTAGCTATTTCTTATACTGTATAGCTACAAGGCTGTTTGGACCCTGGTTCACTCACTTAAAATCCAGCTCTGACTTGGAGATTTCAACATTTGTTCCTTTCAATGATCAACAAACAGAGGTATCTTTTTGGTTTATGAACATTGGGTCAAAATTGCACTCATAGTATCCAGTTAGGAGAGGGTCACATCTGTCAAATTTCAGACAACCAGGTGCATTGTTTTGTACTATGTGCATCTATATGTTTTTTAAAGTTAATTGCAATAATATTTTTATGTCCAGGCAAAACTGGATAAAATTTTCAGAGATCATTTGAATACAATCCTGCCAAGTATCAGAAAAATAGATGTACAGTAGTTCTGTTCCCCACACATGCCAAGAGTAGCTTCTATCTGGGATTACCGATCTATACTCCTAGATTTCTTCTGAATTATTCTGCAAATGACAGTGTTCTTAGTTAAAGAATCTGAATTACAGTTTTCCAAAGAGAGAGGTGCTATATTTTTGGTAGAAGACAGGAACCCAGTCAGCTTCATATTCAACATTTTCACTGTTGATGAAAGGTAACGCCAAGGTACATTAAAGTATCTCAGTAGTTGAAAACTTCAAACGACCAAGTTTTAAAAAGCATTCCCAGGATCTTGGTGACTACTTTTCCATGATGATTAGATTCACTTGAAAAGAGCTAGCTGCCATTTTCCTGTTATGTGATTAGATGATTAAACTGGTGAATATCAGAAAAATATCTTGCTGCATTTTAAAATCCAACAGATTATTCTGTTTCCTTCCATATTATCTTCACTAGAGTATTTACATTGCATTTGTTTACTATCATAATAATTTGTGCACATTGTAGATAATCTCTGTTATTTATTGTTTAGTGCAGGATGCCGTTTTTACCATTCCTTCCACTGCAAAAAACTGAGAAAAGCTACAGCTTGCTACCATTGGCCTGGCAAATGTCTTCCTTCTCTGATACAGCTGGGCCAGTGATGTCTTTTAACAAAAAAAGGAGGATATGAGACAGGAAGGATGCTAGCTAGAAGGCTAATAAACCCAAGGACAAATAAGACTGGATGGAGGTTAGAGTTCAGTTCAAGCTTTATATTGTTTCAGTGATGATAGAGAAGAAAGCTTATCTCTTTTCTCTCTTCCCCCAAGCACAGATCATACGAGTGTTTCTATCTTGTATGAGCCCTTGCCTCAGTCAGGTGCTGGAATAGTAGCAGCTAGAACAATCTGTTCTTGCTATTATTAATTTACTCTGCTTCTTTATCCATGAATAAGGTAATTCAGATTTATCTTCATTTGGACTTGAGACATACTAGGTAGATACAACTGTTTATTTAATTGTGATTCAGATTGGTTCTGGAGGGACCTAGCAGTGTATCATAGTTTTCTAAGGATTGTGGTATGTTCTAACAGAACTTGCCAAAAGTATGGTCCTGGGGAATTTAGTTCTGTGACCTTTGGTCTAGGATGGCAATGGTTCCCAGAGACATATACCTGTATATTAACACAAGATTGTGGTATTTTTGATCCACATTTGGGCATGCCCTGGTAAAGGCAAACTTTTGTTGCCAGCTAATCTTTCTCACACTAGGTCAGGCAAAAGGAACTGCTGAATGAACTCACCAAAAGATGCCTACATTTTGGCAGTTTCACATCTGGCCTAGAAACGGAAGAAGAAGAACACGTAAATAAATTAAGAATAAATTAAATTGATGGACTATAATGTTAATATTAATAGTGAATCTAAATAATAAAATAAATTATTCCATAAAAAGAATAGTAGGAATTGATCAAACCAGCCAATCAAAAGGTGAAATGTTTTCTGCATAGGAAGTTACCTTCAAAATCCCCTGATGCATTTTCCCATCCAAGATATTGGAGAGAAAGAAAAGAAGGAACATTTATTGTGCAGTTCTGAATTATTAAATGCTTTTTAAAAACATAAACTCTCTCCTTTCTTTTTTAATAATACCTAATTATAACATGATGGGCTCAGTCTCACAATCCCCTGCACAGAATTCATAATGTCACGGGACTTGCTGCTTTTCAACAAAATAGCCTCCTGCAGTGGAAAACTCAGAAATGCCAATTGAAATTAAAGGCCTTTTTAATGTCATCATTTATTCCTGGTGACAAGTGCCTCTTACTGAGTGAACTTTAAGAAAGTGCGGATGCCATGTATCAGAAGTGGTTCTCCTCTAACCACCATGTAAATGGCATTTAACTGTTCTTTCAGCATCCTGGACAGTGGGTTTGTGAAGGGGAAAATAAGAGCTGGCTCCAAATATTAATTCACCTGTTGTATAGCATTCAAGAAGAGAGCCATGTGCCAAACATCAGGATGGCCACTGAGGCATGTGTGCATGCACACACTCTGGTTAAACATTCATATTAATAATATTTTTACCAACTCAGTAGGATTACTGTTTCTCAGAAGATTTCCACACTTATCTTTCCACTCTATAGATATTGTGGAAAGTTTTGTTTTAATTAAATGGTTAAAATAATACACCCCTCAAAATTCATGAGTGTTAAACCTGAAAAGGACCTTTCAAATTCATCCTGGATCACACTTTAGTTGACATTAATGTTGTAGGGGAAAGTCAGACTCAATGCACTGATATCCAAAATCCCCTCAGGATGGCTTTCCAATTTTATTGATTCCCTTCCTGTTTCTGGCAGTTTTTTGGTTTAAGAACAAAGCTAAGTGAGAAGCTATCAACTCCAGTATAGAATGTGTGAATGGCTTTTAAAAAAAAATATTGCAGGGGCCCTGATCCAGAACATGTCTCAATATGTGGAACAGAAGGTGGGCTTCTGCACCTGATCTTAGTGCTGGGGGCTTAATGGTTAAGACACTAAGCTTGACGACCAGAATTCTGACAGTTCAGCAGTTCGAGACCCGAGTGCTGCATGATGCAGGGAGCTCCCATCATCTGTCCGGGCTCCTGACATCCTAGCAGTTTGAAAGCAAGAAATTGCAAATAGATAAAATAGTACCATTTCAGTGTGAATGTAAACAGTGTTCCATGCACTCCGGTGTCTTGTCATGCCTGCCACATGTCCATGGAAACGTCTGCAAATGCAGAGAATGTTGGCTCTTTGGCTAAAACAGATATGAGCACTGCAACCCCTCCCCCCCCCCAAGTCGGACATGACTGACTTTTAAGCAAGGGAGATATTTACCTTTACTAAGAGTGCTGTGTCATGCCAGATGCAATGAGACATTCATTCAAGACAGAGAGCTTATTTCCCACTCTTTCTTAAGAGATAAATGATTGCATAATAATGGTTGATTTTTTTAAAAAAATAGAACAGAGGATGGTTATTTTCAAATGGGGGGATCTCAGGGAGGGAGGGAGAAGATAACACAAGTTAACATTACAGAAGGCAGGGGAGATATAGAGTTGGGAGAGATCAATAACATAATGGGAGGATGGTAAAGATGGGATACTGGTTCTCCCCAAAGTGTTCCCAAAGTTAGATCACCTGGATAGCCTCGATAGCAAACCATCTGGGCTGAAAGTGATGTTGCTAAATGCCAGGTCAGTGAAAAAGAAAGACAACTAACATCCAGGAGTTGAACCTGAATGAACATGGTTTAAATTGCAGAGACTCAGTTGGACGAATCTGTGGGGCAGTTAGTCTTTTTCAACTTTGCTCACCTAGGTTCCATGTATGGCAGCAGGCCAGCCTTGGGTGGTGGCTGCAGGCGCTGGTCCAGGTCCCTGGACCCCGGGGCCCATATACGGCCATGACCCCAGGCCCGGCCCCTGCAGGGCCGGGAGGGTACCCTGCCAGGGAAGGGAACCCAGCCACCCCCCATGGCTGAAACCCCCTGCAGGAAGCTGCGCACCAATGGAAGAAGGCCGCGCAGAATGGGCCATGCCAGGGGCAGTGGCCACTGCTTGCGGGCCGGGGGCCGCGGCCCCTGCTGGGCCAGTACGCGGACACCCCGCCTCGGGCCAAGGGGCAATTAACCCCATCCCACCGGTCCCGGTGGGCTCAGGCAAAGGAGGCTGCTGGGGAGGTGCAGCCGCGGTCCTCCGACCCGGCTGGCGCCTCCGCGCAGAACGAGCCGCATTCGCAGTCGCCTTCTTCTTAGAGGGCATAGCAGCTAACCGATGGGAAGCCGGAAAAAGTCAAGAAAATTAGCAGCCAGAGGCTTCCCGATGAAAGGCAAGAGCGACGGAGGTAAGAGGGAAAAACTTCTCCGCTCCGTCGCTTCGCAAAATGGCAGCTCGGCTGCCTTGTGGCCGCCCCTTATATAAGGGTGCTGGCCACGCCCCCTAACTACCCGGATGCCTTCGTCCGGTGGGGGGGGGGCGCAAAGAGCGCGGCGGCCATTTTGGCTTGCAATAGCTGTACAGCTCACCCCACTGCAGTCTCCCTGCCTGAGCTGGCTGAGCCCATCTTGGGTCTGGTGCTGTTGTCACCTTGGCTTGTTTTGATGAGGAATTCAACATCAGGTGCAGCTCAAGATTTCATTACTGCCATGAAAATTAAGTGGTATTTATCTCCATTCATGTTGCAGAGCACTCTGTTTACCTGTTTCCCCCCCTGTAGTGGGCTGGATGTGATATGCTGGATGTGGAGGAACTCTCAGTAGTTCCATTGTCATGGACAGATCACTATGTAATACAGTTTAGGTTTACTGGAGCTCTGAGCATCTGTAGAGGTGGGGCAATTACATTGGCCTTTCCTAGGAGAGTGAGAGATCCAAATGTTTTCTGATAACTCTTGGAGGGTTTTTCTGATGTCTTGACAAGTGGTTGAATTTTGGCTAATCTTTTGAATGGAGAAATGGCCAATGCTATTTATACAAGTCCCCCTAAGCATCCCCCTTCCAGAGAGTACACCCAAACTACCTCCTTGATTTACTACGAAGCTGGGGACAATGAAACAAGTGGGACAGAGATAAGAGCAACAATGGTGGAAAACTTGGAGTATGTCAAATCAAACACAGACTAGAGTTCATTGAAAAGTCTTCTCCATGACTATATTGGCAACAAAGAAGCTATACTTCTCTGCCACCACTGCATCTGGAGTGTTGTTGTTTTTGAGGGGGTGCATCTTATATTTGGGGTTCAATGCCATTTAATGACACTCAACCCTATCTGTTCTTTCTATCTGATTATAAAAAAGCTGTTCTGTGCATAGATCAGTACCTGTTGTCAGTATTGGACTAGATGATCACTTACAAACTGAAAAATAATCCAGATAAGACAGAAATGCTCTGGTAAATCAGAAGGCAAATTAGGCAATTGGAAACCAGCATTTGGATTGAGTTGCACTCCTATTGAAAAGTCAGGTTCCTGCTTTGGGGTGTAATCATGGATTCTAACCTGAGCTCAAATGTACAAGCCTCATCAGTGGCCACAATGCCCTTGCACTGTTAAAACTGGTGTACCACCTACATTGGTTCCTGCAATGTCTGATCTGACCACAGTGGCACATGCCATAGTCACATTTTCTCTCAATTACTGCAATGTGCTCTACACAGGGCTTCCTTTGAAGAATGTTCAGACAATTCAACTGCTCCAAAATGCTACAGCTAGACTGTTAACTGGTACTGGTTACAGGGAGCATATTAACTCCTTTAATTACAAAAGCTTCACTGGCTGCCAATCCATTTCCAGATCCAATTCAAAGTGGCAATTATTACTTATATGGTCCTATAAGGCTTGGCTCCATGCTACTGAATGATTGTATGGCAGAGCCAGAAGTTGAGAGTCCAATTCCCCATTGTCCCTCCTTTATAGGGGCTGGACTTGATCCATAGAGTCTCTTTCAGCTCTCCAGTTTTAAGATAATGATGAAATTGTCTCAAGCTTGTTTCATGAGGACATGATAGACCGCCTTCTCAAGAACCCAGGTTGGCCACCTCCCTCTTGTCTTTCCATCATCAAGCAATGTCTTTGGGTGGAAGGAGGTCTTGGAAATGCTGCATTTATTATATTTAGAGATTTTTAAAATGCTTTTTAAAATGTTTCAAAAATTGTTTTTAATCTTTGTTTTAATCCAGTTTAATTGTTGGTTTTAATAGTGTTTGTGTCAAACTTTAACAGCATTTAAAACCTGTAACTACTTTATAGTTATCTTTGTTGTGAGCCAACTTGGGTCCCCTATTGAAAGAAAAATGGCATATACATAATATAAACAATATAGATAAATAATTGCTATAGATAAATAACAGTTCAGAACTGGTTGTAACAAAATGAAGAAAATGAAAAAAGAAGAAATATTGATATTGTCAATGATCATGCATATTCTTCAGATAGTTATAATGTGATCCATCCATTCAGTTCATAGCAATGGACTGTTTGGATTAGCTCCCCTGTGACAAAATGTGGTACAGATGGCATGAAGCAGGGACAGGTAGATGTACATGTAATGATATAGGACTAGAGAGGAAGCATAGAGACAAAAGCTGGAGCCAGTGGCAATTGCTCATCTTTAGTTCTCCATCTGTACAACTGGCATAGAAGTGACCTCTCTGACGGGCAGATTCTTCCCGTAAAACAAGGGAAAACAACAACACACCTGAGCCTGGTATATTAAGTCAGGCTACATAAATAAATAAAAATCTAGAGACAGGGTTTTTGGTCCATACTAAATCATGCTATGATTTAATGTATGGAAATCAATGTGCCAAGATCTCAAGAGTCAAAATTATCATATTGATATTAATGAATCCACCTGAAATATAACAACATTTGGCTCCTTTCCAGCAATTGCAAAACAACTGCACCAACTAATTCTTAACAAGAAAGTAATTAATGATTTATTCAACATTGCCATAATTCCAACAACATGTCTTTGTCAGTAATTGTTCTAGCAGGCTGCAGCAGGGAGAAATGAGATGGCAAACAGCACCATTACGCTCTGCCCATTTGCTTTCCCCCCTCTTCATCCTTTGTCCTCTTCTGGGCTGCAGTGGCTCAGTGGTTAAGAAGCTTGCCTTCTTAGCTGGAAGGCTGGCAAGTTGGCAGTTCAAGACCCAGGTACTGCATGATGGATTGAGCGCCTGTCTCTGTCCCAGCTCTTGGAGACATGAAAGAAGCCTCATTTGTGCATTCCCTGAGTAGAGTTACTTCCACAAAAATCCTTTCAATCCAGAATAATTTCTGACATGAAATTATTATTATTCAGTTCAGTACTTCAGAGTGTAAGCTGCAAGTAGTTTGAAGATCTCACTTTAGTCATTGTGTATATTTTGCTTCAGAATCCTTTCAGCTGATTTTTACTAATTTTTCCTTTTTTTGCTTTTACCATTTGAGTAGTTGCTTTTGAGTTGCTTTCTTTTTTGTTATGTATAGTTGTAAAATTATATAAAAAGAAATAAAAATGTTTTAAATCAGGGGTGAACAAAATGCAGCCATGGGGGCCACCAAGGCTTTTTTATTCACCTCCTAATCTCCTCTGACCACTAGCAAAATAAATGTGAACTAACATCACTAGAAATGTGCAGGAATGGTCATTTGCATTTTAAATATGTGACAGGTCTTCTTTGCTCTGCTTAACACCTTCAAAATCAATTTTTTTCATTGAGAGGGTATTTTTAATCTTTTCATCTGCACAGCCTCTGGGCATTCCATGAAGTCAATAAATCCCCTGCCACACACACACCCCTGGCTGCTATTAATGAACAAGTAAAATTAGAGATGTGATAATTACTTAATCCAATACCAAAACAAAACAAAAGTCTGGGCTATTTCAGCATTTCTGAAGTGAGCATATAGTGAAGAAAAGAGCCTGGACTACTCAAAAGAGGTGAGGTGTCGATATTACTCCCCACAGATACTTTGCATTAAATCCTACCTCTGTTGGCCTTGAAATGTTATACAATAAAACCTCCATGGTTGACCACCTCCCTACATTAACCACCTCCCTAAGTTGACCTAATTTTCATAGACCGGACATGCACCGCATGCAAACAACAGAAAACCAACTTCTCTGTATTGACCATCTCTGCAAGTTGTATCTTGACCATCTGTACCTTGACACACAGTATTAATTTACTCTCTATAACATGACTAGTTGAGTCTAGTCTGCACCAAGGGTAAGAAAATGAAATGCAGAATTGGTAGCAATAAATTTCTTTCAAGAAGAATATCAAAGAATATGATATTTTGACTTTGATTCATCAGTTTAACAATGATATTATGCGTTCATTTTGTAATACAAATTGCACAAAGACTTAAATTTTTCCCCACTTCATTTCCCCCCTTTTCAGGATCAATTAAAAATAGTCAATGATAAAATGAAACAAATACACACACAACACAGACACATGTGATCCATGTGATTAATAGTTGGTCTAACCATTGTTGGGAAAAGAAAAACAAGAAAGTGATATAGCCAGTGTTGAGAGTGCTTTCCCCACATACCCTCATAAAAATAATAAAAAACAAACTAAATTTGACTCTTTTTTCCAGAAAGAATGATCAAACCATGGGAAAACAATACATATGTAGATGTATTGATTTTGTATGATACAGTACTGTACTGTAAGAATGATCTGATTGTGTTTTCACTATGTATGTTTTTGTATGTCATTCTCTAATAAAATTAAATGAGGCACATGTATCCGTACAGTTGTTCTGTGTTGACCATGTCCGTATAATGACCAACTTTCCTTCAGTCACTTGGGTGGTCAACTTTCAGAGGTTTTACTGTGATTTTAAAAAGTGATGTGATGAAAATCAAGGAAGTGAACAGTAGGTTAGAAATAGGACATGGATCTGGTGCCAAAGGAGAGTAAGACTAAAAGCTTTTATACCTAATGAAATCCAAGAT
This sequence comes from Bradypodion pumilum, assembly GCA_035047305.1. Lineage (NCBI taxonomy): Eukaryota > Metazoa > Chordata > Lepidosauria > Squamata > Chamaeleonidae > Bradypodion > Bradypodion pumilum. Next base: position 208,701,637 of record JAWDJD010000004.1, on the reverse strand, counting down.
TTCTTCTGAAACTCAAATAACAGGCTCTTGGGGAGAGTCTCTGAACAAAGTTGCCAGGTTGTAGTAGCTATTCAACATGTCTTCTTTTAACTTCAGAACACAATATGCTTCCCTCGGCATTTAGGGAGGGGCTTTTAAGGAAAATCCCAGTTTGTGAACATATATGTGCTTGTCACACCAACAAAATAGAAAATTCCAAGCACATTCTTTTGGAGTGTCCCTTTTATGAAAATCTCAGAAAAGAGCTCTTTTTAGCAGTTCTGTACTTGGCCTCCAGTGATAATAGAAACTTGAGCATATTACTATCTGACAGTTGCAAGGCAACGATGGCCACTGTCACCAGGTTTGCATGGAAATCATCCTGCATTCGCAAAAGTATGGTGATTCATGTCTTTTGACCCCAATAGTGCTCAGTAAATAGTGAGCCTCCAGTGTTAAAATTCGCGAACATGAACTTGAGACAGTCAGACTAAAGTAAAATACTATGGTGTGTATTATAGGATTCTCAAACAATTTTTTATTTTTTAATATTTTACTGTATATGCCGGAAATCCTTTTATTCTATATGTGATGCCAGAATGGTTGTGTTATCTGGTGCACTCTGTCTGGCCTTTGGCTGTAATAATAAATATTTGATAAAAGTAGTTTTGACCACATTTCCATGATCCTGGCTCACCTGCACTGGCTACCTATCTGTTTCCAAGTGAACTTCAAGGTGTTGTGTTTTAGCTACAAAACCCTAAACAGTTTGGGACCTCAGTGCATTTCAGAGCATCTTCTTCTAAGATCTTCTACTCATCTTACCTAAGTCCAATAAAACCTATAGTTGAGGGTGTCTGCTCTGAGGAAATTGAAGAATTTGGTGACAAGAAGCTAGGCCTTCTCGGTTGTGGCATTTGTATTATGGAATACATTTCCCCATGAAATTTGTGAAGCTGCTTCTCTTCATACATTTAAGAAACAGTTCAAAACATATCTACTTAGGGAAGTGTTCCCAGGGCACCCATTCTGGTGCTAGAATGTGGATTAGTATGTGCTTGCCACCTGGATTGTTGAATTCCTGAATTGTTATAAGTTTAATTTTTTGATTTATGTATACTGAGTGTGTTTTTGTTTATTATTTCTTTATTATTGATGTGTTATGTTTTGTTTATGATCTCAGTATTTGTGCATTTTAACATTTGTTGCACACCACCCAGAGTAGGAGAATTCTAGATGGGTGGTTGATAAGTGTGATAAATGAAAAGACAGACAGACGGACGGACAAAAAATACTCAATTCTCTCTTTAAAAAAAATCCCTTATCTTTAATGAATGTGGAATATTGTGCTTCTGTATCCACAATTCAAAACCCCAGGAAATGGCCCAATATTGCTGCACAATATTTGTGGCCACACTGTTAGCAAGGAAAATAACGTTAAGCTTTACATAGCAAAGGGCAGCCTGAACACTGAGTCTCTGAATTGCCCCATATGGAGAAAGGTGGCAGATCAGACAGACAGACAGACAGATGCTGACACTAATGTCTAGGCCTGCACTTTCTGGAGAACTGTTTGTTCATTGCTTTCTTTAACCCAAGCCTGAGTTGGCTTTTCCCCCTGACTCTCCTAGTTCCTTCCAGCTTGCACTGTTTAATTTTCAGCACTCCTGATAGCTCTCTTGCTTCCTCCCTCCTCGAGCTTTAGCCTTTGCCAAAACCATTCTTCCTGGCAAACGTGTCCACCATATGCTTAGTGTTACAAGAAACTGCTGCTTTTCCCATTTGAAGTGCCTTTTTTTTTTTTTGAAGACCAGTATTTCAATCACATACAGTCTGGATTCTTTCCAAATAAAGAAAAGTGGCCAAGGCCAACAATTCTTTCAAAATAAGCAAGACTGATGTTTTCAGTTTATATGAGCTATTTTAAATCTGGAGTAGCTAGGGATGTCCTCTTTCTGAATGAGGGAATTAAAAAGTTTTACTATTTTTTTTAAAAAAAGTCACAACTCAAAAATCCTTTGCAGGCGCACCCCCCAAAGAAAGACTTAGACACCGGTAGAGGGGTGGCCATGCCACCTAACTCACCCGGATGTCTGAGTCTGGGTGGGGGGGCGCAAAGAGCGCGGCGGCCATTTTGGTGCCGCACTTTCATTGCAGGCGCACCCCCCAAAGAAAGACTCAGACACCGGTATATGGACAAAGGCATTGGGCCACTTTTATTGAATAATGCCCTAGTCCGAATTATAACTTTCAATTGGTACTCATCCAATTATAATTCTTAAGGCAAGCAGGCCACAGTAACACTGGTAAGGTTCCTCCCAAAATACCAATGGCAATTGGCTACAATGTATCCATTTTGTATCAATTTGTTTGTTGACACAAACAAATTGTTGGCCATAGTCAACAAACTATCTACTGACCCCACCCTCTGACGTGTATCCGTCAAATCACGGGGTGATGCATGCTGAAAAGCTCCTGCCATCACCCCTTGCCTGGTTCATCGTTGACCAGTCAACGTTATTACACCTGTACCTGTCTAAGTGTTGGCCGGTCAATTGCGAACCTGCCGGATACCTATGGGTCATAAATATTTACCTTACCAGTGCTACCCGCCACACGGGGAGGCATCCATGATGACTCACCGCCCCCCCCCCCCAAGACCGTCAGCTCGGTCGCCAGGCCTGCTTGCACCACACCCAGAACGAGGTACATACCTCCAGCCGACAGGTGGACCCCTTCCCCTGCCTACCGGCAAAAAATTTTGTAAGCCTATCCTCAGGTGTCCAAAGGCTGTCTCCCAGCCATGCCCAGCAAGGGACTGAGCAACAGCCCTGTCCACTGACTGCACGGAGATCCATGTCTCCTCTAAATTGGTGTCTTGGCACGATGTTAGACCATAGCGATCGTGTGTAAGCCATACGTGATATAAAAGGCCAGGTCACAGCCCCTCGACAGTTTAGTAACAGCAGTGATCCGTATAAGATCGTTGCCGCCGAGGTGCCTATTAAGAACATCGGGCGGTCCAGCATCCCCGACAAACATCAGGAATGGCAACAGTTCCCGCCCCCATGTGCCGCGCATACCATACCATCGCATACGTGCGGATGCACATGGCCCAAGTTGGGGTCCACCCTCTGTCGCCGCAGCATAAACTGCCGCCCAGTGTACATAGCTGCAGCCCACCAGCCCCTCTGCCACCGGTGTGTCGAGACACACAGGATCTGTAAAAGAGGAGAAGAGGTTAAGGACATAACTAGGTACTCGTACAGTGAGGGCACGTACATATAAGAATTGCGCGTACACGCATGTCCGCCTCCGAGTACTCCAAACGTAGCCGCGATCAACGGGACGCCTATCCTAAATAAATGGGTGCCAAAACGGGGCCCCCCACACCGCGAAGCGCGGCACCGGTCACCCTCAATAACATTACTTCGGCAAGGGTAGACCTATCCTGGTGGCAGAAAAACTGGCTGGGGCATGCAGCAGGCACTGTCGAAAATTCATGTAGGGCACCAACCAGACAGATGTCTCCAATAAAACTTCGTAGCAGTCTGACTCCACTGCCTACGCCGTGCTGAACAACCTGTGAGGACCGTATCCCCACTTGAGCCCACTCATGTGTGACAGAGACATCGTCGAGTTCCAGTGCCCTGCGAGACACATCCGCCTTACACAGATGGTACCAACTCTGGCACCCACTCACTGCGCTCCAAAAAAGGCTACCGTGGTAGCTGCGTGACCAAGAGCCACTTCACACCTATCCGAACATAAGTAATGCCAGCCTCGTGCAAGGTGGGTCAGAAACTCTGGGAACTGGGGTGACGTGTGTCCGGGCGGCGGACACGTTCCTGTGCCCACCCCTCCAAAACACGACGCATGAACGCAGTAGTGATACGCCTTACGCGTGCGAGGTGCCAATGACATGCCCGGTTCTCCTTTCCTTGCCAATCGTCCAAATATCGGCCGGGAGTGGCGAGTGGAATTCATCTGCTTCTGGAGTAAGGCACGGAACCGGGGGATCTGCAGGCGGGATAAAGCAGCAATGTCGTTATTAATACCTGGAACATGTCTGGCCCATAACAGCACATTTAGGCATAGGCTTCTCAAAAGAATAGACCAACTAATGTCATGACCCTGGGAGATTTGCATGTCTGGGTGTCGACAATGTGCACCACTGCCGCATTATCACACCAAAATTGGACCACTGAGTAGGCCCACTCATCGCCCCATAGCATCAGTGCTCCCCAAAATGGGAAGAAACCCAAGGAAGGTAAGATCGCGGAGGCAATCCGTGCCAAGCCATGGATGCTGCCATCGGCCGTAAGTCCCCCTACTCTCAGAGTATACACCCATAAGTCCGGGAGCCGGAGGGATCCGACCGTACCTGAAATCCAGGGCAGACCATCAAGTCTGATCTCCAGGAAGCGACCCCGTTAAAAACCCAGGAACACTTTATGTTTGGCAATCGATGCCAAAATCGCCGCGGAGATCTGAGCCACCTTAGTCATGGGTAACCCGGATGCCCGTGCGACAGAGTCAATTTAGAAATGTGAGCTTAGTAGCTGGGCCCTCGGTCTTTTCAGGCGCCAAGGGGAAACCCAGTTCCCACCTGAGTGTCTGAAATGTAGTGAGGAGACGCGTGCACGTGTCCGAGCCCCGTTCATCCCCGAACCAAAAGTCGTCGAGGTAATGGGCTACAGACCGAGACCCAGACCTGCGAGCAAAGGCCCACTGAATGAAAATCCCGAATCGTTTGAATGCTGAACATGAATTAACTCAGTCAGCAGGGGTTGGACTTATCTAAGTAAATTCACCTTGGAACCTAAAAAACCAATAGCTCTAAATCCATTGGGTGCACTGGCAGTAATCTGAAAGCCGAGTGCATAGCACACTGTGCCATGAAAGCACCGGGACTGCATGAGCGAGCCACCCATAGGGGCTGAACCAACTACGAGTACCTGACTGAACAAGGCCATCAGGAATGGCATTCCTAACCGGATAACCCACAGGGTGAGCGAAATGGAGGATTAAATGACATTCACCCTGGGTCTACCTCGGTACTAGCCTCATAGGGGAGACTTTCAACTTAGGAAAGGTGGTTCCAAGAAGGGACCCGCTACTCTCATAGCCCCAACTCCCGTAGCTGTGCACAGTGGAGCAACCTGTTCGTTACCTTTCAAGGTAACCAAATTAGTAGCATCCTGGGACCCCTAACACCCCCGAATGGAATACAAAAGTCCCATTGAAAACCCTCCAGAAGGTACCCTGCATCCTCCCTTCTTGGATGAGCTGAGTGCCATTGCTCCAGCCTGAGTACACTAATTGGGGAGGGGGGGGCTTTGACAAGGCTAGTTCTTTCGGACGGAGCTCTGATCGCCCCCTGTGCACCCCTACCTCTGCCCCATAACCCACCAACCCGTGGGCACGCGGAGGCAGCGTAAGGGCCAGCGCAAAAGGGGACAGCAAGTCGGTAACGACACTGGCGCTTAGTACACCCGTCGCCAGCTGAGCAGGTCGAACACGGCAGGTGGGCTGGAACCCCCTGCCCGACCAATTAGCGTGGAGCCTGTGTCTGAGCAGCCCGGAGCACAGCATGCCACCATGGTACCTATCACCAGGCGCCAGTCACGTGGGAGTCATGTACACGAGGACAAGCGCTGACAGGGCTCATCCAACCTCCTCTCAGGGTGTAGGGCCACCCTCATCCACATTCCTCGTGGTAAGCCAACTGCGATGGGCCCATCCAATCAACCATTGCCCTGTAATATTAGCAATAGATGGAACCATCGGGATGGCCCAACCAGGCCGGGCCCTGCGGCATACCACCATATATATAAGGTATGCCGACCGCCAGTTGGCCCCAGGTGCGCGGTGGCTTACGACGATGGGACAGCTGTTTGTCTCTGTCGTCCTGTCCCTCTCTCTCCTCCTCAGTGGGCTCACAGTTCAATATGGAGAATATCCACATATCCCCCTCCAGACCTTACCCCTCCTGACCTGTGGCAAATGATCCCCCAGGGGCAAGGAATAACGAGCCGTCGGCAAAACCATCGACGGCACGTTCTGTATCAAGGGCATACGCAGCAGGACCCGGACAGCCCCTGCGATGCTCAGCACTGCCCCGGGGGCGGACACCCCCGCCCATAACGAGGGACCATTTAGCACCATGGGATACTGGGATAAGATGGTAACTGATGCCCGCTCGCATCAACTGTACTCGCCCCGCCAAATTTTTTCCCTCGTGACCTGGGACAAATAATCACCAAGGGGCAATGAATAACCAGCTGTCGGCAAGGCCGTCACCGGCACATTAGGTACACGGGGCATACGCAGCGGAACCTGGACAGTCCCTGCGATGCCCAGCACTGCCCCGGGGGCGGAAACCCCCACCCCCAATGCTGTCCCAGTATGGAACCAAGGGGCACTGGGATAGGCTGGCAACTGATGCCCACTCGCCTCGACTTGACGACGCCATGGCCACTGCAACCCCACCATTGGAAGTGGACTGTGATGTGGTTGCATTAACTTGAACCTGATACTCACTAGGTGCACCCCCGTGAGCCGCCCCCACTGGGGGTTCCAGCCCACGGCGGGCGTCGGAGCTCGCGACCAGAATCGAGCTCTGGGGCCACACCTGACCACTCTCCTGCTATAGCTCTGGACGAACAGGGAGCTGCGAGACACCAGCAAGCGCAGGCCGGAGCATCTCAGGCAGCTCAACCCGGCTGGCCGCTCGTTGCAATGTGGCGGCCGTCGAGATAGGCGCTGAACACGAAGGGCCCCCGGCGGAGAGTGAAGGGCCCCCTGACATGGGGTTGTGTGCAATCCCCAAGGATGCCTCAAGCACAGCTAAACGCATTAGCAATGCATCCACTGCCACAGATCCCTCAGTATGAAGTGGGCTGGGTGGGCCGGACGGCCCACCAGGCATTTGACCAGGAACCCCAAAATGAGAGCCTGGGCCCGAATAGGGCCAGGCCCAAAACTCCGGCCCATAAGGGGCCGGAGGGGGAACGTGCTGTGCACCAGCACCGCCCCCCCCCCCCCCGCTGACCGGACCCATGGCAGGCAACTGCGGGCCAAGGGCCGAAGCCCTAGAAGGGCCAGTTGAAGGCTGGCCAGCCGAGGGCCAAGCAGCCTGCATCGCCCCACCGGTATCGGTGGAGGCAGTGCCCTGCCGTGTGGGCGCAGCCCTGGTCCTCCGACCTGAGGGCTGCCCCCGCGTTGCGCAGGGAGCAAAAATCCTCCCCGTTGGCCGCGGTTTCACAGCCGGGGCCTTCTGTTTGGGAGGCATATCTGAGCAGGATCCCATTCCAGGGATCAACCTAACGGCAAAACACAGAGCAGCCAGCAAGCCAAAGGCTCTGTGCAAGATCCTTCCTTCCCAGCCAGGAAAGAGTAAGGGCTAAAGAGCCAAAGAATCAAAGGAACAGCGATGGAGAAAACTTCTCCTCTCCGTCGCTATTTTAAAATGGCAGCTCGGCTGCCTCATGGCCACCCCTTTTATAGAGGGATGGCCACGCCCCCTAACTCACCCTGATGTCTGAGTCCGGGTGGGTGGGGGCCCGCAAAGAGTGCGGCGGCCATTTTGGCACCGTGCTTTCATTGTCCCAACTCCCCAAATTTGGTTCAAAGCAAGAGTAGGCTCTCAGGTGCAATCAAAAGGTATAAATTTATTTGGACTGCCCCCATTTTTTTTGTATTGCCGCCTTATACAAAGTTGATCTGTTCTGCTGCATGGTATATGAGGCACCACTTCCACCTGCTTCTAATCTTTTCATTTATAAAAAGGTACGAGGCTAGTTCACCAAATGGTGGTGGCAAAATTGTTTTGGGACAATATCCCCTCACACTCTTTGTGGGACACCCACAGGAAATGATAGCTTGATGCACATCAAAAAACAACAACAAATCAGTCGTGTGATCTATATACAAAACAAATGTAGAAGAAGAAGGTGATACCTTTTTGAGGGGAGGGGGATCACTAGACAAAAAAAATTCATTGTGAGCTTTCATGATTCAAGATCACTTCTTCAGGCATGCAAAGGTAGGGAAATCACCAATGAAAGTCCAAATGTTTGATGGCATGATAGTCTGTTAGCCAGGCTCTATTCTTAAAAATAAATGTGAAGTAGCAGTCCATTTTATATCCCTCCCCCATTTGACGAACACAGGAAACCAGGCCTCTGCTCATTGCTCTCTCCATATGGCTCTATTGAGGCTATAGGCCCCTTCTCTTGCCAGATTAAAGCAATGCAAATTCTAGTAACTTCCATCAGGCAATGGGGAGGGGGGGTTGGTTCACACACTAAGTATTCCAATTGTAGCCAGTTTAAAGTCAATTAAAATATTACCTAGTGGTTCAATTTGTAGTGATGCTGTCCAGAAGTTAAAACGTCCATGCAGTTCAGGTGGCTTTTTTGGCCAAAAAAAAAGACACCTGAACTGCATGGACCTTTTAACTTCGGGACAGCATCACTACAAATTGAACCACTAGGTAATATAGTGGTACCTCGGGTTATGAATGCCTCAGGTAATTTTTGATTTACAAATAAAAATCCATTGAAAATAATGCCCCAGGTTATGATTTTTTTTTCAGAATACAAAAAAAGTTTCCCCAGAAAACTACTGCATTATCAGAGCTGGACACTAGAGGCCACTGTCTGCAATGTAAAATACAGTGGTACCTCATGTTATGAATTTTTCACAATATGAAAAATTCCAGAGAATGCATTAAATTTTTAACCTGAAGTACCACATTATTTTAATTGACTTTGAATTGTCTGCAATTGGAATAGTGTACTTAGTGTGCTTTAACCTAGTCAGAGAAGGGGCCTAGAGCCATTTGGAGAGAGCAATAAGCAGAGGCCTGGTTTCCTGTGTTTGTCAATGGGGGAGGGATATAAAATGCACAGCTACTTCACATTTATTTTTAAGAACAGAACCTTGCTAACCGGCCATCATGCCATTGAACATTTGGACTTTCATTGATGATTTCCTTACCTTTGCGTGCCTAATGAAGTGATCTTGAATCATGAAAGCTCGCAATGAATTTTTTGTCTAGTGATCCCAAAAAATGGTACTGTATTGCTTTCTTCTTCTACATTTATTGATGTCCATGTTTACTTAAAAAACACTAAATTCATTTTCCTGAAAATAAAACATTAGATGTCAACATATGCTTGACATGTTCTCTCATATGTGTAGGGAATTAATTTTTAATGGGTAGGTGTCAATCTTGCTTTGTAAATAAGATAAAGATTTTGGAATGTTTTGGAGGTTGCATGTTGTTTGTTTCATATGTTAACGAGTTCTGTTTTCACTTTATAATAAACACTGATCAGACTAAGAATATTGGAAAAAATTCAGATAGTTGAAGGGTTGCCTTCCAGATATTTTGAATGTTACTTTTAGACAGAATGTTGCTTTAAACATGTATTGCTGCTTCCAAATTTTAATTTTAAAATACATTAATATCACAAGAAATGCTTAAAGCTTTAATAAGCTGTGTTTATCATTCCACAGACTTTGTTTAATTCAGTTTCATAAATAAGACCAGTTTATTCAGATGATTTATGCTGCTCTTCATCTGGGAGTTGCTTCACTGCTCTGCGAGTATCCCATGTTTTCTCTTCTGAGGATTGTTGTTTTGCTATTACAAACTACTAAGGCATTTATACAATGTCTCGTATCTGGAAGACTTTTTGTAAATTTATATATGCGAATGATAGGGATTTAAGCAAACAACAACAACAAAGATCTTCAAGAAGAATTGCATTATACACACTAGAAATGTAGGCTTATCACACGTGAAATTTAGTAGTTCATGAAATGAAGGTGACATAGACATAGCAATACTGGGATCATGAACTGTGGCTTTGCGATTAGCTATCCTGACATTTCCCTATAGTTCCAAGTAAGAAATTTTCATTAAGCAATTAATTGAAATGTTTTTTGGTGGGTCTGAGAAATATCCCTTCCCAATATGACACAGAGCCAAACAGGCACACAGGTGCCATTTTGTAAATTTTGCTTTTTAACAAGAGGCTAGCTATGGAGATCCCCTTGTAATCTTAGAATCAGTGTATCTATTTATTTGTCATATTGTGCACTGCTCATATTTTTTTGTGCCAGTGAATAAGATTAAAGCAATGGAACAATAAGATGGCTAAGGATATGTCAACACATCAAAACAAAGCAGAAATGAAATATAAATATCAGCAAGTTAATATTGCAGTCTGCATTCATGCCTACTTAGATGGAAGTTCCATTGACTTTCAAGGGAACTTATCCTTAAGTGCACATAAGTAAACAGTGGTATCTCGCTTAAAGAGCATAATGTGTTCCATGGAATTGCTCTTTATACGAGTTTGCTCTTTAAGCGAAACACCATTGTCAGTGACCAATTGTGACTTCTGGCGGGAGGATTGTGAACCCTGATTTAGTTGTTAAGTGAGTTTTTGGTTGGTTTTAGTTATTAAGAGAGGCGACCAGAAAAAATTCTGCTCTTTAAGTGATTTAGTCTCTAATAGAGGCTGTCTTTATGCAAGGTTTTACTGTACACAGAATTTCAGCCTAATACCACAACCTAAATATGCCAACTCAAATCTAACGCCATTGAATCAGATGGGCTTTACTTCTAACTTTGCATAGGATTGCAAACTAAAAACTCTGGGCAAATAGTAAATAAAATTACTAGATCACAGGACACCTGCTGAATTCTCAGAGAACTGCCGTACTTCTCTGGGTCTCTAGGAGAGGAGACAAATCTCAAGGAGAATGGTGCTAGAGAAGAACAAAATTGATGTCATTGTGTGTAGTGGCTTCCAGTTTCTAGGTACTCATCAGTTCTTCATTCCAAACTGACACAAATGAAAGTGTTTATATGTTCAGTATCCACAGTTTCAGTTACCCATAGTTCTAAAAATATTCAATAAAAATCTCTAATTTTATCTGGTGCATTACAAGAAATGACCATTAGAGTTCACTGTCTGCAATGTAATGTTTACAAGAAATGGAGGCAAAATGTTGGTAGTTACCATGTAGAACAATGGATGCATTGGTACATATGTTAAATATCAGATTCACTGTTATCTGCAGTTTCAGGTATCCATGGAAGGTCTTGGAATGTATCTCCCATGGATACATGGGAGACCTGTAATTTGCACAAAACATGTTTTAAAAAAACCTACATTATCTGTCTCATTTTTTCAAGGACTTGCATACTTACAGATGTTCTTTTTTACAATTGATAGCCAATGACACCAAAAGAATCTAACCCCACAGTCTTACAAAGGAATACTCCTCATTACAGGTGTTGGCTAATAAAACACCTGAGGGAATGGGGAGATGTAATCCTAATCAAAACATTTCATAAGGAAAGCTGTGCAAAATCATTTTTCAGAATCACTGGAGGGGGCAGGGATATCTCTGCAGGCAAATCCTACCTTGAGTCTTCCCCAACTACACTGCCCCGCCACTTTTTCTTTTCCATATTCCAAATTTCCTTAGTAAAATGTATCTCAAAGATACCGGGTAAAACTTCATGGCAGAGATGGATTTGGGAAAATGCCCTGACGCCTTTATGCTATGGTTTACTGGTTTATTGTTTTGTTGAATTATAATTTGATATTGTTCATGGTTTTAATGTTGCAAGTCACCTGGAGTGACTTTAATAAGCAAACAAACAAACCAGTAAACATTATTAAACCCCTGTTTGTAAGGAGGATTTTAACACAGACAATTTTATGTCCTAGGTTACATCTTTCTGAAAACATCCTCTTTCAAGGGCATGCCTTCAAGACAAGAATAACTAGCTAGTTGTGTGCTGTCAAGTCAGAAATGAATCACAGCAATTCTAATTAGGGTTTCAAGGTAAATGAGATATTGAAGGAGTGAGTTTTGGTGGCCACATGGGGATTTGAACCTCTGGTCACCAGCGTCCTATTCTATCACTCACTTCACTGCAAGACACTATTATTCTACAGCAGTGGCTGGGTAGGATGATAGGAACTAGAGTTCTTGGGCATTTGAAGGGCCACAGGGTCTCTCTGCTTTAACTTGTCCAGGTTCAGGGGACATGAATTTGCAAATGAACAGGCAACTTGGTCATTCTCTCCCACTATGGTGAGACATATTGTGTTCATATTTAAATTGCATCATTTGTTAGGAAATGACTTCTAAATCTACATCTCAGTGGTCTAAATTATGTGGTTTAGCATAGCAAACCACACTAGAGTAAACCCATTGAATCAAAGGAAATTTGGGAAATCAATTTATGGTCATTGACTTTAGTGTAAGGGACCAAAGACAATGAAACAGCCGAAGGGTTGGCTTAACACAGGTTTATTGCATGATGATCCGGAGGAACATGTGGTAATGGCGGATGAGTAGCTCAATATATACAGCTGGCTATACATTTGAATGTGGCTCGTCGACAGACTATTGGTTGCTGCCTGCGTGACGTCGTAGGAGGTCACGCCCTTCTTGACCAGGTGAGGAGGTCGCGGGGAATCTTCCCGCGCTGCTGAACCAGGTGACTATGATCCATGGGAGCTGGACGCTCGCTACTGCCCTCTGGTGGTCACTAGCTCGCGTCCCCTTATTAGGTTTACATTGGTACAGCTGATGGTTATAATGTTGCACACAGAAAGGTTACATTGGTAACACATGGCAAAGGTACATTGTTAAAGGCACAGCTTTACAGAACACAACATCCCTCCCCCCTAGGATGAGACGAAGTCTCTCAGCCAAGATGGCTTGTTGCATGTGTGTTTGGGCCGTGAAGAGGGCTGCCCCCCCGGGGGCGTTATTGCTTCTTTGTTCCCTGGGCCCTTGTCCTGAAATGGGAGAGGGAGACTCGTTAGTGGTTTGCCGCTGTCTGGCGGCCTTAGGGGAAGGGAAAAACTCCATTGTGGGCAGACCGGGGGCCGTCGGGGCTAACGAAAAACCCCTCTTCTCGCTTGGACGGGTGGGGGACCACTCCGAAAAACCCCCCCGGTTCTGAAACTCAAAATCTAACTTGGTAGGGGTACCCGCATTTGTGGGGACTTTCCGTGAGATATGTATGGGGTCAGGTTCCTCCTCCTCGGAAAAATCCCCCAGGGTATCTATGAGGATATCCTCCTCCCCCCTTGGTGGGGGCCCACGGTCCCCATTTCCTCCCCCTTTGGGCTGAACGGGTGGGGGAGAACCCTAACGCTGACTTATTTCCTGCCTGATCATTGCCCTGCTCATCGGAGACCCTGCGTCGGAGCTGGTCCGCGTGCCGCCTCCACAGGAGCCCTGTGCTCGTTTCCACGCGGTACGACACGGGGCTGGTTTGCTCCACAACTACGCCCGGCACCCAGGCTGGGCCCGTGCTGGCGTAATTCCTGCAATGCACGGGGGCGCCTATACTGAAACTCTTGGTAGCCTCTAGCCCGATGTTCCTCCCTTTGTCCTCTACCCTCGTGGGGTCTAGTCTAGTGAGGATGGTGGTCAGCTTCCTGCGCATTAAGAGCTCTGCAGGGGAGTATCCTGACGCCAGTGGGGTCACCCTGTACCCTAGCAGAAACTGACACACTTGTAGGTTCAGATCTCCTGGGCCCATGCGCTGCAACGCGTCCTTTGTGGTGCGGACGAGGCGCTCTACTTGGCCGTTGGTGGCCGGGTGAAAAGGGGCGGAGGTGATATGCCGAACAGCGTTAATCTCCATGAATGCCCTAAACTCGGAGGATGTGAAACAACTAGCGTTGTCGCTAATTAACGTGTCGGGTATGCCGAACGTGGAAAAAAGCCTCCGCAAATGCCTAATGGTCTGGGCCGAGGAGGTGCTCGTGACTGGGATAACCTCCAACCATTTGGAGAAAGCGTCCACTACAAGGAGGAACAGGGTGCCTCTGAACGGGCCCGCGAAATCAACGTGTACCCGGGACCATGGCCCCTTAGCCGCGTCCCATTCCCTGTGGGGAAGGCGGGCCTCCTCTGGTCTGGAGCATTGGCAACTTTCACAAGTGCCGACCATGTGCTCGATGTCGGCGTCCAGCTGGGGCCACCAGAAGTAACTCCGGGCCAGCGCCTTAGATCGCACGATGCCGGGGTGGCTGACGTGCAGCAGTTTGAGCACCCGCGGCCGAAGGGAAGTGGGAATCACCACCCGCTGCCCCCACAAGAGACACCCCCTCTCTAGGGACAGTTCTAGCTTTTTTCTGAAAAATGGAGCGAACTCCTCCGCTGGGGAGGACGCGGGCCACCCTTTCTGCAGCCAGGAGCTGACTGTCGCTAACGTTTTGTCCTTCTCTGTCGCTTTGGCAATGTCGGCGGGCACTACGGGGGGCAAATCCAGCACCTCTATCATGAGAACCTGATGGTCCCGCTCCCCCATGCTCACCTGGCTGGGCGTTAGGGGGAGGGGAGACCTAGATAGGGCGTCCGCATGGCTGATCTCTTTCCTGGGCCGGTAGATCAATGCGTGCTGATACGCGTTGAGAAAAATGGCCCACCTGAGCATCCTCGGAGACAGGATCTGTGGGGTGGGCTTATCAGCGGTAAAGATGCCTAGCAAGGGCTTGTGGTCTGTTACAATGGTGAAGGGGCGGCCGTACAGAAAATCGTGAAATTTTTTCGTCCCCACGACTATTGCTAGTGCCTCCCTGTCCGTCTGTGCGTAGTTCCTCTCTGCTTGGGACAGGGACCTGGAGTAAAATGCTATCGGGGCCTCCCTTCCATTTTCCAACATGTGGCACAGCACCGCCCCCACCCCCACTGGAGATGCATCACAGATCAGAACTACTGGGCGCTTGGGGTTGAAATGGGTCAGTATAGCGTCGGACGCCAGGAGGTTTTTCAGCTCGTCAAATGCCCTTTCTTGGTCACCGCCCCACTTCCATGCCTGGTCTTTCTTTAGCAGTTTGTGTAGCGGCTCAGCCACCGCTGCCTTTCGGGGAAGGAAGGAGTGGTAGAAGTTGAGCAGCCCTAGGAACGACTGCAACTCGGGCTTGGAGGTGGGGCGGGGGGCTTTCTTAATGGCTGCCACTTTGGACATGGATGGTTTTATTCCCTCAGGAGTCACACAAAACCCTAGGAACTCAACCTCGGTTGCGAAGAAGACGCATTTGTCCTTTCGCAACCTCAGCCCCGCCTTTTCGAATATCGTCAGGACCTTCCCCAACCTTTTGGCCAATTCAGCCCGACTCCCCCCCGTTATTAACACGTCATCAAAGTAAGGCAACCCCCCCTCCAATCCCTTCAGGAGGCGTTCCACGAGTGACTGGAAAATTCCAGGCGCCGAATTCACGCCGAACTGGAGGCGCGTCACCTGGAACGCCCCCTTATGGGTGACTATGGTCTGCGCAGCAGCTGCGGCAGGGGACACCGTGAGCTGCTGGTAGGCCTGTGCTAAGTCGAGCTTAGCGAAACACTTTCCCCCGTGTAACCTGGCCAGCAGATGGCTGACTACCGGCACCGGATATGCATTCGGGTGGATCGCCTTGTTGATGGTGCACTTGTAGTCGGCGCATATGCGGACCTCCCCATTGGCCTTTAGAGCGGTTACGATTGGAGTTTCCCACTCCGCAGAATCTACAGGCACAAGGATTCCCTGGCCCACCAACTTGTCCAGTTCCGCCTCTATCTTGTCCTTGAGTGCAAACGGCACCCGGCGTGGTTTTAGGCGAATTGGGCGGACCTCCGGGTCCAGGTCGAAAGTCACTGGGGGCCCCTTGAATTTCCCCAGTCCCTTTTTGAACACTTCGGGGTGGGCCTCGCACACCTCCTGAATTGGATCAGTCCCAATGGCGTGCACCCCCCCAATAAACAACCCCAGGGGCTGGAACCATTGAGTCCCGAGGAGGCTGCAATTTCCTCCTTTGAGCACGACTAGGGGAAGGGACGCGGCGTGCTCCTTGAATTTGACCTGAAATTCTCCAACCCCCAACACTGGAATACTGTTCCCTTGCACGTCCCGTAGTGTGGACCTCAATGCTTTGAGCTTGGGTCGCTTGTGGGGGGCAATTCCCAAAAACTCCCTCTGGGAAATGATTGAATATGAGGACCCTGAGTCAATTTCCATCCTAATGGGGACCCCTTGGACTAGTACCTCAACAAAGTAGCGGGGGTGTCTAGTAGACACGCTGAACACTGGGGCGTCGTCCTCGCTGCCGTCGGCGATGTGGCCCATGCCGTCCTGCTTCCGCGTGGCCTGGGCGCCATCCTTGGGTTTCGTTGGGCGGTCTTGTCCCGTGGAATGGTCTGCGGAGCTCCTCCGGGTCTCGCGCTTCTTCCTGCACACCTTGGCGATGTGCCCGCGGCGGCCGCAGTTGTGGCACTCGGCCTTCCGGAAGGGGCATTTCACACGGTCGTGGGCCGCTCCACAGCTGTCGCATCGCCGGCTCTCCTTCCAGACCCTCTGGACGTCCTCGTCGTCGCTGCTCTCTGTGGACGACCTCGAAGTTCGCCGGGCCGCCTGTACCGGAGCCTCTGCTTTGCTCGCCTTTGGCCGCCAGTCCTGAAGTTCTTGGACCCCGGCCTTTGTAGCTTCTGCGGCCTGGGCCGCTCTCACGACCTCCTGCAACGTGGGAGGCGGCTCTTGGTTCATTAACGTGCGCTGGGTTTTGGCGTCGTTCAGGCCGCACAGCACACAGTCTCGGAGGGTGATTTTGGCATTCTCCCATTTGCACGGGCCGGCCATCAGCCGCAGGGCCGCCACGAATGCGGCGACCGTCTCCCCGGGCGCTTGGACTCGCCTCCAAAATGCACTCCGAGCGGGAAACATCGCTGTGGCGGGCCGGACGTGCTCACGCAGCATCTGCATGAGTTCCTTGGCCTTGAATTCGCTCACCCTCCTCGGTGCAATCAGGTCCACCAAGGTCCTTTTTGTTTCTTGCCCGAGCATTCTGGTGAAGATGGCTCTTTTCTTCGCCTCTTCCGTGACTTCGGACTCGATCAGTGCGGCCTGGAAGTCCATCTCGAAGATCTCCCAGTCGCCCGGTTTCCTGATTTCGAAACCGGCGCATGTCTTGGTCCCGTGGGCTGCCATATCCCACCTTCGTCGCCAATTTAGTGTAAGGGACCAAAGACAATGAAACAGCCGAAGGGTTGGCTTAACACAGGTTTATTGCATGATGATCCGGAGGAACATGTGGTAATGGCGGATGAGTAGCTCAATATATACAGCTGGCTATACATTTGAATGTGGCTCGTCGACAGACTATTGGTTGCTGCCTGCGTGACGTCGTAGGAGGTCACGCCCTTCTTGACCAGGTGAGGAGGTCGCGGGGAATCTTCCCGCGCTGCTGAACCATGTGACTATGATCCATGGGAGCTGGACGCTCGCTACTGCCCTCTGGTGGTCACTAGCTCGCGTCCCCTTATTAGGTTTACATTGGTACAGCTGATGGTTATAATGTTGCACACAGAAAGGTTACATTGGTAACACATGGCAAAGGTACATTGTTAAAGGCACAGCTTTACAGAACACAACATTGACTCAAATGGATTTACTCTATTTGTGACATATATTACATTTGAATTGGCTCATTTGAATCAATGGTCCTTATGAAAAAGTTTATTCCCAAATTCCCATTGTTTCAGTGGTCTTATCTAGTATGATTTACTATGTCAGGGAAATTAGCATACAGGTATATGTACACTATAGTGATAGGCTTTCCTGCTTAGGGGCTGAATTGCTGACTTTGCTGACTTGCTGACTTTGCCAGTGATACACAGAGTTGCTCTGCTGATTGGCTCTTCAAATCTCCCGCCTTAGATGACTCTTCATCCTGATTGGACCACTTCAAGTGAATAGGCCTGTTCATTGGTGGCACACCTGAAAATCAGCCCTGGCATTGGCCAGGGCAGCCGCATCTCCTTTTCCCTTTACCTCAATCTCCTTCCTCTATTTTTCCTGGAAATTGTAATCTTTTACTATTTGACCTAATTTACAGAAATATTTGCTTTTGTAACTTGTGATTGACGTATCCATTTATGAAATGACCACCTGCTGTGGGTACTTTTGTTTATTGTGTAAACTTTGCTTCAAGGTAGATAGCCGCTAGGGTTAGTCTGTATGTGTAGGAACTGTATAAAAGCTACTTCGGTCATTTCAGCTCCAGCTCTCTTCTGCATCAATTTAGTTAGGGGCTCATTTTGTGGGTGGACTTTGTTCAATTGAATGGTACCTTCAATTTAATAAATGCCTTATTTAACCCACAATCTAATGTGGTCTTTGGTTCCTGATTCAACCCTGCCAGTGAGACAATCCCCCAAATTTAAAAGGTAGCATTTTTTCAGGTAACAGGGAGAAGCCCACCCCCAAACTTGGTTGGTCCAGGATGTCACATGGAGAGGTAGGTGGAGCTTTGCCTTGCCATGTGATCAATATTCCATGTGCTTTGATCATGGAGGTTGCCATGGTGGAGGAGGAGTTGGGGTCAGCTGCAAAATTCCATTTATGGTATTTTCTCAAAAAACATCCTCTTCATTGGAGGAGATCCTCCAGATGCCCATCCCAAAGTTTTTTGGTTATTTGTCCATCTACCTTTGTGAACTGGAATGCAAACAGCTGCAGATAGCAAATTTCCTTAAGTAGAGGTCTTCTTACAGTCTGATGAGCTTAAATGGCACCTATTGTTCTCTCTGGCTTCCAGGTAGCTTTCCCTGAATGTGGCTTTTGTTCCAAATTCGACCTTTTCGATTTGACTTTCTAAGACAGGGAGCAATTTTAACATGTTAGTTTTTTATAAGAAAAATCAATGCTTAAGATAGATCTACACATAATATTTCTTCCAAAACTTTCCCAAAGGAATCCTCTTGATGCAGTGCCTCTGTAAACAACTATTTCAGGGCTTCTGTGCCCATGTACCCTTGCACAGACTTGTGAATGAACAGGTAACCCCTTTATTAATATCAAAACAAAGACATAATTTCTTAATATTAGGTAACATTGTTGAAAAGGGTGCACACAGCAAGCAATTTGAGGGAGAGGCAATGGATAGGCAGAAAATCAGCTTAGCCAAAATATTTTTATTCCTCCCCACCCCATTCTCCAAGCTACGTATAGATAACCAACTAGGATTGGGCATCCTGGTTTCTCTTGGTCTTCTATAAGAGACTACCTGTAGATTTTTGTTGTTACATCACTTCTGTCTAGATCACTTCCTTTCTGCTTCATCAAGGAAATAGTTTTCTTCCTTGTTCCCCATTCCTCTGCAACAGAAGTCTGTTCATGAAGATGTCCTCTCACTGGCCTCAAGCACATTTGTCTGCCTTAAAAGTAGCCCTAAGAGTTTCTGTATTCAAATCCTGGTTTTATTTATTGTCTGATTTTTTAATTTGCTTTATTTACAGGCCATGTTTCTTAGAACAATAAATGTAAACTTTTTGTTTAACCTTACCATGAACACACACATCATTTCTCTCAATTCATAGTCATTAGCTTACTCTAAAATTCTAATGCCCTCTGATAACATAAACAGAGATATACCTGAACAGTGTGATAAGGCTATGGTGTGAATTGTATATTTGTGTAATCCATTAATATGGCTCTTTCTTAAGCAAGTGTAACTCGAAGAGACTGGAGGGATGAAAGCAATGCTACAGTTATCAATCTTAGGCAGATAGCACATACAGCTTCTTCTGTGATTATCTGGGCTGAAGTCACACAGTTGCCAAAATTTGGGGAATTATTAAATAAAACCTCTTTCCTCTCACTTCAGAGCAGTCTCATTATTTTCTTCTTAATGCACCTTTCATTGTATCCGTTCCATTACCTGAAAATTAAGTCATTACAAATACCTGGGGGGAGGGGGAGCCCCCTAGACCTTTAATTTGTTGCTGTTCAGTTGCACAGTCGATTCTGACCCTTTGTGACCCTATGGACCATTGATCTCCAGGCACCCCTGTCCTCCACCATCCTCCTCAGCCCACTCAGCTCGGTGCCCGCTGCGTCCACAATGCCATCTAGCCATCTCATCCTTGGCCGTCCCCTTTTTCTTTTGCCCTCCACCTTTCCCATCATCAAGGCTTTCTCAAGTGAATTCTCTCTTCTCATTTGGTGTCCAAAGTACTTGAGCTTCATCTTTACTATTTGACCTTCTAAGGAGCAGTCAGGACTGATTTCTTTCAAGATTGACTTATTTGTTCTCCTCGCTGTCCAGGGTACTCTCAAAACTCTCCTCCAACACCACATCTCAAAGGTGTCTATTCTTCTGCGCTCAGCCTTCCTAATGATCCAGCTCTCGCATCCATACATTACCACCGGGAATACCATTGCTTTGACTATATGGATTTTTGTTTGCAAGGTGATGTCTCTACTTTTCACTATGTTCCCCAGATTTCTCATGGCTTGTCTCCCAAGAATCAGTCGCCTCTTTATTTCATGGCTGCAGTCACCATCTGCAGTGATCCTAGATCCCAAGAAAGTAAAATCTGTCACTGCTTCTACTTCTTCCCTGTCTACTTTCCAGGTGCTGATGGGGCCTGTTGCCATTATCTAGGTTTTCTTGATGTTAAGTCTCAGGCCAGCTTTTGAACTCTCTTCTTTCAACCTAATCAGTAGCTTCTTTAAATCTTCCTCACTTTCTGCTATTAGGGTGGTATCGTCTGCATATCTCAAATTGTTGATGTTTCTCCCAGCAATTTTTATCCCATATTGTGATTCCTCCATCCCTGCATTGCGCATTATGTGCTCTGTGTATAGGTTGGAAAGGTAGGGTGATAAAATGCAGCATTGTCTTACTCCTTTTCCCATTCCAAACCATTCTGTCATTCCATGTTCTGTCCTAACTGTTGCTTCTTGACTCTTGTACAGATTTCTCATGAGGCATTGGAGGTGTTCTGGTATTCCCATTTCTTTAAGTACTTGCCACATTTTATTGTGGTCCATGCAGTCAAAGGCCTTGGTGTAGTCAATAAAGCAGAGGTATACTTGTTTCTGATATTCCTTTGTTTTCTCCATGATCCACCGTATATTAGCAATGTGGTCTCTAGTCCCCCTGCCTCTTCTGAAACCTGCCTGCACCTCTGGCAATTCTCTCTCCACGTGCTGCTGAAGTCTATCCTGTATTATCTTGAGCATCACCTTGCTAGCGTGTGGGATGAGCGCAATTGTTCGATAATTTGAACACTCTTTGGCACTACCCTTCTTTGGGATTGGAACGTATACTGATCTTTTCCAATACTTTGGCCACTGTTTTGATTTCCAGATCTGCTGGGATATCGAATGCAGTAATTTGATTCCATCATCTTTTAGAGCTTTGAAAAATTCAACTAGGATACCGTCATCTCCACTAGCTTTGATGTTTGCAGTGCTTTTTAGGGCCTTTCTGACTTTCACTCTCTAGGATGTCTGGCTCAAGTTCAATGTTCTCATCATTGTGATTATCAGTGGTGTTGAGGTCCTTTTTGTAAAGTTCCTCTGTGTATTCTTTCCATCTTTTCTTAATCTCTTCTGCATCAGCTAACTCCTTGCCGTCTTTGTCCCTTATCATGGTCATTTTTACTTTGAATGTTCCCTTGATTTCCCCAATTTTTTGAAAAGATCTCTAGTCCGGCCTCTTGTGTTGTTTTCCTCTATTTCTTTGCACTGTTCATTTAAGTAGATTTCCTTGTCTCTCCTTGCTTTTCTTTGAAATTCTTTGTTCAAGTGACTGTATTTTTTCTTTTCTCCTTTGCCTTTTGCATTCCTTCTTTCCTCTGCTATTTTAAGAGTCTCATCAGACAACCACTTTGCTTTTTTATGCTTCTTTTCTTTTGGTATGGTTTTCCTTGCTGCCTCCTGCATGATGTCCGGCACATCTGTCCATAATTCTTCTGGCACTCTGTCTATCAATTCCAAACCATTAAATCTGTTCCTCACCTCCACCGTGTATTCCTTAGGGATGTTGTCTAGGTCATATCTGTCTGGCCTGATTGTTTTCCCTATTTTCTTTAGTCTAAGTCAGAATTTTGCTATTAGTAGGTTGTGATCTGAGCCACAGTCTGCTCCAGGTCTTGTTTTTGCTGACTGTATGGAGGTTCTCCATCTTTGGCTGCAGAGTATGTAATCAATCTGCTTTCGATGTTGGCCATCTGGTGATGTCCATGTGTAAAGTCGCCTCTTGTGTTGCTGGAAGATGGTGTTTGCTATGACTAGTGTGTTATCTTGACAGAACTCTATCAATCTTTGCCCTGCTTCATTCTGCGTTCCAAGACCAAACTTGCCTGTTATTCCATCTACTTTTTGATTTCCAACTTTGGCATTCCAATCTCCCAAGATAATGTGGACATCATTTCTTGGTGTCTGTTCTATGAGGTCTTGTAGGTCCTCATAGAACTGGTCCACTGTTGCTTCATCTGCACCCATGATTGGTGCGTATATTTGGATTACAGTGATATTAAAAGGTTTGCCTTGTATTCTGACTGACATCATTCTATCATTTTTAGATTGTATCCCATTTAATTACAAATACCTTTTATTACAATGGTACTAAAAATAGCATCCCAATACAAGGCAAATCAAAGTCTTTTGTTTTCTTTCTCAGTACACACTTCACAATAATAATACTTCTTGTAGTAAATAGTAAACTGAGCCAACTACTCAATTAGCCAAGCACTCTTTTAATCTTTTCAGAATGAGAAACATTAAAAACAATTAAAATCCCTCTACCTAAGAAAGGCAATGAGTACCATGATCTAAAGACATTTTAAAGATTTTTTTGAATCATGGTACTCATTAGAAATTAGAATGAAGCCTCTTTTATTCCCTAGAAGTCTATCTAGGAGACTAATGTACAAAAATAGATTAAATCCAAGTCTGTTATTTGCATTAAATTTTAGTTTTTCCCCAGTAAGTTTACTAGCTATATAATTTTTAAAAACATTTGAAATGTTTGTGCAATTATGCTATAGCTAGAATATAATATAAATAAAATTCATGCTGCCTCAAACATAATCTCCCCACTTTTGTCTGTTATGTTCATAGATTGAGATAGTCCATTTAATTCCTTAATTGTGTCCATCAATGCTCTTTTGATGAATTCTGTTAGTTAAGTCTGGGACTGTGGTGGCTTAGTGATTAAGACACTGAACTTGATGACTAGAAGGTCGGCAGGTCAGCAGTTTGAGACCTGAGTGCTGCATGATGGAGTGAGTTTCCATCTCTGACTCAGCTCCTGCCAATCTAGCAGTTTGAAATCAAGAAATTGCAAGTAGATAAATTGCACCACTTCAGTGGCAAGGTAAACAGTGTTTAGTCATGGCTGCCATATGTCCACGGAAACATCCACAGACAGCTGTGGCTCTTTGGCTACAAACAGAGATGAGATAAGCAGAGGGGAACCTGTGTCTTCTCAATGTATTATACAGGTATTTAAATGACATTATAATGCTGTAGCGGAACAGTGCTTTTTGCACCAATAGAAAAATAAAAATGGCAATCAATACAAAATCAAGGGTCTTTGTGAATCCAACTGTCAAAACATAAAACAGAAAAGTAGCTAAATATAATTCTATGTTGGAAAGAAACACTTTTTTTTCTAATGAGATGAAATGTCCTTGAGCTGATTTTGAACTATCAGAGCTATCTTGGCAACTGTTTAGACAGCTAGCCAAATGAGATAAGAACTGTCTTTATAAAGAATGTTCAATGCCAGGTGTTTGTTTTGTATCTTCCTAATATTTGCAATCGAAATAGTATCTTCCCACTCTTCCTACATTTGCAATTGAAAAATAAGGGGATTTACAGCTAATCTGTATAACAATCAGAGATCATCTGCCATTGCAAGAAATTGCAAGCAGATAAATAGGGACCACTTCGTTGGAGACATGAAAGGAGCCTCATTTGAGCATCCCCTGAGCAGAGTTTCTCCAGCAAAAATCCTTTCAACCAAGAATAATTTCTGACATGAAATTATTATATACCAATTGTATGAAACCACATTGATTTGTATGCTTATCTGTTATGCTAACCAATCACTCTGTACCTGATGTGTATAAACTGATGCCATGAAGCCTCACTTCCACATCTGATGAAATGGACTTGACAAAAAAACTCACATTGAAATATAATAGTTAGTCTTTAAAGTGCTACAGAATTTTTTTTGTTTTGTTTAGTCTCTGATATGCCTGAAACACAGACTAACATGGCTACTATTCCAATTTTTAAAAATGTTTTCATGATCTATGACAGGTTGAGTAACATACATAATTAATCCAGGAAGAGGGTAGATTCACCTAACATCTAAAAACATGTAGATACACAATATAGGGTGAGAACACTGGTCTGCTACCAAAATAATTATTTTCTTATATCCTTGTACTGAAATGGGGGCATCCTGAAAAATATTTGAGACTTCTCAAATTGTATGCTGACTTATTATTAATACTGGTAAATATATTATATTTTATCTGAATCAAAATAATATATACTGATGTGATTTCTATAAATACCTTTATATTATGGTTAAAAGTACAGTAATTCCCTGGATAATGACAAAACTTGGTTCACCAAGTCGTGTCATTATGCGTTTTTTGTCGTTGTCCGGGCATGCAATGGACAATGACAAAAAAAAAAAGCCCGGGTGCCTCTCTGAGGCTCAGGAGAGCTGATTGGGGCTGTTTCCAACACACACAAGCCCCCACACACACACACACACACACCTGTCTGGACGCTGCTGGAAGGCGAAACAGTGGGGGAAACTCTTTCATCAGCTGCAGGTTTCCCTTCCAGCAGTGTCCGGGCAGGTGGTGGTGTTGGGGTGTTGGGTCGGAAACATCTCCAATTGGTTCCCCTGAGCCTCAGAGAGGCACCCACGCTGCCTCTGCCCACCCCCACCAAAAGGACAAGGTGATCCCCTACCTTTCCAGCTGGTTCAGGATGAAAAAAATCACTGTCGTCAGGTCACTGTTTCTTGCTCTCTGGCTCCATAGCAGCATCAGGAAGGCTGGGAGTACCTATTCAGTGAAAACCCTGCATTTCAAGGACCTTCCAGAGCTAAGCTACAAGTGAAAATAGTGGTGGATGCCATTTTGATTTTTGCCTTTTCTCTTTCCAAAATGGCATCCGCCACTATTTTCACTTGTAGCTCAGCTCTGGAAGGTCCTAGAAAGGCGGGGTTTTCACTGAATAGGTCCTCCCAGCATCCCACCTGCCCAGACGCTGCTGGAAGGAAAAACCTGCAGGCTGCAGCTGACGAAGGAGTTTTCCCCACTGTTTCGCCTTCCAGCAGCGTCCAGACAGGTGTGTGTGTGTGGGGGGGGATCGGCTCCCTTGAGTCTCAGAGAGACAAACACAATGCCCCTCATAATGACATAATGTCGGTATCCAGGGAAAGACTTTTCAAAAAATCCAGGATTGTTATCCGAATACACCGTTGTGCAGATGGATCGTTATCCGGGGTATTAATGTATTGTGGAGGACATTATAGTAAACTAGGAGTTATTAACAGTTCCAAATTGTCTGGCACCATATACATTTGGCAAGTTAACACTGTTTTATAATAAGGAAAAGCCCAACTACATACTAACACTAAATTCAGTTTTGAGATTTTCTTGCACATGGAGAAATTATCCATGTTTCTGGACAAAACAAATGACTTTAATTTGTCATGACTATGGAAGACATTTAAACTGGACTCATTTATCACTGTTTTAACAGTCCTGTTTATGGTTCTGGAAGTTGAACACCAATGGATATGGCAAGTTATCTGAACTATGATGGACCGATAGTCCATCATAGTTCAGATACAATGCACAAGGATGCAAAACTAAAGCAAAGCAGAAGCACATGCTGTAAAATACATCAGTTGCCCCCACAGTTTATGAGGACATGGGCAAAAAGGACTAAATTAAAGACAATGATGGACTGGTCTCAATGTGAACTAGCAAGGACTTCTATTCCTTTTAATACAATAAACCTGAACATAATTTAACTTCACTATGGTTTCATACATCATTAAGCTAATGCTTTGCTTCATTATAGTTATCCATCATTTCCTGATTAAAGCGTTTTGTGTTCAGTTAGGAAATAATTGTGAAGCCAACACATTTCTCCATTACTCATGTCAGCAAGACAGAGAAAGAAAAAAAAATTGCTGCACCCATTACAATTCTGATCTTACTTATGAGGTGGTAAGAATCCATTGAAATATAATAGATCAGGGTAGCTCAATGGATAAGCTACTATTCTTAAGTTGGTAGGACCCACCTTAGTGATGTGCACTTTCTAGCCAAAGTATGGCACCCCTGAATGTTTTTCTGCTATATTTCTATATAGTTGTCCTCCTTTCTCTGGTAGCCACCAGTGAAAGTCCAAAACAGCACCTATAATTGTCCCCTGAAAGCATAATATGCACCCTTTCAGCCATCAAAACTGTAGATCAGTTAACATAAGAACATAAGAACAGCCTTGCTGGAACAGGCCACAGCCAATCCAGTCAAGCATTCTGTCTCACACAGTGGCTCACCATTTGCTTCAGGGTATTATTCACAAGCAAATGCCTTCACCTGCTTAGGATTCCCTGGAAATGGCATTGAGAGATATCCTGCCTATCTCTCCAACCCGGAGGTTGTTCTTAGGTATTCTTAATCATAGCCATTGATACCCTTGTCCTCCATGAACTTGTCTAATCCTTTCTTGAAGCTGTCAAGACTGACAGCTGTCACCATTTCTTCTGGCAGGGAGTTCCATAGACCAGTGATCCTCTGGGTGAAAAAGTACTTTCTCTTATTTGTTTGAGAACTAGTACCCAAAAGTTTCATGGAGTGCACCCTAATTCTAGTGTTATGCGATAGGGAAACAGTTTTTCCTTACCTACTTTGTTCACACCGTGCATAATTTTATAAACTTCAATCAGGTCACCTCTTAAACGCCGTCGTTCAAGAGTGAAGAGGTCCAACCATTGCAGCCTCAGATGGTAAGGAAGGTGTTCCAGTCCCCTAATCATTCTGGTTGCCTTCTTCTGCACTTTTTCCAACTCCATAATATCCTTCTGGAGATATGGCGACCAGAACTGTACACAGTATTCCAGATGGGGCCTCACCATAGATTTATAAAGAGGCAAAATGATACTTGCTGACGTATTTTCTATACCCTTCCTAATGATCCCTAGCATTGAGTTTGCTTTTTTCACTGCTGAGGCACACTGGGTTGACACTTTCATTGAGTTGTCCACCAGGACACCAAGGTCCCTTTCCTGGTTTGTCGCAGAAAGTTCAGACCACATCAGTTTATAAATGTAATTGGGGTTTTTGCCCCAACATGCATCACTCTGCACTTACTAATGTTGAAGCTTATTTGCCACTGTTTTGCCCACTCCTCCAGTGTCAAGAGATCCCTCTGGAACTCCTCACAATCTCTCACAGTTTTCACTACCTTGTACAATTTAGTGTCATCAGCAAATTTGGCTACCTTGCTATTTACTCCTACTTCTAGATCATTTATGAAGAGGTTGAAAAGCAGGGGTCCCAGTACTGAACCTTGGGGGACCCCACTCTTTACTTCCCTCCACTTGGAGAAGTGTCCATTTAGTGTCCTCCGCTTCCTGTCCCTTAGCCAGTTGCTGATCCAGGACAAGACCTGTCCCTTTATTCCATAGCTGGTAAGTTTATTCAAGAGCCTTTGGTGTGGGACCTTGTCAAAAGCCTTCTGAAAGTCCAGATAAACAATGTCAACTGGATCCCCCTTATCCACATGCTTGTTGACACTCTCAAAAAATTCCAACAGATTAGTGATGCATGGTTTGCCCTTGCAAAAACCATGTTGGCTCTCCTTTAGCAGCGCCTTCTCTTCTATGTGCCTATTTTTCTATCTTTTAGGATGGTTTCCATCACTTTACCTGGGACACATGTCAAACTGACAGGTTGGTATTTCCTGGATCACCTCTGGATCCTTTTTTGAAAATTGGTGTTACATTCGCTACCTTCCAGTCATCCTGCACAAACCCTGATTTGAGGGAAATATTATATATTTTGGCTAGGAGATCAGCAATTTCATCTTTAAGTTCCCTGAGAACTCGTGGATGGATGACATCTGGTCCTGGTGATTTGTTAGCATTTAGTTTAACAAGACATGCAAGGACCTCCTCCCTGGTTATTTCTATTTGGCTTAATTCTTTGGTTTCCCTCCCTACGATGATAGGCTCTGTTTTGGGCATGTGGTCTCTGTCTTCTTCAGTGAATACTGAAACAAAGAATTCATTGAGTCTCTCTGCAATCTCTGTTTCCTCTTTAATAATCCCTTGCCTTCCATTGTCATCTAATGGTCCAATGGCCTTCCTAGTTGGGTTCTTACTTCTAATGTACTTAAAGAAGTCTTTGTTATTTCTCTGAGTATTTTTAGCTATATGATCCTCAAAGTCTTGCTTTGCTTTCCTGATTGTTGCCTTGCATTTGTTCTGCCAGAATTTATGTTTCTGCCTGCTGTCCTCATTCAGACAAGCTTCCATCTTCTAAATGAGCTTTTCTTGCTTTTGATCACTTCCCGAACAGCTCCTGTAAGACACATCAGAGCCCTCTTGGACCTGGCAGTGCCCTTTTTCCTTTTGGGTATGCATTCCAATTGGGCCTCTGTTTTTGTTTTTGTAAACAGCCTCCATACCTCTTGGAGTGTTTGGACTCTCTCAATTTTCCATTTCAGCTTCTTTTTTACTAGTTACCTCATCTTTGTGAAATTTCCTTTTTGAAAATTTAAGGTCTCTGTGTTAGATTTTATCGGTGACTTGTGGTCTATGATCAAGTTAAACATAATTGAGTTGTGGTCACTGTTCCCTATTGGATCAGTCACATTAACATCTTGCACCAGATCCTGAGTATTACTCAGGATCAAGTCAAGGATTCTTGTACCTCTGGTTGGGTCTTCTACCATCTGTCCCAGGGAACAATCATTTAGCATATCTAGGAATTTTATCTCTTTATCATGTGCTGAACAACAGTTCACCCAGTCTATGTGAGGGTAATTGAAGTCCCCCATTATAACCAGGCTTTCCTTCTTGGATGCCTCCTTTACAACATTCTCCAACTGCCAGTCTCCCTCAGGAGTTTGGGTCGGAGGCCGATAGTATATGCCTACTGTTAGACCATCCTTGTGGCCTGGTACGCTTACCCATAGAGTTTCTAATGGTGTCTCCAAATCACCTAGATATTCCAATTCATATGATTTTATCACTTCTTTGACATACAAGGCTACACCACCTCCTGTTTGCCCCTTCCTATCCTTCATGTACAGTTTGTAGCCTGGGATTACTGTATTGCATCCTTGTTTTGCATCCTTACTTGCATGTATTCTCAGTATCAGTCTCAAAAATATCTCCTCTGCCACTATTTTCCTATGGTACAGTGCTATGTAGCCAAATTATGTGAGTTCTGGAACATTGTTGGTGGGCCTTATTTGATGGATCCTTCCCTTGTGATCTCTACCTTTCCTCCTACTGCACTGACTCTCCACTCCATCTCATATTTGTCAACACTCTTAGGAAATGCATCAACATCATACTTTCTCTCACACATGCCTACCATCTTTATTCAATTATACACACTTGTTCTTAGCAAAAAGTCCGAAAAGCGATTATTCAATTATACAAAATATTTGTGTTGAATGGTTCAGCAAAGTGTGTTGTGAAGGCAATTTGTCCGATTTGAAACACATTAAACATAATAGCAAAAGGCTGCCTAAAAACAAACATAAAGCCTTCTAATCAAATTTTAGAAGCAGTAAGATATTGTCTTTGGGGCAGTGAGGCTTTTAATAGGGAATTTTAATAGGGTTGTTATACCATTTTATTTATGTGCTTTTAAACCTCCTTTAACCTTGTTATGCTTTATTATTTCAGAGGCCAAAATCCTAGTAAGTACTGTACACATACTACCTTAACTCCATTGGCATTAATCTCAGTTGCAAATTATTATAAGTGAAGGTGTCAGTATAGGCATATGCTGCTTCACATTACTCATAACAATCAGGGAGTAATAGCAAATATCTATGATGACTTTTTTACCTGTGACAGTTCACAATGGAAATTTACCTTGATGAGAGGTATATCAGCACAATTTTTAAATTGGATTCCAACTGATGTGTTTACCTGTTTTATTATTAGAGATTCTGTCCTTTATTATATTTATCTGTTCTTTTGTTATAAACACTAGCAGTCATGAGTTACTGTATTTGGGGAGAAAGGAGGAATAAATCACATCAATAAGACAATAAAAACCTATTGGTAATGCTTAGTCAGATAGAATTGTTATCACAATGACCTAAAATTTAATAATGTTAATGCAATGTACATCTTTCTCTGAAGGCTATTTGATAAAAACATGAAAAAGACTACAACCAAACATCTAACCAAACTTTAAAAGGGGTAAGTAAAATTTTCTTACCGCGGGGAATGGTTCATCTGGATGCAAGACAATGGACACACCAATTTCAATAAAATTCTAATTTTTTTAAAGTTTTTATTGAAAATTACAAAACACAGAGGAAGAAAGAATAAAAATAAAAGAGGATGAAGGAAGATAAAAGGTGCAACTAATTACAACATTATAGTGGACATCAATACAAGACGTTGCATAGAACATAAAACAAGAGTCTCATTATTTATGCATTGATTAGGTATTTACAGTAATATGTTGTTCTTACATATTCTTTGTTTAATTAATACAAATACATACTTTAATAATTCTCTATCCAGAACGCCAATAAAATTTTAATTTAACTTAAAGAAAGAAAAGCCATAGCAAAATGGGTATAAAATATACTCCTAAATATAAAGAACTGACTTCAATGCAAAAGGACAGAGAGAAGTAAAGATATGCTAAAAACATGTACAACCAACAGGAGCTCTGGGAAAAGATGGTGGGTCCATTTCGGCTGCTCAAGTCCTCATGACCTGTGTGGGAACCATGGCCAAATGTACTATCAAGTACCTTCGGGACTGGACTCTGATGAAACTTGATAATGGCCAAACCTCCAGGATTTTAAAAATAGCTTTAAGAACCCCACATTCTGAATAAAATCATAATACAGTTATACCCTGGATAACATTAAAACTTTGTTCCACAAGTCTTAATGTTATGCATTTTTAACGTTGTGCAATACATTTATTGCACAATGTTTTAAAAAAGTCCGGTTCCCTTTTTGAAGAGGAAATCTCTACAGAAACCCCCACCTGGATCACTAAGGGGCTTAGCAATCCAGGTGGGGGTGTTGATTCTGAAGAGAGTCTGGGGATCCTTTCCCCAGCCTCTCTTCAGAAACCCCCCTCCCCCCCTGGATCGCTAAGCCCCTTAGTGATTCAGAGATCAACGTCTGGAAATTTGAGGAAAACTTTTGCATTGCACAATGTTAACTTAACGTTGTGTGGTGGAAAAATTTACCTCAAATTATCCGACATTATCCGGTTTTAACGTTGTGAAGTGCACACGTTAACCGGGGTATTACTGTACATACTTTCTTAATTGGCAAAAGTTATAAAGAGTAACTCTGTGGCTGAAATCCAGTTACTTAGCATAATAAACTGCAATTAAATTAGGCCCATTGAATCAAAGGAATTTATGAAAGAGTTAACTCACAATATTCCCACTAATTCTCTATTTACAATGTGCTATGCTTAACAGTAGGCTGTGGTGGATTAGTAATTAAGACACTGAGCTTGATGACTGGGAAATCAGCAGGTCAGCAGTTTGAAACCTGAGTGCTGAGTGATGGAGTGAGTGCCCAACGTCTGTCCCAGCTCCTGCCAACCTAGCAATTTTTTTAAAAATAAATTTTATTAATTACTTTACAATACATACATCCAACAAAATAACATTACATACAACACGTACAACATAACACCCCCACCACCCAACATCCCACGCCCATCCCTATACAAAATAAAAAAATAACTACCCTTGTCACTCAATTATTATTTATAAATTTATAAATCCACCCAAAATTCACATTCTTCTTGTACAGGTTTTATTCAGTCTTTACTTGACATACCATACACTACCCATGGTCTCCAAATTTTCCAGAAAAGGTTACTCTTAACCTCTCCTCTTTCTACTTTCATTTCTGATATTAGTTTGTCATTTAACGCCAACCACCATATTTGTTTAAACCATCTTTCTCTGCATTTATTTATTTTATTCTTCCATTCCAAAGCAATTATCTTCTTTGTTGTGGTGAGCAGAATGGATAGCAACTGCTTTTCATTATTATCAATATTTATATCTTCTAACTGTCCCAGCAGAGCAATTTTAGGGTTCAATACTATGTTTTTATTAAAGATGTTATTTATTTCCTGTTCTACCATCTTCCAATAGTTCTGTGTATATTCACAGACCCACCACATGTGAACATAGGTACCTAAATCTCTATTGCATCTCCAGCACTTATTTGATCTTGCTTTATCCATATGTTGTAAAATAACTGGGGTCAAATACCACTTCCAAATTAATTTAAAGTTGGGTTCCCTTTCCCTTATTGATAACTGATTCATTATTTTTTGGTTCCATCTTCCTTTCCATGCCTGTTCACTTATCTTTATATTTAATTCTTCTTCCCATCCATTCTTTATTAATCTTTGTGGATCTTCCTTTTTGTTTATTATTTTATATAATTTACTTACCAATCAACTCTTAACTACAATCCCCTTTCTTATACTGTATATCAATTCTTCAAACTTTGATACCTCTCTAATTTTCTGTCCCTTCTTTCTTATTTTGCTATCCCATTTTTCAAGCCGAATTTTTTGAAACCAATTTAACTCTAACTTTTGATAAATTTATTCCCTCATTTGGAATGTAGACCCCTTTGAAATCCACTCATTAATTTGTATTAAGTTGTTCAACCTTAATTTCTTTTTCATATCCTTCATCTCATTTAATGGACAATCTGCAAAATCCGTCACTTCTAATATTGGAGAATCTCCTCTAACTAGTTCTTCTATTCCCTTCCAAAATTGATACAATTCTCTTAGTGTCTTAGTTTTTAATTGTATTTTCTTAACTTGCGTTTCTAAGAATAAACTGCCATTATATTTTTTATAATCAATCTGATTTATATCTTCTAATTCACCCTTATTCTGTACTAACAAATTTACAATTCTATTTAATTGAAATGCTTTGTAACAATTTGTTTTGTTGGGGATACCCAGCCCACCGTCCTCCTGACTTTGGTACCATAATGATTTCATTATCCTTGGTGTCCTTCCTCCATTACAAAACTTGTTTAACATTTTTTGCCATTCCTTTAATTGCTTATTACTTATCTTAAGAGGAAGGTTACCTATAACAAAAATTTAATTTTGATAAAATTTTCATTTGCCCCAGACTCACTCTAGCAAACCAGGACACTTTTAATTTATTAAGTTTAGCTATGTTTGATTTTAATTCTTGCCTTAGTTTGTCTATGTTTAACTTATGGAGCTCCTTAATATTCTCTGTTATATTTATGCCCAAATACTTCAAACTTTTCTTTATGTCTATTATATAATGTTTTTTAATCTCTTCCTTGTCCTTTTCATTATAATTACAAGCTATCGCTTCAGTCTTTTTCCAATTAATTCTTAGGCCAGTTATTTTTTCAAACCTGTATAGATGTTCTTGAACTTTACCAATTGTGTTTTTAGCATTTTTTAATACAAGTAACATGTCATCGGCATACATACTAATTTTTTGACCATTTAAACCCTGAAAGTCCTTATCCCTTCTGATAACATTAGCTAATAATTCCATAGATAAGACAAATAATAATGGGAACAGTGGAAACCCTTGTCTTGTTCCTGCCGTAATCTCAATCTTTTTAGTGAATCCATCATTTACTTTTATAACTGTTTGCGATTTTCTGTATAATTAATTGAATAGACGTAAAAATTTATCTCCAAAGCCCATTCTCTGTACTATAGTTTGTAATGTTTGCCACTGTATTGAGTCAAATGCCTTGAATAGATCAAGTGAGAGAATACATAGTTTTGTTCTTTCCCTTTTTGCTATTTCAAGTATGTTAATTATTCTTACTATGTGTTCTCCTAGCTGACATCCTTTAAGAAATCCTACCTGATCCCTCTGAATATATTTTCCTAAAAACGTACTCAGTCTATTAGCCATCACGGCTGTAAATAATTTGGCGTCCTGATTTAGGAGCAAGATCAGCCTATAATGATCAATTATTTCTGGATCCTTGATTGGCTTTGGGATTAATACAATTATTGATTTATTCCAGGAATCTGGGACCTTTCATCCATCTAATATTGAGTTATATAAAATGCATAACTTTGGGGTAATAATTTCTTCAAAGGCCTTATAAAAGTCAGTCGTATACCCGTCTTCACCCGGAAATTTCCCTAGTTTAAGCTTCATTATAGCCTCCTTTATTTCATTCTCAGTAACTCTTTCCTCCATTATTTGTTTATGAACATCCTGGAAGATGGCGTTATGAGCAGACGTGCATTTGCGAGCTCCATTCCAAACACACAAAGGAATGATAAAAGATGGTTAAAATAGGACAAAATTGCAGCGAAGGAGAGAAGGAGAGAGAGGAGGAGAGGAGGTGAGGTGGAGGAAAGGCAAAGATAAAGGCAAAGATAAAGAATAGATGCGAGAAGAAAAAAGAAAAGGGTGATACGAGATAACGAGGACTATTGGGAGTAGAAAGAACGAAACACTCTTGGCTGTACACTGTACGTTGCGAGAAGACAAATGCAGATTCAAATGAGAGGACGGGTTGAATAAGTGGTGCTGCACTCAGACCGTAGGTGAAACAGAGGGGAACCAGTCAAGCCGAGTCCAAATATTTTGCTGCAGTCTGACTAAGCAATTGCAGAAGGAGGAGAGTAGGACGGGCGGAGGCCGATTCCACTGGGGAACACAGAGATGCGGAGGTGCAGAGTGCGAGAAGCTTAGAGGAAATGGGCTGTGCTTTTTTGCTTGAGACACCCAGTTTCGAATGTGCTAGGAGATGCAGTACATCGATGATTCATGGAAGCAGAGCTTTAAAAAGATCAGAAAAGTATAAAAACCACTAGAGGCGTGGTTGAAAGAGAGCTCCAAAATGGGAGAAGAGAAGAAAAGAGGTGTGGCTTTAAAAGTGTTCATTACCCAAATTTAAAAGGAGTACTGCCAGCAAGTGAGCTCGAACTCCGAAATCAGACCTTTTGTTAATGGTAGAAGCTGTTGACTTTGGTAAGGACTGCTGATTTTGGAGTGGGTTGCAATAGACGGCGAGGAGCGTGACGTGTTGTGGAAAGGTGAAGACGCTAGGAGACACGGAGGGTCATAATCAGCCGAGAGGGGTGTCCAGAAAAGCGTACGAGCCACAGAGATACAAAGTTACAGATTTATAGAGTCACAGTCGAGTGAAACAGTGTTTGAATGATTTGTAGCGGTAAAAGAAAAGGTGGAAGAAAAGGCGAAGAAGGGGTGCCGTAGATGATTAAATGTTTAAACAATCAAGGAGTATAAAGAGATTTGATTTGAACAATTGAAATCTGGAAGTGGTGGAGTTTGTTACTGTTTGAACTATGAAAAAATCTGTGGTTGGACTGAGAAGAGCATGAAGAGTATGAAGATAGATTAAAGACATTGTAAGGAGTGGTTGGGAAAAAGGGGAAGGGCAATACTACAAATTGGTTTTGGGTTTGAAAATTCTTGAATTTCGGTTTAATTTGTGGTGGTGAATTTGCAATAAGAAATCTCTCAAATGTGTTAAGGTCTAGTGGTTATATAGGGAATTACAAAGCAATTGATATTATTATTTATCTTGCCTTGAGAAGGAATTGCTGGTCCTTATTAAGATTATTAAGATTGTAGTAAGAGACACTTCAATAATATTTTGGGTAACCATAAATATCTGTTTCTCAGATTACGAATAGGATAACAGAAGGGTATTGATTTAGTGGGGTATAAGTTAAATTAGTAAATTTCCAAAGAAGGAGTAAACATTGAGTATAAAGAAAGGCGGAAACTAGTGAATGAGTCGCCATCGTTGCCCCAAAGATCAAAAAGCGTTTTGGAAAAGAGAGCCAAGAGAGATGTCATCAGATAGATTATACAAAAGGTTAACTCGAATGGAGGAGGAGTTAGATAAGGAGATGGACACAGACAAGGGGAAAGGCCAGGGAGGGAAGGTTAAAGGGAAGGTTGAGAAAGAAACTGATATGTTTGCGGAAACAATGGATACTTTGGGAAAGATTAATAAAAGAATGGATAGTTTAGAGAAAAGTTTTCAAAAAATGAGGAGGCAAGAAGACAAGATTCTAAGGAGGTGTTACAAGGTCTACAAGGAATGAAAGATCTGATGGCCAATTTCACTAAAAATATAGAATCAAAATTTGAAAAGATGGAATCTAAGATTTAAATGGTTGAGGAAGGGGTTAAAAGTGTTGAAGAAATTAAGGATGAAGTTAAACAGATAATGGATAGGAATAAAGAATAAGAGCAAAAAATGGAATTGCAAGATGAAAGATTACATATTTTAGAGAATGCTTTGAGACAAAAAAAATATTATTGTTAAAAATTTTCAGGAGAAAAATCCAACCTAGCAATTTGAAAGCAACAAATTGCAAGTAAATACATAGGTACAGTACCACTTCAGCTGGAAAGGTAGCACCATTTTGTGTGCTCCAGCATCTAGCTGTGCCTGCCACATGACCATGGAAACATCTGCAGATGCAGACAATGCATCTTTATCTGTAAAGGGTGTGTGTGTGTGTGTGTGTGTGTGTGAACTTTTTTGAACTTTCTGTAGTGGGTTATATTGGGATATATTGTGTTTTTGATGTATATGTGATATTTTGTGATACTTTGTGATACTCTGTGATACTTTGTTAGCCACCCTGAGTCGCGCTAGTGATTGGGCGGAATACAGGCTGAAACAAAAAACAAACAAGAGCACTACTCCCTAGAGTCAAACAATTGATTTTCAAGCAAGGGAGACCTTTACCTTACTATACTTAGCAATAGGATTTCAGTTGCTAATTGGTATATTGATGCAATAATACCCTACTAATTGGCAAAAGGATAATACTTGTCTAATGAGCAAATTAGTATCACATTGAATCCCCAGGCCCAGTTATCTGATATTAGTAATATTGGGAAACACAGTTGTAATAAACATATTCCTTTTCCAGGGTAATAACCACATATATTTCCAATAAACATATACTCTTCCTAGACATTCAGTTGTCAGATGAAGATAAAGGTCATGAAAAAAAAGAAATAAAACTGTAAAACACAGCTGTAAAATAGAAATATTGAGAGCATATATACTATAGATGGAAGCAAGTTTTGGTTTGGCAGAAAATTAGGATACACCACCCTAAGCTTCTCAAAATACAAAAATCTTCCACAATATACTACCAACACCTTTGGGCCTTTTGTCCCCCTTTGTCTCTGTCATCCCCCAAGTTCCCTGCTATTTCTGCTGAATTTACAGCTACAGCCACACAATATCAACAATGAGAAGAGGAAAGCTAATTTTCCCCATTTAACTGAAAACACTCATTCCCAATTTGAAATCAGGGCTTTCCGCTTTAAAACAAGATATTATTTTTGTTTTTGGATGTTTTTGTGTTTACTTTTTGTGTTTTTTTATTATTTTTGACTGTTGTTGGAGTGTGTTGTTTTGTGTTGGGGGTGGGGGTATTTCTGTGGGCCGGTCTCAGGGGCTGGACCGCAGAAATACCATCGCCGCTTGATGTGGCATTGGGGTGGAGGTATTTCTGTGGTCCGGCCTGGGTGGCCAGACCACGGAAATTGCCTCGCCACTTCATGCGGCGTTGGGGTAGGGGGTTCTTTCCATGGGCCGGCCTGGGTGGCCGGACCACGGGAATCCCATCACTGCTGTATGCAGTGGTGGGGGTGTGTGGGTTTTGCGGCCTGGCTTTTTTTACAATGGCTGCCTCAGCTGTGGGATGGCCAGCGCCGGGGGGTGGGTTTCATTCCCATGGCCTGGCCTCACTGGCCGGGCCGCGGGAAGGCCAGTGCCAGGGGGGGTTATTTTCTTCCCAAGGCCTGGCCTTGCTGGCCGGGTCACGGGAAGGGCAGCACCGTGGTTTTTTCCTTCCTGTGGCCTAGCCTCGCTAGCCTGGCCGCAGGAAGGCCTGCACTGCTTCTGGCAGCATTGGGGGGGGGGTTATTTCCTGCGGCCTGGCCTCGCTGGCCGGGCCACGGGAACTGCAGCAGTGGTTTTTATTTTTATTTTTTGTGTGCCAGCTTCCTCAGCATTCTGCGCGCTCATGGCACGCAGGACGCTGGGGCTTGTAGTTTGGCATGTGCATTTTTGGCTTGTAAAGTGGCTTTTTTCTGCGGGTTTGATTTTGATTGGCTGTGGCACGTTTTTGAACATTCCTTTTGCTCACGCTGCTCAGCCTGATTGGCTCTGGTGTGGCGCGGTGCAAGGAACATTGGGAATTGAAGTTCCCTTTTTTTGTTTGCGTCCGGTGGGCTCCTGCCCCACTGGCGCAAATTTCAACCCGACAGTTACCTGCAAACCGGGTTTGGGCGAGTGAACGGAGGCCCATTATGGGCTAGTAGGGCCTGGCTAAACATCCTTTGTCACATTCCAACGGTTAACGCACCATTTTATAGGTATAGATAAAAGGTGGTGGTGGTGGCTTTGACACCATAGGGGCAGCAAAGTAGTGACATTTGCAACTGTAGAAGTGTAAACTTATGAAGGCTTGGGTACCTTGACTAGGAACTTCAAGACCAAGAAATATTGAAGTCCTATGTCTAAGTGTAACACCATCCACAACTAGTTAAATATGATGTTCTTAGTCACTGAAATCCTCTTTAATGGCATCTTTCTTGTAAAGGCTAACCATTAGCTTATTAGCTTTCAATCAGCCCATTATTAACTTTATTTTTACTGAATCCAATGTTATCACCCCAGTAGGATCACCTACAGCTGTATCTGTTCCATGGCTACCCCCATTCTCATCATCCCTTTCTTCACAAAAGCAATGATGAGTCTGAAGAAGTTCTTGATTGCATCTAAAACCTGCAGATGAATATAAATCCTAAAAAAAAATCTTGACTCTGTGGGGAAAGGAGGATTGAATGAGATAGAAAAGGTGCTCCCCTCCAAGTGTGCTGACAATATTGAATTCTATAAACATTTAATAAGGATGTCCACTGTAGAAAGCAGAAATAGAGCTGATGGGTGCCTTTGGCACATTATTAACTGTTATTGAGTTTTCCCCAAGGATTTAAAGAGAATTGACATAGCTTTTGTCCATACTTATATTTGTTACAACACTCTACAGTGGGTTATGGTGAGAGAAAGGCTACCCTGGGACCATATCATATGTTTATATGTGAACCAAGGCTTTGTCTCATTTTACATGTTCACCACAATATCACAGTAAGTTTTGTACTGATTAATATTGCACCAAGGCAAATTCTTAAAAATGTTTCCCAAAATTTAATATAGATGTTAAATAGCAAGCAAAATTGAACCTAGCAACATTCGACCCACAATAACTGTGACATTCAAAACAGAAATCCACCAGCACTATGTTTTGGAAGCAATCTGTCAGGTATGAACGTAATAAACAGAGGAGTGTAATGTGTCCAGAGTCCTTTTCAAACAAACTATTTAAAAGACTGCTACATTAATGTGTTTAATAGCCACCAAAAGATGTAAGAAAAATCTCAATGTCAAATTAGCATGAAGCTTTATCTGTTTACTTTGCCCATGAAAATTTAAAATCGAAGACTACCAAGAAAAACCCAGACCATAGCAGGTTGGTGAGGGGGTGGTGGTCAAAACATAATTCCTGTTATGGTTGCCAACTAGATTGGACAAGTACACCTGATGCATGTGATCATAAGGGGAAGGGAAGAGTCCCAATTAATATGATAGTGGATACCATTGACAAACAGAACAATCTGAATCAAGAGTACAGTGATCAGGGAATAGGTTTCATTCTCCACCATCACCACCAGGGCTGTAATCTGAATTGAAACCACCACAGATACTTCCAAGTATGCAAAATGACGAAACATAACAAAGTCCTGTGGCCAGAGTTCAACTCTTTTTACAACACAGAAGAGAAATCAGGGAGTAACTGATGCAAGACTAGCCATGCCAATATGATACAATGGCATCCTCAATATCCTTTCCATAGATGGGGGTGGGGGGTGGGGGTGGGAAAAACAATAGAATCTTTGCTATAGTAAACAAAAATGCTGATTCTCATGGGGCAACCAACCTAATTTCCAGATCTAACCAGCATCACAAACTACAGTGAAATGAGTCTGCCTAACCAGTGCCATCAGATGTACCTGTAAGGTGAGATGCTGTATTTGTTAAAATTATTTAAAACTAGCTGATCACCCTACCTGGGACTGTGACATTAGCCAGCTCAATTACATCACAATGATGTCACAATTGTGTGACCTACCTGGGGCTATGACACACCTACCTTGGACTTTTGGACAGACACACTAGGGCACACACACACCCTCCTGTCAAGTATACTTCCATTTGCAAATCAATTTAGGGGCATACACCCCCCATGGGGCTCATGACCCCCCCCCCATGTACCTTTCTAAAGGCCAAGGTAGGCATGTGGCAAGTCCTGGCAACATCCGTGGTTAACTGGTCCTGGGTCCTTGCTGTGATGCATCATACAACGTCATTTCCATAGAGATACATTGTACTGGAACAGCACAGACTTCAGGGCAAAGTCAAGGAAACAGACAAGAAACTGACAGAACTTTAAGAAATCATTGTCTAAAGGCTAAAAACATTACAAAAACTTGTCAAACAACCCTGATTGTCCAAGAACCTGAAGAATGCTGCAAAAATCCCAGGAATGCTTCTTAGAAATTCTGACGAAAAAATCCAAAAAAATCCAAAATCGTGCTCAAAACCACTCCTAAACACTCTTTGCCTCATGCAAAACCCACAAGAGCAATGCATGCATGTGTCCTGCGTTTTATACTGCTCAGGCACAATGCTACCTGGGAAAACCCCAATGCCTCATACAAAGTCTGACGAAGGCTTGCATATGTGGCATTTCCATTGGCCAAGTTACATTGACAGTTCTCAGAAGTTACTCAGAGGTTGCTGAGTATCTTGGACCCTGCTGGGAATCTAATTAACAGGATTGGCGAAACCCATTGTTCTTGCCCTAATCTCGGAGCCTTATGTGTATTGACTCTGGGTAACTAACTTCATCAACTCATCTGGCGCGGCCCTGTTTGCCCAACTAAATCCATGGCCAGCAGTGAGAGATAGTGTATCACCTTAGGTTCATCACCTCTTGACTTTTGCCCTATTTCCATCATAGCCACCAGCCAAGGCCTTATGAATTGCCCCCCATACTAGCTAACTAGCCCGAACCCTAATTGCCTTTCCAGCAAAACCCGGTTGGTACCTAGCTGTGTGCTAGCCGAGTGAACCCATCGGGAAAGGTTTGGCCAATTATTCATATGGGCAACCCACATTCCCCCTTGTTTTATTATTTAAATCAGCCTGGCTGAGGGCATGGTAGATGTAAGGCATGATCTGTTTGGGTGTAACTGTCTCTCGAAGTCCCTGTCATGAGGTACACATTGGCAAGAGTGAATAAACGCACTGTGCAAAGCAGCAAGGCATAGTCTCCACTGCTATGATGATGATTATGGTATGAGATGCAGTCTGCACCCACCTCCAGGGGACCCCTGACTACAATGCTAGCCCAATTATGTCTTCTTGACTGAGGTGCCAAGTTTGGTTACCTGGTCCTGGGTTTTGCGAGAGGTGTCCATCAGGTTGAGACAGCCTATGTCTCACACAGGTTCGCAACCCAAATGGTGTCCAAGCAGAAAATAGTCAATTGCTGTGTGGCTGTCTAAGACCATGTCTCAGTTCAGCCTGCTCTCTGTTTAGCCTGGCAATGATTGATGGCTTTCGCTGAGGGAGCTAACTTTCCCCCCCCCCCAGTGATGGTAATCCTTAGCTACCCTGCAGAAAGGCCTCTCTGGCAATTATGCAAATCTTTCCTCACACATAGGGGAGGTGTGATTGGAAGCAAACAAAAAGCAATTAAAGGATTACAATAGAGGGATTTCTTTTGGCTACGGGATGCTCAACCTTTGTGTAGATGTGGCCCTGTTTGGCCACTTCCCCCACCCATTGCGAATACATGTTCTCCTAACAATAGGGAGTATTGGGGTAGCAAATGTGAGAGTAATATGCAATAGGGTATGTGCAAAAATTCACAATCTAGTTCATATGTCTCTTGAAAATCCCACCTTGAGCATTGTACAAAGGCAAAGAATTCAAAGATATGCAAAGACAATACAAGCAATAGCAAAATAGTGAAACATAAACATTCAGCTGCTTCTCTTGATGCTGATTCTTGAACTGGGGTTACATGTGGTGAAACTATGAATTGTCCCAATTGTCCTTTGGTGCAGATTTTATTGTATAACTCAACATGTCCATTGGTAACTTGAAGAGTCTATGTTTGTGGCAGTCCAAGTTGGCATAAAAGTCCTTTGGAGTCCCAATTGGTCATTGAGTGGCTTGTGTGTATGTGTGTGTGTCCCAAATCCTCTCCCCTTGGGGTAAAAAGCATGCCAAAATCATCTAAAATGGCTGGCTGGTGTCATCTTTGGCTGAGGTCTGTGCTTGCTGCGTTTGGCTCATTTGGCTGCTGGCATCTGAGCCTGGTCTTCTAGAGTTGGAACCTGGTTCTGGCTGGCCTCCAGAAATGGACCTGCAGAGGAGATAAAAACTGGCTGTGAATGCAGCCTTGGAAATCCTGGGAGAAAAGGTCTGAGAAAGTTAGGTTTGTAATTATAGGTCTTAGCTGAGGATCCTGCGGGGGGGGGGGGCTTTCCCCCTTCTTTTTTAACTGAAATAAAAGACAGTGTAGGTTAACTCATTCCACAATTGCTTGACCTGGCATTGTAAAAATGCCATTTAGATGCAGAACCTCCTGATTCCTGCTGGGAAGGTCTGCCAGAGAACAAGAATGTTAGATCCAGAAAGAAGGGATTCTAGTCTGGAAGGAAAAGCTGTGAATGTTGGAAAAAAATCCGTAATTAGAATAACATACTGACTATCTGTGATGATATTCAGTGCCTCCTGGGTGAACCTTTTTAAGGCAAGTTTCGTTGCTGCCAGTTCCGCTTTCTGTGCTGATTTCTGTGGAGGTGTCAGTAACGTTTTCCAAGCCTGTTCTTAGTGCCAAGTGAGAACTCTGTAGTTTTTTTCCCCATCAGTGAATACTGTCTTGGCTCCCTGGAGGGGAATCAAGGGCAGCATTCCCTGCAATTTGACTGTCTGAGTCTGAAGTGAGACTAGTCTGGGGTTCCTTGGCAAATGGCATGCCAGGCTCCACTTGTGTTAATTTCCCATGAAGGCTCCCCTGCTGGAGTCTATGCCTAGTGCTCCTGCGACCATGGACCCTATTTTAATGATGTACAGGTTTAGGATGGGGCGTGTGCCCCCCCCCCGCTACTCCTGCCCACCCATTGATGGCTGAGAATGTGGTTCACTGCCTGTAGCATTTGCTTAGCCTCTCTCGGAGTGTGTATATGATCAGCTGGCTGCTTTCCTTGGGTTAGC
Source organism: Bradypodion pumilum (assembly GCA_035047305.1). Lineage (NCBI taxonomy): Eukaryota > Metazoa > Chordata > Lepidosauria > Squamata > Chamaeleonidae > Bradypodion > Bradypodion pumilum. The sequence goes on along the minus strand of JAWDJD010000004.1, from coordinate 208,658,166 downwards.
AGAGAAAAAGGTGGCCCTAAGAGGCCTGTGTCTATTTAAAATATGGCCTTGCCCAATTAATGTTCCCTAAAATTTGCTGGAGTTCTACTAATGTGACTGAGTCTTTAATTTGGTCCTAGGTAGTACTGGTGCTGCAAAAGATTGGGGCAGCCAATGTCCCAGATAAGGTTCGGCTCTCTGCACTTTCTCAGGAATTTGACTAATCCTTTTTTCCCCAGTGTGCTCTGGAGTTTGCAAAATGTGTTGCTGCCTAATTTGGGCACTGCGATCAATATGTAATCCCTGAAATGGCAGACTAAGATTTAGAAGGACAAAACAAGCTAAAAAGGCAATCTTAATGTGCAATGCTGTGGTGGCAAAAAACATTAAAATGAAGAAACAAATTAAAAATTTCATACCGTGTTATTCTAATCACAAGGAGAGAATCAGAAGATGGAAAGAGTCAGAGGTTAACTTCTTATCAGTTAATGAGAATATAACAATTTCTTATCAGTTAATGAGAATGCAACACTCCCTTGAATTCCTTTTCCTGTGGAAAGAGATAGCAATCTTTGTCAATGAAGAGTTAATTAACTAAGGAGGCTGTGGAAAAAAACACTATACCATTCGCAAAGAGGTTGGAACTTAATTCCAGGCATGTTATGACTGCAAGGAAACAAATTGCCTTTGAAATGTGGCGCATTAGAGAGAAGTTTGCAAAAATTGAAGCGTTATTTATTTAATGTAAAAGGATTAAACATAGTTATAGCAGAGCTGTGGGAATAAATCCAAGTCGTTAGGCTTGTTCATAATGTAATGGGTTAGTAACATTTTACCTAGATCAAGATTCCATTTAACTTAAGTGCCAGTGTCATACCCAATGCAAAATCTGAACTGGTGACATTGCCTGCTGAGAACCTCAATCTCATATGATCTGTCTTTACTACATTCTTAAAACATTTAGACAAGACTAGACAAAACTAGACAAAACTTACTATTCATTACCTATTATTTGACCAGTTATGAGACGCATCATTAGTAGATAGGGGCCCCGTTTTGTGAAGATGAACATGATTTTTTCTCTTCCCCTTTTTTGGAGCACTCTTGCTGGGTGAAAAAGTTTCAGAGACAATCTTTCTGGTTCGTGAGGCTGTCAAAATTGTTCCTTCCAGTGCAAGTCTCTTAAAATAAACCAATTTCTTCCCCATTTTCACTCTCCAATTAGCTGTCTGCCTTGTACAGCAATAGTGGCCAAGCAGGTTTAAGGATCTGGAAGTTACGTCTTAATTTTTTGAAGAAGAAAAAAAAAAACCTCCCTTGCACATTTAAAGGCAAGCTTAGCTGAGAGGGAGGGGGGTCACTTTTGCCCCTTTTTTGGGCTAGAATTTCCCCCCTCCTTTTTCCTCCTTCATTCCTGGTACTTAGGCTGCTAAGCAGGGAGCCAAGGATCAGGGAAGTTTTGGCCCACTGCCCTTTCTCATAGTTTCTCTAGTCTGGTTGGTTGCTTGAATTAATCAGGGCTTGGGTGACTTTCTTCCTCCCATTGAAAGCAATGCATCCAACCCATGATCAGAGTTAACTGTCACCTTCCTTATGACTTCTAGAACACAATACCTGGCATTTCACATTTAATGTTACAAATTATAACACAACCATTAAAAACACATAGCAACTCAACAATTTCTCAGTCATGCTGGTGCACCATTCATCCACACATCACACATCTAAACCTTAGATATCCACATTCCTTCCTGGGGACATTCCCTCCTCCCCAGGTCTGCAAGACTTTGCTCTACTCATGAGGAAGTGGTTCCTCTGTGCCAGATTTTTTTGGCTGTTCTCAGGTGGCTTTTTTACAACCACTCTGGGCTTTTGCTTAGAAGTTAGTTCCCCTTCCAGTTCAGTTACCTTCCTATCTGATCTAAACTTTTGGACTTGGCTTCTGGGGGTTCCTACCCAACTCCTTCTGCCCCTCCTGGTTCTGCTCTCTTCCTGAGTTCCCTAGTGAACTGGCTCTGGAGCCCTGTGTCTGTGGTGGCTTTGCAGGTCTCCAAGAGCAGCTTGCACAAGATGGGCATGTGGACGGTGGTCTGTCTGCCCAAAAGTGCATCTGCCTCTAGGCAGATTAGACACAAAAACTGAATTTCAGCCAGTTCTGCTGCTGGCAATTCCCCCTGGCATAATTCTGCCTCTATCAACTGTTGGGAAGAACTCCTGACTGTTCTGACTGTGTTTCCGGAGTCCTTCAAGCCCCCGTGCTGGAATTTGATGGTCGGGTAGAGGCACACTGGGGCATAAGCTGGTGGATTCTTGGTCTCTACCCAGACTGGACCTACTGCTGCAATTATCTGCCTACATTTGCTCCAAGCACCTATGATTTTGGTGGACACTTGGGGTTCCTCTTTGAGGCATTTCCCTACTCTGTCCCAAACCTCTGGATCCATCGTGCCTGCTTCTGGGTAGAACAGACTGTGGCTGTTGCACCATGATGCACCATGAGTTCCGTCAGGCTCCCCTATATATGCCTATGTGGTATAGCCTGGCCAGGCTCTTGAGCTCCTCTACCTGAGCTCTTTGCCTGACGGATGAGTTTTGCCCCCCAAGCAAAACCCCATACTACCTGGTTGGGGGTCCTCTGGATTCGCCTTCCGCAGGATGAATTGACGCACCTTTTTCGATGCGCTTTTTGAAGGTAGTAAGTTGGGGTGAGTGATGCACAGGACGATGTCCCTCGGGTCTGGTCAATGGATCGGGATCATGGCTGTGACTGCCTGCCACGGGCTTCTGCTGCTCTGCCTCTGGTGTTTCAGGATTCACGGCTCTCCCCTGGCTTTGGAACGCATCCGTTCCTATGTATGGGGTCTGCTGGGCTTACAGTAAAGTTGCCTTCCTTGCTTCTGGATCATCGCAGCCTCTGTTGGGGACCGCGTTGGCCTAGCCTTGAGATCATGCTGGGTTCCGATCAGTGTAGCGTCCCGATCAGAACTGCTCCATGGATTCCGAGAAGAATCACGTCGGGGTCACCATATGTTGGAATGGTGACCAAGGGTTGGAGTGGCTAGTCGCAAGGAAGGCACGTGAGACAGTCATGCGGTGAAGTCCAGTCTCGATCTGCTCAGGTGGCACATATTTATTACCCTGCCTTGGGGTGATACATGCCTAATGTGCGTGTGACCCTCTAATACAGAAGGCTTGCATACGTGGCATTTCCATTGGCCAAGTTACATTGACAGTTCTCGGAAGTTACTCAGAGGTTGCTGAGTATCTTGGACCCTGCTGGAAATCTAATTAACAGGGTTGGCGAAACCCATTGTTCCTGCCCTAATCTCAGAGCCTTATGTGTATTGACTCTGGGTAACTAACTTGATCAACTGGTCTGGTGCGGCTCTGTTTGCCTAACTAAATCCACGGCCAGCAGTGAGAGATTGTGTATCACCTTAGGTTCATCACCTCTTGACTTTTGCCCTATTTCCATCATACCCACCAGCCAAGGCCTTATGAATTGCCCTCCCATACTAGCTACTAGCCCAAACCCCAATTGCCTTTCTAGCAAAGCCCGGTTGGTACCCAGCTGTGTGCTAGCCGAGCGAACTCATCGGGAAAGGTTTGGCCAATTATTCATATGGGCAACCCACAACTTGGCCCAGTGCAGTTTATACGACTGTTGTACAGAACAGGGCCTCTTACCACGTGAAGGGAACAATCTGTCTGCTGAAATCAGGCAGGCTCCCAATGCAGGATGCTTTCATTTTCACTCAAAAAAATCATTTGTTTGCCCAGGCATTTCCCTAATCACCAGTGCAGGCATAGATAGATAGATAATCCCTACTGATTTTAGCAACTGCATTGAAATATTTTTGTTGTTTTCTTTTATTGCTCTTCATCATTTTCTGCTTGATTTTATTTTATTTTGCTGATTTATATTGTCACCACTTTGGGACTTATGGAATGGAAAGCAGTGCATAAATTTCTAAATACCTAAATAAACAAATTTCCTTTGATGTAAGATATTGGGCAAAACATTATTGAGGAAATATGGAATATAATGCTCTGCAGGCACCACACTCTGCACAATTTCCAGCTTGCCCCTGTCATAGTCAGAGATCACCTCACTAAAAACAATAGGGTTTCCATATCTCCACAAGGTTAGGGAATACACTTTTGTGTGAATGGCTTAGAAAAATGACTGCTCTCACAATAGACTATTGCACACACAGTGACAGCAAAGAAGATTCTGCCTGAAGTTATTTATAAATGAATTTTTCTAGACTTCTAATGGAAAGCCATGTGGTAATTTTAATAAAAAGACATTTTAACACCTCAGCTTCACATCATCTGATAGCCATTTCTCTAAATGTTGGAGCATTGTGTGAAGGTAGTTCACAATATTTTAAGTAGACATGACTGTGTGTAAAGCTTGCTTCTATACAACTTCAGGATGATGCTCATTCAACTGCAAGTGACAACAGCAGTGAGCAAAGGTTTTAGAGTGAACTATGATTATGATGTTTGGCTGTTTTCTGTCTACTTGGTGGCATCAGAAGGTAGGAAGTTTCAAAAGAAAAAAACTGAGTAGTCTTTTTAAAGTCAGTTTGATTAACTCCAATTGGCTTTAATAACACATTCTTTTCTTTCTTTTTCTGATCAATTGAGTATTAAATCTAAAGAGACAAGCAACTAAAACATATCAGTTCCTAGATCCATTATATTCACTGTAGTCATTAGAGAGTGGAGCATATTAAGCAGGCCAATAATGCTTATCTCTCCTATTTTGGTATCATTTTTAAAATTTGCTAGTCCTTTTTCTAACACAGTAGACTATTTGTTTTGAATTTCTTCAAATAAAAAAGGTAAAGTTTTCCCTTGCTCGAAAGCCAGTCATATCTGACTCTCAGGTTCAATGCCCATCTCTGTTTCAAAGCCAAACAGCCAGCACTGTCTGCTTCTGCAGATGTTTCCGTGGTTATGTGGGAGGCATTACTAGACGCCAGAGTGCATGGAATGCCTTTTACCTTCCCACCAAAGTGGTCCCTATTTATCTACTTGCAATTTCTTGCTTTCAAACTGCTGGGTTAGCAGGAGCTGGGACAAAGACGGGAGCCCATTCCGTCCTGCAGTACTCGGGAATCAAACTGCTGACCTCCTGCCTTCCAGTCAGCACCTTAGCCACTTGAGCATAAATACTCATCTGGAAGTAATAATGCAAAACAGTTCCTAAAAACTTAACCCTGCAATAAACATATGTCTCACTTACCTTGAGATTGAGTAAACATGTTTAGGGTCAAGCTGTATAGCCGTATACTCAGGTAGGCAACAGGCAGCCTTCCAGATGTTGTTGGACTGCAATTTCCATTAGCCTGAAGCAGCATAGACCACAGGAAAGGAATTATGGCAATAGCCATCCAACACCTGGATTCCACAGATTGCCCATCACACCCCTTCTTCATGGAAATGTCTATGCATTTTTTACCTTTAAAGTCAGAGGTGGCTGGATGCAGCATCTGTGATTTCTCCATTCATACTCACTGAAACAGCAGATTTCAGATGATCCACATACTGTACTCTGCATTCTACACAAATAATTTTATTTATTTATTTACTCACATTTGTATCCCGCTTTTCTGGCGCATGCGCCACCCAGAGTGGTTAACAACATATACATACGAAATAACATGCAATCATAAAAAAAATCTTTAAAAACTCAGCCCAACACCACCCCAACCCTTTAAGACAAAATAAAACAGTAAAAAGCTAAACAGCTAAAACCATACAAAAATGCATAAAATACAGTTAGATAAAAAACATCAGACAGCTCCAGCAAAAATCTATAATCTTGGGGAGCTAGACCAGCCAGCAGATCTGGGCCAAAGCATAATAGGTATGAGTTCCTGCTGTATGAACAAGTGAACCCCTTATATTTCTTGGAGCCCTTAAAAGCTGGTGACACAAAGTTTCTCCCTTCTTTGTTGTTGTTGTTATTGTTGTTGTTGTTGTTGTTGTTGTTGTTGTTGTTGTTGTTGTTGTTGTTGTTGTTGTGTATCATCAAGTCATCTCTGAATCGACCAAGGCCAAACAGTGAAGCAATATATGAAAAAAATGAGATAACCATGTGAGGCAAATACTCCAGTAACAAAGCTTGAGTTGGAGACGGCAACTCTCCTCAGCATTCTTTACACACTTTATTCAGTAGTGTTATTCTCTCAGTTTCTAAATGAAATTCATATTTGTGTCATAACAGTACTTGATACCAATAATCTCCATCTAATTGTTCCAATTCACAAGTCATCAGTTCAAATCAAATTTTCACAAAAATCCTCTCGTAAATACAAAAGAATGTATCTAGAGTTAGTTAAAGCTAAAAATTTAATTTAATTCAATTTAATAGTCATATTTATATATGCCGCCCACTCAGGCAGAACCCGACTCAGGGCGGCATTACAAGTTTTAAAAACACATACAAACACTTTAAAAGACCCATATCCCACCCACCCATCCCACACACTATAAAAAGAAGAAGAGAGAGTTCTTAATTGTTTACATAAGCCAGCAGGTGGGGACCGTGTTCCCATTAGGGCCCCACACCTGCCCTGCCAGCCAGGTCTTCAATTCTCTCCTGAAGGGCAGCAAATCTCTTTGAAGTCTTAGTTCTGTTGGCAGGAGGTTCCAGAGGGTTGGTGCGGACACGGAGAAGGCCCTCCTTCGGGTGCTGGATAGATGTGCACCCCTAGCTGATGGCACTATTAGAGAGCCTCTCCGGTCTGCTCTGGTTGGAAGGGCAGACACTTTGGGGCGATGCGGTCTCTAAGGTATCCTGGCCCACTGCCATATAGGGCTTTAAAGGTCAAAACCAGCACCTTGAATTGCACCCGGAGACAAAAATATCCAAAACCACTCTAGTAACTGGTTTTTCAACACGTGTCTTCCTCAGGGTATGTTCAATCATCTGGAAAACATTGAAAATAATAATAAACATCAGTAAATAAGCCCAATTCAACATACTGGTCATAAATACATCCTATTACCCTAGTGAGTCAGTAAGCTGTAAAAGTTCCTCTTTAATCTACCTTGTAAATATCACTTACTATTACTCTTTAATATAGTTTGTAAATATTACTTACTGTTCCTTACTAGTGACTCATTGTCACTTCCCTTTAACACCCTCTTTCCCAGGAGAGAGAAGAGACAAAGAGCCAATCGGCTTCAAGTACATTTGCATACATCATAAAAAAGGATATTTCAGTGGTCTTGTCTTAAATACAGATTTTTTAAAAATGAAATTGAGATACACAAGGCTAAGACACTAGACAATTAAGTGATATAAGTGTAAAAAACAGTTCCATGAAAAATTACCATATTATGAAATGCTGTGGAAGGGAAAGAGATTTAAAATAGAATTATTACAGTATTTATCTTCCACTGTAGCTGAGGCTGACTTGTTGGGACTGGGCTGCTGCATTGCTCCCTGTGAGGGGCAGCAGTAGTGCTAAGGTGAGTGCCTAGGGGGTGCTTCCTCCTCCACCCAGGGAAGCCCAACACTCCTCCCCCATAAAAATATATAATAATAATAATAATAATAATAATAATAATAATAATAATAATAATAATAATAATAATAATAATAATAATAATAATAATAATAATAATAATAATACGGGACAATTACGGGAAAATACTAATACGGGAGGGCGGTGGGAAAGAGGGGTAAAATATGGTAGTTTCCCGGCCAAATCAGAACACTTGACAGCTATGACGATTGTGGTTAAAAAATACCACAATCTTCAAGGAGGCTCTTTTTGTGTACCCCTCAAGGTTTGGGTAAAAGTCACCCTTGCTTGAAAACTAGTCGTGTTTGACTCTAGGGTTCAGTGCTCATCTCTGTTTATAGCCAAAGAGCCAGCACTGTCTGTGTTTAAAGATGTTTCCATGGTCATGTGGCAGGCATGACTAGGCACTGGAGTGCACGGAACACTGTTTTACCTTCCCACCAAAGTGGTCCCTATTTATCTTCTTGCAATTTCTTGCTTTCAAACTGCTAGGTTGGCAGGAGCTGGGACACAGATGGGAGCTCACTCCGCCCTGCAGTATTTGGGTATCGAACTGCTGACCTGCTGCCTTCCAGTCAACATCTTAACCACTTGAGCCACTGCAGTCCCTCGTGTGCCCCTTAGCAGTCACCAAAGGAAATGAATTACTTGAGAGGGAGCCTTTAAACCAGGGGTTCCCAACCTAAGTTCCATGGGGCAGATCCAGACTGTGGCACCATTTCATGTGGCCCCCTACCCTCCAAGGGCATCCAAGAAACAAAATGGACACTCCTTTGAAGCTATTGGGACAAAATGGCTGCTTCCATCATGCAGGAAAGGCAAAAAGGCCATCAGTCCCTCGAAGCTGACTGAGAGAGTGTGACCTGGCCCTTGGCTTGAATAAATTCAGAACCCCTGCTTTAACCACAGATGTCCCACCCCTAGAATCCTTATAGATTATCATGCATTAGGTTTAACGATACATTCATTCACATTTTGGATGGGATGGCTAAAAATATCTTTTGCAGACAGGTTTATGGTATAGTTGAGCTAAAGATGCTGTTTCTGAATTAGAAACCTGAGTTTTTACAATCAGAGTCACTGTTGGTTATATTCTGGAGGATAATGTTTGCCACAGTAAGAGCCAACTTTCCTTCTTTATTTCTCCATAGCATCTTAAAAATACTTTGAATTAAATATTTAATAGTTGGCCAGACTCTTTATTTATTGTTTGAAGATGCTGCTCTATCATACACTTGCAGTTTGTTTTTCCCCTCTGCAGAAAGTCAAGTTAATGCTCTGTATACATTATCATTCTAAATACCTGGAGATCATCACAACATGCCATTTTGCCTGTGGGAGCTGGGCAATAAATTCTCACCATTGAATAAATTATTGGATCCACATTGTCTCCTAATAAAACAGAATAACATAGTTTTTATAACATTTCAGTTGGGCATCCAGAATCTTCTGTACAAAGCCTTAAATTGAATAATTTCCTTCTAAAGGTATGGTATTTCATGATGCTTTTTCCTTTGCTATTCATCCTTATCACAGAAATATTTCCTGCAGCTTATTTTAAGACACATTCTTTTTTTGGATATCTTGAATTATCACTTACAAGTGATGTAGTTTCTATTTATTATGTTCTTTCATCTACCAAAATTACTGCTAAGCAAATATAAGAATACATATCATTATTTTAGAAAACTAAAAATGGCTACGGGGAGCTAGAAAACTAGAACTGCTTTTCACATCAACACTTATGGGAATGGTAGCATCCCTTTTCCTTGCAAAGATTTTCTCTCTTTTATTTGAGAAAGGAGAGCAATTTACAGGAGAAATGTTGTGCATGTCTTCTTGCACTGTCAGTTATATAAAGCCAATTTGACTGAAGGTTCCTGGTTATAACATCTATTCTTCCTCAAATTGTTGTGTTTGGTCAAATCTCTTATCTTGGACAATCCCATTAATTTTGTCTAATTTTTATTAAAAGGAATTCTACATAATTTTACAAGTATGCACACATTTGTAAAAAAAAGGGTATTGCATAATTTCTTTTATAAAATCTTCTATTATTGTGTAGATTTTAAACTAGGGTGCAGAGCACATGGTTCACCAGATTTTTGGGACTGCAAGTTCATCATTCTGAGGCAATATGACCCATGGTGTTAATATCTGCATGGCCCTACATTCTATGACTTTGGTTTTGGATTATCGCTTACTAGCTGATTACTCGGCTTCGCTCAGGTTTTTTCATTTCTTTAATGTAGGCCAGCCTTTCCCTCTTGGAAAACTCGTGGGGTGTATGTGGGTCAACCCTTCCTCCATCTCTCTCTTCCCTCATCCATCCTGCTTCTCTGTCAATAGTCGCTTACCACCCTTGTCCTTCCCATACATGTGTCCAGCCACCTGGTGAGAGAGCAGCACACAGCCGTTGAGGAGCCCTCGGAACTTCCCTCCCTTCTCGGCTTTGCCCACCATGGCCGCTGCCTCCTCTGAAGAGGTTGGGTGGCCATTTCTGGAGGGGGCAGCCTCCTCCATGGCTCCCACACCCTCCTAGCCCTCTCAAGGGCCTCCATCACCACCACTGTGCTGGCCCGACCAGGCCCCACATTTGCCTTCCACCTACTGTGAAAACTACAGCTGAGCTCAGAGGGCTCAATGATTTTAATCCGTTCCATGGGGCTCGTTGTTGTACAAAACAATTGCTATATGATATACACATTGCATAGCGATTTTTCCTATGGGATGCATTGTACAATGATTTTTTCTTTTTTTGCTAAGTGGTTTTTCCCATTGAAAAATTGTTGTACGATTTTTTCCATAGGGAAAATTGTTATGCTGGATGCCATTTCCCCCTGAAAACCTAATTGTTATGCAATTTTGTTGCTATATGGGGAGATTGTTGTTTGAGGTTCCACAGTACCGTAAAACCCCAGGTTACGATTGAGGTCTGTTCCAACAGCCTCTGTTGTAACAAAAAAAAAAACCTGTAAACTGAAACATCCATAGGGGTGCATTGAAAAATAAAAAAAAATGATCCTGAATTGATCATTGTAAACAAAAAAAAAATACATTAAAAATTTGTAAACTGGGATGGCATTTCCATAGGATTTGTTGTTGTGAAATGCAGCAAACTTAAACCAAGGCAGTTGTAACCCAGGGTTTTACTGTATTAAATAGCTTTAGCTAGCTTTCTTGGGTTTTTCCAAGGGAATTGCTCTGTAACTGCTATTGCATCACCCTTTGACTTTTTATTTGCTTTACAGCCTTTTGACTATTCTGTAATGTGGCAACTGTTTTGAGGACTATTTTCACTATCTTTAATAAAAAATAAATTTCTACAACTATTTGGTTCTTTTGCCGAGGCAGAGGTGCAGGGGAGAGATCATTTCTCAACTGTATTTTGCCCACCCTTGCTATCAAGGAAATATATAAGCAGTTGATATTACATTGTAACTGGATTCCATCAAGTTCTCGGCTTTCAGACCAAGAAAATTCTTGGCATCTGACTGTATGTGAAAAGGCAAAGGGAAATCACAATATAGATAACATATTACACAATGGTGCTCTCAAAGATTATGGATACAAGGCAGTGGTGGGCATCAGCAGGTTCAAACCAGTTCGCCGGAACCAGTAGCAGAAATTCTGGCTGGATCCGCCTATCCAAGTTTTGAAATAAAGTAGTTCTAATTCAGGTGCAATGCAGAGCCCACCATATCACGCCCACAGTGTGGTAGTAAATTTTTTTGGAGCCCACCACTGATACAAGGGATTGAAAACTTTAGAATCGTTATTTTTGCAGTAATGTCACATCTGCGCTTTTTTATACCTACTCCCATAGGAGTTTCCATGGATAATAAGACATTTAGTGGGAGCTTCCTGTTGCCTAAATAATATGCAAACAGTTGTTGGACTATTCCCTTCCCTCCAGTAATATCTAGAAGAATGAACTTATTTTTTAGGAAGAAAGACAACACCCCTCTACTTCATCTAGCAGTGGAAGACAGTACAGTGGAACCTCAGTTAATGTAATTAATGCATTCTCTGAGACATTTCTTACAGCAAAAATTACTTTAACTGAATTTCCCATAGGAATGCATTGAAAACCAAACTACTTTAACCAAAACACAGTTTCCCATAGGAATGCAATTAATCTATTCTGGCAAAAATTCTGTAAACTGAGCCACTATTTTCTATGGCTTTCCTTTTGTTATGCGATTTGTATGTTAACCAAGCCATTTGTTAACCTAGGTTTCACTATACAATAAAACTCCGACTTACAAATGCCTCAAGTTACATAATATTTGACTTACATAATGATTTTATGCTAAAACCATGTCCCGATTTACATGATTTCCTATGGCTTTGCTTTGAGTTACATAAAGATTTTTTTCCTATGGGTTTGCTTCGAGTTACATAAAAATTCATTTTCCTATGGGTTTGCTTTGATTTACATTAAAATTTCATCTTTCCTATGGGTTTGCTTCAAGTTACGTAAAAATAATTTTTCCTATGGGTTTGTTTTGAGTTACAAAAAAATTTGATTTGAGCAAAAGCCTACGGAATGGACTTTTTTCATAAGTAGGGGTTTTACTGTACTATTCCTGCTCATGTACCCACCCACCCCATCATGCCTCTGTTACTGCAATTTAAAAATAGTTACATTCAGTGATGCAACTTGTTTCTTGTTCTGACTTCCCTGAATAAACAAACTAGTCAAAGACATTCAAAGGCAGTATGGCTTACTTTATGTGTGCCACAACTACTGTGGACTCCTATTGTGGACGAGAAGTTTCATTGGACTATCCTAATGAATAATAATAACCCATTTCTGTTTCCTTGGCTCACTTGTAAGCAAGTTTGCTAGTCATCTCCTGTCAACGATTGTGGATATTCTGTTTGTATACTTCTTATATTAGCTACCACAGTAGTTAAAACATTTCCATGTAAAACACGACAAACATGTCTTTTTAAACATGTCACATAGCTGGGGTAAATACTCACATCAGCACAGAGCTGATAAAAATGGGGTGGATTTCCAGCATCCCAGAGTGGCATGGCTGAAAGGACCTCACTGGATGGACGGTGAGTTCCTTTCAGCCATGCCACTCTGGGACACTGGGCTCAGGAAGAGCCTTGTTGTCCTGGAGGTGAGGAGGAGGAATCCCAGAGCAGCGTGGCCAAAAGGACTAAGGCCCCTGTGGCCGCTGCTGGTAGGTCAGCTGGTCTTCTGCCTCTGGGAGCTACTAGCGGGTCAGGCTTTCACCATCTGGGTGAGGTGCACGGGAAGCGCTGTGGGAGTTGCTGGCAGGTCAGCTGGTCTTCTGTATCCAGGTGCTGGTCGTGGGTGAGCCTCTCATCGTCCGGGCGCACTTTCACCTCCGCGCTTCCCATGCACCTTCGGCCCCAGGCGAGGCTCATGGGAAGCATTGATGGTGCTGCTGGGAGGTGGGTGGGGTAGGATAGTGGCCTCCCCCTCCTCCCACAGCAACACCCCAAGGGGAAGTCATGGCACTTCACCCAACATGGCTACTCCTCCTCTCTGCTTCTGGCGGTGGCAGCTCTTCCTCCTCCACTTCTTCCTGACTCCTGGTCATGCCCGGAGTGTTGGGAGAGGAGGAGGTTGGCATGGCAGTTGGACTATAAGGCACACCCTATTGTGTATGCAAGCAGCTAGTTCCACACGGAATTCAGCAGGCAGCAACGGAAGGCTCCAATCACCCAGTTAATAGCCAGCGCAGGGAACTCCCTGCCTCCAGGTGTTCATGGTCAGGAATACAACACAATAGGTAATCAGGGTGTTCATGGTTGGGAATACAACACAATGGGAAATCATGGGCAGGAATACAGTGACGTCAACCAATAGGCATTGTGGTGGGGAATTCAAATGCATTATAAAAGGAGCTGTGTCTCCCAGTATAACCTCATGTAAAAATTGACCATGCTGCAATAAAGAAGTGTTTGGCCCTCCTGCTGCCTCCGAGTGCAATCAATCTGCCTACATCAAACACCCTCATTTCTCCCCCACTTTTTGGGGGGAAAGTACGTTTCATGGTCCAAAAAATATGTTACATCTTATAAAGACACCAGAAGTATCATTTCCATGTGCAAACATAATGCAATAAATGGAAAGAGGATACCTCTGCTACCAAGGATGATAAAATGTGAACTGCTGAGCAATGGTACTCAATAAGCATTCATTAATAACTGGAGGGAGATTTCAAGATAAGTTCATGGGAGCTCCATCATAAGACTTGTCTTGTTCTATGCCTTAATAAACTACTTAGATGAAAATTGAGAAGAGTTCATGTCAAATTTACTGATGACATGAAGCTGGAAGAGATTGCAAGTGCCACAGAAGACAGGCTCATGATTCAAAACTGTCATGATAGGCTGGCTGTTAGCTAAAAATTAAGATGAAACAAAAGAGAAATAAATGTAACTTCCTGTATTTAGGCATACAAAATCCAAGGCACAAGAAGCAGGCAGGAAAACATGACTTAGGAGTAATTTCTGTGCAAAATATCCAGTGTCAGGATACTGTTCATTCCTTCGACTTGTGCAACATCACATTGTACCAGGTGTTACACAGTTTTGAGTACAGTATGCACAAAGAGGTATTGCTGAATATCGCTTGGCACAACCCAAGAAACTATTCAACTACTTCAAGAACAGACTGTTGTGAGAGTGGAACCAGTGAAGAAGATTATGATTAACACAACTTGGAAAACAAGCAGTGCACTCTTAGGATACATTAACAAAAGTATAACACCCATAAAGCTATAATGCCATTTGATTTTGCACTATTTCAAGATGATTATGTCCAGTTTTGGGCACCACATTTGGATATGTACAGTACTTTGATAATGCAAGCGCGGCGCCAAAATGGCCGCCGCGCCTTTTGCGGGCCCACCCCCATAGGACGAAGGCATCCGGGTAGTTAGGGGCGTGGCCAGCTCCCTTATAAAAGGGGTGGCTATGAGGCAGCCGAGCTGCCATTTTGCGAAGCGACGGAGCGGAGAAGTTTTTCCCTCTTACCTCCGTCGCTTCTACCTTTCCCGGGAAGCCTTTTGTTTGCTGAACTGTCTCGTTTCGGCTTCCCATCGATTGGCTGAGATGCCCTTGAAGGGGAAGGCGGCTGCGAGCGCCGCTCGTGAGGTTCCCGGAGGGCCGCGGCCGCGCCTCCAAGCGGCCGCCTTTGCCTGCACCCACCGGGACCGGTGGAATGGGGGTCTTTTTTCCCTGGCCGGAGACTGCTGGCTCACGATTGGGTCCAGTAGGGGCTGCGGCCCTCAGCCCGCGAACGGTGGACACCGTTCCTGATGTTGCCCATTCCGCTGGCCCTTCCTCTATAGGGGCGCAGCTCGCCCCGGGGCCTTCCAACCTTGGGGGGTGGTCTGGTCCCCTTCCCCTGGCAGGTTGCTACATCGGCCTTAACGGGCCCGGGTGTGGGGTTATGGCCCTATTCGGGCCCCGGGGTACAGGGACCTGTACCCATGCCTGCAGTAGGCGGGCCGGCTGGCCCCCCTTTTTTCTCCCTTGTCAGCGTTGAAGCCTTATTGGCCCGTGTTGCGGCCCTCGAGGCATCCCTGGCCCGGGCTAGCCACTCTGGTGCTCCCTTTGGGGTTCATTTCGACGCGTCGTCTGCTGGGCAGCGGCAGGCGACGGGATGGGTCGAGCTGCTTGAGGCGCATGGCACGGCCTCGGCCACTGCCTCGCAGTTCCCCAACCTACGGCCGGTGCGGGTCAGCCCCCAGTGACGAGCTCTACGGCGGTCGTGAGCTCCGACGCCCCCAGCGGGCCGGAACCCCCGGTGGGGGCGGCCCGCGGGGGTGCAGCGTGTGAGTATGCGGTTCAAACTAGTGCACCTACACACGTGGCCATGTTGGGGGGGCTTTCCAAGGGCCTTGGCCTCGCGTGGGTGGTGCGGCGGTACAGCCGCTGACGCCCCACCCGGCGACGACAACTACCACCCAGGGCCCCGTGGTGGGGGGTGTTTCCTACCCTGAGGGGAACGTGTTGGGTGGCTGGGTTGGTCCAAGCCCCTTTTCAGATGCCCGCAGTCTCTGCGGTGCCTGTATCGGCCTTGCCGACAGCCGGGTATTCCCTACTGCTGGGTGACCACTTGCCACAGGCCACCGGAGAGTAAATTTGGCGGGGGGAGTACGTGGATTTATTCTCACTCATAAACAGAGAGCCCACCAAGGAGGAGAGCGCGGGGCAGAAGGGGTAGGATAGTAGCAGGCACGTCGTCGCAAGCCAACAAGTACGTGGGCCAACTGGTTGCCGGCCTACCTCATAGGCATGGCGGTGTACCCCTGGGCCCGGCCGGATTTGGCAATTCCGATGGTCCACTATTTGGACAACGTATACCGGGCGATGGTTGACTTTTCGGGCCCATCGTGGTTGGCTTATGACGAGGAATGCCGTAGGCGGATTTCCCCGCACCCCGAGATTAGGTGGGATGAGCCATGCCAGAGGCGGTGGCTTTTGTACGTGACCCCCACGCGCCTTGCTCAGGGGGTTCCAGCCCGCCTGCTGTCCTGGACTTTCTTGTCCAATGGTTCCTACAATGGGGAGAATTGCAAATACAGACAGGAGTGTCCCACATGTGTGGCCCCCATGTGGCCCCTGCCTGTCCCGGGCTCGGAGGGATGCGGGGCAGAGGGAGGGGCGGACAGGGGGCTGGCAAGACTGCCGCAGATGGATCTAGTCCACCGAAGGGCTCCCTCCCCGATTAAGGGGGGCATGTTGGAGCATTGGCTCACATTGTACCCGAAGGGAGAGGACGCGGGTTATCTCCTTCAGGGTTCTAGGCAGGGGTTCCGGATCCCTTTCTGGGTAATAGGTCCCCTCAGGATGCCCCCAATCTTTGATCCCTTAGGGGGAGGGAGGAGGTGGCTGCTGCCAGCTTTGACAAGAGGGTCTATGAGGGCAGGGTCGTTGGCCCTGTCCCTGCACCCCGTCCCGGGGAGCATATTATTTCACTGATGCCATGCCTTTTGGCTGTTATATTCGGGCTCGGTATTCGAGCGTTTCACCACTTTCCTAGAGTGGGCTTTTGTCCGCAGGTCAGGGTCCCGGTCTGTAGCCCATTCCCTGGATGGTTTTTATTCGGGGCTGAACGGGGCTGGGACACATGCACACGTCTCCTCAATGCATTTCAGACACTAATGGAGGAACTTGGTGTCCCTTTAGCGCCCGAATAGACCGAGGGCCCATCTCCACAGCTAGTATTCCTGGGGTGGAGAGTGACACGGTAGCGCAGGCTTCTAGGTTGCAGTGAGATAAGGTGTCAAGGCTAGTGGCCCTTATCTCGGACTCGCGGGCCGAACGCATGGCATCACTGAGGGAACTGCTGGTGCTACAGGGTCACCCCAATTTCGCTGGCAGGGTCGTCGCTCCGGGCAGGGCATTTGCTCGGCGCTTGTGCGACGCCATGGCAGGATTATCCAGGCCCCACCATAGAGTTAGGCTTACCCGGGGTATCAGGGCAGACATGCTTGTCTGGTTGCAGTTCCTGAGGGAGTTCAATGGGGTCTCATTTTGGAGGCATGACCTCCTGGCTTCCCCTCAATTTCAGATTCAGTCTGATGCTTCGGGATCCCTCGGTTATGGGATGTACTTCAATTGGAAGTGGGCCTATGGTGGGTGGCCACCATCCTGGGCAGGCACGGGTCGCCTGCGTGGTCTCACGTATCTGGAATGTTTCCCTATCCTGGGTGCTTTGATGCTATGGGGGCAAGGGGTGGGCCAACTCGGTTGTGCATTTTTGGCGTGACAAGGCGGCTGTTGTCCGCATCGTCAATGCACAGAATTCCAAATCGCCCGGGGTTATTGACCTAGTGCGCTAGTTTGTGTCGTGCAGCCTGTGCCTCAACATTCTCTTCAGGGCCAGGCATGTCCCAAGGGTTGATAATGATATTGCTGCTGCTTTGTCCCGTCTGCAGATCTCCCGGTTCCGTGCCTCGGCCCTGGATGCGGAGGAATTTCCCTCGCCACTCCCGGACGAGAGATGGAACGTTGGCAAGGAGAGGTGACCCGGGCGATTGGCCTGTCACTAGCGCCATGCATGAGTAAGGCGTATCACCACGCATTTAGTTCTTTCAGAGCGTTCTGTACCCAATTTCGACTGCCAGGAACCTGGCCGATCCCAGTGGCCCATGTTCTGCGGTTCATGGTTTACCTGTATGCCCAGGGCCTTGCACCTCGCACCATAGCATCTCAGCTGTCAGGGTTGGCTTTTATGGCCAAAGTGGGAGGTCGTGTGGACGGCACCAATGACTTCCGTGTGAGACATGTTTTGGAGGGGTGGGTGCGCGTGCGCGGGTGTTTCCCGGGCGACCGCCACCCGATTTTCCCAGGGTTTTTTTGCCCGATTGGCCCGGGGCTGGCCTGGCCTCTGTTTTGATAGATGAGGCAGCCCATTTCATGCGGCTACTACGGTGGCCTTTTTGGGGGCACTCCGCATCGGCGAGCTTGAGATGCTGAATAAGGCGGATGCAAGATTTTCCCAAGGATTTTACCAATTGGCCCGGGGCTGGCCTGGCCTCTGTTTTGATAAATGAGGCAGCCCACTTCATGCGGCTACAATGGTCGCCTTTTTGGAGCGCTCCGCATCGGCGAGCTTGAGATGCTGAATAAGGCGGATGCAAGATTTTTTCCAGGGTTTTTTACCCAATTGGCCCGGGGCTGGCCTGGCCTCTGTTTTGATACATGAGGCAGCCCACTTCATGCGGCTACAAAGATGGCCTTTTTGGAGCGCTCCGCATCAGCGAGCTTGAGATGCTGTATAAGGCGGATGCAAGTCGTAGGGCACTGGAACTCGAAGATGTCTGTGGGGACAATATTGGGCTCAGTTGGGGATACGCTCCTCTAAAGTGAATCAGCACGGCGTAGGCAGTGGAGTAGACTGCTACGATGTTCCTCGACAGACATCTGTCCGGTTGGTGCCCTACAGGATTTCCGTGCACTGTGTGGCACGCACCATGGCACATTTTTTCTGTCACCAAGGTGGATCTTCTATTACTAAATTTCAATTTGGGGGGTGCCGGGAAGGCACTAGGCAGTGTTGGCCTCTCAAGGGCTCGTTGCGGCACCCATTCGTTACGGATAGGGGCGGCTTCTGCTGCAGTTGTTTTGGGTACTCCAGGGCTGAAATACGCCGTATGGGAGGGTGGGGGTCACAATGTTTTCAGTTTTGTCTTCGCCCTCCTCCACTGCGAGTACCAGTTTTAGTCACTGCACTGTTTCTCCCCCCCTCCCTTTTTTACTTGACAGACCCTGGGTGTCGTTTTACACCGGTGACAGTATGCCTGGTGGGCTGTAGCCGCATGCACAGGGCAGCGCGTTACGCTGCATGGGGCAGCGCGTTACGCTGCAGCGACAGAGTGGGTACCCGACGGGGACAGGGTGCATCCGCACGTCCCAGGTGCTATGGTAAGCGCGGCATGTTATGGCGGGAACTGTTGCCATCCCTTTTCTACATCAGGGATGCTGGCTCGCCAGATGTCCTGGTTACGTACCTTGGGGGCGATGGTTTGGGGCGGGTCACTGGCCTATCGCGGAAACTTGCGGTTCGCAGTGACCTGCCCTACTCACATTATGTGTGGCTTGCCACATCCCTCAATTGGTCGGACACGATACCGCGGTATGCTTACAGGGGGGCGTTTGGCCTCAGGGCTCTGACTGAGCCGACGCTCCGTGAACGGGGCTATTGCCCGGTTCCTTTTGACAAGGGCGGGGGATGCACCATTAGCCTCCCCGCCATCAGTCTGCAAATTTACGAGCTTTACTCAGGGGATGGGGCCCATCTGTCGCAGGGAGGTATGGACCTCTGGATTAGTGGACTGGCGAGCAGGCCTGTTGACCGAGCTGACGGTCTTGGGGGGGGCGGTGAGCCTTTTTGGAAGCCTCCCCGTGTGGCGGGTATCACTGGTAAGGTAAACATTATGACCCACAGGTATCCAGCAGGTTCGCAATTGACTGGACAACAATAGACAGGCATAAGTTGATTAAACGTTGTCCGGTCAACGACGAACTAGGCGACGGGGTGATGGCGATAGCTAGCCAGCATGCATCACCCCGTGATTCCACGGATACGCGTCAGAGGGTGGGGTCATTAGTTAGATATTGACTACGGTCAACAATTTGTTTGTTGTCAACAAACAAATTGATACAAATTGATACATTGTAACCAATTGCCGTTGGCAATTTTGGGGTGGTACCTTACCAGTGTTACTTCGGCCTGCTTGCCTTAAGAATTATGATTGGTCGTTTTACCAATAGAAATTTATAATTCGGACTAGGGCATGAATCAATAAATGTGGCCCAATGCCGTTATCCACTTTTACCAGTGTCGGAGTCCTTTATTGGGGGGTGCGCCTGCAAACTGGAATGTGTTCAAACAAGGGTGATCTGAAAAGTGATGTTATTGGAAATCGTGTCCTATTAAGAAGAGTTGGAAAAATCTGAACATGCTTAGCCTGGAGAAGATAATATTATATGAAAACATGGCAGGGGCATTATACTATGTTTATTCATTTATTACATTTAGAAAAACTATCACATAGAAAATGGAGTCTGGTCTCATCTAAGCTCCAGAAGGCATCACTAGAACTAAAGAGTGAGAGTGAAAAGGAAGCAGATTCATTTTAGATAAACTTTAAAAGGAAGGTCTTACAAACAATAGGAATTGTTTGATTGTGGAACCAAGTTCTCCAAAATTTGTTGGGCTCCATCAACTGGGAATGATTATGCAAAGGTTGCGCACCTGCTTCTCCAGGATGTTGTCCCTGCATCCTGACCTGGACACCATGAACTTGAAGAGGATCTGGACTAGGTGATTCCTAAGGTTATTTCTAACTATGCTTCTATGTAATTCTGATTTGCATGTTTTGTTCAATATGTTACAAAAGTGCAATGTGTGAATTAAACATTAAGGATTTATTCTTAAGAGATTTTTTTATATTATCTATGTTTTTTCTCATTAGTTGCTTTTCATTCATTGCGTATACCTTACATTTGCTGAAGTCCAGTAATAAGTCACAACTAGAGCAGGTTCATGGGTTGTTACTTAATACAAATTTTCAGGTATTGAAAATACATGTGGTTTTCAAAACTTCCTTTACCCCTAAAAGTAGCCTTGCAGCACAGAAGAAATATTCTTCTTGGTTCTTCATCTAGCCATTCTCCCATGACCATCACAGATGAGAAATGATTTTCAAAGGAAAGCCTTGGACAGTGAGTGTCATGAAAAGCATAAAAGAAACACCAGTTGCTGCTATGAAAATGATTGTTTATTTTTTCAATAAACCAGATGAAGGGCATATTTCAAATACTATAACTAAAGTTCATAAAGTTAAACAGGTCAGACCTTCAATTGGGGTAATTCATCATAGCTGTATTGACTTCTGTGACCTACCTGAATATATTGTATAGTGCTATATAAGTTGCTCAGTAAAGCTCCCATGTGTACCACTGTCATTTATCTCCTATTAAATTAGCTGTGTGTCTAAGATTTGGAAATACACATGCAGTTACTGGAGTAGGTCTGCCCTTGAATGCAGTTGTATGAGGTTACAAAAATCTGGAAATACAGTATGTAGAAGGAGTGTGCATGCATGGTCACATATCCATGTGCATTTCTGAGTACATTTTTGTTGCTTTACACCTGAACAGATGTCACATAGACTCCCACCTGAAGATCTTTAGAGTTCTCCTGAGATGGGCACTGGTCCATCTCCATCCTTCCACCGCTAAGGGCATTTGTGGATGATACAGCCTTTCAGTTGCTTCCAGTTGCTTCCATTACCTCAGAACATTGCAGGGGAGTTAGAAATTTTCATTGCTGCTTCTGGCAAACATACCAGGTTCACATAGGCATAATCCATTCCCAGGGCATGAAAACAGGTAATAGAGATGACCAATTACTTGTAATTAATCCAATTTCTCAATGATAGAGACATAATTAAGTTGCATTACTATTATAATTTAACAAGAAACACTTTTAAAATGTAACTGTAAATGGAATTGCAGGTTTTGTTGTTGTGGAAGTCACTAAATAATAGTAGAAGGGCAGGGTGAACTCTGTGCTGGGGGAGGGAGGAAGTGCTCCCTTTGGGCTGCTGGGCAGAGGGGTTGGCCAAACTCTGTGCTGGGGTGACTGCATGGGTGCCCACAGAGAGGGACCTGAGTACCTCCTCTGGCACACGTGCCATAGGTTTGCCACCACTGACCTAGAAGGTCTGAAAAGAGCAAAGCTCTACAATGTGAATTTTTTATTGTTGCCTGATGGAAGAAAGAGCAAAAAATGATTTCAGTTTTTCCCCTCAACATTCGAAAATAAATGAATGGGACTAGGGGACTACAGCCAAGAAATCAGTGTACTAAGACTTAGAAAGGCAGCTAAGAAGGAACTGGAAAATATCTTGAAGTGTATAGATGCAACACTAAATGAATTCTCTTGTCAGCATTCCCGTGACTCATGCCATTCCCAATAACTATTACAGATGTGAACCCTAGGCAAAGTAGAAACCTCTCATGGGGGGGAAAGTGATTAATTCAAAAATATGGTGTTGGAGGCAAGCTTTACAGATACCATATACTGCCAATAAGATGAATGATTGGATGTCATTAAATGCATGGGATTGCCATAAGGCATAAGCAACTTAATGTTATGTAAAAATAAATAAGTGTTAAGAATGAATTAATTGTTTCAAAGAGACATTTTGCTGTAGTAGGGGGAAATATGACACGTCTTCTGCATCTTTGCAGGCGCACCCCCCAAAGAAAGACTCAGACACCGGTATTGGATTAAAGGCATCGGGCCACTTTTATTGAATAATGCCCTAGTCCAAATTATCACTTTCAATTGGTGTATCATCCAATTGTAATTCTTTAAGGCAAGCAGGCCGCAGTAACACTGGTAAGGTTCCTCCCAAAATGCCAATGGAAATTGGCTACATGTGTCTATTAGTATCAATTTGTTTGTTGACATAAACAAATTGTTGACCGGAGCCAATATACTATCTACTGACCCACCCTATGACGTGTATCCATTCAATATCAAGGTGATGCAGGCTGTGAAGCTCCTGACATCACCCCTTGCATGGTTCACCCTTTACCGGCCAAACCTATTTCCCCTGTACCTATCTACATGTTGGCCAGTCAATTGCGAACCTGCCGGATACCTATGGGTCATAAATCTTTACCTTACCAGTGCTACCCGCCACACTGGGAGGCGTCCATGATGACTCACCACCCCCACCCCCCACCCCAGACCGTCAGCTCGGTCACCAGGCCTGCTTGCACATCCTCAAGAAAGAGGTTCATACCTCTGGCCGACAGATGGACCCCATCTCCTGCATATAGATCAGAATCCTGCAAGCCTATCCTAGGATGTTGAATGGCTGTACGAAAGCCATTATCAAAAAGGAACCGGACAATAGCCCTGTTCACTGACCATCAAGCATGGTCCAAACCACGGAGGTCAATACCTCCCCTGTAACACTGTCTCGGCACGATGTCAGACCATAGCAGCCGCGTGTACGGCCATAAGTGATGTAAAAAGGCCAGGTCACTGCACACCGACATTTTTAAAGAAAGGCCAGTGATCTGTGCGAGATAATTGCCGCCGAGGTGCAGAATCAGGACATCAGGCGGTCCAGCATCCCTGATGGACATCAGGAATAGCAACAGTTCCCACCATCTCATGCCACGCTTAACATACCATCGCATACGTGCAGCTGCACGTAGCCCGAGATGGGGTCCCCAGTCTGTCGCCACAGCATACTGCGCTGCCCAGTGCACAAATCTGTGGCCCACCAGCCATACTGCCACTGGTGTGCATGGACACACAGGGTCTGTAAAAGAAGGAAAAGGAATTAAGGACATAACTGGCACTCATGCAGTGAGGGGGCGTACATATAAAGAAAAGCGCGTGGACCCCCACCTGCCCATGCGACGTATATCAGCATCAGAGTACCCAAACACAGCCTATCCTGAATGAAAGGGTGCCGTAACGAGCCCCTGGGAGGCTGACACTGTGAAGTGCCATACCGGTCACCTTCCAAAACTGGAATTTGGTAAGGGGAGACCCATCCTGGTGGCAGAAAAATGGGCCAGGGTGCGTGCCACGCACTGGCAAAAACGCATGTAGGGCGCCAATCGTACACCATAGCAGTCTGACACCACTGCCTACTCCATGCTGATTGGCCTTTGAGGAGCGAATCCTCAACTGGGCCCACTCCTGGTTGATAAAGACATCGTCGAGTTCCAGTGCCCTACAAGACATTTCCCCTTTTGACAATGGGACCAGCTCACTGATATGGAGCGCTCCAAAGAAAGCTACGGTGGTAGCTGCATCAAAGAAAGCCTCCTCATACCTATCGTAACACAAGCTATGCCAATCTTGTGCAAGGTGTGTCAGAACCTCTGGTGAAATGGGGTGACGTGTGTCCGGGCGGCGGACATGTTCATGTGTCCACCCTTCTAATACATGGCATATGCGGAAGTCATTCACGCAGTCAGTGAAGCCCCTCGCCTTAGCCATCAATGCCAATGCTGAAAGCCTAGTGGCGATGGTGCAAGGGGCTAACCCTAGATCATGAAGGTAAACCATGAACTGTAAAATCTGGTCGACCGGGATCGGCCACACTCCGGGCAACTGCCTTTGCCCACAAAAGTTCCTAAACTGTAGGAGTGCATGTAGATACGCCTTACGCGTGCGAGGTGCCAAAGACATGCCGATCGCCCGGTTTACCTCTCCTCGCCAAATGTCCAGATCTCGGCCGGGAGTGGAGAGGGAATTTCCTCTGCTTCTGGAGCCAAGGCACAGAACTAGGGGGATCTGCAGGCGGGATAAAGCATCAGCAATATCATTGTCAATGCCTGGCACATGTCTGGCCCTGAACAGCACATTAAGGCGCAAGAACCTCAAGACAAATTGGCGAACTAAGGCCATAACTCTGGGGGATTTGGATGTCTGGGCGTTGACAATGTGCACCACTGCAGCATTGTCACACCAAAAGTGAACTACTGAATTAGCCCACCTATCCCCCCAGAGCATTAGGGCCCCCAAGATGGGGAAAAACTCCAGGAAAGTAAGATCGTGTAAACAATCCATGCCTTGCCATGTATGAGGCCATTGACCATAGGACCACCTTCCTTCAAAGTAAATCCCATAACCCAGGGAGCCGGAGGCATCCGACTGTACTTGGAAATGCGGGCTGAGCATAAGCTCTGATCTCCAGAAGGAGATGCCATTAAAATCCTGTAGGAATGTGAGCCAGACCGTAAGGTCTGCCCGTAAACCTCTGGTCAGCCGTACCCTGTGGTGGCATTTTAAAAGGCCCGCCATGGCGTCACACAGATGCCTGGCAAATGCTCGACCCGGTATTACTACCCTACAGGCAAAGTTGAGGTGGCCATGAAGCACCTGCAACTCTCGGAGAGACACCTTACGCCTGGCAAGCATTGCCAGAATCGCATCAGATATCCGAGTCACATTTTCCATGGGCAACCTGGACGTCTGGGCAACGGTGTCAATATCAAAACCTAAAAAGGTGAGAGTGGTGGCTGGTCCCTCAGTCTTTTCAGGTGCTAGGGGTACACCCAGTTCCCGCATGAGCACCTGAAAAGTGGCGAGGAGACGAGCACACATGTCCATGCCATGTTCCCCTCCGAACAAAAAATTGTTGAGGTAGTGGGCTACTCTGATCTACAAACAAAAGCCCAGTGAAGGAAGGTGCTAAATCATTCGAAAGCCGAACATGAAATAGAACAGCCAAAAGGCATGGCCTTACCTACATAAAATTTGCCCCGAAAACAAAAACCTAACAGCTCAAAGTCATCCGGGTGCACTGGCAACAATTGGAATGCCGATTTGATATCACACTTTGCCAGTAGCATCCCTGGGCCACACGAGCGTACCATCTGTAAGGCCTGGTCAAAGGACGTATACCTGACCAAGCAAAGGTCATCAGGTATCACATCATTGACCGAAGAGCCCGCAGGGTAAGAAAGGTGGTGAATTAGTTGAAATTCACCCAGGGACTTCTTAGGGACTAAACCCAAAGGTGACACCTTTAAGTTTGGGAATGGTGGGTCAGCAAATGGCCCAGCCACCCTCAGTGCGGTGACCTCCTTGGCTATAGATTGGGTGGCAATATCCTCATTACCCCTGAGAGAAAGTAAGTTTGGGGCGTCCTGAGGCCCGCGTACACCCTGAAATGGTATGCGGAAGCCAAACTGAAAACCCTCAAGTATGTACCTCGCATCATCCCGTCTAGGATAAGCGGCAAGCCAACATTCCAGCACCTGGACATTAATTGGGGAGGGGGCCTTTTTGATGGGTAGCACCATCAGAGGGAGCTCTGACTGCCCCCTGCCCACCCCTTCCTCTGCCTCGTGACCCACCAGCCCGCGGGCACGTGGAGGCGGCGTGAGGGCCAGAACAAGAGGGGCACTCGTGCCAGAACCGACACTGACGTTTGTTGCACACTCCGCTGGAGGAGAAGCTGCAACACAGCAGGTGGGCTGGAACCCCCTGCCCCACCGGCTGGCGGGGAGTCTGTGTAGTAGCAGCCCACTGAACGGCATGGCCACAGTGGTACCGGTCACCCGGTGCTGGCCACGTGGGGGTCATGTACAGCAGCCACAACTGCGGCAGGGTTCATCCCACCTCATCTCAGGATGGAGGGCCACTCTCATCCTAAACTCTTCATCATAAGCCAACCATGACGGGCCCGGGAAATCCACTACAGCCCGATAAATATTATCCAGATATTGGACCATCGGGATGGCCAAGTCAGGACGTGTCCTCAGGTATACCACCATATAAATCAGATAGGCCGGCAACCAATTGGCCCATGTGCGAGGTGGCTTACGACAACGGGACACCTCCTTATCTCTATCATCCTGCCCCTCCCTCTCCTCCTTGGTGGGTTCACGGTTCAGGAGGGAGAAAATGTCCACATATTCCCCCCACCAAATCTTCTCCCTCGTGGCCTGAGAGAGAGATGATCACCCAGTGGTAAGGAATAACCGGCCATCGGCAGGGCCACCGTTGGCACGGATTGAATTGGTGGTGCATGCAGTGTGCCCTGAATAACCCCTGACACATTGGGCATGCTCACAGGGGTGGTCACCCCTGACATAACTGGGGGGTAATTGGACAATCAAGAATTCTCAGGACAGTGTGGATACAACTGCCCTCCTACAGTAACCTGTTGTGGCCATGGCCACTGAACCCCCCCCAGTAGTGCTAGGTAGTGTCACTGGTGTACTTAATTGACCAGGATACTCACTCGGTGCAACCCCGTGGGCCGCCCCCACTGGTGGTTCCAGCCCACGGCGGGCGTCAGAGTTCGCGACAGATATCGAGCTCTGCGTGCCGCTGCACCCCTGCCACGCAGGACTGGCCCCCGGCGGAAAGCCCCGAAGCGATGTTCTGGTGGGGAGCTGCGAGGCACCAGCTTGGGCTGGCCTGATGGCCTCAAGCAGCTCAACCCTGCTAACGGCCCGTTGGACAGTCGTGGCCGACGTGTGGGCTGGAACCAGAGGGTTTGGAAGCCCTACCATCCGGAGGTGGTGGGGCAATGCCCATTGATGCCTCCAGCACAGCAATGCATGGAAGGAGGGCATCAACGGTTTCGGACCCACATGGATAAGGTGGGCCAGATGGGCCGGATGGCCCGCCGGGCAATTGTTGTGGGATAAACTCAGCTGGGGATCCCTGGCCCGTGTAAGGCCAAGCCCAGTAGTCCGGCCCATGAGGGGCCGGAAGAATGGTGGGGCGGGGACCCGCACCAGGCCCAAGTCGGCCACCCTGGATAGCAGGGGTAGTAGCCCCAGAAGGGCCGGCGGAAGCCTGACCCGCATTGGTGGGAGTGGGAACGCCAACCTCACCACCTGCTTGAGTGGGTGCCGCCCGAGCCCTCCAGCCTGGAGGCGGCCCCCAAGATGTTGGGGGGGGGGTGGGCAGAGCCCTCCCCCTCGGCCTTGGCTTAGTAGCCGGTGCCTTATGCTTGGGAGCCATGACTCCCAGGCAATTAAAAGCAAGAGAAGGGGAAAAAAAACCTTAGCGACCAAGATCGGGGCGAAAAGCCGGGGAGAAAGCGGGGGAGCGAACTTCTCCGTTCCGTCACTTCCAAAATGGCAGCGCAGCTGCCTCATGGCCACCCACCCCTTTTAAAGAGGGTGGCCATGCCCCCCTACCTCACCCGGATGTCTGAGTGCAGGTGAGGGGGCCCCGCAAAGAGCGCGGCAGCCATTTTGGCACCGTGCTTGCATTGTGACAGGAAAATTGATAGCAAACATTACAGACCAAGCTAAGAAAGCCTTACTGTGGTTTTTGCTTTTGATCCATGGAGCACTAGTAAGGATGAAACCCTGTTTCAAGAATGACATAAAATCTAAAATCCTGAGAAAAATGACATACCTTACATTCCTCATGAGGAATATCATTCAGCTAGAACCTAACAGATCTGGTCTCTGCCAAGAGCTTAGAAAAGTGACTCTTTTCACTATGTCTCTGGAGTCATTCAGCCAGGATGGCCAGTGTCCAAATAGTGCAGGGGTTCCCAAACTATGGCCCATTTCATGTGCCCCCCCTGTCAATGCTGGTCAATGACTATAATAAAGTGATTTGATTTGACATGTGGCCTCCCCACCTCTCCAAGGCCATTTGAGAAACAAAATAGCAACCCCTTTGAAACATAGCTGTCATTTACCCATATTGCCTGGGGAAACCTTGTAATTTATCCCCTCTTCCCGCCATCACGTTTTTAAAAATAATTTCCTGTATTTAAAAAAAATCCAGGGGGCGTGTAAATCTCCCATATATTATTGTTTTATTATTATATCTTTATTCATGAGGTATGTGCCTCATACAAGAGCCAGAGAGAAGGCACTCCCCTTAGCATGACTGCTTCTCCCCATGGGGAACAAGCCTTACTGTAATAATTCTATTTTAAATCTCTTTCCTCACTCTGCTGTGACAGTATGTCATATTATGGTGATTTTTCATGGAACTGTTTTTTACACTTATATCACTTAATTTTCTACTGTGTACATCAATTCATTTTAAAAAACACCGCGTTTAAGGCAGGACCATGGAAATATCCTATTTATGTTGTGTGCAAATATACTTGAAGCCAATTGGCTAATTGTCTCTTCTCTCTCCTGGGAAAGAGGGTGTTAAAGGGAAGAGACAATGAGCCAAAGTTTATAAAATCGAAAGAACTGCCTCGTGATGGAATAAAACTCAGTGAAAAACAAATAGAAGACATGGAAAGCTATGTTTATTTGGGTCAAGCAGTCAGGATGGACAATGATTTAAAAGAAGAAATATCTAGAAGACAGAGATCCAAGTAGGGTAAATTCAGAGAAGTGTCAGCCATCTTGAAGTCAAAAACTAAACCAGAAACAAAGGCAATTTTGTTCATTTCAACAGTCTTGAAAGCAATGACATACAGCAGCGAAACATGGGTTTTACCAGCTGTGGAAGAAAAATGGCTGCAAGTAATACAACGAGCAATGGAGAGATCACTTCTTGGAATCTCACTTCACAATAAAGAGAAAAATGAGGATATCTGGCAAAGATCACTGCTAAAAAACATAGTAACAGAATACCTGATGAACAAATTAAGGTGGGCTGGCCATGTTGCATGCACAAATGACAATAAATGAAATGGCAGAATAATAAACTGTTTTCCAAGAGATCGCAAAAGACCTACGGGAAGACCACCTTGTAGATGGGAAGATTTTCTTAAGAAAAACAACATGGAGAAGAACTGCCAGGGACAGATCGTTATGGACAAAAATTGTGCAGAATGTCATCGCAGAGACATCTTCTCATACAAGGACTCCTCGCTGAATAATGACTCCAAGGCATCCAAGGTATCTTGGTTTGCCTCCCCATGCATCCAGCTATGTCAGGGGGACATTAGGAATGTTGTCACTCACCCACCCCCTAGCAAGGCTGCTTTTATTTAAGCTGTAGGGCAGAAATATACATGTATTCCCTATACATCCTGGGAATAGTTGGAGCTGTCTAATTTGGTCAATTAAAATCAAGAGAGGGGATTTTATATGAGTGTGTGTGTGGCTGCACTTTGGACATTTTGCCATATAGCAAAGCCTGTCACACAAATCAACACCAAATTTGGCTTCACTATAGCACAGCATATTAATCATTTTTCAAAGTGCTTACCAAATGAATGCATAAAGCTACGGATTTCCTCTCCTGCTTATGTAACATCAGGCAGGAGAGGTTGGCTAACAGGGGAGTAATATTTCATGGAAAGTAGCACCTTAATATTCCAAAGATGCTATTAATGTTTGCATGACTTTCTCAATGACAAAATTATCTCTTGAATAAGTCTAATGTTGTCCGCCGTGTCAGTAAAACCTGAATTTACAATCCTCTTACTCCTAACTTTAGTTTAAGCATTATGAGATCATCTTAAAGCTGTTTTTAAAATAAACTTCAAAGAAAAGGTGCCTGTGTTGAGAAACTATAGAGCTGGTTGATTTATAGCAAATATTCTCCTGGCTGTTGAATCAAGTACAGTGATGCAGGAGAAAAGGTAATTCTGCAATGGTGTTTTTCTAATAATTCAGGTATCATAAATTTGTATATACATGAAGACTACTTAGAAGCTTAAAGTGTGTGTGTGCTTGTGTTTACATTTGATGATCTAAGTTGAAAGTCTACATTTTTTCTAGAAATCAACATTTTGAAGTTTTCATTGGGAATTATAATAATAATTTAGTGTCAGAAATTATTCTGGGTTAAAATAATTTTTGCAGAAGAAACTCCACTAAGGGAATGCCCATATGAGGCTCCTTTCATGTCACCAAGAGCTGGGGCAGAGATGGATGCTCAATCCATCATGCAGTACCCAGGTCTTGAACTACCAACTTTCCAGCCTTCCAGCTAACAAGGGGAGCTTCTTAACCATTGAGGCACTGCTGCCCAGAAGTTTTCATTTAAACATAGATTTGGTCAGGTTCTTCTTTCTGTCATGCCTGGAACAGGGTCCTCCCCAGGATCCCCCCCCCAAAAAAAAACCCAACAACAACAACACACTATATACTGGCATACAGTCTGTGAGATTCTGGATGCTTTGATCCAAAAATAAACCATGGTTTTCCATATTTACATTAGGGAGGCATAAATCTTTCTCTGTTAAAAAAACCACAACATATTTAATTATAGTTGTCCAAAGATACTTTGGAAAACTAAGCTCTGAAAAACCTAACACATTGCAAAATTTATGGTAGAAATAAATAATTTAACTGAAGAGGAAATCCCCTTGTCTGTGTGTTCCAGAGGAAAGATATATCAGCAGGCACAAAACATCAATAATACTGGGGGCATCAGAGGAAGGATGTGAAACTAGGAGTTTCTTAATACCATATCTCAAGGGTACCTTTTCTATGTTCTGGCCCCAACAGCCCAATGATGAATTCAGCATCTTTGCTCCTTTCTTTCATAACTAAATCTGCTGATGGCATTTGTTGATCGGAGGTGGATGGAGGCATTCCTTCAATGGATAAAAATAACCTTTGCCCTGAAATATACAGTAATATCACAACAGCTACATACCGGCCAATTGTTTTTTAGATTGGCCAGGGTCCGGGCATCAGAGCAATAAGTCATATTTGAATGGATGATCATTGAATCAATGCATGGAAAATGTATAACCATGATGACTTTTTCAGTGCCACTATTAAAGTTATATAGTTATTCTGCAATCATGATTTTGCTCTTGCATTTTCTTCTTTCCTGTTGTTAGCAACTTTTTCAAGTCACTGCTGTCCCCCCATAACACATTATGATTTTTGTATCTTGACAAGGCTTATTCCACCAGTTTCCACCCCTCCTTCATCTGAATATAATCCAGCTTTCTGTGTGATATCTTCTTCCTATAAATTGAATTGACAGGAAGATAAAATGAACATTAGTCTGACACATTTGCCAAACAGAAACCATTTTTCTCTCCATATTCTGTCCTAACAATAGCCTCTTGTCCAGAGTATATGTTGTGTTTTGGGACAATCAAATCTTGTGGCACAGCAATTTCTTTTAGAACAATCCATTACGTATGGTTTACTGTAATCTCTAAAGCAGAAACCAATCTTCTTAAATTCTTTGCTATACTCCAGGAGCTAGTACAGTATTTGTTTCCGCCATGATCTCAAGTGCCTCTTCCTTTTCAGAACTCATCTTGACCAATGACATGTCTCATTCTGTATATGGTTTTTAAAGTTGCAAAATCTTGAGCATCACATTGTCTTCATATGAAATGACTGTAGAGCAATTGTGCTATATAGTTACTGCAATTTGTGGCATCTCTTTTCTTCCAGATGTGAATAGTTATCAAACATGTACAATCTGTAGGTATTGCTTAGTTTTCCATATCTGTTAACATCTTTTTGTTAATATTTGGATAGTATCTTAAGCTGGAAATTGCTCTATTGTTCTCTCATCTATTTCCTTCTCATTCTGGTGTGTTTTTTTTCCATTCCTTTTGTTGTGGAATGAAAACGAGACAAACCCACATTCCAGCTAAGACAGATAAGAGATTTATTATTATTTGGCCAAACAGATTCAGGGACGCTTTAATAAGCTAATAATCCCTGAATGATAATACATTTTCAGAGCCATCTTTTTATGCCATTTAATTAGGAAATTTCTACACATTTCATCACTATGGGATAAGCCAAAATTATTAATTAATCTTTTGACATTGTCATGCAGTTCAGGTAAGAACATTCAGAATATTTGTTCATGTCATGTCACACAAATATTATTCAGCATGGTTTCCTGAGTCTAAGAGAAATCGCTGTCAGCTGTGCAAACTGTGCTGGGCTTGTGGACACAAGGCCCTCTGTTTACTTTAGCCTTGTCATCATGTTCTATATTGATTAGGTCAATCTGATCTGTTTAACTTTACAGAGTAGCTGAGAAAATGATTTTTACTTTTAAACCAGAATTAATATTAGAATTAATATCTTAATTCTTTCACTCCTATTTCATTCCGTCCTGATTTCTTGAAAATTATTATTTTTAATAACTTTTCACACATTATTGCAATAAATAACATTTCTATCATGTTGATTGCAGATTCCTCAGGCTTCACCGTGTGAAGGAAGACAGCTTTCCTGTATTGTATCTTCTGCAGGGCATGGTTTTCCTTGGTTCTGATGACTTATTGAAACAAAATCTATGCATTTTAATCCTTCCATGGTTTTAAACTGCAAGAGAAAAAATACTACCAACAGTATACAGTTCTTTTCATTTTGGTTTCAATGGTTCATTTTATCAATGTTTAACTATAGACCAAACTTGCTGTACCATGATTCACATATTGATTTATACTGCAGTGACTGAGTTAATAATTTCCTAACTTCCATTCCCCTTGTATGTGGGCCAGATCTGGCCAACTCTATGAGTTTAGGACAGAAATTCAAATGGGAAAATATGATACTTTGTACAGAGGGGAGTTCTCATATCGTGCATTGTCATTGGCTAAAACCTGGACTTATTGATTTAGGCTTTCATACAATTCCGCAATGCATGCTTTCAACAATCCCACTTGCTTTCTCAACCTTTCCCCAACTGTGGATTAAATGAACAAGGATGATTCCACTAATCCTCCCTGCTTTTAAGTAAGTATTTCCTTACTGGCTTTTTCTTCTTCTATTTTCGTGTACTTCGGATGTGTTGTACTTTTAAGTCCTCAAAATTCTTTAATCAAATACAACTCCTGTATTTGTTTTGGCTTATTTTAACATAGCTGTTCTTCACTTCCCTTCTGCCCTTCTGTTCCTTTTGCCACTGTGTCTTCTGTTTTCTGATTCCAGAAGAATAGATAATTGCAAGAGATTTAGGCATTCTGGGCAGCTTTGATCAGTCTTTGATTACTAATCCATAAATGTCCCTTATTTTCCAAATCATCTGGAGGGCATGTACTTGTACGTCTGCAGAAAAAATAAGCTTTCTTCTTGTGCAGGGCCATCTAGTTCCTTTGGAGTTAGGCAACTGACCTCTGACATCTACACTTTTACTTCTGCGTACTTTCACATACTGCCTGAAAAGTTGGGACAAATCTAGTAGCCTTAAAGCTTGGGGCTGACATAAGTGCTTCTTTTTAACTTTTCAAAAGCTTCTTGTCGCTGATCACTACACTCAAAATGATCGGTTTCAGCTCCTCTTGTGAAGACTTAAAGAGGCTTTGCTAATAGAGCAAAGCTAGGGATTCAAAATCAATCGAATCCCTGGTCTTCTAGCACCCCCCTTTTATTTGTTCCTGTTCTTGGGGTTAGCTATCAAGTGCTCAACTGGTTTTTTCCCCTGGGATTTCCCAAATTCCTCTGGTTTCTTCAATCATCCCATTCCATCTCAGCCAATTCATCATGTTCTTCTTGTCTCTCTCCATAACTTCCTCTGCCAAACAAGTGTATTTTTCCCATTCCTCTCTCGGGACAATTCTGTAATCAAGTGTTCCTTTGCCTCTTCCCAAAGCAAGGTAGACCTTCCTTGCTGTTTGCACCAGCTCGCTTGTGTTCTTTCCCAATACTCCTTCCAGCTTTTGTAATTTCTTTCTTACATCTGGCGCACTCTGAGTAATGAATCTCTCATTTAACATCTGGTGGTTTTCAGGATCTTCCATATTTATTCCTGTATTTATTTTACATGCTTCTATTAATCTGGCTAAGAAACTTTCAGGGGCTTCTTGTTTCTCTTGAATTATAGCAGCCAGTTTGCTAAAATTGACAGGACCTTTTGCTGCTTCCTTTAAGCTTTCCAAAATCAAATATCTGTACTGTTGAAGACTTGTCCTCTGTGTTGGATCATTAGGATTCCAATTCGGATTTTGTTCAGCAGCTGCTGCCATACGCGCTACAGTCTGATCTGCGTCTGGGAAATTTCTACGGAGTATTTTGTCTTTTGCCAGTTTTAATTTTCCATTTTCTTCCATATTAACGAGCGTATTTATTATTTGCTGCATATCACTCCATGTGGGGTTATGTGTTTGGACTATGGTTCCAATTAGTTCAATCACCTCATTCGGCTTGGTACTAAAAGGTCAATATTGCTGTTTTCAATTTAACAAGTCTGTCATGGTAAATGGCACATATTGGAAGATTGACTGAGTTACTGGTTCATCATCTTCCCTCACATGGCTGGTTACCATTTCTCTTAATGGGGGCAACAATCTTCTTTCTTCCTTTGGTTACTGGTGAGAAATATGCTGTTGCTGCTGTGTTTGGAGGAGGTTCTCTACCCATTTTATTGTTATAGGGAGAAGGTTGACTGTACCTTTTAAATTTTATTTCTCCCTCTTCAATTACATCTTTCAAGATTTCAGTTACCCTTTTCAGTTTTTCTATGGTTGGAGAAACCATGTTTCTATCAGGGGTTTGAAATTTTCCTGCACTTGCTAATGTAAGGTCTGGATAAATGCGTGGAACTTACCCATCTTGTGGCACTGATTTTGGCATGACATGAGGTGGAGGTCTTTGAAACAGAATTTCATCTTCTTCTTTTCTGCTTAAAATTTTCAATTTTTCTTCTGTCTGCCACTCTACTTTTGGGGTATTGGGCATTTTGACCACTTTCCTTCCTAATTTAGATTTTTTATCTTTGGACTTCTTTTCCTTCATTAAATATGCTTTTACACATCCAGCCTGGCATTTCCTTAGCTGGGGAGGGAGGTCATGGCTTTCTGCAACTACAACTTGTCATGTGGATATGCAGAGATACTGACCCCAATGTTTATTCTGCGCTATCCTTCGAAATACTCTATTTATAAGACCCAAATCTAAGGAGCCTTCTGGAGGCCATCCTACTTGGAAACTGGGCCATTCATATTCACAAAACTTTCTTAACTCAAATTTTGTTAAAGGGGGTTCATGTGTCTCTGGTGTAAATACCTCAAATTTCTCAAGGAAACACCATAGTGGCATTCTTGGAATGCTATTATCACCACCCATTCTAAACTACCACCGGCCTGGGGTACCCGAAAAATCAAGGGCTACCATCAGGGAACGTGATGGTTTAACCACCCACACAATATAAATTTTACACACACAAAAATCAGGTTCGCCACCCTGATTTTTCCAGGAACACTGGGTTACCGCCCATGGTTCATTAAGGACTTAGGAATTGCCGTCCTGTCCTCTTGGAGGTAATTAGGTTCCACTTCCACTCCTCAAATGAGTGGGCACACATAAGTATACTTCATACAGTTTCATACAATTTTATACTTGCCAGCAGGCTTTGAAAATCCAGCTCCAGCTTCTGGAGAGTTCTCCGTCTGTCTTAGCCTTTTGGATCCTTTGACTGGTCTGTTTCTCTGATAGTTACTCGCTGCCTCTTCACTGATTTCCTAGAGTAGATCAAAAGGTCTACTTATGCCAGCATTTAGGTTATCCCTGGAGAGGTGTCATTTTATCCCATAAGGAACAGCCATCTGGAGTGACAATGGCGCCTGCTGTTTGTCAAGTCAGTCCTCATCAGAGTTCGCCAAAAATGTTGTGGAATGAAAACGAGACAAACCCACATTCCAGCTAAGACAGATAAGAGATTTATTATTATTTGGCCAAACAGATTCAGGGATGCTTTAACAAGCTAATAATCCCTGAATGACAATACATTTTCAGAGCCATCTTTTTATACCATTTAATTAGGAAATTTCTACACATTTCATCACTATGGGATAAGCCAAAATTATTAATTAATCTATTGACATTGTCATGCAGTTCAGGTTAGAACATTCAGAATATTTGTTCATGTCATGTCACACAGATATTATTCAGCATTATGGTTTCCTGAGTCTAAGAGAAATCCCTTTCAGCTGTGCAAAGTGTGCTTGGCTTGTGGACACAAGGCCTTCTGTTTACTTTAGCCTCATCATCATGTTCTATATTGATTAGGTCAGTCTGATCTGTTTAACTTTACAGAGTAGCTGAGAAAATGATTTTTACTTTTAAACCAGAATTAATATTAGAATTAATATCTTAATTCTTTCACTCCTATTTAACTTTGAAATCAGGTTTAATTTCCTTTTCTAAAATTGCTCATAGATCACCAAAAATTGTTATTTGAAAAAAATCTGTCCTTGTTGAGTCTTTCATACAGTTCTTCCATATACTATTTCATTAGTCTCTTCATTTTATTTTAAAGAAATAATGAATTTTTTTAAGCAACCCTAATCTGACTTCTTGCATGTTATAACAGGTCTGTCTTGCTATTCCTTTCTTCAGTAATCATTTCCTAATAAATATATGTTAAACATAGAAAATGTTTTTATGACTTTAAAGATAATTTATTTTATTTCAGTTGGAAAGAAATTGTTTGTCAAACAGAAGATAAAATTTGTATTTAATATTATAGTTTGAGAACTTGATTTGGAGATATTAAAGACCACAGATAAAAGACAAACATAACTATGTGACATCAAGTCAAGTCAGAATCAACTTATAATAGCCCTAATAAAGCTTTCTAGACAAGTGAGATATTAATGGAGTAATTTTACAATGTGTTCACACCCAAAGTACGTTTCCATAGTCAAGCAGAGATCTTGTCAATCTACCAACTAAGTAACAGTAGACATCACACATAAAAAATATAAATGATATTATTTAAAACAACAAATACCAAGCTTTTCCCCTTTCAGCTAAAGCACACCCGCATTTGATCACAACTAGGGAAGAGCCTTTTGTACTTAAATAAAAGACACAAAACAGTCTGCTTTTCAAATTTTTAGATTCTTGTGTCGATTTCTAAAAAGGAACCTCTTAGACACAAACGATTTGTATTAATGAAACAATATCATCTTTTTCATATTTCCCTCCTTCATTTAACCCCCCTCTTTCAAGTCATCCATACAGTAGACCCTCGCATAACGACATTACTTGGTTCCCCAAGCGTCATTATGCAGAAAATGTCGTTATTCAAATAACGACAGTAAAAATACCATTGTTATTCAAATAACTATGTTTTTGCTGTTATTTGATCATGTGGAGTACGTCAGTAGCGTTGTTAATCAAAATGATGCTATTTGAATACGTCGTTAGGCAGGGGTTCACTGTTTATATGTTTTTCACAGACATGTTGCAACATTTACTTGTGTGAGTGAAAGAAACTATAGTTCTTACTATGCTTACTTTTCATTTATAGGCCACCTACAATCTTTCTATATAGAGCTCTTTCCTGATTTCCTTTCATCGAGTGAAAGTGACAGTTATCAGAACAGGAAACAAGGCAATGTTTGAAGATTTCTTCCTCATCTGGAGTTTTATCCCAATTCTAAAACGTTAAGGAAAAAGAGAGCTACAAAAATAAAAATAAGAACAACAAACTGAAAAGCATGTGGCTGTAAATGAGCTAAAATTTAACTGTAAAACAATACAATCTACAGGATTATATCAGTTATCTGTCCCTCAGTTGACAGCTCTTTGATCCAAATGAGTATTTCATCAGTGGAAGAGAGAAGGAGGCTCTTGATAGTGATTCTTTGCTTTGTATATTCCCTGGCA
The DNA here is from genome assembly GCA_035047305.1 of Bradypodion pumilum. Lineage (NCBI taxonomy): Eukaryota > Metazoa > Chordata > Lepidosauria > Squamata > Chamaeleonidae > Bradypodion > Bradypodion pumilum. The sequence continues at coordinate 208,620,106 of JAWDJD010000004.1, read as the reverse complement.
TCACCTCAGTGTTGTTCTGAAGAGATCCTTAACCTTTTAGAATTGGGATAAAACTCCAGGGGTGAGAAAGAAATCACCAAACATTGCCTTGTTTCCTGTTCTGATAACTGTCACTTTCACTGGATCAAAGGAAATCAGGAAAGAGCTCTATATAGAAAGATAAAAGTAAGCATAGTAAGAAGTATACTTTCTTTCTCTCACACAAGTGTTGCAACATGTCTGTGAAAAAATAAAAATGGGTCAATATTAGATGCTAGGATAAGATGAGTACATACATGTTTCATATACTAGGTCAAATTCAGACCATTAATTAAGAATGGGCCAAATAAACATTTTTGGCGGTACCATATCAGTGCAATTCAAGTCATAAATTGTTTTTCTTTGCAGTAAACTATCTGCACTTCAGTGTTCATTGTTATGTTAAACCTCTTTCACACATATGACAAAAACACACATTTGATTGTAATGTGACAAAGGTAGAGGAGACAGAGCTTCACAAAAAGGAGTCCCTGGAAAGGAAGGGGAATTAGTCCTCAAACAACATTGCACAAGTAGAAGAAAAATGCAAATGAGCTGAGAATTCTGTTCCCATTGGTTAAGAATTCCCATCCCTATCATTGATCCTTGCAAACTTGTAGCAGTAGCTGTATGAAAAACCAATTTTTTTCCTGGTCCACATGCTGCTTGAGATCATTTTAATGGAAGATGCCAGAAAGTGACATTGAGATGGCGTACATCTCTCAAGTCATATGCTACTAGCCCTGTACCAAAATCATTTCTAATGTGAAAATTGGTTGCTTAGACCTTCTTTAACCCAGCTTAGTTCCAATTTGACATGCTGCAAAATTCCAATAAAAGAATGAAGGGGGTTGGGAGAGGTTTGAGCTTCATCCGGTATATATTTATTTTAAAATAACAGGAAAACCACAGGGAATGTGGTAAGTAAAAAATATTTACACAGTGAATGGAAACCAAATGAAAATGGGAGAGAAAATATTTAATAATGAAACATCAGAGGAATTAACTATACATATTTGACCATTTTATATATTCAGTTAAGAGTCAATTGTTATTGGGGAGAGGGTAACATGGAAGATACAACAAATTTAGATTGTTTTGCATTGTTTAATTAATGTTTACACCTTCATAGCATTTCAACAGGGTGTCCCAAAAATTGCCATACATAGGCAAAATTGTATAACAACAAATATCTTGGAATGTGTTTTCCATGAGTGGGGGAGAAGACTGTGTGTGTGTAGAAAAAGATGGTCAATACATAAAGAATATTTTGTAAGTACAGCAATACCTCATACAAAGTCTGCTTCATACAACATCGAATTCATCCAACATCGCCTAATTCCTTGAAAAAGGTTACCTCATACAAAGTCGCTCAACTTTGTATGAGGCATTCAGTTTTTCCCAGGTTGCATTGTGCCTGGGCAGTATAAAAGGCAGGACACATGCATGCATTGTGGGTTTTGCACAAGGTAAAGAGTGTTTAGGAGTGGTTTTGAGTGTGATTTTGGATTTTTTTGAATTTTTCATCAGAATTTTTAGAAGCATTCCTGGGATTTTTGCAGCATTCTTCAGGTTCTTGGACAATCAGGGTTGTTTGACATGTTTTTGTAATGTCTTTAGCCTTTAGACAATGATTTCTTAAAGTTCTGTCAGTTCCCTGTCTGTTTCCTTGACTTTGCCCTGAGGTCTGTGTTGTTACAGTACAATGTATCTCTATGGAAATGACGTATGAAGCATCACGGCAAGGATTTGGACGTTGTATGAGGCATCTAGGCTAGGATTTTGCATGCCTCATACAAAGTCCAAATCCATATAAAGTCCAAACTTGTGGAACCAAGTTTGGACATTGTATGAGGTATCACTGTAGTTTGTAAAAATTTTGGATGAAATCAGGAAAGAGTTCTATATAGAGCTATATATACATTTAGCTACAATTTCCCATTTTCCCTATGCACTGTGACTTTTGGGACACCCTTTATATCTGCAAGGTTTTCAAAGACTAAATTCTGTAAGCTTCTTGCATTTGAGAGACTTCATAACATTTCTAGTAATTTAAAGTGTATCTTCCTAAGATTGTTGTTATGGAGAGATATGGATAAATTTTATTGAATATATCTTAGTGAAGAGAAAGGAGTCAGGCCAGGGCAATATCTATTGTTTTGGAAAGAGAGGATGAATGTATAAGTAAGTAAAATTGTCCAGTTCATTAAAACTAAAATTTGCTTCTGGCGGCTCATAGTCAAAGGTAACAGAATTGTGGGGTTTGGGTGGCGAGAATTTCAGTGTTGTTTATTTCTGTCAGTGCTGCTCATATTATGTTGAGACCAGGTCTAACAAAAATTGCAATTTAAGGAGTTTCCAAGCTTGTCTACTGTTCTGCTTCATATCCAGGTTTTCATCTAATGTGCACCATTGTGATTTCCAATTTTCAGCTAGAGCCTACATCAGTTCTTCAGCTTCAATAGTATCTTCCTGGGGTTCTACTGCAGAATTTACTATGCACACGATGGGTCTGTGTTGAGTGCATGGGATCGGATCATCAACAACTTTCCTGCACTGTGGTGCTATCTTTTTGCTAACAAAGATGTTGTCTGGATTATACCCCCTCCTCCAACTACCACTGTTAAGGATGTGGGCTGTTAAGGATGTTTCAGAACATGGACAAGTTGGAGGTCATTGGTGGCTGCCCAAGATGCAAATTGTGCACCATCCTCATTGGTCTGGTTATATCCCCAAGCCTCATTGTGACAATTAAAATCTCTAATAACAAAATTTATTTGGTCATAAGTAAAATTGTCCAGTTCATTAAATCTAAAATTTTCTTCTGGTGGCTTTTAGACAGGGATAACAGAGAAATGTGGGGTTCGGATGGTGAGAATTTCATTGTTGTTTCTTTCCATCAGTGCTGCTGTTATTATGCTGAGGTCAGGTCTAACAAAAATTGCACTACCATACTGCTTATGTGGTCACTCAATGATGAGTTCCATTCCAGCTAATTTGGGTCTGTATCTTGCTGTCCCCCATGTGTCTCCTTGAGCAGAAGAATGTCACATTTGTATTTTCTTACATCTTCACTAGAAGGAGACTCTTATTACTCAAAAGTCCATCAATATTTTATTATTATTATTATTATTATTATTATTATTATTATTATTATTATTATTATTATTATTATTATTATTATTATTATTATTATTATTATTATTATTATTATTATTATTATTATTATTATTATTATTATTGCTTATGGTCACCCATGCTCTGGTCACTTCCCGACTAGATTATTGTAATGCGCTCTACATGGGGCTGCCCTTGACGACCATTCGGAGGCTGCAGCTGGTCCAGAATGCGGCAGCCCGGGTGGTGATGGGATGTGGGCAATATGCCCATGCCTCACCACTACTTCGGGAGCTGCACTGGTTACCAGCTTGTCTCCGGGTGCAATTCAAGGTGCTGGTTTTGACCTTTAAAGCCCTATATGGCAGTGGGCCAGGATACCTTAGAGACCGCATCGTCCCAAGAGTGTCTGCCTGTCCAACCAGAGCGGACCGGAGGGGCTCTCTAATGGTGCCATCAGTTAGGGGTGCACATCTGTCTAGCACCCGAAGGAGGGCCTTCTCCGTGTCCGCACCAACTCTCTGGAACCTCCTGCCAACAGATCTAAGACTTCAAAGAGAATTGCTGCCCTTCAGGAAAGGATTGAAGACCTGGCTGGCAGGGCAGGTGTGGGTCCCGAATGGGAACACGGTCCCCGCCTGCTGGCTTATGTAAACAATTAAGAACTCTCTCTTCTTCTTTTTATAGTGGGTGGGATGGGTGGGTGGGATATGGGTTTTTTAAAGTGGGTGGGATATGGGGCTTTTAAAGTGTTTTTATGTGTTTTTAGAACTTGTTGTAATGCCGCCCTGAGTCGGGTTCTGCCTGAGTGGGCGGCATATATAAATATGACTATTAAATTAAAATTTATTATTATTATTATTATTACTACTAATACCAATAATAATAATAATAATAATAATAATAATAATAATAATAATAATAATAATAATAATAATAATAATAATAATAATAATAATAATAATAATAATAATAATAATAATAATAATAATAATAATAATAATAATAATAATAATAATAATAATAATAATAATAATAATAATAATAATAATATGCTGCCCCCCTCAATTGCTTGACTCTGGGTGGCTCACAGAACAGGTAAACATCACAAAATCATATAAGTCATAAATACAACATTACAAAATATCATCATAAAAATACAACATTACAAAATATGATCATTGCAAGGAAAAAGAAGGGGGAAATCCTTCATTTAAAGTCCATACATTTCAGTTAACAAGTCCACGCCAACAAAGTAACTGTCTCAGCACAGATCATCCATTCTCATTCAACTTCATATCATATATTTTGAAATAATCCAAACTTGTTTGTTCCTTCCAATAGTCTTGTTCAATTCACAGACAAAATAAATCTTCTCAATTTTTCAGTAGCAAACAATATCAGTTCATTCAACAAGGAAGTCTTCAGTATGTCCAAAAGTATATTCAGTATCTTTATGAATCTTGTATAAACCAGGTTATTAATTTCCAAAATCTAACCGGTTTAAAGATTTTTCGATTATTTCTTCCTCAGGAAAATATAACTCTGTATAAAATACAAATCATAATACCTTTTAGTATTTTTGACTAGCATACACCCATCATAAAACCTTTACACATAGCTTCTAGTTACATAATATTTCTTACCTATCTTCACGTTCTAAATGGCCTCTAATGTAATTCTTTCAATGCCAGAACATTAGAAATCCATTTAACCTTGTTGTTCATATACTCTCTAAAATCTAATCTTAAACACCTGTACTACCTATTTTCCATAACATCCTCATCCTGTTAATGACACCTGGGTTAGTTGAAAAATAGCTCCTACATAATACACTCTGAAGTGACCCATTCTATAAGAAACATCTATAGTCTATCTCTTGGTTCAAACCCTTCGGTGAAAGAGTCTGGAATCTGTGTATGTAAAATGATTCTATCTGGAGGAGTAAGCGATCCAAATCTATTCTGTTATATTGTTCTGCTTTAACAGTTTCAATGACCACAAATCTAAACCACGGTGACAAGAGCCGGGAAGGCAGTGGTGAAGTCCTCTGGTCTTGGGGCCACAATGTCCTTTTTATCCCCAACCAAAACCGGGCTCCAAGGAGATCATTGTTATAGTTGGTGTTGACAAAGACCTTTCTGGTGGAGTCATTCTTCAGTTCCTTTGATTTGATCTGGTGTTAGAAAGACTAGCCAGCAAGGTTGGCGCCCAGGGTATGCCCAATTGTATTCACAATCTTCATGGTGGTTCTTTCTTTGTACCCCAACAAATGTATAAATAAAATGTTATATAGAGAATACTTAGATGTTGTTGTTTTGTTTTTAAGATTTTGGTTTCACCCCTTATATCTTATATTTGTATCTTGTGTTTTTAATTTTCATTGTTTATGTCTATATTTGAAAAATATATAAAGAATATATATATATTTAAAAATAAAGTATATCTGTCTAAGGAAAGATAGGCATGATTACATTTTGAAAACAGAGAATCCCTATTGAAACAGGTCTGTACAGAAAAAAGGCAAGTTAAAGAATACACTGGTTCAAAACAAGTACCAGGAGAGAATGAGACAGTCCTTAGTGAGTCTAGTAGTCACACATTCATTCATATACCACCAAATTTAGTGTCATATCACTACCCATGGCTGTGAACAATATAAAAAAGAAAAGATTTTACTCCAAACAAAAGAAAAGATACAATAAAAATTAAACATAAATATGAAAATAAACCCAGTGATAACCATAGAGATAAATGGGCTCAGAATTCTTAAATAAAAATATGGTCCAACCAGTGAAACAACCAGAAATCCTAACCAACAAACTTATTTTCAGGGAAGAAGTTCAGCAAATGCTTCTTTAAATAAATATGTCTTTTTTTGTGATATACCGCCTAACCTTTTGAGAGGTGGCTACCATCAAAAACATGTACTGTTGGGATCTAGTTAGACAGGAAGTATTCCTCTGGAGGAGTCATTCCACCATGTAACAAGACCTCAAACCAGAGAGGGCTTTGTATGTTAGTACATGTACCTTGAACCTGGCATGGAAGGCAAAAGACAACCAATGTAGACCTACCAGAACTGGGGATATGTGATCATATTTATGTGCTTCTGTAACCAGTCTGGCAACCACATTTTGGACCCACTGCAATTTCTGTACCAGCCTCAAGGTTACTGCCACATATAGAGCATTGCAGTAATCTATATTTGAGAGTACGAACAAGTAAATCGAGGTGACTATGGCTCTCCTGTTCAGATATGGGCAGGTCAGGGCAATCCAGTGCAATTGACGGAAGCTGTTATTTGAGACTCCATTTTAAGAGCTAAGTCCAGCAGGATGCCCAGATTTCATACTTTATCAGACTGGTTACATGTACACCCCTAACCTCTGTCGGCACTGCTCTGTCTGTGCGGTCCCATGTGGTGTGACCACATGCTGGCACTCCCCGATTTACCCTTGATTAATTTGCTGCTAACCACCCCGGGTCTCATCAGTTAGGGGAATGGTGGAACTTTCAAAATGCCCAGTGCCTTGGCCTTGCCTTGGTAGCTTCTGCCATGGCCTGTAGTAGATTATTGGGTGAGAGAAGTGGTTCCCCTGCTTCTCTATTAGCTGGGTAAAGGGTGGCTCTAGAAATGAAGTCAGTTTCCTTTGACTCGTATACGTAAGTGCTTCTTCCCTATCACCTTGCTGCACTGGGAAGAATAGAACATGAATGAGTATGTCCTTCTGAGATACTTGGGTGCCAAGTTGTGGCCCTGTGCCTTCTTTGTTGAAGTTTCCCCCTTCACTTTGTCCCCTTTCCCTTAAAGGGTGAAGGCTGGCCTGCTACCCTTCTCAGGACTTCTGGTTTCCAAGTCTTTGGAGATTAAAGGAATAGTCTCTTTGTTTAGAGCTTGTTAAATTTCTTATCTCACCTTCCACTCTCAATTTCCTATTTGCTTTGAAGAAACACACTGTTCCATCAGCATAGGATCTCTTTATTAGCAAAAGAACAATTTTCTATAAAATGGCATTTGAACAACATTTAAAATCTTGCTTCTTAAAATCCTGTCTCTCTCCTCTGAGCCTTCAATGAGTACAAGAAAGAAACATAATAAATTCAGCTTTCATAGCTACCTGTTTTCTCTGGCTAATTGGCTTCTTGGATTGAGCCGAATGCCCCATGAAGTTTCCATTTGGCATCAAGTCAAATAAGGCATCTTGATAAGGTGTCATCCCTCATCTGAGCTGTGAGCTTCTCCTCAGCGTTCTCTCCACAGCTGTGGGCGGTCAGCTGCTTGTGTATTTTATAAAATTCTCCACTAGACTAAGTACGTCATTATCTTATAGTTAATGTACTCTTAGTGCTATAGATTATTGGCATTAGTTTGCCTGACTGGGCCAAATATGGTACATCTCAATGCATGGATATCCTTAGGCAAGTGTACGTTGAACTCCCCCTCCCATCTAGTGGATGAGGTCACATATACATTGCTTCTCTCTTCCCCCCCTTCTAACTGTGAGTCTGAGGTAAAAGGTTTGACTAATTAAATTCTTCCAGGTTACTGTGCCAAGTACAGTGTGTAGGCTTGTGCCAACTGTTAGACAATGCTGGATTCTCAACCTTTAAGCAAAATGCTTTCTATAAACTACAACTAGGCCCTTAATATATGTTGTCTAGGTCCTAACATAAAGGATTATTTATGACAACCTCAAGCCTAGGGAGGATTCCACCAAACTGTGGAACAGGACAGTCTGCTCTATAGAGGCTCACTGGGACCAACTCACCAATTATAAGAAATGTTATACTGGTTCATTTCCATGATGGGGTTAAATAAAATAGTCTCTTTGGTTTGGGATTTTAAAGACTTCTTTACCCCATTTTGTTATTCAGTCACACAGTCAATTCTGATCCTTCACAACCCCATGGACGACTGCATGTCAGGCACCCCCAGCATTCTCCTCAACCCACCCAGCTTTGTGCCCATTGCGTCAACAATGCCATCTAGCCATCTCATTCTCTGCCACCTCCTTCTTCTTTTGCCCTCAACCTTTTCCAGCATCAAGGCTTTCTCAAGTGAATCCTCTCTTCTCATTTGATGTCCAAAGTACTTTAACTTAATCTTCAATATTTGACCTTCCAAGGAATAGTCGGGGTTGATTTCTTTTAAGATCGACTTGTTTGTTCTCTTTGCTGTCCAGGGTACTCTCAAAATTCTCCTCTAGCACCACATCTCAAAGGAGTCTATTCTTCTGCGCTCAGCTTTCCTTATGGTCCAGCTCTCACAACCATACATTACTACCGGAAATACCATTGCTTTGACTATGAGGACTTTTGTTTGCAAGGTGATGTCTCTACTTTTAACTATGTTCCCCAAATTGTTGTTGTTCCCCATAACAACCTACTGTGCACTCAACTCTTCAAATTCTGCCCTTGCCAGAATGCCACATCAATAAAGGGCAACCAGATGGCAAAAAAGAGAAAAATTTCTCATCTGGAGCACTCCAGTTGTTGAACTCCCTGATCCCATGAGCCTAAAGTTCGATAGCACCATTATTGCTATTATTAGCTATATTCTGGCAGGTTAGTGTAGTACATTGCATTAAAGTGCTATTATATACCAGATACAAATTTTAACCAAAAACCTAAGTATCTGTTAAATAGTGGTGTAATATTTATGCTGTTTCTAATATCAATATATTCTGCAGCCCTAATTATGTTTTCTCAGAGTTTTGCAGTTGGTTATAATGTTTTATGAAATTATTTGGCCTTGTTCCCAGTGTCCTGATGACTGTAGGGACCACTGACATATATTTCATCCATAATCGAGCTATTTCTATCACCAAATCTCTATAATTTGTTGATTTTTCAAGTTCTTTATCTTCAACTCTGGCATCCCCTGGAATTACAACAATTAGCCAGACATTTCTTCCTTCTACTACAGTGATGTCTAGAGTATTATTCTCAAGATGTCTGTCTTTTTGGATTAAAAAAAACCCCACAAAATTTTAGCTTTGTCACTTTCTACCACCTTCTCTACTTGATTTTGATCAAGTTATAACATTTTTCTTTTCTGAGATATTTCAGTGAATTCCATTGTAGTTATGTTTTAAGCACTAGAAATTGAGTTTTTGCTGCTGTTTTCACCGAAACTTAATTTGACTATTTATTGACTGTAATTACTTGATTTATTTAACCACTGTTGTTTTAATTTGCAGGGTAAACCACCCTGAGACAAATATAATGAAATTCAGTTTCTCAGACTAACAAGAGATAATTTCTTTTCTAAATGTGTCTGGACCTAAGTGAACCCCACATACTGTTTCAGCCCTGTGTGTTCAAAACATAATTACAAGGTGGAGATGGGGAGTGCATATTTGTATGTATTGTATTTGTATGTGCTGTACATATACACACAGTGCCAAACAATGTGTCGAGGTCAGGAACTGCAGAAATGATTCTATCTTGCCTCTACATTTTGTGTGTTTTTACAGATCACAAATATCTTAAAAGGTCTGAAATTACTAAATTTGAGGACCCATTCTAAAAATACAATTATAGAGTAATTAATTATGCAGCCCAAAGGAATTTGATCTGGACATTGAAGAGCAGAAACTACTGTAGGAATAGAATAGCAGGAACTGACTCCAATGACATGTTTCTATATGGCCATTCTCCACATAGGTAAAGGTAACGGTTGCCCTTGCTCTAAAGCCAGTCATATCTGACTCTAGGGTATGGTGCTCATCTCTGTTTACAGCCAAAGAGCCAGCCCTGTCTTCGTCTGCAGATGTTTCCATGAACATGTGACAGGCACGACTAGACACCAGAGTGCACAAAATGCTGTTACCTTACCACTTTGTGGTACCTATTTATCTACTAGCATTTTCTAGCTCTCAAACTCCTAGGTTGGCAGGATCTGGGGCACAGATGGGAGCTTACTCTGTTGTGCTGCACTCAGGTATCAAACTGCTGACTTGCCAACCTTCCAGTCATCAAGTTCAGCTTCTGAACCACTAAGCCACCACAGTCCTCATATTCTCCACATACTATTGCTCAAAATGCTTTCATAGAAACTAAGGAATGCTTCAAAAGCTCATCCTCTTGATGAACCAGTTTCCTGTCCATCTAACATATTCAGAACTCAGTGAAGGGTTATCAGACAAGTGTATTAGGCATCAGCAAATAATATTGCTAATTTACTCAAGTATGTCAATAGTGTCATTATATGTATGGACAGTGTTAGTCACCAGATGGCATTGGACCTAATTGTCTGGGTGGAGTCTGATATTTTCTGCTGTTGTTGCTGTTGTTCAAGAGAAACAAAGTTCTTGTCTGGCTTTCTGACTGGTGTTATGCAAATGGTGAAAAACTTTCACCATTTATGCATCGAGGATATGCCATGGAATCTTCTGCAATGTATGCTGGAGCCTCATGCAAGGGTTGGACAAAATATGTAGGGGCTATTAAATGCAAAAGCCATACCAATGCCAGAGAGGATAAATGACTGCCTGGGTCCTGAGGCAGGTGAAAATACTTGGGGCTGCTTCTCCTCTTCCTCCGACTGCTGCCCTCGACCCTCTGTCCAGGGGTCAGGGAGTAGATTAACTGCGCCTCCATCGAGGACGTTGAGCCCAGACTCCGTCAGGGGACATTGAACCTGGACTCCATCAAAGATGCTGAGCTCTGACCCCTGGGCCTCAATATTGTCTTGCTGCAGTGCTGACAGAGGACAATGTGGTTTACCTGATTTATTTGTTGTTCTATTGCTTGTATTTATTTATCGGGATTTATTGTGCTTTTCATGTTTATCTGATATTTTGTGATATTCTGTGATACTTTATGCATTTTGTTGTATTGTTATATTTTATTGTACTATAATATTTGATTTGTTGTGATTTTTGTGAGCCGCCCTGAGTTGGCGTATGCTGAGTAGGCAGCATACAAATCGAATAAATCAAATCAAGAACAAGGATAAGGATGTGCATCCTGTGTACATTCAAGGGACAATGTCACTTCAGGTCATTAGGTATATTCCTCATTGCTCAACAACAAGAAGACAGATACTATGGCTGGCAACACTGAGAGTGAAAGTAGTGGTGGAGGTAGAAGATTTAAAGGGCCATAAAAACCAGACACAGGGGAAGATATGTGTTGTGTATAAGAAAGTATGCCTTTAAACAATGTAACAGAATAACTACCAGCTGTAACTCTGTAACCTCCTGTATTAGGACGCGAGCTAATGTCCACCAGATGGCAATAGCGAGCGTCCAGCTCACATGGTTCCAATTCCACAAATACCTACAGCGCGGGAAGATTCCCGCCACCACTCACCTGGACAAGAAGGGCGTGACCAGAAATGACATCACGCAGACAGTAGCCAATGGGCTACCAAGGAGCCACATTCAAATGTATAGCCTCTGTATATATTGAGCTGTTCGTCCACCATTACCACATGTTCCCCTGGACCACCATGCAATAAAGATGTGTTAAGCCAATCCTTCGGCTGTTCCTGTGTCTTGGTTCTCATACACTAAATTGGCGACGAAGGTGGGATCAATGGACCCCCACGAGATCAAGACACACGCCGGTTTCGACATCAACAAGCCGGAAGATTGGGAGCTCTTCGAAATGGACTTCCAAAGCGCGCTGGTGGTGTCCGACATTACGGACGAAGGAAAGAAGAGGGCCATCCTCACCCGGATGCTGGGACGTGCCGCCATGAGAGTACTGGTGGACCTGGTTTCGCCGAAGAAGGTGAGTGAGGTGTCGGTCAAGAAGCTCCTGAAAGCGATGCGCGACCATTTCCAGCCCTCGGTCTCGATGTTTTCGGCTTGAGACGCGTTCTGGAAGAGAGTCCAAGTGCCTGGGGAGTCCATCGCAGCCTTTGCAGCGGCCCTCCGGTTGGCCGCCGGCCCTTGCAAGTGGGAGAACCTGGAAATCGCCCTCAGGGACCGCATGCTCTGTGGCCTGTGGGACGAAGAAGTTCAGCGAAAGCTGATGAACCAGGAGCCGCCCCCGACGCTGCATGAGGTCGTGAAGGTGGCACAGGCCGCGGAAGCCACGAGGGCCGGAGTCAAGGGGTTCAGGGAAAGGCCCCCACAACCCGATAAGGCAGCGGGCTCGGTGAACGCGGCCAGGCGAGTGCCACAATCCTCCACGGAGAGCAGCGAGGATGAGGACGTCCGGAAGGTACGGAAGGATGGCCGACGATGCGACGGCTGCGGGGTGGCCCATGACCGCGCCAAGTGCCTGTTCCGGAAGGCTGAGTGCCACAACTGTGGACGTCGAGGGCACATAGCCAAGGTTTGCAGACGGCGGCGCGGGGACCAGAGAGGCTCAACAGACTGCCCACCGAGATTCCAGGAAGGCACCCGGCCCTCGAGGAAGCAGGACGGCGTGGGCCACATCTCCGACGGCAGCGACGACGACGCCCCAGTTCACAGCGTGTCCTTAGGACACCCCCGTTACTTTGTTGAGGTACTGGTGCAAGGGGCCCCCATTAGAATGGAGATAGACTCGGGGTCTTCATATTCAATCATTTCCCAGAGGGAGTTTTTGGGAATTTCCCCCAACTCGCGGCCCAGGCTCAAAGCGCTGAGGTCCACGCTGCGGGACGTACAGGGAAATAGCATTCCGGTGTTGGGGGTTGGAAAATTCAAGGTCCAGTACAAGCGGCATGCCGCGGAACTGCCCCTGGTTGTCCTCAAGGGGGGAAGCTGTAGCCTTCTCGGGACTCAATGGTTTAAGCCCCTGGGTTTGTTCATCGGGGGGGTGCATGCCGTTGGGACTGCCCCTATACAAGAGGTGTGTGACGCGCACCCCGAAGTATTCAAGAAGGGACTCGGAAAATTCAAGGGACCCCCAGTTGCGTTTGACCTGGACCCGGAGGTCCGCCCAATAAGACTCAAACTGCGCAGAGTGCCTTTTGCACTCAAGGACAAGATAGAGGCGGAAGTGGACAAATTGGTGGGCCAGGGGATTCTTGTTCCTGTTGATTCCGCGGAGTGGGAAACTCCGATTGTAACAGCGCTGAAGGCCAACGGGGAGGTTCGCATATGCGCAGATTACAAATGCACCATTAATAAGGCGATACGCCCAAATGCGTATCCGGTACCGGTGGTCAGCCACCTGTTGGCCAGGTTACATGGGGGAGGTGCTTTGCAAAACTTGACCTGGCACAAGCATATCAGCAGCTTTCGGTAACCCCAGCTGCGGCTGCTGCGCAGACAATAGTCACTCATAAGGGGGCATTCCAGGTCACGCGCCTACAGTTTGGCGTGAACTCGGCGCCAGGTATCTTCCAATCGCTCGTGGAATGCCTCTTAAAGGGGCTAGAGGGGGTCTTACCATACTTTGATGACGTGTTGATAACGGGGGGGGGGAGCGAATCTGAATTGGCTGGGAGATTAGACAAAGTGCTGACGATATTCAAAAAGGCGGGGTTGAGGCTGCGGAAAGACAAATGCGTCTTCTTCGCCACAGAGGTTGAGTTCTTGGGTTTCCGGGTAACCCCTGCAGGAATCAAGCCCTCCAAATCAAAGGTGGCCGCCATTCAAAATGCTCCTCGCCCCACCTCCAAGCCCGAATTGCAGTCGTTCCTGGGGCTCCTAAACTTCTACCATTCCTTCCTGCCTCGGAAGGCATCGGTGGCGGAGCCGCTTCACAAGCTTCTAAAAAAGGACGAGGCATGGAAATGGGGCGAGAGCCAAGAGAAAGCGTTCAATGACCTGAAAAAACTCCTAGCCTCAGATGCCATACTAACCCATTTTGACCCCAAGAGACCAGTAGTCCTGATATGTGATGCGTCCCCAGTGGGGGCGGGGGCGGTTCTGTGCCATGTGATGGAAAACGGGCGGGAGGCTCCGGTGGCGTTCTACTCCAGGTCCCTGTCTCAGGCCGAGTGAAATTACGCACAGACAGACAGGGAAGCGTTAGCGATAATCGCTGGGACCAAAAAGATCCACGATTTCCTCTATGGCCGCCCGTTTACCATCGTGACTGACCACAAGCCCCTGCTAGGCATTTTTACCGCAGACAAGCCCACGCCACAGATTCTGTCCCCTAGGATGCTCAGGTGGGCCATTTTTTTAAACGCATACCAGAACGCGCTGGTGTATCGCCCTGGAAAGGACATAAGCCACGCGGACGCCCTGTCGAGGTCACCCCTTCCCCACACAAGCGGCCACGTGTGCGAGGTGGAGCAAGACCACCAAGTGCTCATGATAGAGGTCTTGAATTCACCCCCCGTGTTGCCCGCAGAGATCGCCAAGGCGACAGGCAAGGACAAGACGTTGGCCCTGGTTAGTTCTTGGGTGCAGAAAGTGTGGCCAACGTCCCCCCCAGCGACGGAGTCCGCCCCGTTTTTTCGGAAAAAGCTAGAATTGTCCTTAGAGAGGGGGTGCCTCCTGTGGGGCCAGCGAGTAATTGTCCCTGAATCCCTGAGAGCGAGGGTGCTCAAACTGCTGCATGTCAGCCACTCTGGAATTGTCCGCTCCAAGGCATTGGCCAGGAGCTACTTCTGGTGGCCTCAGTTGGACGCCGATATCGAGCACATGGTGGGCACTTGCGCGAGCTGCCAGAGCTCCTGGCCCGAAGAAGCTCGTCTTCCGCACAGGGAATGGGACACGGCAAAGGGGCCGTGGTCCCGCGTGCACATTGATTTTGCGGGCCCTTTCAGAGGATCTCTTTTTCTCCTCATAGTGGATGCTTACTCCAAGTGGCTGGAGGTTCTCCCGGTTGCAAACACCTCCTCAGCCACAACTGTTAAACATTTGCGGAGGGTGTTCAGCACGTTCGGCATACCAGACACCCTTATTAGCGATAACGCTAGTTGTTTCACGTCCGCTGAGTTTAGGGCATTCACCGAGATCAACGCCATCCGGCACATCACCTCCGCACCTTTCCACCCGGCGACAAATGGCCAGGTGGAACGCCTCGTGCGTACCACCAAAGACGTGCTGAGGCGCATGGGCCCCGGGGATTTAAACCTGCAGTTGTGTCAGTTTTTACTAGGATATAGAGTCACCCCCCTTGCGTCAGGGTACTCGCCCGCAGAACTCCTAATGCGCAGGAAGCTGACTACGATACTGACCAGGCTAGACCCCTCTAGGGTGGAAGACACTGGAAGGAACATCGGGGTAGCGGGCATGAAGAGTTTTGAGATAGGCGCCCCAGTTCATTGCAGGAACTACGCTAGCGCAGGGCCGGCCTGGGTTCCGGACGTAGTCATTGGGCAGACAGGCCCCGTGTCGTATTGCATAGAGACCAGCACAGGTCTACTCTGGAGGCGACACGCAGACCAACTCCGGCGCCGGATCTCCGAAGACCAGGGCGCTGACAGCGCAGAAAAGGATTCAACGTTAGGGTTCTCCCCCACCCGTTCAGCCCAAGGGGGAGGAGAGGGGGGCCGGTGGCCCCCACCACGGGGGGAAGGGAAGGCGTTTGTCCCCGTAGATATCCTGTCGGATGCCCCCATAGATTCCCCAGTAGATGAGTTTGAGTTACAAAACCGGGGGGGTTCGGAGTGGTCCCCCACCCATCCAAGCGAGAAGAGGGGTTTTGCGTTAGCCCCCAGTGCCCCCGGTTTTCCCACAATGGAGTTCCTCCCTACCCCAAAAGCCGTGAAACCACGGCAAGTCGCTAACGAGTGTCCCTCTCCCATTGCAGGACAAGAGACCAGGGAGCAAAGAAGCGATAGCGCCCCCGGGACAAGCCAGCCAGCCTTGCGCCCAAAACGCGTTTGCAATAAACCATATTGGATGAGAGACTTCGTCTCATCCTAGGGGGGAGGGATGTTGTGTATAAGAAAGTATGCCTTTAAACAATGTAACAGAATAACTACCAGCTGTAACTCTGTAACCTCCTGTATTAGGACGCGAGCTAATGTCCACCAGATGGCAATAGCGAGCGTCCAGCTCACATGGTTCCAATTCCACAAATACCTACAGCGCGGGAAGATTCCCGCCACCACTCACCTGGACAAGAAGGGCGTGACCAGAAATGACGTCACGCAGACAGTAGCCAATGGGCTACCAAGGAGCCACATTCAAATGTATAGCCTCTGTATATATTGAGCTGTTCGTCCACCATTACCACATGTTCCCCCGGACCACCATGCAATAAAGATGTGTTAAGCCAATCCTTCGGCTGTTCCTGTGTTTTGGTTCTCATACACTAAAATATGTGAAAGCAAAAGGACACACATTGCTCATGTTTTGAGGTGCTGCTCTGCTTCCAGAGATATGCCCTGCCACCTCCAAAGAAAGAGGGGTGCATCAGCATTGGGGCAGCGGGATCAAAAGTCAAGTTCCAAGTGGTGGCTGTGGAGCTAGAAAGGAAGGAGAACCACAGATAATAGCTGGAGTAAGTTGTGGCAGCACCAGTAGGTACACCAGGTCCAACTGTTATTGAGCATATGCTGGGGCTATGTAAGAGCAAACAGGACTGAGAGGAGAAGCTACCATGCCCATCTTGTTGGCCATCATGCAAGCCTAGCACTTTAGTAGTGTGACCAAGGAGAAGCTTCCCAGGAGTATCTCTTGGACAGTGGATAATAAATGCCAGAGTCTGCTGGGATAATATTCCAGGCACCTAGTGTGGGTTGAGGTGTATTGTGCCCGGGAGGTGAGAAGATATAATCAGCTGGTAGAGTAAGGCTAGAAATCAGCCAGTAAGCCTTGATGCAGAAGCGGGGTACAGCCTACCTGTGGCCTATGACAGGCTGTTGTTGACACTCACTGCTGTCCCTGTACATATGTCTTTATAGCCAATAGACTAAAAGCCCACCTGATACATCTGTCTTCTTACTTTAAAAAAATGATTGGGTACCTTGTACCCATCTTCAACAATCTCATTGTGTGCATGACACAATGCCATGCTTATTTAACATGGTTTCTTTTATCTCCACCTCTCTTCAAACTGTTTTATTTCCTCAGATTGGTAGCTTTTAAGAGTGAGCATTATTAGTTGGTGGGTGGGAGCTTGTTGTGAGCTGCTCTGAATCTAGGAGGAGGAGGCTGCATATAGAATTCTGTGTAATTGACCACAGCTAAATGGATTAAAAGACAGCAAGGGCAAATGATACTGAAGGTTTTGAAGCCAACGAAGGAAAGAAAAATACTGCTGAAAGACAGTAGCTGCTGAGGGAACAAAAATGAACTGAACAACATTGGAACAACACAAATACAATCTCAGAGAGAGGGGAAATTGCCAAGAAAATCATGAGCAATTACTAACAACCACAGAAATGACTGCCAAGACTGGACTGGTAGTTTCAGCTGAGTTGTAATTAAGATGCACTATGATGATTACCACACTATAGTTAAAAATACTAAATTTATTATACCTAAAATGCGGCATACTGAAATATTTGGATAGGTTTATCGAGCAGTGAACATGTGATTCATTTTTTTGCCCCTACAGCAAGGACAGCACTAATAATTTTCATACAGACTTCTAGAGTCAGCCAAGTACATTCATTGTTATTGAAGTGGACATCATATTTATTTCAATGAGATTTGGGGAGACAACATCCCAAATGACTCTTCTAACATTTAATCAGCACAATATATTTTTGTTAGAACTGTTGTGACAAAGTTCCGTACAATAAGGAAAAAGCAAACAAGGAAATAAATAAATAAAATTCAACCTTATTGCTAGCCTACTGAAGCCTGTACAGAAAATAGCCAGTTGACAGTTTTATTACTTTTCCAACTAACCCAAAAAGAAATGTTGACAAATGTTGTGAATTGAACAGGAGCAAGAAGATATGAAATGGGAGGATAAGGGAGGGCTTTTTACTATTCTGTATGAGAGGAAATAGAAAAATGGGAGTTAAAGAGCCTTTCCTCTAGAAAGGGATTAGAGAGAGAAAGATGCAGTAAATCCTGACATACATACGGTGGCCACATAGACACAGCCAAACAAAAAGAAAGGCGAACACAGAATTACATACAATTTGATTAAGCTAATTTCTATGTATAGATGCAAATTTAGAATTAACTTATATGAATAATGTCCATCTCACTAAATTGAGAAAACAAATTAGACACATTGTATGCCACCCATTCTTTTGTTCAGATGCTAACTTTGGATAGGTAACCTTATCATGTGTGGACGTCTACACAGAGTGACAGAAATCCCAGCAATCGGATGATATCTATGGAGAAGAGTTTCAGGTAAAAGATCCAATCAAGAGACAACGTGAAAATCACAAAACTTAACTTGAAATTGGGGATTTTAAAACAAGCAGCTAAGAAAATGAAAAAGCAGACACATAAACAGTATAGCCTTCTTGGCAATGTCATCTATAGCTATAAAACAGAGGTGTGGGTTTGTATGAGCTCCAAAGGAATCCACACCCCTGGACCAATGTCACTGAAAGTTTGCGGATACATACCTTGGACTTGCGCGATCAGGACAGTGGGGATTTCAAAACCCATTTGGGGGTTTATGCCCCCCAAAGTGGGATGCAAAGGGGACACCCCCACTGGCTGGAGAAGCAGCAATGTAACAGCAGTACTGCGCACATGCAGCACAACCTCCATTTTCCCTAATTGAGCCCAATGGAGCCAACATAGATAATGCAGAATAATATGTGTCTGTTTTTTTAAAAAAATATCGCTTTGTGGCTCCGATATTTTGCCCTGGGGGCTGGATGGTCAACTACTCCCCCCACTTTCTCCTCGGGATCCTCCTTCCTTATCTGGAGGCCGCCTCCATCATAACCCCCGGTTCTGGCTGGGAATCCTGGAGCAAAGGCCGCACTCCAGCTGCTGGGAGAGGCTGGCGACCCTGAGGCAGGAGACGCCATCTAAGTGGGTGGTAGCGGCACTCTCAGAGGAGCAACAGCAACAATGAAGCCAACATGGCGGTGGCCGTCGGTCGCTTGGGGCAAAATGGAGGCCGCGGAGAGATGCAAGAGGTGAGGGTGCAGAGGCTGGCTCCACTAACTTGGAAGCAGGTGCCCAAGCCAGCTCAAGATGGCCACCATGTCTTGGCCTCCTCCTCCTCACCCCCCCTCTCTGGGTCCATTTTGAAGACATTTCCATTGCTTTCACAGTAAAAATGAATAAAAAAACGTACACATCTGCGTCTTGCCTGTTTCCCCTGCCATTGCAGAAATGCCCACGCAGGGGAGGGTAAGGATGAGGACCACAAAAACCATGCTCCTTGCATACCCCTCCATGGCTGGCACTTACAGTAATGCAACACCCCCCCCCCCTGCAGTGCCTGCACTGCTCTGAGTTTGAAAGGGATCCCAGGGCTTGGGCTTTGAGTGAGGGGGGGGGAGGAAGATTATTCCTGATTTTCTGGGTCTCCCCCATCCAGAAAGCCAGCTTGCTTTTGGGAGGCCAAGGCATTTTAAATTTAAAAGAGCAGCTAAGTGTGGTTTACAAATTGCATTTCTAATTTAAAACAGCAGGGCCAAGAATAATTAAAAAGGGGGCAACACTGGGATGGAAGAAGGAAATACGCTGTTCTGAAGGTGCTGCAAACAACAAATGACAAACTCTCACTTGCTCAAAAGCCAGTCATGTACTGGGGCTTATCTCTGTTTACACAGCCAAAGAACCATGGCCATGTGGCAGGCATGACTAGATGCTGCAGCTCATGAAACGCTGTACCTTTCCCGCCAAAACAGTAACTATTTATCTACTTGAAGGAAGGAGGAAGTGGCTTGACAGGGGTTTGAATTTTGCACCCAGTTGTGTCTGTGGCCAATAAACCTAAAATCCTGGCAAGCTGCAGCCTCCTTCCACTGAAGGCAGGAGGATGTGGCATGACAGCGGTTTGAATTTTCCACCCGGCAGCACCTGCGGTCCTTAAACTTAAAATTCTGCCAAGCTGTGACCTCTTTTTGCTGAAGGAAGGACACGGCTTGACAGCAGCTTGAAGTTTCCTCCAGAACATGCCACCGGTAAAGAAAGCTGTGGTCATGATTAGCGATTAGCCATGGCATCTCTGGCCCATAAACTTACAGTTCTGACAAACCGCAACCTCCTTTCACTGAAGGAAGGAAGACACAGCTTGACAGCACTTTGAATTCACCACCGGGACACGCCACCCGTAAAGCTTTATTCAGCAACGGCATCTCAAGCCCATAAACTTTTTTAAATTGATTTTTATTAAGTTTTTTTAACAGACATACAGAAAAAAAAGAAAACAATAACATTACAATACAATAATACCTCAAAGATAACCTCAATGCAATATTAACTCACATTCATAGAGGCTAGCACATAACAATACCTAAACTAATTGTTTACCATTTAACCACAATATTAGATACCACAATGTAAAATATTACTCAATCAAACAATAAAAGCTTTCTAAGCTACCTCTATTATACTTTTTTTAATAATTACAAATCACCCTGTGAATATATACAATGCCCGGAGAGCTTAGTTGCTATTTCAACTCCAGAAACCTCTTTGAGATGGTGCAGGTCCTGAACTGTCATTTACCATAAGAGAATGCTCCACAAACGGTTTCCATATATTCCAAAACCTATTCTCTTTTAGATTATCTCCTTTCACTTTAATCTCCCATGTCAATTTGTCATTCAATGCTAGGCTCCACATTTCCTTGTACCATTCTCCAATCTGTATATCTACATCATTTTTCCAATTTCTAGCTATACATTGTCTACCTGTGGTCAATACAATTTCCAATAACTCTTTTTCCTCCTTATTCAAACCCAAACCTTCCACATTTGTTAAAAGAATGCAAGCGTGGTGCATCCGGCTAGTTAGGGGCGTGGCCAGCTCCCTTATAAAAGGGGTGGCCATGAGGCAGCCGAGCTGCCATTTTGCGAAGCGACGGTCGCTTTTGCCTTGACTGGGAAGCCTTTTGGCTGCTGATTTTCTTCTTTCGGCTTCCCATAGGTTGGACTGAGATGCCTGCGAAGAAGAAGGCGGCTGCGAGCACAGCTCGCGCGGTTCGGAGGCGCAATCCGGGTCGGAGGACCGCGGCTGCGCCTCCCCAGCAGCCGCCTTTGCCTGCACCCACCGGGACCGGTGGGATGGGGTCTATTCCCCCTTGGCCGGAGGCTGGGGACCCAAGCATGGGTCCAGCAAGGGCTGCGGCCCGCGGCCCGCAAGCGGTGGACACCGCTCCTGGTGCCCATTCTACTGGGCCTTCCTCTTTAGGGGCACAGCTCGCTCCGGGGCCTTCCAGCCATGGGGGTGGTGTGGTCCCCTTCCCTGGCAGGTGCCTACATCGGCCCTACCGGGCCTGGGTGTGGGGTCATGGCCCTATTCGGGCCCTGGGGTACAAGGACCTGTACCCACGCCTGTAGCAGGCGGGCCGGCTGGCCCTTGGCCCCACGTCAGTGTGGAGGCCTTACTGGCCCGCGTTGTGGCCCTCGAGGCTTCCCTGGCTTGGGCCAGCCACGCTGGGGCTCCCTTTGGGGTTCATTTTGACGCGTCGTCTGCTGGGCAGCGGCAGGCGACAGGACGGGTCGAGCAGCTTGAGGCGCGTGGCGCGACTTCGGCCACTGCCTCGCAGCTCCCCAACCAACAGGCCAGTGTGGGTCAGGCCCCAGCAATGAGCTCTATGGGGGTCGTGAGCTCCGACGCCCCCAGTGAGCCGGAACCCCCGGTGGGGGCGGCCCGCGGGGGTGCAGCATGTGAGTATGCGGTCCAAACTAGTGCTCCTACACATGTGGCCACGTTGGGGGGGGCTTTCCAATGGCCTTGGCCTCGCGTGGGTGGTGTGGCGGTACAGCCACTGACGCCCCACCCGGCGACAACAACTACCATCCAGGGCCCCGGGGTGGGGGGTGTTTCCTACCCTGTGGGGAATTTTTTGGGGGTTGCTGGGCTAGTCCAAGCCCCTTTCCAGATGCCCGCAGTTTCTGCGGTGCCTGTCTCGGCCTTGCCGACAGCGGGGTATTCCTTACCACTGGGTGACCACTTGGCACAGGCCACCAAAGAGAAAATATGGCGGGGGGAGTATGTAGATATCTTCTCACTCCTAAACAGGGAGCCCACCAAGGAAGAGAGGGAGGGGCAGGATGAGAAGGATAAGGAGCAGGCACGTTGTCGCAAGCCACCACGTACGTGGGCCAACTGGCTGCTGGCCTACCTCATCTACATGGCGGTGTACCTTAGGGCCCGGCCGGATTTGGCAATTCCGATGGTCCAGTATTTGGACAGCATCTATCGGGCGATGGTTGACTTTCCGGGCCCGTCGTGGTTGGCTTATGACGAGGAATTCCGTATGCGGATTCCCCTGCACCCTGAGATGAGGTGGGATGAGCCATGCCAGAGGCTTTGGCTTCTGTACATGACTCCCACGCGCCCCGCGCCAGGGGAAAGATACCATTGTGGACATGCGGTCCAGCGAGCGGCTCCAGCACAGGTTCCCCGCCAGGTGGCGGGGCAGGGGGTTCCAGCCCGCCTGCTGTGCTGGACTTTCTCGTCCTATGGTTCCTGTAATAGGAAGAATTGCAAGTACAGACATGAGCGTCCCACCTGTGCGGGCCCCCACGCAGCCTCTGCCTGTCCCAGGCCTGGAGGGACGCGGGGCAGAGGGAGGGGCAGACAGTGGGCTGGCAAGACTGCCGCAGATGGAGCTGGTTCACCGAAAGGCTCCCTCCCCAATTAATGTGGACATGTTGGAGCGTTGGCTCACATTGTACCCGAAAGGGGAGGATGTGGATTATCTCCTTCAGGGCTTTAGGCAGGGGTTCCGTATCCCTTTCATGGGTGATAGGTCCCCTCAGGATGCCCCCAACCTTTTGTCCCTTAGGGGGAGGGAGGAGGTGGCTGCTG
Source organism: Bradypodion pumilum (assembly GCA_035047305.1). Taxonomy (NCBI): domain Eukaryota; kingdom Metazoa; phylum Chordata; class Lepidosauria; order Squamata; family Chamaeleonidae; genus Bradypodion; species Bradypodion pumilum. Next base: position 208,597,208 of record JAWDJD010000004.1, on the reverse strand, counting down.
CCAGCATTAATAAGGAGGTCGATGCGGGCAGGGTCGCTGGCCCTTTCCCTGCACCCCCGTTCCCCAACCTTAAGGTATCGCCCCTGGGCTTGTTCCCAAAAAGTCCCCAGGCGAGTTTCGCCTTATCCATCACTTGTCCTACCCAGCCGGCCGATCGGTCAATGATGCTATCCCTGATGACCTTTGCTCAGTCAGGTATACATCTTTTGACCACGCGCTGCGCATGGTGCGCTCATGTGGCCCGGGTGCGCTGCTGGCTAAGTGCGACATTAAGTCGGCTTTTCGCCTCTTGCCGGTGCACCCGGGCGACTTTGAGTTGCTGGGTTTCAAATTTCGGGGCGAATATTACTTTGATAAGGCCATGCCTTTTGGCTGTTCCATATCATGCTCGGCTTTCGAGCGTTTCAGTACCTTCCTAGAGTGGGCTTTCGTCCGCAGGTCAGGGTCCCGGTCTGTAGCCCATTACCTGGATGACTTTTTATTCGGGGGTGAACGGGGCTGGGACACGTGTACACGTCTCCTCAACACATTTCAGACACTAATGGAGGAACTCGGTGTCCCTTTAGCACCCGAAAAGACCAAGGGCCCATCTACCCAGCTAGTCTTCCTGGGGGTGGAGATTGACACGATAGCGCAGGCGTCTAGGTTACCGCGGGATAAGGTGTCAAGGATAGTGGCCCTTATCTCGGACTTGCTGGCCAAGCGCAAGGCATCACTGAGAGAACTGCAGGTGCTATATGGTCACCTTAATTTCGCTTGCAGGGTGGTCGCACCGGGCAGGGCTTTTGCCCAGCGCCTGTGCGACGCCACGGCAGGATTATCCAGGCTTCACCATAGGGTTCGGCTTACCCGGGGTATCAGGGCAGACATGCTTGTCTGGTTACAGTTCCTGAGGGAGTTCAATGGGGTCTCATTTTGGAGGGATGACCTCCTGGCTTCCCCTCGTTTTCAGATTCAGTCTGATGCCTCGGGATCCCTGGGTTATGGGATGTACTTCAATGGGAAGTGGGCCTATGGTGGGTGGCCACCGGCCTGGGCAGGCACGGGTCGCCTGCGTGATCTCGCATATCTGGAGTTTTTCCCTATCCTGGGTGCTTTGATGCTATGGGGCGAGGAGTGGGCCAACTCGGTCGTGCATTTCTGGTGTGACAACGCGGCTGTGGTCCACATTGTTAATGCACAGACTTCTAAATCGCCCAGGGTTATGGACCTAGTGCGCCTCAACGTCCTGTTCAGGGCCAGGCATGTCCCAGGGGTTAATAATGATATTGCTGACGCTTTGTCCCGCCTACAGATCCCCCGGTTCCGTGCTTTGGCCCCGGATGCGGAGGAATTTCCCTCGCCACTCCCGGAGGAGATATGGACCATTGGCAAGGAGAGGTGAACCGGGCGATTGGCCTGTCGCTAGCGCCACGCACACGTAAGGCGTATCATCACGCAATTAATTCTTTCAGGGTATTTTGTACCCAATTTCAACTGCCAGGAACCTGGCCGATCCCGGTAACCCATGTTCTGCGGTTCATGGTTTACCTGCATGCTCAGGGCCTTGCACCTCGCACCATAGCATCTAAGCTTTCAGCGTTGGCTTTTATGGCCAAAGTGGGAGGTCATGTGGACAGCACCTCTGACTTCCGTGTGAGACATGTTTTGGAGGGGTGGGTGCGCGAGCGCGGGTGTTGCCCAGACGACCGCCACCCGATTTCCCCAGGGGTTCTTATCCAGTTGGCCCGGGGCTGGCCTTGCCTCTGTTTTGATACATATGAGGCAGCCCTATTTCATGCAGCCACAACGGATCAGCATGGCGTAGGCAGTGGTGTGCGACTGCTACGGTGTTCTTTGGCAGACATCTGTCCGGTTGGTGCCCTACAGGAGTTCCTGGCACTGCGTGGCACGCACCATGGCCCATTTTTCTGTCACCAAGATGGGTCTCCCCTTACTAAATTTCAATTTTGGAAGGTGACCGGCAAAGCACTGGCCAGTGTGGGCCTCCCAGGTGCCCGCTATGGCACCCATTCATTCCGTATTGGGGCGGCCTCAACCGCAGCTGCTTTTGGGTAATCCGGGGCTGACATACGCAGCATGGGAAGGTGGGGTTCGCAATGTTTTCAGTTTTATGTGCGCCCACTTCCGCCGTGAGTACCAATTCAGTCACCTTACCTTCTTTTCCTCAACTTTCTTTACAGACCCTGGGTGTCGTATTACACGGGTGACAGTATGGCTGGTGGGCCATAGCTACGTGCACAGGGCAGCGCGTTATGCTGCGGCGACAGAGTGGGGACCCCAACTGGGACTGGGTGCATACGCAAGTCTCACATGGCATGGTAAGCCCGGGATGTTATGGCGGGAGCTGCTGCCTTTCCTTTTTTCAGGCCAGAATGCTGACCCGCCTGACATTCTGATCATACACCTGGGGGGCAATGATTTGGGCCAGGTCACCGGCTTATCGCTGAAGCATGCGATTTGCGAGGACCTCGCCTACCTGCATTACGTCTGACCCGCCACAACCCTTGTTTGGTCGGACATGGTCCCGCGCCATTCCTACAGAGGGGGTGTTGACCTCCTGGCCCTTGACCGCGCTAGACGCATGGTGAATAGGGCAGTGGCGCGGTTCCTTGTCGACAGGGCTTGGGGGAGGGTCAGTCATCACCCCGCTATTAGCCTACAAAATTATGACTTGTATGCAGGGGATGGGGCCCATCTGTCGCGAGGAGGTATGGACCTCCGGTTTGGTGATTGGCGAGCAGGCCTGTTGACCGAGCTGACGGTCTGGGGGGGGCGTCGAGCCTTCTTTGAAGCCCCTCCGTGTGGCGGGTAGCACTGGTAAGGTAAACATTATGACCCACAGGTATCCGGCAAGTTCGCAATTGACTGGACAACACTAGACAGGCATAAGTTGGTTAAACGTTGTCCGGTCAACGATGAACTATGCGACGGGGTGATGGCTATAGCTAGACAGCATGCATCACCCCGTGATTTTACGGATACGCGTCAGAGGGTGGGGTCATTAGTTAGATATTGACTACGGTCAACAATTTGTTTGTTGTCAACAAACAAATTGATACAAATGGATACATTGTAGCAATTGCCGTTGGCAATTTTGGGTGGTACCTTACCAGTGTTACTTCGGCCTGCTTGCCTTAAGAATTATGATTGGTCAATTACCAATAGAAATTTATAATTCGGACTAGGGCATGAATCAATAAATGTGGCCCAATGCCATTATCCACTTTTATCAGTGTCTGAGTCCTTTATTGGGGGGTGCGCCTGCAATGGTACCTGACACCAACTTGACCTTTTTACCCAATATTTCACCAAACTCCCCTTCTATTCTTCCCCAAAAATCCCTTATTTTTTTACAACTCCACCACATGTGTTCATATGTTCCATCTGTTTCTTTACATCTCCAACATAACTTATCTCTTTTATTATCCATCTGATAAAGCCTTAGTGGTGTCAAGTACCATTGCCACAACATTTTAAAATTATGTTCTTTGATTCTTACAGATATTGTTCTCATAATCCTCTTTTTCCATTTATTTCTCCATTCAACCTCCCCAATTTTTATATTCAAATTTTGTTCCCACTTCCGTTTCAAGTCTTCCTGTGGATCATTACCCTTGTTCAATATAATATAAAGTTTGCTTACAAGACCCTTAATGCCTCTTTCCCCTTTTCTGATCTTTATTACCAAATCCTCAAATTCCGTCTTATTTCTATCTAACCCTACTTCTCTTTTATATTTTTTATTCCAATTATCCGCCTTCAATTTCTGAAACCAATCCAAATTTAACTTCTCAAATATTTTTTCCTCTTAGTATCATCATCACACACTTTTAACCAATCCTTCAATAAGAGCACCCCATTTTTATCCAATATTTCCATTTTTTCCTTATCTATTTTTATTGGGAAACACCCCATATCCGTCAATTCCAAAATTGGAGAGAGATTTGGGACTATATCTTTCTTTACTTTCTTCCACACTTCCATGAGACCTCTCATCATAATATTATTTGACCTTTTCACCTTGTCCTTTATTCCCAAAAAAATCATACTACCAATGTCTCTATATTCTTTCATCTCCAGTTGCTTCCAAATTGTCTTTTCTCTTGCCAAGATCTTCACAACATTCTTAATTTGAAATGCTCGATAGTATATTAACAAATTTGGCATACCCAAACCCCCTTTTTTCTGAGACAAGTACCATAGTTTCTTTGAAAGTCTAGATTTTTTACCCCCATTACAGAAACCATTAAACATCTTTTGAAACTCATTAATTTCCTTCTCCTTCAGATGGATCGCTAGTGCATCAAATAAAAAATTAATCTTTGGCAACAATATCATTTTACAAATAGCGACCCTTCCGAACCATGACAGCTTCAACTCCTGAAACTCTTGTATTTTATTCTTAAATTCCGCTCTCAAGCTGTCATAGTTCAATCGTTTAAGTTCTTCTAATTTATTTGAAATAATTATCCCCAAATACTTCAGCTTATCTTTAATTTGTATATTAAGTGTCTCCACTATCCTACCCATCTCACTTACTCCCACATTACACAACATCAATTCTGATTGATCCCAATTTATCATTAATCCAGTTGTAGCTTCAAATACCTGTATATGATCTTTGATCCTGTCCATTACCAGCTCCGGGTGTTTCACCATAAGCAATGTATCATCCGCATACATGCTCACTTTGTTACCCATAATCCCTTCTATATTTAAATCATCCCTTATATTTTTAGCTAGAATCTCCATTGCCATAATAAACAAAATAGGAGATAATGGACAGCCCTGCCTAGTACCAGCCTCTAAATTTACCACTTCAGTAAGCTCCTCATTTACTCTAACCCTAGCATTCCCTTTTTGATATAAGTCTATTACCCTATTGAATCTATCCCCAAACCCATATTTTTAACTATTTCTTTAATTGAAGACCACTGTAATGAGTCGAATGCCTTAAAAATGTCTAATGATAATAAGCCCACCTTTTCCTTAGTTTGGTTAACGTTATCAATTAAATCTAATACCCTTCTAGTCAAATTCGCCATATGCCGACCTTTTAGAAACCCAACTTGATCTACATTTATGTATGCCCCCATAAAACTGTTTAATCGGTTAGCCAATATTGCTGTGAAGATCTTAGCATCCTGATTTATAAGTGAAATTGGTCTGTACGATTCCACTCTTTCCAGATTCTTGCCAGGCTTTGGCAGTAGAACAATTGTGGTATTATACCATGAAGTCGGAATTGATCCTCCATCTAAAATATAATTATATAACTTCACCAATTTTGGAACCACTACCTCCTTAAATTCTTTGTAAAACTCTGTCGATACTCCATCATCCCCCGGAGCTTTCCCCGTCTTCAACCCACTAATCACCTCCTTAACCTCCTTATCATTAATCCTTTCCTCCATTTTCTCCCTATGTTCTTGTTTTATTCCATTCCCTAACTGTCTCTCCAATATCTTTTTAAGCTTCTCCAGTTCTACTTCCTTTTTTGCATATAATAGCTGATAAAATTCCCTGACAATTTTACATTTATCTCCATTCTTATTACACCTTGTACCTTGCTTATCAACTAATACCCCTATTTCTCTTTTTTCCCTTTTAGACTTAGCTGCTCTTGCTAATAATTTTGAACTTCTATTACTAAATTCAAAATATTCTCTATTTAAATAAATCAAATCTCGTTTAACTTTATCAATATCCTTACCCATTAGTTCTGCTTTAAGCCTTTGTAATTTCGTAAAAAAAAATTATCTTTACTTTTCACATGATCCTCCTGTAATTGTTTTATTTAATTTAATAATTTTAATTTAATTATCACATTTATATACCGCTCACTCGGCCAAAGCCAACTCAGGGCGGTTCACAATAAAAATTAAAAACACAAGTTAAAACAGTTAAAACAGTTAAAACTACCCACCCCCTAAAAACAAGGGCTGCAGGATCCAAAGGCACCATGGGGAAGAGTTCTTCTACACCAACCACCCAATGGCGGTTACCCTTCCACCTGCACCCCACACTTGACCCGCCAGCCAGGTTTTAAGATCTTTTCTGAAAGGCAGCAATTCCGTCCGGAGACGTAGCTCTGTTGGCAGGAGGTTCCAGAGGGCCGGTGCAGACACGGAGAAGGCTCTCCTCCTTGTGCCAGAGAGGCGAGCCCCTCTGGCTGATGGAACGATTAGAGAGCCCCTCCGGTCCGCTCTGGTTGGACGGACAGACGTCCTCAGGGCGATGCGGTCTCTTAGGTAACCCGGCCCACTACCATATAGGGCTTTAAAGGTCAAAACCAGCACCTTGAATTGCACCCGGAGACAAACTGGCAACCAGTGCAGCTCCCGGAGCAGTGGCAAAGCACGGGCATAACGCCCACACCCCATCACCACCCGGGCTGCCGCATTTTGGACCAGCTGTAGCCTCCGAATGGTCGTCAAGGGCAGCCCCATGTAGAGCGCATTGCAATAATCTAGTCTGGAGGTAACCAGAGCGTGAGTGACCATGAGCAAGGAGTCCCGGTCCAGGAGTGGGCGCAACTGGCGGATCACCCGCAGTTGGGCGAAAGCCCTCCTGGTCACAGCCGCCACCTGTTCCTCTAGCAGTAGCCGTGAATCCAGGAGGACCCCCAAGTTGCGCACTGGGTCTGTCTGGGGCAAAATAGCCCCATCCAGAACCAACGATGGTAGCTCCCGGGTTAATGCAGAACCCCCTATCCATAACCACTCAGTCTTGCTGGGATTCAGTTGTAGCCCGTTAGCCCCCATCCAGACCCCCACAGCTTCCAGGCATCTGGAAAGGACTTTGACGGCATCACTGGGGTCCCCATGGGCCGAGATGTACAACTGAGTGTCATCCGCGTACTGATGGTACCGCACCCCATGGGAACGAATGATCTCACCCAGCGGCTTCATGTAGATGTTAAATAGGAGAGGAGAGAGCACCGAGCCCTGAGGCACCCCCCATTTGAGGGGCCTAGGACTGGACCTCTCACTCTCCAACCACACCGACTGGGTACGACCCCTCAGAAATGAGGAAAACCAGGACCACACATTACCCTGGATTCCCAATCCTCGGAGCCGTCCCAGAAGGATACCGTGGTCAACGGTATCGAAAGCCGCTGAGAGGTCAAGAAGAGCAAGGACGGATGGGTGACCACCGTCCCGCTCCCGCCAGAGATCATCCATCAGTGCGACCAATGCCGTCTCGGTACCATATCCCGGCCTGAATCCTGACTGAAAGGGGTCCAGATAATCCGCTTCATCCAGCACCCCCTGCAGCCGACACGCCACTGCCTTCTCCAACACCTTCCCTAAAAAGGGGAGGTTAGAGACAGGCCTATAGTTGGTTAGGACAGCTGGGTCGAGGGAAGGTTTCTTCAGGAGGGGGCGCACCAAAGCATGTTTTAAAGGTGCAGGAAACACCCCCTCCCGCAATGATGCATTGATCACAGCCCCAACCCAGTCACCTGTCACCGCCTTGGAGGCTTTCACCAACCAGGTGGGACAGGGGTCCAATGGGCAGGTAGTGGCGCGCACAGCTGCAAGGAGCCTGTCCACTTCATCAGGGGCAACTGGATCAAACCGGTCCCAGATGGTATGGCAAGACTGTGCTCCAGCTCCCTCCGGACTCTCCCCAACCACGCCGGAATTAAACCCAGAGCGAATCCGATCGATTTTCTCCACTAGATGGTCAGCAAAGTCCTCAGCCGACCCCTGCCAACCAGGCACCGGGGTCCCCCTACCAAGGAGAGACCTGGTAACCCGGAACAGGGTGGCCGGGCGATTGTCAGCGGAGGCAATAAGGGTGGTGAAGTATTGCCGCCTCACCACCTCCATCGCCACTAGATAGGCCCTAATAGCGGCTCTAGCTAGTGTCCAATCGGAGTCTCTCTGGGTCTTCACCCAGCGGCGCTCTAGGCGTCTCTTTGCCCGTTTGAGCTCCCTCAGTTCATCTGTGAACCACGGAGATGACCTAGCTCGATGAGCTCTGAGAGGCCGTAGTGGTGCGATTTCATCCAAGGCCGCTGTTGTCATCCTGTTCCACAGGTCAACCAGCGCCTCGGGCGAATCGTGTTGCCGATCCAGAGGGAAATCCCCCAGTTCCCTCTGGAATCCATCAGGATCCATCAGTTGCCGGGGGCGGGCCATTCTAATAGGCCCTGCCTCCCTACGGTGAAGCGTCGCACCCAGGAAGTCTAGAGCCACCAAATAATGATCTGACCATGGCACAGGTGTTATGTCTAGTTTCCGTAGTCTCAGATCACTCTGCCACTGCTCCGACAAAAAGATTAAATCTGGTGTGTGGCCACTGCCCCTGGTCGGGCCCTGAATTACCTGAATCAGGTCCATATCTGCCATGGAAGCCATGAACTCCTGAGCCACCCCGGAGCCAGTCCCCAGCGAAGGCAAATTGAAGTCCCCCAGAACCATCAATCTAGGGAACTCCAATGCCAACGCTGAGATGGCCTCGAGGAGCTCAGGCAGGGAGTCCCTTACCCTGCAAGGGGGCAGGTACAGGAGTAAGACTCCCAACTGACCCTTAAAGCCCAGACGCAGAAGCAGGGCCTCACAACCCAGAATTTGTGGAGCGGTGGCCCTGGTGACTCCCAGTGACTCCCTGGCTATGATGGCAACGCCACCGCCCTTACCCTCATCCCTAGGCTGGTGCCAAATACTGAACCCAGCTGGACACATTTCTGACAGAGGAACCCCATCCTCTGGTCTCAGCCAGGTCTCAGTGATACATGCCAGGTCGGCCCGCTCCCCCATAATGGAGTCTTGTATCAGGGGGGCCTTATTACATACCGACCTGGCATTCATCAGCAGCAGCCTAAGGGCAGGGTCACCCTGGGTCAGCTGCTCAGGACCTAGAGGTGTAACCGTGGGGCTGGAACGAGGGACAGCTACTAAGCATCTGCCCCGCGTTCCCCGGGTGCGGCCCGCCCCTCGGTACCCGCTATATCGCCCCATGCCCATCACAACCTCTATATTGGTCTCCGGAGCCTCCCTGCTTGCCCTGGACAGAATGCTGCCTCTCCTTCCTGGCTGGCCTGGCAATCTCTCCCTCCCTCCCTTCCACCCCAATATAAAACCGCCCCATTCACTCCCCCCACCACCCTCCGCACGGCTCCGGTGGTGATGGAAGTGGTGGGGCATTCTTCCACAACTGTGTTGAACCCTCAACTGCCGGGCAGGGCCCGAAACGCCGGCCGATGGCGAGGCCAGCGAGCCTCTTCGCCCCCGCCGGGGCCGAACACAGCGGCGGTGATGTTTCGTCCGGCAGGCCCCCTCGCCTTTTGAGTCCTGGCGAGGGGCGGGGGGCGGGGCCCAAAACGCCGGCCAATGGTGAGGCCAGCGAGCCTCTTCGCCCCCGACGGGGCCGAACACAGCGGCGGTCCTTGGCGTTGGCCCCGCATTTGAGGCTGCCTGCCGAAACTCCCTCCAGCTGTACCTGTTCATCTCCCGCCGGTCTGGCCGGGAGGGAAAGAGAGCGCCCGGTGTCCTTGGCGTTGGCAGCGTCGGCCCCACTTTTGAGGCTGCCTGCCGAAACTCCCTCCAGCTGTGCCTGTTCATCTCCCGCCGGTCTGGCCGGGAGGGAAAGGGAGCGCCCGGTGTCCTTGGCGTTGGCAGCGTCGGCCCCACTTTTGAGGCTGCCTGCCGAAACTCCCTCCAGCTGTGCCTGTTCATCTCCCGCCGGTCTGGCCGGGAGGGAAAGGGAGCGCCCGGTGTCCTTGGCGTTGGCAGCGTCGGCCCCACTTTTGAGGCTGCCTGCCGAAACTCCCTCCAGCTGTGCCTGTTCATCTCCCGCCGGTCTGGCCGGGAGGGAAAGGGAGCGCCCGGTGTCCTTGGCATTGGCAGCGTCGGCCCCACTTTTGAGGCTGCCTGCCGAAACTCCCTCCAGCTGTGCCTGTTCATCTCCCGCCGGTCTGGCCGGGAGGGAAAGGGAGCGCCCGGTGTCCTTGGCATTGGCAGCGTCGGCCCCACTTTTGAGGCTGCCTGCCGAAACTCCCTCCAGCTGTGCCTGTTCATCTCCCGCCGGTCTGGCCGGGAGGGAAAGGGAGCGCCCGGTGTCCTTGGCATTGGCAGCGTCGGCCCCACTTTTGAGGCTGCCTGCCGAAACTCCCTCTTTCTTTTTCTATCTGTTCTGCTTTATATTTTTTATATTTAAAACTCGCCAATTTTATACTTTCCCCTCTAAAAACCGACTTCATGGTATCCCATACCACGTTAAAATTAACCTCATTATTATCGTTCCACTGCCAGCTTTCTTTCCATCTTCCCATAATCTGCTCTTTACATTTCTGATCTTTAAACAAATTGGGATCGTACCTCCAATTTCTTACTCTTCGAGTATCTTTTTGTACTTTCAATTCCAGATATACTTTAGCATGATCCGATTCCTTGATAATCCCAATTTCCGTTCCTTCTATGTCTTTGATCAAATTTTCGGTAAAAAAACCATAATCTATTCTTGAGTATGTCCCATGAACATGTGAAAAAAAGAGTATGCCCTTTCAGAGCCCTTAAACTCTCTCCAAGAATCCTTCAAACCCATAAAATCCATCCATTTATCCAAGACCTTCCCTTTCAAGCCAATTCCACTTCTTAATATATTTGTACAATCTAACCCTGACCTTATCAAATTAAAATCTCCAGCCACAATAGTTTTTGCAACGTTCTCTAGTTCCACTATTTTCCGAATTTTTTCAAGAAACTCCGCTTGATGATCGTTTGGAGCATAAATATTTACCAACATGATTTCCTCATCCTCCAATTTTCCTCTTACTATCAAATATCTACCCTCTTGGTCAACAACCCTTTTTGTAATCTCAAATCCTAATTTTTTAGAAATCATGATTGCCACCCCTCTTGCTTTTGATGTTCCAAACGCCATCTCATAATGTTGCATCCATCCTAAAAAAAGTCTATTCGTGTCTTTTGACTTCTGATGGGTTTCCGGTAAAAACAATATATCTGGTCTATCTTTCTTCAGCGCCAATTCCAGTCTCCGTCTCTTAAGAACAGAACCTGTACCCTTCACATTCCATGATATTATTTTAATACTTCCCATAACCTACTTCTTTTCCAAGCTCTAAGCTCTCCATCGGGCATGCCACCAACCACCCTTTACCCCTATAACATACAAAACTACATAGGACACACAATATCTCTCTCCCCACTTTCTTACAAAAAAAGCCGCCTTTGACAACCAAAGAGGGGAGAGCGGGAACATGCAAGATGTGCCTTCCTACTGGTGCTACACGCTATTCACCTTTCTATATCGATTAAATGCTTTAAATTGTTATAACCTGATTCTCACTACTCCTTACTTGTCTCCTCCTCCACCATGATCAACGACAGCTCCTCCTCCTCCTCCCTTCGCAGCGGTGTTCCACCTGTTGCCCCACCAGTCTCCTCCCTCCCGTATTCCCTCCCCAATGCTCCCGATTCCATCAGTTCCTTCTTAAGATTTATCCATTCTTCCGAATCTACTTTTACCAGTTCCAACAAGCTCAAATACTCCAATGGATTGGTCCCTTCATCAATTACTTGCATTCTTTTATCATAAAAAAGTGCAGTTGCTGTGGAAATCTCCAGTTGTACCTTATATTTTTACTCATCAATAATTTGGTTACAGGCCTCATCTTATACCTCCATGTTCTTTCCTTCAACGAAATATCATTATAAACTTCTACGTCAGAGCCATCAAATTTCAAGGCATCAGGACCAACTCGTTTCAAATGGGCCATTACTTTTAGCTTGTCTGCCCAATTTGCGAATTTTACCAACACATTTCTTTGAACCACCCTCCCTCTTCTTGGGCCCACCCGGAATACACTTACAAGATCTTCCTGGACAAATTCTTTTCCCATATTCAAACCATTTAACCACTGAACCACTCTTTCCCTTAACAAGTCCGGAGTTCGTTCCACGACCTGACGGATCACAATGTTCTGCTTTCTCATCATATCTTCCACAGCATCAATCCTTCTCTCTTGTTCCTCCAATTTCAGCTTATTCTCCCGTACCACCTCCTGAGTCCCTTTTATTTCCTTTTTTATGACAATTACCTCGGTTTGAACCAATTGCACATTTCCCTCAATTTTTTTCAAACTTAAGTCCACCTTTTTTGAAAAATCTGCAACAGATGATACCACCTTATCTTGCTTTTTCATCATTTCATTTCTGTCTTTCACCCTAGAATCCTCATTCTTCTCCAATTTCTGAAACAGCTTGCCAATTTCCACCATAATTTGAGTTTGATCGTAGGACACTGTGGGTGGGGATGAAGACTGAGGGGCTTCCTCCATTGGTACTTTTTCCTTCTTCTTAGGCTTAACAGCTGGATCTTCTTCCTTTGCTTTTCCTCTTGTACTTTTATCCATAATAGTATAAAATCCCAAAGTTGCAGATCGTTGTAAAAATGAGCCAAACAAATAAGCCTATAACACTGCAACCCCTGGTTCCACAAGTCCAACAGGGAAACTTATATGAAGCAGAAGTCCAAAGAGTTATTGTAATCCACAAAAAAGGGCAGAAGGAACCAATACTCCCAACAGGCAGCTGAGAGGGGGAACAAAAGAAGGGCGAAAAAGAAAATGATAATCCACAGCGGGTCCGTTTCCCCAAAGCAATCAGTCCAGCCAATCGTCTTCCACACTGCAATATAAGTGCTCCAAGGAAACAGTCAACCAAAACTTCTCCTTTAAATCCAAGCCGCCGAAAAGTAAAAAGAAAAAAAGGGAGGGGAGACTGGAGGGAGAAAAAGCCCAAAAACCAAACAGGAAAGCAGGAGAAGTAAGAAGCAATATTTTCCAAAAAAATTAAATATTTATAATCCACACGGTGAAGGAGCAAAAAAAAGCCCAATTAATCCTTCTCTTGAAGCGGACAAATCAAAACGCCATTTTCCAGCGGCTGCCTTAACTTCTGGGTAAAAACACCCCCTTCTTCTTCTGTGGAACGGCAGACTTTTTCCAAACACTTTAAATTGGGAAATTCACTGTTACCTTCCAATATTATAGCCCAGACAAGTATTTTTTTTAAACCACTTTGTTATCGTCAAAACACGGCGTGGTCCTTCTGGTATGCAAAAAAAACATACACCCAAGCACAATCACTTTCGTTTTCCAGAACCGCCGCCATTAACGAAACAGCCACTTGTTTTCATCTACTTCCACCCATTTCCATTTCAAAGCCCGGGCTCATTAAACAAGATCTCCAGCTGAGTTTGGTCTTTAGCACTCCATTCATGCACTTACATGCAGCTGTTTTCGTGCCAAACAACTTCTTGCCAGCTCCAAAGCTTCTCCGCAGGCCTCACCCGCCCAGGAAAACCTCCCGAACTTTGACCATCCGACTTCAAAAGTTCCCGAAATTTTCCAAAAAGACAAGTAAGATTCTTATCTACAGAAGTTGCCACTTTAAAAGTTTCCCATTTCACTCCAACACATTAATTACCACTTTGTTAAGCGCAAGCATCCGAATCAAGATGTTACTTGTCGGCCATCTTAGCCACACACCCCAAGCCCATAAACTTAAAGTTCTGTCCAGCTGGAAAATTCAAACCACGTCCTCCTGTCTACAGCAAAAGGAGTCTGCGGCTTGACAGAACCTTAAGTTCTGTCGAAGGAAACACAATGTAAGAAAATGAATAGCATTTCTTCTTAAGACAGTAGATGCATTAGAAAGGCTCCGGGATGTAGTAACTCATGATGGAACAAGGGCCAAGTCATAGAAAGCACATGTCAGGGATCATTTAGGGCCAGATTTGTTGCTCTACAATCTATGCAGAGATTTGCAATACTCTGTGCTACTAGGCTGTAAATAAGAGGTGGAACCATAGTGATATTTCAAGCCAGGCAACTGGGTAAATCAGGGAAATCAATCTCACTCCGCTGTCTCCTCCTCCCTCAAGTGCTGTATCTGTTCCGAATATTGGCTATCATCATAGCGAAAGTCTTAACTCCTCAGAACAGTTCTTCTGAGGACATTCCACACCAGTCTCTAAGATTCTTTTGCCACAAAGTCCATCTATGTCCAGGGCCTCTCTTCCCAAGGATTTCCCCTTGCATAGTGAGTTGGAGTACTGTATTCTTCTATACTTTATGTTGTTCTCATGAAATGCCCAAGGTATTGGAGGTTTATTTGTTTAACGGTCTTAAACAGTTCTTGTTCTTTATCCATCCAGCGCAACACTTTTATATTAGTCACATGATATCCTTAGCAGCCATCTGTAGATCCACACTTCAAAAATGTTAATCTTCTTTTCAGATGCTTTAGTCCAGGGTTGGCCAAACTTTTTCTGTCGTGGGTCTGACCACACCTCCAGACAACATCACAGGCTGGGCCACAGCCCCCCAAAGTGGAAGTGGTGCATTTATGGCTGATGTAAATGCACCCACTTCCACATTTATGCCAGCTGTGAGTGCATTTGCATATGTGCGGGTGCATTTTACGGATGACATAAATGCACCTGCTTCCACTTCCAGGTGTGGCAGAGGCAGTGACAGGCCAAATGGGATGGTGTCAGGGGCCAGGGCCAGCCTGCAGGCCATAGGTTAGGAACCCTAGCTTTAGTCAATGTCCAAGCTTCGACTCCATGGCATATAGCAACACTAGGAATATTTAACATCTCACTGTTTGGATCTTTGTAACTAGAATTAGATCTCTACTGTATAACAAATGTTGCATTTTTATGAGTGGATCTTGCTTTTTCTTTTCTGCCTCCTAAATAAACTAATTGTTGCCCTTCCTCAGTCAAGGCAACTAGTGGTTGAAAAAAGCCAATAGGCTTCCTCACTCCCATCTCCGCTGCTGCAGGCCCAACAAGATTCTGTTTCCATGGCTGCTGCATAATGTTCCTTGGCTCTGCTCACCTCTTTGTTTTTCTTTTGAATAATTGAAATGATGCTGAGGTGGCTGCTTTACATTTATGAATATATTTTCACTCACACATTTCTATTCTCTCCTCCCACGTAAGGCTGCTGTGTCCTACATAACACTTATCTGAGAGTGAAATATATTGAACACAGATGGACTTAAGGCTAAACTCAGAACAGGGAAGGATGAAATCTTTTGAAAAGCAGCACCATAACCTTCCTCCAGTCTAAAGCTCCTGCTGGATTTCAGGCTGTTTCATAAATGACAAGAGCTTTCCTCTTAACTGTCTGGCCTGGTTCTTTCCAATGCTGCCCTTTATAAATGGGTTTTGCCTCTTGATTGGGTTAAGAGGCCCAAACTCAGTGATCACTTTCTATAGTGAAGATACAGAAATCCTTCAGGTGAGAGAAGAATCCATTGATTCATTTCCTGTTCATTTCAGTTTTATAGTTGTTCACTCTCTCTGATTTGGGAGTTGAAGTGTAAAATATTTATATATCCATGACTAACAAAAGAGAAATACATATTTGAAGATGCTGAAATATATTTTGGTTGTTCTGAGCCAAAGCTCTTTTGATTAGAACAACTGAAGACTGTGGAAAACAAAATGTGCTACCATAATATTAAAATATTTCAGTTTCATTATTCGCTGTAATAGCTATGTTCAGAATCTTGCTGCCTTAACATGATTGTATTAAACATGATTGTATTAAGCAAAAGTACATAAGCAGTGCTGCCTCTTCAGCAGACCATCATTTTTTACTTCCCTGTAACCACTGGTTGAGCCAGTGGCCATGCACTTGCCTAGATGACAGACAACAAACCAGAGGAGATAGCCATCTATGCTATTGCCCTTAATTCACTCAGTTTTCTTCAATTGAATTTTGGCCTGAATGTTTTAAATAGTTACATTTTGCAGTCCCAAGCAGCCTTATTTTAACTGCTGTGTTATGAATTAAAATGTGTGTGTGCCAAACTATTTGAAATTTGAACACAAAACCTATTAATATTATATTTTCAATGTACAGTAAAACCCCAGCTTACAACCGCCTTGGTTTATGTTTGCCATGGTTTACAATGGTAAATCTATTGAAAATGACATCTCAGCTTATGCTTTTTTGTTTGCTTACAACTGGGAATTCCCCAGAGTAAATTGCACCTGGGGGGTATAGAAGACCACCCGCAGCTATTTTAAACTCTGTGCGTGGCACAATCGCAGTGAGGTGACCTTGCCATGCACATTCATGGCACTTCTTCCAGAGGTGCTGGATTTAAAAGACATCCAGCGCTTTAGTGCTGGCTCCGGAAGAGGCACCATGAATGCGCAAGGCAAGGGCGCCCCACTGCAATTGTATCTCCCCCCCCCCCTTTGCAGCACCAACCCGGGCACAGAAGGGATGGAGAAGCAATTGATTGCAGCGGAGTGACCTTCCCTTACACATTCACAGTGCCTCTTCCAGAGCCATCACTAAAGTTGCAGGATGTCTTTTAAATCTGGTACCTTACTGACAGCTCCGGAAGAGGCACCATGAACATGCAAGGAAAGGTTGCTCCACTGATTGATCAACTCTTTCCCCCTTTGCAGCACCAACCCAGGCACAGAAGGAAGGGAGAGGTGATCGATCACAGTGGGGCAACCTTGCCTTGTGCATTCATGGCGCCTATTCCAGAGCCGTCGCTAAAGCACGGGATATCTTTTAAGTCCTTGCCTTAGTGATGGCTCCAGAATAGGCACCATGAATGTGCAAGTCAAGGTTGCCCCACTGTGATCGATCACCTCTCCTGCCATTCGCAGCAACGAATGTTTTAATAAGAAACACACATACGAGTCAATTCTGGTGAAACTTTTCATGGCTTTCTATGTAAATAATACAAAGAAGTGGTTTATAAGTCTCTGTTTCAGCTTCAACTATTTCTTAATATTTTCACTTTATTATGAAACAGAAGGTTTTCTATACATCAGTTTCAGGCAAAGGGTTTTGGATGCATGCATACACTTAATGCCACTGCTTACCCTTCTCAGGTACCTTCACCACATTTGATCAGGAATCTCTCAGATTTCATGTCATTTCACAGCTTGGGCTAGAAGGCTTTACTCAGACTTGCCTTTCCCCAAATCCTATGTTCTTTGCTATCCACTCCCATTTGAAGAAGCCTGTCCAGAAATATTGGTTCATTAATTCTAACATATAATAATGAAATTGATAACCATACAGTTCAGGAGTAAATTAGTCTAAATGTGATAATCAGGGGAGGAGATGAAAAGAAAAGGAAAGGGAGGAAATTCAAAAGAAATGAAGGATTTTTTAGAATGAAAAGCCAGCCAGTGGAGATAGGAAGAAAAGCCAGTCTTATTGCTTGGTAAAGTAAGAGCTACTCTGGTTAAATCTCTGTCTGTTCAATGCAGGGAGAGAGAATCATAGAATAATCAAACTGGAAGGGACCTATGAGGCTATTGAGCCCAACCTCCTGCTCAATGTGGGAATCCAAATCAAAGCCGATCTGACAGATGGTTTTCCAATGTTCTCTTGAATTTGTCCACAGTTGGAATCTTTGGAGTCTGTTATACAGTACCTGCCACTTTAAGAACAAAAAGTCTCCAAAGCTCAGATCTCTTTTGCTCTTCTCATACAAATGGTGAAGAATTATACAGAAAGGAAATTTAAGCAAATGCTATTGAGCTGTTGTTCTTTGCAGGGGCACCCCCCAAAGAAAGACTCAGACACCGGTATATGGATAAAGGCATCGGGCCACTTTTATTGAATAATGCCCTAGTCCGAATTATAACTTTCAAATGGTGTAATCATCCAATTGTAATTCTTTAAGGCAAGCAGGCCGCAGTAACACTGGTAAGGTTCCTCCCAAAATGCCAATGGCAATTGGCTACATGTAACTATTTGTATCAATTTGTTTGTTGACACAAACAAATTGTTGACTGGAGTCAATAAACTATCTACTGACCCCACCCTATGATGTGTATCCGTTAATTATCAAGGTGATGCAGGCTGTGAAGCTCCTGACATCACCCCTTGCCTGGTTCGCCCTTCACCGGCCAAACCTCTTTCCCCTGTACCTGTCTACATGTTGGCCAGTCAATTGCAAACCTACCGGATACCTATGGGTCATAAATCTTTACCTTACCAGTGCTACCCGCCCAAAGTGACCAAAGTCAACATACCCCTTTTCTCAAACACTAGCAACAAAAAGTCTCCAAAGCTCAGATCTCTTTTGCTCTTCTCATACTAATGGTGAAGAACTATACAGAAAGGAAAGTTAAGCAAATGCTATTGAGCTGTTGTTCTTTGCAGGCGCACCCCCCAATAAAGGACTCAGACACTGGTAAAAGTGGATAACGGCATTGGGCCACATTTATTGATTCATGCCCTAGTCCGAATTATAAATTTCTATTGGTAATTGACCAATTATAATTCTTAAGGCAAGCAGGCCGAAGTAACACTGGTAAGGTACCACCCAAAATTGCCGACGGCAATTGTTACAATGTATCTATTTGTATCCATTTGTTTGTTGACAACAAAAAAATTGTTGACCGTAGTCAATATCTAACTAATGACCCCACCCTCTGACGTGTATCCGTGAAATCACGGGGTGACGCATGCTGTCTAGCTGTAGCCATCACCCCGTCGCCTGGTTCGTCGTTGACCGGACAATGTTTAACCAACTCATACCTGTCTAGTGTTGTCCAGTCAATTGCGAACCTGCCGGATACCTGTGGGTCATAAATGTTTACCTTACCAGTGCTACCCGCCCATGTGACCAAAGTCAACACCAGCAACAGAAACCCCTATATCAAACCATAGCAACAGTGTGGGATGGGCGAAAAAACCAGGACCCGAGAGTCAATTGTGGGTCCCAGCCAAAAATTCCCACTCGGCCCCGAAGCGACCAAAATATCACACTGTTAACTAGGGAGGGGGTGGAGGGGAAAAACTTCTCCGCTCCGTCGCTTCGCAAAATGGCAGCTCGGCTGCCTCGTGGCCACCCCTTTTATAGAGGAGCTGGCCACGCCCCCTAACTACCCGGATGCCTTCGTCCGATGGGGGGGCGCAAAGAGCGCGGCGGCCATTTTGGCGCCGCGCTTGCATTGCAGGCGCACCCCCCAATAAAGGACTCAGACACTGGTAAAAGTGGATAACGGCATTGGGCCACATTTATTGATTCATGCCCTAGTCCGAATTATAAATTTCTATTGGTAATTGACCAATTATAATTCTTAAGGCAAGCAGGCCGAAGTAACACTGGTAAGGTACCACCCAAAATTGCCGACGGCAATTGTTACAATGTATCTATTTGTATCCATTTGTTTGTTGACAACAAAAAATTGTTGACCGTAGTCAATATCTAACTAATGACCCCACCCTCTGACGCGTATCCGTGAAATCACGGGGTGACGCATGCTGTCTAGCTGTAGCCATCACCCCGTCGCCTGGTTCGTCGTTGACCGGACAACGTTTAACCAACTTATACCCGTCTAGTGTTGTCCAGTCAATTGCGAACCTGCCGGATACCTGTGGGTCATAAATGTTTACCTTACCAGTGCTACCCGCCACACGGGGAGGCTTCCCAAAAAGGCTCACCGCCCCCCCAAGACCGTCAGCTCGGTCGACAGGCCTGCTCACCAGTCTGCTAACCAGAGGTCCATACCTCCCTGCGACAGATGGGCCCCATCCCCTGAGTAAAGCTCTTAATTTTGCAGACTGGTGACGGGGAGGCGAATGACGCGTCCCCCACCTTTGTCGAAAAGGAACCGGGCAATAGCCCCGTTCACGGAGCATCGGCTCGGCCAAGAGCCTCGAGGCCGCACGCCCCCCTGTAAGCGTACCGCGGTATCGTGTCCGACCAATTGAGGGTTGTGGCAGGCCACACATAACGTGAGTGGGGCAGGTCACTGCAAATCGCAAGCTTCCGCGATAGGCCAGTGACCCGCCCTAAGCCATCGCCCCCAAGGTACATAACCAGGACATCCGACGAGTCAGCATCCCTGATGTAGAAAAGGAATGGCAACAGTTCCCGCCATAACATGCCGCGCTTACCACACCACCTGAGACGTGCAGTTGCACCCAGTCCCAGTCGGGGTCCCACTCTGTCGCTGCAGCGTAATGCGCTGCCCTGTGCAGCGTAACGCGCTGCCCTATGCAGCGTAACTCGCTGCCCTGTGCAGCGTAACGCGCTGCCCTGTGCACGCGGCTATGGCCCACCAGCCATACTGTCACCGGTGTAATACGACACCCAGGGTCTGTCAAGGAAAAAAGGGGGTGGGGGAGAAACAGTGCAGTGACTAAACTGGTACTCAGGTTGAAGAGGGCGAACACAAATTGAAAACATTGTGAACCCCACCCTCCCATGCGGCGTATTTCAGCCCCGGAGCACCCAAAACAGCTGCAGTAGAAGCCGCCCCCCTTCTGAACGAATGGGTGCCGCAACGAGCCCCTGAGAGGCCAACACTGTCTAGTGCCTTCGCGGCACCCTCCAAAATCGAAATTTAGTAAGGGAAGACCCACCTTGGTGACAGAAAAACGGGCCATGGTGCGTGCCACGCAGTGCAAGGAAATCCTGTAGGGCACCAACCGGACAGATGTCTGCCAAAGTACACCGTAGCAGTCTTACATCACTGCCTACGCCATGCTGATCTATCTCAGAGGAGCGTATCCTCGACTGAGCCCAGTCTTTGGCAGCATAGACATCCTCGAGTTCCAGTGCCCTACGACTTGCATCCGCCTTAGACAGCATCACAAGCTCGCTGATGCGGAGCGCTCCAAAAAAGGCCACCGTTGTGGCTGCATGTAATGGGCTGCCTCATATCTATCAAACAGAGGCCAGGCCAGCCCCGGGCCAATTGGGTAAGAACCCCTGGGGAAATCGGGTGGCGGTCGTCCGGGCAACGCCCACGCTACCGCACCCACCCCTCCAAAACATGTCTCACACGGAAGTCAGCGGTACTACGCACATGACCTCCCACCTTGGCCATAAAAGCCAACGCTGACAGCCTAGATGCCATGGTGCGAGGTGCAAGGCCCTGGGCATGCAGGTAAACCATGAACCGAAGCACATGGGTCACTGGGATTGGCCAGGATTCTGGCAGCCGGAATTGCGTACAGAAGGCTCTGAAAGAATTGAATGCATGGTGATATGCCTTACGCGTGCGTGGCACCAGTGACAAGCCAATCGCCCGGTTCACCTCTCCTTGCCAATGGTCCATATCTCGTCCGGGGGTGGCGAGGGAAATCCCTCCGCATCCGGGGCCAAGGCACGGAACCGGGAGATCTGCAGGCGGGACAAAGCGTCAGCGATATCATTATTGACCCCCGGGACATGCCTGGCCCAGAAGAGGACGTAGGGGCGCAGGCTGCGCAACACAAACTGGTGCATTAGGTCCATGACCCTGGGCGATTTGGAAGTCTGTGAGTTGACAATGTGGACAACGGCCGCATTGTCACACCAAAATGGACGACCGAGTCGGCCCACTCCTCGCCCCACAGCATCAAAGCCCCCAGGATAGGGAAAAATTCCAAATACGTGAGATCACGCAGGCAACCCGTGCCTGCCCAGGCTGGTGGCCACCCACCATAGGCCCACTTCCCATTGAAGTACATCCCATAACCCAGGGACCCCGAGGCAGCAGACTGGATCTGAAAGCGAGGGGAAGCCAGGAGGTCAGACCTCCAAAATGATACTCCATCGAACTCCCTCAGGAACTGGAGCCAGATAAGCATATCTGCCCTGATACCCCGGGTGAGTCTAACCCTATGGTGGGGCCTAGATAAGCCAGTCATGGCGTCGCACAAGCGCCGAGCAAATGCCCTGCCCGGTGCGACCACCCTGCAAGCGAAATTGAGGTGACCATGTAGCACCTGCAGTTCCCTCAGGGATGCCTTGCGTTTAGCAAGCAACTCCGAGATAAGGGCCACTAACCTTGACCCCTTATCGCCCGGTAACCTAGAAGCCTACGCTACCGAGTCAATCTTCACCCCCAGGAATACTAGCTTAGTAGATGGGCCCTCGGTCTTTTCGGGCGCTAAAGGGACACCGAGTTCCTCCATTAGCATCTGAAATGTGTTGAGGAGACGTGTGTACGTGTCCCAGCCCTGTTCACCCCGAACAAAATTCATCCAGGTAATGGGCTACAGACTGGGACCCTGACCTGCGGACGAAAGCCCACTGCAGGAATGCGCTGAAACACTCAAAGGCCAAGCATGATATGGGGTAGGACAAGTGATGGATCAGGCGAAACTCGCCCGGTAACTCCTTGGGCACCAAGCCCAAGGGTGACACCTTAAGGTCAGGGAACGGTGAAAGGGCCGGCAACCCTGCCCGCATAAACCTCCTTGTTAATGCTGGCAGCAGCCACCTCCTCCCTCCCCTTAAGGGACAAAGGTTGGGATCATCCTGAATGGACCTATCACCCACAAAAGGAATATGGAACCCCAGCCGAAAACCCTGAAGCAGGTAAACCGCCTCCTCCTCCTTCGGGTATAATGCGAGCCAACGCTCCAACATGTCCATGTTAATTGGGGAGGGGGCCATTCGGTGGACCAGCTCCCCCTGAGGCAGTCTTGCCAACCCCTTGTCCGCCCCTCCCTCCGCCCCACATCCCTCCAGGCCTGGGACAGGCAGAGGCAGCATGGGGGCCAGCACAAGAGGGCCACTCATGCCTGTACCGGCAATTCTTCCCATTGCCGGAACCATTGGACAAGAAAGTCCAGCACAGCAGGCGGGCTAGAACCCCCTGCCCCGCCACCTGGCGGGGTGCCTGCGCTGGGGCCGCTCGCTGGACCGCATGTCCACAATGGTATCTCTCTCCAGGCGCAGGGCGCGTGGGAGTCATGTACAGAAGCCACAGCGTCTGGCAGGGCTCATCCCACCTCATTTCGGGGTGCAGGGGAATCCGCATACGGAATTCCACATCATAAGTCAACCACGACGGGCCTGGGAAGTCGACCATCGCCCGGTAAACATGGTCCATCTACTGGACCATCGGAATCTCCAAATCCGGCCGGGCCCTGAGGTAGACCACCACGTATGAGGTAGGCCGGCAACCGGTTGGCCCACGTACGTGGCTGCTTGCGACGACGTGCCTGCTCCTTATCCTTCTCATCTTGCCCCTCCCTCTCCTCTATGGTGGGTTCACTGGTAAGGAGGGGGAAGATGTCCACATACTTCCCACGCCAGACCTTTTCCTCAGTGGCTTGGGCCAAATGGTCCCCCAGGGGCAACGAATACCCCGCAGTCGGCAATGCCGACACAGGAACGGCGGGAACTGCGGGCATCTGAAAAGGAGCCTGGACCAACCCGGTCACCCCTAAAACATTCCCAACTGCGCAATTAGTACCTCCACACCGGGGCCCTGGGTGAGAGCTGGAGTCACCAGGTGGGCCGTCGGCGGCCGAACCGCTGCACCACCCGTGCGAGGCCAAGGCCATTGAAACCCCCCTCAACCCTGCCATGTGTGTGGGTGCGCTAGATTGAACCACATACTCACATGCTGCACCCCCATGGGCCGCCCCCACCGGGGGTTCCGACGCACTGGGGGCATCGGAGCTCACGACCGCACCTGAGCTCACCGACGGGGCCTGACCAGCACCGGCCTGCCGATCGGGGAGCTGCGAGGCAGTGGCCGATGCCGGGCCCCGCGCCTCAGTCAGCTCGACCCGTCCCGCCGCCTGCCGCTGCCCAGCAGACGATGGACGAATCTGCACCCCAAAAGGGGTCCCCTGGGTGGTTACCCTGGCCATTGAAGCCTCGAGGGCCGCAACGCGGGCCAGAAGGGCCTCCACACTGACGTAGCCCCCCAAGAATAGGATTGCTCAGTATGGGGCCCAGAAATTTCTGATGGCGGCCCTGTCAGTCCTCCATGCAGTGCCCGGGAATCAAACTCCGACCTTCCAGTTGGCAAGTTCAATGTCTTAACCATGTGAGCCACCACAGCCCCCCAAAAGGGGGCAAAGGACCGGCCGGCCCACTAACTGCAAGCGCGGGTCCAGATCCCTGGACCCCTGGGCCCATATAGGGCCATGATCCCAGGCCAGGGGAGAGAGCTGAATCCCCCGCAGGCAGCTGCGCACCAACGGGGAAGGCCCCGCAGAATGGGCCACGCCAGAGGCAGTGGCCACTGCTTGCGGGCCGAGGGTCACGGCCCCTACAGGGCCGGTACGCGGACCTCCAGCCCCAGGCTAAGGGGGGAATCAACCCCATACCACTGGTCCCGGTGAGCTCGGGCAAAGGAGGCTGCTGGGCAGGCGCGGCCGCGGTCCTCCAACCCAGCTGGCGCCTCCGCGCAGAACGAGCCGCGTTCGCAGCTGCCTTCTTCCTAGAGGTATCGCAGCTAACCGATGGGAAGCCGAAAAGGAAAAAATTCAGCAGCCAAGAGGCTTCCCGGTGAAGGTAAAAGCGACGGAGGTAAGAGGGAAAAACTTCTCCGCTCCGTCGCTTCGCAAAATGGCAGCTCGGCTGCCTCGTGGCCACCCCTTTTATAGAGTAGCTGGCCATGCCCCCTAACTACCCGGATGCCTTCGTCCGATGGGGGGGGGGCGCAAAGAGCGCGGCGGCCATTTTGGCGCCGCACTTGCATTCTGGCAAGCTTCAATTGAGCGTGTTCAAAAGTTATGAGATAGCAGTTTTTCTGTCTGAAAGAGCCATTTTAAATTCTCAGTTTTTCTACAATTACTGGATGGGTTTGATGCAAATAAAATGGAGGGCTAAAATAATTGCTACTCTTTTAAGATAAAAATGTTAGGCATTTGAAAATATGTTTCTTACCATATGACAAAAAAATTGTTTCTGTCTGAATGGGGAGGATAAATCAATCTATACTTAAAATATCATAACTTTCAAATGGTTTGACCAGATGTTACCACATTTGGCATAGAGCAATATCAGACTAGTCCCTCACATTGTACAAAATATGGTGGTGATCTGATGTCTGGTTTAAACATTATAGTCTTTTGTTTGGAGTACCCCCTGTTTTTGGAATTGCCTTGTAGAATGTTGATTTGCTCTGCCACACACTATCATTTGTTACACTCTCATGCACAAATAATCAAAGGTGTTATATCCTTTTAAATCTGATGTGTGATATTGTTTCATTTATGGTGATGATTTTAACTATAGGTCTGAAGCTGATTTGGAGAATTGGGTATGGCTATAACAAATAAAAGTCTATACAATTGTGGATTTAGTGCTGATCCAGGCCTCTACCAGATTAAAACATATTAAGAAATACAAGGTTTCCAATAGGTATCTGTCTTGCTACTATGGAAACATTATGGTCAACCAGGTAGTAATATATTCTGATGTTACTCAGTACTAGGTTCTGTCTTAGCTTCAAACCTTCAAATAAGGATTGAGTAGCAGACAGAGATCACAGAGGATGCAAGTAAGCAAATAAAATTTAAGCCTAGCATTAGGAAAAATGGACCACATAGAGAATGAAAATGGTTCTAAAACAGTGATTCTCAATGCTTTTTTGGCCATGCCCCACCTAAGCATCTCTAAAATTCTGATTCCCTCCCATGACATATAATTATTATTATTAAAAAAAGTGAACTCCTCTTCACATGGAGGAAACCTAAAAGGTCATTAACTGTTAACAACTCATTCTCGAATCCCCCCCCCCCCTTATGGGGCATGTGCCCCATGTTGGGAACCATGGCTTTTAAATGACTGTTGATTAAATGGATTAAAATGGATTTGCTTAACTTAATGTCTGATAAGGAATTGTCAAAAATATCATTTCTCCTATGTATCCTTTCTAGATTTTACACAGGGAGTGGCCACGGAACACTACTTTTGTACTTAATTCTTTGCAAATACACAGATATTGCAAAAGTAAGTTTCAGGAAGGTTTGCAATATCTGTAAATGTATATAGTCTTATATTTCGCCCATCCCTGTCTTAAATATTTTCTTTTCAACCCTTCTCTTCAGGTTGGGTTGAGGAACATTAGGCCTTCTAAAGGTTTTGTGTTACGGCTCCTATATTCCTTGTCTGTTTTATATTTTTGGAAGCTGAAGTGCAAAGCACTAAAAGGTGTAAAAACTCCCACCCCTATTACTAAGTAACAAACAGTTTGTGAGATGCCAAAAGAAAAAAAAAACACAAGTACCTCAAAGTAGGTAATCTACAAAACAGATCTCAATAACTGAGGCAAATAGGCATGTATCTTCTTTACTTAACAAATATTTTTTCCAGTAATGCACAACCTAATTTTCCTCTCCTGCAGCATCTATGCTGCCTTTTTAAAACAAGTGTCTGACAGAATACCTGGGAAATTAAGAGATGCATGCACAGCTACCACTCTCAGGGGATCCACAAAGAGAACTGGGAGCCAGATGTTCACCTAGCAGAAACCTGTTTTGTTTCCACTGTTTTCAACAGTGCAACGCTAGAGAAGCCTCCTGGGGATACAGTTGCCATGTCCTGATCTAATGAAATTTCCATGGAGAGCCAATTCTGAAAGAAATAAAATAGAACCACGATGTTCTCCAAGTAATCTTTCCCAAACACTAGCTATGGAATAAATCTAGTGACACCCTTCTGGGGCAAACCTTTGTATCAAATGGAAAATGATAAAGTTCTGACCTAGACATCTTACCTTTAATTCACTTGCTCAAGTTTAACAGCTTTAATAATTAAAATAAATGAATGCAATTACGTGACCAGGAGTTTAGGATAAACTGTATTCATTTTGTTCCAATATGCAGCAAATGCAAGCGCGGCGCCAAAATGGCCGCCGCGCCCTTTGCGGCCCCCCCCAACAGGACAGAGAATCCGGGTAGTTAGGGGCGTGGCCAGCTCCCTTATAAAAGGGGTGGCCACGAGGCAGCCGAGCTGCCATTTTGCCTCAGCGACGGAGCGGAGAAGTTTTTTCCTGTGCCTCCGTCGCTCGTTGGTATCACCGGGAAGCCTTTTGGGTCGATTTTGCCTAGCTAGCTTCCCTTTTTTGCTGCGGTGAGATGCCTTCCAAAAAGAAGGCTGCTGCGAATTCAGCCCGGGCTGTTAGGAGGCGCAACCCAGGTCGGAGGACCGTGGTGCCGCCTCCTCAACAGCCACCTTTGCCATCCCCGGCCGGGGCTGGTGGCTTGGGGTCTATCGCCCCTTGGCCCGATCAGAGTGCGGGCGCGGAGGGCGCTCCGGCCCGCGGCCCGCGAGCGGTGGACACCGCTCCTCCTCCTGCCCAATCCGTTGGGCCTATTACTTTCGGGCCGCAGCCTCTCCCGGGGCCCTCTAGCCTTGGGGGGTGGCCCGGCGCCCTGCCTTGGCAGGTTTCCTCACCAGCCCTACCGGGCTTCGGTCCTGGCCAATGGCCATATATGGGTCATGGGGTGCAGGGACCTGCCCCCATGCAAGGGTCAGGCGGGCCGGCCGGCTCTTTGCCCTTGGTCAATGTAGACACCTTACTGGCCCGTATTGCGGCCTTGGAGGCGTCTTTGGCCCGGGCCAGTCAGGCAGGCACCCCTTTTGGGGTACCTTTTGAGGCGCTATCGGCAGCAGGACAACGGCCGGCGGCGGGGTTGAGCTGCTGCTGGCGGGTGGCGCGGCTCCGGCCACTGCCTCGCAGCTCCCCAGCCAGCAACCTGGTGCGGGTCAAGCCCCGGTGATGAGCTCTACATCGGTCGTGAGCTCCGACGCCCCCAGTGGGCCAGAACCCCCGGGGGGGCGGCCCGCGGGGGTGCAGCATGTGAGTATATGGTGCAAACGAGTACATCCACACACATTCCCAATATAGGGGGGACCTTTCAGTGGCCTTGGCCTCGCGCGGGTGGTGCAGGGGCTACGCCGCTGGCGACCCACCCGGCGACAACTACTGCCACCATGCCCACTGGGGTGGGCCTCGGTTCTTACACTGCTGGGAACGTACTTGGGGTGGCAGGGTTAACTCAGGCCCCTTTCGCTAGGCCGGCTATCCCCTTTTCGGCTTTGTCGGCGGCAGGGTATTCCTTGCCACTGGGTGATCACTTGGCACAGGCTACCAGAGAAAAGATGTGGCGAGGGGAGTACGTATATATCTTCTCACTCCTGAACAGAGAGCCCACTAAGGAAGAAAGGGAGGGTCAGGATGAGAAGGACAAGGAGCAGGCACGCCGCCGTAAGCCGCCGCGTACCTGGGCCAACTGGCTCCCCGCTTATTTAATATACATGGCGGTATATTTGAGGGCGCGGCCGGATCTAGCTATTCCCATGGTCCAATATTTGGACAACATATATAGGGCGATGTTAGATTTCCCAGGCCCCTCATGGCTAGTATATGATGAGGAATTCCGTATGAGGATTCCCCTCCACCCCGAGATGAGATGGGATGGGCCGTGCCAGAGACTGTGGCTCTTGTATATGACACCCACACGTCCTGCCCCGGGGGATAGATACCATTGTGGACATGCGGTCCAGCGAGCAGCTCCAGCGCAGGTTACCCGCCAACCGGCGGGGCAGGGGGTTCCAGCCCGCCTGCTGTGCTGGACTTTCTCGTCCAATGGTTCCTGCAGTCGGAAGAACTGCAGGTATAAGCATGAGTGTCCCACATGTTCTGGTCCCCATGCAGCCTCTGCTTGTCCCAAGCCTGGGGGGGCGCGAGGCGGAGGGAGGAGTGGACAGTGGGCTGGCAAGCCTGCCACGGATGGAACTAGTTCTCCGAAAGGCCCCCTCCCCAATTAAGGTGGACATGCTGGAGCGCTGGCTCGCATCGTACCCAAGGGGAGAAGACAGAGAGTATCTCATTCAAGGTTTTAAGCAGGGATTTCGTATCCCTTTTATGGGTGATAGATCCCCTCAGGATGCTCCCAACCTTTTATCCCTCAGAGGAAGGGAGGAGGTGGCCGCGGCCAGCATTAAAAAGGAATTAGACGCGGGCAGGGTCGCTGGACCTTTTCCCGCACCCCCTTTTCCCAACCTTAAGGTTTCGCCATTGGGTTTGGTTCCAAAAAAGTCCCTAGGTGAGTTTCGCCTTATTCATCATTTGTCCTACCCAGCCGGCCGATCGGTCAGCGATGCGATACCTGATGACCTTTGTTCGGTCAGGTATACATCGTTCGACCATGCGCTGCGCATGGTGCGCTCGTGTGGCCCGGGTGCCTTGCTGGCCAAGTGCGACATTAAGTCAGCTTTTCGCCTCTTGCCGGTGCACCCGGGCGACTTTGAATTGCTGGGTTTTAAATTTAAAGGGGAGTATGATTTTGATAAGGCCATGCCTTTTGGCTGCTCCATATCATGCTCGGCTTTCGAGCGTTTTAGTACCTTACTGGAGTGGGCTTTCGTCCGCAGGTCAGGGTCCCGGTCTGTAGCCCATTACCTGGATGACTTTTTATTCGGGGGTGAACGGGGCTGGGACACGTGTGCACGTCTCCTCACTACATTTCAGACGCTAATGCAGGAACTTGGTGTCCCTTTAGCGCCCGAAAAGACCGAGGGCCCGTTGACCGAACTAGTATTCCTGGGGGTTGAGATTGATACAGTAGTGCAGGCTTCTAGGTTGCCGGGTGATAAGGTGTCCAGGATAGTGACCCTTATCTCGGAATTGCTGGCCAAGTGTAAGGCATCCCTGAGGGAACTGCAGGTGCTACATGGGCACCTCAATTTTGCTTGCAGGGTGGTCGCACCGGGCAGGGCTTTCGCCCGGCGCTTATGCGACGCCATGGCAGGGTTATCCAGGCCCCACCACAGAGTCAGGCTTACCCGGGGTATCAGGGCAGACATGTTCGTCTGGTTGCTATTCCTGAGGGAGTTTAATGGGGTCTCATTTTGGAGGTCTGACCTCCTGGCATCCCCCAATTTCCAGATCCGGTCTGATGCCTCAGGATCCCTGGGTTATGGGATGTACTTCAATGGGTAGTGGGCCTATGGTGGGTGGCCACCGGCATGGGCAGGCACAGGTCGCCTGCGGGATCTCACATACCTGGAATTTTTCCCATTCTGGGGGCTTTGATGCTATGGGGCGAACAGTGGGCTAATCCGGTGGTGCATTTCTGGTACGACAATGCTGCCGTTGTACACATTGTCAATGCACAGACTTCTAAATCGCCCAGAGTCATGGATCTAGTGCGCAATTTTGTGCTGCGCTGCCTGTGCCTCAACGTCTTGTTCAGGGCCAGGCATGTCCCAGGGGTTAATAACGATATTGCTGCCGCTTTGTCCCGCCTGCAGATCTCCCGGTTCCGCGCCTTGGCCCCGGATGCGGAGGAATTTCCCTCGCCACTCCCGGACGAGATGTGGACTATTGGCAAGGAGAGGTGAACCGGGCGATTGGCCTGTCACTAGCGCCACGCACGCGTAAGGCGTATCAACAAGCATTCACTTCGTATAGGGCTTTTGCTACTCAATTTCACTTGCCAGAGACCTGGCCTATCCCGGTGGACCATGTTCCGCGGTTCATGGTTCACCTGCATGCACAGGGCCTTGCACCTCGCACCATAGCATCCAAGCTCTCGGCGTTGGCTTTTATGGCCAAAGTAGGGGGTCATGTGGATACCACCTCTGAC
This sequence comes from Bradypodion pumilum, assembly GCA_035047305.1. Lineage (NCBI taxonomy): Eukaryota > Metazoa > Chordata > Lepidosauria > Squamata > Chamaeleonidae > Bradypodion > Bradypodion pumilum. Next base: position 208,566,838 of record JAWDJD010000004.1, on the reverse strand, counting down.
TTCCGTGTGAGACACGTTTTGGTGGGGTGGGTGCGCGAGCGCGGGCGTTGCCCGGACGACCGGCACCCTATTTCCCCAGGGGTTTTTACCCAGTTGGCCCGGGGCTGGCCAGGCCTCTGTTTTGATCATTATGAGGCAGCCCATTTTCATGCAGCCACAACGGTGGCATTTTTTGGAGCGCTCCGCGTCAGCGAACTCGTGATGCTGTCTAAGGCGGATGCAAGTGGTAGGGCACTGGAACTCGGAGATGTCTATGTTGCCAAAGACTGGGCCCAGTTGAGGATTCGTTCCTCTAAAACAGATCAGCATGGCGTAGGCAGTGGAGTAAGACTGCTACGGTGTTCTTTGGCAGACATCTGTCCGGTTGGTGCCCTACAGGAATACCTGGCACTGCGTGGCATGCACCACGGCCCGTTTTTCTGTCACCAAGATGGGTCTCCCCTTACTAAATTTCAGTTTTGGAAGGTGACAGCCGGAGCCCTCACCAGGGTGGGCCTACCAGGTGCCCGTTATGGCACACATTCGTTCCGTATTGGTGCAGCCTCTACAGCAGCTGCTTTTGGGTACTCTGGGGCTGACATGCGCAGCACGGGGAGGTGGGGCTCACAATGTTTTCAGTTTTATGTGCGCCCACTCCCGCCATGAGTACCAATCCAGTCACCTTACCTCCCTTTTTCTCAATTTTCTTACAGACCCTGGGTGTCGTATTACACCGGTGACAGTATGGCTGGTGGGCCACAGCTATGTGCTCAGGGCAGCGCGTTACGCTGCGGCGACAGAGTGGACCCCGACTGGGACTGGGTGACCACGCCAGTCTCGCATGACATGGTAAGCCTGGGATGTTATGGCGGGAGCTGCGGCCTTTCCTTTTTTCTGGCCTGGGGGCTGACCCGCCTGACATTCTAATCATCCACCTGGGGGGCAATGATTTGGGCCAGGTCACCGGCTTATCGCTCAAGCATGCGATTTGCGAGGAACTCGCCTACTTGCATTATGTCTGGCCTGCCATAGCCCTGGTTTGGTCGGACATTGTTCCGCGCCACTCTTACAGAGGGGGCGTTAACCTCCTGGCTCTTGACCGAGCTAGGCGCGCGGTCAATAAGGCAGTGGCGCGGTTTCTTACCACCAGGGCTTGGGGACGGGTTAGTCATCGCCCCGATATTAGTCTACAAAATTATGACTTGTATGCAGGGGATGGGGTCCATCTGTCGCGAGGAGGTATGGACCTCCTGTTGGGTGACTGGCGAGCAGGCCTGTTGACCGAGCTGACGGTCTGGGGGGGGGGGGCGTCAGGTCTTCTGTGAAGCCCCTCCGTGTGGCGGGTAGCACTGGTAAGGTAAACAGTATGACCCACAAGTATCCGGCAGGTTCGCAATTGACTGGACAACACTAGACAGGAATAAAGTAGTTAAACGTTGTCCGGTCAACGACGAACCAGGCGATGGGGTGATGATGATTGCTAACCAGCATGCATCACCCCTGTGATTTCACGGATACGCGTCAGAGGGTGGGGTCATGAGTTAGTTATTGACTACGGTCAACAATTTGTTTGTTGTTAACAAACAAATTGATACAAATTGATACATTGTAACCAATTGCCGTTGGCAATTTTGGGGTGGTACCTTACCAGTGTTACTTCGGCCTGCTTGCCTTAGGAATTATGATTGGTCGTTTTACCAATACAAATTTATAATTCGGACTAGGGCATTGAATCAATAAATGTGGCCCTTTGCTGTTATCCACTTTCAATGTTGTCTGTGTCCGTTATTGGGGGGGTGCGCCTGCAATGCAAGCGCGGCGCCAAAATGGCCGCCGCGCCCTTTGCGGGCCCCCCCCACAGGACAGAGAATCCGGGTAGTTAGGGGCGTGGCCAGCTCCCTTATAAAAGGGGTGGCCACGAGGCAGCCGAGCTGCCATTTTGCCTCAGCGACGGAGCGGAGAAGTTTTTTCCCCTCCACCCCCTCCCTAGTTAACAGTGTGATTATGGTCGCTTCGGGGCCGGGTGGGAATTTTTGGTTGGGACCCATATTGGCTTCGGGTCCTGGCTTTTTTGCCCATCCCACACTGTTGCTATGGTTTGATATAGGGGTCTTTCTTCGTTCCTACTGTTGACTTTGGTCACATGGGCGGGTAGCACTGGTAAGGTAAACAGTATGACCCACAAGTATCCGGCAGGTTCGCAATTGACTGGACAACACTAGACAGGAATAAAGTAGTTAAACGTTGTCCGGTCAACGACGAACCAGGCGATGGGGTGATGATGATTGCTAACCAGCATGCATCACCCCTGTGATTTCACGGATACGCGTCAGAGGGTGGGGTCATGAGTTAGTTATTGACTACGGTCAACAATTTGTTTGTTGTTAACAAACAAATTGATACAAATTGATACATTGTAACCAATTGCCGTTGGCAATTTTGGGGTGGTACCTTACCAGTGTTACTTCGGCCTGCTTGCCTTAGGAATTATGATTGGTCGTTTTACCAATACAAATTTATAATTCGGACTAGGGCATTGAATCAATAAATGTGGCCCTTTGCTGTTATCCACTTTCAATGTTGTCTGTGTCCGTTATTGGGGGGGGGTGCGCCTGCAAAAGAGACTTGTGGCTTACTTACAATCTCTGTACATAGAAAGTATTCACTGGTGCAGAGAAAATTCCTCCGTGAGACTTCATCCACACAGTGGTTTAAATGAAAACAATGAATTGCTTGCAAACATTACCTCTGCAATTCTGTTGCTAATGATGCACATGCACCGCTGGGTCCAAAGAACACAGCAAAGGGGACAAGCCAACTGCAATGCCCTATAAAGGGATACCTGTGAACATAAAAGTATCAAAACACAAATACTTTCTCTCAGTTGCACAGATTAGGGGTTGGATGACCCCAACCCTCTTTTGATCTGTCTGCCTTTTTCAGGACCTGAGTGATGCTTGCTTGCTTTTGATTATTGTATTCATGATATTGTTGTTTAAGAACAGATAACTTGCTAGTTACAGTAACAAATTCTCATTATTTTCAGCGGGTGCACTGCTTGATGCCAAGTTCATAGGATGTTAATTTGGTTATCCCCCCCCCCCCAAAAAAAAAGTGGAAATGTCTGGTTATTCCTCCTGTGTTGGTGCTGAGCAGGGAGTTTGGCCTCCAAACCAATGTTTTTGATTGGGAAAAACATTATATCTTTGTTGGACAGAACCTATTATGCATTAAACAAGAATTGTTGAAACACAATTTGCTTCATTCACAGGCTCACTCCCAAGAATATCAAGGCATATCCTCCCTGGGTTGGGGGGTGGGGGTAGGGGTGGAGAGTGTTTGGCTTTTCACTTTTTAAAGAATCCAATTCTCATTATACCTCACAATTAGCTCTGTGCCTGAAAAATATAAATAATATAGCATGCAACATATATTATTTATATAATAAAGTTTGGATGTTTAAGTTATGGTCATCCAATTCACTCATTCAGATTCCTCCAAACAATCAGGTGGTGGCCTAAGATTTTTTCCCATACTTGTGTGTGTGCATACACACACACATGTGCACACACACATGCATGAATGCATACAAGTATGGGGGGAATCTTAGACCACCACCTGCTTGTTTGGAGAAAAGTGAATGAGTGAATTGGTTGACCATAACTTAAACATCCAAACTTCACCAAAAGTGGAGAGAGCTGAGAGGAGAGTCAGCAAAAGACTCTCCCTAATTTTGGTGAGTCTAGTTGGCTCAGGATCTGAGCTATGTCCCCAAAACCATTCACTGAATTTCCCCCCGAAAGACCTGGTGGTAGCCTAAGACCTTTGCACAGTATTGTATATATACTGTGTAGGAGTGGGGGTGCACACTACTGTATATATAATAAATGTACTCTTTTTCCTTACAATCCTTCTGCCTCCACTTCTGATTCTTGCTGTGAAAGGGACCATTATAGCTCTCTTGTGAGTTAACATTAATTAACAGTGTACAAATGCTCCAAGACTTGACATAGTTTGGCATTCGTTCTATAAAGTCAAAGCAACACACTGATGTATGGGACCCAATAGATTTAAGAAAAAGGAGAAAATTGTAGCAATTTACTGAAAACTATTCTAGCAGAATGACTCCACATTTGAATTATTCACAAATAAAGGAAGCCTCTGTATTAAAGTAGGCCATCCTGCCAAAGTAACAGGCTTCCATTTGCTAGCTTTTGTTACTTTTAATTTTCTGCGTTCTGAGTCTTAATAAACAAAATTGCCACTTGCCATAAAAAGGGAGAAAAGAACGCCATAGCTGCTTGCAATAGATGTTATTAAACTAGCAATTGATCTTGGTTCTCAGTGTGGCAGTTGGCATGCGCATTGATAATGAATGAAAGCCTCTAAACGAAAGCTAGGAACAGCCAACATAGCAAAATGCATATTGCCCTCTCTTTTTAATTATTTGATCCATTATACTCCAGTCTGTTCCACTCACCAGTGAACATTTTCAAAAGAGATACAGATGAAGATTTTGCAGCTTTTTTTATGAAAAGCAATCTCACATAGGAATCAGGGAGCACTGTCTTCTGCAACTGATAGCACCATTCTCTCCAGAAGTGCTTACAAGATGTTTATGGAGCAAACTTTTTATGCAAACATAGTGTTCTTAAAATAAAGAAGCTCTCTTGTATCAATTAATTGCCCAAATAATAGGGTGCTCAGGGTGAAATGAATAGAGTAAAAGCTTAGGACACATAAGGCCTGGCTTTGAATCCCTGCTTGAAAACTCAGTGGGGTGTACAGCTGGTAAATAATAATAATTCCATCCTAACTTATGCCAGCCCTTTCCAGAGTTGTCTAGGTAGAGAATAGACCATTCTTTCTTCTGATTAAACTAACCCTAAATATTTCACTTACACTGAAAGCAAGATTAGGTTTCTTGACAAGTCAGTTCGAACTTGATGTTGCACAATATAACATGTAATACCCAAGCTTTGTTTGCCCAAGCTACTCACAGATCCCTAGAAACTCAGACAAAGTTATGTATCACATGCTCATTATAAAGCAATCAGTGAAGTTATGTCTAAAAAATGCCAGTGATGTTATTGATTGATTGATTTGATTTGTATGCCGCCCACTCAGCATATGCCAACTCAGGGCACAAAAATCACAACATATCAAACATGACAGTACAATAAAATATAACAATACAATAAAATGTAACAGTGCAATAAAATGTAAAAGACCAACACATACATCGGCAACTCTGGCCAAGGGACCATCATATCCTGAATCAGCCACCAGCCTTCCCCAGCTGTTTCTCCTTCCTCAGGCCAGGCGGATGAGGGGCAAGGGTCCAGCAGCAAGCAGTTTTTAAACAAGCACCCGCCCTCCCCAGCTTGTTGTATTAAATATTGCCATTTTTTCCATTTGTGAAATAGAAAGTATGCTTTTCTTTTCAAAAAGAACCTTGGCAATACGATAGGCTTAAAAAATAGCTTCATGAAAATTATGTTGTTTTTTTATAAAGCTAATAGCCACTTAGTAATTTTCTGAGTTGTCCGCTCCATTAAAGAGTTGACTTGTTTTAAAAAATTTCTTTTCTTTTCATCAGTTGGTTTCTTTAGGTTTTGGGAATGTACATATAAACATACCTATGAAAAGCCAGTGCCTTTTCCCTTTCTGAAGCTAACTGCATACACATAGCAAGCACATGGCTATCTGATTGAATGAGAAGATGCAAACAACCTACCAAATACTTCTAACGTATAAGCTCCCCCTCTCCACAAGGCAGCAACCATTGGAGTTTTATGCAATTTGTGCTATTTCCCCCAATGAAAGCGCGGCGCCAAAATGGCCGCCACGCTCTTTGCGGGCCCCACCCCCACCCGGACTCAGACATCCGGGTGAGTTAGGGGGCGTGGCCACCCCTCTATAAAAGGGGTGGCCACGAGGCAGCCGAGCTGCCATTTTAAAAGAGCAACGGAGAGGAGAAGTTTTCTCCGTCGCTGTTACTTCGTTTCTTCGGCTCCTTAGCCCTTGGCTTTCCCGGCTGGGAAGGAGGAATCTTCCACAGAGCCTTCGGTTTGCTCTGTATTTTTGGCGATTAGGTTGATCCCTGGAAAGGGATCCCCCTCGTTCGTCTGATATGCCTCCCAAACGGAGGGCCTCGGCGACGAAGCCGCGGCCAACGGGGAGGACTCTTGGCCCTGCGCAACGCGGGGGCAGCCCTCTGGTCAGAGGACCAGGGCTGCGCCCACGCGGCAGGGTACTACCCCCACCGATACCGGTGGGGCGATGCAGGCTGCTTGGCCCTTGGCTAGTCAGCCTTCGTCCGGCCCTCCTGGGGCTTCGGCCCTTGGCCCGCAGTTGCCGGCCATGGGCCCGGTCAGCGGGGGTGGGCCTGGTGCTGGTGCGCAGCATGTTCCACCTCCGGCACCTCATGGGCCGGAGTTTTGGGCATGGCCCTATTCAGGCCCAGGCTCTCATTCTGGGGTTCCTGGTCAAATGCCTGGTGGGCCATCCAGCCCACCCGGCCCACTTTATACTGGGGGATCTGTGGCAGTTGATGCATTGCTAACGCGTTTGGCTGTGCTTGAGGCATCTTTAGGGATGGCACACAACCCCATGTCTGGTGGCCCTTCACTTGCTGCGGGGGGCCCTTTGGGTCCACCAGCTACCTCAATGGCCGCCACACTGCAACAAGCAGCCAGCTGGGTTGAGCTGCTGGAGACGCTCTGGCCTGCCCCGGCCGGTGTCTCGCAGCTCCCTGTTCGTCCGGAGCTACAGCAGGAGAGTGGTCAGGTGCGGCCCCAGAGGTCAATTCTGGTCGCGAGCTCCAACGCCCGCCGTGGGCCGGAACTCCCAGTGGGGGCGGCTCACGGGGGTGCACCTAGTGAGTAACAGGTTCAAGTTAATGCACCCACATCACAGCCCACTTCCAATGGTGGGGTTCAGTGGCCATGGCCTCGTCAGGTCGAGGCGAGTGGGCATCAGTTGCCAGCCTATCACAGTGCCCCTTGGTTCCATACTGGTGCAACGTTGGGGGTGGGGGTTTCTGCCCCCGGGCCAGTGCCGGGCATCGCAGGGACTGTCCAGGTTCCGCTGCGTATGCCCCGGGTACCTAATGTGCCGGTGACGGCCTTGCCGACGGCTGGTTATTCGTTGCCCCTTGGTGATCATTTGTCCCAGGTCACGAGGGAAAAGATTTGGCGGGGGGAGTACGTGGATATATTCTCCCTATTGAACCGTGAGCCCACTAAGGAGGAGAGAGAGGGACAGGGTGACAAAGACAAAGAGCTGTCCCGCCGTCGTAAGCCACCACGCACCTGGGCCAACTGGTTGCCCGCATATCTGATTTATATGGCGGTTTACCTCAGGGCCCGGCCTGACCTGGCCATTCCTATGGTCCAATATTTGGACAATATTTACAGGGCAATGGTGGATTTTCCTGGCACATCGTGGTTGGCTTACGATGAGGAATTTAGAATGAGGGTGCCCTTGCACCCAGAGATGAGATGGGATGAGCCCTCTCAGAAATTGTGGCTATTGTACATGACCCCCACGCGTCCGGCGCCTGGGGATAGGTACCATTGTGGCCATGCCATTCAGCGAGCTGCTCCAACGCAGGCTTCCCGCCAGCTGGGGGTTCCAGCCCGCTTGCTGTGTTGGAGTTTCTTGGCTAGCGGTGTGTGCAATAAGCGGCAGTGCCGATACAAACATGAGTGTCCCTCTTGCGCTGGCCCCCACGCCGCCGCCGCGTGTCTGCAGGCCAGTGGGTCACGGGGCAGAGGTAGAGGTGGACAGGGAGCGGGCAGAGCTGCTGCTGAGGGAGCTAGCCAGGCAAAAGGCCCCCTCCCCAGTTAATGTGTATATGTTGGAGCGATGGCTCTCAACTTATCCACGGAGAGAGGACGCGAAGTACCTCCTTGAGGGTTTCCAGTGGGGCTTCCGTATCCCATTCAAAGGAGTGCGGGGACCCCAAGATGCACCCAATTTACTGTCCCTGAAGGGTAGAGAAGGGGTGGCCACCCTGAGTATCGCTAAGGATGTTGGGGCCAAGAGGGTGGCAGGCCCCTTTTCTGTGCCACCCTTTCCCAACCTGAAGGTCTCCCCTCTGGGGCTGGTACCCAAAAAGGCCCCGGGGGAATTTCGTTTAATCCACCATTTATCGTACCCGGCAGGTTATTCTGTCAATGATGCTATCCCTGATGATCTTTGTTCGGTCAGGTATACGTCCTTTGACCAAGCCCTGCGAATGGTGCGCTCTTGTGGTCCGGGTGCCCTCCTGGCAAAATGCGACATTAAATCGGCATTCCGATTGTTGCCAGTGCACCCTGAGGACTTTGAGCTATTGGGTTTTAGATTCCAAGGAAAGTTCTACGTAGATAAGGCCATGCCTTTTGGCTGCTCTATATCCTGTTCAGCATTTGAACGTTTTATCACCTTCCTTCAGTGGGCCTTTGTTCGCAGGTCCGGGTCTCGGTCTGTAGCCCATTACCTCGACGACTTTTTGTTCGGGGGTGAACGGGGCTTGGACACGTGCACGCATCTCCTCACCACATTTCAGACGCTAATGCAGGAACTGGGTGTCCCTTTAGCGCCCGAAAAGACCGAGGGCCCATCCACTACCCTCACATTTCTGGGTATTGAAATTGATACGGTCGCACAGGCATCCCGGTTACCCATTGAGAAGGTCACCCGGATCTCTGCGATGATTATGGTCTTGCTGGCCAAACGTAAGGTGTCACTTCGTGAGCTTCAGGTACTGCATGGCCATCTTAACTTTACCTGCAGGGTGGTTACGCCTGGCAGGGCATTTGCTCGGCGCCTGTGCGATGCCTTGTTTGGCTTGACAAGGCGCCATTATAGGGTCCGACTAACCCGGGGCATGCGGGCTGACCTTTTGGTTTGGCTCTCATTCCTGCGGGACTTTTGGAGGTCCTCCTTTTGGAGGTCCGACCTTTTAGTTTCACCTAGGTTTCAAGTCCAGTCGGATGCCTCCGGCTCCCTGGGATATGGGATTTACTTCCAGGGGAGGTGGGCTTATGGCCAGTGGCCTCCAGCGTGGCGGGGCACGGATTGCCTCCTCGATCTTACATTCCTTGAGCTTTTTCCAATCCTGGGAGCTTTGATGCTATGGGGCAAGGAGTGGGCTGACTCTGTGGTCCACTTTTGGTGTGACAATGCTGCAGTGGTGCACATTGTCAATGCTCAGACCTCCAAATCACCCAGGGTGATGGCTTTAGTTCGCCAATTTGTGTTATGTAGCCTACGCCTCAACGTGTTTTTTAGGGCCAGACATGTACCAGGCATTAATAATGATATTGCTGATGCTTCATCCTGCCTGCAGATCCCCCGGTTCCACGCCTTGGCTCCGGACGCAGAGGAATTCCCTTCGCCACTCCCGGATGAGATTTGGACATTTAGCAAGGAGAGGTGAACCGGGCGATCGGCATGTCCTTGGCGCCCCGCACGCGTAAGGCGTATCATCATGCTTTCGTTCAATTTAATAGCTTTCGTGTCCAACTTCGGTTGCCGGAAGTGTGGCCCATTCCAGTGGAACACGTTTTACAATTCATGGTTTATTTACACAGTCAGGGCCTCGCTCCCCGCACTATAGCATCCAGGCTGTCAGCATTGGCATTTATTGCCAAGGTGAGGGGTTTTGCTGACAGCATGAACGATTGTCGCATACGGCATGTTTTGGAGGGGTGGACACGGGAACGTGGCCGCCGCCCGGACACTCGGCACCCAATTTCCCCAGGGGTGCTCACACACCTTGCATGAGGCTGGCCTAACCTATGTTTTGATAGGTATGAGGCAGCTCTTTTTCATGCGGCTACCACGGTGGCCTTCTTTGGAACGCTCCGCACCAGTGAGTTGGTACTACTGTCTAAGGCAGATGCGACTCGTAGGGCACTGGAACTCGACGATGTCTATGTTTCTAATGAGTGGGCTCAGTTGAGGATACGGTCCTCAAAAGTTGATCAGCACGGCGTAGGCAGTGGAGTTAGACTGCTACGATGTTCCATTTCAGACATCTGTTGGTGCCCTACAGGAGTTCTTGGCAGTGCGTGGCACGCACCCTGGCCCATTTTTCTGCCACCAGGATGGGTCTCCCCTTACTAAATTTCAATTTTGGAAGGTGACCGGTATGGCACTTTCCAGTATTGGCCTCCCTGGGGCTCGTTACGGCACCCATTCATTTAGAATAGGTGCTGCTTCAACTGCAGCTGCATTTGGGTACTCTGAGGCTGATATACGCCGTATGGGAAGATGGGGATCTACGCATTTTGCATTATATGTTCAACCTCTTCAGACATGAGTACCATTTAAGTCACTGTTCTCTTTTTCTCTTACAGACCCTGTGTGTCCCCGCACACCGGTGGCAGTATGGCTGGTGGGCCACAGTTACGTGCACTGGGCAGCGCAGTATGCTGCGGCGACAGAGTGGGGACCCCAGCTTGGACTGCGTGCGGCCGCATGCATACGTTGGTACAGTAAGCGTGGAATGAGATGGTGGGAACTGTTGCCATTCCTTTTCTCCATTAGGGATGCTGAACCGCCTGATGTCCTTGTACTGCACCTCAGGGGCAATGACCTCAGCCAGGTCACTGGCCTTTCTTTAAAATTCGTGATTTGCAGAGACCTAGCTTATTTGCATTATGTGTGGCCGTTCACAAGGCTGCTATGGTCGGACATCATACCACGTCACGCTTACAGGGGAGGTATTGACCTCCGTGCCCTTGACCGCGCTCGTCGCTCGGTGAACAGGGCAGTTGCCTGGTTCGTGGCAGACAAGGGTTTGGGGATGGTCATCCGACACCCCACCATTAGTTTACAAAATTACGATCTGTATGCAGGGGATGGGGTCCACCTGTCGGATAGAGGTATGAACCTCTTTTTGGAAGATTTGCAAGCAGGCCTGTTGACCGTGCTGACGGTCGGGGGGGGGGGGGGCGGTGAGTCTTCATTGAAGCCTCCCCGTGTGGCGGGTAGCACTGGTAAGGTAAAGATTTATGACCCATAGGTATCCGGCAGGTTCACAATTGACTGGCCAACACTTAGACAGGTACAGGTGTAGTAACGTTGACCGGTCAACGACGAACCAGGCAAGGGGTGATGGCAGGAGCTTGTCAGCATGCATCACCCCGTGATTTGATGGATACATGTCAGAGGGTGGGGTCAGTAGATAGTTTATTGACTATGGTCAACAATTTGTTTGTGTCAACAAACAAATTGATACAAAATGGATACATTGTAGCCAATTGCTGTTGGCAATTTTGGGAGGAACCTTACCAGTGTTACTGCGGCCTGCTTGCCTTAAGAATTATAATTGGATGAGTACCAATTGAAAGTTATAATTCGGACTAGGGCATTATTCAATAAAAGTGGCCCAATGCCTTTATCCATATACCGGTGTCTGAGTCTTTCTTTGGGGGGGGGGGGGTGCGTCTGCAAAGCATTATTGCAATTATACATGCTGAAATACAGACCAACAGAAAAGATCTCACTTTTGAGTAGTCAAGAAAGAAATTTTTGTGATATCCCACTCTCATGTGGGCCCTACATAATTTTTAAGTGAACACACATGTGGATCTGTGTACCATGCTATGCATTTAACACAGTATCTATTTTGACCCTGCTTGTTGACTTCTTTCCAGGAATCCCCAACTCTTACTTTTTACACAAAGGCTGAACAGCAGCATTGAGAATTCTCTCATAAATTGTTAGCATGATCTTCAGTCCATTTGGGAATATCCCAGGGTTAAAGTTAACTATGCTAAAACTAAGCAAAGTTAAACTCTCTAATCTGTTCTAATGACAGGGATGTACTCTGGAATATATCAAGTAATAATAAAGAAGGAGCTCCTTTTGAGATGTATTACTGCTTTTGATTTTTTTTCTTATAGCTATTTCTGATGCACCAGGAATTATGGACTCTGTTTTTTAGATAGGGCTAAACTCCACTTTCTCTGTTTTTGAGAAATGAAGCATCAACTCTACATGCAGGCATCTGAGGCCAGTAACAGGTATTATAAATAGCCCATAGGTAAAGGTAAAAGCATGTTAGTGAGATGACTGAGGCAATCTGCTCTTTAAATCTTAAAACTCACTCCCTGGACAAAGGAAGCTAATCTTCATAGTCTCAGAGGTCAGAGAAGTTTCTGCTGTGACACTTAGACATTCAGATAAGTGAAGAGTTTTATGCTGGAATCATGGGTTAATTCTAACATTGGTTTCTATCCTTTATGTCTGTTTGCTTGCCTTGTCTATGTTCAAGACATAAATATACTTTTGGGAATCTGAAATAGATTTTCTTGTGTGCAACAATTAGTTCCAGCACATCTATTAGGACTTCAGGAGATAGATTTTTTTGATGAACAGCACATTATTGAGAAACTAAAAAAGCAATAAATTATATTTAGCTGGCAACACTTTTTTCCTCCCCTAGCAGAAATACATTATTTATCTCAATTTAAGACTGTTTTAAAATACAAATGAATTTCTAAAGCTTGTTGAATTTCTAAAGCTTGTTGAAGTACTTGCATATGGCAATGACACACTTTGTAAGAAAATAGCTTATAAAACTTTAAATTTTTTATTTCTTTGTATTTTTTTATAATTCTGTTTATTGTTGTCCCTTTCACACACTGAATCAATAATATATTCCTTTCCATTAATGATTTGTATGGAACAGTGATAATAGACAGTGGATTGATCTCTATGAATGTGCATGTGTGTGCGTGTGTGTGTGTGTGTGTGTGTGTGTACACACACACACACACACATATTTGCAGCAAGGACACATGTGGGTTGCCCGCGGGAATAATTGGCAATTAAACCTCTCCCCAGGGGTTCCCTCGGTGACAACAGACCCGGGAATCACCGCGAAGATAAAGCAGGCTAGTTAGAGATGAACCATAACCTAGGCTGAGGGCAAATATAGCAGGGCAAACAAGCCAAGGCAGACAGAGGACAAGTTAGATACCCAGAGTCAATACACATAGACTCCAAGATTAGGGCAGGAACAATGGGTTTTGCCAGCCTAAGGCAATTAACTGTGGGCTGTCCATTAACCACAGGGTAACTTCCAGGAGCTGGCATTGTAGCTGACCACTGGAAAATGCCACGTATGCAAGCTTTCTGTATAGGGCCGGCAGGGTAATAAATACGTACCCCCGACTCTGGTTGGGGCTGGACTTCACCACATGGCTGCCTCCATGTGTCTTCCTTCCAGCCAGCCATTCCAACAGGTACACAATATTTCAGAAGTAATACAATGAACTGGAGTGGTGGTATTTATTTGGTGCAATAAGCAACAGCTTTAAAATTGTTTTAAAGGCATTTGGATGCAGTATGAACATTGTGCTTTTAATGCCATTATTCTATCAACATTAAGATACCTCTCTCTAAAAAAGCAATACATACTTCAAACATGCAGTATGGAGAATTAGTGACATGTTTTGTAATGATAACAATAATGAAGGCAGCCAAATTAAGGCAGCCAGGAGGGCTATGTAAACATCATGGAAGAAGAACGTGGTTGCAGCAGAAACAGGTCGATATCCTTCCGGTATCCTTTATGAGGATACTTCTTGAGGTGATTTGAAGCGCATCTTTACAGATCTTGATAAAGAGCACGAAATATCTTGTACCGGAAGGATATTGACCTGTTTCTGCTGCAACCACGTTCTTCTTCCATGATGTTTACATAGCCCTCCTGGCTGCCTTAATTTGTACCTTGTACCTCTCTCCTTATCTTACATGGTTTGTTGACACAGACTTTACATGGATTATTGATACGGACTTTCTACATGGTACTTTGGAACTTGCCCTCTAGATATTTTCAACTTTTGCTACGACTTCAATACGGACTTTATTACTAGGCTCCACTGCCACGACATGTTGTATATTTAGGAAATGTTATATATTTAGATCTTCATTTTCTTCAAAGTTGTTACATGTACTTTTTGGCTTTGCCTTTTGGACTTTTCCTGGTGCGTGCCTAGCTTTTATAGTATTTCATCTATTCCTTGTTATCTACATGTTGCTGTTTTTTCACTAGTTTTCTTCCTGGTGGGCTCGTTCACGTTTGATACTTGTTTCATATATACATATATATTAAAATTCTTTTTACTAGGTTATATATTTTCATATTTTCATATTTTGGTTTCTATTCTGGGTGTATTTTCTCTCCCCTCTCCTATACCATACACCCTTGCCGCTTTTCCTCCCTCTATTGATACAGTGTAGTGACACTTTCTAATTATATTAATACTATTCTGAAATTGTAATTTCAGTGGGTCTCATTTCCAGATTATAGGAGTAGGACTGTCATTTTATAGGAAAGCACACAGATCTTGACTCCAAAGGGAATATCCTGGGAATTACTCTGAGGCATGTCTACATAGATGCAACCTTACAAAAACATCTAAATAAAATAAATAGTCTCCTTTCCTTAAACTGTTAAGGGCTATTTTCAACATTTATCCTGGATTTACCATCTTACTTTGGAAAGTAAGGAATAGGCAATGAGTTAATCTATTCTCCACAGCCAAAAAAAGAAAGAAAAAAACTTCCTGTCAAATTACAAACAGTCCTTTTGTGTAGGTAAAGGGCCAGATTGCAGCCTCTTTTCATTCTACACATGAGCCATGGATAATTTCAACAGAAAATGTTGTTCTTTGTTTTCATGACTGTGATCCTGGCCTAAGCAAGCACAATTAGCTAATGTGAATTTATACTGATGTTGCCTGCCTGGAGAAAAGACACTGGCTGGGCTGACTTCTTTAATATTTTCTGCCTGAAAAGAAAGACTGGCTAGAACCTCCTGTGAGTTAGGACTGATTAGAACAGGAGTTCAGCACATTCAGAGAGCCACAATCAAACCACCTCTGCTAGATGTACTCAGGTTTCATTGATCTCTGTCAAATGAAGAATTGCTTGCTTTTGTTCTGTATGGGGGCATCCATTAAAACTGGGAAACATACTCCAGGACATTTGGGGTCAGTAACAAGTAACAACAGCTATTTACAACTAGACCTGTATTGTTTGGAAACCCTTGTTTTGTTTGGAAGCAACCCAATCTGGATGATTTGGTTAGGGCTAATTGTCTCCCCCTCCCCCCAACAAATAAAATTTTGCTTCTTTCTGGCATGGCTGGTTGTTGCTTAGAAATGAACTATTCCTTAATCAAAATAATTATATTTGGAATAGGAGAAGGATTTAGTTGTGGATTGATGACAGCAGCCACATAAAATATTTGGAAGGAAAAAATTGTATGCATGCTCATCTTAGATGCTAGGAAGGTCATGCTCAAGACAAGCTAGCCTTCAGCAGTACCTGTATGTGGATCGAGAACTTCCAGAAGTTCAAGATGGGTTCTGAAGAGGCAGAGGAACTAGAGACCAAGTTATTAACATTCACTGGATCATGGAGAAAGCAAAGGAGTACCAGAAAAACGTTTACATTTGTTTCACTGACTACACCAAAGCCTTTGAATGTGTGGATCACAATAAACTGTAGCAAGTCCTTAAAGAGATGGGAACACCCAACCACCTCATCTGTTCCTAACAGCTGGAAGATACCTCAAGGAGGGTTCTTGCTCTTTGGGCTGCATCTAACTCTAGGTCTTCTGAGGACTCCACTGTTTTTGTTGTTTAGGTAAGCTGCTCTTGGCTCTTTAATATGAAGAAGAAGGGTTAGGGAACCAAATGGAAGAGGTAGAAATATAAACATACATGAATAGGATGCTGCTTTCTCCTCAAGTCAAACCATCTAGGACAATATCAACATAGTTGGGCAGGGAATCTCTATTTATTTTTATTTATTTATTACATCTATTTATTTATGTATTACATCTATGTTCTCCCACTCTGGGTGGTATACAATGAATTAATTTCTTTTCAATGCCAAAACAAAATTAAATGTAAACAATAAACATCCCCTGCTGGAGCAGTAATTGCATTTTTAACAAAGATCTGAAGTCTCCTTGGTAGTCTTAACATATCTGACTGGAACTGACACCCCTGTGAATGTCTGTTTGCTTCCTCTATCCACACCCCACCAAACCTCAACCACTCTTGTGTGCATTTTTCTTTTTTGGTACAAGCAGTCACATCATCTCAACCAATCTGAATGCATTTGCTGCAAAAAGAAGTAGAAGCCCCAGCAGCAGAGAGAATAAGGCTGTATTGGAAGGGAAACTATGGGCTAATTCACACTGATCTATACATCTTGTAGTACAGGTAGGTAGAAAATAATATAAATCTGACCAGCACAGTCATGGAGCAATTCTTATATTGCTTGCTAAGGTAGTTGCCATTTCAGTCTTAGTGCACATTCATATATCCCAGTGATGGCCAGCCTTGGCACTCCAGGTGTTCTTGGACTACAACTACCAAAAGCCCAAGTCAGCACTCCTGCTGATCAGGGCTATTGGGAATTGAAGTTCAAGAACATTTGGATTGCCAAGGTTCACCATCACTGATATATTTTATTCCTGATATATTTTATTTAAGAGGCGGGCAGGGGCCCCCCGCAGCTGTGGCCATGGACTTCAGGCAGTGGCATTCAGCTCTGGCCTGGCAGCCCACGGCCCTTTATCCCTCTTGCGAGGGACGGGAGAGGAGGGCAGGCCCCCCACAGCTGAGACCATGGACTTTGGGCAGCGGCGGCATTCTTCCATTAATCCCCTCTTTCTTGCTCTGACCTGGAACACTAATAAATTTCAATAGGAAGTGAGAAGAAGTTGTGAGATGGAAAAGCTTCCCAGCATGGCTGCCCTTTGCAGGCACCCCCCCCCCCCCAAAGAAAGACTCAGACACCGGTATATGGATAAAGGCATTGGGGCACTTTTATTGAATAATGCCCTAGTCCGAATTATAACTTTCAATTGGGGTAATCATCCAATTGTAATTCTTTAAGGCGAGCAGGCCGCAGTAACACTGGTAAGTTTCCTCCCAAAATTCCAATGGCAATTGGCTACATGTAACTATTTGTATCAATTTGTTTGTTGACACAAACAAATTGTTGACCAGAGTCAATAAACTATCTACTGACCCCACCCTATGACGTGTATCCGTTAAATATCAAGGTGATGCAGGCTGTGAAGCTCCTGACATCACCCCTTGCCTGGTTCGCCCTTGACCGGCCAAACCTATTTCCCCTGTACCTGTCTATGTTTTGGTCAGGCAATTGCGAACCTGCCAGATACCTATGGGTCATAAATCTTTACCTTACCAGTGCTACCCGGCAAAAGTGACCAAAGTCAACTTACGCCTTTTTCAAACACTAGCAACAGTGTGGGATGGGCAAAAAAGCGAGAACCAAAGAGCCAATTGTAGGTTCAAGCCAAAAATTCCCACCTGGCCCCGAAGCGACCAAAAAAGCACACTGTTCACTAGGGAGGGGGTGGAGGGAAAAACTTCTCCGCTCCGTCGCTATTTTAAAATGGCAGCTTGGCTGCCTCATGGCCACCCCTTTTATAGAGGAGTGGCCACGGCCCCTAACTGCCCGGATGTCTGAGTCTGGGTGGGGGCCCCCGCAAAGAGCACGGTGGCCATTTTGGCGCCACGCTTTCATTGCAGGCCCACCCCCCCCACCCCCCCAAAGAAAGACTCAGACACCAGTATATGGATAAAGGCATCGGGCCACTTTTATTGAATAATGCCCTAATCCGAATTATAACTTTCAATTGGTATAATCATCCAATTGTAATTCTTTAAGGCAAGCAGGCCGCAGTAACACTGGTAAGGTTCCTCCCAAAATGCCAATGGAAATTGGCCTCATGTAACTATTTGTATCAATTTGTTTGTTTGCCACATGGGGAGGCATCCATGATGACTCACCCCCCCCCCAGACCGTCAGCTCAGTCACCAGGCCTGCTTGCACCTCATCCAGAAAGAGGTACATACCTTTAGCCGACAGGTGGACCCCATATCCTGCCTACAGGTCAAAATTTCTGTAAGCCTATCCTCAGATATCTACTGGCTGTGCCCAAGCCGTTCTCAGCAAGGAACCGGGCAAAAGCCCTGCCCACTGACCACCGAGATGATCCAAACCACGGAGATCCATGTTACCTCTAAATTGGTGTCTCGGCACGATGTTAGACCATAGCAACCATGAGCACGGCCATAAATGATGTAAAACGCCAGGTCACTGCACCTCGACATCTTAAGGAAAGGTCAGTGATCCGTGTGAGATCATCGCCACCGAGGTGCAGCATAGGAACATCAGGCGGTCCAGCATCCCTGATGGATATCAGGAATGGCAACAGTTCCAGCCCTCTCGTGCCGCACATACCATACCACTGCATACGTGCGGATGCACGCAGCCCGAGCTGGGGTCCACACTCTGTCGCCGCAGCATATACTGCTGCCCAGTGTACATAGCTGCAGCCCTCCAGCCCCACTGCCACCGGTGTGCGGAGACACACAGGATCTGTAAAAGAGGAGAAGAAGTTAAGGACATAACTAGGTACTCATACAGTGAGGGGACGTACATTTAGGAAAAAATTCGCGCACACCCCTGCGTGCCCCCATATATCTGCCTCAGAGTACCCAACGCAGCCACGGTCAATGTGACACCTATTCCCAATTAAATGGGTGCCATAACGGGCTCCACACTGTGAAGCGCAGTACCGGTCACCCTCCAGCACCCTCCATCCTGG
Organism: Bradypodion pumilum; assembly: GCA_035047305.1. Classification (NCBI taxonomy): domain Eukaryota; kingdom Metazoa; phylum Chordata; class Lepidosauria; order Squamata; family Chamaeleonidae; genus Bradypodion; species Bradypodion pumilum. The sequence continues at coordinate 208,548,198 of JAWDJD010000004.1, read as the reverse complement.
TGGCACAAAAACAGGCTAGGGCACGCAGCAGGCACTGCCACTTGCATGTAGGGCACCAACCGGAATGATGTCAGCAAATGTACATCATAGCAGTATACACCACTGCCCACTCCATGCTGATCAGCCTTCGAGGGACGAATCCCCAACTGAGCCCGCTCTTGTTTGATATAGACATCTTCGAGTTCCAGTGCCCTACAAAACACGTCCCCCTTTGACCATGGGACCAGCTCGCTGAGTCGTCAAGCTCCAGAAAAAGGCTACAGCGGTAGCTGCATGAAAAGAGGACTCCTCCTACCTACTGCAATATAGTCTATGCCAACCTCGTGAGAATAGGGTGACGTGTGTCAGGCGGCAGCCACAGACACGTGTCCACCCCCTAATACATGGCGTATTCAGAAGACCCTCGCACAGTCAGGAAAGCCCCGTGCCTTGGCCATGAGTATCGATGCTTAAAGCCTGGTGGCTATGGTGCGTGTAGCCAAACCAGATCATAAGGGCAGATTATACATTCTAAAAACCCAGTCGACCAATGTCGGCCACACATCGGGCAATTGCCTTGTCCCACAAAAAGGCTCTAAAGTGAAGGATTGGATGCTGATGCGCAGTGCGCGTGCGAGTTACCAATATATGCCAATCACCCGGTTCACGCTTCCTTGCCAAATGACCATATCACAGCCAGGAGTGGAGAGGGTAGCTCACAAGCGTCCGGAGCCCAGCCACAGAACCGGACGATCTGCAGGCAGGGGAAAGCATAAGCAATATCGTTATAAATGACTGGCACCTGTTTAGCCCAAGAAACGCCTTAAAGCGCACGGACCCAAGAACAATATGCAAGCTGTGGCCATGACTCCAGGGGAGTTAGACGTTCAGGAGTTGACAATGTGCACCACCGCAGCATTTCCACACCAAAAGTGGGGCACAGAATCAGGCCACCTGTCCCCCAGAGCAAAAAGGGGTACCCAGAATTGGGAAGATTTTTCTTTTCTTGTAGAAACATAAGATTGCGTAAACGATCCGTGCCCTGCCCTCCCCGGGGCCAACAACCATAGGCCTTATCCTTAAATAAATTTCCCCCACCCCAGGGAGCCGGAGGCATCCGACTGTACTTGTAACTGGGGCTGACCAGAAGCTCAGACCTCCAAAGGCGGCAGCCTGGAAGTCCTGTAGTAATGTGAGCCAAACCAACAGGTCCACTCGTAAACCCCTAATCAGCTGTACTCTGCAGCTTCGTTTAGCGAGACCCACCATAGCGTGACCCAGACACTAGGCGAAAGCACTGCCTGGTATCACCACTCGGCAGGCGAAGTTGATGCGGCCCTGCACCATGTGCGACTCTCTGAGAGGCACCTTCCACTTGGCCACATTGCCACAGAGCAGCAGGGGCCGCTCACCTTGACCGACAATTCGGTCACCTGGCCCTCTTGCACGTCATTCAAAAGAGAGGTGCCTCTACTCATTGACAGGTGAACCCCATCTCCAGAAGACAGGCCAAATTCCTGTAATCCTATCCCTAGACTACAAATGGCTGTCCCCGAGGCATTCTAGATAAGGAACCCAGGCAACAGCCCTGTTCACTGACCTTCAGACACGGTCCAATCGCTGGGACAAAGTGTCGCCCATGATATTGCATCGGCATGATGTATGACCATAGCCATCATGTAGACGGCCATAAATGGCAAAGAAACGCCAGGTCACTGCACTCGGAAGTCTCTAAGTCCGGGCCAGCAATCCGTGCAAGATCACTGCCTCCGAGGTGCAGCATTAAAACATGTGGCGGCCCCGCATCCCCAATGGACATCAGGAATGTCAACAGTTACCGCCATCTCTATGCTGTGCACATCATACCACACCATTGCATACGCGCGGTTACGCGTCGTCCGAGATGGTGTCCCCATTCTAACGAAGCGGCATACTGTGCCGCCCCAGTGCACAGAGTTGTGGCCCACAAGCCACACCACAACCCGTGTGTGGGAACACACAGGGTCTGTAAATTAAGGAAGGAGAATAGAGGGCAGACAAGGCACTAATTCAGTGAATGGACAAATAGACAGAGAAAATTGGGCAAATCCACACCTGCCCATGCAACATATGTCAGGCTCAGGGCACCCAAACATAGCTGCAGCTGATGCGGCGCCCAACCAGGAGAAACAGGTACCAATTCTAGTTTGGTCAGGGTAGACCCGGCCTGGTAGCAGACAAAAGGCCGGGGCGTGAACCATGTGCTGCCACAAACCCTGTGGGGAAGAACCATACAGATGGCAGCGCCAGGCTAGTACCCTCTCCCGGCTGATCGGCCCTTGAGGAGCGAAGCCTCACCAGAGCCCACTCCTGAGCGAGCAACCCATAATCTAGCGCCAGTGCCCTGCAAAACATGTCCCCCGTTGAAGGTGGTAGCAGCTAACTCAATCTGAGAGTTCAAGATCAAGGTACAGGTGGCTGCCCAAAAGTGGACTCTCCACACGCAGCATAAGCGTTGCCACGTAAGAGTCACATACAGCAACCAGACTTGCTAACAGGAGTCGTCGCTGGCATCTCAGGGTGAGGGGCCGCCCTAAGCCTAAGGTCCTGACCTAGGCCAACCATGATGGGCCGGGGAAAACAACCCCGGCCCTGCCATCATTGTCCAAGCACTGTACCATTGGAATGGCCAAATCAGGACGGGCCCTCATACATCCTGGCATGGATGCCCAATAGGCTGGCAACCAATCGGCCCCATAAGGGGGGGGGGTAGGGTGCAGCATCGGGGGAACTCCTGGACCCTGTCTTCCTGCCCCTAATACCCTAATGGGTATGTTCACAATGCAGGAGGGGGAAACGTGTGAATATATTCACCAAACCACAGAGCCTAGCTAATAGCCCAGTACAAATGGTCACCCAGGGGCATAGAGCAACCGGCCAATGGCAGAACCACCGTTGGCACTGATTATAGTGGATAAACACATAACCGGCCCTACGGGCCCAGAGAAATTAACTAAAAGCATAGGGGTGGTCACCCCAGTAAGAACCAAAGTGTAATTGGCCTGCTGAGAGCTTGGCCACTATACCAACCCCCAGTTGTGACAAGCTAGTGTCTGAAGTGTGCTCACTTGACCAGGATACTCACTCGGTGCACCTCTACGAGCCACCCCCACTGGGGGTTCCGGCCCGTGGTGGGTGTCGGAGTTCGCGATGTCCATCTCGCCCTGTGTTCACGTACGTCCCGGCCAGATGGGGAGCCACGAGGTGCCAGCCTACGCTAGCCTGATGGCCTCCGGCAGCTCAACCCTGTTGGCGGCCCACTGCGCAGCCATGGCCAGCATGTGGGCCGGAACCGCCGAGTTGTCGCGCCCACCATCCGAGGTGGTGGAGCAATGACCATTGATGCATCCGTTGCCGAATTGCAGGCAAGGGAGCATCCGCAACATCTAACCCACCAGACCAAGGTGGGCCGGATGGGCCAGATGGCCCCACCGGGTAATTGATATGGGATAACTGATGGTAATTCCCGGCCCTAATAGGGTATGCCTAATAATACGGCCCGTGAGGGGCCGGAATGACGGTGGGGCGGAAACCCACACCATGCCCAAGTGAGCCGCTATGCCCAAGCCGGGCAAATAAGGAGCGGGGTAAGAACTCCAGCGAGGCAGGCCTGTGCCACCCCCTGCCTGAGCCCTCAGCCTGGGCTCATTGAAACTGCGGGGTTGCCATCTGAGCCCTCCGGCCCGATGGAACGCCCGAAAAATAGGAGGTGGGCTGAGGCCAAGGGAGAAGTAAAGCATTCCGTTCTGCAGCACTCCAGAATAGCACCGCTGACTTTCAGCCTCCCAGTCAGCCTCCCGGGCAGCCTCCCGGGCAGCCTCTTAGCCACCTGAGCCACTGCAGTCCGGAACGAAATCAAGCCTCTTACAAGAGGCAAAGCTAAAAGGAAGCCTCGAATAGAGGCTAGGAGGGGAGGAAGCAACAGGGGGAATTGTTCCTCTCCATCACTTCTAAAAGCTAAAAAGAAGCCTCGAACAGAGGCTAGAAAATCAAGCCTCTTGCAAAGAGGCGAAAAGGGGAGGAAGCGACGGAGCAAACTTCTCCGCTCCATCGCGTTCTAAAATGGCAGCTCGGCTGCCTCGTGGCCACCCCTTTTATAGAGGAGTGGCCACGCCCCCTAACTACCCGGATGTCTGAGTCCGGGGGGGGGGGTGCAAAGAGCGCGGCGGCTATTTTGGCACCGCGCTTTCATTTGTTTAGTAGATCATTCTTAAGAATTTGTTTCCTGCATTTTTCCTTTCCTTCTCTTCAGGCTCGGAAGGGATCCCTTCCTCCTTGTCCATAAAAGGGTAGGGCTTGTGCATATGCTGTCCAAGAGGAAGCAATAAGGCCCAGAATGGGGAGAGAAGAAGGAGCAGAGTTATATCAAGAAAAGAGGAAAGTCAGCCCAGATTACATTCAAGAAAAAAGTAAGACAGGTATAAGTGCTTGGAGAGATTCATTTTAAATCTGTGAGGGAAAGGGGTTTCACTTCCAGCTTGCATCAATCTGAGCAACACACCTCATGTGAGTGAGCCCTCAGTGTCTCCTCTTTTCATTATTTCTATTTGATTGTTTTGTTAGCTCTCTAGCACATCCTCTGGCTTCTTCCTGATAACCTCCATCACTTCAGTGCTGCTATGGTTTCTGCTTTGTGATTGCCATGGTATTGAATGAGCCAACCACATCTACATTTGATGACTGACCATGAGGATGACTAGAGTGGCAAAAATAGATATGGTGTCTTCCTGGAAGATCATTTGGGCCAGAGAGAGATTTATGGTTTCTGAAACTCCCTGCTGTATGTAAACAATAAATAAAATGTCAATGGAAGTAAAAGCCCACCATTAACAAATTATTGTCTGTATGCTTGCAGAGTAGAATTATCTGCCTGAACACTGCCAGTGCATGTTCAAGGTCTTGTTTTCTATTCTGAGCCATGAGGAAATGGAAAAGTCATGCTCAGCTTGTAATATAGCTGAGCGATACAAAGCAGACAAATTTTGAATTCCAAACCAGGAAACTGCAAACAGTGACAACATCTCTGACCTAAATACATTGTGTTAAAACATACACATTCATGATGAGTATCAATGTAATCATTTCTATACTTCTGTAGTTGGAAAAAAGAAAAATGAATCTAAGTCAAGGAGACTAAAGGCAGCCACATTCTTTTCTATGGAAGAGTACATATAAGGTTCTTTGCAGGCACACCCACCCAAATAAAGACTCAGACACCAGTATTGGATTAAAGGCATTGGACCACTTTTATTACATAATGCCCTAGTCCGAATTATAACTTTCAATTGGTGAATCATCCAATTGTAATTCTTTAAGGCAAGCAGGCTGCAGTAGCACTGGTAAGGTTCCACCCAAATTGCCAATGACAATTGGCTATTATGTATCAATTTGTATCAATTTGTTTGTTGTCACAAACAAATTGTTGACCGAAGTCAATATACTATCTATTGACCCCACCCTCTGACGTGTATCCATTAAATTATCAAGGTGATGCAGGCTGTGAAGCTCCTAGCATCATCCTGTTCATGGTTCGCCCTTGACCGGCCAAGCCTGTTTCCCCTGTACCTATCTACATGTTGGCCAATCAATTGCGAACCTGCCGGATACCTATGGGTCATAAATTTTACCTTACCACTGCTACCCGCCACACGGGGAGGCATCCATGATGACTCACTGCCCCCCCCGACCGACAGCTCGGTCACCAAGCCCGCTTGCACATCCTCCAGAAAGAGGTCCATACCTCTAGCCGACAGGTGGACCCCATCTCCAGAATACAGGCCAAAATCCTGTAGCCCTATCCCTGGGTGTCGCATGGCTGTCCCCAAGCCATTCTCGATAAGGAACCGGGCAACAGCCCTGTTCACTGACCGCCGGGCACGGTCCAGACCACGGAGGTCAATCCCTCCCCTATAACGGTGTCTCGGCACGATGTCTGACCATAGCAACCGTGTGTATGGCCATAAATGATGAATAAACACCAGGTCACTGCACACCGACATCTTTAAAGCAAGGCTAGTGATCTGTGCAAGATCATTGCCGCCGAGGTGCAGAATCAAAACATCTGGCGGTCCGGCATCCCCGATGGACATCAGGAATGTCAACAGTTCCTGCCACCTCATGCCGCGCACACTATACCACTGCATACACGCGGATGCACATAGCCCGAGATGGGGTCCCCACTCCAATGAGGCAGCGTACCGTGCCGCCCAGTGCACGTAGCTGTTGCCCACCAGCCACACTGCCACCGGTGTGCGGAAACACACAGGGTCTGTAAAAGAAGGAGAGAGAATTGAGGGCATAACGAGGCACTCATGCAGTGAGGGGACGCACGTACAAAGAAAAGCGTGCCGATCCCCATCTGCCCATCCTACGTATATCAGCCTCCGAGTACCCAAATGCAGCAGCATTTGATGCAACACCTATCCTAAACAAATGGGTACCATAACGAGCCCCAGGGAGGCCCACACTGTGAAGTGCAGTCCCAGTAACCCTCCAGAATTGAAATTTGGTAAGGGGAGACCCATCCGGGGGCAGAACAACAGGCCAGGGCATGAACTACGCACTGCCAAAAACACATGTAGGGCACCAACTGGACAGATGTCAGCAAACGTGCATCGTAGAAGCATCACGCTGCTACCCTTCACTTGCTGATCGGCCTTTGAGGAACGAATCCTCAACTGAGCCCATTCTTGGTTGAGAGACACATCTTCCAGTTCCAGTGCCCTACGGGACATGTCTCCTTTTGAAAGTGGGACCAGCTCGCTGATTCTCAGAGCTCCAAAGAAAGCTACGGTGGTAGCTGCATGAAAAAGAGACTCCTCATACCTATCATGACACAGGCCATGCAAGCCTCGGGCAAGGTGTGCCAGAAGACAAGGTGAAACAGGCTGATGTGTGTCCGGGCGGCGGCCGCGTTCACGTGTCCAGCCTTCCAATACATGGCGAATACAGAAGTCACCCGTACAATCAGTAAAGCCCCGTGCCTTAGCCATAAATGCCAATGCTGAGAGCCTGGTGGCAATGGTGCGTGGGGCCAGACCCTGACTGCGAATGTGTACCATGTACTGCAAAACATGGTCAACCGGGATTGGCCACATGACAGGGAGCTGCCTCTCCACACAAAAAGCCCTAAACTGTAGGAGCATGTGCTGATACGCCTTATGCGTGCACGGGGCTAGAGATATGCCAATCGTCCGGTTCACTTCTCCTCGCCAAAGGCCACATCTCGGCTGGAAGTGGAGAGGGAAGTTCCTCTGTGTCTGGAGCCAAGGCACGGAACCGGGAGACCTGCAAGCAGGATAAAGCATCAGCAATATCATTATCAATGCCTGGCACATGTCTGGCCCTAAAGAGCACATTGAGGTGCAAGGATCTAATGACAAATTGTCGCACAAAGTCCATAACTCTGGGATACTTGGATGTTTGGGCATTAACAATATGCAAGCGTGGTGCCAAAATGGCCACTGTGCTCTTTGCACCCCCCCCCCACCCGGACTCATACATCCGGGTTAGTTAGGGGGTGTGGCCATCCCTGTATAAAAGGGGTGGCCACGGGGCAGCTTCACTGCCATTTTAAGAACAGTGATGGAGCGGAGAAGTTCGCTCCGATGCTGCTCGCACCCGTTGGTTTGCTCTTTCTTGATCGGAGGATATCTCTCCTCCGATCAGTACTTCAGCGCTTGGGTGGCCATGGCACCGAAGTGAAAGGCTCCTGCAGCCCCGAGGCCGCATCCAAGGGGGAGGGCTCGGCCTACCCCCTCGACCTCCTCTTTGGGGCTGCCATCGGGCTGGAGGGCTCAGGCTGGTGCCCCACGGGGGGCTGTCAGTGTTGCCTTATCCACTGCCACCAATGCAGGTGACAAGGCCTCTGCTTACCCGCCCAGTCACAGGACTCGGGTGGGGGCTGCGAGGGCCTGCTCCCCTGGGGTTTCCGCCCCTATTGCACTTTTGCCATTCGGGCGTGGCATGGGATCATGCCCCGCTGTTCCACCGGGCCCCCATGGGCCGGATTATTGGGCCTGGTCCTATTCTGGCCAGGGATTGCCACACGGCTTTCCCCCTCCGCCCGCTCATCAATTGCCCAGTGGGCCATCTGGCCTACCCAGCCCACCTTATTCTGGTGGGTCTGACACTGTGGATGCTCTCCTTGCCTGCATATCGGCACTCGAGGCATCCATGGGAATTGCTCCACCACCAATGGAGGGTGGGCTTGGCAGCTCCTCAGCTGTGGCCCACATGCCTGCCACTGCCACGCAGCGGGCCATCAACAGGGTTGAGCTGCTGGAGGCCATCAGGCCAGCGCAGGTTGGCGCTTCGCAGCTCCCCATCCAGCCGTTCCAGCAGGGCATTCCACCAGGGACCGGTCCTGCTTGGCATGGACGCACAGAGACACAGAGCTCGATGACCATCGCAAGCTCCGACGCCCACCATAGGCCGGAACCCCCAGTGGGGGTGGCCCATGGGGGTGCGCCGAGTGAGTATCCTGGTCAAGTCAGCATACCGGTGACACTAGCTCATAACACTGGGCGGGTCCAGTGGCCATGGCCGCAACAGGCTACTGCAGGTGGGAAGTTCAATGCACACTACCCTGTTACCTCCTGGGCTCCCAATTACCCCCAGGTTCTTACAGGGTTGACCGCCCCAACGCTTCCGACTAACTTCTCTGGGGTCCGGCAGGGCCCATTATGTGTTCCCCCACTTCAATCCGTGCCAACGGCGGCCCTGCCGACGGCCAGTTACTCCCTATCCCTGGGTGACCATTTATCCCAGACTACTAGGGAGAAGATATGGCATGGGGAATATATTGACATTTTCACCCTCCTTAACTGTGAACCCACTAAGGAGGAGAGGGAGGGGCAGGACGACAGGGACAAGGAGTTGTCCCGTCGTCGTAAGGTGCCTCGCACTTGGGCCAATTGGTTACCGGCCTATTTGATATACATGGCGGTATATCTAAGGGCCCATCCTGATTTGGCCATCCCAATGGTCCAGTACCTGGACAATATTTACCGGGCCCTGGTTGATTCCCCTGGTTGGCCTATGATGAAGAATTTAGGATGAGGGCGGCCCTTCACCCTGAGATGCGGTGGGATGAGCCTTGCCAGCAGTTGTGGCTACTGTATATGACCCCTACGCAGCCAGCGCCTGGTGACCGGTACCACTGTGGCCATGCCGTACAGCGGGCTGCTATTACACAGACTCCCCGCCAGCCGGTGGGGCAGGGGGTTCCAGCCCGCCTGCTATGTTGGAGTTTCTCTGCCAACGGAGTGTGCACCAGGCACCAGTGTAGATTTAGGCACGAGTGCCCTTCTTGTTCCGGCCCTCACACTGCCTCCGCGTGCCCGTTGGCCGCTGGGTCATGAGGCAGAGGAAGGGGTTTCCAGGGGGCGGCCAGAGCTCCCTCTGATGGTGCTACCCATACAAAAGGCCCCCTCCACAATTAATTTCACGGTGCTTGAGCGCTGGCTGCGCGCTTATCCTAGACAGAATGATGCAATCTACCTGCTTGAGGGTTTCAAGTTTGGCTTCCGCATCCCATCCAAGGGTGTTCGTGGGCCTCAAGATGCCCCAAACCTACTGTCTCTCAGGGGTAATGAGGACATTGCTGCGGAGAAGATAGCCAAAGAGGTTAGAGAACAGAGGGTGGCAGGGCCATTTAATGACCCCCCATATCCTAACTTAGAGGTATCCCCTCTGGGTTTAGTTCCTAAGAAGTCCCCGGGTGCATTTCGTCTGATTCACCACCTTTCTTACCCTGCAGGTTCCTCGGTCAATGACGCTATACCGGATGACCTTTGCTCTGTTCGGTATACGTCCTTTGACCAGGCCTTACAGTTGGTACGCTCGTGTGGTCCCTGGGCGCTCTTGGCAAAGTGTGATATCAAATCAGCATTCCGATTGTTGCCAGTGCACCTGGATGACTTTGAGCTGTTAGGTTTTTGTTTCCGGGGCAAGTTTTATGTGGACAAGGAGATGCCTTTTGGCTGTTCCATTTCGTGCTCGGCCTTCGAACGATTTAGCACATTCCTCCATTGGGCTTTTGTTTGTAGGTCGGGGTCCGGTCTGTAGCCCACTACCTCGACGATTTTTTGTTTGGGGGTGGACATGACTCGGGCACGTGTGGATGCCTGTTCACCACGTTTCAGGCACTCATGGGGGAACTGGGTGTCCCCCTAGCACCTGAAAAGACAGAGGGCCCAGCCACCACCCTTACCTTTCTGTGTATTGACATCGACACCGTCGCCCAGACATCCAGATTGCCTATGGAAAAGGTGACTCGGATCTCTGATACGATTTTGGCAATGCTTGACAAGCATAAGGTGTCTCTCCGGGAGTTGCAGGTGCTTCACGGCCACCTCAACTTCGCCTGCAGGGTGGTGACACCAGGCAGAGCCTTTGCCAGGCGTCTTTGTGACGTTATGGTGGGCCTTTCTAAATGACACCACAGGGTACAGCTGACTAGGGGTTTACGAGCAGACCTGTCGGTTTGGCTCACATTCCTACAGGACTTTAATGGCGTCTCCTTTTGGAGATCTGAGCTTATGGTCAGCCCACAGTTCCAAGTACAGTCAGATGCCTCCGGGTCCCTGGGGTATGGGATTTATTTTGAAGGACAGTGGGCCTATGGTCAATGGCCCCAGGAATGGCAGGGCATGGATCGCTTACGCGATCTTATGTTCCTGGAGTTTTTTCCAATTTTGGGTGCCCTTATGCTCTGGGGGGACAGGTGGGCTAATTCTGTGGTTCACTTTTGGTGTGACAATGCTGTTGTGGTGCACATTGTCAATGCCCAAACGTCTAAGTCCCCCAGAGTCATGGCCTTAGTTGGCCAATTTGTTCTTAGGTCCTTGCACCTTAATGTGCTCTTCAGGGCCAGACATGTGCCAGGCATTAATAACGCTATTGCCGACGCTTTATCCCGCCTGCAGATCTCCCGGTTCCGTGCCTTGTCTCCAGACGCAGAGGAACTTCCCTCTCCACTCCCGACTGAGATATGAACCTTTGGCGAGGAGAGGTGAACCGGGCGATCGGCATGTCTTTAGCACCTCGCACACATAAGGCATATCAGCATACACTCCTTCAATTTAGGACCTTTTGTAGGCAAAGGCAATTGTCTGAAATGTGGCCAATACCCGTCGACCAGGTTTTACAGTATATGGTGCACCTTCATGATCAGGGATTGGCCCCACGCACCATCGCCACTAGGCTTTCGGCCTTGGCATTCATGGCCAAGGCACGGGGCTTCACTGACTTTGTGAGGGACCTCCGTATATGCCATGTCTTGGAAGGGTGGACACGTGAATGTGGCTGCCACCTAGACCCACGTCACCCTGTTTCACCGTGTATTCTGTCCCACCTTGCTCGAGGTTGGCATAGACTGTGTTATGATAGGTATGGGGAGTCTCTTTTTTCATGCAGCTACCACCGTAGCTTTCTTTGGAGCTCTGAGAATCAGCGAACTGGTCCCATTGTCAAAGAGGGACGTGTCTCGTCGAGCACTGGAACTCGAAGATGTATCTATCAACCAGGAGTGGGCTCAGTTGAGGATTCGTTCCTCAAAGGCCGATCAGCATGGAGAAGGCAGTGGTGTTAGACTGCTATGATGCACATTTGCTGACATCTGTCCAGTTGGTGCCCTACACGAGTTTTTGGCAGTGTGTGGTACGCGCCCTGGCCCATTGTTCTGCCACCAAGATGGGTCTCCCCTTACCAAATTTCAATTCTGGAGGGTGACCGGGACGGCACTTCACAGTGTGGGCCTCCCTGGGGCTTGTTATGGCACCCATTCATTCAGGATAGGCGTCGCATCAACTGCAGCTGCGTTTGGGTACTCTGAGGCTGATATATGTCGGATGGGCAGGTGGGGATCCACGCGTTTTTTTTATATGTACGTCCCCTCACTGCATGAGTACCTAGTTATGTCCTTAATTCCTTCTCCTTCTTTTACAGACCCTGTGTGTCTACACACACCGGTGGCAGTGTGGCTGGTGGGCCACAGTTATGTGCACTGGGCGGCACAGTATGCTGCATCGTCAGAGTGGGGACCCCATCTTGGCCTGCGTGCATCCACACGTATGCGGTGATATGGTGTGCGCGGCATGAGGTGGCGGGAACTGTTGCCATTCCTGATGTCCATCAGGGATGCTGGACTGCCTGATGTTTTGATTCTGCACCTCGGTGGCAATGATCTCACACATGATCACTGGCCTTTCCTTAAAAATGTCGGTGTGCAGTGACCTGGCGTTTCTACATCATTTATGGCCGTACACACGGTTGCTGTGGTCTGACATCGTGCCGAGACACTGTTATAGAGGAGGCATTGATCTCCGTGGTTTGGACCATGCCCGGCAGTCAGTTAACAGGGCTGTTGCCAGGTTTCTTGTTGAGAATGGCTTGGGGACAGCCATTCGACACCAAGGGATAAGGTTGCAGGATTTAGCCTGTATGCAGGAGATGGGGTCTACCGGTCAGCCAGAGGTATGCACCTCTTTCTGGAGGACGTGCAAGCGGGCCTGGTAACTGAGCTGTCGGTCGGGGGGGGTGAGTCATCATGGACGCCTCCATGTGTGGCGGGTAGCACTGGTAAGGTAAAAATTTATTACCCATAGGTATCCGGCAGGTTCGCAATTGACTGGCCAACACGTAGATAGGTACAGGGGAAACAGGATTGGCTGGTGAAGGGTGAACCATGAACGGGGTGATGCTAGGAGCTTCACAGCCTGCATCACCTTGATATTTGGACGGATGCACGTCAAATGGTGGGGTCAGTAGATAGTATATTGACTTCGGTCAACAATTTGTTTGTGTCAACAAACAAATTCATACAAATTGATACATGTAGCCAATGGCCATTGGCATTTTGGGTGGAACCTTACCAGTGCTATTGCGGCCTGCTTGCCTTAAAGAATTACAATTGGATGATACACCAATTGAAAGTTATAATTCAGACTAGGGCATTATTCAATAAAAGTGGCCCAATCCCTTTAATTTGATTCTTTATATGGGTGGGTGCACCGGCAATGTGCTATGGCAGGATTGTCACACAAAAAGTGAACTACGGAGTCAGCCCACATGTCACCCCAGAGCATAAGTGCACCTAAAATTGGAAAAAACTCAATGAACGTAAGATCGCGTAAGCGATCCATGCTTTGCCATTCCTGGGGCCATTTCCCATAAGCCCACCTACCCTCAAAATAAATCCCATATCCCAGGGAAAATGAGGCATCTGACTGGACCTGGAATTGGGGGTTGATCATATGCTCAGCCCTCCAAAAAGAGATGCCATTAAAGCCCTGTAGGAACGTGAGCCAAACAGACAGGTCAGCCCGTAAACCCCTAGTCAGCCGGACCCTGTGATGCTTCTTGGAAAGACCCACCATAGCGTCACTAAGACGCCTGGCAAAGGCTCTACCCGGTGCCACCACCCTGCAGGCAAAGTTTAGGTGGCTGTGGAGGACCTGCAACTCCCGGAGAGACACCTTGCGCTTGGCAAGCATTGCCAAAATCGCATCTGAGATCCGAGCCACCTTTTCTATGGGTAACCTGGAGGTCTGAGCAATGGTGTCAATATTTATACCAAGGAATGTAAGAGTGGTGGCTGGGCCCTCTGTCTTTTCGGGTGCCAAAGGAACACCAAGTTCCCCCATGAGCCCCTGAAATATGGCAAGCAGGCGTCCACACATGCCCAAGTCGCGTTCACCCCCGAACAAAAAATTGTCAAGGTAATGTGCCACGGACCGGGATCCCAACCTTCGAACGAAAGCCCAATGAAGAAAGGTGCTAAAACGCTCGAAGGCCGAGCATGAAATGGAGCAGCCAAAAGGCATGGCTTTGTCCACATAAAACTTGCCCCGAAAACAAAAAACTAAAAGCTCAAAGTCGTCCGGGTGGACCGGCAACAATCGGAATGCCGATTTGATGTTGCACTTTGCCAAAAGTGCCCCCCGACCGCATGAGCATACCATCTGCAAGGCCTGGTCAAAGGACGTATACCAGACCGAGCAAAGGTCATCCGGTATGGCGTCATTGACCGAGGAACCCGCAGGATAAGAAAGGTGGTGAATCAGACGAAATTCACCTGAGGACGTTTTGGGCACTAAGCCCAGAGGGGATACTTTTAAATTTGGGTATGGGGGCATATCAAACGGCCCAGCAACCCTACCCTCTCTAACCTCTTTAGCTATCTTCTCAGCAACAACATCCTCATTACCCCTGAGAGATAGCAAATTCGGGGCATCCTGAGGTGCGTGGTCACCCCTGAATGGGATGCAGAAGCCAAAAGTAAAACCCTCAAGCAGGTAGATTGCATCATCCTGTCTAGGATAGACGTGCAGCCACCGTTCAAGCATACTAATATTAATTGGGGAGGGGGCCTTTTGAATGTGTAGCGGTGTCAGAGGGAGCTCTGGCCGAACCTTGGTGTCCCCTTCCCCTGCCCCGGGACCCACCAGCCCGCAGGCATGCGGAGGTGGCATGAGAGCCGGCACAGGAGGGGCACTCATGCCTAAATCTACACTGGCGCCTGGTGCACACCCCATTGGCGGAATAGCTCCAACACAGCAGACGGGCTGGAACCCCCTGCCCCGCCGGCTGGTGGGGAACCTGTGTAGAGGTAGACCACTGTATGGCATGACCGCAGTGGTACCGGTCACCCGGCGCCGGCCGTGTAGGGGTCATATAGAGGAGCCAAAGTTGCTGGCAGGGCTCGTCCCACTGCATCTCCGGGTGAAGGGCCGCCCTCATCCTAAATTCATCGTCATAGGCTAACCATGGCGGGCCAGGGAAATCGACAACTGCCCGGTAAATATTGTCCAGGTACTGGACCATCAGAATGGCCAAATCAGGATGAGCCCTAAGATATACTGCCATGTATATTAAATAGGCCGGTAACCAATTGGCCCAGGTGCGTGGGGACTTACGACGACGGGACAATTCCTTGTCCCTGTCGTCCTGCCCTTCCTTCTCCTCCTTAGTGGGTTCATGGTTAAGGAGAGTGAAAATATCCACGTACTCCCCCCACCATATCTTTTCCCTGGTGGCCTGAGACAAGTGATCACCCAGGGGAAGGGAGTAGCCGGCTGTCGGCATGGCAGTAATCGGCAGGGAGCGGAGTGGGGGAGCCAATAATGTGCCCTGTTGCGCACCAAATTGAGTTGGCACAGATGGGGCGGTTATCCCCGGCACAACCTGTGAAGAGGTAGGAGCCCAGGTGGTCAAAGGGTACTGATTAGGGAACTGCCCACCCGAAGTAGCCTGGTGAGGCCAGGGCCACTGTACACCACTAGTATGTTGTGTTAGCATGGGTGGAGTGCTAACTTGACCATTATACTCACTGGTTGCACCCCCTGGGCCGCCCCCACCAGGGGTTCTGGCTTCTGGTGGGTGTTGGAGCTCGCGACAGAGGTCGAGCTCTGGGCCGCTGCCACTCCAGTCCAAGTAGCCCCGGGCACCAACGGGATGCCCTGTAGGGGCGGCCACCCAGGGAGCTGCAGAGCACCACCATGCATGGGCCTAATGACTTCCAGCAGCTCAACCCGGCTCACGGCCTGCTGAGGGGTTTGCAGAGGCATGTGGGTAGCAGCAGTAGATGGCCCAAACCCTGTGTCCATAGGTGGTGGGGTGATCCCCATTGATGCTTCCATGGCTGCTATGCAGGCCAGAAGGAGATCAACCGTATCTGAGCCACCAGGATAAGGTGGGCCGGATGGGTCACCGGGCAAACATTGCCCGGCATGGGGCAGAGGTCCACGACACAGCCCAAGGCCCATAGCAGGTGGAGGGGCAAGGCCCTGCACCAGCCCCCTGCCGCAGTATGGCCAAGTCAAATAGTCCGGCCCATGGGGTGCAGGGGCCATGGCAGGGTGCGATCCCGCACTGTGCCAAGTCAGACCACCATGTCCAGTGGCATGTCCAGCCAATGGGCCTGTGGTCAAGCAGGGTGCCCCAGAGTCCATGGGGGGTGAGGCCCCCGGTGGACAGGCAAGCACCACCCCCGCACGAGTCCTCCGACTGGGCAGGGGAGTAGAGGCCCTGCCACCCTCATTGGTGGCAGTGGGCACTAAAGCCCTTCCAACCCCTCTCCTCACCCCAGGACGAGCCCTCTGGCCCGAGGTGGCACAAGGAGAGGTGGGTGCGGGGTTAGGGTGAGCCCTCCACCGTGTGCGTGGCCGCGGGGCCATGGGATTTTTCCTTTTGGGTGCCATGGCCACCCAACCTGAGTCCCAATGCGGGACTAAATGAGTAGCGGAGAGGATACCCCTTCTCCAACGGAGCTACAACCGCCCTGCAGTACTCGGGAATCTATCCGCTGTCCTTCCAAGTCAGCGTCTTAACCACCCGAGCCACAGGAGGAGCAGCGAAAGCACTGAAAGCGGTGGAGCGAACTTCTCCGCTCCGTCGCTTCTCTAAAATGGCGGAGGGGCCACCTCATGGCCACCCCTTTTATAAAGGGGTTGGCCACACCCCCTAACTACCCGGATGTCTGAGTCCTGGGTGGGGGGCCCCGCAAAGAGCACAGCGGCCATTTTGGCGCCATGCTTGCCTTTTAAACACTCTGGGCATTAGGGAAGAAATTTTTTGGAAAATCTCACAGAAAGGAAACCAAACATGTCACACTATATTAATGAAGCTTGTCATCACTCACTGGGTTCAAGGAGTCCCTTTCTAATGTCTCAGCCACACTATCTTGTTGAGCATGGTAAATCCAAAAGAGCTAAATGTGGTGAAGGCTATGGGACTTTTTGGTCTGGTATCTCCCAACTGTCAAACATTTATAAATATAAATAAATGTCAAACATTTATAAGTTATTCACAAAAGTAATAACAAACTGACTCTCAATAACATTAGATGAGCAACAACCAGAGAGCAGGCCGGGTTCAGGAGTATATAAGAACATAAGAACAGCCTTGCTGGAACAGGCCACAGCCCATCCAGTCCAGCATTCTGTCTCACACAGTGGCTCACCATTTCCTTCAGGGTATTCCCAAGCAGATGCCTTCACCTTCTTAAGATTCCCTGGAAATGGCATTGAGAGATATCCTGCCTATCTCTCCAACCCTGAGGTTGTCCTTAAGTATCCATAATTATAGCCATTGATACTCTTGTCCTCCATGAACTTGTCTAATCCTTTCTTAAAGCTGTCAAGACTGACAGCTGTCACCACTTCTTCTGGCAGGGAGTTCCATAGACCAGTAATCCTCTGGGTGAAAAAGTACTTTCTCTTATTTGTTTGAGAACTAGTACCCAAAAGTTTCATGGAGTGTCCCCTAGTTCTAGTGTTATGCGATAGGGAAAACAGTTTTTCCTTATCTACTTTGTCCACACCATGCATGATTTTATAAACTTCAATCAGGTCACCTCTTAGACGTCGTCGTTCAAGAGTGAAGAGGCCCAACCGTTGCAGCCTCAGATGGTAAGGAAGGTGTTCCAGTCCCCTAATCATTCTGGTTGCCCTCCTCTGCACTTTTTCCAGCTCCATAATATCCTTCTGGAGGTATGGCGACCAGAACTGTACACAGTATTCCAGATGGGGCCTCACCATAGATTTATAAAGAGGCAAAATGACACTTGCTGACCTATTTTCTATACCCTTCCTAATGATCCCTAGCATTGAGTTTGCTTTTTTCACTGCTGAGGCACACTGGGTTGACACTTTCATTGAGTTGTCCACCAAGACACCAAAGACCCTTTCCTGGTTTGTCGCAGAGTTCAGACCCCATCAGTTTATAAATGTAATTGGGGTTCTCTGCCCCAACATGCATCACTCTGAACTTACTACTGTTGAAGCTCATTTGCCACTGTTTTGCCCACTCCCCCAGTGTCAAGAGATCCCTCTGGAGCTCCTCACAATCTCTCACAGTTTTCACTACCCTGTATAATTTAGTGTCATCAGCAAATTTGGCTACCTTGCTTTTTACTCCTACCTCTAGATCATTTATGAAGAGGTTGAAAAGCAGGGGTCCCAGTACTGAACCTTGGGGAACCCACTCTTTACTTCCCTCCACTTGGAGAAGTGTCCATTTAGTGCTACCCTCTGTTTCCTGTCCCTTAGCCAGTTGCTGATCCAGGACAAGACCTGTCCCTTTATTCCATGACTGGTAAGTTTATTCAAGAGCCTTTTGTGTGGGACCTTGTCAAAAGCCTTCTGAAAGTCCAGATAAACAATATCAACTGTATCCCCCCTATCCACATGCTTGTTGACATTCTCAAAAAATTTCAACAGATTAGTGAGACATGATTTGCCCTTGTAAAAGCCATGTTGGCTCTCCTTTAGCAGCGCCTTCTCTTCTATGTGCCTATTAATTCTATCTTTTAGGATGGTTTCCATCACTTTACCTGGGACACATGTCAAACTGACAGGTCGGTAATTTCCTGGAACACCCCTGGATCCTTTTTTGAAAATTGGTGTTACATTCGCTACCTTCCAGTCATCAGGCACAAAGCCTGATTTGAGGGAAATATTATATATTTTGGCTAGGAGCTCAGCAATTTCATCTTTAAGTTCCCTGAGAACTTGTGGGTGGATGCCATCTGGTCCTGGTGATTTGTTAGTGTTTAGTTTAACAAGACATGCAAGGACCTCCTCCCTGGTTATTTCTATCTGGCTTAATTCTTCGGTTTCCCTCCCTACGAAGATAGGCTCTGTTTTGGGCAAGTGGTCTCTGTCTTCTTCAGTGAATACTGAAGCAAAGAATTTATTGAGTCTCTCTGCAATCTCTGTTTCCTCTTTAATAACCCCTTGCCTTCCATTGTCATCTAATGGTCCAATGGCCTTCCAGTTGGGTTCCTAGTTGGGTTGAGTAGTTACAGCACTACAGACTACATCTTCACTCTTACCCAACTTATTGAAATTTCAGGGAATATAAGCTATCATTAGCGATAGCATTTGTTGACCATGAAAAAAGCATTCAACGCCATTGAAGTAAATGCAGTCATGCAAGCAATCAGTGAACAGGGAGTAAATGCCAATACATCAAGCTGCTCAAGGAAGCTAACTCAAAATACTCCACTAACATCACTTTATTCAAAAAATAAATAAGAATACCAGTGGAGAAAGGCATCAAGCAGGGAGATACGATCTCACCAAAGCTCTTCAAAGCCTAGAAACAGTTGTGAAAATTAAACAGGGAGAATGGTATCAACTACCTCAAGTTTGCAGATGATATAGTACTAATTGCCAGAAATGCTCAAAGACTCCAAAATGCTTTGCAAGGTTGATGCAGAAAGTAGGAAAGTTGGCCTAAAAATGGATGGCATTAAAAATATATATATGCTATCAAGCAACCAATGGAAATTCCAAATAAAAATCCCATCAAGCAGGTTGTCCACTACATCTATCTCAGCCCTCTGATTGGGAGGAACAAAAACCAAAGAGAAGAACTAGCCAGAAGAAAGAAAGTGGGATGGGCAGCATTTAACTCCATCAAAGAAATTTTTTTAAACGGGAAAATCAACAAGAAACAATGTACAAACCTTTAAAATTCAACAGTACTACCTGCAGACTGCTATGGGAGTAAAACATGGTCATTAACAAAGGCCAAGGAAGAACTATCAAGAGCCATAAGAACCATGGAAAGACCAATGCTAAAGATAGCCCTTCATGACTACATTCCCAACACCCAGATAAGAAAACAAAGCATAATCAATGAAGCTGTTGATGAATATCACAAACAGAAATTGCATTGGGCTGCACACATCTCTTGAATGACAGATGGGCATTGGACAGCAGTTAATGAGTGGTATCCCAGAGGAGTAAAAAGATCCCTTAGCAGGCCCCCCAAAAGATGGGAAGACCCAATCATGAAAAGTTTTGATCAAACCTGGAGAGGAAGAGCACGGCAGAAAAATGAATGGAAAACGAGTTACGACTAGCAGGAACTTATTTCTTGATAGTCTGAGCAATCAAGGAATCTCCCAACACCCTTTTCTGACTTGACAAAGCAATGCTTTCAGATAGTTACAAAAAAAGCTCCACAACATTAGGTAATTAAACAATGCATGGTAGAATTGCCAACACAACGACAAAATACAAAAGCTGATTACAGATAGAGTGGTTTTAAGTGCCATAAACCCTCTGAGCCAAGAACCCAGATAACTGGATGGATAATTTTATTAAGGATATTAAAAAGGCAACAAAGCAAATGTTTCAAAAAAGCATCAAAATTATTTGGGGGAAACAATCAATTATAGTCTAAGGCTGAAGCAATGCAGAAAAACATACAAGAAAATAAGAAAACTAGCTAAGCTACCTAATACGTGCACACTATCAGAGCATCAACATTGTCTTGGAGCATGCACAGAGTGCATCCCTCTTGACATGGCATCACTAGACAGTAGTTAAGCTGTCTAGTTAAGTATCTTCTAAGAGATTGGCTAAAGCAGAGGTGCCGAAACTATGGCCCGTGGGCTGGATCTGCCCACGCTGCTCCTGGAAGTGGAAGTGAAACAAACTTGCACATCTGCAAAACACTGCCATAAATGCACCCGTGGCTGTCATAAACTTGCCACAGGTGCATTTATGGCAGCGTTTTGCTAATGCACAGGCATATTTTATTTCCGCTTCCACTGGGAGGAATCACGTGGTGGCCCGTAGTGCAAAATATTTGGGCAAAACAAAAACCTTAGCCCAGTACCATGGAAGAAGCCAACTTGTCCTTGAAGGATTTACTCTGTAGATAAACTACAGACTACAGGTAATACTCCAGTTTCATTACAGGTAGAGACCAGCCTCCCTTTTTCCTAAACAGACATTCCCAAACACTGATGAAAAAGCCTGAATTTTCCAGAAATGCCCATAACCTTTGTTCCCTAATTTCGGTTTCTTCACAAAGCTGTGATATCACACAATGAAAGCTTCCATTTCTTGCTATTGTTGTATTGTGAATACAGCCTTTTGTGAGACCACCTTGAGATTTTGTGTCTTTAATATTTCCTATGGCAAAAGACTTCACTCCTATGATATTTTATATCATCAACAAATTCATATGCTCATTACTGGGAAAAGGAGTGTTCCGATGATGAGCCACTTTTCCAAATGGGGAGCCATTAAAAAGACCAACTTTTCATGATGAAAGTAAATGATATATACCATAATCCTTTATTTATTCTTGCTCCATTTATCCCCATTACAAAGATTATTTATTATATTCTGATGTTCATTTAATTCTCCTTCTATTAAATTTACAGGTAAAATTAAGATGCAATATTTTTATTTTACACCATGCTATCCTTCCAAATCATGACAATTTCAATTTTTATGTCTATTTTTGCATCACTTCCTCTTTCAACTTGTCTAAATTCATACTCTTCAAGTCTTGCAAAGTCCTAGTAATATACTGCATATTCCCAAATATTTAAAACTCTTATTATATAGATTAGATTAGATTAGATTAGATAAATGTTTATTGTCATTATCCTGCATAGAACAACAAGACTGGGGGGAAAAATTATCAACTCAACAAAACCTTAACAAAATACAATTATACAAAATTATCAACATACTCCCACCCCACATATACACATATAACCCCTAAAAAGCTCTAAAACTCTAAGACTCTAAAACTCTAAAAATTCTAAAACTCTAAAAACTATATACAGAAACTATACCTATAGTTTCTATATCTAAAAACTACCGTATTTTCCGGCGTATAAGACGACTGGGCATATAAGACAACCCCCAACTTTTCCAGTTAAAATATAGAGTTTGGAATATACTTGCCGTATAAGACTACCTCTCTTCCAATGCACACCAAATAAAAATTAACCCACACTCAACCTGAAGACGCGCAGCCCTCCGAGTCGAATGGGCAGGTTCTGGTGGAGAGCCAATCCATGCTCACGTTCTCCTCCTCGAGGCACAGGAAGATGTGTGCAGCTTGCTTCCCCTTGCTTCATACTCCCCGCACAGAGCAGGGACTCGGCTGCGGCACCCCCCACCATATGCGCCAGACATATGAAGCAAGGGGAAACAAGCTGCAGTTAAGTACCTGTCCTATAAGACGACCCCCGACTTTGGCACAGATTTTTCGGGGTTAAAAAGTAGTCTTATACGCCAGAAAATACAGTATATCATTTTAATCTTAAATTTCATTTTAATCCTTTCCATTTCCTCTCTGTCATTGTAAAATGATATCATCTCTGAATTACAAGGATTAATGTGATTATAACATTTACCCATACATCTTTCATTTACATACACTCCTCTTAAATTGTGAATGGGTTGACTCATTGACTAATAATACAGAAAAACTTGTTTTATTTCTTGTAAAACAATTGGCCAAAATAATGACTACATGTTTTGCTTTGTACTTCTAGTCCTGTAAGGGCTATAAGACCAAATATTCAGTCACTTGTTGGCCCAACTGTTTTGAAGGAAGAAAAATAAAGTACAGTACTGGCAAGGGTGTGGGAGTAGCAGATTTCTGAGATGAGTGAAGCCAGGTATATATGCTTTTCATATATAATATTAATATATGTAGTAGAAGGGAGGCACCAAAGAATTTTCAAAATATTGTTTGATATATTGAATATATCCTTCATGCATATAGAAAAAGATTATTTATGCTGGAATCATGTTTCATTGTATTAATGCTAGATGGCTGAACAATGAAATCACAGCTTTGCTCTTGAGATTGCAGGCCAAAGCAACTTTGCATGTTATTATGTGTACGAGTTTATTTAATCTTGCTAGCTCACTCATTTTCATGTGCAGATAGAATGAAAGCGCGGCGCCAAAATGGCCGCCACTCTCTTTGCAGCCCCCCCCCCCCGGACTCAGACATCCAGGTGAGTTAGGGTGTGTGGCCACCCCTCTATAAAAGGGGTGGCCACGAGGCAGCTGAGCTGCCATTTTAGAAACGCGACGGAGTGGAGAAGTTTTCTCTGCCGCGTTTCTTGCTTTTTCGCCCTTTGTACCTTTCTCTCGAACGGAGTTCGCTCCCCTTCGGTCCGGCGGTACTCAGGGCACAGGAATCGATCCTTGGCCAGGGATCCGTTGTTAGCTTTTCAGGAGCCATGGCTCCAAAGCGCAAGGCCCCAGCGGTCAAGCCGCGGCCGAGGGGAAGGGCTTTCCCGCCCCATCCCTTTTAATGGGGGGCAGCCATCGGGTCGGAGGTCTCGGGCTGCACCCCCCCAACTTGGCAGTGGGATGGCCTTGCCCGCTGCTGCCAGTGGGGCCAAGCAGGCTTCCACTGGTCAGCCCGGCACAGGCCTCCAGGCTGGGCCGACTCAGGCTGGCTCCTCGGGCATCCCTGCCCCTGGACGGGATTTCATTGGTTCAGGACAGGGTGGCCCACTCAGACTTGGTGGTGGTTCCCACCCCACCATTCCTCCGGCCCCCCATGGGCCGGAGTTTTGGGCATGGCCCTACTCAGGCCCTGGATCCCCATTTGGGTTTCCCGCTCAGCAATTGGTTGCAGGGCCGTCCGGCCGATCCGGCCCACCCGGCCCACCTTATACTGGGGGCTCGGAGACTGTCGATGCCCTTCTTGCACGTATTTCGGTGCTAGAGGCTTCACTGGGCATTGCCCAACCACATCCCGAGGGGGGTTTGACTGCTGCTTTGATCACGGCCCCTTCGTCGGTCTCCGACACGTCAGCCGTGACTCTCCAGCGGGCCGCCAACAGGGTCGAGCTGCTTGAGGCCGTCAGGCCAGCCCAAGCTAGCGCCTCGCAGCTCCCCGCACGTTCGAATTTGCCAGTGGGGAGCGGTCAGGTGTGGCCCCAGAGCTCAATGCCTGTCGTGAGCTCCGATGCCCGCCGTGGGCCGGAACCCCCAGTGGGGGCGGCTCACGGGGGTGCGACTAGTGAGTATCTGGTTCAATTTAGTGCACCGACACTGTCCAGTTACACGGGGGGGTACAGTGGCCATGGCCATGCCAGGTTACTGTGGGTGGGCAGTTGCTTCCACACTGCCCTGTTAATTCATGGTTCCCAAATGGCCCCTCGGTTAGGACAGGGGTATCCGCCCCCGGGGCGGGACAAGGCAAGAGCTCTTCTAGAAACCAGGAACAAAGCAAGAGATCCAGGAACCAAGCAATTACAAGTCTGCTGACCTCCATTTCTGAGGCAGCTTCTGGAAGGATGGGCTGGTTCTTATATAGCTAAATCACTCAGGGTCTCCGGGTGCAGCCTATGTTGGTCTAGAATCTTCCCCTGGGCTTTCAGGTAGGGTTTAGCATCTGCTTCTAGGCTGAAGGCTCCAGTCCTGCAGGACTTAAAGCAGCAGCTGGAAATTGTGACAGTTATATAGTGACAAAGCACTATTCTCATCTATTTAATTAAAAGTCGGAATCACACAAATGAAAGACAGACAGAGATAGGATCACAGGAAGGAAAGAAAGGGGTCGCTGTTTCAAATGGAATGCCAATCATCAGTATGGACACTAAACCTCCAATTCAATCCACAAGTTCAGTGTGAGCACTCATTATGATTTTAATTGTAGTTGAAGTTTCAAATCAAACCACAGCAAAGCCCAATCACTCTAATATAGCTTTCCCATGTAGTCATACCTTGAAGTAGGTATCTGCCTATTGAGCTAGAAACTGAGAATTTGATTCTCCAGTAGAGTTGCCATAATTCTTCCCCATAGAACTGGTACAGAAGTATACTTGACAAAAATGGACTGGTTATCTACAAAATAGCCTTTTTAAAAAACATATGTAATATAACGACAGCTATAAAACACTCTCACATTAAATATATAAATAAATGAACGAATTTATTTACAACAGTTCTTACTGTAAGATGATCTGTTGTACTTCTGAGAAATTACATCACAGTCAACTCTTAATGTCCTCAGTTCCAGGAAACACACTGGTCACACTTGGTGGTGGTGTGAGGTGAGGAAATTAAGATTTGTCTCCAGGTATACTCAAACTCCAATTGGCAGGAAAGCGCTCGGTTGATTGCGAGAGTTCAAATTTATTTTAATGGTTTGTTATAATACACAATCAGTAAGTTTTTAAAATCCAGGACTTCAACATGATTTTTCTTGAACTGGCTGGGACAATTTTTCCAACTTTGAATACGGGACAATCCCAGTTTTCTGGGACATATGGCAACTCTATTCGCCAGTGTTTATCCTAGAAGAAGATGTAGATGTCTATGTAGCCTTAGGCAAGCGGCATGATCCCAAAGTGCCCATAGAACAGAATGATTAACATTTCTGAATAATCTATAGTTAGAAATTCTTGAAAAGTATGGCCATAAGCTGAAACTGACTTGAAAACAAGTAATTATATTTTTAATAAACATTGTCATCCAAAGAGAAAAGGCGCAGACAAGACCATTAAGTCCAAGCTGAAAATTATTTACCTGCAGAACTGAAGGTAACTTGATTCAAAGATCACTGAGAGTTAGGATGTCTCATGGTGATCAGATTGGCATAAATTCACAGGAGCTGTAAAGACTGAAAATTTGTCTAAAATGGAACTTTTTCAACACTTCTTCTAATTTCTTTGATTTCAGTTTCTACAGAAACATTTTTTTCTCCCTTCAACTGAGTAGATCTCTGCTGAAGAATATTAGCATAAGGACAAGTGCAGCTGTTTTTCATAATGGTAATGGTTTGAAAACAAAGTCACAATTAAGAAAATGGATACAGCTTGCCTCTTTGAATTTCTATCCAGTATTCTTTCCTAACAATCCCATAAAGATTTTTAGTTCTTCGAAAAAAGAAAAACCTTGAAGAAAAAAGCCTTGTGGTCCTTAAACAATGCAAAAGCAAGGGCAAGTGATACCTTTATTATACCACAAAAGAATAAAACTAAGCATTTGCTAGTTTTCAACATTTACTAGTCTACATCAGGTGATTCACCAATATATTGTGGATAGTGCATTAAAAACATGAAAATCCCAAAAGTCATGGCAGATGTCCATGCCAGGTCTATTTCTTAAAGATGAGTTACAAAAATAGGCTACACTGGAGCTTCAAAAATTCTGCATCACTGGCCATTGGTTGAATTCTCTCTACCAAGTCATGAAACAAAGGACTTCCAGTTCTCAGCATTTCCCCTTCCCACATTGCCTTCTTCTGAAACTCAAGGGTTCTATATGGCTGAGGAGAAAGGTTGCACAGATAGGTAGCTGTTGGAATGGTCCGTGGGAGTCGAGGTGCTGAACTCAAGGAAAGCACGCGAGACTGATGTATGATGGTAAAAGCCAGTCCCAAATCCTTGGGTGGACTGTATTTATTGACTACAATTGGGAGTCAGCATGCACAACCCGTGTGAGACCCCTGTGTCATAAAGTTTACTACGTGGCACTTGGCTGATTGGGTTACACTTACTAGCCTGCATGCCCAGGTTGCCCATAGGCAGGCTATATCAGCGGATTGTGGTAGGACTAATTGTTCCCATGTTATCTAACTCCTGGACTCTGCGTACCTATGCAGAGCTATTTGGTCTAACTGTGGTTAGTGTCTGCTCAGTCCTTATAGATGGACGTGAGCGAGATACCGTAGCTGTTTGCGTGACCTTGAGTCTCTCTCTACATGACACTTGCTCTACTGCTTTCAGTGCCCTCAGCCAAGTAAACATGGAGTCACAATTGCTCCCTATAACTAATTTGCCCGTACCCAATTTCCTTTCCTGTCGAGCCAGGATGGTCTCGGGATTGTTTGCAAACCCCGACAGACCCATTGGGAAAGGTAGCTGTCCAATTAGCGGCCTGGGCAATCCACAGGTAGCAAACTGTGTCAAAGAACTGAGAATAAAATTATATTATCTTGCAGTTGGATGCAGATTTCTTCAATTTGTATCCTTGCTTGCCTCATGTTAAGTATCCATGTTGTTTTCTAGATTGTAGTCTTCATAGTTATTCAGGGTATTTTTCATAGTTCAAGGTTTGTGTGTATAATGAAGCCATGCCATCCTTACACAATACAAAAGAAAGGGCAGGTGATACCCTTTTAAGACTTCTATAGCAAGAGCAATAACATTTATAAACCAATATACAGTACTCAGAATAGCTACTTATATTAATTTGGCTTCACATTTTGGTTCTGATGTCACAGTACATAGAGTAACAGTAATTTTATGGGGTTTATTTATAAATGACAGACTGACTTCCCATGTGAGTTTCAATAGATGTCTCACTCACTGTAAGTGACCAGCCAAAGGTAATTCAGAGAGTTTTGTGGCTTAATATTGTACCTACAATTCATTTTTAAAAGAAATTGGAGATAGCATTGGGCCACCCAAAACATAAGGCAAAAGGTAAAATCCAATCCCTGTGCCCTAGAAGAATCTTTTCATAGCTGTGTAAAAAGCCAGCCACTTCTAAAGTAGTGGCACAGGTGATGGTTTAGTTTACCTTTTTCACAACAGATCAGGATCAGAATGAGGTATTTCCTCACTCTGGGGCTATCTGGGTTATCTGGGGCTTGGGTTGTGAAGCACAACTCTCTGGGGCTTGGGTTGTGGGGGGAATGCAATAGGAGTGGTGCTTTATTTCTCATCTCCCGTGGAAGATCTTGGTCTACCCCATGGTCAGCATATAAAAATCTAGTGCATAAAGCTTATACTGTAATTAGATTATATACCAGTTTAGTTCAATATTGTGAATAAGAAATGTGGTTGATAAATGTAAGACAGTATTTCAGTACTGCTGATTTTTCTCAGTTTGATGCATTGTCTTCATTGTCTCTTTTTCCCTCTCTGCTTTGGAAAATGACTATAGATTAAAATCATCCATAACTAACAGTTCAGTGCATTTAGCATTTGGCTGTGGAGCCAGAGGTTGGAAGTTAGATTCCACACTGTGTTCGATGGGAGAAGAGTTAGCCAGGGGAGGGGGAGCTCTGTTGTCCAGCTGATGGCACCTGTAACTTGACTCTGTGGGCAAGATGCACAGTCCATGGACATCCCCAGATGAAGGGAATGGTGAACCAACTCTATTTTAGCCCTAGAAAACCCTCAAAAGGGTCATCTTAAGTCAGAATTAGCTTAACAGCACACAATTATTACTAATACAGTAAAGTTATCAGCTGACCTTACTTTACTTTCTCAGATAAGTGGAACACCTGCATTATATTGTCAACATTTTCATCTCAGAAGACTGCTATTAAGTCCAGGTGGTAGTTGTCATCATTTTTTTAGTTGGGCTGCTACTCCACTCAATGTTTTAGCCACTGTCAATTTTCTTCTCCTGTTTGTCTTGTGTAAAGACATAACCTTCAAAAAGCTTTTCTGTACCACAGATACTTTAAAACAATACAACGGCATTTCTAGGATTCTGGAGGGGGTTGGGGTATGTGTGCTTCCTTTAAAAATTAGCCAGAAGAAGGGGATGAATTGATAGTCCAGTATTAAAGTTTCTTTTTTATCTTGATTGTGTAAGCTAAACTAAGCCTCATAAAGGAAAGTGTTTTCTAACTGAGCAATTACAGTCTAGCTTTTTCCTCACAGTTTTATTAAGTTAAATCAACAATCCAGGTAAAATGTACTCTGGAATGCTGTGCAGTCTTGGTGAAAGACTGCAGTCTTCTTCCTCTTAAGGCTGCACCACACGTCAGGGTCCATTTCCTCTGTAGGAACAACAGCCATAGGAGCTGGGTATCATACAGTAGTTTGGAGCATCTAGCTGCAAACCTGGCAATTGGGAGTTCAAATCCCCACTGTGTTATATTTGAGGGCAACAGGTGATGCTGCTTCCTCAGTGCCAGACCAGTTCCAAAAAAGTGATGTTGTCAAAGTATGTGGGTCAAACTAAAAAGCCAGGTATAAATAGTTTGTCACCTTAAATCCCCAATGCAAGGCAAAAGCAGATCGTTAGACAGTTCAGCCATAAATAGTTGGGAAGGATCTTGCCAAGGCAAAAACTGATTGCAAAAGAGTTATGATGAGTTATCTCCCACAAGTTAACTGAGCTCATAGAATATACAGCTTTCAATGAAGCACTTCTGTCTATCTAGCTATTTCCAGTAAGTTTTCAAGGGACCTTGAGACATTGAAAGCGCGGCGCCAAAATGGCCGCCGCGCTCTTTGCGGGGCCCCCCCACCTGGACTCAGACATCCAGGTGAGTTAGGGGGCATGGCCACCCCTCTATAAAAGGGGTGGCCACGAGGCAGCCGAGCTGCCATTTTAGAATAGCGACGGAGAGGAGAAGTTTTCTCCGTCGCTTTTTTCACTTTAGTCTTCGGCTATTGAGCCTTGCCGTTCGTTTCCCGGCTGGGAAAGGAGAATTACAGTACCCGGAGTCTTTTCGGATTGCTTCTTGGCTACCGCGGTACTTCCACGCTTGGAGTTTGATCCCTGGATAGGGATCCTTTAGCGACTTTTCTTCTCCTAGGGAGACATGGCTCCCAAGCGAAAGGCCCCGGCGCTAAAGCCTCGGCCAAGGGGAAGAACTTTTACCGGCCCTGCATCAGATGGGGGCCAGCCTTTGGGTCGGAGGACCAGGGCTGCGCCCCCATGGCAGGGCAATGTTCCAGCCTTGCGCACTGGTACCAGTGGGGCTGGTCAGGCTACCACTTGGCAGCCGGGTTTCAGCTTGGTAGCTGGTCAGCTATAGGCCGGCCCCTCTGGGGCTTCGGCCCTCGGCCCGCCTTTGCAGGGCATGGGACAGGGTGGCCCGGGGGGGCCTGGTGCAGGTGTCCAACCCACTGCTCCTCTGGCCCCCCATGGGCCAGAGTTTTGGGCATGGCCCTATTCTGGCCCTGGCTCTCCTTTTGGGTTGCCTTTTCCTCAACTGCCTAGTGGGCCGTCCGGCCCACCTGGCCCGCTTTATACTGGGGGCTCTGGGGCAGTGGATGCTCTGTTAGCACGGATAGCAGTGCTGGAAGCATCCTTGGGCATTGCACAGCCTCCTTCGGAGGGGGGCACTACTCTTTCTTCGACAGGGGCCCCTTTGTCGGCCCCGGCTACCTTGCCGGCCGCAACGCTTCAGCGGGCGGCCAACCGGGTCGAGCTGCTTGAGACGGTCCGGCCGGCCGCAGTGGTGTCTCGCAGCTCCTCGTTCGACCTGATGTCCAGGCTGCGAGCAGTCAGGGGTGGTCCCAGAGCTCGATTCTGGTCGTGAGCTCCGACGCCCACCGTGGGCCGGAACCCCTGGTGGGGGCGGCTCACGGGGGTGCAACTAGTGAGTATCAGGTTCAATTTAGTGCACCACCACCACAGCCCACTTACATTGGGGGGGGGTTTCAGTGGCCCTGGCCTCGTCAAGTTGATGCGAGTGGGCAGCAGTTACCATCCTACCCCAGTAACCCATGGTTTCAAAATGGTCCCTCGTTAAGGGCGGGGGTGTCCGCCCCTGGGGCTGTGCCGGGCATCACAGGGGCTGTTCAGGTCCTGCTGCGTATGCCCTCTATACAGAATGTGCCGACGATGGCTTTGCCGACGGCTGGTTATTCCTTGCCCCTGGGTGATCATTTGTCACAGGTCACGAGGGATAAGATTTGGCGAGGGGAATACGTGGATATATTCTCCCTATTGAACCATGAGCCCACTAAGGAAGAGAGAGAGGGACAGGATGACAGAGACAAAGAGCTGTCCCGTCGTCGTAAGCCACCGCGCACTTGGGCCAACTGGTTGCCGGCATATCTTATATATATGGCGGTATACCTGAGGGCCCGGCCTGATCTGGCCATTCCTATGGTCCAATACTTGGACAATATTTACAGGGCAATGGTTGATTTCCCTGGCCTGTCGTGGTTGGCTTACGATGAGGAATTTAGAATGAGGGTGGCCCTACACCCAGAGATGAGGTGGGATGAGCCCTGCCAGAAATTGTGGCGCGCCTGGGGATAGGTACCATTGTGGCCATGCTGTGCAGCGAACTGCTCCAACACAGGCTCCCCGCCAGCCGGCGGGGCAGGGGGTTCCAGCCCGCTTGCTGTGTTGGAGCTTCTCAGCTAATGGCGTGTGCAATAAGCGACAGTGTTGGTTCAAACATGAGTGTCCCTCTTGCGCTGGCCCCCATGCTGCCTCCGCATACCCGCGGGCTGGTGGGTCACGGGGCATAGGTAGAGGTGGACAGGGGGCGGTCAGGGCTTCCTCTGACGGAGCTAGCCATTCAAAAAGCCCCCTCCCCGGTTAATGTGTATATGCTGGAGTGATGGCTCTCAGCTTATCCAAGAAGGGAGGATGCTAGGTACCTTCTGGAGGGTTTCCAGTGGGGCTTTCATATTCCGTTCAAGGGGGTTCAAGATGCCCCCAATTTAATTTCCCTGAAGGGTAAGGAGGAGGTAGCTGCCCTGAGTATTGCTAAAGAAGTGGAGGCAAAGAGGGTAGCGGGCCCCTTTTCCGAACCACCTTTCCCTAACCTGAAGGTCTCCCCTCTGGGGTTAGTACCTAAAAAGACCCCGGGTGAATTTTGTTTAATCCGCCATCTATCGTACCCGGCGGGTTCTTCTGTCAATGATGCTATTCCTGATGACCTTTGTTCGGTCAGGTATACGTCGTTTGACCAGGCCCTACGGATGGTGCGCTCATGTGGTCCCGGTGCCCTCCTGGCAAAATGTGACATTAAATCGGCATTCCGATTGCTGCCAGTGCACCCAGGGGACTTTGAGCTATTGGGTTTTAGATTCCAAGGGAAGTTCTATGTGGATAAGGCCATGCCTTTTGGCTGCTCTATTTCATGTTCGGCATTCGAACGTTTTAGCACTTTTCTTCAGTGGGCCTTCGTTTGCAGGGTCTCGGTCTGTAGCCCATTACCTCGATGACTTTTTGTTCGGGGGTGAATGGGGCTCGGACACGTGCACGCGTCTCCTCACTACATTTCAGATGCTAATGCGGGAACTGGGTGTCCCCTTAGCACCCGAAAAGACCGAGGGCCCATCTACTAAGCTCACATTTCTAGGTATTGAAATCGACACAGTTGCACAGGCATCCCAGTTACCTATGGATAAGGTCACCCGGATCTCCGTGATGATTTTGGCATTGCTGGCCAAACGTAAAGTGTCCCTTCGTGAGCTGCAGGTACTTCATGGCCATCTTAACTTTGCCTGCAGGGTGGTGACACCCGGCAGAGCATTTACCCGGCGCCTATGTGACGCCATGACTGGCCTGTTAAAGTGCCACCATAGGGTCCGACTGACCAGGGGCATGCGAGCTGACCTTTTGGTTTGGCTCACATTCCTACGGGATTTTAATGGGGTCTCTTTCTGGAGATCAGACCTTATGGTCTGCCCTAGATTCCAAGTACAGTCGGATGCCTCCGGCTCCCTGGGGTATGGGATTTATTTTGAGGGGAGGTGGGCTTACGGCCGATGGCCTCCCGCATGGCTTGGCACGGATCGCCTCCGTGATCTTACCTTCCTTGAGTTCCTTCCCATCCTGGGAGCTTTGATGCTATGGGGCGAGGAGTGGGCCAACTCAGTGGTCCATGTTTGGTGTGACAATGCGGCAGTGGTGCACATTGTCAACGCTCAGACGTCTAAAACGCCTAGGGTTATGGCGTTGGTTCGTCAATTTGTGTTAAGAAGCCTACGCCTAAATGTGCTGTTTAAGGCCAGACATGTCCCAGGCATTAATAATGATATTGCTGATGCTTTATCCCGCCTGCAGATCCCCAGGTTCCGTGCCTTGGCTCAGGAAGCAGAGGAATTCCCCTCGCCACTCCCGGCCGAGATTTGGACATTTGGCGAGGAGAGTTGAACCGGGCGATCAGCATGTCTTTGGCACCTCGCATGCGAAAGGCGTATCGACATGCTTTGGTACAATTTAGAACCTTTTGTGGGCAACTACAGTTGCCCAAAGTGTGGCCCATACCAGTAGAACAGGTTTTACAATTCATGGTTTATCTTCACAGTCAGGGTTTGGCTCCTCGTACTATAGCATCCAAGCTGTCGGCACTGGCATTTATGGCCAAAGTGAGGGGCTTCGCTGACTGCGTGAATGATTTCCGCATACGTCATGTTTTGGAGGGGTGGACGCGGGAACGTGGCCACCGCCCGGACACTCGTCACCCAATTTCACCAGAGGTCCTGACCCACCTTGCACGAGGCTGGCATACCTTGTGTTATGATAGGTACGAGGAGGCTCTTTTTCATGTGGCTACCACGGTGGCCTTCTTTGGAGCACTCCGCATCAGTGAGTTGGTACTACTGTCTAAGGCGGATGCGACTTGTAGGGCACTGGAACTCGACGATGTCTATGTCACTAATGAGTGGGCTCAGTTGAGGATACGGTCCTCAAAGGTTGATCAGCATGGCGTAGGCAGTGGAGTTAGACTGCTACGATGTTCCATTGCAGACATCTGTACGGTTGGTGCCCTACAGGAGTTTCTGGCAGTGCGTGGCGCGCACCCTGGCCCATTTTTCTGCCACCAGGATGGGTCTCCCCTGACTAAATTCCAATTTTGGAATTTGACCGGTATGGCACTAACCAGTGTTGGTCTCCCCTGGGCTCGTTACGGCACCCATTCATTTAGGATAGGTGCTGCATCAACTGCGGCTGCATTTGGGTACTCTGAGGCTGATATACGCAGGATGGGGAGATGGGGATCCATGCGTTTTGCATTGTACGTTCGTCCACTTCAGGTATGAGTTCCAGTTAAGTCATTATTCTCTTTTCTTCTTTTACAGACCCTGTGTGTCCCTGCACACCGGTGGCAGTATGGCTGGTGGGCCACAGTTATGTGCACTGGGCAGCGCAGTATGCTGCGGCAACAGAGTGGGGACCCCAGCTTGGACTACGTGCAGCAGCACATATACGTTGGTATGGTAAGCGCGGAATGAGATGGCGGGAACTGTTGCCATTCCTGTTTTCCATCAGGGATGCTGAACCGCCTGATGTCCTTGTACTGCACCTCGGGGGCAATGACCTGGCCCAGGTCACTGGCCTTTCCTTAAAATTCATGATCTGCAGTGACCTAGCCTATTTGCATTATGTGTGGCCATCCACAAGGCTGCTATGGTCGGACATCATGCCGCGACATACTTACAGGGGAGGTATTGACCTCCGTGCCCTTGACCGCGCTCTCCGCTCGGTGAACAGGGCGGTTGCCCGGTTCTTGTCAGACAAGGGTTTGGGGATGGTCATCCGGCATCCCATGATTAGTTTGCAAAATTACGATCTCTATGCAGGGGATGGGGTCCACCTGTCGGCTAGAGGTATGAACCTCTTTCTGGAAGATTTGCAAGCAGGCCTGGTGACCGAGCTGACGGTCTGGGGGGGGCGGTGAGTCATCATAGACGCCTCCCCATGTGGCGGGTAGCACTGGTAAGGTAAAGATTTATGACCCATAAGTATCCGGCAGGTTCGCAATTGACTGGCCAACACTTAGACAGGTACAGGTGTAATAGTTTTGGCCGGTCAACGACGAACCAGGCAAGGGGTGATGAAAGGAGCTTAACAGCATGCATCACCTTGTGATTTAACGGATATACGTCATAGGGTGGGGTCAGTAGATAGTTTATTGACTCCGGTCAACAATTTGTTTGTGTCAACAAACAAATTGATACAAATAGTTACACTGTAGCCAATTATCATTGGCATTTTGGGAGGAACCTTACCAGTGTTACTGCGGCCTGCTTGCCTTAAGAATTACAATTGGATGAATACACCAATTGAAAGTTATAATTCGGACTAGGGCATTATTCAATAAAAGTGGCCCAATGCCTTTATCCATATACCGGTGTCTGAGTCTTTCTTTGGGGGGTGCGCCTGCAATGAAAGTGCGGTGCCAAAATGGCTGCCGTGCTCTTTGCGGGGGCCCACCACCTGGACTCAGACATCCGGGTGAGTTAGGGGGCATGGCCACTCCTCTATAAAAGGGGTGGCTACCAGGCAACCAAGCTGCCATTTTAGAATAGCGACGGAGAGGAGAAGTTTTCCCCTCCACCCCTTCCCTAGTGAATAGTGTGATATTTTGGTCGCTTCAGGGCCGGGTGGGAATTTTTGGCCTGAACCTACAATTGGCCCTTTGGTTCTGGCTTTTTTGCCCATCTCAAACTGTTGCTAGTGTTTGAGCAAAGGGGTTCTTTGACTTTGGTCACTTTGGCAGGTAGCACTGGTAAGGTAAAGATTTATGACCCATAGGTATCCGGCAGGTTCGCAATTGACTGGCCAACACTTAGACAGGTACAGGTGTAATGGCTTTGGCCGGTCAACGATGAACCAGGCAAGGGGTGATGGCAGGAGCTTAACAGCATGCATCACCTTGTGATTTAACGGATATACGTCATAGGGTGGGGTCAGTAGATAGTTTATTGACTCTGGTCAACAATTTGTTTGTGTCAACAAACAAATTGAAACAAATAGTTACACTGTAGCCAATTATCATTGGCATTTTGGGAGGAACCTTACCAGTGTTACTGCGGCCTGCTTGCCTTAAGAATTACAATTGGATGAATACACCAATTGAAAGTTATAATTCGGACTAGGGCATTATTCAATAAAAGTGGCCCAATGCCTTTATCCATATACCGGTGTCTGAGTCTTTCTTTGGGGGGTGCGCCTGCAATGCCATTTCTTTTGTCACAAAAGACTTGAGTCTTTGCCTTTCCTTGGGCAAATGAATCTTAAATCTGCTTGGCTCTCCTCCTCATCCAATACCTTATTGCCAAAATGGGCTTCAGCCCTTCTTTTCAAGGCCTTTGTGAAGGTGCCATCAGCTGGACAACAGAGCTCCCCCTCCCCCTGCAATTCACTGGCCTTCTCTGGCTGTACAACATTATCTCCTTCTGGAGATGGTTACCAAGGTGAGGCATGATACACAGGGCCTCCCAGCAGGAGGCTCAGTCAAGATAACCCACAGTGTAAGAGGCTGAAGGGTTTGCCATTTGGCCTTAGCCAAGTTTCACAGGCACAGACCACCACCAAGAATTACTGATAAACCTCTTCTGTGTACTTTGTACCAAGAAAACTTAAGGGGTTTTGCCATAAATTGGAATCATCTGATGTCACAATTATCATTGTTAATACATTCCCTTGAGCCAAGTCTCATTCACACTGTGATTTAGATCTGATTTGAAATAAGTCCATTGAATTTATGGAACTTTTTTAAAGCAGACAGGAATAGAGCAGTGTTTTGGGGGGGAAACAGTAAAATTATGGATAAAGTAAGTTTCTTGGCCCCATTCACTTTATATTTGGCCATGCCTAGCACTGGAATGGGTATGATCTTCAGAACTTTCAGCTGATAATGAAATAGAAGAGTTATGCAGTCTAACGTTCATGCTTCCTTGTCTCAAAAGAGGTCCAAAATCTGAAAAAGTAGAAAAATGACATTTTATACAGACATTTGTGAGGCATTGGCTTCAAAACCTGGGAAGGTTATGTTTTCTGGCCATGCAAAGTGGAAGATTTTGCAAACTGTAGTTTATTTACCAAGCCTAAGTAGTCACAGCAAGCAATGTGAAATTTTGTAAGAATAGTTTTCAAATTAAATAGCTGGGTATATCAATCTTGATACTGGTGTATGTAGGAGAGAGATGTAGTTCACTTCAGATAACTAGTAATAAAACCTAAAAAATATATTTTGCATGTATATTGCTGAGATTTCAGTTTAAATAACAAGTTCTTTTTCAACTGGCCATTATGGCTAGGGGATTCTGAAATTTGTAGTCTTCTGATTATAGCAATATAATTATGACTTCCCTTTCCCTTTCTGGAAAGGAATAAAAGATAAATTAACAAAAGGTTCATCAGTAATCATAGAAGTAGTTGGCTTTCCAGAGTGACCATTAAATAAGATAAAAGGAACAAGACAAATTAATACAGAATAATCTCTTGATGTTAATAATCTCTGTACCTGCCCCCTTGCAGGATAAGGGATGCCCTGCCTGAGCTCCTCGAAGCCGCCTCGATGCTGGCGTTGGAGTTCCCGAGGCTTATGGTTCTGGGGGACTTCAATTTGCCATCATTGGGGATGGCAACTGAGGTGGCAAGGGAGTTCATGGCTTCCATGGCAGCCATGGGCCTGACTCAGGTAGTTCGGGGTCCGACCAGGGGCAGTGGTCACATGCCAGACTTAGTTTTCTTGTTGGAGCAGTGGCAGAGTGATCTGAGATTACAGGATT
Organism: Bradypodion pumilum; assembly: GCA_035047305.1. NCBI lineage: Eukaryota > Metazoa > Chordata > Lepidosauria > Squamata > Chamaeleonidae > Bradypodion > Bradypodion pumilum. The sequence goes on along the minus strand of JAWDJD010000004.1, from coordinate 208,511,216 downwards.
TAGTCATCTCACCTGTGCCATGGTCAGATCACTATCTGGTGACTCTTGACTTTCTGGGGGCGATGCTTCATCGTAGGGAGGCAGGGCCTATTAAAATGGCCCGCCCTTGGCGACTAATGGATCCAGATGGATTCCAGAGGGAACTGGGGGATGTTCCTCTGGATCGGCTACACGATTCACCTGAGGCACTTGTCGACCTGTGGAACAGGACGGCAACAGCAGCCTTGGATGAAATTGTGCCACTGCGGCCTCTCCGCGCCCGTGGGGTTAGGTCATCCCCGTGGTTCACAGATGAACTGCGGGAACTCAAACAGGCAAAGAGACGCCTAGAGCGCCGCTGGGTGAAGACCCAGGATGACTCCGATTGGACACTAGCTAGAGCTGCTATTAGGGCCTACCTAGTGGCGATGGGGGTGGTGAGGCGGCAATACTTCACCACCCTTATTGCCTCTGCTGATAATCACCCAGCCGCCCTGTTCCGGGTAACCAGGTCCCTCCTCGGTAGGGGGAGATCGGTGCCCGGTTGGCAGGGTTCGGCTGAGGACTTTGCTGACCATCTAGTGGAGAAAATTGATCGGATTCGTTCAGGGCTGAATCCCGGCGTGGATGGGGAGGGTCGGGGGGGCACCGGAGCACAGTCTTGCTGTACCATCTGGGATCGGTTTGATCCTGTTGTCCCTGATGAAGTGGACAGGCTCCTTGCAGCGGTGCGTGTCACTACATGTCCTTTGGACCCCTGTCCCACCTGGTTGGTGAAAGCCTCCAAGGTGGTGACAGGTGGCTGGGTCGGGGCGATAATAAATGCATCATTACGGGAGGGGGTATTTCCTGCACCGCTAATGCTTTGGTGTGCCCCCTCCTGAAGAAAATATCCCTTGACCCAGCTGTCCTTTACAACTACAGGCCGTTTTCCAACCTGCCCTTTCTGGGTAAGGTTTTGGAGAAGGCGGAGGCGGAGGCGCACCAGCTGCAGAGTGTCCTGGAGGAAGCGGATTATCTAGACCCCTTTCAATCAGGATTCAGGCCCGGGTATGGTACGGAGACAGCATTGGTCGCACTGATGGATGATCTCTGGCGGGAGCGGGACGGGGGTTATCCATCCGTCCTTGCTCTTCTTGACCTCTCAGCGGCCTTTGATACCGTTGACCACGGTATCCTTCTGGAACGGCTCAAAGGACTGGGGATCCAGGGCACCGTGTTGTCCTGGTTTTCCTCTTTTCTGGAGGGCCGTACCCAGTCGGTGTGGTTAGAGAGAGAGAGGTCCAGCCCTAGGCTTCTCAAGTATGGGGTGCCTCAGGGTTCAGTGCTCTCTCCTCTCCTATTTAACATCTACATGAAGCCACTGGGTGAGATCATTCGTTCCCATGGGGTGCGGTACCATCAGTACGCGGATGACACTCAGTTGTACATCTCGGCCCGTGGGGACCCCAGTGATGCTGTTAAAATCCTATCCGGATGCCTGGAGGCCATTGGGGTCTGAATGGGGGCCAATGGGCTTTGGCTGAATCCCAGCAAGACAGAGTGGCTGTGGATAAGGGGCCCCGTGTTATCCAGGGAGTTACCATCTTTCGTACTGGATGGGGCTGTTTTGCCCCAGACAGACCCAGTGCGCAACTTGGGGGTCCTTCTGGACTCACCGCTGCTGCTAGAAGAACAGGTAGTGGGTGTGGCCAGGAGGGCTTTTGCCCAACTTCGGGTGATTCGCCAGTTGTGCATACTCCTGGACCGGGGCTCCTTGCTTATGGTCACCCATGCTCTGGTCACTTCCTGACTAGATTATTGTAATGCGCTCTACATGGGGCTGCCCTTGATGACCATTTGGAGGCTGCAGCTGGTCCAGAATGCTGCAGCTCGGGTGGTGATGGGATGTGGGCGATATGCCCATGCCTCACCGCTACTTCGGGAGCTGCACTGGTTACCAGTTTGTCTCCGGGTGCAATTCAAGGTGCTGGTTTTGACCTTTAAAGCCCTATATGGCAGTGGGCCAGGATACCTTAGAGACCGCATCATCCCAAGAGTGTCTGCCCATCCAATCAGAGCGGACCGGAGGGGCTCTCTAATAGTGCCATCAGCTAGGGGTGCACATCTATCCAGCACCCGAAGGAGGGCCTTCTCCGTGTCCGCACCAACTCTCTGGAACCTCCTGCCAACAGATTTAAGACTTCAAAGAGAATTGCTGCCCTTCAGGAAAGGATTGAAGACCTGGCTGGCAGGGCAGGTGTGGGGCCCGAATGGGAACACGGTCCCCGCCTGCTGGCTTATGTAAACAATTAAGAACTCTCTCTTCTTCTTTTTATAGTGGGTGGGATGGGTGGGTGGGATATGGGTCTTTTAAAGTGGGTGGGATGTGGGTCTTTTAAAGTGTTTTTATGTGTTTTTAGAACTTGTTGTAATGCCGCCCTGAGTCGGGTTCTGCCTGAGTGGGCGGCATATATAAATATGACTATTAAATTAAATAAATTAAAAGGAATGGATGACGGAAGGATTGATGGTAGAAAAGAGGAAAGCAATGTAGAAAAAGTTAGGATTGAATTGGTTACAAGGAATTCAAGTAGAAAGGTGGGATGATAAAATAAGAAAGAGGGGATTTGATGACAGATTAGCAACTCAGTTTGAAGAGCTAATACTTAAGATAAGAAGAGGGATGTTGCAAAAAAAAAAGGTGTAGTGGGGAAAGTTTATAGAATAATAAACAAAAAGGTTAAGCCACAGCAAGTTTTGAGGAAAAAATGGGAGAGATATTTAAACATAGAGGTTTTAGAATCAAAATGGAGGGGAAATGGACAATGAAAATTTTATCATTTTTTTAAAAAGAGCACAACTTTAAGATTTTATGGAGGTGGTATATGACCCTGGCAAAATTATTCCAAATTAGTAATGAATGAAGGAAGTAGTAGATGTTGGAGATGTGACAAGGAGTTAGATACTTATCTCCATATGTGGTGGGGTTGTGTATACACACAAAAGTTCTGGAAATTGATAGATAAAGAATTAGGCAACATCTTAGATACCCCCATTAGGTTATGTCCTAAAATAGTTTTATTAGCTGAGGTAGCAGACTGTAGTATAAAGAATAACAAGAAAGAGTTATTAAGGATATTATTGTCAGTAGCGAGACAGATTGTAGCATCCGAATGAAAAAATCAATTTGATATTAAAATAGACAGGTGGTATAAACAAGTATGGCATTTAGCACTGAATGATACATTAACGTGAAATTAAGCAAAAAAGGGGGGAAATTTGGAACCCATACATTAAATTTGGTTTGACAAGTAAAGAAGGGGTTAGCTCATGCAAGAAGAACTTAAGTTTTGGAAAGATAGTTGAGCAGCAAGTCTAAAAGATGACAAAAGGCAGAAGAATGTGTATAGCACTCATGGTGGGGGAGAGGAAGGGGGATTCTGGTGTCGGTAGGTTTTTTTTTGTATCTTTACTTTTTGGTATTGTATTATTGTATGAGTCACCTTGTTTTATTATTTGAGGAAATTTTAATAAAAATTAATTTTTAAAAAAGAGTTATGATTTCCCCACAACATGCAATACCATGGAAAAATCCAAGCACCTACTCCAAACTCATGAAATTCCATAAGGCTTCTCAAATTGGTCAAATATGTCAATAATTCTCTTTCTTTTGTATCTAAAATTGTATTTTTATGTGTGTATGTTCCTAATCTGTCAGATTCATACCTGTCAACCCGCGGCTCCGGAAAAACGGGACCTGCGCACATTGCTTGTGCGCAGGTCACGTTCCACGCATGTGTGGAAAGGTTTTAACCCTTCCACGCATGTGTGGAAGCGCTACGCCGCTTGCGCAGCCCTTATGCAAGCGACGTAGCACTTCCGTGCATGCGTGGAAGGGGTAAAACCCTTCCGCGCATGCGTGGAAAGTGTTTCCCCCACTGCTAAATTATGGGGTTTTGGCAGCGGGGCTGTTGTGTTCTGTAAAGCTGTGCCTTTAACAATGTACCTTTGCCATGTGTTAACAATGTAACCTTTCTGTGTGCCACATTATAACCATCAGCTGTATCAATGTAAACCTGATAAGGGGACGCGAGCTAGTGACCACTAGATGGCAATAGCGAGCGTCCAGCTCTCATGGCTCAGATTCACCTGGTTCAGCAGCGCGGGAAGATTCCCTGCCACCTCTTCACCTGGTCAAGAAGGGCGTGACCTTCTACGACGTCACGCAGGCAGCAACCAATAGTCTGTCGACGAGCCACATTCAAATGTATAGCCAGCTGTATATATTGAGCTACTCATCCGCCATTACCACATGTTCCTCCGGATCATCATGCAATAAACCTGTGTTAAGCCAACCCTTCGGCTGTTTCATTGTCTTTGGTCCCTTACACTAAAGGGGCCCAGGTTATGACGTCAATCGACGTCAATTTACAGGGTAATCCTGGCCAAATCGGGAAGGTTGACAGGTATGGTCAGATTATTGCTTTCAAAAGCACTGGTACAACTAGCTTTTAAATATTATGGAGCTAAAATTATCTATGGGATCAAACTACTCATTTTGATAATCCCAGATTACATTTTGAGGCCCACTACTTGACAGATATTGATAAAGCATAGCCGAAAACAGCATGTGTTATCTACACTTGACACATTTTCTTTATGTATTATCAAGGCATAAAGGGAAACTTCCACACTTTTGAAGTGTGTCTAATAACACCTTAAATGACAGAGAAATTGAAAGGGAGCCATTAACTAGAATAATATTTTTTGTCTTAAAAGGACTGATGTGTTTGAATCATGTAAGAGTCTGAAAAAAAATCATTTTTACTTCAACAAATGAGATTAAAACAGTTAATTGCATTAATTAGGTTTCTATCAAATTTTGCTACTAATATTGGACTAAGCTGTTTTCTGCATTTAAATCTACCCAGCTTGCAGCCAAATAGAGAAATGGAAGAAGCTATGATCTTTTTAAAAATACCCCTGGCAATTATATGACATTATGTCTTCATTAATAAGTAGACAAATTCTTCCTTGTTCTCTCCCCACCCTCCCTTTTATACTGATAATGTCATTTTTTCTTCTGCTCTGTTTCTGTTAAATCTCTGAGCACGATGTAACAATACTTTGCAAATGCTCATGGCTTTCCATCACACTTTTGTGATAGAAGTGTGAATCATGCTAGCTTTCTTTCAAGTAACCAAACTACCACATATATAGGGAGGTGGCAAAAAGCATGTTGTCGTGGAAATTTTCTTTCTATTTTCCCCAGCTGCTACATACAAAAGGACTCTAGGTACAATATCTTAAAATATTATTAAGTAGTTTATTTTAAGTAAAAGTCAAATAAAATCAGAACACATTATATAAAGTAAAATATCTTAATAATAAAGAGATACAAGTAGTATTAAGATTGGTCAATAATATAGAAATTTGGAACAAAGCAAAGACAGGTTTCCCAAAGATCCCGTGTTTGCAATGCCCGATTGTCTGTCTTTTCTCCTCCCTTATATACCTTCTGAAACTGCCTTTTTTTCTAGTACATTAGATCATGTCATGTTTTGCGGTTAGAATTGGTCACATTTTGTGGTCAGTGCAGACACATGTGACCCTGTCTTGAGCCACCTGCTGAGGTTCCTCTTTTCTGTCAGGTCACCATGACCTAACCATAGCTGTCAAGTTTCAGGAAATGTCAGTCAAACCCCTGTATTTTACACCTTTTCCCGCAGTCATCCCGTATTAGTTAGACTGCAATTAGACTGGAGTTAGACTGGAGGCCAGCACAGGATAGGCATAGCTGTCCAGTTTCCTGTTTTGGCCAGGAAATTTCCCTTATTTGACAGAAATTTACCAGAACTTGACAGGTATGGATCTAACCACAAAGAACATTCTTAGCCATGTGATGACTCCCTTTATATCATTTTGATTCTACTTTTAATTAATTTGGCTGCACTTATGTCAAATAATGTTAATCAAAATTTCTTTCTCACAATCCCCCATTTTCATCCTATAAGGACAACACTTCAATACACAATTCTTCACATACTTTTATATAAACTCTTACTTAATTGTCCATAGCATTGGGTCACATTCTAACTTACAAAATAACCATCTATTTGTCCATTGTAAACTTGATCATCTCAGCATTATCTCAGTATCTCAGCTTTTACTTCAAACTTATGGTTCAAAGTGGCACACTACTTTGCATATATATTTTCATCCTACAGTAAAACCCCTACTTATGAAAAAAAGTCTGTTCCATAGGCTTTTGCTTAAATCGGTTTTTTACATAACTCGAAGCAAACCCATAGGAAAAATTATTTTTACGTAACTCAAAGCAAACCCATAGAAAAAATGAATTTTTATGTAAATTGAAGCAAACCCATAGGGAAATGAATTTTTATGTAACTTGAAACAAACCCATAGGAAAAAGAATCTTTATGTAACTTAAAGCAAACCCATAGGAAATCATGTAAATCGGGACATGGTTTTAGCACAAAATCATTATGTAAGTCGAATTTTATGGAACTCGGGGCATTTGTAAGTCTGGGTTTACTGTATTCCTTAAGGAAACAGGAGGCACAACTACATCATTTTTGTAGCAAAAGAAAGCAGATTACTTATAGTGCATGTGTCTTTTACTTCTGGTGGACCAGTAGTAGTACTCATACAAACAAGATCTTCCAAGTACTTATACTTTTAAGGATTAAATGTTTATGTTCTAGATTTATTCTTTAGGAGTTCTAAAAACCATGACACATTATCAGTTGATCATACAATGCATAGGTTCAAATCTAGAATTTTGTAAGTTCTATAAAACTATGAACATCTTTGACAAGCCTTATGAAACTATTTGAACTCCAATCTTCATGGTTATATTCAGGTCTTTTGCTCTCTGCTACTTAAATCAACTCTCTGGACATACTTAAATCGACAGGGTTTTTTCTACATAAAGCTTCAGTTTTATTTGAACTACACTACTTGTTTCCTAACCAAAAATGGTGCAATATCCCATGTCCTGTAAATTCAGTTGAAACCAAGAACAAGAAACACAGTGAGCTGTTTCCTATAAGCATTTTGTTCCTTTCATTGTGCCTTGGACCACAGATGCTTCTCCCTCAGTTGAAGCAAAGGAGTACATCAAACTATCTGTCCAGCATGAAAGTAACATCAGATGTCACAGAACCACAGTCTGTGGTGGGACTTAGAATCCCGTCACAGACCAAAGTCCTTCTAGACAAAACAGGAATAGTTCAATCTTTGCTTTCTTGGTCACAGCACTTAGTTCTCTTACATTGGGTTTAACTTCAGTTTCAACCATAGGACTTGGACTAAAATCATTACATGGAGTGCTGATATCTGTGCTTCAGTTTCTGTGATATCTTTTGACCAGGAACAGTGTTTATCAGTTTGTTTGGAGGAGATACCTTTTTATGATGTGAAGCATGAACTCACTTAATTTTGTCTGCACGCTTGATAGCTGGATTTGTGGTTAAGAAAGTTCAGCAAGGATCTTTCATCCGAGGTTGGAGTCAGTTCTTTCGCTGAAATACTTTCATTAGGAATACAAGGAATGTTATGGACATACAGGAGCCTTTGGTATTACTGCCACAACCTGTTAATGGAATCATCTGAGACAATTTTATGAGAGCACAAAAATAGTCCACATTGAGGTGTCAAGTACATGGATATGGGACAATATTATAACTTGGTTTAGTAACTCTATTTTAAATCTGTGTGGAATAATGTATTTGCTCTGAGACTAATTGAAAACTTAGGTTTATTTTTAAGGCTCCCTTGCCCAATGGGGTTGGATTGATAGACTATTTTGTATTTACACCTATATGGAAGATACTATATACTTCGAAAAACAGGGCTAATTTTGAATTGGTAAACCAAGATCAAATAATCCTGATAAATTGGAATATATTGTGTAAATTATACCTATAGGAGGAGGGGGCAATTAGAACAGGGAGAGCAGTTGGATTGGTAACCAAGGTAGAAGAAGGAGTGATCAGTGAAGTGAATGAGCCGGCGTAAACCTAAAAATCCTAAATTGGTGTGGACACGAGAACCAAGGGAGAAATCCTCGGATCGTAGTTATAGAAGATTGACTAGATTAGAATTTGAGAAGAAAGGGGCAAATAAAGACAAGACTGACTCTAGTGGTGTGGGAAAATTACAAGATGAGAAAGAGGAAAGTCTACAGTCAGAGATTAGTGCAGCCTTTAAGAAAATAGAGTCTAGAATGGATAAATTTGAAACATTTCTGCAACAAAGTGACAGTATTAGAAGACAGGATAAATCGGACATAATTAAAGGGCAACAGGATTTAAAAGAGGTGTTAGACAACTTTACAAAAATAATTAATGCAAAAGCTTTCCAAGTAGAAACAAAATTGAATATGGTAGAAGTAGACCTTAAAGATATACAGGAAAAGGAAAGGGAGAGAAGTATTAAATTAGAAGATCAGGAGGAGAGATTATTTAGATTAGAATCTCAAATAAAACAAAGGAACATAGTGATAAGAAATCTTCCTATATGTAATCCCGACTCTTTAAAATCAAGGATATTAAAATGGATAGCTCAGATAGAATTAGATAGAGGTATAGACCCAGAAGAGATACAAGGAGTATACAGGATAGGCCAGAAGAATACAGGTCAGTCAACGAGACCGGTACTAGTAAAATTTACAAATTTAGAGTCAAAATTAAGAATAATGACGTGTATAAAACATAAGGTTAGTGAAAGTCTACAATATGAAGGACAACTTTTGGAGGTTTATCACGATATATCGAAAGAAGAACTGCTATGGAGGCAAAAATTAAAACCAGTAACAACTTTATTAAGACAAAAGGGTGTTAAATACAACTGGCAACACCCTCAGAAATTAAAAATTTTCTGGATGGGGAAGACCTCGGTAATAAATACACAGACTGATTGTTTGGATATTCTGAATCCAATAATTTAATTAAGGATGGCACCCAGGAATGGGAAAATATGATGGAAGAACTTGTAAAAACTGGTTGTCAGAGCCCAAAGCAGAAATAGATTAGATTGAGCAAATTGGTATTAGTAGGGATGATTAGGCAGCCCCTGCGCATTTCTTATGAAGGGTTATAAGTATTACGTTATATGACAGGATCAAGAAACTAATAAATGGTTTATGTATATTTACACCAAGTAGAGCTTGTTTTCCACCTCACATGATTGTTCAAGTTACATCAGGAACAGAAGAAGACACCACCACACGGAATAGTCAACCTCCCATTCTCCAGTAATTGGAGGTGGTTCCGCAAATGGAGGGAACCAGGGGTACAAGGGAAGAAGAGGTTGGGGTAGGGGGGAGGATAGTGGGTTTGTATAGTTGGGATAAGGGTTTGTCACACAGATCTACAACTGCTTTAGCGGTAAATATGAAGAATGCAAGCGCGGCGCCAAAATGGCCGCCGCGCCCTTTGCGGGGCCCCCCCACTGGACGAAGACATCCGGGTAGTTAGGGGGCATGGCCAGCACCCTTATATAAGGGGCGGCCGCGAGGCAGCCGAGCTGCCATTTTGCGAAGCGACGGAGCGGAGAAGTTTTTCTCTCTTACCTCCGTCGCTCTTGCCTTGCTCGGGGAAGCCTCTGGCTGCTGATTTTCTTGACTTTTAGGCTTCCCATCGTTAGCTGCTATGCCCTCGAAGAAGAAGGTGACTGCGAACGCGGCTCGTTCTGCACGGAGGCGCCAGCCGGGTTGGAGGACCGCGGCTGCGCCTCCCCAGCAGCCTCCTTTGCCTGAGCCCACCGGGACCGGTGGGATGGGGTTAATTACCCCTTGGCCCGAGGCCGGGGGTCCGTGTACCGGCCCAGCTGGGGCTGTGGCCCCTGGCCCGCAAGCAGTGGCCACCGCCTCTGGCACGGCCCATTCTGCGGGGCCTTCTTCCATGGGTCCGCAGCTTCCTGCGGGGGGTTTCAGCCAGGGGCCCTGCAGGAAGCCTGGGGTCGTGGCCGTATATGGGCCCCGGGGTCCAGGGACCTGGACCGGTGCCTGCACCCAGTGGGCCGGCTGGCCCTTTGCCCCCACTTGGCTTAGGGGGCTATGTTAGTGTTGAGGCCCTTCTGGCCCGCGTTGCGGCCCTCGAGGCATCCCTCGCGAGGGTTAGCCACCCGGGGGTGCCTTTTGGGGTGCAGGTTGATCCATTGTCTGCCGGTCAGCGGCAGGCGGCAGGACGGGTCAAGCTGCCCGAGGCGCGTGGGCCGGCTTCGGCCACTGCCTCGCAGCTCCCCAGTCAACAGGCTGACGCTGGTCAGGCCCCGTCGACGAGCTCAATTGCGGTCGTGAGCTCTGACGCCCCCGGCGGGCCGGAACCCCCGGTGGGGGCGGCCCACGGGGCTGCTGCATGTGAGTATGCGGTTCAATCTAGTGCACCCACACACCTACCCACGTTGGGGGGGCATTCCAGTGGCCGTGGCCTCGCATGGGTGGTGCGACGGTTCAGTCGCCGACGTCCCACCCGGCGACTTCACCGCTCACCCAGGGCCCAGTTTTGGGTGGTACCTCTTATTCATTTGGGAATGTGTTAGGGGTGGCTGGGTTGGTCCAGGCTCCTTTTCAGATCCCCGTGGTTCCCACTGTGCCGGTGTCAGCATTGCCGACAGCGGGGTATTCCTTGCCCCTGGGGGACCATTTGGCCCAGGCCACCAAAGAGAAGATCTGGCGTGGGGAGTATGTCGACATCTTCTCCCTTCTTAACAGAGAGCCCACCAAAGAGGAGAGGGAGGGGCAGGATGAGAAGGATAAGGAACAGGCACGTCGTCGTAAGCCGCCGCGTACGTGGGCCAATTGGTTGCCGGCGTACCTTATATACATGGCGGTCTACCTCAGGGCCCGGCCGGATTTGGCAATTCCGATGGTCCAGTATTTGGTCGACTTCCCGGGCCCGTCATGGTTGGCTTACGATGAGGAATTCCGTATGCGGATTCCCCTGCACCCTGAGATGAGGTGGGATGAGCCCTGCCAGAGGCTGTAACTTCTGTATATGACTCCCACGCGCCCTGCGCCTGGGGACAGATACCATTGTGGACATGCGGTCCAGCGAGCGGCCCCAGCACAGACACCCCGCCAGGTGGCGGGGCAGGGGGTTGCAGCCCGCCTGCTGTGCTGGACTTTCTCGTCCAATGGTTCCTGCAGTAGGAAGAATTGCCGGTACAGGCATGAGTGTCCCTCTTGCGCTGGCCCCCATGCGGCCTCCGCCTGCCCCAGGCCTGGAGGGGTGCGGGGCAAAGGTAGGGGCGGACAAGGGGCTGGCAAGACTGTCACAGAGGGAGCTGGTCCACCGAAAGGCCCCCTCCCCAATTAATGTGGACATGCTGGAGCGTTGGCTCGCATCGTACCCGAGGGGGGCAGATGCGGTTTACCTGCTTCAAGGTTTTCGACTGGGGTTCCGTATTCCTTTCCAGGGTGATAGGTACCCCCAAGATGCCCCCAACCTTTTGTCCCTTAAGGGGAGGGAGGAGGTGGCTGCCGCCAGCATTTCTAAGGAGGTTGATGCAGGCAGGGTCGCTGGCCCTTTCCCTGCACCCCCGTTCCCCAACCTTAAAGTGTCACCCTTGGGCTTGGTGCCCAAGAAGTCACCGGGCGAGTTCCGCCTGATCCATCACTTGTCCTACCCAGCCGGCCGATCGGTCAATGATGCTATCCCTGATGACCTTTGCTCGGTCAGGTATACATCTTTTGACCAAGCGCTGCGCATGGTGCGCTCATGTGGCCCGGGTGCGCTGTTGGCTAAGTGCGACATTAAGTCTGCCTTTCGCCTCCTGCCGGTTCACCCGGGTGACTTTGAGTTGCTGGGTTTTAAGTTCCGGTGTGAATATTATTTCGATAAGGCCATGCCTTTTGGCTGTTCCATATCGTGCTCGGCCTTCGAGCGTTTTAGCACCTTCCTACAGTGGGCTTTTGTCCGCAGGTCAGGGTCCCGGTCTGTAGCCCATTACCTGGATGATTTTTTATTCGGGGGTGAACGGGGCTGGGACACGTGCACACGTCTCCTCAACACATTTCAGACGCTAATGGAGGAACTGGGTGTCCCTTTAGCACCCGAAAAGACCGAGGGCCCATCTACACAGCTAGTCTTCCTGGGGGTGGAGATTGACACGGTAGCGCAGGCTTCTAGGTTACCAGGGGATAAGGTGTCAAGGATAGTGGCCCTTACCTCGGACTTGCTTGCTAAACGCAAGGCATCACTGCGGGATCTGCAGGTGTTGCATGGTCATCTCAATTTCGCTTGCAGGGTGGTCGCACCGGGCAGGGCATTTGCCCGGCGCTTGTGCGACGCAATGACAGGCTTGTCCAGGCCCCTCCATAGGGTCAGACTAACCCAGGGCATTAAGGCAGATATGCTTATCTGGGTCCAGTTCCTGAAGGAGTTCAATGGGGTGTCATTTTGGAGGTCTGACCTTCTGGCTTCCCCTCGTTTCCAGATACAGTCCGATGCCTCTGGGTCCCTGGGTTATGGGATGTACTTCAATGGGAAGTGGGCCTATGGTGGGTGGCCACCAGCCTGTGGGACCTCACGTACCTGGAATTTTTTCCCATCCTGGGGGCCTTGATGCTATGGGGTGATGAGTGGGCCAACTCGGTCGTTCATTTCTGGTGTGACAATGCGGCCGTTGTCCACATTGTCAACTCACAGACTTCCAAATCACCCAGGGTGATGGACCTGGTGCGCCAGTTTGTATTGCGCAGCCTGCGCCTTAATGTACTGTTCCGGGCCAGGCATGTCCCGGGGGTCAATAATGATATCGCTGACGCTTTGTCCCGCCTGCAGATCTCCCGGTTCCACGCCTTGGCCCTGGATGCGGAGGAATTTCCCTCGCCACTCCCGGACGAGATATGGACCTTTGGCAAGGAGAGGTGAACCGGGTGATCGGCATGTCGCTAGCGCCACGCACGCGTAAGGCGTATCAACACGCATTCAATTCTTTCAGGGCATTCTGTGCCCAATTCCGGCTGCCAGATACCTGGCCTATCCCGGTGGCCCATATACTTTAATTCATGGTTGACCTGCATTCCCAGGGCCTTGCACCTCGAACCATAGCATCCAGGCTGTCAGCGCTGGCTTTTATGGCCAAAGTAGGCGGACATGCGGACAGTACCGCTGACTTCCGTGTGCGACACATTTTGGAGGGGTGGGTGCGGGAGCGTGGGCGTAGCCGGACGACCGCCACCCAATTTCCCCAGGGGTTCTTACCCAACTGGCACGGGGCTGGCAGGACCTATGTTTTGATAGGTATGAGGCAGCCCTGTTTCATGCGGCTACAACGGTGGCCTTTTTTGGAGCGCTCCGCATCAGCGAGCTTGTGATGCTGTCTAAGGCGGATGCTAGTCGTAGGGCACTGGAACTCGAAGATGTCTGTGTGGCCAAAGACTGGGTTCAGTTGAGGATACGCTCCTCTAAGACGGATCAGCATGGCGTAGGCAGTGGAGTAAGACTGCTACGGTGTTCTTTGGCAGTCATCTGTCCGGTTGGTGCCCTACAGGAGTTCCTTGCACTGCGTGGCACGCACCATGGCCCGTTTTTCTGTCACCAAGGTGGGCCTCCCCTTACTAAATTTCAATTTCGAAGGTGACCGGCAAAGCGCTGGCCGGTGTTGGCCTCCCAGGGGCCCGTTACGGCACCCATTCATTCAGAATAGGGGCGGCTTCCACGGCGGCTGCTTTTGGGTACTCCAGGGCTGAGATACGCCGTATGGGGCGGTGGGGATCGCAATGTTTCCAATTTTATGTCCGCCCTCTTTCACCGTGAGTGCCAGTCGAGTCACCGTACCTTTTCTCTACTCGTTTTTTCCTTGACAGACCCTGGGTGTCGTATTACGCCGGTGACAGTATGGCTGGTGGGCCATAGCTACGTGCACAGGGCAGCGCGTTACGCTGCGGCGACAGAGTGGGGACCCCGACTGGGACTGGGTGCATACGCAAGTCTCACATGGTATGGTAAGCCCGGGATGTTGTGGAGGGAGCTGTTGCCATTCCTTTTCTCGGGCCGGAGTGCTGACCCGCCTGACATCCTGATCATACACCTTGGGGGCAATGATTTAGGTCAGGTCACCGGCCTATCACTCAAGCATGCGATTTGCGGTGACCTCGCCTACCTGCATTACGTCTGGCCCGCCACAACCCTCGTTTGGTCAGACATGGTGCCGCGGCACGCGTATAGGGGAGGGTTCGACCTCCAGGCCCTGGACCGGGCTAGACGCATGGTGAACAGGGCTGTTGCCCGGTTTATTGTCAGCAGGGGTTGGGGGCGGGTCAGTCGTCACCCCTCCATTAGTCTGCAAAATTATGGCCTGTATGCAGGGGATGGGGTCCATCTGTCGCGAGGAGGTATGGACCTCCTGTTGGGTGATTGGCGAGCAGGCCTGTTGACCGAGCTGACGGTCTGGGGGGGGAGCGTCGAGCCTTCTTTGAAGCCCCTCCGTGTGGCGGGTAGCACTGGTAAGGTAAACATTTATGACCCACAGGTATCCGGCAGGTTCGCAATTGACTGGACAACACTAGACAGGTATAAGTTGGTTAAACGTTGTCCGGTCAACGACGAACCAGGCGACGGGGTGATGGCTACAGCTAGACAGCATGCATCACCCCGTGATTTTACGGATACGCGTCAAAGGGTGGGGTCATTAGTTAGATATTGACTACGGTCAACAATTTGTTTGTTGTCAACAAACAAATTGATACAAATAGATACATTGTAACAATTGCCGTTGGCAATTTTGGGTGGTACCTTACCAGTGTTACTTCGGCCTGCTTGCCTTAAGAATTATAATTGGTCAATTACCAATGGAAATTTATAATTCGGACTAGGGCATGAATCAATAAATGTGGCCCAATGCCGTTATCCACTTTCATTGGTGTCTGAGTCCTTTATTGGGGGGTGCGCCTGCAAAGTCACGTATGAAGAAATTTAGTGCAGCAACCTGGAATGTTAAGGGCATGAGCTGTCAAATGAAGAGGAAGAGGCTAGAAGCGGCTTTAAGATTAGAAAAACCAGATATTATATTTCTCCAGGAGACCCATCAAAAATTTCAGAAGAAAAACAATCTGTATCTTGGGTGGATACAAATATATGAAAAAGCCTTAGGCACGTCGAAATCAAGAGGTGTTGACACTGTCATCTCAAAAAGATTAGGCTTTACATTGAACAAATGTATGAGTGATGAGGAGGGTAGGTATCAGATAATAACAGGAAAAATACAAAATGAAGAGGTGACATTAGTGAACTTATATGTGCCAAACCAAAACCAGGATAAGTTTCTAGAAAAATTGCTTCCAATAATAAATAAGGAAAAGCCAAAAACCTGATAATTGCAGGCGATTTTAATATGACAAGAGCTCCAATAGATGTTTCAAAGGTAAACAAAAAGAGTAAACATTGTAATGGATTTATAGATAGATGGATGAAACAACTTGATGTTAAAGATACATGGAGAACTTTGAAAGGTTCAGAAAGGGCTTATACCTTTTATTCCCCAGCACATAAAATTTACACAAGAATAGATTACATAATGGTATCAACAAGTTGGCTGGGGAATCTGGAGGAAATTAAAACAGGAATTATTAAAGTATCGGATCATGCAATGATTCTTTTGGACATGAGGATTGCAAACGTCGACAAATTTGAGAGGAGCTGGAGACTAGATACAGCATTATTAAAAAATGAAAAAATTAAAGAAATATTGACAGCCAAGTGGCAATTTAATTGGGAAATGAATGATACAGGTGACATCTCACCCAATGTTCTTTCGGACGCAATCAAAGCAATATTTAGGGGAGATTGCATTATGGAAAAATCAATAGAAAATAAAAGAAATAATGACGTACAAAAAAAGCTGGAAAAAGAAATCAAAGAATTAGAATTAAGTCATGCTAAGTCAGGGGCAGAAGGAACATGGGTGAAACTTCAATCAGCAAGAAAGGTAATGTTGGGACAAGAAATGGAGAAGGCAGGAAGGGATCTAGTCTTTTAAAAAAGAGATAGTTTTGAATTTAGCAATAAGAGTATGCGAAGGCTAGCGAAGGCGGTTAGACAGAAGAAGAGTAAAAGTGAGATAGAAGTCTTGGTAGATAAAAATGGGATTCGTCATAATAAATTATCAGAAAAAATGCAAATAGTAGAAGATTTCTATTCAGAACTTTACAAGGAAAAAGAAGTGGATCAGGAACTCTTAAAACCTTATATAGCCAGCAATTTATTTATTTTTATTTATTTATTTATTTTTCACGCTTATATACCGCCCACTCAGGTACAACCCAACTCAGGGCGGTTTACATAGCGGACAGTAAATACATAAAAGACACATGATAAAAAAGTTAAAAGTTAAAAAAAAACCACCCCTAAAAGGTGCACAAGAACCGAAGGGACCTTGGGTGAAGGCACACTTCTCTATACCAACCACCCAACAGTACCCCCATCCCCACCCGCACCCCAAACTTGGCCCGCCAGCCAGGTCTTTAGTTCCTTCCTAAAGGGCAACAACTCCGTCTGAAGACGCAGTTCCACAGGCAGGAGGTTCCAAAGGGCTGGTGCGGACACGGAGAAGGCCCTCCTCCTTGTGCCAGAGAGGCGAGCCCCCCTGGCTGATGGCACAATTAGAGAACCCCTCCGGTCCGCTCTGGTTGGACGGACAGACGTCCTTAGGGCGATGCAGTCTCTAAGATACCCTGGCACCGTTTCCCCCCTCAAGGGGGTCAGCCCTTTGGGGTTTCTTCACCTTTCTTGAATTTAAAAAGAAGACTAGATGATAATCATAAGAAAATAATGGAAGAAAACATCAATGATAAAGAGATAGATGGAGTGATACAAAAACTCAAATTACATAAAGCTCCAGGGGAGAATGGCTTCCCCTCGGAGTTTTATAAAGTGTTCAGTGATTTAGTAGTCCCTAGACTCAAGAATCTATTCAATTACATTCTGGAAGGGGGAGTTATGCCTGAATCATGGAGTAAATCGATTACTGTGTTAATCCCTAAACCTGAAAAGGATAGGGAAAGGATGGAATCTTATAGACCAATTTCGCTCCTGAATCAGGACGCTAATTTTTTTCCAGCCATAATGGCTCAGAGATTGAATAAATTTGTTAGTCTTTATATAGAGGAGGATCAAACTGGTTTTGTAAAAGGTAGACAAATGGAGGGTCTGATAGCTAGATTACTTAACATTATAGAACATTTAAAAAAAACAAAAGAAAAAAACATGCAACTTGCCCTCGATATATATAAGGCATTTGACTCTCTGCAATGGAGGACGATAAAAGAAATAATTAATCAATTTGACTTCGGAAATAATTTTAAACACATGATTGCACAACTATAAAAGAAATATGCAAGGAATACTTGGTAAAATTTACCAATACCTAATTTTAATAAAAACATACTGAATGTACTGAGACAAACTTGGGAGGATGACCTGGGTATAGTTATAGATGAAAACAAATGGAAAGGAAAGTGGTCTCAAAGAATCATGCGTTCGCTATCCATAAGGGAGAAAGAGCACAATAGCAAGATACTGTGGAGATGGTACATGACGCCAGTAAGACTACAACAAATGAAAAAGCATAAAACAGATCAATGCTGGAGGTGTCAACAACCGCGAGGTACTTTTATACATATGTGTTGGGAATGCCAGTACGCTCAATTTTTTTTGGAGATCAATAGAAATAGAAGTAAGCAGGATATTAAGAAGAAAAAATAATTTAAGTCCAGAATTGGTTATAATAGGTGAGACTGATGATGTAAACTTAAATGGTCATGAGAAAGAACTATTGATAACACTTCTCTCAGTATCAAGGCAAATTATTGCTAAACACTGGAAAGAGAAATTAACATTTAATAAAGAGAAATGGTATTCTGATATATGGCAGCTAGCATTGAACGAGAAGTTAATTATAGAAATGAAAGCAAAAAGAGGTGAGAAGATTAAAAGTAGCTTTTGGGAAACGTGGGAACCTTTCATCTCATATGCTTTACCCAAAGAAAATAACGTCGGCCCAGGCCCGGAAATTCGTAAATTTTGGGAAAGATAGAACGGAGGAGAGGTAAAGCTTTTACCATCTGTAGATCCAACTGTATTGCACGGGTGCATTGCAGGCGCACCCCCCAATGAAGGACTCAGACACCAATGAAAGTGGATAACGGCATTGGGCCACATTTATTGATTCATGCCCTAGTCCGAATTATAAATTTCTATTGGTAATTGACCAATCATAATTCTTAAGGCAAGCAGGCCGAAGTAACACTGGTAAGGTACCACCCAAAATTGCCAACGGCAATTGCTACAATGTATCCATTTGTATCAATTTGTTTGTTGACCACAAACAAATTGTTGACCGTAGTCAATATCTAACTAATGACCCCACCCTCTGACACGTATCCGTAAAATCACGGGGTGATGCATGCTGTCTAGCTATAGCCATCACCCCGTCCCCTAGTTCGTTGTTGACCGGACAACGTTTAACCAACTTATGCCTGTCTAGTGTTGTCCAGTCAATTGCGAACTTGCCGGATACCTGTGGGTCATAATGTTTACCTTACCAGTGCTACCCGCCACACGGAGGGGCTTCAAAGAAGGCTCGACGGCCCCCCCAGACCGTCAGCTCGGTCAACAGGCCTGCTCGCCAATCACCCAACAGGAGGTCCATACCTCCTTGTGACAGATGGACCCCATCCCCTGCATACAAGTCATAACTTTGGAGGCTAATAGCGGGGTGACGACTGACCCTCCCCCAAGCCCTGTCGACAAGGAAACGTGCCACTGCCCTATTCACCATGCGTCTAGCGCGGTCAAGAGCCAGGAGGTCAACACCCCCTCTGTAGGAATGGCGCGGGACCATGTCCGACCAAACAAGGGTTGTGGCGGGCCAGACGTAATGCAGGTAGGCGAGGTCCTCGCAAATCGCATGCTTCAGCGACAAGCCAGTGACCTGGCCCAAATCATTGCCCCCCAGGTGTATGATCAGAATGTCAGGTGGGTCAGCATTCTGGCCTGAAAAAAGGAAAGGCAGCAGCTCCCGCCATAACATCCCGGGCTTACCATGCCATGTGAGACTTGCGTATGCACCCAGTCCCAGTCGGGGTCCCCACTCTGTCGCCGCAGCATAACGCGCTGCCCTGTGCACGTAGCTATGGCCCACCAGCCATACTGTCACCGGTGTAATACGACACCCCGGGTCTGTAAAGGAAAAAATGAGGGAAAGTAGGTAAGGTGACTGGGTTGGTACTCACGGCGGGAGTGGGCGCACATAAAATTGAAAACATTGCGAACCCCACTGTCCCATGCTACGTATGTCAGCCCCTGAGTACCCAAAAGCCGCAGCGGTCGAGGCCGCCCCTATACGGAATGAATGAGTGCCATAGCGGGCGCCTGGGAGGCCCACACTGGCCAGCGCTTTGCCCGTCACCTTCCAAAATTGAAATTTAGTAAGGGGAGACCCATCTTGGTGACAGAAAAACGGGCCATGGTGCATGCCACGCAGTGCCAGGAATTCCTGTAGGGCACCAACCGGACAGATGTCTGCCAAAGAACACCGTAGCAGTTGCACACCACTGCCGACGCCATGCTGATCGGTCTTAGAGGAACGTATCCTCAACTGAGCCCAGTCTTTGGCTACACAGACATCCCCGAGTTCCAGTGCCCTACGACTTGCATCCGCCTTAGACAGCATCACAAGCTCGCTGATGCGGAGCACTCCAAAAAATGCCACCGTTGTGGCTGCATGGAACAGGGCTGCCTCATATGCATCAAAACAGAGGCAAGGCCAGCCCCGGGCCTACTGGGTAAGGACCCCTGGGGAAATCGGGTGGCGGTCGTCCGGGCAACGCCCGCGCTCGCGCACCCACCCCTCCAAAACATGTCTCACACGGAAGTCAGAGGTGCTGTCCACATGACCCCCTACCTTGGCCATAAAAGCCAACGCTGAAAGCTTAGATGCTATGGTGCGAGGTGCAAGGCCCTGAGAATGCAGGTAAACCATGAACCGCAGCACATGGGTTTCCGGGATCGGCCAGGTTCCTGGCAATTGAAATTGAGTACAGAATGCCCTGAAAGAATTCATTGCGTGGTGATACGCCTTACGGGTGCGTGGCGCTAGCGACAGGCCAATCGCCCGGTTCACCTCTCCTTGCCAATGGTCCATATCTCCTCCGGGAGTGGCGAGGGAAATTCCTCCGCATCCGGGACCAAGGCACGGAACCGGGAGATCTGTAGGCGGGACAAAGCGTCAGCAATATCATTATTAACCCCTGGGACATGCCTGGCCCTGAACAGTACGTTGAGGCGCAGGCTGCGCAACACAAATTGGCGCACTGGATCCATAACCCTGGGCGATTTGGAAGTCTGTGCATGTACAATGTGGACCACAGCCGCATTGTCACACCAGAAATGCACGACCGAGTTGGACCACTCCTGGCCCCATAGCATCAAAGCACCCAGGATAGGGAAAAATTCCAGATATGTGAGATCACGCAGGCGACCCGTGCCTGCCCAGGCCGGTGGCCACCCACCATAGGCCCACTTCCCATTGAAGTACATCCCATAACCGAGGGATCCCGAGGCATCAGACTGAATCTGGAATTGAGGGGAAGCCAGGAGGTCATGCCTCCAAAATGAGACCCCATTGAACTCCCTCGGGACCTGTAACCAGACAAGCATGTCTGCCCTGATACCCCGGGTAAGCCTAACCCTATGGTGAGGCCTGGATAATCCTGCCATAGCGTCGCACAAGCGCCGGGCAAAAGCCCTGCCCGGTGCCACCACTCTGCAGGCGAAATTAAGGTGACCATGCAGCACCTGCAGTTCCCTCAGTGATGCCTTGTGCTTGGCCAACAAGTCTGAGATAAGGGCCACTATCCTTGACACCTTATCCCGCGGTAACCTAGACGCCTGCGCTATCGTGTCAATCTCCACCCCCAGGAAAACTAGCTGTGTAGATGGGCCCTCGGTCTTTTCGGGCGCTAAAGGGACACCGAGTTCCTCCATTAGCATCTGAAATGTGTTGAGGAGACGTGTACACGTGTCCCAGCCCCGTTCACCCCCGAATAAAAAGTCATCCAGGTAATGGGCTACAGACCGGGACCCTGACCTGCGGACGAAAGCCCACTCTAGGAAGGTACTGAAACGCTCGAAAGCCGAGCATGATATGGAACAGCCAAAAGGCATGGCCTTATCAAAATAATATTCGCCCCGAAATTTGAAACCCAGCAATTCAAAGTCGCCCGGGTGCACTGGCAAGAGGCGAAAAGCCGACTTAATGTCGCACTTAGCCAGCAGCGCACCCGGGCCACATGAGCGCACCATGCACAGCGCGTGGTCAAAAGATGTATACCTGACTGAGCAAAGGTCGTCAGGGATAGCATCGTTGACCGATCGGCCAGCTGGGTAGGACAAGTGATGGATAAGGCGAAACTCGCCTGGTGACTTCTCGGGAACCAAGCCCAGGGGCGATACCTTGAGGTTAGTGAACGGGGGTGCAGGGAAAGGGCCAGCGACCCTGCCCGCATTGACCTCCTTATTAATGCTGGCGGCAGCCACCTCCTCCCTCCCCCTAAGGGACAAAAGGTTGGGGGCATCCTGAGGGGACCTATCACCCATGAAAGGAATACGGAACCCCAGTCTAAAGCCCTGAAGGAGATAATCTGCATCCTCCCCCTTCGGGTACAATGCGAGCCAACGCTCCAGCATGTCCACATTAATTGGGGAGGGAGCCTTTCGGTGAACCAGCTCCATCTGCGGCAGTCTTGCCAGCCCACTGTCCGCCCCTCCCTCTGCCCCGCGTCCCTCCAGGCCTGGGACAGGCAGAGGCTGCATGGGGGCCCGCACAGGTGGGACACTCATGTCTGTACTTGCAATTCTTCTTATTGCATGAACCATTAGACGAGAAAGTCCAGCACAGCAGGCGGGCTGGAACCCCCTGCCCCGCCACTTGGCGGGGAACCTGTGCTGGAGCCACTCGCTGGACCGCATGTCCACAATGGTATCTTTCCCCTGGCACGGGGCGCGTGGGCGTCATGTACAGAAGCCAAAGCCTCTGGCATGGCTCATCCCACCTCATCTCAGGGTGCAGGGTAATTCGCATACGGAATTCCTCGTCATAAGCCAACCACGACGGGCCCGGAAAATCAACCATCGCCCGATAGATATTGTCCAAATACTGGACCATCGGAATTGCCAGATCCGGCCGGGCCCTCAGGTACACCGCCATGTAGATGAGGTAAGCCGGCAGCCAGTTGACCCACGTTCGTGGTGGCTTGCGACGACGTGCCTGTTCCTTATCCTTCTCATCCTGCCCCTCCCTCTCTTCCTTGGTGGGCTCCCTGTTTAGGAGTGAGAAGATATCAACATACTCCCCTCGCCATATTTTCTCTCTGGTGGCCTGTGCCAAGTGGTCACCCAGTGGCAAGGAATAGCCCGCTTTCGGCAAGGCCGAGACAGGCACAGCAGGAACTGCGGGCATCTGGAAAGGGGCTTGGACTAGCCCAGGCACCCCTAAAACATTCCCCACAGGGTAGGAAATGCTCCCCACCCCGGGGCCCTGGGTGGTGGTTGACGTCGCCTGGTGGTGCGTCAGCGGCTGTACCGCCGTACCACCCATGCGAGGCCAAGGCCATTGGAAAGCCCCCCCCCCAACGTAGCCACATGTGTAGGTGCACTAGTTTGTACCGCATACTCACATGCTGCACCCCCGCGGGCCGCCCCCACCGGGGGTTCCGGCCCACTGGGGGCATCGGAGCTCACGACCGCTGTAGAGCTCACCGCCGGGGCTTGACCCGCACTGGCCTGTTGGTTGGGGAGCTGCGAGGCAGTGGCCGAAGTCGCGCCACGCGCCTCAAGCTGCTCGACCCATCCCGTCGCCTGCCGCTGCCCAGCAGACGACGCATCAAAGTGCACCCCAAAAGGAGCCCCAGCGTGGCTGGCCCAAGCACGGGAAGCCTCGAGTGCCGCCACGCGGGCCAGCAATGCCTCCACACTGGCGTGGGGCCACGGGCCAGCCGGCCCGCCCGTTACGGGCGTGGGTACAGGTCCTTGCACCCCGGGGCCCGAATATGGCCATGACCCCACACCCAGGCCCGGCAGGGCCGGCGTAGGCACCTGCCAAGGGAGGGGACCACACCACCCCCCAAGGCTGGAAGGCCCTGGAGTGAGCTGCGCCCCGATAGAGGAAGGCCCAGTTGAATGAGCACCAGGAGCGGCGTCCGCCGCTTGTGGGCCGCGGGCCGCAGCCCATACTGGACCCCTGCTCGGGTCCCCAGCCTCCGGCCAGGGGGTAATAGACCCCATCCCACCGGTCCCGGTGGGAGCCAGCAAAGGCGGCTGGTGGGAAGGCGCAGCCGCGGTCCTCCGACCCGGATTGCGCCTCCGAACCGCCCGAGCCGCGCTCACGGCCGCCTTCTTCTTCGAAGGCATCTCAGTCAGACCTAAGGGAAGCCGAAAAGAGGAAGGTCAGCAGCCAAAAGGCTTCCCGATCAAGGTAAAAGCGACGGAGTAAGAGGAAAAACTTCTCCGCTCCGTCGCTTCGCAAAATGGCAGCTCGGCTGCCTCGTGGCCACCCCTTTTATAAGGGAGCTGGCCATGCCCCTAACTACCCGGATGCCTTTGTCCTGTGGGGGGGCTCCCGCAAAGAGCGCGGCGGCCATTTTGGCGCCGCGCTTGCATTATCTCATATTCAAAAATAAGAAATTTAAATATTGTATATTGTAGATAGATAGATAGATAGATAGATAGATAGATAGATAGATAGATAGATAGATAGATAGATAGATAGATAGATAGGATATATCTTTCTTGTGTAACATCAAAGGAGAACATATTGGAGTACACATAAATTGTATCATCAAGATTTCATAAGAAGAAGAACCTCTAAATTATGCTAGATTAGCTCTTTTTTAATTGAATTTTACTAACAAAACAAAAACAAATAAACATATATCATTACATTACAATACAATATATAAATGAAACAAACATAAAAGATACTTAGAAATATAATAAAAATAAACACATAAAAAAGAAAAAAGAATGAGTATTACTTTCTTTATCACATTATTATATTTCTCTCATTCTAATACATATTTAAATCTACTTAATATGTTGTTATTACTACTTTATTTACCATTAACTCTCTCATTACCCATATATTGAAAACAAATTTAATATCGCCCCATGATATATACAAAACAAGACCACAATTTTGTCACAACACTATATTACCATTTCCAAAAACTCATGTGATCTGGTACTGGTTTACCACCTTTAAATTTTACCAAAGCATGTTCCACAAACAGTCTCCATATTTCCCAAAACCTGTTTTCCTTAATTATACCTTTCTTTTTATTCAAGTCCCATGTTAGTTTGTCGTTTAACGCAATTTCCCATATTTCTTTATACCATTCCTCCAGTTTTAACACAGAATCATTTTTCCAATTTCTTGCAATACATTGTCTTGCCACAGTTAACATTATAGACAACAAATCTTTTTTATTTATTTCTAAATTCATATTATCTATTTCTGTCAATAAGGCCGCACCTGACTCCAGCTTCAGGTCAAAATCCAAAATTTCCAATATTTCTTTCTCTATTTCTGTCCCAAAAGCTTTAATCACTTTACAACTCCATCACATATGTTCATATGTCCCCAGGCTATTTTTACATCTCCAACAGTTTTTAGTTTTTGTTTTATCCATTTGATGTAACCTAACTGGAGTCAAGTACCACCTCCATAACATTTTATAATTATGTTATTTTACCCTAACAGAAACTTTTCATAATTCTTCTCTTCCATTTATTTTTCCAAGTTACCTATGTCCAATGGTAACCCTGTGAATGAGTGATCTCTAAAATGTTCTGATCTCAACAGCACTGCTCAGTTCTTTTAAACTCATGTTTGGGGGTTTGGCTAAGATGGCCGCTGTGTAACATCTAGTTTCGGACGCTCGCGCTCAACAAAGTGGTGAACGATGTGAAGGAGCGGAATAGAAAAATTTTCAAGTGGTAAAGCTTAAAGTTAAGATCCTTGCCTGTCTCCTTGGAAAGTTTGCTGAGCTTTTGAAGCTGGATGATCGAAGTTCGGGAGGTTTTTCTGGGCGGTTGAGCTGTGACAGCAGTCGCGGCTTTTCCGCTGGAGAGCCGAGGAACGGGATCAGCGAGAGTGAGGAGAAGGCTTTGGAACTGGTTTTGGAAGTGGCAAGAAGCGGCTGGAGTGAAGGCAATTTGTGTGTAAGTGCCTGAAGGGAGCTACATTCTTAGCTATAAGCTATAAAACCGGCTGAGTTTTTCAGAAGAAAAAAAAGGGGGGGAAGAGCTGGAGGTACAGTAATGGCGACGGTCAGGGAAAACGAAAGTGATCGTGTATAGACTGTGGTTTTTTTTTTCTACATACCAGAGGACCGCGCCACATTCTGAGATCAATAAGGTGGATTAATTTTCCTTTTTCCTTTTTTCTACCTCCTCTCTGGACTGGAAAAGAGGAGAAGCTGTGGGAGTTTGTTTTTTTTTTCTCTTCTCTTCTGCCTAAGCTGCCTGCTTATTTAGGGAAGAGGGGGAAGAGGGGGGGCCTCTTCTCACTTCAAAGTTAAGGCACTCGCTGGAAAAGGGTGCTTTGATTATCCACTTCAAAGGAAGGATTATGTGGCTTTGATTGTAGGGTTCCATCACCGTGTGGATTACAAATAGCTGCTCAACTTCTCACCTTAACCCCTTGGTGGCTGGATTTTTCTTTCCTTCTGAGCTCCCCCCCCCCTCAGCAACCTGATTAACTGTTTCTCTGAAGCCTTTTTGCTGTGGTTGGAAGACGTCATCTGACTGCTGGCTTTGTGGGAAAGGATTATTTGTGGTTAACAATTTTTACTTTTAAACTGCCTGTTTGGAGAGCTGTTTTCTTTTGTTTTCCTTTGTTTCACCGTTGTGGATTACAGTAAATTTTGGATCTTCTGCTGACATAAGAACTTGCCGGTTGTATCGGTGGAACCTATGGCTGCAGTGTAGTAAGCCTTACTGTATTGGCATTGTTACAGCGATCTGCAACATTGGGTTTGAAATATATTACATCACTATGGATAAAGGTACGAGAGCGAAAGCAAAAGAAGAAGAACAAGTTGTAAAACCTAAGAAGATTGAAAAAGCACCAATGGATGAATCTGTTCAGCCAACAGCTCTGCCCACAGTGCCATTGGACCAGACTCAAATTATGGTGGAAATTGGCAAGTTGTCGCAAAAAATGGAGAAAAATGAGGCTTCAAGGGTGAAAGATAAAAATGAAATGTTTAAAAGGCAAGAAAAGATGATGTCAACACTGACAGATTATACCAAAAAGGTGGACTTAAGTTTGAATAAATTTGAGGGAATGCTGAAAGTGGTTCAAATCGAGGTGGATGCGGTAAAGAAGGAAGTAAAAGGGACTCAGGAGGTGGTGCGGGACAGTAAGTTAAAACTGCAGGAACAAGAAATGAGGATAGATGCTGTTGAAGATATGATGAGAAAGCAGAACATTCTGATCCGTCAGGTACCGGAACGCACTCCGGATCTGTTAAGAGAGAGGGTGGTTCAGTGGTTAAATGGTTTAAAAATGGGGAAGGAATTTGTTCAGGAGGATTTAGGAAGTGTATTCCGGGTGGGTCCAAGAAGAGGGAGAGTGGTTCAAAGAAATGTGTTGGTTAAATTTGCAAATTGGGCAGATAAATTAAAAGTAATGGCTCATCTGAAAAGTGTTGGTTCAGACGCGTTGAAATTTGATGGCTCAGATGTAGAAGTCTACAATGATATTTCACTAAAAGAAAGAACATGGAGATATAAGATGAGGCCTGTTACTAAATTATTGATGGGTAAAAATATAAGGTATAATTGGAGATTTCCACAACAATTGCGTTTTTTCTATGATAAAAGAATGCAAGTTATTGATGAAGGCACTAATCCATTGGAATACCTGAGTTTGTTGGGATTGGTACAAGTAGATTCGGAAGAATGGAAAAATCTTAAGAAGGAAATGATGGATTCTGGAGCTTTGGGGAGGGAATATGGGAGGGAGGAGCCCGGTGGGGCAACAGGTGGAACACCACAACGAGGGGAGGAGGAGGAGGAGCCGTCCTTGATTATGATGGAGGAGGAGATAGGTAAGGAAGGATGAGCATTAGATAGTAGTAATCTTAATTAGCTAATAGAGGTAGAATGGGTAAATAGCGCATAGCGCCGGCAGTAGGGCGCATATTGCAGGTCCCCCCTCTCCCCTCTTTGGTTGACAGAGGCGACTTTTCGTTGGAAGGTGGGGAGAGTGAAAAATGTGTGTTGTATGTAGTGGGTATGGTGAAGGGTTTTTGGTGGCACGCCCGATGGAGAGTTTAAAGTTGGGAGAAGAATTTGGTTATGGATAGTATTAAAATAATATCGTGGAATGTGAAAGGTACAGGTTCTGTTCTTAAGAGACGGAGGTTGGAATCGGCGTTGAAAAAAGATAGACCAGATATTTTATTTTTACAGGAAACACATCAGAAATCAAAAGATACGAATAAACTTTATCTGGGTTGGATGCAACACTATGAGATGGCGTTTGGAACATCTAAAGCAAGAGGGGTGGCAACTATGATTTCTAGGAAGTTAGGATTTGAAATCACAAAAAAGATTGCTGATCAAGAGGGTAGGTATTTGTTGTTAAGAGGAAAATTGGAGGATGAGGAAATATTGTTGGTAAATATTTATGCTCCGAATGACCACCAAGTAGTGTTTCTTGAAAAAATTCGGAAAATAGTGGAGTGGGAAAATGTTGCAAAAATTATTGTGGCTGGTGATTTTAATTTGATCAGGTCAGGAATGGATTGCACAAACATAGCTAGAAGTGGAATGGGTGTGAAAGGGAAGGCGATGGACAAATGGATGAAAGTTATGGGTTTGAAGGATTCGTGGAGAGAGTTTAAAGGCTTGGAAAGGGCATATTCCTTTTTTTCGCATGTACATGGGACCTACTCGAGAATAGATTATGTTTTTCTGTCGGAAAACTTAATTGGGGATATAGAAAGTACGGAAATTGGGATTATCAAGGAATCGGATCATGCTAAAGTATATTTGGAATTGAAAGCACCAAAAAATATTCAAAGAGTTAGAAATTGGAGGTACGATCCTAATTTGTTCAAAGATCAGAAAAGCAAAGAGGCAATTATGGAAAGTTGGAAAGAAAGTTGGCAATGGAATGATAATAATGAGGTTGATTTTAACATTGTATGGGATACCATGAAGTCAGTTTTTAGGGGGGAAAGCATAAAAGTGGCAAGCCTCAAATATAAAAGGTATAAAGCAGAACACATAGAAAAAGAAAGGGAAATAAAACAATTACAGGAAGAACACGCAAAAAGTAAAGATAAAAAAATTCTCTTGAAACTACAAGGACTCAAGGCAAAAGTAATGGGTAAAGATATTGATAAAGTTAAATGAGATTTGATTTATTTAAATAGAGAATATTTTGAATTTAGTAATAAGAACTCAAAACTATTAGCAAGAGCAGCTAAGGTTAAAAGGGAAAAAAGAGAAATTGGGGTGTTAGTTGACAGGCAAGGTTCAAGGTGTAATAAGAATAGCGATAAATGTAAAATAGTTAGGGAATTTTACCAGGTGTTATATGCAGAAAAAGAAATAGATATGGAAAAGCTTAAAAGGATATTGGAGAGGCAGTTAGGGAATGGGATAAAGCAAGAGCATAGGGAGAAAATGGAGGAAAAGATAACTGATAAAGAGGTTAAGGGGGTAATAAGCGGATTGAAGATAGGGAAAGCCCCGGGGGATGATGGATTATCAACAGAGTTTTACAAAGAATTTAAAGAGGTGGTGGTCCCGAAATTGGTGAAGTTATATAATTATATACTAGATGGAGGATCAATCCCGACTTCATGGTATAACACTACAATTGTTCTTTTGCCAAAACTTGGTAAGAATTTGGAAAGAGTGGATTCGTACAGACCAATTTCGCTTATAAATCAAGATGCGAAGATCTTCACGGCAATATTGGCTAACCGTTTAAATAGTTTTATGGGGGAATATATAAATGTTGATCAAGTTGGGTTTCTAAAAGGACGACACATGGCAGATTTGACTAGAAGGGTATTAGATTTAATAGACAGTGTTAATCAAACAAAGGAAAAAGTGGGATTACTATCATTGGATATTTTTAAGGCATTTGATTCATTGCAGTGGTCTTCAATTAAGGAAATAGTTAGAAAATATGGGTTTGGAGATAAATTTAATAGGGTTATAGATCTACTATATCAAAAAGGAAATGCCAGGGTTAGAGTAAACGAGGAGCTCACGGATGTGGTAAAGCTAGAGGCAGGCACTAGGCAGGGTTGCCCATTATCTCCTATTTTGTTTATAATGGCAATGGAGATTTTAGCTAAAAGTATAAGGGAGGATTCAAATATAGAAGGGATTATGGGTAATAAAGTGAGCATGTACGCTGATGATACATTGCTTATGGTGAAGCATCCGGAACAGGTAATGGACAGGATTAAAGATCATCTACAAGTATTTCAAGCTATAACAGGATTAAAGATAAATTGGGATAAATCTGAATTGATGTTGTGTAATTTGAAATTGAGCGAGATGGGTAGGACGGTGTCGACACTTAATATACAAATCAAAGATAAGTTGAAGTATTTAGGGATAATTATTTCAAACAAATTAGAAGAACTTAAACGATTGAATTATGACAGCTTGAGAATTGAATTTAGGAATAAAATACGAGAACTTCAGAAGTTAAAGCTGTCATGGTTTGGAAGGATTGCTATGTGTAAAATGATACTGTTACCAAAGATTAACTTTTTATTTGATACGCTCGCGATCCATTTAAAAGAGAAAGAAATCAATGAGTTTCAAAAAATGTTTAATGACTTTTGTAATGGAGGAAAAAAATCTAGGCTTCCAAAGAAACTATGGTATTTGTCTCAGAAAAAAGGGGGGTTGGGTATGCCAAACCTCTTAGTATATTACCGAGCATTTCAAGTCAAGAATGTTGTGAAGATCCTGGCAAGAGAAAAGGTAATTTGGGAACAATTGGAAATGAAAGAATACAGAAATATTGGAAACTTGAATTTTCTGGGAATGAAGGATAAGGCGAAAAGGTCAAATAATACTATGATGAAAGGTCTCATGGAGGTGTGGAAGAAGGTAAAAAAAGATATGGTTCCGAATCTCTCCCCAATCTTGGAATTGACTGATATGATGTGTTTCCCAATAAAATTAGACAAAGAAAAAATAGAAATATTGGATAAAAATGGGACGTTGTTATTGAAGGATTGGTTAAAAGCATGTGATGTTGATGCCGAGCGGAAAAAAATGTTTGAGATATTAAATTTGAATTGGTTTCAGAAGTTAAAGGTGGACAATTGGAATAAAAAATATAAAAGAGAACTAGGGTCAGATAGAGTACTTACGGAATTTGAGGAATTGGTAAGGAAGATTAGAAAAGGGGAAAGCAGTATTAAGGGTCTTGTAAGTAAGCTTTATAATATATTGAATAGAGGTGCAGATCCACAGGAGGATTTGAAACGGAAGTGGGAACAAAATTTGAATATAAAAATTGGGGAGACTGAATGGAAAAATAAATGGAAAAAGAGAATTATGAGAACAATGTCTGTAAGAATTAAAGAACATAATTTCAAGATGTTGTGGCAATGGTACCTGACACCATTAAGACTTTACCAGATGGATAATAAAAGAGATAAGTTATGTTGGAGATGTAAAGAATTTGATGGAACATATGAACATATGTGGTGGAGTTGTAAAAAAATAAGGGATTTTTGGGGAAGAATAGAAAATGAATTTGGTGAAATATTGGGTAAAAGTGTTAAGTTGGTGTCGGGTACTATTCTTTTAACGAATGTGGAAGATCTGGGTTTAAACAAGGAGGAAAAAGAATTACTGGAAATTGTACTGACAACGGGTAGACAATGTATAGCTAGAAATTGGAAAAACGATGTAGATATTCAGGTTGGAGAATGGTATAAAGAAATGTGGAGTTTAGCATTGAACGATAAATTGACATGGGAGATTAAAGTCAAAAGAGATAATTTAAAAGAGAATAGATTCTGGAATATATGGAAACCGTTCGTGGATCACGCTATTATGGCAGGTGATAGTTCAGGACCAGTACCATCTCAAAGAAGTTTCTGGACCTGAGTAGAAAATAAACTCTCCGGGCATTGTATATATTCACAGGGTGTTTTTTTTTTATTTTATTGGTTAAAAAGATTAGTGGTAGTACAGAAAGTTTCTTTCTATTATTTTGGACTTTGAAATAAAGGTTCTTAATATTTGGTGGTTAAATAGTAGTTAATGAATATAGATATTGTTATGTGCTAGCATATAGTAATGTTTGTTAGTATGATATTATGGACTTGTTAGTGTAATGTACTGTTAATGTACTGTTAATGTTTTCTTTTCTTTTTCTGTATGTTTATTAAAGTTAATAAAAAATTTTTTAAAAATAAATAAAAAAAACAACTCATGTTTGGTTATTTTTAGGGAAGTCACTCCATCTTCCTCTTTTCCTGCTGCTTTCAAATTTTCCCAGCTTTATTGTTTTTTCCAAAGAATCTTGTCTTCTTGTGATGTACACAAAGTATGACAGCCTCAATTTCTTCATATTGCCTCTAGAGATAGTTCAGGTTTTTATTGCTTTAGGACCTACTATTTTGACCTTCTGACTATCCAGGGTGTCCATAAAGCTCTCCTCCAACACCATATTTCAAACAATAATTTTTTTCCTGTCAGCTTTTTTTTTTTTTACAGTCCAGCTTTCACATCCATACATAGTGATAAGAAATACAAGAATGTGAATGATCTTGGTTGTGGTCTTCAGTAACAAATCCTTACATTTTATGATCTTTTCCAATTCTTTCATTGCTGTCCTTCCAAGTCTCATACTTCCAATTTTTTGGCTTCAGTCTTCATTTAGATTGATGATTTGAACCAAGGTATACAAAATCTTTAATTATTTCAGTTTCTTCATAGTATTAAAGTTGTGGAGTTCTTCTGTAGTCATTAATTTTATTTTCTTAATGTTCAACTGCAGTCTTCTATGGAACTTTCTTTTTTCATTTTCACTAAAAGTTGTTTCAAGTCCTTGCTGTTTTCTGGCAACAAAATGGAGTCAGCTACATATCTTAAATTACTGATATTTTTTCCAACAATTTTCATTTCTCCTTCATTTAAATCTAATTCTGGCTTTCTGTATGATACGTTCTGTGTACAAGTCGACACCTTTGCCTATAGGAATCCATTCTGTCTCTCCATATTCTGATCCAATGATACCTTCTAGTTCACAAAACAGGTTGCACATCAGGACCATGAAGTGCTAAAGCCCACCCATTTCTTTCAAAACAATGAATAGTTTATCATGATCAACACAGTCAAAGGCTTTACTGTAGTCTATAAAGCGTAGACTGAATTTGTTTTGTTTAATTAATACTTAGCCATAAATTGAAAATCAGTATGCAGGAAACTAAATTAACTGTTTTTCCTCTGAAATGTTTTATCTTGTATCTCGCTGTCACTGAATATTTTTTTTAATTTCTTTTACCACGGCAAACCTGGAACCTTTTGAGTTTGTTAAAAAACAGTAGTTTATTTTATTCTTTGAAATCTTTGCTCTCACTAAACTTGTCCATTTCCCCCCTTCACACACAATTTTAGCCTTCAGTCTCACTAATATTTTCGATTTGATTTGATTTTTAATTTGTACCCCGCCCTACTCAGCTTGTAGGCCGACTCAGGGCGGCTTCCAACATAATTAAAGATACAATATGACAAAACCAAAATGTAATAAACAATACAAAATATCAATAAAAAGTCAAACAGAAAATTACAATACATATCATACAATTAATATAAAAATGCAATTAACATAGTTCCTATGAAAAACAGTATAACAGAGTATCAGCAAAACCTATGAAACAATAACAGAAATAGAGCAATCAAGCAAAAATACATCATAAATACAATAATCAAGGCATAAATACATAATCAAGGCTCTTCCGGGTTAACCCTTCCTCTGTATGGGCGCATTTTACTTCCGCTTCCAGGAGCGATGAGGGCAGCGTGGGCCGGATAAATCGCAGTAAACCCATTCGTGCGGACCCAAGGGGGCCTGGGCCTCTGGGAATTGAAGTCCAAGAACATCTGGAGTGCCAAGGTTCACCATCACGGGCCTTGTCTTTCCACTGACACTCTAATATACTTTGTCAGACTCTTATTATATTTGGGATTGATTACCAAAGTAGCATTTTATTTGGTCTGGGTGCTTCTTTCTCTTCTTTAATATCTCTTTTGCTTGTTTCATTATTCTTTCATCTATTATTGCTTGCCTTTTAGATTTATATCCTTTTTAATTAATTGTTCCTTTCTGAATTTAGTCTAACAGCATATCCAGATTGGAGAATTTATATCACACTGAAAAAAATTCTTATATTTATTGTAAATTTTATCTATTACTGAGGATCACTGAAGCAGTTATACTGTGCACACTGTAGATGTCTATTTTCCTATGCTAAGAGTCTTCAAATTGCCACATCTTGTCTCCCATTTTGCTTACTGATACTTCCCTTTCCACCTCTTTCCCACCTTCTTTTATTGTTGTCATTCTTGGGCCCACTATGTTTTGTTATTGTTTAAAATATATATTTATCCAAATTCAAAACATTAAATTTTAAAATCTAAAAAACTTTAAAAACAGTAATCATCTTAAAATGTATGCATATATAAACTACATATTTTCACTCTATTTTCCCAGTATTCAGCAGTTTGAATAGCTCTGTTGTTTGCTTCAAACATATCCACAATATGAACATGGTTCAGGCAAGTTGCTGCAGATTAGCTTGTTAGCTGGAAGGCCAGCAAGTCGGCAGTTCTGTTGTAATGGTCCATGGGAGTCAAGGTGCTGAACTCAAGGAAGACATGCGAGACTGAAGTGTGATGGTAAAAGCCAGCCCCGAGTCCTCGGGTGGTCTATATTTATTAGCTTGCATTCTGGATCACTTGCGCACAGACTGCACATGATCCCTATTACAGAAGGCTTTGCTTACATAGCATGTTGCTGGCTAAGGTACATTTGCCAGCCTAAGAAAGTACTGCATGCCCAGGTTTGACATAGGCAGAATAATCAGCAGATGTAGCAAGACTCAGTGTTCCTGCCTTATCTTAGTCCTAGAATACTCTATGTACCTATGCATAGCTTGTTTTGTCTAGCTGCGGTTTGCTTTTGCTCACCTCAGTTCGTGGATGTGAGCCAGATACTGTATGCTGTTTACGAGACCTTGTGTCTCTTACCTCTTGACAATTGTCCTACTTCCCTCAGTGCCCTCAGCCAAGAAAACATGGAGTCACCATTACTCCCTATTACTAATTTGCCCATACCAAATCGCCTTTCCGGTTGAGCCAGGATGGTCTCGGGATTGTTTGCAAAGCCCGACAAACCCATTGGGAAAGGTAGCTGTCCAGTCAGTGGCCTGGGCAACCCAGACAATTCGAGACCCAGGTACTGCATGATGGACTGAGGGCCCGCCTGTCCCAGTTCCTGCCAACCTAGCAGATGGAAAGCAAGAAATTGCAAGTAGATAAATAGGGACCACTTCAATGGGAAAAGATCTTGGGGACATGAGAAGAGCCTCATTCGGGTGTCCCCTGAGCGGAGTTTCTCCAGCAAAAATCCTTTCAGAATAATTTCTGACACAAAATTATTATTTATAGCAGATGTTCAAAAATGTGTCACTTTCACATTGTTCACTCTTGTCAATGTGGCCCCACATCTTTAGATTTGTTTTACACCATGTCACCCCGGTTGTCAAACTATTCAGCATCTTCTATGTCCCATATTGGATATGGTAGCCTGTTGCTGGCTTCTCCTTCGTCACCCATAACCTTCTGGGTGATATTCTTTTCCATATTTCATTTCCACAAGCCTTAGCTGAAGATAAAATTGGTGCTGTTGTTTTTAGGACTTTCACTTCTACCATGATGTATGTTGTTGAAGTCCAAACATTGGATGCTTTAGGTATGCTTCTTGCTTTGTCTTCTCAATTTCTGCTGCATAAGTGATATAGTGGAAAGTAATGCATCCACCTAGCATGCCACACTTAAGTTTTTATTTATACAAACATAGCATTATCATCACTTTTCTATTGATATTGATTAGGCCATTCAACTGAAAACATGGATCACTGATTGCTAATCTAGAACAGGGGTCAGCAAATGTGGCTCTCCAGATGTTCTTGGTTTTCAATTCCCAGAAGCCCTGATCGACAGATGTGCTGACTTGGGCTTCTGGTAATTGAAGTCCAAGAACACCTGGAGAGCCAAGTTTGCTGACCCCTGTTCTTGACCAATGATCTGAGCTTGTGTGGGTGGCGCCTTATATGTTTCAAAAACAAAAGACACACTTCTGTCTGTTCCTACAATGAAATACAGTAAAACCCCTACTTACGAAAAAGTCGGTTCCATAGGCTTTTGCTTAAATCATTTTTTATGTAATTTGAAGCAAACCCAAACATGAAAATTTTATGTAAATCAAAGAAAATCCATAGGGAAATGAATGTGGATTGCCCGCTCATGCAATTGGCTTAAACTCTTCCCGCGGGGTCTGCTCGCCTGAGAAAACCGCCTCGAGAACCACCCTGGCTCCAAGGGAACAGAAATTGGTTTGGGCTATAATTTGATAGTCTTATTAATTCACTCATAAACCATGGCTGATGACCTGGTCAGAAGCAGGCAACTCTCACAAGCTGGTAACCCCTGATAAGCATGCACAATAGCATGACTCATGCCCGCAGGTCATGGGTAAGGTCAGATGGTGGTAAATAAGCTGACCCTAAGCTAGACCTGGGAAGATCCCGAGATAGAGCAAGAACAATAGTCTCGCAAACCCCTAGTTTTATCAGTAGTAACAGAACTTCCCTATGACGTCAAAGCATAATCCACATTTCCTTGAGTAACTTCTGTAAACCTGAGAATGTAACTTATCAATAAAGTATCACATCAGCAAAAGCCTTCTGTAAGGGATTCGCATCCAACCTATGTGTGCGAGAGGTCAATAAATACCAGCTCCCCGACCTAGTTCGGGGCTGGACATTCACTGCAGATCTGCCTCATGTGCCTTCCTTGCATCCAGTCACTCTCGCCTCCGTGGTCCTCCGTGGCAACTCCCATTGCCATCCCAACAAATGAATCTTTATGTAACTCAAAGCAAACCCATAGGAAATTGTGCAAATTGGGACATGGTTTTATCACAAAATTTTATGTAACTCGAGGCATATGTAAGTCGGGGTTTTACTGTACTTTCCATTTGAGTCACTGCATACATCCAACTTCAAGTCACACAGCATACAGTAACTAAATAATAATAAACAGATGGAAACACATATCTGAACCTGCCAGGAGGTACTGAAACTTAACGTTATTAATATGTCTAATGTAAGCAGTTCTAAAATATGTGAATTTATTAAAAAAAAACCATATAGTGGAATTGACTTAATTGTTTTTCTTGCTTACAAGCAAATGCTATAAAAGCAAAAGAGTCTCATATTACTTCTCCCCCCAAGCCCTTCTGATACAGAATATGAGTGAGAATGGAAACTTTACATTAAAAAAGAAAATGAAAATGAAAGAACTGAAGAACCAAAGACATGGCTATAAAAGAGAATCTTCAAATGATGTTGTTGCCATACATTTATAACTTACTCCCCAGGGAGCCCTAATCAGTACCAGCACTTCTATTCTTTTGACTCCAGGCAAAGGTGTTTCTGTTTTGTTAGGCTTTATAATTGTATTGTTTTAACATGTAATTACTCATATTTTATTTTGACTTTTACAGTTTACTTTGCCTTTTTATAAACTTTCCCAGAAGCTTTGCTGAAGAAAGGTTTATCACTTTTTATGATACATATTTAAAAAATGAAACAGGTTCTCTTGCATTTATAAAACAAAACAATGTTTGATTTGAATTTCCTTTAAATGAAAACTAGTGTAACATGCTAGCCAACAGCTTTCTCACAGGGCAGAGTGAGACCATTGCCTCAGAAAGGGCTCTCCATCACCACCAATAGGACCACCTATTACTCCAAGCCAGGTGCAATGGCCCTCTCCCACACCTCTCTCGCTATCAAATGCAGAAGCACAAAAGAGGTCAATGATGCTCTCTGGAGAAGACTTCCCAGTTCCTTGCTCTAAGGGAAATTTTGAGGTAATTCCATAAAGGCCTAATGACTATTGTTCTGAAGCAACCAAAAAGTGGCCAGTACAACTCCCAAGATAACCAGCCAAATTATTTACTTATTGCTCAGAGCAGGGCACTGAAGAA
This sequence comes from Bradypodion pumilum, assembly GCA_035047305.1. Lineage (NCBI taxonomy): Eukaryota > Metazoa > Chordata > Lepidosauria > Squamata > Chamaeleonidae > Bradypodion > Bradypodion pumilum. The sequence continues at coordinate 208,473,896 of JAWDJD010000004.1, read as the reverse complement.
GTAGGTGCAACAAAAAGACAGACAGACAGACAGACACACACACACACACACACACACACACACTTCATTTTGAGTGTGACATTGTGGATAAGTGGCCTTCCCATCATTTAAAAGCAGCATTAAACATTACAGTTGTACTGCAAATATTATAGTATTATTCCTTATTACACTAGAAATTGTAACCTCATAGGACATACTTTAATTATTGGGAAAAGGAATGAACTGCAAATGATTAGTTATTTTTAATAAAGCTGGATACCTATCACTAGCCATTGGCACCCCCTATCCCCACCAACAGGGCTGCCAAACCAGCATCATTCCATCTCCTGAGATTTCAGGACCAAAATCTTGACACCAAGAAAGATCTTGCTCAATTATGTTTAATGAGTATTACAAACGCATACTTTGCCAAAGAAAAGTATATACTCACAAAATAACAATAGTTATGTAACAAATCTTGTTCAGATTGCACACCACCAAACAAAGATGTTTAGCTTTGTAACTGCTGACTGCTGCGTATCAATCTGCCAACATCAAATTGGCGATGAAGGTGGGATTATGGCATCCCAGAAGGTACATGTACCTCTATTCGACATCAAGCACCCCAAAAATGGGGGTTGTTCGAGATGCATTTCCGGCATGCAATGGATGTTGTTGACATCACCGACGAGGGGAAAAAGCGGTCGCATCTCCTCACAAAAATGGGGTTCCCCATGCTAGAGCTCCTGGTAAACCTGCTGGCACCGAGGAAGGTAGAGATGGTTCCACTCAAACAGATCCTGACAACACTGCGGGAACATTTCCAGCCGATGGTGTCCATTTTTCTGGCCCGGGCAGCGTTCCTGAGGAGAGACCAGCAACCGGGAGAGTCCGTGGCTGAATACGCGGCAGCCCTGCAACTGGCGGCAGGCCCGTGCGACTGGGAAACTTTGGAGATAACCCTCAGAGACTGGCTACTCTGCGGTCTGCAGGACGAGGAGACCCAGAGAAAGCTAATGACCCGGGGCCACGACCTGACGCTCCAAGATGTGATGAAGGAAGCTCAGGTGGCTGAGGCAGTGAGGAGCAGGGTCAAGATGTTTAAGGCATGACCCCCAGCTCTTGAAGGGCCAGTGGTCACAGTGAAGGCAGCCTGGAGTACACCGCAGACCCCGAAGAGTCCAATATCCTCATCGGAGGCCTCTGCAACCGCGGGTTCGGGCTCCAGCGAAGACGACAATGTCCAAAACGTGTGAAAAAAGTCAGTGGAGAGTCATGCTCATCCGAAAGGGAGCCACCGATGCGATGGCTGTGGAGCATCTCACGAGCGGAGAAGGTGCCCTTTTCAGAAAGCGGAGTGCCACAACTGCAGGCGGCAAGGCCACATTGACAAGGTGAGCAGGCGACAGCGAATGGAGGACAAGGGCTCAGTAGAACGACCTCGATGGAAGGCGGCAGGGATTGGCAAGGTCTCCAATGACGATGACGTGCTGGCGGTGAACCGTGTGTCCCTGGAGCACCGGCATTTTTTTGTTGAGGTACTGTTACAAGGGGTCCCGGTTAGGATCGAAATAGACTCGGGGTCATCCTACTCCATCCTTTCACAGAAGGAGTTCCTGCGCATTCCCCCTAATGCACGGCCCAAGCTGAGGGCTTTGAAGTCAAACTTACGTATAGGGACATACAGGGTTGTACAGGGTTATGGGATCCCGGTGTTGCGGGTGGGAAACTTCACAGTGAAGTTTAAAAGGTTCACAGAGAAACTGCCCCTAGTAGTTCTTAAACAAGGTCTGTTGCCTCCTGGGGACACAGCAAGTTATTTTCCACCAGTGCCAGAGCAGGAGTTGCTTGAAGAAATAATAAAGAATTCAGAAGTCTCTTTGAGGCCAAAAAAGAACATGACTCAAATGCTTTTATTGACTGAGGTAGGATATCCACAACATAAAGGAAGCAGCTTCAATTATACAATGTCTAAAACCCAAAATAAAATACCAATGTAAATGTAAATGCAAATGCAAATACATTAGATCTCTATGTGGATTCACCCTTCCATCACCCCTTCTGCAGAAACATATTGAAATCCCTAAATCAAAGTTCTCAGGATCTTGTCAACCACTGTGGGAACAGCAGCCCCTGCCTCTCCAGCTCTTTCTATCTCAAATCCTCAGTCAGAGCCCCATCCTAGGATTTTCCCACCCATTGGGTTGAACTAAATAATCCATAGGGGTTTCACATGTAACATAAACACTTCATACTACGCCAGTGAATTCTATCAGCAGCTGGAAGTAGAGAGCAGGTCACACTCAGGCACTGAGGCCACCAAACAATACAATAAAATGTTCTCCTCCAGAACCTCTCATCTTGAAAATCATCTTCTTATCTGGAGACTCAAGGAAGCATTACAATCCCTTGAGACTTCAGCTCACTATCTTAGACCTGGCAACTCTAATAACTATATTTCAGCAGCAAAGAGCCTTGGCTGAAACAAAAAGCTGCTGACCTTTTTAAAAAAGTCAGATGCAGTAACTAATTAGTAGAAGGAAGTGGAATCTAGGAAGGGACTAAAAATAAGGAAGAAGGGGAAACTGAAATCTCCTGCCTGGGAGACCTGTGTCAGGAGGATGCAGGACCTTGATTGGACCTTGAAAGCAGCCAGTCATAGCTGAGACCTAATAGTAGCACAAAGAGTCAACCCTGCATTCCAGGAAGAAAAGCTTTCAATGTGCTCTTCTTCAGGACCTGATCTGGCCAAAACACACAAAGTCTCAATGTGTAAACCACAAAGGTCCAATCTGTCCCTAATATACAGATCAAAAGGACCTAATCCACCCCTGAAGCACAGATAGCAAAGATTTGATATAGCCTCAGTCTGTCACACCCCTCACCAGATACAGTCGACTAACTCTGAAAACCCTTCAATCAAAACTCAGTGAAACCAAGGACTGATCCTACCAGGATTGTAAAAGATAAATGACAGCATCAAAAACCACTTGGTAAAGTAGAGTTGATATTCAACCTTGAGGAAGCCTCTATTTCTGGAAACATCATTAAAGAACCCTTTTATTGGCCTTTCTCTTTATCTGCCACTCTTACAGAATGGAAGTGGGTGGATATGACAGGCTTCCTCATGAACTGCCCCCCACAACAGACATATGAATTATTTCTATGTTCTAACTTGCTCAGCTCAAATTCAAACCTATTTGTCTCTTTGCAATGTTTGCTTCTTAATACGAAGCAGCATCCAAGTAATGCTGAATTATCTGTTACTGGTGTTTGATCACCATTATACTGGAACATACCTCTAAGGAATCTTTGGAGAAGATGCAAAAATCTGGGTTCCTTCATTATATGGAGTGAGCCTGCTCAGAAATAGCTAACTTGGAGGCATTCATATGCAGTGTAACTTAATATATTACTAATTTGAAGGTTTGTGTTGTTCAATCCTTGAAGCTATGACTTACAGTGACTATGTAATACTGCTTTATAAAGATTTGATTATGCCCTATTATCAGGACAACAAGAAATAGACAATCGATGGAAAGATGCAACTTTCCACAGCTAGTAAAAACTAATTTGGACTTAACTCTAGAAATAAGTAGAGTCAAGGATCGGATGGTCTTGTCTTTGAGATGGACTAGTTACATCTCTGAAGAGGCAGGGGAACTAAAGACCAAATTGCCAGCATTCACTGGATCATGGAGAAAGCAAGGGGGTACCAGAAAAATGTCTATTTCTGTTTCATTGACTATACCAAAGCCTTTGATTGTGTGGATCACAATCATCATCACTTTAATTTGTATCCCGCTCTTTTTGGCCTGAAGGCAACTCAGAGCGGTTAACAACAGAGCATGCTGTCTGCATAGAGGACAGCAGCAGAAAAGCGATACAACCAATACAGTATACAAAATAACCAAATACATGTAAAACACAATTCATACAAATCTACAATACATAAAAGCAGCAATACAAATCTACAAATCATGGAGCACAGGCTCCCCAGCGCAAAATGGACCAAAAGCTCAACAAGGCAAGCAAGTCCAAATAGAACACCATGTAAACATTTCACCGGGCAATGGAGAGGCTCCGGGGAGGGGAAGGGAAGTCCTCCCGTGTGGCGGTGGTGGTTTTTCTGCCATCCAAGCAGGTGGGGCTCAGAAGGCAGTGGCGGAAGCGGTGGCACCTGCTCCGCCTCCCCGGGTGATGGAGAGGCTCCGGGGAGAGGAGGGGAAGTCCTCCTGTGTGGTGGCAGCTTTTCTGCCTTCCAAACAGGTGGGCTCAGAAGGCAGCAGGAGCAGCGGCACCTGCTTTGCCACCCCAGGCGATGGAGAGGCTCCAGGGCAGAGCGGGGAAGTCCTCCAATTTATTTATTTATTTAGTATATTTTTATACTGCATTCCTCACCTATTGGTGACCCAAAGCGGTTTACAGACAAAGATGGTAAATTGCATAAAACTTAGGGCCCATGTCATGGGTAACAGCCGCTTCCACTCCCCTGCAACCAGCTGAGGGGAGGAGCTTAGGGGGCTCTGTGGCAGGGATGAAGGTGGAAAATGTCCTCCTGCCATGGAGCAATGGTCACTCCCACTCCCCTCCAACCGGCTGAGGGAAGGAGCTAAGGGGGCTCTGTGGCAGGAACAAAGGTGGAAAATGTCCTCCTGCCATGGAGCAACGGTCACTCCCACTCCCCTCCAACCAGCTGAGGGGAGGAGCTTAGGGGGCTCTGTGGCAGGGACGAAGGTAGAAAATGTCCTTCTGCCCTGGAGCAATGGTCACTTCCACTCCCCTCCAACCGGCTGAGGGGAGGAGCTAAGGGGGCTCTGTGGCAGGGACGAAGGTGGAAAATGTCCTCCTGCCATGGAGCAATGGTCACTCCCACTCCCCTCCAACCAGCTGAGGGGAGGAGCTTTGGGGGCTCTGTGGCAGGGACGAAGGTGGAAAATGTCCTCCTGCCATGGAGCAATGGTCACTCCCACTCCCCTCCAACCAGCTGAGGGAAGGAGCTAAGGGGGCTCTGTGGCAGGAACGAAGGTGGAAAATGTCCTCCTGCCATGGAGCAATGGTCACTCACACTCCCCTCCAACCAGCTGAGGGGAGGAGCTTAGGGGGCTCTGTGGCAGGGACGAAGGTAGAAAATGTCCTTCTGCCCTGGAGCAATGGTCACTCCCACTCCCCTCCAACCGGCTGAGGGGAGGAGCTAAGGGGGCTCTGTGGCAGGGATGAAGGTGGAAAATGTCCTCCTGCCATGGAGCAATGGTCACTCCCACTCCCCTCCAACCAGCTGAGGGGAGGAGCTTTGGGGGCTCTGTGGCAGGGACGAAGGTGGAAAATGTCCTCCTGCCATGGAGCAATGGTCACTCCCACTCCCCTCCAACCGGCTGAGGGGAGGAGCTTAGGGGGCTCTGTGGCAGGGACGAAGGTGGAAAATGTCCTCCTGCCATTGAGCAATGGTCACTCCCACCCTCCAATGAGGCGGCAGTGGTGGCTTTTCTACCTTCCCAGCAGGTGGGGTTTGGAAGGCGGTGGCGGCAGCACCTGCTTCACGTCCCCTGGTGATGGAGAGGTTCTGGGGTGGGGAAGTCCTCCCATGCAGCGGTGGCAGCAGTGGCTTTTGTACCTTCTGAGCAGATGGGGCTCAGAAGGCAGCGGCAGTGGTGGCTCCTGCTTCACTTCCCTGGGTGATGGAGAGGCTCCAGGGAGGGGGGGAAGTCATCCTGTGTTGCGGCGGTTTTTTTGTCTTCTGAGCAGGTGGGAATCGGAAGGTGGCAGTGGCAGCGGTGGCACCTGCTTCGCCTCCCCGGGTGATGGAGAGACTCTGGGGAGGGACAGGGAAGGTGGCAAGTCCTCAAAGAGATGGGAATACCAGACCACCTCACCTGTCTTTTGAGAAATCTGTATGTGGGTCAAGAAGCAACAATTAGGACAGCATACCGAACAATTGTTTGGTTTAGAATAGGAAACGGTGTATGACAAGGCTATATATTGTCACCCTGCTTATTTAAATTTTATGCAGAGTACATCATGCATAAAGCAGGGTTGGAAGAAGCACAAGCTGGAATTAAGATTGCTGGGAGAAATATCAATAACCTGACACTACTCAGATGACACTACTCAAATGGCAGAAAGCAAAGAACACCTAAAGAGCCTCTTGATGAGGGTGAAATAGGAGAGTGCAAAAGCTGGCCTGAAACTCAACATAAAAAAAACCCAACATCAAGATCATGGCATCTGCCCCCCCCCCTGACAAATAGAAGGGGAAGAAATGGGAGCAGTGACAGACTTTACCTTCTTGGGATATAATATCACTACAGATGGTGACTGCAGCCATGAAATAAAAAGATACCTACTTCTTGGGAGGCAAGCTATGACAAACCTAGGCAGCATGATAAATAGTAGAACCATCACCATGCCAAGAAAAGTATGCATAGTTAAAGCAATGGTCTTACCAGTAGTAATGTATGGCTGTGAGTACTAGAACATAACGAAGGCTAAGCACCGAAGAATAGGTGCCTTTGAACGAGGAGAACAGAGGAAGGATTTGGAGACTTTGGGAGGTGAGGAGAAGGGGGAAGATGAAGCAGATGAAAGGGGTGCTGTGGGAGGGATAGTAGCTGGAGTAACAGGGAAGGAGTTGAGGGTGGTGGAAGAGGAGGAAAAATGAGAAATGAAGCTATTGAATGGGTAGAACGGTTAGAGCAAAGAATATGAAAAGTCTCAACATGTTACACATCTCCCCCCCATCTTTGGAAGACAAGGGCTGCTTTTCTTTAGTCTGAAAAGAAAGAGTATGGGGGAGATGATGGAGTTTGTATGTTTATGTATATATATGTTTACATGTAGGGTATTTGGGTTTAAATGTTTAGTTAAATGCACACCTTGGGAAATTGTGGAGGACCTAGCGAAATTCATTCAATTTTAATTATGAAGTGTGTAAAGATAATGTCCCAGAATGTCAAAGGGTCTGGCTGCCAATTGAAGAGAAGAAGGCTGGAAATGGCCCTTAGAAGGGATAAACCTGATGTAATCTTTTTGCAGGAAAAGCATCAAAAATTGAAAGACACAAATAAATTATTTTTGGGATGGACACAAATATATGAAAAAGCTTTTGGTACATCAAAAGCATGAGGGGTAGTGATTTTGATTTTGAACAGATTGGGCTTTACAATGACAAAAAGTATTTCTGACCCAGAAGGTAGATATTTGATAGTTAAAGGAACAATTGAAGATAAAGAGATCACATTGGTTAATGTGTATGCCCCAAATGAACATCAAGATAAATTTTGGGAGAAAATTTATCAAATAATAGATAGAGAAAGATCAATAAAAATGATTGTTGCAGGTGATTTTAATCTAATAAGATCTGATATAGATTGTACAAATGTGACTAAATATATATCTGGGGTAAAAACGCATTTGATTGAAAAATGGATTAAATTATTGAGATTGGGAGATGCATGGAGAGAATTTAAAGGGTCAGAAAGATTGTTCACTTACTTTTCACAATTTCATAATTCATATTCTAGATTAGATTATAATATGGTTAGAAATTTGGAAGAGATGGAAGTGGGTCTTTTTAAAGAATCAGACCATGCAAAAGTGATGTTAGAATTAAGTTTGGAGGAACTGAATCAGGGAGGAAACAATTGGAGATTTGATATAAATCTATTCAAAGACCCTAAGAATAAAGAATTAATAATGAAAAATTGGGAAGAATGTTGGCAATGGAATGATACGGGCGAAGTGAACTAAATGTAGTGTGGGATGCCATGAAGTCGGTATTTAGAGGAGAATGTATAAAATTAGCTAGTATCCAAAATAGGCAGTGGAAGAATAAACAAAAAAGATTTGGAAAAGGAAATTGAACAGCTCCAAAAAGAACATGTTAAGACTAAGAATATAAAGATTTATGAAAAGATGCAGAGACTAAAAGCTGAACTGATTGGGAAAGATATAGAAAAAGTGAAATGAGATTTGATTTATTTGAAAAAAGAATATTTTGAATATAATAATATGAACTCAAAATTATTGGCTAGGGCAGCAAAAGAGAAAAAGACTAAAAGAAAAATGGGAACATTAATAAATAGAGAAGGTATTAGATGTAATAAAACAAAAGATAAACTTAAAATTGTAAAAGATTTCTACCAAGAATTATTTTCAGAAAATAGAAGTTAATGTGGAAAAGTTGAAAAATATTTAGAGAAGGGTTCCAAATTTAAATTAATAGAGGAACATAGAAATAGAATGGAAGAAAGCATAACTGAGAAGGAAATTAAAGAAGATATAAAGAAGTTGAAAGGAGGGAAATTCACTGGGGAGGATGGACTACCGGCTGAGTTTTATAAAGAGTTTTACGAAATGGTAGGTCCTAAACTTTTGAAGCTGTTCAATTCGATTTTAGAAGGAGATAGGATGCCGACTTCATGGCACAGGGCTATAATTGTATTGATTCCTAAGCCTGGGAAAGATTTAACGAAAGTAGAATCATACAGACCAATTTCATTAATAAATCAGGATGCTAAAATATTTACAGCCATTATTGCAAAAAAGTTGAATAGTTTTATGACAGACTACATAAACAGGGACCAAGCAGGGTTTTTAAAAGGGAGGGAGATGACAGATTTAACAAGGAGGGTAGTAGATCTAATAGATTCAGCACTTCAAACTAAACAGGAGGTGGGATTATTATCTTTGGATATATACAAAGCATTTGATTTGTTATAAAGGGTTTCAATTAAAGAGATGGTTAATAATTATGGGTTTGGCATGAAATCTAAACGGACTATAGACCAACTTTATCAACATGGTTTTGCTAAAGTGAGAGTAAATGAAGGTTTTACAGATGAGGTAGAGCTCAAGGCTGGAACATGTCAGGGTTGCCCACTTTCACCAATATTATTTATAATGGCAATGGAAATATTGGCAAATATGAAAAGGGAAGATAAAAACATTGAAGGATTGGAAGGGAATAAAATTAGTTTGTACGCAGATGATACCCTAATAATTATGAAAAATCAAAAAGAAGCTTTAGCTAAAATACAATGGCATCTTAAAGTATTTAGGGAAATGACTGGACAGAATAAAATGGGATAAATCGGAACTAATATTTTGTAATATGAATAAGGGAAAAGAGAAGAGATTAAACTAAAATATCATATTCGGGTTAAGGATAATTTGAAATATTTGGGGATAAACATATTAAATAAATTTGAGGACTTAGTAAAATTAAATTATGAAAAACAGAAAAAAGAAATGAAGGAAAAAATTCAACAATATAAGAGGCTGAACCTGTCTTGGTTCAGTAGTGTAAAATGAAATTATTACCGAAATTAAACTTTTTGTTAGATGCTTTACCAATACAACTTAAAGACAAAGAAAAAAAAGATTTTCAATTTTTTTGAATGATTATTGTAATGGGGGGGAAGAGACCAAGAATATCAAAAAAGTTGTGGTATTTAGCACAGAAAGCGGGTGGATTGGGAATGCCAAATATAGATACTTATTATAAGGCGTTTCAATTAAAAATGTGGTGAAAATATTAATGAAAGAAGAGATGATATGGGAGGAAATGGAGATGAAAGAAGTGAAGCAGGTTGGTAAAGCAATTTTTTGGACAAAATATTAACAAAAATTGAATTTAAAAATAGATTGATAAAAATAACATTGAACTTATGGAAGAAATTGAAAAGGAAGTTAGCACCAGATGTGTCCCCAATTATAGAAATGGAGGATTTGAGGAATTTTCCATTAAAGTTGGATAGGAAGGTGAGGGATGTGTTTCTGAAAAATGATGTATTCCTGCTAAAAGATTGGATTCAGATATGTAGAAATAAAAAAAAAACGATTGAGAATTTATGAACAATTGAATTTGAACTGGTTTCAAGTCATTTTATTGAATAAATGGAATAATAAATATTTTTGGAGACCAGCTTAATAAGAGAAAGGATAGATTTTAAAGAGTTGGTATTTAAAATGAGAAAAGGAGAGGTAGGAATTAAGGGCCTTGTTAGTAAATTGTATAAAATGTTAAATAGTGATGACGGATCACAGGAAACATTAAGAAAAAATGGGGGAAAGATTTGAACATTAGAATTTCGGAGGAAAGTTGGAGGTATAAATGGAAAAGAAGAATTATGAGATCTATGTCTGTGAGAGTTATGGAGCATAACTATAAAATGTTGTGCAGGTGGTACCTGACACCGGTTAGGTTAAATCAGATGGATTGTACTAAAACGAAAATGTGTTGGAGATGTAAGACTCTTGCTGGGACTTATGAACATATGTGGTGGAGTTGTGACGTGGTTAAAGCTTTTTGGCTTAAAATAGAAAATGGAATATCACAAATAATGGGTAGTAACTTTAAGCTGGAGTCAGGTACTGCCTTATTGATCGAGTTTGACAATATGAATATGGAAGAACACAATATAGAATTATTAACAATATATTGACAACTGTAAGACAATGTATTGCTAGAAATTGGAAGACTGATTCTACAGTGGATATAGAGGAATGGTATAAAGAAATGTGGCATCTTGCACTTAATGATAAGTTAACATGGGAATTGGGGGGGGGAAAGGTATGACAGATAAAAACAAATTTGGAATCATCTGGAAACCATTTCTGGTTTATACACTGTCGGAAGGTAAAGGTAGCAGACCAGCCCCAAGTCACATGAGTTTTTGGTTATAATATGTGATGCTGGGCAGTTCTGCAACTCCCAAGGCAATGTACATAGCACTGGGGTATTATTTTTATGTTTAGATTTGTTTTTCTTTTTAAGATAGTGTATTTTTCACATTATGTCTAAACAAGAGGGTTTAAATAAGGTAAAATGAATATACACTATCTGTTATTACTGTACATTTAAGTATATGATTTTAATTTTAATTTTTACTTATAATTTGTATTTCTATGTTACTTTTTATTATGTATTGATGTCTTTTTTCTTTGTGTATTACTTTTCCTTTTTAAAAATATAATAAAAAATAATTTAAAAAAAAGAATAGATGCCTTTGAACTGTGGTGCTGGAGAAGACTCTTGAGAGTCACCTGGACTGCAAGGAGATCAAATCAGTCAATCCTAATGAAAATTAACCCTGACTGCTCCTTGGAAGGACAAATACTGAAGCTGAAGCTCAAGTACTTTGTCCACCTAATGAGAAGAGAGGACTCACTGGAGAAGGCCCTGATGCGGGGAAAGATCGGAGGTAAAAGGAGAACGGCAGAGGATGAGAAGGCTAGATGGCATCATTGGTGCAGTGGGTGTACAGCTGGGCTGACTATAGAGGATGACAGAAGATAGAGGAGCCTAGAATGCGGTGATCCATGGGGACACAAAGAGTCAGACTTGACTGTGCAACTGAACAACAAAAAGTTACATTTATCCTGTTTATTGAACAGGGCAATATTGATTCAGATACACCAAGCACCCATCGTTCTATTTGGAATGGTACACTACATTAAAAAAGATCAATATGTATGGGAACTTTAAGAAAGATATGAGATTTAGTAATTGTATCAAGAGTATGATAAAGAAGGAAGGATGTTCCCCTTGTATCATATTGTTTTGCTTGAATAATGTAACTAGAAGGTGGACCTTGTGATTCTTATTGGGGGCGGGGTTCTGTTGGTTTCTTGATTGTTCTGTTTTATGTGGGGATATTAATCTATGGTACATTAATATAATACATTAAACTTTTATTTAAAAAATGCCTCCCTCTAAAACACTGCAGTTGACTAATAGTTTCATCAAATGATTCTGCTAACCTTAATGCAATCTATATTTGAAAGTTCCTGGAGCTGTTAAGACCAGTTTACCATAAAACATGGGGAAGCAGGTAGCCTAAAATCAAAAGTTCAGACATTGTCCATGGGTGCACAAAACCGTTTGTGTTGTTCTTTGAATCTGAACAAAAGGAGAAAAACAGAATTATATTGATCAAATGACAGTTGCAAATATGCCATTGAAATGGTACTTGTATTGCTTCCATGAATACAAATATCAATATATGCCACAACAAATACATATCAAGTGTAAATTGTAATGTTGTTAGACCAGAAGCATTAGAAGAATAACAATGCACCTTCTTTGATGGACAGAACTAAAAAAGAGAATGACCCTCGACATCCCCTGAATGGATATGTGCCACAAGTCTGCCGGCTGAGATCCAGGAGGAGCTTTATTATTGTTGTTGTTGTTGTTTGGACTTGTATGCTGTCCACTCTACAATGCGACTCAGAGAGGCTCACAACAATTCCACATGTAATACATTATATATCTATATTATATATATATATATATATATATATATATATATATATATATATATATATAGATAGATAGATAGATAGATAGATAGATAGATAGATAGATAGATAGATAGATAGATATAGATATAGATATAGATATAGATATAGATATAGATATAGATATAGATATAGATATAGATATAGATAGATAGATAGATAGATATAGATATAGATATAGATAGATAGATATAGATATAGATATAGATATAGATATAGATATAGATATAGATATAGATATAGATATAGATATAGATATAGATAGATAGATAGATAGATAGATAGATAGATAGATAGATAGATAGATAGATAGATAGATAGATAGATATCTGTTGTGTTTGGAATATTGTGCCTTTAAGAATGTAACACTCGAATGAGTGGATATAATAATCACCAGCTGTAACACTGTAACCTTCTGTATCAGGACGCGAGCTAGTGACCACTAGGGGCAATAGCGAGCGCCCAGCTCACATGGTTCCAATTCACCAAATACCTACAGCGCGGGAAGATTCCCGCCATCACCTCACCTGGACAAGAAGGGCGTGATGGGGAATGACGTCACGCAGTCAGTAGCCAATGGGCTATCGAGGAGCCACATTCAAATGTATAGCCACAGTATATATTGAGCTGTTCATCCGCCATTACCACATGTTCCCCCGGACCATCATGCAATAAAGATGTGTTAAGCCAACCTTTCGGCTGTTCTATTGTCTTGGTTCTCATACACTAAATTGGCGACGAGGATGGGATTAATGGATCCCCACGGAATCAAGACAACGCAGGCCGGTTTCAACATCAACAAACTGGAAGAATGGGAGCTGTTCGAGATGGACTTCCAAAGCAGACTGATGGTGTCCGACATCTCAGACGAGGGGAAGAAGAGGGCCATTCTCATCAGGATGCTCGGGTTTCCCGCCATGAAGGTATTGGTGGACCTGGTGTCTCCGAAGAAGGTGAACGAAGTGCCGGTCAAGCAGCTCCTGAAAGCGATGCGCGACCATTTCCAGCCCTCGGTTTCAATGTTTTCGGCTCGGGACGCATTCTGGAAGAGAGCCCAAGCGCCTGGTGAGTCCGTGGCTGCCTTCGCAGCGGCCCTCCGTTTGGCCGCCGGCCCATGCAAGTGAGAAAACCTGGAAATCGCCCTCAGGGACCGCATGCTGTGCGGCCTGTGGGACGAGGAGGTTCAGCGAAAGCTGATGAACAAGGAGCCGCCCCCGACGCTGCAAGAGGTCGTGAAGGAGGCGCAGGCAGTGGAAGCCACGAGGGCCGGGGTTAAGGGGTTCAGAGCAAGGCCCCCACAACCCGACAAGGCAGCGGGCTCGGTGCAAGCGGCCAGGCGGGCACCACACTCCTCCACGGAGAGCAGCGGGGACGAGGACATCCGGAAGGTGCAGAAGGATGGCCGGCGTTGCGATGGCTGCGGGGCGCTCCATGACCACATCAAGTGCCTGTTCAGGAAGGCCGAGTGCCACAACTGCAGGCGCCGAGGCCACATAGCTAAGGTCTGCAGACGGCGGCGCAGAGACCAGAGAGGCTCAACAGACCGCTCGCCGAAAGGCCAGGAAGGCGACCGGCCCTCGAGGAAGCAGGACAGCGTGGGTCGCATCTCCAACGACAGCGACGACGACACGGCAGTCCACAGCGTGTCCTTAGGACACCCACGATATTTTGTTGAGGTACTGGTGCAAGGGGTCCCTGTTAAGATGGAGATAGACTCGGGTTCCTCATATTCCATCATTTCCCAGAGGGAGTTTTTGGGAATTTCCCCCAACGTGCGGCCCAAGCTCAAAGCACTGAGGTCTACGCTGCGGGACGTGCAGGGGAATAGCATTCCGGTGTTGGGGGTTGGAAAATTCAAGGTCCAATACAAGCAACACGCCGCGGAACTTCCCCTGGTTGTTCTCAAAGGGGGGAGTTGTTGCCTCCTTGGGACTCAATGGTTTAAGCCCCTGGGTTTGTTCATTGGGGGGGTGCATGCCGTTGGGACTGACCTAATTCAGGAGGTGTGCAACACGCATCCCGAAGTGTTCAAGAAGGGACTCGGAAAATTCAAGGGGCCCCCAGTCGCGTTCGACCTGGATCCGGAGGTCCGCCCAATAAGACTCAAACAGCGAAGGGTGCCTTTTGCACTCAAGGACAAAATAGAGGCGGAACTGGACAAATTGGTGGGCCAGGGGATCCTTGTTCCTGTTGATTCCGCGGAATGGGAAACTCCGATTGTAACAGCGCTTAAGGCCAACGGGGAGGTTCGAATATGCGCTGATTACAAATGTACCATTAACAAGGCAATACGCCCAAATGCGTATCCGGTGCCAGTAGTCAGCCACCTGTTGGCCAGGTTACATGGGGGAAAGTGTTTCGCAAAGCTTGACCTGGCGCAGGCTTATCAGCAGCTCTCGGTAACCCCAGCTGCAGCTGCTGCACAGATGATAGTCACTCATAAGGGGGCATTTCAGGTGACGTGCCTACAATTTGGCATGAACTCGGCGCCAGGTATCTTCCAATCGCTCGTGGAACACCTCTTAAAGGGTCTGGAGGGGGTCTTGCCATACTTTGATGACGTATTGATAACGGGGGGGGGGGAGTGAGTCAGAACTGGCTGAGAGACTAGACAAAGAACTGATGGTATTTGAAAAGGTGGGGTTAAGATTGCGGAAAGACAAATGTGTCTTCTTTGCAAAAGAGGTTGAGTTCCTGGGTTTTCGGGTAACCCCTGCAGGCATTAAACCCTCCGAATCAAAGGTGGCCGCCGTTCAAAATGCTCCTCGCCCCACCTCCAAGCCCGAACTGCAGTCGTTCCTAGGGCTCTTAAACTTCTACCATTCCTTCCTGCCTAGGAAGGCGTCGGTAGCAGAGCCGCTTCATAAGTTACTAAAAAAGGACGAGGCGTGAAAATGGGGCGAGAGCCAGGAGAGGGCATTCAATGAGCTGAAACAACTCTTATCCTCAGACGCCATATTAACCCATTTTGACCCCAAGAAACCAGTGGTTCTGATATGTGATGCATCTCCAGTGGGGGTGGGGGCGGTCCTGTGCCACGTGTTGGAGAACGGGCGGGAGGCCCCGGTGGCATTCTACTCCAGGTCCCTGTCTAAGGCAGAGCGTAACTACGCACAGACACACAGGGAGGCATTAGCGATAATTGCTGGGACAAAGAAGTTCCACGATTTCCTCTATGGCCGCCCCTTTACCGTCGTGACTGACCACAAGCCCCTGCTAGGCATTTTTACCACAGACAAGCCCACGCCACAGATTCTGTCCCCTAGGATGCTCAGGTGGGCCCTTTTTTTAAACGCGTACCAGAACGCGCTGGTGTATTGCCCTGGAAAGGACATAAGCCATGCGGACGCCCTGTCGAGGTCTCCCCTCCCCCACACAGGCAGCCACGTGTGCGAGGTGGAACAAGACCACCAAGTGCTCATGATAGAGGTCCTAGATTCACCCCCCGTAGTGCCCGCAGAGATCGCCAAGGCGACGGGCAGGGACAAGACATTGGCCCTGGTTAGTTCCTGGGTGCAGAAAGGGTGGCCAACGTCCTCCCCGGCGGCGGAATTTGCCCCATTTTTCAGGAAAAAGTTAGAACTGTCCATGGAGAGGGGTTGCCTCCTGTGGGGCCAGTGGGTGGTCGTCCCTGAGTCCCTGAGAGCAAGAGTGCTCAAGCTGCTGCACGTCAGCCACCCTGGAATTGTCCGCTCCAAGGCACTGGCCAGGAGCTACTTCTGGTGGCCCCAGTTGGACGCCGATATCGAGCACATGGTGGACACTTGTGAGAGTTGCCAGAGCTCCCGGCCCAAAGAGGCTCGACTTCCGCACAGGGACTGGGATGCGGCAAAGGGGCCGTGGTCCCGCGTGCACATTGACTTCGCGGGCCCTTACAGAGGATCGCTTTTTCTCCTCATAGTGGATGCGTACTCCAAGTGGTTAGAGGTTATCCCAGTTGCGAGCACCTCCTCAGCCGCAACAATTAAACAATTGCACAGGGTGTTCAGCTCGTTCGGCATACCCGACACGCTCATTAGCGATAACGCTAGTTGTTTCACATCCGCCGAATTCAGGGCATTCACCAAAATCAACACCATCCGGCACATCACCTCCGCGCCGTTCCACCCGGCGACGAATGGCCAAGTAGAACGCCTCGTGCATACCACCAAAGACACGCTGAGGCGCATGGGCCCCGGGGATTTAAACCTGCAGTTGTGCCAGTTTTTGCTGGGATATAGGGTGACCCCCCCTAGCATCAGGATACTCGCCCGCAGAGCTCCTAATGCATAGAAAACTGACCACGGTACTGACCAGGCTAGACCCTTTGAGGGTGGAAGACACGGGGAGGAACATCGGGTTAGCGGGCACAAAGAGTTTCAAAATAGGCGCCCCGGTCCATTGCAGAAACTACGCTAGCGCAGGGCCAGCCTGGGTGCCGGGCGTAGTCATTGGGCAAACGGGTCCCATGTCGTACTGCGTCGAGACCAGCACAGGTCTACTCTGGAGGCGACACGCGGACCAACTCCGGCGTCGGGTTTCCGGAAACCAGAGCGCGGACAGTGCGGAACAGGATTCAACGTTAGGGTTCTCCCCCACCCGTTTAGCCCAAGGGGGAGGAGAGGGGGGTCAGTGGCCCCCACCAAGGGGGGAAAGGAATAAGTTTGTCCCCGCAGATATCCTGAGGGATACCCCCACAGATACCCCAGAAGATGATTTTGATTTTGAGTTACAAAACTGGGGGGTTTCGGAGTGGTCCCCCACCCATCCAAGCGAGAAGCGGGGGTTTTCGTTAGCCCCCAGTGCCCCCAGTTTTCCCACAATAGAGTTTACCCCTACCCCGAAAGCCGCAGAGCCGCGGCAAGTCACTAACGAGTCTCCCTCTCCCATTGCAGGACAAGAGCCCAGGGAACACAGAAGTGATAGCACCTCCGGGACAAGCCAGCCAGCCTTGCGCCCCAAACGCGCTTGCAATAAACCATATTGGATGAGAGACTTCGTCTCATCCTAGGGGGGAGGGATGTTGTGTTTGGAATATTGTGCCTTTAAGAATGTAACACTCGAATGAGTGGATATAATAATCACCAGCTGTAACACTGTAACCTTCTGTATCAGGACGCGAGCTAGTGACCACTAGGGGCAATAGCGAGCGCCCAGCTCACATGGTTCCAATTCCCCAAATACCTACAGCGCGGGAAGATTCCCGCCATCACCTCACCTGGACAAGAAGGGCGTGACAGGGAATGACGTCACGCAGACAGTAGCCAATGGGCTATCGAGGAGCCACATTCAAATGTATAGCCACAGTATATATTGAGCTGTTCATCCGCCATTACCACATGTTCCCCCAGACCATCATGCAATAAAGATGTGTTAAGCCAACCTTTCGGCTGTTCTATTGTCTTGGTTCTCATACACTAAAATATCGCAATACAGTAAAATAAGATACAATTAGCATACAATAATAGAAATAAACCACAATATCAAAAACATCACATAAGTCAAAACATCACAAATCAAGTACCATCATAAAACATTTAAAAAGTCATTAATTTACGGCAAGAACAAACATTCTTGAGGGTACACAAGAACAAAATCAAGTTAGAACATCAAGTTAGCACACTGGACAAAGAATAACATTAAAGTAGGATATGACTGAACAACTCATCCATGTGTATGTCACTTGGAAGACCTTGAACAGGCTGAGGAGTACCTAAATGTAAGACCAACATGCTCAAGTGTGGACTGCTGGCAGATAACAACATGCTATGTGAACGTAGAAAGATAAAGAATCTGCCAACCACTACCAGAAACATTAAAAAAGAAGACTGAATTTTGGCCAATGACAAAGCCAAGAAAGTGGCTTCATTTTGGCAATCCAAAATTTGATCTGGACATGAAAAAGAAGATGGACAGGTGTAAGGATATGTTGCTAATAGGGCTATCAGATGCAGTGGCCATGTGAATATTATCACCACCAGGTATAGACTTTTTTTGACCATTTGATTAACTTGTGAACCACCCAAAGAGTGCACTAAGCACTATGGGGTGATATATAAGTGTAATTGCTATTGCTAAGATCTACATCAGTGAAAACACAGTGATTGACAGTGCCTGTCACATAAGCACTATCATGCACAAGTGCATGCTACTGGAAGACGAACTTGGTGTATGGTATTTTCTGAGAGTGATCATGGGATATGGAGGGCCAATTCACATGGCTGCACAGGAGAGAGAAAATACAGATTCTATCTCCGAACACTTCCAGTCAAAGGATTTAATTTCTATTTTGAAACTTACCCTTCCTCTGTTTGTCATTACTGTGCAGACATTATTTTCATTTCACCCTATAGCTATGTGTTTTGCACTTTCATTTCTCTTTTGAAACATTATTCAGAGTAAACAGAAATATCTAAATCAAAATGATTAACAAGGGAAGATTGGCTGGCTGCGCAGCATGCAGAAAACCCAGACCACACATAGTTAATCTGTTTCCTGTTGTGGAATCTATTTCTGCCTCTCTCTCTCTCTCCTTCTGGCACAGAAAGTTTGGGCTGATATGCATTTTAACCACAGAAAATAAATCTTTTTTATATCACCACTTTTCAAATAATTACGAGGAATTAGACTAGCTTTGTCCATCCAATTTCTCAAACCTGTAAATACAGAATTCATTTCTTTAATTTCCCTTCAAAGATGACCTATTTTGATCCCTTTTAATCATTCCAGCTTCCTTATTGATTTTTGTACAACTTTGTGATGCAGCCTTATGAAGACTGATTTTAAACTATTTTTTCTTTATTAAAAAATATACAAAATAAATAAATAACTGGGCTGACCCTGAATTTCAATCAGGATTATCACACTATGCTTATTTCTTACTCATTCACCATAGCTGAGATAATGAGGAAAAAAAGTTCTTTTTATATATGTACATCACAAGGCTCGGAACAAGAGAAAGTAATTTTCCTAAAATCTAGCATTATTCTACCTACCAGTTGCATTGAAAGTTAGAAGGCTCCAATAAAAATGTTGGATAGATGCTAAGAAGGCATGCTTAAGTTAGAAATAATGTTGTAGTAGTAGTAGTAGTAGTAGTAGTAGTAGTAGTAGTAGTAGTAGTAGTAGTAGTAGTAGTAGTAGTAGTAGTAGTAGTACCTTCTCATGCTGAATGGTGTCCATCTCCACCACTAAAGCAGATTGGGCATGAGCTAGAGATCACATTCTTTGACAACAATGATTGATTTTAGCTGCCTTGTTGTTAACCAGTCACAATCAAAACTTCTAAATGGCACCATGGGAGGGGCAATACATCAATGGAAGACTTGAACTTCAAGAACATCTGGAGTGCCAAGGTTCACCTTCACTGCACTAGTCTGTAACACAAAACTTGTAAGGCTCTATGATCAGCTCAATTGTCCCTATGATAATTTTCTTTGAAGACAAGCCCAAACTTGAGCAGACATTTGTTGGCAAAGAAATCTGCATTGCAATTCGTTCCAGGTTGACTCTTTTCTTTCAAGATGATGATCCAGCTTTATTTGAACTTGAACATGTAGAAATCACCAAAATGACATATGAGCAGATTATTCCAGGCCCTGATTGATCAGTTTGAACCTCCTCTTTGTGAACCATTTGGGTTACATAAAAATATTCTGAATTTTTAACAAACGAAAAATCATGTGTTATGTAGAGTTGTTTTTGTATACATTTATCCTAAAATATGAATCAATCTACTATACTATATGCTGCAGGGGGTAGGAAAAATCATGTCCTAGGGTCTAGGACAGTGGTTCCCAATGTGAGGCACACACACCGCAGTGGGACTTCAATTTCCAGAAGCCTAAGTCAGTACATTGGCCGATCAGTGCTTTGGGGAATTGACTTAGGCTTCGAGGAATTGAAGCCCCAAAAAAAAAAAAAAAAAAAAGGTTGGGAAGTACTGGTCTAGGGACAAATGTAAATGGAAGAATTTTTTAACCTGGATATTACATAAGAAAAAAAGAACAGCCTTGCTGAAACAGGCCACAGCCCATCCAGTCCAGCATTCTGTCTCACACAGTGGCTCACCATTTGCTTCAGGGTATTCCCAAGCAGATGCCTTCACCCGCTTAGGATTCCCTAGAAATGGCATTGAGAGATATCCTGCCTATCTCTCCAACCCGGAGGTTGCCCTTAGGTATCCATAATTATAGCCATTGATACCCTTGTCCTCCATGAACTTGTCTAATCCTTTCTTAAAGCTGTCAAGACTGACAGCTATCACCACTTCTTCTGGCAGGGAGTTCCATAGACCAGTGATCCTCTGGGTAAAAAAGTACTTTCTCTTATTTGTTTGAGAACTAGTACCCAAAAGTTTCATGGAGTTCCCTCTAGTTCTAGTGTTGCGCGATAGGGAAAACAGTTTTTCCTTTTCTACTTTGTCCACACCGTGCATGATTTTATAAATTTCAATCAGGTCACCTCTTAGACGCCGTCGTTCAAGAGTGAAGAGGCCCAACCGTTGCAGCCTCAGAAGGTAAGGAAGGTGCACTTTTTCCAGCTCCAGAATATCCTTCTGGAGGTATGGCGACCAGAACTGTACGCATTATTCCAGATGGGGCCTCACCATAGATTTATAAAGAGGCAAAATGACACTTGCTGAAGTATTTTCTATACCCTTCCTAATGATCCCTAGCATTGAGTTTGCTTTTTTCACTGCTGAGGCACACTGGGTTGACACCTTCATTGAGCTGTCCACCAGGACACTAAGGTCCCTTTCCTGGTTTGTCTCAGAGAGTTCAGACCCCATCAGTTTATAAATGTAATTGGGTTTTTTTTGCCCCAATGTGCATCACTCTGCACTTACTAGTGTTAAAGCTCATTTGCCACTGTTTTGCCCACTCCCCCAGTGTTAAAAGATCTCTCTGGAGCTCCTCACAATCTCTCACAGTTTTCACTACCCTGTATAATTTAGTGTCATCAGCAAATTTGGCTACCTTGCTATTTACTCCTACTTCTAGATCATTTATGAAGAGGTTGAAAAGCAGGGGTCTCAGTACTGAACCTTAGGGGACCCAACTCTTTACTTCTCTCCACTTGGAGAAGTGTCCATTTAGTGCTACCCTTTGTTTCCTGTCCGTTAGCCACTTGCTGATCCAGGAAAAGACCTGTCCCTTTATTCCATGACTAGCAAGTTTATTCAAGAGTCTTTGGTGTGGGACCTTGTCAAATGCAAGCATGGTGCCAAAATGGCCACCGCGCTCTTTTGCGGGGGCCCCACCCTAACTCATACATCCGGGTTAGTTATGGGGCGTGGCCACCCCTGTATAAAAGGGGTGGCCATGCGGCAGCCTCGCTGCCATTTTAAAGAACAGCGACGGAGCAGAGAAGTTCGCTCCGATGCTGCTCTCTTTGGGTTTTCCTTCCTATTCTGATCAGAGGATATCTCTCCTCCGATCAGTGCTGCAGCGCATGAGTGGCCATGGCACCCAAGCGAAAGGCTCATGTGGCCCTGAGGCCGCGTCCAAGGGGGAGGGCTCAGCCTACCCCCTCTACCTCCTTTGGGACAGCCACCGGGCCAGAGGGCTCGGGTGGGCGCCCCACGGGGGGTGGGGGGTGGCAGCATTACCTTTCCCACTGCCACCAATGAAGGTGACCAGGCCTCTGCTTACATGCCCAGTCACAGGACTCGGGTGGTGGCTGCGCGGGCCTGCTCCCCTGGGGTTTCTACCCCTATTGAACCTTTGCCCGGCATGAGGCATAGTGGCCCATTCGGGCACGGCTTGGGATCACGCCCTGCCGTTCCACCGGCCCCCCTTGGGCCGGATTATTGGGCCTGGCCCTATTCTGGCCAGGGATTGCCACACGGCTTTCCCCCTCCGCCCACTCATCAATCGCCTGGCTGGCCGTCCGGACCACCCGGCCCACCTTATTCTGGTGGGTCTGACACTGTGGATGCTCTCCTTTCCCGCATATCGGCACTCAAGGCATCCATGGGAATTGCTCCACCACCTACAGAGGGTGGGCTTGGCAGCTCCTCGGCTGCAGCCCACATGCCTGCCACTGCAGTGCAGCGGGCCGTCAACAGGGTTGAGCTGCTGGAGGCCATCAGGCTAGCGCAGGCTGGCGCTTCGCAGCTCCCCATCCGGCCATTCCAGTAGGGCATTCCACGAGGGACCAGTCCTGCTTGGCATGGACGCACGGAGACACAGAGCTCGATGACCATCGCGAGCTCCGATGCCCACCACGGGCTGGAACCCCCAGTGGGGGCAGCCCATGGGGGTGCACCGAGTGAATATCCTGGTCAAATCAGCACACCGGTGACACTAGCTCATAACACTGGGGGGGGGGGTACAGAGGCCATGGCCGCAACAGGCCAATTACCCCCAGGTTCTTACAGGGGTGACCACCCCAATGCTTCCACCTAACTTCTCGGGGGTCCAATAGGGCCCATTATGTGTCCCCCCACTCCAATCCATGCCAACGGCAGCCCTGCCGATGGCCGGTTACTCCCTACCCCTGGGTGACCATTTATCCCAGGCTACTAGGGAGAAGATATGGCGTGGGGAATATATTGACATTTTCACCCTCCTGCACCGTGAACCCACAGAGGAGGTGAGGGAGGGACAGGACGACAGGGACAAGGAGTTGTCCCGTCATCGTAAGGTGCCTCGCACTTGGGCCAATTGGTTACCGGCCTATTTGATATCCATGGCAGGATATCTAAGGGTCCATCCTGATTTGGCCATCCCAATGGTCCAGTACCTGGACAATATTTACCAGGCTGTGGTTGATTTTCTGGCCCATCATGGTTGGCCTATGACAAAGAACTTAGGATGAGGGCGGCCCTTCACCCTGAGATGCGGTGGGACAATCCCTGCTAGCAGTTGTGGCTACTGTATATGACACCTACGCGGCCAGCGCCTATGCTCCGTACGAAGAGTCTATTTTCAGGCAACTACCTCCATGGCTTTCTTTGAGGCTCTGAGAATCAGTGAGCTGGTCCCACTTTCAACAGGGGACATGTTCTGCAGGGCACTGGAACTGGAAGATGTGTCGCTCGACCAGGAGTGGGCTCTGTGGAAGATTCGCCCCTCAAGGGCCGGTCAGCGGGGAAAGGGTAGTAGCATGATGCTGCCATCTGTCCGGTTGGTGCCCTACATGCGTTTGTGGCAGCGTGTGGTTCACGCCCTGGCCTGTTGTTCTGCCACCAAGATGGGTCACCCCTTACCAAATTACAATTCTGGAGGGTTACTGGGATGGCGCTTCACAGTGCGGGGGTCCCTGGGGCTCATTACGGTACCCATTCACTGCGGCTACATTTGGGTAGTCGGAGCCTGACATACGTCGCATGGGCAGGTGGGGATTTGCACCTTTTTTCTCCGTCTGTTCGTCCCCTCACTGCATGAGTGCCTTGTTATGCCCTCAGTTCTCTCTCCTTCTCTTACAGACCCTGTGTGTTTCCGCACACTGGTGCAGTGTGGCTCGTGGGCCATAATTTATGTGCACTGGGCAGCACAGTATGCTGCATCGTCAGAGTGGGGACCCCATCTCGGGCTACTTGCAACAGCCCGTATGCAGTGGTATGGTGTGCACGGCATGAGGTGGCAGGAACTGTTGCCATTCCTGATGTCCATTGGGGATGCTGGACCGACAGATGTTTTAATTCTGCACCTCGGAGGCAACGATCTTGCACAGATCAATGGCCTGGACTTAAAGACTTCTGAGTGCAGTGACCTGGCGTTTCTTCACCATTTATGGCTGTACACATGGTTGCTATGGTCAGACATCGTGCCAAGGCACTATTATAGGGGAGGCATTGACCCCCGTGGTTGGACTGTGCCCGGCGGTCAGTGAACAGGGACAGCCATTCGTCATCCGGGGATAGGGTTACAGGAATTTAGCCTATATTCTGGAGATGGGGTTCACCTGTCAGCAAGAGGATGGACCTCTTTTGAATGATGTGCAAGCGGGCCTGGTGACCGAATTGTCGGTCAGGGGGGGGGGCGGATCTCTGATGCGATTTTGGCAATGCTTGCCAAGCGTAAGGTGTCTCTCCGGGAGTTGCAGGTGCTTCACGGCCACCTCAACTTCGCCTGCAGGGTGGTGACACCAGGCAGAGCCTTCGCCAGGTGTCTGTGTGATGCTATGGAGGGCCTTTCTAAATGACACCACATGGTACGGCTGACTAGGGGTTTACGAGCAGACCTGTTGGTTTGGCTCACATTCCTGCAGGACTTTAATGGTGTCTCCTTTTGGAGATCTGAGCTTACGGTCAGCCCCCAGTTCCAAGTACAGTTGGATGCCTCCAGCTCCCTGGGGTATGGGATTTATTTTGAAGGACAGTGGGCCTATGGTCAATGGCCCCAGGGATGGCAGGGCACGGATCGCTTATGCGATCTTACGTTCCTGGAGTTTTTTTCCAATTTTGGGTGCCCTTATGCTCTGGGGGGACAGGTCGGCTAATTTTGTGGTTCACTTTTGGTGTGACAATGCTGCTGTGGTGCACATCGTCAACGCCCAAACGTCTAAGTCCCCCAGAGTCATGGCCTTAGTTCACCAATTTGTTCTTAGGTCCTTGCGCCTTAGTGTGCTCATCAGAGCCAGACATGTGCCAGGCATTAATAACAATATTGCCGACGCTTTATCCCGCCTGCAGATCTCCTAGTTCCGTGCCTTGGCTCCAGATGCAGAGGAACTTCCCTCTCCACTCCCGGCCGAGACATGGACATTTGGCGAGGAGAGGTGAACCGGGCGATCGGAATGTCTTTGGCACCTCGCACGCGTAAGGTGTATCAGCATACACTCATTCAATTTAGGACCTTTTGTAGGCAAAGGGAGTTGCCTGAAATGTGGCCGATACCGGTCGACCAGGTTTTACAGTATATGGTGCACCTTCATGATCAGGGATTGGCCCCATGCACCATCGCCACCAGGCTTTCGGCCTTGGCATTCATGGCCAAGGCACGGGGCTTTACGGACTGTGAGTGACTTCCGTATACGCCATGTATTGGAAGGGTGGTCACATGAACGTGGCCGCTGCCCGGACACACGTCACCCTGTTTCACTGTGTATTCTGTCCCACCTTGCCTGAGGTTGGCATAGACTGTGTTATGATAGGTATGAGGAGTCTCTTTTTCATGCAGCTACCACCGTAGCTTTCTTTGGAGCTCTGAGAATCAGCGAGCTGGTCCCATTGTCAAAGGAGGACGTGTCTCGTAGGGCACTGGAACTCGAAGATGTATCTATCAACCAGGACTGGGCTCAGTTGAGGATTCGTTCCTCAAAAGCCGATCAGCATGGAGAAGGCAGTGGTGTTAGACTGCTACGGTGTACATTTGCTGACATCAGCATGGAGACGGCAGTGGTGTTAGACTGCTACGGTGTACATCAGCATGGAGAAGGCAGTGGTGTTAGACTGCTACGGTGTACATTTGCTGACATCTGTCCGGTTGGTGCCCTACACGCTTTTTTGGCCGTGCATGGTACGCGCCCTAGCCCATTGTTCTGCCACCAGGATGGGTCTCCCCTTACCAAATTTCAATTCTGGAGGGTGACCGGGACAACACTTCACAGTGTGGGCCTCCCTGGGGCTCGTTATGGCACCCATTCATTCAGGATAGGCGCCGCGTCAACTGCAGCTGCGTTTGGGTACTCTGAGGCTGATATATGTCGGATGGGCAGGTGGGGATCCGCGCGTTTTTTCGTTATATGTACGTCCCCTCACTGCATGAGTACCTAGTTATGTCCTTAATTCCTACTCCTTCTTTTACAGACCCTGTGTGTCTACGCACACCGGTGGCAGTGTGGCTGGTGGGCCACAGTTATGTGCACTGGGCGGCACAGTATGCTGCAATGTCGGAGTGGGGACCCCATCTCGGGCTGCGTGCATCCGCACGTATGCGGTGGCATGGTGTGCGCGGCATGAGATGGCGGGAACTGTTGCCATTCCTGATGTCCATCAGGGATGCTTTACCTCCTGATGTTTTGATTCTGCACCTCGGTGGCAATGATCTCGCATAGATCACTGACCTTTCCTTTAAAATGTCGGTGTGCAGTGACCTGGCGTTTCTACACCATTTATGGTCATACACACGGTTGCTATGGTCTGACATTGTGCCGAGACACTGTTATAGAGGAGGCATTGATCTCCGTGGTATGGACCATGCCTGGCGGTTAGTGAACAGAGCTGTTGCTCGGTTTCTTGTTGAGGATGGCTTGGGGACAGCCATTCGACTCCCGGGGATAGGGTTGCAGGATTTTAGCCTGTATGCAGGAGATGGGGTCCACCTTTCGGCCAGAGGTATGCACTTCTTTCTGGAGGACGTGCAAGCGGGCCTGGTGACCGAGCTGTCGGTCATGAGGGGGGGTGAGTCATCATGGACGCCTCCCTGTGTGATGGGTAGCACTGGTAAGGTAAAGATTTATAACCCATAGGTATCCGGCAAGTTCGCAATTGACTGGCCAACACGTAGATAGGTAAAGGGGAAACAGGATTGGCCGGTCAAGGGCGAACCATGAACGGGGTGATGCTAGGAGCTTCACAGCCTGCATCACCTTGATATTTGGACGGATACACGTCAAAGGGTGGGGTCAGTAGATAGTATATTGACTTCGGTCAACAATTTGTTTGTGTCAACAAACAAATTGATGCAAATTGATACATGTAGCCAATAGCCATTGGCATTTTGGGTGGAACCTTACCAGTGCTACTGCGGCCAGCTTGCCTTAAAAAATTACAATTAGATGATACACCAATTGAAAGTTATAATTCGGACTAGGGCATTATTCAATAAAAGTGGCCCAATGCCTTTAATCCAATACCGGTGTCTGAGTCTTTATTTGGGTGGGTGCGCCTGCAATGCAAGCGCGGTGCCAAAAATGGCTGCCGTGCTCTTTGCGGGGGGCCCCCACCCAGACTCATATATCCTGGTTAGTTAGGGGGCATGGCTACCCCTGTATAAAAGGTGTGGCCATCAGGCAGTCTCGCTGCCATTTTAAAGAACAGCGACGGAGTAGAGAAGTTTTTTCCCTCCACCCCCTCCCTAGTGGACAGTGTGACTTTTCTGGTCGCTTCAGGGCCGGGTGGGCATTTTTGCTTGAACCTACAATTGGCACTTTGGTTCTTGGCTTTTTCGCCCATCCCACACTGTCGCTAGTGTTTGAGATACAGGGTAAGTTGACTTTGGTCACTTTTGGCGGGTAGCACTGGTTAGGTAAAGATTTATGACCCATAGGTATCCAGCAGGTTCACAATTGACTGGCCAACACGTAGATAGGTACAGGGGAAACAGGATTGGCCAGTCAAGGGCAAACCATGAACGGGGTGATGCTAGGAGCTTCACAGCCTGCATCACCTTGATATTTGGATGGATACACGTCAACGGGTGGGGTCAGTAAATAGTATATTGACTTCAGTCAACAATTTGTTTGGGTCAACAAACAAATTGATACAAATTGATACATGTAGCCAATAGCCATTGGCATTTTGGGTGGAACCTTACCAGTGCTACTGCAGCCTGCTTGCCTTAAAGAATTACAATTGGATGATACACCAATTGAAAGTTATAATTCGGACTAGGGAATTATTCAATAAAAGTGGTCCAATGCCTTTAATCCAATACCTGTGCCTGAGTCTTTATTTGGGTGGGTGCGCCTGCAAAGCCTTCTGAATGTCCAGATAAACAATGTCAACTGGATCCCCCTTATCCATATGCTTGTTGACACTCTCAAAAAATTCCAACAAATTAGTGATGCATGATTTGCCCTTGCATAAGCCATGTTGGCTCTCCTTTAGCAGTGCCTTCTCTTCTATGTGCCTATTAATTCTATATTTTAGGATGGTTTCCATCACTTTACCTGGGACACATGTCATACTGACAGGTCGGTAATTTCCTGGATCACCCCTGGATCCTTTTTCGTAAATTGGTGTTACATTCGCTACCTTCCAGTCATCAGGCACAAAGCCTAATTTGAGGGAAAGATTATATTTTTTGGCTAGGAGATCAGCAATTTCATTTTTAAGTTCCCTGAGAACTTGTGGATGGATGCCATCTGGTCCTGGTGATTTGTTAGCATTTAGTTTAACAAAACATGCAAGGACCTCCTCCCTGGTTATTTCTACCTGGCTTAATTCTTCGGTTTCCCTCCCTATGAAGATAGGCTCTGTTTTGGGCATGTGGGCTCTGTGAATACTGAAACAAAGAATTCATTGAGTCTCTTTGCAATCTCTGTTTCCTCTTTAATAACCCCTTGTCTTCCATTGTCGTCTAATGGTCAAATGGCCTACCTAGTTGGGTACTTACTTCTAATGTACTTAAAGAAGTCTTTGTCATTTCTCTGAGTGTTTTCAACTATACGCTCCTCAAAGTCTTGCTTTGCTTTCCTGATTGTTGCCTTGCATTTGTTCTTCCAGAATTTATGTTTCTGCCTGCTGTCCTCATTCAGACAAGCCTTCCATCTTCTAAATGAGCTTTTCTTGCTTTTGATCACTTCCCGAACAGCTCCTGTAAGACATATCGGAGTCCTCTTGGACCTGGCAGTGCCCTTTTTCCTTTTGGGTATGCATTCCAATTGGGCCTCTGTTATTGTTTTTGTAAACAGCCTCCATGCCTCTTGGAGTGTTTGGACTCTCTTAATTTTCCCTTTCAGCTTCTTTTTTACTAGTTTCCTCATCTTTGGGAAATTTCCTTTTTGAAAATTTAAGTTCTCTGTGTTAGATTTTTATCAGTGACTTGCGGTCTATGATCAAGTTAAACATAATTGAGTTATGATCACTGTTCCCTATTGGATCAGTCACATTAACATCTTGCACCAGATCCTGAGTATCACTCAGGATCAAGTCAATGATTCTTGTACCTCTAGTTGGGTCTTCAACCATCTGTCCCAGGGAACAATCATTTAGCATATCTAGGAACTTTATCTCTTTATCATGTGCTGAACAATAGTTCACCCAGTCTATGTGAGGGTAATTGAAGTCCCCATTATAACAAGACTTCCCTTCTTGGATGCCTCCTTTACAACATTCTCCAACTGCCAGTCACCCTCAGGAGTTTGGGTCAGAGGCCGATAGTATATGCCTACTATTAGACCATCCTTGTGGCCCGTTACTCTTACCCACAGAGTTTCTAATGGTGACTCCAAATCACCTAGATATTCCAATTCGTACGATTTTATCACTTATTTGACATACAAGGCTACACCACCTCCCATTTGCCCCTTCCTATCCTTCCTGTACAGTTTGTAGCCTGGGATAACTGTATCCCATTGGTTATCATCCGTCCACCAGGTTTCAATGATGCCAATAATATCAACATTTTTATCTATTGCTAAGTATTCCAGCTCCCTTATTTTGTTTTGGAGGATGCTGACATTTTCATACAAGCATTTATATATGCTTTTCTGATACAGTCTTTTGAGTCCAGTTGCATTGTTGGACTGCCTCTTGCATCCTTCTGCTAGAGTGCTGGTGACTAGCTCCTTGCTCTGCCCAGTAATTTTTGCATCCTCCTCACTACTCAAGTGCACAATTTCCCAAACCGGATGCTGCCCAGCTCCTGTCGGCTTTCCCCCAGTTATCAGTTTAAAAGTTGCTCTGTAGCCTTTTTGATGTTGAGTGCCAGCAATCTGGTCCCATCATAGTTCAAGTGCAACCCATCCCTCCTGAACAGATTTGGCTTCTTCCAAAATGTTTTCCAGTCCCTGACAAATCTGAAGCCCTCCTCTCGACACCACCACCTCATCTATACATTGAGGCTTCTGAGCTCTGCCTGCCTGGTAGGTCCTGCACGAGGAACATGATATTAATCATGGAACAGTGAATTAGGTTCATTGATTTAAAGTATGTGACCCATACAAAGTCCTCAGGCACCCCTCATACAAACTCTCATTTCAAACCTTTTTGATTTGAACACCATTTTCAAGAGAAGGCAATGATCTTTATGTCATGATCAAGATTTTTCAGAGGGATGTGTTTGGCTGATGTTGGGACAAAATGTTGAAGTTTTTCCTTTTAATTCAGTAAAGTAATTCTGTCAGCAATAGATTTGGCTGCAGGCAGGTTCTTGACCTGCTCTTTAAGATAGGTCTCAGAGAGAGAGGGTGGGTGGGGGGAGGGTTCCTTGTTGCCTCCCGTCTCCTTCTGGTAAGAATGTTTAATTTAAAAAAAAAAACTTATAATAAATGATGTAGGGCACCTATGCTGCTCTTACAGTGTTTAAAAATTCCTTTCCTTCACCCCTCCTTGGAGCAGAGGAAGTGTTTAATTTGCCAATATCTTCTTAAGCCATTTCATGTCATGGAAAATTGACAACAGAAGGAGCCAATTATCTGAGGGTAGTTTGAGGTATGTATGCCATTTGGATGTGAGGATTACACTAAATGGCATACTAGACCTCTCTACAGCAGGGGTTCCTAACCTTTTTTGGGCCATACCCCACCTAAGCATCTCTAAAATTCTGATACCCCCACTTCTTAAATGAGTGTTTTTCTCTTTTTGCAATGTTTCTATGATACTGTGTTTTGTGATGATTATGATGATATGATATTGTTGATTCTATTATACTTTATTGTATTGTGGTGCTGGATGTATTGTGATTGTTGTTAGCTGCCCTGAGTTGCATAGCTGAGTGGGCGGCATACAAAACCAATCAAATCAATTAAATCAATCATGCGGTTCATGTTACAGCTGTTTGGTTCACATTGTAGCTGTGCAATTGATAGCACAGTTCACATCAGGAACCTTTGAGCCACATGCCTGTGGAAGGGCTTCACAGATATCCCTTCTGCTGGAACACAATCCCATATTGGCCTTACAGTTCAAATTTTAGCACACTGAGCTGAGCAAGATACAGAAAATTGAAAGAGTAGTGGGAAGTACAACAGCACAAAAAGGCATTCAGTTTCACACTCAAATTTACCTTGAGAACGTTTCTGCATCTGACGAAACTTTTCTGTAATGTTTGAACATAAGAGTTCTACTTTCCTAACTCACTGTGGAAAATGTTGTAGATCATTACTATTTCCAGATGGTTGACTGGCACTTAATTACAATTGAACACAACCCACCTGTTGACCTTTCTGGAAGAAAATGGTTGTTGAGATTTCTTTGAAAAACTTGTTGAAGATTACAGCAAAATGTCCCTTCATCTCCATGGAAGCAATTAAGTCTTTGCAAACCATAGAATTATATTACATTCTAAAATGGGTGAACTTTTCTATGAAATCTCTCATCTGTAGTATGGCATGTTGTCTACAATTATAAACCAAGGCTGTTTCCCTGTATTGGTACATTTTATAATTATTGCTTTGGTGTACAATACAATGTGAAAAATTCATTCTTCTATCCATTCTTTGATATTATTGTTTGATTTGCTGTGAGCCACCCTGAGTCAGCGTATGCTGAGTGGGCAGCATACAAATCGAATAAATGAATGAATGAATGAATGATGATAAATGTAAATAAAACTAATGGAGTTTACTTTCTAGAAAATGTTCTGAGATTTGAATGGGCAGTTTTGACATTATATTTTGTTTGTTTGTTTGTTTGTTTGTTTGTCTAATTTATATAGCCACCCAACTTGAAACAACTCTGGGTATCTGACAAAGTAAAAATCAAACATCACAGTCTAAACTTAAAACCCATAAAAACCCAAATGAAAAGTACTACACAAATTACCCCAACAGCTAAAAATTACCCCAACAGCCTGTTGAAACTATTTAATACTAGATACTCACAGGTGAAGCCTTGCTAATACTTTCAATTACAGTAAGAAGGAAGGTGTGAACAAATAAACAAAGACACGTGCACACGCAAACTATCTTTGCATTCCATATGCCTGTTAAACAGAACATTGTGGATACTTTTTGTACACTCCTAAGCAGCACCATGCTTTATGTGGAGAAATTATTTTTCTTCTGGCTTTTTCCAGCCATTTTTTAGATCTTGATTCTCCTAAAGGCATGAGCAAAAGGTAGTGGGAGGCAGGCTAAAATTCAATAGTGACCACACCAGAGCTGATAGTGAGAACTGGTTTTCAAAGCTGCTCTGGTTGTGTAGATTATATCTTGTGAATCAGATGCAGCCTTGAAAAAGAAGGCTTAATGAAAAGAAAGTTTAAATGTAAGAGTTGAAGGGGCAAGGTATGGAGAGGAATTCTGAAATATGCTTGTCTGAAAATGACAGAGCATTTATTTGAAAGGACATTTGACCTAAACATGAGGCATCCATTTCATCGATGTTGGATTGGGGCCGTGAGCGGCCCTTGGGTCCCGGAGGAGACTGGTCAAGTAACGACACGAGACAAGATGGAGCGAAGACCAGTGGTTTATTGAGGGAAAATCATCATCATATATAGGAATTCAAGGCAGCGTGTGATAGAATCGTCATCTGACAGAAAATCACATCACCTGTTTACCCGGGTTAATTGGGAGTCTCTCTTGGGGAAGTTAATTAACTAAGGCAAATACTGACAGGGGAAATCCATTGTTCATGGCTTGCACAAGAGTAAACATGGCCACTATTTGCGCTAGGGCTTGGGCTAATCTGCAAGTGCGGAATTACCTAATTCCTAACTCGAGTTAGATATTCAACTTCCTCCTGCCGAACTGCCTGCCAGGTCAGATATGGGTGAATCAATCTTATGACTATTAATCCGCTCCCCAATTTCTGTACCCGCAGAGGCCAGTGACCAGGGGTCTTCCTCAACCGGTGTAACCTCTGTCAGGGACAGTTATGCCAATTGTGCTTGCGGATACGACACTCCCCCTTTATTTGTTGTGGACCTGACAGACGGCCCTGCGTAGGAGGGGCATCAGCTGGTGTGGGGGGATGACGTTTCGGGGTTCCCTCCATGGGGGACATCTCGATAGCAGTGAGGGGATACATTGCACGAAACAACACACTGTTGTGCCCAGTATTACCACTGCCACAATCACCTTGAGTGTCGTCTGGAGCCAACCCCATGGGAACCACGACCACAACGAATCCCACCACCCCCACGAAGCATCCTCCTTGATGTTCTTGACCAGGGTGTGGAGGTCCGTGAGCTGGCTCTGTACCTTGCGTGTGTTGTCTGTAAGATTAAAGCAACACATGTCGTGGACAGACTCGCAGCCCAAATGATGTAACAACAGAAGGTAATCGATAGCTGCTCGGTTGTCTAGTATGGCATGATGAAGCTCTGCCTGCTCCTGGTTGAGCAGCGCTATCACCAAGGAGGTGTGGTTAATGG
This sequence comes from Bradypodion pumilum, assembly GCA_035047305.1. Taxonomy (NCBI): domain Eukaryota; kingdom Metazoa; phylum Chordata; class Lepidosauria; order Squamata; family Chamaeleonidae; genus Bradypodion; species Bradypodion pumilum. Next base: position 208,440,426 of record JAWDJD010000004.1, on the reverse strand, counting down.
CTTTTGCTAGCCCGCAAGCCTCTTGACCAATTCTCCGAGCGTTGCCAACGGCTAAGCCTGGCACGCCAAGGATGCTGACTGCCAACGAGACGTACTCAGCTTGACTCAGAACCCTAATGTTGCTGTCACATGAGCTGTCTAGCTGGGTGGCGCGAGTGCGCCATATGGGTGAGGAAACATTTGTGCTTGGAACAATCATATCCCTAGTGGGGAGTAACAATGTCAAGCGACTGATACAACATATGGAATCTGATACATTAGCGGAAATGTAATTCCAAGTGTACTGATTGCATGTGAAGAACCAACCTGAAGGCAGGGTAACATGAGCATACATTGAACCAAGTGTCTCTGGGTTATCACAAGTCCAATTGCTGCTGCCGGTGTCGGGGCAACGACGCTGAGTCCGGCCGACTGCGGAGCAGCCGGTCATTCGAGCACAAGTAGAGTTCGGGCTGACTGCCACTCGAGGGGTGTGGAGAGTGGCTGCATCAGCCGGCAAAGTCATGGTTAACTGAGTTCCCCAGTGAGCGTATGCTGAGAAACTCGTTGGGAAAAACGGACCGGAAATCCGCTTCACCAGCCAGTCGCCATTCCTGGTGTGCGCGTCTGGAGTGTGGCACACCGGGATGAGACAGGTGCTCAAGATTGAGGCAGAACCGGCGTTCTGCTTTAGGCAAAAATCGGACTGGTTTACGAGACTCGCCAACCTTTCCCATAGGTTGTAGTGCATCCGGGCAGAGAGGTCCCCGCCCAGCATCAGGTCGCTGGCCTTCAGTGAAGCTGCCTGAACGCCTCCCCCCGCAAGTAGGGAGAGGGTCAGGATGATGGTGACCGCCACGGAGTTGGCGGTAATCAGGGCAAAGACTGCAGACACGATGTTCTCCGGTGTCGGTTCCCCGTCCTCGCATTGGACGATGTCCTTGGCCTCATTGCAAAGGGTCTTGACCATCCCCCAGGTGACGTTCGGCGCTGCCATCTGCTGTCGCCGCTTCCTCCGCCGGGTCCCCTCGGTCAGGGTGAGGTCCTCCATCTCCGGGATCAGACTCGGGTCGATCTGGGTCCCTGCCATGTGGCTCCAAGAGGGGCTTGAAGCACCGGGCTGGAATCCAGATGACACCTGTAGGAGACATAACTGCAGCATACCCTCTTCCCCAGGTTATGAGTGGCGCCGGGCCCCTCCAAGAAGGATCCGGTGGCACTCGGTAACGAACCAGCGGCCGCGGGAGAGCTTCCGAGAGGCGGAAATGTTTCTCCTGCGGCGTGCAATCCGAAAAAACATTAAGGTGATTGTACATGAACAACACCTTGTTCAGACAATGCTGTGCCTGACCCTGAGACTTGGGGAGGGCTGGTGGCTCCCCCCTTTCTGTTTGTTTGTCAATGTAGGACTTGAGTGTCCGATTGACTCGTTCCACAATCGCTTGCCCCTGCGGATTGTATGGAACGCCAAAGGTATGTTTAATATCCCAGGTGGCCATGAAGTTGGCCAGCTGCCTAGAGCTGTAGGCTGGGGCGTTATCGGTTTTCACGTGCCGTGGCTTGCCCATCGCCGCAAAGCAGGAGAGGAGATGCTGCTCCACGTGGGAAGCTGTCTCCCCTTTTTGTGCCGTTGCCCAAACGAATTGTGAAAAAGTATCAATGTAAACGTGCATGTACTGCCATCTGCCAAATTGTTGGACATGTGTGACGTCCATCTGCCACACCTGGTTGGCCTCTGTCCCTCGTGGGTTGACCCCCCACGAGGGCCCCCCCGGTGCCCCTGCACAATGCTGACAAGAGCAAACTATGCCTTGGGCTTGAGAGAGTGGCAGGTTAAACTGTCTGGCGAGCGCTTTGGCATTCTGATGAAAGAATGCATGGCTCTGAATCGGAGTCGTGAATACACCAAAAACTGACCACTGCTGAATTTCCTTTGCGGCCGCATCCACTCTGCTATTGCCCACGGAAATCACACCGGGTAGGTCCTGGTGACTTCGTATGTGGGCGATATAGAGCGCTTCTGTGTGGTTCCGCAAGTGAAATTGAGCTGTGAGGAACAAACTCAGCAAATTTTTGTCTATCGCGGGAGTGATGTACGCTCCCGGTAGACTGTGAAGCAGATTCCTAATGTACTGGCTGTCAGTAATAATGTTGAGGCATTCTTTGGCGAAGGTGCACAAGGCAAGGTTCACCGCTGCCAACTCTGCCCGCTGCGCGGACTTCTGTGGAAGAGTTAGATGCATGCACCAAGCCTGGCCCTCCTGCCAAGTTAAGACACCATATGTGCGACCCCCATCCGTGAAGACTGTTCTGGCCCCCTGAAGTGGAACCAGCGATATCAATTCGTACAAGCTGACTGTCTGCGTTTGAAGCGAGACGAGTCTGGGGTCCTTTGGCAAGTGGTATGCCAAGCATCCGGTGAATCCTTCCAAGGCAATTGGAAGCGTGTCACCGAGCTGCATCAGCTGCTGAACTTGCTCTTTGGTGAATGGGATCACGATTTTTACTAAGTCGTGTCCTGAAATATCCCTTGCTCTCAGCCTTCCGCGGTAGACCACCGCGGAGACCAACTCTTGGGGGGAACGATGTTTCAGGAAGAGGTGTTCGGTAAATACACCCATTCCACAATACTCGCTCCTCGCTTGGAGTCCACTCCTAGGGCTCCGGTGAACATGGATCCGGCCCGAACGATGTACAAGTTCAGGATCGGGGCATATGGCCCCTGAGCAATCCTGTCCACCCACCTTTGGCTGAGAATTTGGTTGACTTTCTCGAGAGTCAAACGTGCCTCTCGAGGAATTTGTATCCGGTCTGCCGGCTGCTTACCTAACGTTAGCAGCGAGAAGAGCGGCTTCAAAAGATCCGTATCCAATCTGAAATACGGTCTGGCCCAATTAATGTTACCCAAAACTTGCTGCAATTCTACCAAGGTGACTGAGTCTTTTAGGTTGATCTGGGGCAAAACTGGTGCTGCAAAAGAGCAGAGAAGCCAGTGACCCAAGTATGACAATGGCTCGGTTCTCTGCACTTTCTCTGGGGCAATGAGTAACCCTTTTTCCCCCAGGGTGGCCTGGAGGTCCTTAAACATTTCGCTGCCGAGTTGCGGCGCTGCGACCAAGATGTCGTCCATGAAGTGGCAAACTAAGGCTGCGGGGTGAAGGTTTCAAAACTTTGCCAGTGCGTTGTGAACATAAATTTGGCACAGGGTGGGCGAGTTGAGCATCCCCTGTGGCAAATACTTCCACGCGTGATGCTGCGTGGGCTCGCTGTGGTTCACAACCGGCACCGTAAAGGCAAACCTTTCCCGATCCCTGGGATCTAGGGGAATGGTATAAAAACAATCCTTAAGGTCTACGACCAGGATCTCCCAACCCTCGGGGATCATATTTGGATTCAGAATGCCGCATTGAAGTGGTCCCATTGGCTGTATACATTTATTGATCTCTCTGAGATCGTGGAGGATTCGCCACTTCCCGAACGTTTCCTTAATGACAAAAATGGGCGAATTCCAAGGACTGGTGGACGGTTCTATATGTCCTGCGTCTAGCTGTTCCTGAACCAGTTGCTTTAGGGCGACTAATTTCTCCCCCACTACCGGCCATTGCTCCACCCAGACTGGCGTGTTGGTAAGCCATTTAAGTGGCAGAGCCATTACCCGAAGGTAAGAGTGGCATGGTATTGCTGCAGAATGTCTCGCCCCCAAAGGTTGACGTGCATGTCCAGAATGTGCGGCCGAATGACCGCTGTGCCGTCAGCCCTAGGGATCATGACCTCGACCCACTCCCGGCTTCTAAACGCTTCTTGGATGCCACCTACCCCCCACACATCGGAGACCGGCTCAAAGGCCCACTCCTGTGGCCATTGGCTTCGGCTGACCACGCTGACGTCAGCTCCGGTATCTAGCAGCCCTGAGAACGATTTTTTATACAAAAATACCTCAATAACTGGCCGACGTTTCCATTCTATGTTGGTTTCCACTGTTGCTAAGACCTGGTATCCTTGCACTGCCTCACTTGCACTCGAGCGGTCTTCCGACCTGGACTCTGAGCTGTCCCTGAGCCTTCCCTGGCTATCTGCTGGCGAGTTACAAGGAACCATAATCAGTTGCGCTAGCGTGACTCCCTTGTGAATGGTCTGGGGTAGGTGCATCCAGAGTTGAACTTGGAGAACACCCGAAAAATTGGAGTCAATGACTCCCGGAATTACAAGGATTCCGCTTGCTCCTGCGACACTACGAGGCAAAACTAAGCCTATGAAGCCTTTGGGCAGGGGTCCCATGTACTGGAAATCCACCAGATAGACTGTGCCTGGCAAGTCGCATGTGACGTCCGCCTGGCAAGTCAGTTCTAGCCCTGTACTACCCTTGGGGCTGGCCTGCGCCTTCGCAATGTCTGGAATGTGATTGGAATCTAATCCAGCTCTGGCTCGCCCAGAGCGAGGGAAGCCTCTGTTTGGACCAGGGCCAGAGACGTGCCCGCGTTCCGGTTTCCCGAATTCGGACAGAATTTGGACCAATGGAAGCCTTTGTTACACTTTGGACATGGGGTGGTTGGAGCCTTGGAACGGCCGGAATGTTGTCCGCCGCCCATGGATCGGCACTCCCTAACGAAGTGGCCGACCTTGCCACAATTGTGACATGCCCCTAGGTTTTTGTTCTTGGGTTTCCTACCCCCTTGCACTGCCGCTGCCAGCAGACCCATTTTGTAGGAGTCTGTGCCAACGTCGGCGCAAGCTCTAATCATGTCTGTGAGAGTCAAGTCGGGACGATTGCCCAGTGACTGCAGGATCTTACGGCAGTCGAGATTGGTGTTGTCTTTAGCCAATTTCATCATGAGCTCTTGTTGGGCTTGCTCGTTATCGATCTGTCTACTGATCGCTTCCTCTAAGCGATTGATAAAGTCCATGTAGGACTCCTGGGCGCCCTGTTTGACTGCGGTGTATTTTTGGCTGCTTTGCCAGTTGTTGGGACCTTGAGAAAAGCCCTGAAGGCCGTTTCAGCTGACAACTGAAGGGTGGTGAGCGGCAAGGCAGTCTGCGCATCGATGGATTCGAAGGCACCTGAACCATATAACTGGTCAGGAATTATTGCCCCCCCCCCCATCCTGGCAGCCCTTGCCTGAGCCTCGAGGCGATACTCGCTGTCCCATAACAGATACTGGCTGGGGTTGAGCATCATTCGCATGACGGCTTTCCAGTCGTGCGGGATGAACATCGTGTTCTCGCACACTTGCTGAAGCGTGCCCCTAGTGAAGCGACTCTGTAGTCCTGTCTCTGAAATGGCCTTCCGTATAGCCATGAGGAGCTTATACGGGACTGGTGAATGCACTATCTGCTGCTGCCCTGTGAGGGCATCTACCTCCAAGCGAATTGGACAAATCTGACTAAGCTCAGCTAGTTCTTCTGCCGGCAATTCCCCCTTCCTGATCTCTTCCTCAACTGTGCGCTGAAGGGCACTCTTGGTAGTTCGGGAACCTGTAGCTATCAAAGAAGCACCAGCGCTCCCCATTCCATGCATTCCACCGGTGACGTCTGCAGCTGTCACCGAGGGAAAGCTCCCTACACTACTCTGCTTCAACTGGAATGACGGATAGAGCGCCGTTGGCGCCGATGGTTCTGCTGGCACTGGGGGTGCTTTGGCGTCTACCCGGACTGGGTCCACCTCTGCTAAGAGTTTCCTACATTTGCTCCATGTGCGAATTACGCCATCTGGAGCTTTCGGGGGTTGCTGAATGCAGACTCCTATCTGATCCCAGAGCTGAAGGGATAACGTACCTACTTCTGGGTAAAGCAGGCAGTGTTCCCTCAAGAACACCAAAAGCCGCGCTAGTTCTCCGCTGTGAAAGCTTATCTGATATACCCTGGCCAGGGTCTTGAATTCTTCCTCATGAATTCTTTGACTAGCGGACGGACGTTGCCGCTGAGGACAAGTCCCCATATTACCTGCCGGTCCTTTGAAGTCTCCTTCTTGGGATGAGTCGACGCGTCTGAAGTTCAGGCAATAGGTTTTGCGTGACAAATCTCTGGGTAGAGCTCGGAGCGTGGACTGCTGCCACGGGCCCTCGGTGGCCTCTGCGCTGTCAGGGGTTCACAGCCGACCCTGAGCGGAACGCGATTTTCCGTGCTGCAAGCCGCCGCAATAGCCGAAGCAAGCTGTAGGATGCCTCTCTGAGATGCCTCGCCATGGAGCTGTTTTCCCGATCGGCTGGCTTTCTGACCGGGCTGCCGCGCTGTCCTTTGGGGTGATCGGACACGGTTCTAGCATAGAACCGGACTGCGTAGATCGCTTACTCACGAGTAGGATCACGTCTCGGGGTCACCAGATGTTGGATTGGGGCCGTGAGCAGCCCTTGGGTCCCGGAGGAGACTGGTCAAGTAACGACACGAGACAAGATGGAGCGAAGACCAGTGGTTTATTGAGGGAAAATCATCATCATATATAGGAATTCAAGGCAGTGTGTGATAGAATCGTCATCTGACAGAAAATCACATCACCTGTTTACCCGGGTTAATTGGGAGTCTCTCTTGGGGAAGTTAATTAACTAAGGCAAATACTGACAGGGGAAATCCATTGTTCATGGCTTGCACAAGAGTAAACATGGCCACTATTTGCGCTAGGGCTTGGGCTAATCTGCAAGTGCGGAATTACCTAATTCCTAACTCGAGTTAGATATTCAACTTCCTCCTGCCGAACTGCCTGCCAGGTCAGATATGGGTGAATCAATCTTATGACTATTAATCCGCTCCCCAATTTCTGTACCCGCAGAGGCCAGTGACCAGGGGTCTTCCTCAACCGGTGTAACCTCTGTCAGGGACAGTTATGCCAATTGTGCTTGCGGATACCACACATCTTAGTGTTATGGAGACCATATTGTGCTAAAAGTTTTGTGGTAGAGAGAGGCATATCAAAGATCCTTCTGTTCACTTGAAAATTTGCCCATAATAGCTGCATCTTTGCAGTGATGGAATGACTATAATGGAATCCTTATACAATACTTGAGGATTGTTACTAGCCCAAGTGATGAAATAGGATAGAGTTATGTAACCCCATTTTCAGAAATAAGCACCCCAAGGTTTGTCTCTATATTTTTCCTTTCAAACGTTCTTTTACTCTTTCAATAAAGTTATTTCTTTCACCATATTTCATTTTGCCACCCACGTTTAGGATTGATTAGGCTTATGTGTACACAAGAACCACTCTGACCATGCACCCATTCACACACCCTTGAAGGTAATATGCTGCAACGGTTGAATTTTATTTCATTGGCAGTTATACCTGGGATGTCAGATAACTTAATAAAAAAAATTCAAATACCTGGAAATGTTCTATTCAAGCTAGCATATTTCCTTTGCTCTGTATAGATTATGTCCCTAAAAAAGACTCTAAAAATATTTTAAATTTGATTTTTAACATGCTCTGTTTGTATCTCAAATCAGGATCTTTCTTGCACCTCAGCCTACCCCCTACAAGCATCCAGGAGGGCTCAATGCCACAGGAAGCCATCACTTAACATTTGGCCCCAAGAAAAGCCTCCTTGATTCCTCCGTTTACCTGTTGTATTGTTTTCTGTTTACACTTGCACCTGGCATGCTCATTGTTTTGGGACCCCTACTGTATTCAATTGTAGATACTGCTTGGGTTGACTCAGGATAGATTAATTACTGCGTGGGAATGGAATGTTTGCCAAGAGCCTCAAGCAATGCTGCCTCCTCAGCCCATTCTGAAGGATGCCCATCTTCGTCATTGGTCCTTTTGCATCCTGGATTCAAATCTGGACTTTTTGATTGGTGCCAACTTCAGTGACTACCTTTTCTGAATCACGAAGTTTGCTATTTCCTCCTTGCCCCAGGAATCTGCCTAATTCTATTTGCCTATTGCTTCCCATTATTAAACTTCTTACTGTAACAAAAGAGCCAGGTGCTGGTATTATTTGAATCATTGTAATTTTTTTATTTTTGTAAGTACTAAAATAGTAGTAGAGCTAGGTTGAGTTCCCCTGGGTGGAGGGTATAAAAATCTCTTGATAGTGGATATCAGCAGCACTCTTTGCACACATGCACACAAGTACCCAACAAGAGCTGCTCACTGGGGAAACTTATTTTAGACAAAAAGGTTGAGACTAGGACTTATGCCAGTGCCTGGCCAGCATTGTTTTTAACTCCTTTTCAATAAACTTGATTTATATTTTTGTCTGAAATAAATGCCTCCTCATCCTTGGGAGAAGGGTTCCGCCAGCAACTGTACCGAAGTTGCAACTATTCTCAACACGCACGCTCCTGTAATCAATCAGGAAAAGGGGGCATCAGTTTTTGGGTAACAGTTAGGAGATCAGATAGAAAGACAAGTTTACCAATTCTACAGAAATTGGCATTTCAAAAGTTCCATCTTTTCTCACATCTGTATAAGAAACAGCTGTATTTTTCTCTTTTCCCAAGCAGCTGAAGGCCATACTGTTGTGGAATGAAAACGAGACAAACCGCTTTCCAAGCTAAGACAGATAAGGAGTTTTATTATTATTTGGCCAAAGAAGGTCCAAAGTCACTCTATCGAGTGTAAAGATAACTTTGAACCACAAATGCAAGCGCGGCGCCAAAATGGCCGCCGCGCCCTTTGCGGGCCCCCGCCCACAGGACAGAGAATCCGGGTAGTTAGGGGCGTGGCCAGCTCCCTTATAAAAGGGGTGGCCACGAGGCAGCCGAGCTGCCATTTTACCTCAGCGACGGAGCGGAGAAGTTTTTTCCCCCGTCGCTCTGTCGGACCCCTGTGGCTCAGGGGATTAAGATCCTGAACTCGCTGCCTGGAGGGTCGGAGTTTGATTCCTGAGCACTGCAAATGCTCTCGTGCTCCGGCTTTCCAGTCAGTGGGTGCTGAGCCCTGGATAGGGATCGTGTTGCTCTATACTCCTTGAATGGCTGGTGAGTGTAAAAATAAAGCGACGGTGAGGAGGAGTTTTTTCCGTCGCTTTATTCCCTTCTGCCTCTTTGCAAGAGGCTTGAGTTGCCAGCCTTTGTTCGAGGCTTCCTTTCGGCTTTCCAGCCTATTGCCTTCAGAGCGCGGGGGAGCAGAGAAGTTTGCTCCGTCGCTCACTGATTTTTCCAACTTAGGGGTGCCCAAACTTTAAGTAGGACTGCAGTGTATCCAGTCCTACAGAAGCTGACTGGGTTGTTTAAGGTCAGTGTTTCAATTTCTGCGCATGCAGGACAGGATGAGCTCCCGTGCCGTGCCGTTTTCAACCCCAGGCCGGCCCTGCGGGGGATGCGGCCCTTGGCCCACGGCGGCCCGCCAGGGGCCGGGACAATTGGGGGGAGGGCCTGGTGCTGCCTCACAGCATGTTTTTGCCAATTAGGGGCTGGAATTTTGGGGCATGGCTTATTCGGGCACAGGCTCTGAATTCAGGGCCTCTGGCACACTTCCTGTCGGGCCGTCCGGCCCGCCTGGCCCACCTACTGGGGGTTTACTGTGGCTGGGGGTGACTGGTTGGCACGTTTGGCTGTACTGGAGGCATCCTTAGCAATCCAGTGGGTGGGGGGTCCTTTTCCGATCTACCGGGCCCTCCTGTCCGCCGGCTACTTCCACCGCTGTCACTCTGTAACAGGCGGCCGGCTGGGTCGGGCTTATGGAGACAGTCCAGCCTGTGCCTGCCGCTGCCTCGCAGCTCCCTGTTTGTCCGGTACAGCGATTGGAATGCGTTGGAGGTCGTCCTAGAGCTCGATTTCGGTCGCGAGCTCCGACGCCCACGGTGTGCCGGAACCCCCAGTGGGGGCGGCTCACGGGGGTGCAACTAGTGAGTATGGGGTCAAGTTGAATACGCCCACATCTCAGTCCACTTTCAGCGGGGTGGTTCAGTGCTCTTCGCCTTGCCAATTAGAGGCTAGTGGGGCATCACTTGTCATTCTATCCCAGTGCCCTTGGTTGCATTATGGCACGACCCTGGGGGTGGGGATTTCTGCCCCGGGGCAGTATGTGGCACTGCATGGGCTATCCAGGTCCCGCTGCGCATGCCTGGTCTACATTTTGTACCGACAACGGCCTTCCCGATGATTGGCTAGCCACCACGCACGTCGTGGTTGGCTTATGGAAAATAAGAATTCCGTACAAGAGTGCCCCTACACCCGGAGATGAAGTGGGATGAGCCCTGTCAGAAGCTGTGGCTTCTGTACATGACCCCACGCGCACTGCGCCTAGGGAGATGTATCATTGTGGAATTGCGGTCCAGCGAGCTGCTCCAGCGCAGGCACCCCGCCAAGTGGCGGGGCAGGGGGTTACAGCCCGCCTGCTGTGCTGGACCTTCTCGGACAATGGCTCCTGCAATGGGAAGAATTGCAAATACAGACAGGAGTGTCCCGCCTGTGTTGGCCCCCACGCGGCCTCTGCCTGTCCCAGGCCTAGAGGGATGCGGGGCAGAGGGTGGGGCAGACAGGGGGCTGGCAAGACTGCCGCAGATGGATCTAGTCCACCGAAGGGCTCCCTCCCCAATTAAGGTGGACGTGTTGGAGAGTTGGCTCACATTGTACCCGAAGGGAGAGGATGCGGGTTATCTCCTTCAGGGTTCTAGGCAGGGGTTCCGGATCCCTTTCATGGGTAATAGGTCCCCTCAGGATGCCCCCAGTCTTTTATCCCTTAGGGGGAGGGAGGAGGTGGCTGCTGCCAGCTTTCACAAGAGGGTCTATGCGGGCAGGGTCGTTGGACCTGTCCCTGCACCCCCGTCCTGGGGAGCATATTATTTCAATGATGCCATGCCTTTTGGCTAGTCCATGGGGGCTCGGTATTCGAGCGTTTCACCACTTTCCTAGAGTGGGCTTTTGTCCGCAGGTCAGGGTCCCGGTCTGTAGCCCATTCCCTGGATGGTTTTATTCGGGGCTGAACGGGGCTGGGACACGTATACACGTCTCCTCAACACATTTCAGACGCTAATGGAGGAACTTGGTGTCCCTTTAGCGCCCGAAAAGACCGAGGGCCCATCTCCACAGCTAGTATTCCTGGGGTGGAGAGTTACACGGTAGCGCAGGATTCTAGGTTGCAGCGGGATAAGGTGTCAAGGCTAGTGGCCCTTGTCTTGGTCTTGCTGGCCGAGCACGTGGCATCACTGAGGGAACTTCTGGTGCTACATGGTCACCCCAGCTTTGCTGGCAGGGTCGTCGCACCGGGCAGGGCATTTGCTCTGCGCTGGTGCGACGCCATGGCGGGATTATCCAGGCCCCACCACAGGCTCAGATTTACCCGGGGTATCGGGGCAGACGTGCTTGTCTGGCCATAGGTCCAGAGGTAGTTCAACGGGGTGTCATTTTGGGGTCTGATCTCCTGGCTCCCCCTTGCTTTCAGATGCAGTCCGATACCTTAGGATTCCTGGGTTTATGGATGTACTTCAATTGGAAGTGGGCCTATGGTGGGTGGCCACCATCCTGGGCAGGCAAGGGTCGCCTGCAGGGTCTCACGTATCTGGAATGTTTACCTACCCTGGGTGCTTTGATGCTATGGGGCAAGGAGTGGGCCAACTCGGTTGTGCAATTTTGGCATGGCAACGCGGCTGTTGTCCGCATCGTCACTCCACAGATTTCCAAATCGCCCGGGGTCATGGAGCTAGTGCGCTGGTTTGTGTTATGCAACCTGCGCCTCAACGTTCCCTTCAGGGCCAGGCATGTCCCAAGGGTTGATAATGATATTACTGCTGCTTTGTCCTACCTGCAGATCTCCCGGTTCCATGCCTCGGCCCCCGGATGCGGAGGAATTTCCCTCGCCACTCCCGGACGAGAGATGGAATGTTGGCAAGTAGAGGTGAACCGGGCGATTAGCCTGTCAATAGCGCCATGCATAGTAAGGCGTATCACCACGCATTTAGTTCCTTCAGAGTATTATGTACCCGATTTCGATTGCCAGGAACCTGGCCGAGCCCAGTAACCCATGTTCTGCGGTTCATGGTTTACCTGTATGCCCAGGGCCTTGCACCACGCACCATAGCATCTCAGCTGTCGGGTTGGCTTTATGGCCAAAGTGGGAGGTTGTGTGACAGCACCAATGACTTCCGGGTGAGACATGTTTGGAGGGGTGGGTGCGCGTGCGCGGGCGTTTCCCGGGCGACTGCCACCCCATTTACCCAGGGGTTTTTTACCCAAGTGGCCCGGGGCTGGCCTGGCCTCTGTTTTGATAGATGAGGCAGCCCATTTCATGCGGCTACTACGGTGGCCTTTTTGGAGGCGCTCCGCATCAGCGAGCTTGAGATGCTGAATAAGGCGGATGCAAGATTTTACCAGGGTTTTACCCAATTGGCCCGGGGCTGGCCTGGCCTCAGTTTTGATAAATGAGGCAGCCCACTTCATGCGGCTACAACGGTGGCCTTTTTGGAGCCCTCCGCATCGGCGAGCTTGAGATGCTGAGTAAGGCGGATGCAAGATTTCCACAGGGTTTTCACCCAATTGGCCCGGGGCTGGCCTGGCCTCTGTTTTGGAAATGAGGCAGCCCACTTCATGCGGCTACAACGGTGGCCTTTTTGGAGCGCTCCGCGTCAGCGAACTCGTGATGCTGTCTAAGGCGGATGCAAGTGGTAGGGCACTGGAACTCGAAGATGTCTACGTAGCCAAAGACTGGGCCCAGTTGAGGATACGCTCCTCTAAAACAGATCAGCATGGCGTAGGCAGTGGTGTAAGACTGCTACGTTGTTCTTTGGCAGACATCTGTCCGGTTGGTGCCCTACAGGAATTCCTGGCACTGCGTGGCATGCACCACGGCCCGTTTTTCTGTCACCAAGATGGGTCTCCCCTTACTAAATTTCAGTTTTGGAAGGTGACAGCCAGAGCCCTCACCAGGGTGGGCCTACCAGGTGCCCGTTATGGCACACATTCGTTCCGGATTGGTGCAGCCTCTACAGCGGCTGCTTTTGGGTACTCTGGGGCTGACATACGCAGCATGGGGAGGTGGGGCTCGCAATGTTTTCAGTTTTATGTGCGCCCACTCCCGCCATGAGTACCAATCCAGTCACCTTACCGCCTTTTTTTCCTCAATTTTCTTACAGACCCTGGGTGTCGTATTACACCGGTGACAGTATGGCTGGTGGGCCACAGCTATGTGCACAGGGCAGCGCGTTACGCTGCGGCGACAGAGTGGGGACCCCGACTGGGACTGGGTGACCACGCCAGTCTCGCATGGCATGGTAAGCCTGGGATGTTATGGCGGGAGCTGCGGCCTTTCCTTTTTTCTGGCCTGGGTGCTGACCCGCCTGACATTCTAATCATCCACCTGGGGGGCAATGATTTGGGCCAGGTCACCGGCTTATCGCTCAAGCATGCGATTTGCGAGGACCTCGCTTACTTGCATTATGTCTGGCCTGCCACAACCCTGGTTTGGTCGGACATTGTCCCGCGCCATTCTTACAGAGGGGGCGTTAACCTCCTGGCCCTTGACCGCGCTAGGAGCGCGGTCAATAAGGCAATGGCGCGGTTTCTTGCCACCAGGGCTTGGGGACGGGTTAGTCATCACCCCGATATTAGTCTACAAAATTATGACTTGTACGCAGGGGATGGGGTCCATCGGTCGCGAGGAGGTATGGACCTCCTGTTGGGTGATTGGCGAGCAGGCCTGTTGACCGAGCTGACGGTCTGGGGGGGGGCGTCAGGTCTTCTTTGAAGCCCCTCCGTGTGGCGGGTAGCACTGGTAAGGTAAACAGTATGACCCACAAGTATCCGGCAGGTTCGCAATTGTCTGGACAACACTAGACAGGAATAAATTAGTTAAACGTTGTCCGGTCAACGACGAACCAGGCGATGGGGTGATGACGATTGCTAACCAGCATGCATCACCCCTGTGATTTCACGGATACGCGTCAGAGGGTGGGGTCATAAGTTAGTTATTGACTACGGTCAACAATTTGTTTGTTGTCAACAAACAAATTGATACAAATTGATACATTGTAACCAATTGCCGTTGGCAATTTTGGGGTGGTACCTTACCAGTGTTACTTCGGCCTGCTTGCCTTAGGAATTATGATTGGTCGTTTTACCAATGCAAATTTATAATTCGGACTAGGGCATTGAATCAATAAATGTGGCCCTATGCTGTTATCCACTTTCAATGTTGTCTGTGTCCGTTATTGGGGGGGTGCGCCTGCAATGCAAGCGCGGCGCCAAAATGGCCGCCGCGCCCTTTGCGGGGGCCCCCCCACAGGACAGAGAATCCGGGTAGTTAGGGGCGTGGCCAGCTCCCTTATAAAAGGGGTGGCCACGAGGCAGCCGAGCTGCCATTTTACCTCAGCGACGGAGCGGAGAAGTTTTTTCCCCTCCACCCCCTCCCTAGTTAACAGTGTGATATTATGGTCGCTTCGGGGCCGGGTGGGAATTTTTGGTTGGGACCCATATTGGCTCCGGGTCCTGGCTTTTTTGCCCATCCCACACTGTTGCTATGGTTTGATATAGGGGGCTTTCTGTGTTCCTACTGTTGACTTTGGTCACATTGGCGGGTAGCACTGGTAAGGTAAACAGTATCACCCACAAGTATCCGGCAGGTTCGCAATTGACTGGACAACACTAGACAGGAATAAATTAGTTAAACGTTGTCCGGTCAACGACGAACCAGGCGATGGGGTGATGACGATTGCTAACCAGCATGCATCACCCCTGTGATTTCACGGATACGCGTCAGAGGGTGGGGTCATAAGTTAGTTATTGACTACGGTCAACAATTTGTTTGTTGTCAACAAACAAATTGATACAAATCGATACATTGTAACCAATTGCCGTTGGCAATTTTGGGGTGGTACCTTACCAGTGTTACTTCGGCCTGCTTGCCTTAGGAATTATGATTGGTCGTTTTACCAATGCAAATTTATAATTCGGACTAGGGCATTGAATCAATAAATGTGGCCCTATGCTGTTATCCACTTTCAATGTTGTCTGTGTCCGTTATTGGGGGGGTGCGCCTGCAATACATTTTCAGAGCCTTTTTTTATACCATATGTTTACAGGAAATTTCCACACATTACATCATTTATGGCACAAGCCTATTAGTTATTAATCTTATGACATTGTCATTCATATCGGGTCAAATTAAGAACTATTATTTAGGTTAGAACATTCAGAAATTGTTCATGTGTCATGTCCCACCATATCACTTCACAGAAATATCACTCAATGTTCTTATTCCCTATGTGTAAATCTCTACTGCTATTTTCTACAGATAGAAATCCTACATTTACGTGGCATGTTTATTGAGCGTATTTGTTCGGCTTGTGGACACAAGGCCTTTTGTTTACTTTAGCCTCGTCATTATGGTGTATATTGATCAAGTCAATCTGATCTGTTTTTCATTTCAGAATAGCTTGAGGAATGATTTCTGCTTTTAAGCAGAATTAATATTAGAATTAATATCTTAATTCTTTCACTCCTATTTCATTCCCTCCTGATTTCTTGAAAATTGTTATTTTTAATAACTTTTCACACTCTTATTGCAAGAAATAAACATTCCTATCATCAAACATTCCTAAAAGTATATATCTTGATTGCAGCATCCTCAAGTTTCAGCCGTGCGAAGGAAGATAGCTTTCCCATATTGTATCTTCTGCAGGGTGCTGTTTTCCTTGGTTCTGATGACTTATTGAAACAAAATCTATGCATTTTAATCCTTCCAGGGTTTTAAACTGCAAGAGAAAAGAAAACACATACCAGCAATACAGTTCTTTTCATTTTGGTTTCAATGGTTCATCTTTTCAATGTTTAACTATACTCAATCTCCTGGCTTAAAGCCATGTGTTGCCTTTGAGACCAAGAGAGGGGGCAAGCCAGCTGTACTGATTCACATATTGATTTATACTGCAGTGACTGAGTTAATAATTTCCTAACTTCCATTCCCCTTCTATGTGAGCCAGATCTGGCCAACTCTATGTGTTTAAACATTGCCGCAGGACAGAAATTCAAATGAAGAAATATGATACTTTGTACAGAGGGGTAGTTCTCATAACATACATTGTCATAGGCTAAAACCTGGACTTATTGATTTACTTTCACACACAATTCTGCAATACATGCTTTAACAGTCCTACTTGCTTTCTCAACCTTTTCCCTAACTGTGGATTAAATGAACAAGGATGGTTCCACTAAACCTTACTGCTTTTAAGTAAATATTTATTTTAGATCCTGACTGGCTTTTTCTTCTTCTATTTTCGTGTAACTACGGTTGTGTTATACTTTTAAGTCCACAAATTCTTTAATCAAATACAACTCCTGTATTTGTTTTGGCTTTTTTTAACATAGCTGCTCTTTGCTTTGCTTCTGCACTTCTGCTTCTTTTTGCCACTGTGTCTTCTGTTTTCTGATTCCAGAAGAATGGATAATTGCAAGGGATTTAGGCATTCTGGGCAGCTTTGATCAGTCTTTGATTACTAATCCATAAATGTCCTTTATTTTCCAAATTGTCTGGAGGGCATGGCTAGTATGTACTTGTACGACTGCAGAAAAAGTAAACTTTTCTTCTTGTGCAGGACCATCTAGTTCCTTTGGAGTAAGGCAACTGGCCTCTGCCACAATCCATGTAAGTTGTGTTATGACTTCTACAGTTATATTTCTGCATACTTCCACATATAGCCTGAAAGGTCAGGACAGCCTGAAAGGCTGGAGTTTACATAAGTGCTTCTTTTAACTTTTCAAAAGCTGATTTTTGCTCTTCACTCTGCTCAAAATGATCAGTTTCAGCTCATCTTGTGTAGACTTAAAGAGGCTTTGCTAATAGACCAAAGCTAGGGATCCAAAGTCGACAGAATCCCTGGTCTTCTAGCACCCCCCCCTTTTTTTTCTCCTGTTCTTGGGGTTAGCTGTCAAATGCTCAGCTGTTTTTTTTCTTTTTTCTGGGATTTCCAAAATTCCTCTGGTTTCATCAATCATCCCATTCCATCTCAGCCAATTCATCATGTTCTTCTTGTCTCTCTCCATAACTTCCTCTGCCAAACGGGTGCATTTTTCCCATTCCTCTCTCGGGACAATTCCTCTGCCAGTGGCCCTCTTGCTTGCAATAAGCACACTGATTGTAATCAAGTGTCCCTTTGCCTCTTCCCAAAGCAAGGGCCATCATCTCAGCTTTTTTCTTTTCTCTTATATTCTGCTTCTCCTCTTCCTCATCTTCCCTATTAAAGTAGACCTTCCTCGCAATTTGCACCAGCTCACTTGTGTTCTTTCCCAATGCTCCTTCCAGCTTTTGTAATTTCCTTCTTACATCTGGCGCACTCTGAGTAATGAGTCTCTCATTTAACATCTGGCAGTTTTCAGGATCTTCCATATTTATTCCTGTATTTATTTTATATGCTTCTATTAATCTGGCTAAGAAACTTTCAGGGGCTTCTTGTTTCTCTTGAATTATATTAGCAGGTTTGCTAAAATTGACAGGAGCTTTTGCTGCTTCCTTTAAGCTTTCCAAAATCAAATATCTGTACTGTTGAAGACTTGTCCTGTGTGTTGGATCATTAGGATTCCAATTCAGATTTTGTTCAGCGGCTGCTGCCATACGCACTACAATCTGATCTGCGTCTGGAAAATTTCTACGGAGTATCTTGTCTTTTGGCAGTTTTAATTTTTCCTTTTCTTCCATATTAAGGAGTGTATTTATTATTTGCTGCATATCATTCCATGTGGGGTTATGTGTCTGGACTATCATCCCAATTAGTTCAATCACCTCATTCGGCTTGGTACTAAAAGGTCCATAGTACTGCTTCGAATTTAACAAGTCTGTTGTGATAAATGGCACATATTGGAAGTTAGACTTACTGGTTCATCATCTTCCCTCATATGGTTGGTTATCATCTCTCTTAATGGGGCAATAACCTTGGTTCTTCCTTTGGTTTCCGGTGAGAAATATGCTGTTGCTGCTGTGCTTGGAGGAGGTTCTCTACCCATTTTATTGTTATAGGGAGAAGGTTGGTTATACCTTATACCTACTATGCCGGCATTTAGGTTATCCCTGGAGAGGCATCGTTTTATCCCATCAGGAACAGCCATTTGGAGTGACAATGGTGCCTGCTGCTTGTCAAGTCAGTCCCAGCGGTGTCACCAAAAATGTTGTGGAATGAAAATGAGACAAACCATTTTCCAAGCTAAGACAGATAAGGAGTTTTATTATTAATTGGCCAAACAGGTCCAAAGTCAACCTATCGAGTGTAAAGATAACTTTGAACCACAAATACATTTTCAGAGCCTTTTTATACCATATGATCACAGGAAATTTCCACACATTACATCATTTATGGCACAAGCCTATTAGTTATTAATCTTATGACATTGTCATTCATATCGGGTCAAATTAAGAACTGTCATTTAGGTTAGAACATTCAGAAATTGTTCATATGTCATGTCACACCATATCACTTCACAGAAATATTACTCAGCATTCTTATTCCCTATGTGTAAATCTCTACTGCTATTTTCTACAGATAGAAATCCTACATTTACGTGGCATGTTTATTGAGCATATTTGTTCGGCTTTTAGACACAAGGCCTTTTGTTTACTTTAGCCTCGTCATTATGGTGTATATTGATCAGGTCAATCTGATCTGTTTTTCATTTCAGAATAGCTTGAGGAATGATTTCTGCTTTTGAGCAGAATTAATATTAGAATTAATATCTTAATTCTTTCACTCCTATTTCAATACCAGTTCCATCCTCTTTCATATTTGTTTACATCTGTAAACACTTTGAAAACAGCTTGATGGATTGGAACCCAATGATGAAATTATGTTCAGATAAAACAAGAGAATGAAACTCACAACAGAGGTGGAGCCACACAAAATCCAATATCCAATTCAAATCCTAACACAGTATACACAAACTTTTAAAGCTTCCTCATTCAGTGCACATGAGAGCTGATGTACTTTATTGAAGGTTGAAATGGTGGCATCAAATATTCTTGTGTTTGTGTTGTTTTCCTTCCTCAGGAGTTCCAGCAGTTTAACATTGGTTTGGAAGCCTCTTCAAGAACTTTAAGAGAAAATATTTGGTTACAATAAATTTATTTATTGTTGTTCTCCATTATTTTTATATACCTCCAGCCCATCTGCCCTGAAAATATATAACTATGCCACTGTATCAAAAACAGAAGACAATAAAACTGTCTTAACTGAATGGGTTACAAAATAACTAACTGTTTTCTAGTATATTAGGACAAACAGTAAAAAGAAAATGGACTGTTTTTATAAGCACCATTGAGAGACTTGATGTACTTATCTTGAAGACTGTATGAATTTTTATATCATCAGTACATTCTGACCTATTGATCTGCTTTTTGTATGCTGCCACCATTTACAACCATGCAAAGAAAAATCAATAAAATAAAAAACATACCTTTTATTTTACTTGAAGCAGTTATTTTATAGCACCTCTAGAGTTAAAAGCAAATCTCTGAAAATTCCAAATCCAGTTTTATGATACCTCATGATTAGTAAGCGCATGATCAGTAAGGCTTCTCTATTCCTCAAAGAAGCAAGCCAACAAAATGTAATTTCCAGTTACTATTACCTAATCTTCAGAGCTTTGTGGTTTCTTCAAAAAAATTTAGTCAAGGGTACAACAAACCCTTTTAGTCCAATTGTGTCATTTCTACCAAAGAAATTGAGGGATGCATCTCTCTTGTGTCTGTATGCCCTCAAAAACCCCTCAGGTATAGGCATAGGAGGGCTTTCATATCACATTTCCAGTTTCAAAAACTGGACAAGAAGGAAGTCTAAATGTAGTAGAGTTGTAGGGTCAGACATAGAAGAGCATTATGGGGTCTTCTGTCATGGATGAGCAAATTTTCCCAGCTAGAAAGATTAGTCCATTTTAGCAATGGTGGGATGATGATTGCAATGAAATTCTTATACCAGAGGGGTACTATCAGCCCAAGTGATGAGATAAGATAGTTTAGAGTGCAGCAGAAGAAAGCCTGCACTTCTCAATCCCATCTTCATGAGATCCTCTCTATCTGGCAATGACATAATTTTATATAAAGATGACAAGTGACATTACTCTAACCTAGAAATTGCAGTTCTCTGAATATTCCTGGACATGGGAGATGCAATGCAACAACATTCAGAGCAGGGATTCTCAACTTGCGGCCCACAGGCCGGATGTAGCCTATGGCACCATTTCAAGTGTCCCTACCACCCCCCTGGTGTGGTGTCCCTACACCACACCAGGAAGTGCCATGTGGTGGAGGAAGGGCAAAATGGCCACCCAGACCCCAAAGCTGTCTGGGGGAGCGTGACCCAGCCCCCAGCTTTAAAAGGTTGAGAACTCATGATTTAGAGGGCTGGTCTTTCATTTGGAGTAAACTGAGAGCCTTGGGCACTCTCTTTCACACTTTCTGTCTGTAAAAAGACCTCATATTATTATCCTGCCATGTGGCATGGATGCTCCCATGTCTCGAGAACTAGAAGCACATTTTAGTGATAGAAGCCTTTTCCACCCTATATTGGTATCATTACTGAAATGCTTATTCAGCACATAAAGGAGTGACATACTGTTGTGTCTTTAAAGAAAGCTGTAAGGAACCTTAACATTTCCATTACCAGCTGAGAAGTGAAGTCCAAACATCTAGGGCTAAAGATTCCACATTGGTGCTTCAACGTAAACCAAAATATACTTGCAAGTAAATTAAGCAGCCTAAAAGTAGTTGAGCCCTTACCCATGTCTGGTAGGAGTTCAGCCTAGCAACCAGATTGCTGCATTGATGAGGACTGACATATCACTCATGTACTTGCTCTTTTGTTGTTCTCTACACTGCAAAGTCAAGAGACATGTCCACATTATCCACAAGGCTTAAAATAAAACCCCTGCTTGACAGGGCATTTACACTGTACAGAAATGAATGGGGAGCAGGTGAGCAAGTATGTGCCACTGAGTAAAACAAATCAAGAAAATATAGTCATTTATTCCTCTTACTTTTTCCAGGCTAGAAACTTTTTAAATGTGGTGAACCCAACAGGGTTCCTTTAATTGGGCACAGAAAAGCATCATTTCAAATGTCAGTGGATTGAATCAGCTAGTGGCACTAATAGAGTTAAATTGGTTTCAAAATACTAACAGGAGGCATTTACAGAAGAGTTCATCAGCCAAATTATTGGCATGTTGGTCTTTGTCTGAAAATATAACAGATTTTTAGACAGACATTGTGAAGGGTTTTAGAAGAGCATCATGAAAACAGCACAAATAAGGGAGGAAAGTCAGGGTCACTGTGAACTGTTTCATGTGATGTATTTATTTAGATTTTCTGCAGGCTTCTATGACAGCAGGTGCAAATTGTCGCAGCACAGAGGAATGCTATGCTTCAGCTAGAATCTTACCCAGCACTCATAAACCGAGTCCAACAGCTACTTTTACCTTTAAAAAGATGTCACAGAAATCATTATCTTTGTACTGTATTCTGTTCATATACCAGTGGTCCAGATGCTCTAATGGAGTTCAAGAATTGTTTTCTGCCCATGCCATAAGAACAAGATGGAATTTAAATTTTGGCTTTAACTGGTTGTCACCTCCTGCCAGAGCATAATAATAAAACTAGAAAAAATCATTGTTGATTTGTTTTTCCTTTGCTTGTTTCCCATTTTAATAATATAATAATTGTGTGACATCAAGTCATTTTTTACTTATGGCAACTCCTTCCAGTGTTTTCTAAGTAGAGAATGGTTTACCATTCACTTCTTCTGGGGACATCCTGGGACCGTGAAGTTTGCCCATGGCCACACAGGATAGCTCTTCTTCTGAGAGGCACAGTGGAGGATCAGATTCCCAACTTCTGGCTCCACAGCCAGTTACCTAAACCAAAATTTCATCCTCAGTCTGTGGAATATTACATTTGCTGTTTACCTCTCATTTCATTCCATTCCTTCAAATGACTTCATTCTTTGCCTCATCCAAAACATTTAGGTTGCCTATCAATAACCTATGAAAGGTAAAAATTTCCCTTGCTCGGAAGCCTGTCGTATCCGACTCAAGGGTTCAGTGCTCATCTCTGTTTCAAAGCCAAAGAGCCAGCGCTGTCTGCTTCCACAGACATTTCCATGGTCATGTGGCAGGCATGACTAGACACCAGAATGCATGGAATGCTGTTACCTTCCCATCAAAGTGGTCCCTATTTATCTACTTGCAATTTCTTGCTTTTGAACTGCTAGGTTGACAGGAGCTGGGACAAAGATGGGAGCTCATTCCATCCTGCAATACTTGGGAATCGAACTGCTGACCTTCCACTTCCCAGTCAGCATCTTAATCACTTGAGCCACTGCAGTCCCTATCAATAACCTTAGCACCCTCAAATGTGAAACAGAGAACAATAGCTTCCCTCACACCTACCAGTCTTACTCAAACAGCAAATCTTGCAGAATGGCAAAACATCACACCAGTGATTCTATGTAAGTGCCATCTGATCCAATATGAATCTATGTTGTTGGCCTAGTGCTGGGCAGGCGTCATGCTATCTAAACTTACATATAAAGCAGACAACATACAGCTTTTTTGGAGGGGAGGCCGCAACTTTATTTTTTACAGCAGCAGTTCTTGGCCCAGCATTGGAGAACTTGGATCCATTGCATTAAAACACTATTACATCACAATGCCTGTAACTGTCTGCTTCAGCAGCTGATGAATGTTCCACCAGGGGTGGCAGTTCTCTGAAGACCACTCCTTGCCACCTGAGGACAGGTACAAGCCAGAAGGACTCCCAAGTTCAGTCAGACCATGGCCCTACCGCAGATCTTCCATATATGGATTCCTTTAACAACCTAGGTAAGTAGGCTCTTGCTTGCTATACCACCTGGATTCAACCCAGATGCCTCAAAACATCACTTGAACTAGTATAAAATTAAGTCTGCCCATCAAATAACACAGTGGTCAAAAAAAGCCACCCCAGTACACCCGGGCTGTTGGAATAACTGAAAGAGAAGCACCATTAATGGAACATGGAGATTGAGATTTGGGTTCTCAGATGTAACATTCATTAGTCAATCAACCTATCTGGTTTATATGGTTGGGATGCATGTCCAAGCTGGTTATCTGAGTAGCTGCCCCAATTCAAAAGGAGTGGGATACAAAATCCTTCAGCTCAAAAATTGTGCTGATCTACCCCAACGGTTACAGTCACCATACAGTGGCACTACACAGAGAGTCTATTCAAGGAGAGTCCAAAGAGCAAGCTAAGGTCTGGTTACCAGTAGCTCAAGCAGTGTCTAATCCAAAGGATGTCCAGGGGCATTGGCAGTGTTGGCAGAGAAGTCAGGGTCATGGCAGGCAGTTCAGGGTCTAAGCAGGCAAGCTCAAGAGGTATCCAAAGTTAAGCAGGACATTGGTCTTTGCACTGAAGAATTGTACCAACACTGGAATGCTGCAACAAGCTTGCTTAAAAGCCTCCCAGCTAATCACTATCAGCTGGGAGCCTTCTGTAGTAACTAGCTCTAGTTTGCATGCAACACAGGTGTAGCTCCTTTCTGCATCTATCCCTGACTGAGGGCTGATCACTGTCAGAATCAAACTTCTGATCTGACAAGTCATCTGCCTGGGGAAACAGAGTTGGGCCAGAAGCGGGCTGCGATTCCTGTTTCAGGAATGCATAGGTGTAGGCAGAACTGGGCTGGGCATAGGAATTGCCTCCTGTTCCAGGTCATCTTCAGAGTCTGATGAGGACTGGATCACAACAATAATTCATAATGGTGTAACATCTTCATGCATCAGTAAGGTTCCCCCACCAGATGGGCAGTGTTGTAGGTTGACCCTGATTGTGGAGGAAGCCATTGTCCTAGGGCTGAGGCAAATAGTGGACTCCTCAGTTCAGAAGCTTGGTCTTCTTGTGTTTGTGTTGGAATGTCTTGTAGCGGATAAAATATGTGGCTGTAACATGAGAGTTTTTATTTTTCATTTTTGTTCCCATGAGTAGAAATAATTTCTAGGGCCTTTGCACATTTCCAATATTTGCTTTACCTACAAAGAGTGGTGTGTGGGGGTGGGGGTGAACAGAACCAGTGTTATGTAGTGTTTAGAGTTTGGGATGAAATGGGGGGGGGGGATCCAGTCCAAGGCCTCACTGAGGCATGAAACTCCTAGTGTAACCTTGGGCCAGTCATACTCTTCTACCATGACATGCTTTCACAGGAGGGTTAAGAAAAAATGGGGGAAAATAAAGTTTTGTATGGAGCTTGAGCTTCCTTGGACATTTTTAAGAAACAGCTAAAAACCTTTCTCTTCAAGGATATTTTACCTTTCTCAATAAGTTAGTTGTTTACAATTGAGCCTGCTTGCCTCAGAAGCCATCAGATATTTATTTTATTATTTGTGTATTGTATGGTATTGTTGTTTATTTAATTGTTTGTATATTGCCCAGAGTGGGAAACATTCTAGATGGGTGGTATAAAAATGCAGTAAATAAATAAAGAAACAAACATTTGGTGAAAGAAGACATACAAATGTATTTGAGTATAAGTGACTGCAGTACCTATATGTGTGCAAGAGACAGAAAGAACAAGAACAGAAGGATAAATGACAAGAGCAAAACATACTTAGGCGACAAGTTTTAGATGGGATGGCTTCCCAAATTTTGATTTGCATGGTGTCCTGCTTGTTACAAGGGGTGCTAGCCATTGAAATATTTCTTCTAAGACTACCACTTTAGGGACACTGACCTGGAGTAAATTCCAACAAAAATAGTAAGCAATGCTGAATAAAATTGTACCATAAGACCCATTGATATTAATAGAGTTTACTTCTCAATGGACATAAGATTGCACTCTTAATCTCCTCTCCAGCTTTTTCTGGTTTTTTTTAATTACAAACCCTATGAAATTATGCCAGGAGGCACCACACTATAAAATGATTAAAGATTTTCACATTTTAAAAAGTCAAAGAATTCCTAGCTCCATGGTTCCCACAGAAACTACTATACAGTGAATATATATTACACCATTAAAATTTAACACCATATGGAGCAACACAAAATATTATTTACATGCAATGTGGGCAAGTTACAAATGTTGAGGGAATGATTAGTTTGCATTCCTCTATTTTTGTGTAAAAGTTTGAGTAATGTCTTTACATAAAATGTAAATTAGGATATTATCTGTACGCTGCCTTTTTCTTCAATACAAAAAGATTTTTGTGGCATGACTTCTTCCATACTTACAGCCATTTGAAATAAATAAGTGGCTGATACATGCCACGATAAAACTGGAAAACTTAGTTGTGTTTAAATTGCACAGGGAATGGTAGAAAATCCATAGGTTCCAATCCTAACACTACTTAATTTCAACCAACTCCTCCCTTCGTCAGCCTTCTAAAAATTATTGCTAAGGGGGATATTGCTGCAGGTAAAAATCCCAACTCATTCTGATTAACACGCTAAGGTTTGGCTTTGACCAATTGAGCCACTTTGCATACTAATTATAGGATGGTCAAAAATCTTATTGCATCATTATACCTAGGGAAGGCCAACAGTGTCACTTGCCACAGCTTCTCACTAGCATTTAATGTGTCCCTGCTTGGATTTTCCTTTGTGCACCAGTCTTGTGCACTTTTTCTTTTCCTCCATTTTTTCTTCACAACCCTCCTATGAAAGCATGTCATGGTAGAAGAGTATGACTGGCCCAAGGTTACACTAGGAGTTTCATGCCTCAGTGAGGCCTTGGACTGGATCCCCCCCCCATTTCATCCCAAACTCTAAACACTACATAACACTGGTTCTGTTCACCCCCACCCCACCCCCACACACTCATTGTAGGTAAAGCAAAGTATAGAGATGAGAGACGTTATGCAGGAGGCAGCAAGGAAAACTATACCAAAAGAAAAGAAGCGCAAAAAAGCAAAGTGGTTGTCAGATGAGGCTCTTAAAATAGCAGAGGAAAGAAGGAATACAAAAGGCAAAGGAGAAAGGAAAAAATACAATCACTTAAGTAAAGAATTTCAAAGAAAAGCAAGGAGAGATAAGGAAAGCTACCTAAATGAACAGTGCAAAGAAATAGAGGAAAACAACACAAGAGGCAGGACTAGAGATCTCTTTAAAAAATTGGGGAAGTCAAGGGAACGTTCAAAGCAAAAATGATCATGATAAAAGACAAAGATGGCAAGGAGTTAACGGATGCAGAAGAGATAAAGAAAAGATGGAAAGAGTATACAGAGGAACTTTACAAAAAAGACCTAAACACCCCGGATAAAAACAATGAGGGGGAAATTGAACTTGAACCAGACATCTTAGAGGGTGAAGTCAGAAAGGCCCTAAAAAGCACGGCAAATAACAAAGCCAGTGGAGATGATGGTATCCCAGTTGAATTCTTCAAAGCCCTAAAAGATGATGGAATCAAGCTAATACATGCTATATCCCAGCAGATTTGGAAAATGAAGCAGTGGCCACAGGATTGGAAAAGATCCCAATCCCAAAAAAGGGCAATGCCAAAGAATGTTCAAATTATCGAACAATTGCACTCATCCCACAAGCTAGCAAAGTGATGCTCAAGATAATACAGGATAGACTGCGGCAGCATGTAAAAAGAGAACTACCAGAGGTGCAGGCTGGGTTCAGAAGAGGCAGGGGGACCAGAGACCACATTGCCAACATATGTTGGATCATGGAGAAAACAAAGGAATACCAGAAGCAAGCTTACTTTTGCTTCATTGACTACACCAAGGCCTTAGATTGCGTGGACCACAACAAAACGTGGCAAGTAATTAAAGAGATGGGAATACCAGAACATCTCATATGTCTCATGAGAAATCTGTACATGAGTCAAGAAGCAGCAGTTGCGACAGAGAATGGAATGACAGAGTGGTTTGGAATAGGAAAAGGAGTAAGACAAGGCTGCATTCTGTCACCCTGCTTATTCAACTTATACACAGAGCACATAATGCGCAACGCAGGGATGGAGGAATCACAATATGGGATCAAAATTGCTGGGTGAAACATCAACAATTTGAGATATGCAGATGATACCACCCTAATGGCAGAAAGTGAGGAAGACCTAAAGAAGCTCCTGATTAGGTTGAAAGAAGAGAGTGCAGAAGCTGGCCTGAGACTCAATATCAAGAAAACCAAGATAATGGCAACAAGCCATATCAGTCCCTGGAAAATAGATAGCGAAGAAGTAGAAGCAGTAACAGATTTTACTTTCTTAGGATCCAAGATCTCTGCAGATGGAGATTGCAGCCATGAAATCAAAAGGTGACAGATTCTTGGGAGACAAGCTATGAAAAACCTGGGGAACATAATGAAAAGTAGAGACATCTCACTGCAAACAAAGGTCCGCATAGTCAAAGCAATGATATTTCCGGTGGTAATGTATGGCTGTGAGAGCTGGACCATTAGAAAGGCTTAGTGAAGAAAAATAGATGCCTTTGAGATGTGGTGCTGGAGGAGAGTTATGAGAGTCCCATGGTCAGCGAGGAGAACAAATAGGTCAATATTAGAAGAGATTAGCTCTGAGTGCTCCTTAGAAGGACAAATAACAAAGATGAAGATGAAGTATTTTGGACATCAAATGAGAAGAGAGGATTCACTTGAGAAGGCCTTGATGCTGGGGAAGCTGGAGGGCAAAAGAAGAAGGGGACGGCCAAAGATGAGATGGCTAGATGGTATTGTAGACACAATGGGCATGGGGCTGTGTGGACTAAGGAGGATGGTGGAGGACAAGGGGGCCTGGAGAGCAATGGTCCATGGGGTCACAAAGAGTCGGAATCGACTGTGCGCCTGAACAACAACAACCAGTCTTGTGGATTCGTGTGCACCTAAAATCCAAATGGAGACTCATTAACTACCAGTAAGAAACAACTACAAATTGCATTTCCTTTCTCAAGGCATAACTCTGTGATAGAATTTTGGCCATTACCTTACTTTGGATACTTTGCAAGCGCACCCACCCAAATAAAGGCATCGGATTAAAGGCATCGGGCCACTTTTATTGAATAATGCCCTAGTCTGAATTATCACTTTCAATTGGTGTATCATCCAATTGTAATTCTTTAAGGCAACCCGGCCGCAGTAGCACTGGTAAGGTTCCACCCTAAATGCCAATGGAAATAGGCTACATGTATCAATTTGTATCAATTTGTTTGTTGACACAAACAAATTGTTGACCGGAGTCAATATACTATCTACTGACCCCACCCTATGACGTGTATCCATTCAAATATCAAGGTGATGCAGGCTGTGAAGCTCCTGACATCACCCCTTTCATAGTTCGCCCTTGACCGGCCAAACCTGTTTCCCCTGTACCTATCTACGTGTTGGCCAGTCAATTGTGAACCTGCCGGATACCTATGTGTCATAAACCTTTACCTTACCCAGTGCTACCCGCCACACGGGGAGGCGTCCATGATGACTCACCGCCCCCCCCCCAGACCGTCAGCTCGGTCACCAGACCTGCTTGCACATCTTCCAGAAAGAGGTTCATACCTCTGGCCAACAGGTGGACCCCATTTCCTGCCTATAGGTCAATTTTTTTGCAAGCCTATCCTCGGATGTCTACTGGGTGTCCCAAGCCATTCTCAGCAAGCATCCCGGCAACAGCCCTGTCCACTGACCGCTGGAGACGGTCCAAACCACAAAGGACCATGTCTCCTCTAAAACGGTGTCTTGGCACGATGTTAGACCATAGCAACCGCGTGTATGGCCATAAATGATGTAAAAACGCCAGGTCACTGCACCCCGACATTTTAAGGAAAGGTCAGTGATCCGTGTGAGATCATCGCTGCCAAGGTGCAGAATAAGAACATCAGGTGGTCCAGCATCCCTGATGGACATCAGGAATGGCAACAGTTCCCGCCCTTCCATGCCACGCATACCATACCACCGCATACGTGCGGATGCAAACAGCCCTGGCTGGGGTCCACACTCTGTCACCGCAGCATATTCTGCCACCCAGTGTACATAGCTGCGTCCCACCAGCCCCACTGCCACCGGTATGCGGAGACACACAGGGTCTGTAAAAGAGGAAAAGGAAGTAAGGACATAACTACGTACTCATACAGTGAGGGGACGTACATATAAGGAAAATACGTGCAAACCCCCCACGTGCCCACACATATCCGCCTCCGAGTACCCAAACGCAGCCGCGGTCAATGCGACGCCTATCCTAAATGAATGGGTGCATAACGGGCCCCACACTGTGAAGCGCGGTACCGGTCACCCTACAGAACTCAAATTTGGTAAGGGGAGACCCATACTGGTGGCAGAAAAAACAGGGCAGGGCGTGCAGCAGGCACTGTCAAAACTGTATGTAGAGCACCAACCGGACAGATGTCAGCAAATGTACATCATAGCAGTCTACACCACTGCCTACTCCATGCTGATCGGCCTTCGAGGAACAAATCCTCAACTGAGCCCACTCCTGGTTGATAGAAACATCTTCGAGTTCCAGTGCCCTACAAAACACGTCCCCCTCCGACCATGGGACCAGCTCGCTGAGTCGTCGAGCTCCAGAAAAAAGCTACAGCAGTAGCTGCATGAAAAGAGACTCCCCCTACCTACTGCAACATCATCTATGCCAACCTCGTGCAAGGTGGGTCATAATATCTGTGAGAATAGGGTGACGTGTGTCAGGGCGGCGGCCACGTACACGTGTCGACCCATCGATTACATGGCATATGCAAAAGACCCTCGCATAGTCAGGAAAACCCCATGCCCTGCCCATGAACATCAAGGCGTAAAGCCTGGTGGCTATGGTGCATAAAGCCAACCCCAGATCATAAGGGCGGACAATACATTATAAAACCTAGGTGACCAATGGTGGCCACATTTTTGGGCAATTGCCTTTGCCCACAAAAGACTGTAAAGTGAAGGAGTGGTTGCTGATGCGCCGTGCTCATGCGAGTTGCCAAGGCATGCCAATCACCCAATTCACGTCTCCTTGCCAAATGACCATATCTCAGCCAGGAGTGGAGAGGGTAGTTCCCAAGCATCTGTAGCACAGTCACGGAACCGGGAGATCTGCAGGCGGGATAAAGCATCAGCAATATCGTTATTAATGCCTGGCACATGTTTGGCCCTAAGGAGTGCCTTAAAGCGCACGGACCCAAGAACAATAGGCGAGCTAAGGCCATGACTCCGGTGGATTTAGACGTTTGGGCACTGACAATGTGCATACCGCAGCATTGCCATACCAACAGCGAGGCACAGAATTAAGCCATCTGTCCCCCCAGAGCCTAAAGGGTACCCAGAATTGAGAAAAATTGTCAGAAATGTAAGATCGCGTAAGCGATCCGTGCCCTCCCATCCCTGGGGCCAATGACCATAGGCACACTGTCCTTAAATAAATCCCCCCACCCCAAGGAGCCGGAGGCATCCGACTGTAGTTGGAACTGGGGCTGACCAGAAGCTCAGACCTCCAAAAGGAGACAGCATGAAAGTCCTGCGGAATGTGAGCCAAACCAACAGGTCCACTCGTAAACCCCTAATCAGCCGTACCCTGCGGTGTTGTCTATCGAGACCCGCCATAGTGTGTCCGAGACACTAGGCGAAAGCACTGCCTGGTGTTACCACTCTGCAGGTGAAGTTGATGCGGCCATGCATCACCTGCGACTCTCAGAGAGGCACCTTCCACTTGGCAACAGTGCCACATTGCAGCAGGGGCCGCTCCCCTTGACCGACAATTTGGTCACCTGGCCCTCTTGCACATTATTCAAAAGAGAGGTGCATCCACTTGTTGACCGGTGAACCCCATCTCCAGAATACAGGCCAAATACCTGTAACCCTATCCCCAGGTGACAAATGGCTGTCCCCAAGCCATTCTAGACAAGGAACCAGGCAACAGCCCTGTCCTCTGACCGTCGGGCACAGTCCGACCGCTGGGTCAAAGTTTCACCTAGATATTGCCTCGGCATGATGTATGACCATAGCAATCGTGTAGAAGGCCATAAATGGCCAAAAAAAAAACACGCCAGGTCACTGCACTCGGAAGTCTATAAGTCCGGGCCAGCAATCCGTGCAAGATCACTGCCTCCGAGGTGCAGAATTAAAACATGTGGCTGCCCAGCATCCCCAATGGACATCGGGAATGTCAACAGTTCCTGCCACCTAAATGCCGTGCACACCATACCACTGCATATGCGCGGGTACGCCTAGCCCAAGATGGGGTCCCCATTTTGACAAAGCAGCATACTGTGCCACCCCAGTTCACAGAATTGTGGCCCACAAGCCACACTACTACCAGTGTGCAGAAACACACAGGGTCTGTAAAATCAGGAGGGGGAATAGAGGGCAGAACGAGGCACTCATTCAGTGAAGGGACGGACAGACAGAAAAAATTGGGCAAATCCCCACCTGCCCATGCAACATATGTCAGGCTCCAGGCACCCAAATGCAGCCGCAGTTGATGCGGCGCCTAACCGGAAGGAATGGGTACCAATTCTAGTTCAGTAAGGGTAGACCCAGCCTGGTAGCAAACGACAGGCCAGGGCGTGAACCACGCGCTGCCACAAACACCTGTGGGGAAGCAACCGGACATATGGCAGCGCCAGGCTAGTACCCTCTTCCGGCTGATTGGCCTTTGAGGAGCGAAGCCTCCACAGAGCTCACTCCTAATCGAGCAGCACATAATCCATTTCGAGTGCCCTGCAAAACACCTTCCCTGTTGAAGATGGCAGCAGCTAACTTAATCTGAGAGCTCCAGATCAAGGGACAAATGTGGTTGCCCGAAAGTAGGCCCTCCACACGGAGCATAAGGGCTGCTACGTAGGAGTCATATATATTAACTACAAGTGCTAGCAGGGCTCATCGCTGGCATCTCAGGGTGAAGGGCCGCCCTAATCCTAAGGTCTTGACCTAAGCTAACCATGACGGGCCAGGGAAAACCACCACAGCCCGGTAATCATTGACCAAGCACTGGACCATTGGGATGGCCAAATCAGGACGGGGCCTTATATATCCTGCCACGGATGCCCAATAGGCCGGTAACCAATTGGCCCATAGGGAGGCAGCTTGCGGCGACGGGGCAACTCTTTGTCCCTGTCATCCTGCCCCTCAATGCCCTCATCAGAGTGTTAACGTTACAGGAGGGGGGGAAATGTGAATATATTCCCCAAGACCCATAGTCTTGCTAATAGCCCGAGACAAATGGTCACCCAGGGGCATAGAGTAACCGGCCATTGGCAGAACCACCGTTGGCACGGATTAGAGTGAGTAAACACATAATCGGCCCTTCGGGCCCCAGAGAAATTAAGTAAAAGCATAGGGGCAGTCACCCCAGTAAGAACCAGGGTGTAATTGGCCTGTTGCGACCATGGCCACTATACCCCCCCCCAGCGTGATGAGCTAGTGTCACAGGTGTGCTGATTTGACCAGGATACTCACTCGATGCACCCCCACAAGCCGCCCCCACTGGGGGTTCCGGCCCGTGGTGGGCATCGGAGCTCGCGATGGCCCTCGAGCTCTGTGTCCCCATGCGTCCAGGCCGGATGGGGAGCCGTGAGGCACCAGCCTGCGCTGGCCTGATGGCCTCCAGCAGCTCAACCCTGTTGGCAGCCCGCTGCGCAGCCATGGCCAGCATGTGGGCCGGAACCACTGAGTTGGCATGCCCACCATCGAAGGTGGTGGAGCAATGTCCATTGATGCCTCCAGTGTCGAATTGCGGGCAGGGAAGCATCCACAGCATCTAACCCACCAGGACTAGGTGGGCTGGAACAGGGGCATGCCCAGTAATCCAGCCCATGAAGTGCAGGAATGACGGCAGGGCAGAAACCCGCACCATTCCCAAGTGGGCCGCTATGCCCCAAGGGGGGCAAAGAAGCAGCGGGGGTAAGAACCCCAGTGGAGCAGGCCTGTGCCGCCCACGCCCTCAGCCTGGGCTTATTGGTGGCAGTGTGTCTAATGACCCCACAACCCACCTGCTGGGGTGCCATCCGAGCCCCCCCGGCCCGGTGGCACCCCCAAAAAGTAGAGGGGGTGGGCTGAGCCCCCCCAGGCACGACCAAGGGGGCCACCTGAGTAAAGCGTATCCCATCCTGCAGTACTCAGTAATCGAACTGCTGACCTTCTGCATCCCAGTAAGCATCTTAGCCACCTGAGCCACTGCAGTCCGGTGCTGATCGGAGGAAGGAAAACCTCCGATCAAGGGATTTTAAAAGAGAGAGACATGTAAATGTCTCTCTCCTGGAAATCTTTAGGAAAAGGAGCCTCCAAAAGAGGCGAGCAGGGGAGGAAGCGACGGAGAAAACCTCTCCACTCTGTCGCTTCTAAAATGGCAGCCAGGCTGCC
Organism: Bradypodion pumilum; assembly: GCA_035047305.1. Taxonomy (NCBI): domain Eukaryota; kingdom Metazoa; phylum Chordata; class Lepidosauria; order Squamata; family Chamaeleonidae; genus Bradypodion; species Bradypodion pumilum. The sequence goes on along the minus strand of JAWDJD010000004.1, from coordinate 208,407,284 downwards.
TCATGGCCACCCCTTTTAAAGAGGGTGGCCACGCCCCCTAACTAACCAGGATGTCTGAGTCCGGGTGTGTGGGGGGCCCTCAAAGAGCGCAGTGGCCATTTTGGCGCCGCGCTTGCATTGGAGTCATTATTCAGTGAGGAGTCTGTGCATCAGTAAACATCTCCATGACCACATTCCGCACATTCAAGTCCACTTGCATGTGGATTTTTAGCCATTTGTATATCATGTCACCTGCTGGCTAGACGGACCATGATGTGTGCCCCCCACTTTCACCTTGCTCAAGGGATCCAATGGAGGATGCTTGGTGAGTTTTAGTCCCTGCCTAACATCATTGACAAGTGATGGGCAACACTGCCTAGTTAGACTGCTCACAAAGCTCTCACCTAGCACAGGTGATTAAAATAAACTTTGGCCATTATGTTGTTTTAAGTATAGATCTAAAGATATATGGTGTGATAATGTATTTGTACAGTATAATATAATTGTTTCCTGTTACTAATGGCACTAAATTCAGCATGTTAAGCTGGCAGATGATCTGTTCTTTATTCACCTCCTATCCCAACATTCTGATTTTATTGTTTTATTGCTATTTTTTGTTTAAGCTCCTTGCATACTAGACTTAGAGCCAAATAGTTTTTCATTGTAAATTGCTTTCTTTTTGTTTGTATTGTTAGCCCCAGTGAGAAATATTGCAAACTGACAATAGTCTGTAAATATATAGAATCCAGAGTTGGTAAATTCTTTTATTAAAACCACCCAAAGTGGCACAGAATTTTGCCAGCTTCTGACTTCCTCAGAACATTTCTTTAGGCTTTTTGGTTAGGCTTAGTTACACAGGCTGATAGTTGTGGATTTTGCTGCTGTGGATTTTCCCATGTGCTAATACTACCCCTTTGTTGTTGTTTTTTGGTTGTTTTTATAAAAGGAAAATAATACATAAAAGAAGAAAGACATCAATACATAATACAAAATAACATAAAAGTACAAATTACAAGTAAAATTAAAAATAAAATCACATACTTAAAAATACAATAATAACAGATAGTGTATATTCACTTTACCTTATTTGAACCATCTTGTTTAAACATAAACTATTTTAATGTAAAAACTACACTATCTTAAAAAACAAATCTGAACATAAGATAATACCCCAGTGTTATGTACATTGCCTTGGGAATTGCAGAGCTGCCCAGCATCACATATTATAACAAAAAACTCATGTGGCTTGGGGCTGGTCTGCCACCTTTAACTTCAGACAATGTATAAACCAGAAATGGTTTCCAAATAATTCCAAATTTGTTTTTATCTATCATACCTCTTTTTATTTTCAATTCCCATGTTAACTTATTTAATGCAAGTTACCACATTTCTCTATACCATTCCTCTATATCTACTATAGAATCATTCTTCCAATTTCTAGCAATACATTGTATTTCAGTTGTCAATATTATTGTTAACAGTTCTTTATTATGTTCTTCCACATTCATATTGTCAAATTTCATCAATAAGGTGGTACCTGACTCCATCTTAAGGTTACTACCCTTTATTTGTGATATTTCATTTTCTATTTTAAGCCAAAAAGCTTTAACCACATCACAACTCCACCACATATGTTCATAAGTCCCCGTAACAGTGTTACATCTCCAGCACATTTTCATTTTATACAATCCATCTGATTTAACCTAACCGGTGTCAGGTAACACCTCCACAACATTTTATTGTTACGTTCCATGACTCTCACATATATAGATTTCATAATTCTTCTTTTCCATTTATACCTCCAACTTTCCTCCGAAATTCTAATATTCAAATCTTTTTCCCATTTTTTTCTTAATATTTCCTGCGATCCATCGTCACCATTTAACATTTTATACAATTTACTGACAAGGCCCTTAATTCCTACCTCTCCCTTTCTTATTTTAAATACCAACTCTTCAAAATCTGTCCTTTCTCTTGTTAACCTAGTCTCCAAAAATATTTGTTGTTCCATTTATTCAATAAAATAACTTGAAACCAGTTCAAATTCATTTGTTCATAAATTCCCAGTCTTTTTTCATTGTTTTTACATATCTGAATCCAATCCTTTAGCAGGAATACATCATTTTTCAAAAACACATTCCTCACCTTCCTATCCATCTTTAACAGAAAATTCTTCAAATCTTCCATTTCTGTAATTGGGGACACATCTGGAGCTAACTTCGTTTTCAATTTCTTCCATAAAATCAATGTTGTTTTTATCAATCTATTTTTAAATTCAATTTTTGTTGATACTTTATCAAAAAAAATTGCTTTACCAACATGTTTCACTTCCTTCATCTCCATTTCCTCCCATATCATCTCTTCTTTCATTAAAAATTTTGCAACATTTTTTAATTGAAAAGTCTTATAATAGATATCAATATATGGTATTCCAAATCCACCATCTTTCTGTGCTAAATACAACTTTTTAAATATATTCTTGGTCTCTATCCCCCATTACAATAGTCATTCAAAAAAAATTGAAAGTCTTTTATCTCATTATCCTTAAGTTGTATTGGTAAAACATCTAACAAAAAGTTTAATTTTGGTAATAATTTCATTTTGCGCAGTGCACTTCTACCAAACCAAAACAGATTCAGCCTCTTATATTGTTGAATTCTTTCCTTCATTTTTTTCCTGTTTTTCATAATTTAACTTTATTAAACCCTCAAATTTATTTGATATATTTATCCCCAGATATTTCAAATTATCCTTAGCCTGAATATGATATTTTAATTTAACCTCTTCTGTTTTCTCTTTATTCATATTACAAAATATTACTACCGATTTATCCCAGTTTATTCTCAATCCAGTCATTTCCCCAAATTCTTTAAACTGCCATTGTATTTTCGTTAAAGCTCCTTTTGGATTTTTTTCATAATTATTAGGGTATCATCTGCATACAAACTAATTTTATTCCCTTCCAATCCTTCAATGTTTTTGTCTTCCCTTATCAAGTTCACCAATATTTCCATTGCCATTATAAATAATATTGGTGAAAGTGGGCTCTACCTCTTCTGTAAAATCTTCTTTTACTCTCACTTTAGCAAAATCATGTTGATATAATTGGTCTATAGTCCTTTTAAATTTTGTACCAATCCCATAATTATCAACCATCTCTTTAATTGTAACCCATTGTAACAAATCAAATGCTTTGTATATATCCAAAGATAATAATCCCACCTCCTGTTTAGTTTGAAGTGCTGAATCTATTAGATCTACTACCCTCCTTGTTAAGTCTGTCATCTGCCTCCCTTTTAAGAACCCTGCTTGATCCCTGTTTATGTAGTCTGTCATAAAGCTATTCAACCTTTTTGCAATAATGGCTGTAAATATTTTGGAAAAGGAAGAAAAATGAGAAATGAAGCTATTAAATGGAAAGAGCTGTTAGAGTGAATAATATGAAAAGTCTGAACATCTTACACGTCTCCCCCCCCCAATCTTTTGAAGACAAGGGCCACTTTTCTTTAGTCCATGAAGAAAGTGTGTGGGGGAGATGGCAGAAGTTTTGTGTGTGTGTGTGTGTGTGTGTGTGTGTGTGTGTGTGTGGGTGTGTGTGTGTGTGTGTGTGTGTGTGTGTATGTGTGTGTATGTATATGTATATGTATATGTATATGTATATGTATATGTATATGTATATGTATATGTATATGTATATGTATATGTATATGTATATGTATATGTATATGTATATGTATATGTATATGTATATGTATATGTATATGTATATGTTTAGTTAAATGCACACCTTGGGAAATTGTGGAGGACCTAGCGAAATTTAATCAAATTTAATTATGAAGGGTGTAAAGATATTGTCTTGGAATGTCAAAGGGTCTGGCTGCCAAGTGAAGAGAGAAAGGTTGGAATTGGCCCTTAGAAGGGATAAACCTGATGTAATCTTTCTGCAGGAAATACATCAAAAATTGGAAGACACAAATAAACTATTTTTGGGATAGACACAAATTTATGAAAAAGCTTTTGGTACATCAAAGGCACGAGAGATAGCGATTTTGATTTCAAATAGATTGGGTTTTACAATGACAAAAAGTATTTCTGACCCAGAAGGTAAATACTTGATAGTGAAAGGTGTCTTGAACGCTCGACTGGGTGCTGGCTTACAGGAGGAATGTACCGATCCTTTAGGCTGCGATAATTTCCTTTATCCGCACACTCCCAGTGCAGCCTAAGGTCACCTCACCGTACCGCTTCCCAATCGGCTTCAAAGAACTCCACCTGTCGCTTACAGGGAGTATGCTGTGGTTTAGTATATTGGTAGCATAGAGCAGAGCACTTAGAAATAGCCTGATAAATTGACGTCCACTCCGTTGATGTTACTCACAAAGAGTTTTATTTTCCTTTAGTATCTGAAAAAGGACAAAGACAGAAAAAAAATCAAAGTACATAGCAAACATAATTAGTATAGTCCACTTAGATCTGAGGGGTTCAGATCATAAGTGTTTAGAGTCCAGCTCAAGGAGACATCTCTGCCTTCAACCTGAGAGGACCGAAGAACTCAGGGAAAGGGCTCTGCTTTTATACACAAAAAGGAGCAGATTTCCATCCCACCTTTGCATTCCTAGGATGACTCAATCTGCAGGTGTTTAGAGTCACGGGGTTTTGATTGACAGGGGGAGGCATCTTCTCCCTCGTGGGGTAGTCAGATGTCTCTGTCGTCACTCTGCCACCTGACCTATTTGTCATCCTCCCTCGAGGGGTCTGCAGGTGCAGCAGCAGCTGCTTATTACTCATCCAGAAAGGAATATGTTTACAGCACTATCTGCAGGTGCAGTATTGCTCATCAGAAAGGAATGTAGGAATGTGTTTACAAGTGCTTCAATAGCTAAGTGATAAGGTTGCCATGGTTACTCAAGGTTCATGACACGCCCTCCCTTTCCAAGATGGATGCTCCCATGGACCTACCATCTTCAAGATTCGGTGATCTTGAGTAATGGAAACCAATATTGCAAAAATAGCTCACCTGAGTTCATTAGGTGATCTCAGAGGTTCTCTTAAGGCTAGTTACTGCAAAGCAAAGTACAGAAAAAGATATGTACATGGGTTTTCAACCCATTTCAATGACCTCAGCTCCTTCCTGGCTGTCATACATCCGGCTCAGAGAGTCCGCCTCAATGTTATCTTTCCCCTTGATATGAGAGACCTTATATGAAAAGTCTTGTAAAAGAAGAGCCCAGCGAAGTAGGCGCTGGTTCTTGGTTTTCATCCTATTCAGGAAAGCTAAGGCTTTGTGGTCTGTTAAGAGAATGAACTCTTGACCCCATAAGTAACTTCTAAGCTTGGCGATGGACCAAATTATGGCTAGAAGTTCTTTCTCTATCACTGTATAGGCCTGTTCCCTTGGCAAAAGTTTTCTACTAAAGTAGGAGATAGGGTGAAGTTTCCCATCTTCTCCCTCTTGTAGTAGACATGCTCCTATACCTGTGTTTGAAGAATCAGTTTTCAGAACAAATTGTTTCTGATAGTCTGGAGACACTAAGATGGGTGCCTGAATGAGTTTCAGCTTCAGTGTCTCAAAGGCTTTTTGACATTCTGGTGTCCAAATTACCTTTGTGGGGTGTGATCTTTTTGTCAGTTCTGTGAGAGGTGTGGCTATCTCACTAAACTGAGGAATGAAGTGCCTGTAGTAATTCATCATGCCTAGGATAGATTTGACATGTGTTTTGGTGATTGGTATTGGCCAATCTTTGACACTTTCTACCTTGGCATCTACAGGTGAGACTTTTCTATTTCCCACTTCATGTCCCAAGTAGATCACGCTGGCTTGTCCCCATTGACATTTCTTAGCATTGACTGTGAGCCTGCTTCTTGGAGTCTGGCTAACGCAGTTTCTAAATGTTGCAAGTGTTCCTCAAATGTTGGCTATAAATGGCCAAATCATCAATGTAGGCATCAGCAAATGGTAAACCCTTTAAAATATGGTTCATCATCCGTTGGAACAAAGCTGGAGAGTTTTTCAAACCGAAAGGCATCATGGTAAAACAATATTGCCCTCTTGTAGTATAGAAAGCAGTTTTAAGCTTTGCTTCCTGTGTCAGAGGAATCTGCAAAATCCTTTTGTTAAATCCAGAGTTGTATCCCATTTGGATCCAGCTAGCTTCTGGATCAGGTCATCTGTCCTGGGTAAAGGAAAACGATCATGTGGTGTGACTACATTAAGTTTGCGATAGTCTACACAAAATCTGATCTCGGGTAAAAATTCCCCTTGAGCATTTTTCTTTTTAGCTAACACCACAGGAGCGTTCCAAGGTGATTCACATTTCTCTATCACTCCTAGATATAACATTTTGTCAACCTCCTCATTGACTTTAGCTTCTATGGCTCCAGCATTACCTGTATTGAGGTACCCAGATTGGTTCAGAAGTAACAGGAATATCATGTGACAAGACATTTGTACATCCTGGTTCAGAAGTGAACAAATCTCTGAACTTGGCTATTACATTTCTCAAAGCTAACTGTTCAGTTTCTGGTACATTTTCAGAAATATATACAGAATCAACATTTCCAGCATTTTGGTATTCTTCCATAACATTCACCCAGTCCCATTCTTCCCTTGAAGATTTTGAACCAGTGATTCTGAACATTTGTGCATTAGATCTGGACACATAATTTTCAAAGAGTTTGCATGAACAATTTTACAAACTTTTGTGTCCTCAAATTGAATCTTATAGTTACATTCATCAACCTTTTGCAATACCTTGGCTGGACCCTCCCATTGGACTTGGAGCTGCCCAACAGGATGTGGGTTCAGAACCATGACCTACTGTCCTGGCTGGAAATCTTTGTGTCTAGCTTTACGATCATAGTACAGCTTGGTGACATCCTGAGCTGACTTCAGGTGTTTCTTAGCTAATGCATGTATGTCATTTAGCTTTTTCTGCATGTCTTCAATATATTTAGATACTGGTTGGGGCAAATCAGAGGTTGCACCTTCCCATTCTCCTTTGAGAAGATGGAGAGGCCCTTGGAGATTGAACCCAAACAACATCTCAGCTGGTGTGGTTCCCCCTAAACTTTCGTGTGGGGCTGACCTTTATGTGCTGAGAATTAGTGGTAAACCTTCCACCCAGTTTTCTCCAAAATCTTGTACATATGCAGTCAAGAAGCTTTGTAATGACCCTTGACATCGCTCTACTGTCCCATGGGATTGGAGATGGTAGGGCAAAGAAAATGTTTGTTCTACCCCTGCTAATTTGCATACAGTTTGCATGAGACGTGAGACAAAAGTTCCACCTCAGTCTGAGACAATTTCAACAGGTAAACCTAACCTACTGACAATTTCAATAAATGCTTTAGCAATATGGGATGCAGAAATTGAAGTTAAGGGTACAGCGTCACACCATTTTGTAAAAGTATCAACATAGGTAAATACATACTGTTTTCCCCCTTTTGATTTAGGTAAAGGACCAAACACATCAATTTCTACCCTCTGAAATGGCTTTCCTGCTATTTCAGGTACACTAAGTTTAGCTTTGGTTTTAGACTGTACATTCCCAATTCTTTGACATGTGAAACAGGATTTTGTAAATTCTTTACAATCAGAAGTACACCTGGGCCAAAAGAAGTGTTCTGCAATTCTTTGAAGAGTTTTCTTTCTTCCATGATGCAATGCAAACGCTGAGTCATGTGCCATTTTAAGAACAATGTCCTGAAAAGATTGAGGCACAACTAACAAGTCTCTAGTCCCTGTTTCAGGTTTAGGCAACTTGATCTGTTTGTACAAAAGTCCATCTGCTGAATAAAAGAACCGCCTTGGCCTGGCACCTGACAAAGGCAAGTTCAATTTAGCCTTCTGCCTAATTTCTTCCAAAGTTGGGCACAACTGCTGTTCCTTAGCAAAATTAGCATAGTCCAGTTTTTCAGAAAAAGTCCAAGAATAAACTTTGGGCTGCCCAGCAGGTGGTGCTGGTGTATCTGGAACAGTCATAGGCTGGCTTTGACTTGGGGTAACCACTTTAAGTACATTGGCCTGCTTGGACCTCAATTGTTCCTCTAAAATCATTACAGAAAGTCCTAGAAGTAAAGAAGGGTGGCTACTAGACCTGTGGACCAAGCAAAGAGCTTCTCCTGTGAAACAACCATATTTCAGCTTAATTTTAGCCACAGGACTATTAATCACTTTCTTCCCAGTTTCTAAATGGTACCCTTCAATTGGTAAATAACAATCCTGCAAAAATCTGTTCCGGTTTAACAAAACTCTCATGTATGCTGCAAAAATTAGAACCAGAATCTTTAAATGCTTTAATAGAAACAAATGGTTCTCCCTGCTCATTTAGTAAAGTCACTAAGGCATATCTTTGCTCTTCCATTTTGGACAAGAGATCCTTTCCTAGCAGTTCAGTAGGATCTAGAGCTATAGGTGTCTGTGTGTGTGTGTGTGTGTGTGTGTGTGTGAAGTGGTAATATTCAGCTGCCATGCTACTTTAGGGTCTCTAACAACGTGAGCGCTATACTCATGAGCTGGTTGGACCTGCTGTGAGTCCGGACCTATAGCAGAATCTCGGGCAGTTACTGCTGTTCCCATCTGCGATGGCTGATTCTCAGAAGAATCAGTTGTTTGGCTTGCAGCTTGAACAATGCGGGAACTGGAAGTACCGGTTCCTGATTTCTCCTTTACAGGTTGAGTTGCACCTTTCTGCAATGCAGGGCAGTGCTGGCGGGTATGTCCCAGTTTGGAGCAATGATAACAGGTAATGTTAGAAACAGGTGCCATCTTACCCTTTGGCTTATTACCATCCCGTTTCAGCGCATGCTCCTTTGCTCCACCCGCAAAAGCCTGACTTTTTGTCTCTTTGAATTTCCCTGAAGACTAGGCTGTCTTAGGCATCTGCTTCTTGACATTCATTTTGCTGATCCAAATCATATCAGCTTTCTGGGCAAGCAACTGAGGGTCATCAATCTCCTTGTCAGCAAGACTGAGTCTTAAAGAAGGTGGAATTACCTCCATAAACTTTTCCTTCAGCACAAATGCTCGGGCGCTTGGTGTCATCTCCACTTTAGATGCTCGGATGCATCAGTCATAGGCTTGCACCAGCTGAATCATGAGGGCAACAAATGGTTGTTTACCATCCCATTGGATCTCCCGGAATCTTGTTCTCAGAACGTCAGGGACCATTGCACAATATTTCTCCAAAGCATCTCATATTTGGGGCCATGTATAATCTTTGGGCAATCCATCAAAATAGTCCAGGATCGGACCCCTCAGCTGTGTACTGATTAGCCCTGGCCACTCAATCTCATCCACTTTCATTGCCTCACATGCATGCTCAAACCTGGAAAGAAAAGAGAGAATGTCCTGGGGGTCTGTCAAAATTGGCAGACACTTCCGATCAGCATTATCGGCTGTCACAGGTTTTGGCTGCTGCTTAATTTGCATAACGTGAATCTGCGTTTCAAAGAAATTTGCCATCAAATCCTCCAATCGACTTGTTCTGGTTGGAACTCCTCCTACCTCTCCCATTGGCAAGGGAGGGTTTCCTCCTGGCATCGCTAAAAGCAGAACCTGTGGAAAAGAAGGAGGAGGGGGGAGAACTCCCATTGGTGGCTCCAGTAGACAGACAGGCTGAGGTACAGGGGCTCTGGGTGGCGGCTTAATCTGCGAAAATGGGTCTGGTGCGGCGGGCTTCGGAACCACTGACAGTATAGGCTGGGCTGGTGCCGGTTGCACTGCCCCTTCTTCCTCCTGTAAAGCTTGGGCATATTTTTCATCCTCCATTTCCTGTTTTATCTTAGCCCTTCGACGTGCCGCTTCACTCGCACCTTCAAGATTACCTGCCAGCCGAGCCACCTGCTCCTGTTGAAGGAGACCATATATTTGGTCAAGCCTGTTTTCCTCCTTTGGTAGTGGAACGGCTGCCACTTTCTCCACTTGGCGGGCTGCTTGCTTGGAGGCTAAGGCTTTCTGTGCCTCTACAAGCCATTGTTACAACTTCACGATATAGGTACAATATCGTTCTGCCCTTTGCTGCTCCTCCTGCAGCTTCCGCTGTAGTTCCTCCTGCCCCATAGCAGTGGTATAGGCACCGGCCACCCCCTGTCCTGAGGAAAGCGCTGTGGCCCGCAGTGGCATAACACAGTTAAACTGTTCTGGAGCCTGGTTTCCATGCCTCTCTGGGTCTGGCTCCCATTCCGACCCATTGGTCCGATCCTGGCTGGATTGAGACCACTGGCTCAGCTACTCCCTATAGCAACTGTGCCAGTTCGTGTCGATCTCCTGATTTGACACTCCGGTCTGGCCCCACCTGAACCGAGACCGTTGGTGTTGCCATTCCGCTCTCCTGAGCTTGGGACGCCGCCGCAATGGCTCCCGGCGTTTCCTGCTCCACGACATTTTGTCGAGCAGGGCGTGCTGGAATAGTTTCCTCAAGCACCTGGTATGCCCTACTGGAGGGGCCATACCTTTGGAGAATCTCCTCACACTGGACCTGGTGCTCAATGATTTCCATCAGACTTCTCCTCTGGGTCTCCATCACATTCCCATCAAAGGGTGCTTTACGTACCACATCCAGTAGCCATTCAGAAGTCATAGGGGACCAGCAGGCACCTCCCTTTCCCAAGACAAGCTCCAGCAAGCTTGTTTATGAGCTTCCTCCTCCGACTGGCGTTCCTCTTCCTCCACCCATACGCTTTTGCCTCTCATGGTACAGAGGGGGATGCATTCAGCCACAGCTGCAGCTGCCCGTGCAGTTTCATCCATTACCCGGTAGGCTGGATGCCGAGACCTAATCCTTTTCCACTAAGTAGGTCTCTGGTGCCCTTCCTCCCGGTCAACATAGCTTGTCTGGGGCTTTAACAGACTTGGTTCTGTATCCAGAGAGGCTCCATGCACGGGGGCGGCACCAGGACAGGCTGATCAGACCATCCTGCTGCTTCCCCTTGCTGGGTTTCCTCCTCCACTTCTTCCTCAGACTCAAATATTCCCAGAAGTTCCTGAAGGGTTAAGGGCTTTGACAATCTTTGTCCCATCACGGGATGGAATAGGAACTCCCGGTTCTCATTCCTGGAAGATTGCCCTGATGCTGGCACCTCCACTTCTATGGTAACCAGTGATGACTCTGAGTCATCCATCCTTATACCTGTAAGGAAACAAAACGTTGCAGGCTAACCTTACCCTCTTTTTAGAGGAGCCGAAAGTGGTGCTCTATTTGCCTTGACAAAGCCTCCTGGCTCTCAGATCCGAATCCCACCACTGCCACCATGTCTTGAATGCTTGACTGGGTGCTGGCTTACAGGAGGCATGTACCGATCCTTTAGGCTGCGATAATTTACTTTTTCCGCACACTCTCAGTGCCGCCTAAGGTCGCCTCACCATACCGCTTCCCAATTGGCTTCAAAGAACACCACCTGTCGCTTACAGGGAGTATGCGGTGGTTTAGTATATTGGTAGCATGTGGGGGCATAGAGCAGAGCACTTAGAAATAGCCTGATAAATTGACATCCACTCCGTTGATGTTACTCATAAAGAGTTTTATTTTCCTTTAGTATCTGAAAAAGGACAAAGACAGAAAAAAACCAAAGTACATAGCAAACATAGTTAGTATAGTCCACTTAGATCTGAGGGGTTCAGATCATAAGTGTTTAGAGTCCAGCTCAAGGAGACATCTCTGCCTTCAACCTGAGAGGACCAAAGAACTCAGGGAAAGGGCTCTGCTTTTATACACAAAAAGGAGCAGATTTCCCTCCCACCTTTGCATTCCTAGGATGACTCAGTCTGCAGGTGTTTAGAGTCACGGGGTTTTGATTGACAGGGGGAGGCATCTTCTCCCTCGTGGGGTAGTCAGATGTCTCTGTCGTCACTCTGCCACCTGACCTATTTGTCATCCTCCTTCGAGGGGTCTGCAGGTGCAGCAGCAGCTGCTTATTACTCATGCAGAAAGGAATGTGTTTACAGCTCTATCTGCAGGTGCAGTATTACTCATCAGAAAGAAATGTAGGAATGTGTTTACAAGTGCTTCAGTAGCTAAGTGATATGGTTGCCATGGTTACTCAAGGTTCATGACAAAAGGAACAATTGAAGATGAAGAGATTACATTGGTTAATGTGTATGCCCCAAATGAACACCAAGATAATTTTTTGGAGAAAATTTATTGAATAATAGATAGAGAAAGGTCAATAAAAATGATTGTTGCAGATGATTTTAATTTAATAAGATATAGATTGTACAAATGTGACTAAATATAGATCTGGGGGAAAAATGCAATTGATTGACAAATGGATTAAATTATTGAGATTGTGAGATGCATGGAAAGAATTTAAAGGATCAGAAAGATCATATACCTACTTCTCTCAAGTTCATAATTCATATTCTAGATTGGATTATACCTTTGTTACGGATAATATGGTTAGAAATTTGGAAAAGATGGAAGTGGGTCTTTTTAAAGAATCAGACCATGCAAAAGTGTTATTAGAATTAAGTTTGGAGGGACAGAATCAGGGAGGAAATAATTGGAGATTTGATATAAATTTATTTAAAGATCCTAAGATTAAAGAATTAATAATGAAAAATTGGGAGGAATTATTATTATTTTATTATTATTATTAAGTTTAATTTCTATCCCGCTTTCCTGACACAAGTGCCACTCAAAGCGGCTTACAACATATACAAATACAATAAACAGAGCAGGGTATACAATAAGCTACAGAAGGCAATACACAATTAATACAATCAAAACATCACAATATACAAAAATACAATACAAAATATAAATAATTAAGCAATATCACAATGAGAATTACACAAAGAGTCAACCTCATAAGATACAAATTTACACAATAATAACAACTTGAGCACAATTCCATAGTACATTTCATACATACACAATTAAGTGGATGTGGACGACTTCCAAGCCTCCAGCCCAACTAGGGCGGAGGAACACAACAGCCTTAACAGCTGTGCCTCTCTCCTCACCAGCTGGTGAAAAAAGTCATGGGGGGGGGGAGGTGGCAAAGTCTTGATGGCAAAGTCCATGGCCAAACCAAACCTCCCCGGGCGGTGGAGTGGCTCTGGGGCGGGCGCGGGAGTCCTCCGGTGCGGTGGCGGCGTCGGCTTTTTCAGCCTTCCGAGCAGGTGGGTCTCGGAGGGCGAGGCAGCGAGCAGGCACACCTGGCCCCAACCCGGGCGGTGGAGTGGCTCTGGGGCGGGCGCGGGAGTCCTCCGGTGTGGCGTCGGCTTTTTCAGCCTTCCGAGCAGGTGGGTCTCGGAGGGCGAGGCAGCGAGCAGGCACACCTGGCCCCAACCCGGGTGGTGGAGTGGCTCTGGGGCGGGCGCGGGAGTCCTCCGGTGCGGCGTCGGCTTTTTCAGCCTTCCGAGCAGGTGGGTCTCGGAGGGCGAGGCAGCGAGCAGGCACACCTGGCCCCAACCCGGGCGGTGGAGTGGCTCTGGGGCGGGCGCGGGAGTCCTCCGGTGCGGCGTCGGCATCGGCTTTTTCAGCCTTCCGAGCAGGTGGGTCTCGGAGGGCGAGGCAGCGAGCAAGCACACCTGGCCCCAACCCGGGCGGTGGAGTGGCTCTGGGGCGGGTGCGGGAGTCCTCCGGTGCGGCGTCGGCGTCGGCTTTTTCAGCCTTCCGAGCAGGTGGGTCTCGGAGGGCGAGGCAGCGAGCAGGCACACCTGGCCCCAACCCGGGCGGTGGAGTGACTCTGGGGCGGGAATGTTGGCAATGGAACAACATAGGTGAAGTGAAATATAATATAGTGTGGGATGCCATGAAGTCAGTATTTAGAGGAGAATGTATTAAATTAGCTAGTATTAAAAATAGACAGTGGAAGAATAAACAAAAGGATTTGGAAAAGGAAATTGAGCAGCTCCGAAAAGGACATGTTAAGACCAAGAATACAAAGACTTATGAAATGACGCAGAGACTAAAAGCTGAACTGATTGGGAAAGATATAGAAAAGGTGAAATGAGATTTGATTTATTTGAAGAGAGAATATTTTGAATATAGTATTATGAACTCAAAATTATTGGCTAGGGCAGCAAAAGAGAAAAGATTAAAAGAGAAATGGGAACATTAATAAATAAAGAAGGTATTAGATGCAATAAAACAAAAGATAAACTTAAAATTGTAAAAGATTTCTATCAATAATTATATTCAGAAAAAGAAGTTAATGTGGAAAAGTTGAAAAAATATTTAGAGAAGGGTTCTAAAATTAAATTAATAGAGGAACATAGAAATAGAATGGAGGAAAGGATAACTGAGAAGGAAATTAAAGAAGTCATAAAGAAGTTAAAAGGAGAGAAATCTGCTGGGGAGGATGGATTACTGGCCGAGTTTTATAAAGAGTTTTACGAAATGGTAGGTCCTAGACATTTGAAGCTATTCAATTTTATTTTGGAAAGAGAAATGATGCCGACTTCATGGCACAGGACTATAATTGTATTGATTCCTAAGCCTGGGAAAGATTTAATGAAAGTAGAAGCATATAGACCAATTTCATTAATAAATCAAGATGCTAATACTGCCCCTTTGTAAAGGCCACCTCCACTCATGATAGTTTCACCTTCACTTGCACTTTTAATAAGTATTCCAAGGAAACAAAATTCATGAAGGCTAGAAAGTTGTCAGTCAGTTGCACACTCCATCTGTGCCATGTAATTTGCAAGCTGTATGTCATTAGTTTATCCCAGTTTATAGAAGAAAATGAAATAGCAGAATAAATTCAGTTGAGATAAAGGAGTAGGGCAGGGGTTAGAATACACCAACAAAAAGGAAAAAAATGCTATCATTCCTGCTGGTTACATGAGACAATGAGGAGCAATTCAGAAATATGACGCTATATATACATCTCTTATATAAAATAGTAAAACCTACTGATGACACTTATTAAAGGAAAGAGAAGTAAGCCATCCTTCCAAAAGTGCACTTCAGTATTCCCAAGAAAATTTCTGCAACAGTGCTCCATAAACAAATAAAATCTTCCTTTGCAATGTTTTGATTAAGAAACCATTCTGGAAATAATCATATTGCAAAGCCTGGGGTGAAATCCCACTGAGACTAACCTATTTCCCAGAATTACTGCAAGGTTCAAATAGGATAACTGCTATTTATGCTGCCCTGTGGTTTTTAGATAATTTAAATGATCATGATTAAAATAATAATGAACTAATACACCCAGCACCCTGTTCCAAGTAATTTTTGTAAGCATGACAACACAAAGTAAGGCTTGTGGTGATGCACTTACATTCACCTTTTGCTTGGTGGGTGGTGTATATTTGTCCTGTTTCCTTTCAGCTGAAACTCTGTTACTTAGGCTGGAAAAAACCAATAAAGCCATGTGGTCTTTACAGAATACAAAACAAGCACAAGTGATATGAAAGCTAGCAAAAAATACTTGTCTAATAAAGGTATCACTGTCTTTTCCTTTCCTATTGCATAGGGTTAATCGTAATTTCTAAAGTGTTTACAATTAAGTATTAATTTCTCCTAGTTATACTGGGGAAATGGATGTCACTGGATGCATCCATGACTGCCAACATTTAAAATGAGAAATTAGATAATTTGATGGAAGCTGAAACCACCAGTGGAAGCTGACCAGGGTGGCTATTTATCATCTCCAGCATCAGAAGGCAGTATGTCACTGTAAGTTGGTTGCTGAAGAACATAAGACAGTTGCACTCATGTCTTGTTGGAAGGCTTCTATAACATGAGTCCACTATACATGATGAACAACTCTATGAACTGAATATTGGACTTGACAGGCTTTCAGTCTGCTGTAATAGGACTCTCCTTACATTGACTGCACAGGAGAGCCCATCCTGGGCTTCATCATTACTCACTTTTCCCATTTTTAATGCATGCCACTTTTTTCCTGGAACCAAGTCAGCTTGCAATATATTTTTAAAGCTATGATTAAAATAAACAAATGTTACAGATATTAAAGTAGAAAATGTGTGAAATACAATTTAAAATGAAAATACTTTAAAATAACATAAAACATTAATGCATTTGCTGGAGAGAGAGAGAACAAACACAGGAGCTAAAAAGAAGTAGTTTGATGCTATTAATTGCTCAAGTTAAAGGTAAAGGTTTCCCTTGCTCGAAAGCAAGTCATATCCGACTCTAGGGTTCAGTGCTCATCTCTGTTTCAAAGCCGAAGAGCCAGCGCTGTCTGCTTCTGCAGACGTTTCCGTGGTCATGTGGCAGGCATGACTGGACACCAGAGTGCACGGAACACTCAAAGACCTGCCTAAATAAAAAGACCTTTGCCTACCAGTAGAAGTATTGCAGGAAGAGGGCAATCCTAACCTCTATTGCCAAAAAGTTCCAGGAGGTCATTTCTCAAATCCCCAACAAATGGAGCTTTTAAGGGTGGTGAGACTACAACAAGAAATTATCCAGAAGATCTGGAAGAATGAACAGGCTGGTACAGTCTTTGTTTCTCTGCTTAAGATTCTTTGTACCCTCAAAGACATGTAGCTCTTCTCTTCTGGCTTCATAGCACAGAATACAAGCTGCCAATCAGAGAAAGTTGCCCATTACTAATTTTCTCACTCACTCTCTCAGCCCACTAGAGTTGCCCAAATATAGGAATATGGGGGCTTTCCTTGACTCCCACCTGGTGATCCATGAAAGTACTTGGAGATCTCTCATCCAGGTGCTAGCTAACTGATTAACCTCTAGAACCAAGCAAGGCTACATTCAGCATGCTATGGGGGACACTGAACATAATTTAAAACCTATTGATGAAAAGGCCACTCTACAGAGTATGACAATATGGGGAATTGCTAAATCTTAATAGCTGTAGTAGTGTGCGGTCCTAATATGAGTATCCAGAATGATATCAACAGGTGATGCAATTGAAGAAACTGCTTCCATCAAGAGAACCAAGAGGCAGGTAATTCCCCTTCTGTTGTGTCCCAAGGTTTATTCCTTTTCAAAAGTCAAACCGCGGCGGAAATAAAGAGCAGGAAGTGTGCCATTCTAAAAGGCACGGGATTCAAATGCACATCAGCGCAGGTAAATGTTGAAGTTGAACTTTGTTTGTCCCTCTGGAAGCCTGCCTAAATGTATCTTGTTTTGTAATGGTCAAATCACTGAAGGTACAGGCTACCCCTGTACATAGTCCCCAGTCCGAAGTATGAGCTGAATAAAGAATCACTGAGTTTAACCTAACATTGCTGGTTACAATACTTCTTGTCTCGTACTCAACACCTTCCCTATTGAAGCTTCCAATATATCTTAAAAACCTGCTTTGAATGACTAGAAAACTCCTCAGTGCAGCTTTTCATGCAATGAGGAGAGTGCAGTGGATAAGGGAATGGAAGAAATTTTCACCACACTAGCAGCCAGGTGTAAGCACAGCACTGGATATAGACTGACCATCCATCCATTTTCTATATATTTTAACACTTCAGGAATTCTGTATAGCACAGTACTGAGAAGATGGATGTAGGGTTACTTGAAGTGAACACTCTTTTACTACTTCTCCTCTGTGAGTTACAATCTTGATCCAACCCTCATCCTTCTTCTCTATTTTGCCACAAGCAACTACAGCAGTTAATTACTAAGGCTCTCCAGTTCCCATAAGCCAGGCTAAGGAGGCTACAAGAAATCACTCTAAACTCAGATATTTATTCACACATAGTGGCACTAAAGCAGAGACCTGTAAAAGCTCTTGCCAGTTGTGATCAAAGCATCAGCAAATGCAAAAATAACTTGTAACATTAAAAACCAGACACACTTAGAGTGACCCCATGCCAAAGGAACTGATATATCCTGTAGCTAGCCACCTGCATCTTAAAAAAATGTTTTAGCTGATAAAGTTTCTCTTACACCATTTTGGAACCAGCTGAAATTTCCTTGTCCTCTACCATGAAAGGAGGGAGATGAATGATTCCTATCTTTGAATCTGGTCATACTCACTCCTATACTAATGTGTGTGTTAATCTATTACTTCTTTTTTAAATTTAACACACACCCCACTTTCTAGAACAGAAACCAAATGTGACTCCAAACATGTTTTTAAAAGAAGCACAGGGACAAAACATTCTAAGTTACACTATTAGTAAACATAAATGTTGCCCTATCTGATTCTAAGGGGCAGTGCCCATCTCCATTTACAACCAAAGAGACTGCACTGTCTGCCTCTGCAGATGTTTCCATGTTCATGGCAGGCATGACTAGACACAGGAGCACACAGAACACTGTGACCTTCCCACTGAAGCAGTACCTATTTATCTACTTGCAATTTCTTGCTTTCAAACTGCTAGGTTGGCAGGAGCTGGGACAGAGATGGGAGCTCACTCCATTGTGCAGCCCTCGGGTCTCAAACTGCAGACCTGCTGACCTGCCAGTCATCAAGATTAGCATCTTAACCACTAAGCCACTGCATTCCTGAGCATATCAGAGAATAAACAAAACAAATACATTGTAGAAGTCCTAAGTTACACTGTTAGAACATAGTTAAACTAATTGTAATATTAAAACATGATTGAAATAAAAGCAATTTTAAAAGCTGTGACCATTGCTTGGCCTCAACAAGGGTGGGATGGCCAAGTAGCTCTCCACAACCATAGACTCCATGGACTTCAGATTCTCACTGTTGCTGAAACCTGCTTTTATTGGGGTAGAGGTACTGATTGTACACTGTCCTAAATTCTTCTCACTGGGCCACCAGGGTCTTCAGTCTGGGTATGGCCTGAAATTTGCTACACTCTTCAACCAAATAACCACCTTCAGGAAAAGCTGGAAGAGCTGGGTTGATGGAGAATCCTGACCTCCAACATCTCATCCCACTGTTACACCTGCTGGGTGATGATGGATCCTGGGTGTTGAGGCTCAGCTGCTTGTCTTTAGCACCATTATGGATGCCTGGATAGGGCAACAATGGCTGCTCCTTCTTTAAAGACAATGAGATTTACCCATTCATCTTTCCGCACGTCTTGAAGCATAGGTGGCTGGCCTTTATTGAGGGAGCAGAAAAAAGGAGAAAGCTTGTTAAATGCCTCCACCCAGTTCTCTGATTCTGATCTATAGAAGGTGATGAACTTTCCCCCTCCCCCTCCTCCTTTTAATCTGGCCTCCACCAACCCCGCCCTGCTCAAGCAACACCATCTACCTTTGAACTCCCATTTGGGGGCCTGTGCTTAGCCCACTTTGCTGCCAAGGTCTTCAGGTTGTCCCCTAAGAGAAATAAGTCTAAAAGACTTGGGGGCCTGCTCTTAGACCACCTTGCTGCTGAGGTCTTCAGGTTGTCCCCTAAGAGATGTAGGTCTGAAGAACAGCTGGACAAAAACACATCAATATTTTTAAAAATAATTTAAAATTCATTGATTGATTGATTGATTAATTGTTTGATTTCTACCCTGCCCTCCTAGTGCAACGCACCACTCAGGGCGGCAACAATGGAAAAAATACATATGTACAATACAAGAAAGATAAAACCATTACCAATAAAAACATTACATAGAGACCTCAGCTAAAAGCAAAATTAAAACACATAAAAATTAACATCATCATCACTAAAAGCTACCCTAACCCTCCCTCCACCCACAGTAAAACAGGCTTATCAAATATTGAGAGGGGGGGCTCAATCCCACAATAGGCAGGCTAAATAAATCAACGGGCTTGAGATGTGCAGCCTAATGTGCCCCACACCTGTTGGCAGAGCCAGGTTTTCAACATCTTCCTGAAGGGGAGTAGCTCCGACTGGAGGCGCAATTCTGATTGGAAGGAGGTTCCAGAGGGCTGGGGCAGACACGGAGAAGGCTCTCCTTCTGGTCCCCATCAGAGATGCTTCTTTTACTGCTGGGACCACCAAAGCGCCCCTCCTGTCTACCCTTGTCGGATGGGCTGATAACCTTGGGGTGATGCAGTCTCTTAAGTACCCAGGTCCAATGCCATGAGGGGCTTTAAAAGTCAAGACCAGCACCTTGAATTGCACCCAGAGTAACCATACCGGTAACCAGTGCAGCTCCCATAGCAGAGGTGAGCCATGGGCATACCGTCTGCACCTCATCACTGCCCGGGCAGCTGCATTCTGGACCAGCTGAAGCCTCCGAACGGTCTCCAAGGGCAGCCCCATGTAGAGCGTATTGCAATAATCCAATCTGGAGGTGACCAGAGCATGAGTGACCATGAGCAAGGCATCCCGATCCAGTAGTGTGTGCAATTGGTGAATGACTCAAAGCTGTGCAAAGGCCCTCCTGGCCACGGCTGCCACCTGCTCTTCAAGCAGTAGCCACGAGTCCAAGAGGACCCCCAAATTGCACATGGGATCTGTCTGAGGCAACACTGCCCCATCCAGAACCAAATGTGGTAGTTCCCGGGATAGCACAGGACCCTGTACCCACAGCCATTCAGTCTTGCTGGGATTCAGCTGAAGCCCGGTGTCCCCCATCCAGACCCGAACAGCCTCCAGACACCTGGTCAGGGCTTTGACTGCATCACCCAGGTCCCCACAGGCTGAGATGTACAGTTGGGTATCTTCAGCATACTGATGATACCTTACACCATGGGAACGAATGATCTCACCCAGCGGCTTCATGTAGATGTTAAACAGCAGAGGCGAGAGTACTGAGCCCTGAGGCCCCCAACATGGGAGTGACCTAGGGCTGGACAGCTCACTCTCTAAAGACACTAACTGAGACTGGCCCCTCAGAAATGAGGAAAACCAGGACAGCACCATGCCCTGGGCCCCCAAACCTTGGAGCCGGCCCAGAAGAATACCATGGTCAACAGTATCGAAAGCCGCACAGAGGTCAACGAGAGCAAGGACAGAGGGGTTGCCCCTGTCCCGCTCCTGCCAGAGATCATCCAAGAGTGTGACCAATGCAGTCTCAGTACCATAACCGGGCCTGAATCCTGACTGAAACAGGTCCAGATAATCCGTATCATCCAGAACCCCCTGGAGCTGCTGTGCCACTGCTCTTTCCAACACCTTCCCCAGATATACAGAGCTCAACTACCTGATCAGTCAGTGCGGCTTAACTAAATAAAAAGGGCTTTGCCTTTTTTGAAGAAGGACATGTGGGGTTTAATCTATTCTTCAGAGGAATCACCACGAAAGCTGTTTGTTAATGAATTTGTTTTAGTTTAAACAATTTTATACCACTTTTTAATGTACTATCCTTTGACAATAGCTCCAGGATGAAAAGAAATAAACACTAAAATAAATAAATGCTAGTGATGACAACAATAAGCAAAACCATACTGCAGTCCAGAAACCCAGGACTTAATTTTCTTCAAAATGTAGCTATGTAAGAGAGCTTTCATTACTTATCTTATATTGGGATAGGTACAAATCCCTTAAACCTCCAAAAATGGACAACTCGGGATCTTAGAAGAATGCCCCTGCTCTTGCACCCACTCCTGTAAAATGTTGATTGGTTTTTTTTCCTGAAAACGTTTCCTTGCTAATAGGAAATTTACCAAATGCTAATATTAAAAAAAAGCAGCACTATCACCACATCCAATAAAAAGGGGATTTTCTGATCTGTTCTTTTCTAATGTTTTAAAACACAGCAGGGGACCTGGGAAACTGCATCTGGACTGCATTTAAGTCTCTGGGAGCCACACACGGACATAGATTGAATTTTGCCCACCACATCTTCATGTATGAGTAGGCTGACATAGAAAAGTCTAACTCTTCATATCAGTGGCCCTAAACTATTTAGGGCCAGAAATGAACTAGCAGTTAGTATAGCTGATGCAATATAGGTTTTACATGAATCAACCCCTTAAAACTCATCAATATCTGGGTACAGTGGCACCTCGGTTAACAAATAGCTTGGTTAACATAAAAATCGCATAACAAAAGGAAAACAATAGAAAATAGTGGCTCAGTTTACGGAATTTTTTTCAGAATGGATTAATTAATCCATAGCCTATTTTTCATTTAAATAAGCATCATGTGAATACAATTCCATCTTTGATTTCTGGATCTTCATTCTTTATTCAATTTTAATGTTCCCATTTGATAATTCTTGAGAAAACAGATATTTCTCTCTCTGAATGGTTATGCCCTATCAAATGGACAGAAATGGTTCAAAATATTTTTTATTCTACCCATGGAGCATATGTACCATTATTTTAATGAAGACTGATTTTATGAATAATTAAAGTGAACTAGTAGCTCGGCTAAATTCTTTATGTTGTTTCAACTGTGAAATGTCAATCTTTTTCTCGACTTTCTACCATACACTTATTGAGTTATAATGTGGTATTGTCATGTCCAATACATTTTATGATAATATTATAATCTACACACAATTACACTGTGTTCTAATGAGGATAGAAAAACTTACCAGTTTTGTATTTATTTATTTTTTGTCTTTTATTTTCCTCTACTTATGTTCATTCTACTCTGTTTCCACATTCGTTTCAGGGATGCTTCAGAAATTCAAACTTTGGAAAGTCCAATTTGAAATGACCTTGTCTTCATTTTCAGAGCAATATTCAAATTGGAATTTTACAGCCCACTCTTCTACAAATGTTGTGATGTCATTCTTGGCAGATCGAAGGTGTGTTGTTGTGTGTTGTCAAGTCAGAACATATTCATAGTGACTCTAATAAGGTAAATGATATTTGTAAAGAGTGGTTTACCAGTTCCACATACCACAGTGAACTTCCATGGTGGAGCCAGGATTTGAACCCAGGCCTATTGAGTTCTAGGTTGTCTGTCACTCTATCCACTCTATCCACTCTATCCACTATCTCTAATTGAAGGTACCATGGTACATACTGATACATGTTCATGAGAAGGGAAATAATATTTTTATCTGATAGAGATTACAATGGGGTGAAGATATTATATTTTATCAGGGTATATCTTTCTAATGAAAGAACTCTACACAGTATTATTTATATTTTTTATGATTTTTACTTATATCCCACTCATAGAACTATAGTTACTTTTTGATATATTGAAATTTCTTTTATGAACAAAACAAACAATAAAATAAAAAGGAAAACAAAAGGAATAACAATGCTATAATTACAAAAACAAATTAACCAATGGCAATTAAACTATGTACATCTTGACTATACATTAAACTGAATAGCACAAATAATACATACGTTTAAAAAAGAACTATACATTTACTCTGGGCAGTGTCAAAACGACAAATAGAGAATAGAAATAAAATCTCATACGAATAAAACCACAAATACCCCACAAACCCCCAATGAAATACTAAGTAAAATATAAATTTGTTGTTGTATACATGTTCATTCAATAAAAATTTCAAAGAAAACACCTTCCATAGAAGTCAACAATGCAGTTTTTACCTTAAACAAGCACTGAAAATATAGCTCCTCACAGAAGCCTGCTTCAAGACATGTCATCAGCTAATCTGAATATCTAAGTGCCAGAATACAAAATGGGAGAGTATTTTCAGGAATACTTTATCACAATATAGGCTGAGCAGCTCACACTATGAGTAAAATGGAAACTCTGTCAATTGATGGAACCATTTCCATCACAAGAATCCCCCACTCCTCTCTATTCCTTTCCATGCCATGTGCCTTCAAAGCCTAATCTAGAGTCCTAAGAAATCCTGCAGAACACATTTTTGTTGAGCACAGAATTGTGCATGAGAGGCAGAGTGGACAAAGTGTCACTACTAAAAGAGTAGCTGAAACCCAGGAATAAGTAGAGATTTAATGAGTCAACACCTCCAAGTGCCATTTATTCAATGGGTCTAACTCTAGTTGTGACTTACTACTAGATTGCAACCAGGGATTGTTAACATGGCATTGAATCTATCCATATGTCAGCAGTTACAAAAGCAAAAGCCAAAGCCAGCCGCACTAAAAGTCTAACTATGTAGTTAATGTTCTTAATATACAGCATAGACAACATGAAGATCCCATTGTGCACTAGACATTGGAAATAATACATTACAAATAAAAAGATTACCCATTATATATATGTATTATATATGTGTATTATATATGTGTTTCTGGTGTAAAATACAGGGTGTTGCAAAAGTCACCATATATAAGAACATATATCTTAGAATGACTTCACCATGAGTGGCAGGAGACTTTGTGTATGTGTGCAACACATAGAGAATATTTTTAATGAATATTTTATCAATAAAGGTACATTTAGCCACGATTTCCCATTTTCACTATGAATGGCACCTTTTGGGATACCCTGTACTGTAACAACTTGCAGCACTGTTGCTTTTAAAAAATATATAAAACAACATTTTCTCATTACTTCTGAAGTATTCTTTTAGCTGAGGGCATTTTTCTATATGGGTGTGGGGTTTTGTAAAGTAACTGAAGATTAAAACTTACTTTGAAAGATAATGAATAAACATTGAGACTTTAAAAAAAAAAACAAGCCCTGGTCTGCAGTTTAACATCTTATGACATGTGACTTCTCAAGTCACATCTCCCTTCAGTGACTGTGCCTTAGTTCTCATTTAGGTTGTAGTCCCATGACTCATGTGTGCTATTTCAAAACTGAAGGTAGGAGTTCAGATTTTGGAATGTTCTTCTATAAAATGATGTTAAAAAATTTTGTGGCATGGGGAATAGACTGTCAGATTATGTATCAGGAAACCTAGGTTCATGTCCCCATTCAGCCATAGAAACTCATGGGAGGTAACACTGGTAAATCACTGCTGGAACATCTTACATACTTCAAAAACCCTATCATAGTTGGCATAATTCAGAAGCAACTTGAGGGCACATGACAACAAAACAAAACAAAATATTTACACATAGAAAAGCAGCATATGGGATGGGATGGTAGTCAGAAGCCTGGATATAACCCTTCCAGTTTTCTGAATCAATGCATTCAACATGGCAGTTTCCACCTGCAATCCAAAATCATATAGCTCAGGTATAGTTTATTTTCCACTGGTAATTAAACCTGACATCTCCAGCTGCAGACATTTATGTGCCTAAAACAGAAAATTCCAAATCCAAATAGTCCAGCAAATAAATAAAAAAAACTATAATCTTTATCCAGATAAGCATTTTTGCTAATTGTCTCAAGTAGTCTCCAAAATCAATCAATCAATCAATCAATCAATCAATCAATCAGTTTAATTTATATCCCGCCTTCCACAGACAAGGCCGACTCAAGGCGGCTAACAACATAATCCAACAAAGTAACAATAAAACAATAATACAGAGATACAATAATTCAAAATGGAAAACAATCCAGATAAGCATAATATCAAAATACAAAAAACTACACTACATAATTAGGTCATAAAAATACAATACAAATACAATAAATATAATTATACTACAGCAAACCCAACGTAGACCCCCATGTCCGCTGGACAAAATCTATATGTCCCCCCACCCACCCCCCGGTCCCCCTTTTGGGCCCTTTTCTCATTACCACTGCATGCACACACTACCCACTTCAAATTTCATTGCAACATAGTAAGCATATGGGCTTTTACATTACAATTTGGAGATCTCATTTTTTAATCATAACTTTATTGATGAGTTGTCTTAAATGGCTATCTGGGTCTTGATCTGCAAAATAAAATTTTCTCATTTGTCCATTATTAGAAATAACTTTGTATAATGGATCTGTAGCAAATTACATGTAGTTTCCAGTTTTTATCATGCATATTCTTTTTAAATATATTATAGCCTTGCTGGAAAATTAATTGGTACTATCCCCTCTAAGGTTTAGACCAGTGAATTCATAGATTTACATGATGAATGTACCATAAAAAGTACTTTAAAGGGAAGAATGTATTGCATGTCATGCATCCCATATAGCTGCTAAAAATTAGGAAAACTCTGATTACAAACAGCAGTAAACACTACTATTGCATAGGAGGTTTGTTTTATGTACCCTTGGTAGTTCTAACAAACTGATTTTTATTTTATATTTCTACTTTACAATTGGCAACATTAACAAGACATGAGTAAAGATGTAATTATTTTAAACACTGGAGGATCAATTCAGAATGAGAGCAAAGACAGAGAGTCTGTACAGAGGAGATAGTCTTCATGTGGTTTGTGGACACCATAGGACAGCAAGGTACCTCCAGGCTGCCCCACAGCTCAGGGTGGGCGGGTGAGAATTGCTACTCCTGAAAGTCTTCAGGTTCTGTCATTCTTCTTTTAAACAACACACAAATTTATTTTTCATTTTGAGGGTAGTGTTATGGCCCCTCTCAGTGAGACTTGATG
The DNA here is from genome assembly GCA_035047305.1 of Bradypodion pumilum. Taxonomy (NCBI): domain Eukaryota; kingdom Metazoa; phylum Chordata; class Lepidosauria; order Squamata; family Chamaeleonidae; genus Bradypodion; species Bradypodion pumilum. The sequence continues at coordinate 208,381,143 of JAWDJD010000004.1, read as the reverse complement.
CTGGAAATTGATATAGCTACCTCTGGACTATAATCAGTGATGCACTGTGAACATTTTTACTACCCACTCAGTGGGCATGGCTATCTGTGGGTGTGGCCTCAACCCCTCCCCAAGAAAAAAAGAAACCTACCTTGCTCTCTTGCTTCGCGGAGATGAGGAGGAGGAGTCCCAGAGCAGCCAGGCACTGCTGGCGGGTCAGCCCCTCACCGTCTGGGCACACTTTCACCAGCAGTGCTGCTGGGAGGTGAGCGGGGCAGGTTGTTGGGCTGGCACTGGCCTCCCCCTCCCAGCACCACCAGAAACGTGTCCCATTCACCTCACCCAGGGCTGAAGGCATGCGGGAAGTGCAGAGGTGAAAGCGCGGCTTTAGCCCTGGGCGAGGCGAATGGGATTGCGTGTCCGGTGGCACTGGCAGTGGAGGCCGAGAGGTGGGCGTGATTGGTCAGGTGGGCGTGGCCTGGAATTTCCGCTACTGGTTCGCAAGAACCATTGGGAACTGGCCTCAATATAACACTGACTATAATGTTTGAGAAACTGCAGCTAAATAACCCTGACCCATTCATTGGTAATCTCGCGGATTGACTACTGTAATGCTCTCTACATGGGGCTGCCCTTGTATTTTATACAGAGATTACAGTGGGTCCAGAATGCAGCAGCCAGGTTGGTGGCAGGTTTAAAGAAATTTGATCATATTTCCCAGTGTTGGCAGGCCTGCACAGGTTATCTGTTGCCTACTGTGGCAGATAAAAGGTGTTAGTGTTATCATATAAGTCCCTATACGATTTGGGACCTATCTTCACCTCAGACAAGCCCACTCCACAGATCCTCTCCACCAGGATGCTTCAGTGGGCGATTTTCCTCAATGCATACAATGGTTCATTAGAGTACCGCCCCGGGAAAGACATAAGCCACGCAGACGCACTCTCAAGGTCTCCTCTTCCCCACCTGGGAGACCCAAAGTGTGAGGTAGAGCAAGACAGCCAAGTCCTCCTCATAGAAGCCCTAGATGCACCCCCCATACTTCCCGTGGAAATTGCTGCAGCCACGGCCAAGGATAAAACTTTAGCCCTTGTGAGATCCTGGGTACAGAAGGGATGGCCCACGGCTCCCCCCGCAGACGAGTTTGCTGCATTTTTCAGGAAGAGGGTTGAGTTGTCCACAGAAAGGGGGTGTCTTTTGTGGGGGGAGAGGGTGGTGGTCCCACAAGCATTAAGAGCGAGGGTGCTACGGCTTTTACATGTCAGCCACCCAGGGATTGTGCATTCTAAGGCGCTGGCCCGAAGCTATTTCTGGTGGCCACAGCTAGACGCAGACATTGAACACATGGTGAACACCTGCGAAAGCTGCCAGAGCTCTCGACCTGAGGAGTCCCACCTTCCACACAGAGAATGGGACACAGCTAGGGGGCCGTGGTCCCGCCTCCACATAGACTTCGCAGGGCCATTCAGGGGTTCATTCTTTCTGCTGGTGGTGGATGCATATTCCAAGTGGTTAGAGGTAATTCCAATGCGCAACACCTCATCAGCTGCAACCATAAAACAACTGCGCAGGCTGATAAGCACCTTCGGGATACCTGACGTCATTGTGAGTGACAATGCGAGTTCCTTCACGTCAGCCGAGTTCCAAGCGTTCTTGGAGTCCAACGCCATTCGGCACATTACCTCAGCCCCCTTTCACCCTGCAACAAATGGCCAGGCGGAACGCCTGGTGCGCACAATGAAAGAGGGGCTGCGGCGCATGGGACTAGGGGATCTGGACCGGCAGCTCTGCCAGTTTCTGTTGGCATACCGGGTGACGCCATTGGCGTCGGGATTTTCCCCCGCTGAACTCCTCATGAAAAGGAAATTGCACTCATTGTTAACCAGGTTGGATCCCACCAGGGTGGAGGATAGGGGAAGAAACATTGAGCACAGCTCCACAAAAAACTTCCAGATAGGAGAACCTGTACATTGCAGAAACGACGCTACTACAGGGCCAGCCTGGGTGCCGAGTGTAGTCATTAATCAAACGGGACCAGTGTCATACTGTGTCGAGACCAACACGGGTCTCCTCTGGAGAAGGCACACTGACCAACTAAGGCATTGAGTGATTGGGGGGCCGGACAGAGGGGTCCAGCAGCAAAACTCAACGTTAGGGTTCTCCTCCACCCGCTTATCCCAAAGGGGGAGAAAACGAAGGGCAACAGTCCCAAACAAGGGGGGAAGCACAGGCTCAAATCCGTATCCTTTTGATACACCAGTTCTACCCAGTCCTTTGAAAGAGAGGAACGAATTTGCCCCTGTAGTTCTACCCAGTCCTTTGAAAGAGAGGAATGAGTTTGCCCCTGTTGCCCCCGAATTAGATTTTGAGTTACCAAACTGGGGGGGGGGGGTTCGGAGTGTTCCCCCACCCATCCAAGCGAAGAGCGGGGTTTTTCTTTAGCCCCTAGTGCCCCCGGTTTTCCCACATCCGCATCAGAAACCCTTCCTCCCCCTTCTCCTGCCCATTCCAAAGCTGCAAGTCCGCAGCGAGTCACTAACGAGTCATCCTCTCCAATTGCAGGACAAGAGCCAGGAGGACACAGACGAGGGGGCACGGCCAAGTCAAGCATAACGGCCGCACACCCAAAACGCACATGCGGGAAACCAGTTTGGTTGAGGGACTTTGTCCCATCTTAGGGGGGAGGGATGTTGTGTATTGAATGTATTTGTAACCACACGAATGGGTACATGTAACACTGTAACCTTCTGTATGAGGACGCGAGCTAGTGGCCACCGGGGGCAGTAGCGAGCGCCCAGCTCACATGGTACACATTCCTCAAATGCCCTCAGCTGCGCAGGAAAGATTCCTGCGCTCACCTCACCTGGACAAGAAGGGCGTGACCAAGGATGACGTCACTTGGACAGTAGCCAATGCCTGTCAAAGAGCCATATTCAATTGTATAGCCACCGCATAAAAGGAGCTGTTTGTCCGCCATTACCACATGTTCGTACTGTACTCCATGCAATAAAGATGTGCTAGGCTAGCTTACAGCCGTTTCCATTGTCTTGATTCCCAAACACTAAATCCCACCTTCGTCGCCAATTTAGTGTTTGGGAATCAAGACAATGGAAACGGCTGTAAGCTAGCCTAGCACATCTTTATTGCATGGAGTACAGTACGAACATGTGGTAATGGCGGACAAACAGCTCCTTTTATGCGGTGGCTATACAATTGAATATGGCTCTTATTTATTATTTATTATTTATTTAGTCGTATTTATATATGCCGCCCACTCAGGCAGAACCCGACTCAGGGCGGCATTACAACAAATTCTAAAAACATATAAAAACACTTTTAAAACCCCTTATCCCACCCATCCATCCCACCCACTCTAAAAAAGGAAGAGAGAGTTCTTAATTCTTTACGTAAGCCAGCAGGCGGGGACCGTGATCCCATTCAGGCCCCACACCTGCCCTGCCAGCCAGGCCTTCAATCCTTTCCTGAAGGGCAGCAATTCTCTTTGAAGTCTTAGATCTGTTGGCAGGAGGTTCCAGAGAGTTGGTGCGGCCACGGAGAAGGCCCTCCTTCGGGTGCTAGACAGATGTGCACCCCTAACTGATGACACCATTAGAGAGCCCCTCCGGTCCACTCTAGTTGGATGGGCAGACACTCTTGGGACGATGCGGTCTCTAAGGTATCCTGGCCCACTGCCATATAGGGCTTTAAAGGTCAAAACCAGCACCTTGAATTGCACCCGGAGACAAACTGGTAACCAGTGCAGCTCCCGAAGTAGCGGTGAGGCATGGGCATATCGCCCACATCCCATCACCACCCGGGCTGCCGCATTCTGGACCAGCTGCAGCCTCCGAATGGTCGTCAAGGGCAGCCCCATGTAGAGCGCATTACAATAATCTAGTCGGGAAGTAACCAGAGCATGGGTGACCATAAGCAAGGAGCCCCGGTCCAGGAGCGTGCGCAATTGGCGAATCACCCGAAGTTGGGCAAAAGCCCTCCTGGCCACAGCCGCCACTCTTCGACAGGCATTGGCTACTGTCCAAGTGACGTCATCCTTGGTCACGCCCCTCTTGTCCAGGTGAGGTGAGCGCGGGAATCTTTCCCGTGCAGCTGAGGGCATTTGAGGAATGTGTACCATGTGAGCTGGGCGCTCGCTACTGCCCCCGGTGGCCACTAGCTCGCGTCCTCATTCAGAAGGTTACAGTGTTACATGTACCCATTTGTGTGGTTACAAATACATTCAATACACAACAGACCTTGCTATCTGTTGTAGTGTCTCTCCCTCATAACAAACCCCCACATCACCCATTCATCACAATCAGCACAGCTCCAGGTGCCAATCCTGAGGATGGCTAGAAAGTCTATAAATAGGAATAGAGCATTCTCAGTGGTGACACCAACACTCTGGAATATACTACTGGTGGAGCTGCTCCAGGCCCATCACTGGATAGCTTTAAAAAAACAATTAGAAACTTTTTTTATTCCAGGGCGTGTGACTGTTTTAAATGTGTAAGATTGTGTTGTTAGCCAGGGCCACCATCAGGGGGGGGGCATCAGGACTCCCATCCCAGGCCCGGAAATGACAGGGGCCCAGTGGTGGTGGGAAACCACTGATGTGTACATGTACAAACAAACCATGCATTCGCTGAAAACCACAGGGGTGTTGTTGAGGATTTTAGGAATGGTTTTACCGAAATGACCACAGACGCCAGAATAAGTTTTAGAGGTTTTATTGATTACACATCTCCTCTCTCACAGTGTCCTCAGGGAGGACGCCATTAGACTGGGGTACCTCATGGTGAGGTGAGCCTTATTTTATAACCTTCTTTCAGGGAGGAGGGGTTAGGGTGAAAGGTCAGAAGGAAGGATGAGGTCGGAGTTCAGAGGGTAATGGTGCATTGTGGTCATTGGTGATGAAGGGCAGTGAGGCATTATTTATCTGACAAAATCCCCTTCTAATGCCTCATTGCATCTTCATCTACAGTTTTCAATTCTTGTCTCTGGATGATAAGTCCCATCTTGTTTGCAAGATATTGATGTTGGTCTGATGGGAGAGGTTTGGTTAAAATATCTGCAATTTGTCTCCTGGTGTCACAGTAAGTCGTTTTAATGAAGCCTTTTTCGCACATTTGCCTTACATTGCAATACTTGATATCAATGTGCCTGGATCTGCGCCCTACCGCATATGTTTTTGAGATTTCAATTGCGGCCTTATTATCTTCATGTATAGGAATGGGGAGAGTGGGTTCATCCCAAATTTCAGATATTAATTTATTGAACCATATCAAATCATTCGCTGCATCGGATAGGCAAGCATATTCTGCTTCCACTGTGGAAGTGGATACTGATTTTTGTTTCCCCATGCACCAATATATAGGACTGTCGTTTAAAAAGATCACGTAACCGGATGTGCTTTTCCTGTCTTCAGTGTCTCCAGCCCAATCTGCATCTGCACAGCATGATAGAGTGGGTCTCTCTGTTATTGAAGGGGCAATTGACAGTATTGCACCCTTGGTTTTCTTCAGGTACCTTAATAGTCTCTTAACTGCATTCCAGTGGTATGTCTTTGGGTTGTTCTGATGTCTCGATAAAAGGTTCACTGCTAGATTTATGTCCCGTCTGGACCAATTGGCCAGGTACAGTAGTGACCCTATGGTAGATCTGTACAATGTGTTATCTCCAAAAATTTCATTGCAACTATACGTGTTCCTTTAAAAATCTGTTTGCATTGGTGTGTCCGAAGGGGCGGCATCAGCCATGTTGCATTTCTCCAACAGTTCAGTTATCTTGTCTTCTTGCAAAAGGGAAAAACCTCCAGTTACTTCGGATATTTTGACTCCCAAGTAATTGTTTACCTTCCCTAGTAACTTCAGAGTGAATTTTTCTTGTAGATTTTGTACAAAGTAGTCACATTTGACCTTACTTTTCCCTATGTACAGAATGTCATCAACGTAAACCAGTATTTTTTCTATATCCCCTTCATTTCTCTTGACAAAAATGCATCTGTCGGCTTGGGTGTGTGAGAAACCCATCTGTTCCAATGCACTAGACAGGCACTCATACCACATTTTGCCGGATTGTTTTAATCCACAAAGACTCTTGTTTAGCAGCCAGGTCCCACCTTCTCTCATCTCGATTCCTTGGGGTGCTCTGACGTATATTTTCTTGTCTAAGGCTGTGTGCAGATAGGCTGTTTGCACGTCGAACTGGTATATATACTCTTTTTGGATTGAAGCTAAGGCTAGTGCAGCCTTCACACTTTCGGCCCTCACGGTCGTCGAATACGTTTCGGTGTAGTCATCTGGAAATCTCTGTGCGAAACCCTGTGCCACGAGCCTGGCCTTGTAAAGGACTTTGTTGTTTTCAAGGGTCTTGACCCTGAAGACCCATCTTGTGCCTATGGTTTTCTGTCCTTCTGGTGGTTCCATTGGAGTTTATACATTGAGCTCCTTGAGGCTGTCCAATTCCTTTTTCATCGCTTGCTCCCATTTTATTTGTTCTTCAATTGGTAACTTTTTCACGTTGGCGTAGTTGTCGGATGTGCCAGTCGAACCGCCTATGGACATCACATAGTCTCCCAGGCGCTTGGGGGTTTGGCCTTTTGTAGCTCTGTTTGACCTTCTGTTTGATGCTGTGGTGGTCTCCCTTGTTCCTTGACGTTCATTTGTGCCATCATTTGTGTTGTTTTATTCAATCTTACATTCTCCAGGAAGACTTGGTGTATCTTGAGTATGCCTGTCAGTTACTACCTCATTTGAGTGTAACTTCATCCAGTTTGCGTTTTCATGGAACGCGGCTGATCTGGAGATGGTTACCTTGTGATGCTCATCTATGAATCTGTATGCCTTTGAACCTGGTTCATAACCAATAAATCTCAGCCTCTTCGATACCTTGTCCCCCTTTCTCCTTAGTTGTTTTGGTATGTGGACATCGGCCATTACCCCGAAAACATGGAGGTGGGAGAGACTAGGCTTGCGCTTGTACAGCATTTCATATGGGGTCTTCTCTACTACACTCGACCAGATCCTGTTGAGGGTGCAATTTGAATACATTAATGCTTCATCCCAATAAGAGAACTTTAGTCCAGCCAGCATCTTCGAGTACACATCTCATCATGGTCTGTAGTACCCCATTCCTGCGTTCAGCTATTCCGTTTTGAAAAGCCGAAAAAGGTGTGGTGGTGGAGTGCATCATGCCTTGGGAAGTGATCCATTCCTTGAATTCCCTTGAGAGGAATTCTGAACCCCTGTCTGTTATTATTTGTTTTATTTGTGAGTTGTGTTGCGTTTGCACCCTCTTGCAGAACTCCTTGAACTTTGTAAAGGTTTCTCCTTTGTCTCTGAGTGTGTAAACAAATCCATATCTGCTGTAGTCATCAATGATGGTCAGAAATAATTTCTTTTTGTTTATAGAGGTGGGGAGTGGCCCCACTAGGTCCATGTGTAGGAGTTGAAAAGCTTGAGATGTGCTTCTCTTTGATGTTTTTGGTCTTGGCATTTCCTTGGACTTTGAGCTTAGGCACACAGTGCACTCCAGGTATTTGTCACAGTTTTTTACCTTCAGACCTTCTGCATGTTCTTGCATTTTTTTGACGGAGGAGAAACTGGTGTGTCCTAATCTTCTGTGTAGCAGGTGAGCTCAATCGTCGTGCATGAGTTTCCCTATGGAAATGACAGTGGTGCTGTGGGGAGTTGTCGCCTTAGTATACTCGATATCTGAATTTTCTTCCCCCTGTAGTTCTGCAACACTTGCTTCGGTGTGACTTTCAGAGACATTATGTCTGTTGTTTTCCCCTTCTATTTCCTCTGTTTCTGTTTTGCATGTACTAGCGTGATCCTTTTTATCACCCTCTCCAGTGGGCACGTAGTAGGGCAAACCGCCCACAATGATCACTTCTCCGACATTTCCTCCTTTGTTGGTGATGGATACTCTACCTTTCTGAAAAAGTAATTCCGTGGCGGTGTCTTCACATAGCTTGAACGCGGCCAGTATGTTGTATGGAATTTCAGGGATGAATAAGACTCCATTGACTTTTCCCAAACCTGGGATGTTTATGTCTCCTTTTCCCATTACGTGAGCTTCTTTTTGATTTGCAACCTTTATTCGGAAGGATGTTTTTGTGAATGAGTCGAATAGGTCTTTGTTGCATGAAGTGTGTATGGTTGCCCCTGAGTCTATTAGCCAATATTTTTTGTTATCCAGGGCGCCGGTGGGGTACACCCTGTCTTCTGTGTTGTTTGTGGAGTTGAATTCATGCTTCTGGTATCTGTGTTCCCTCCCAGGGCTGGGCAACCTGTTCCGCCCGTGTTCATATTTGTACCCTGCATTGTTTTCAGGTGTGTATTTTTCCCTTTGTGTGTGGTCTTTCTTTCCTTTTATTTTGGGGCAGTTCCGTTTGATGTGGTACCTTGAACCACAGGAGAAACAGCCTTGTTGCTGGCTGGTTGGCTCTGTGAATTCTACCATTCTACCTGGTTTGGTGTCTCTGTCTATGATTGATCTGTCCCTCCTCATGTTATCATGCGCTATGAGTTTTCCTGCCAATGTGTCCAGTGGCATGTTTTCACAGTCTATTGCGTCAAACTGATCCAAGAAATTATTCCAGCTGGGGTCCAGGGAGTTGAGTATTATGCTGACCATCCTTTCCTCAGCGATTGCTTCACCACGCTGTAACAGCTGGGATCTCATGGAGTTTAATCTCAGGAGGTGCTCACCCATAGGGGTGCCGGGTTTCAATCTCACAGAGTGGAGTTGCCTGGAGATCCAGCTGGTGGTGCTTCTGTTGCTGCTGTGGAACAAGGCATTCAATTTGTTCCATATATCAAAAACATTCAGTTCATGGGGTATGCTTGGGGAAATGGCTGGCTCAATGGAGCTTAGGAGTAGGTTTATGGTGTTTATGGCTTTATGGTGTTTGCGGTCTGTTTCAATGGACCATGGTTCTTCAGGAGGGTCTAGGATAAAGTACAGTGCATCATGACCCATCAGCAGAATTTGAAATCGTTGTGCCCACTCTGGCAGATTTTTCCCAGTAACACTTAATTTTGGGAAGTCATTGGGTAGGTTGGTTTGCTGGTTGGAGTTATTCTTGGATTCGGTCTGTTGTTCTAAGTGTCCCTTTTGGTACTGAAAAGGGCAGAAAGGCATAGGTATGCAAACGGCTGCCTTTGGATTTCCCATTGGTCCTTTTTGTCTGTAGGTTGCTGTTGGAGTTGACTGCGCATGCGCGGCCCAGCGTGCATGCGTGAGAGTCATTTTGCTCAGTTCTTCATTGCGAAAGTACCTCCGCTCTCCTGGTCTAGGGTCCGAGTGGCTGGGCAGAAGGTGGTGGGTAGCGGGTGCTCCTCAGGGCTTGGAAAGTGGTGGTGGTGTTCTCTCTTGGTATGGTGGGGGGGTGCCAACACTCCGGGGTTCATTTTTGGAAGCCTTCAGGAGTGAGTAAGTTGCTGCGCAGTAGGATAGTACTGGGTTGTTGGGAATGCCTCTGTCTTCCGATGGGGGCCACGGGGGTGTCTGTCCCTAGCTGGATCTATGGCTCATATGTTGGTGGCTGCTGCGCTGTGGGGTTCTTTGTGGGGGGGGTTGTTTTCATTTGGAGGGTTTATCCGTGGAGGGCCGAGGACAGCTGAAAGTATGTCTATGGCTTTTGAAACTTCTGCTTCTGGGTAGGGTCCCCTATGATCTCTGTTATATTTCTCTTGTCTGGTTTTGTACAGTTCCCAGAGATAATTTCTTATTTCCTCCACTTCATTTTCTTCGCTATTGCTGGGTTCCCCTTCTGTGCCCTGTTGCCGCGGGGTGTGTGTGTGTGTCTGTCCCTGGTCTGGAATTCCCGCCCCCTCCCCTCCTGGCTAGGCTGTTTTGGAGTCCGGTAGCAATTTCCATTGATTGCTTGGATCCCATTGTTGTACCGTCGCTTCCCCTCTTGGGGTGGCTTACCGTATTTCCTCTTTGGAACTCCGTTTCAATCTGGTCATCTCCAAGAAGGCTCTCTCCCCCATCTTCTCCTTCGCTTTGAGTTAGATGGGTCCTTTGCGTGTGTTGTTGGAGAGAAAGCTCTCGGATGCTTTCCTCCACTTCGGCAAGTTTTATTCGAATTTCCTCAGCCATTCTCTGGACCAGATCGCCCCCTCCTGTTGCTTCGTCCAGCTCTCCTTGGGGGCTGGTCTCTTTGGGTTGATCCTTTTTTGACCTCTTTATTCTGGGCATTTTGTATTTTTGTACGTTTTGTGGTTCATTCAGCAAACCATCCTCTTGCTACCATTTGTTGAGGATTTTAGGAATGGTTTTACCAAAATGACCACAGACGCCAGAATAAGTTTTAGAGGTTTTATTGATTACACATCTCCTCTCTCACAGTGTCCTCAGGGAGGACGCCATTAGACTGGGGTACCTCATGGTGAGGTGAGCCTTATTTTATAACCTTCTTTCAGGGAGGAGGGGTTAGGGTGAAGGGTCAGAGGGAAGGATGAGGTCGGAGTTCAGAGGGTAATGGTGCATTGTGGTCATTGGTGATGAAGGGCAGTGAGGCATTATTTGTCTGACAGGTGTGGCGTCACCGGGAAACTACTAATGTACACATGTGCAAACAAACCATGCATGCACAGGAAACCAAAGGGGTGTAGCCAAAATGTGGGGGGAGGGGGCATACCGGGCTAACAAATTTCTGATGCCAGCCCTTTTGTTAGCCACCCAGAGTAGGAAAATCCCCTAGATGGGCAGGGAATAAATAAATAAATAAATAAATAAATAAATAAATAAATAAATAAATAAATAAATAAATAAATAAATAAAAGTGTCTGAATAGATTCAGAAACTAGACAAGGAAGGAACTCCACAAGAGAAGAGGTTAAAGATGAGAGCTATGTCTTAATGCAGGGAAAATAAGGAGGCAAGACATCTGAAATACTTGGGTTCATATTTTGCACCAGTACTTGATTTTCTACACAGTGTGTGGGAACACACCTTTCATGCATTTCACTGATAATAGTTTAAGACCCAGGTTCCCAACCTGGGAGCCCCAGATATTCTTGGATTATATCTCCCAGAAATCTAGCCTTGTACAGCCAAAGGTGAAGGCTTCTGGAAGTTTTAGTCCAAGAACATCTGCATCTGCAAGTTTGAGACCTGCTGCTTTAAGACCTAAAAATTTAAGGTAATGTATTGAGATTTGTTTGTCTATGCTTTTTTTTCCATCCCCCCCCCCCTACATTTTGTAATACCATGTTTGATGAAGGGAGTCCTGGCCACTTTAGCAATGTTACCTGAAAGCTCACACTCCTTATTTCTTTTCTTAAAAATTTGCTCTGAAAATAGTATCACCCTAAAATGGACTTTAGACTTTGTTTTGGTCAATGTGGCTGCTTATGTGTTATTCCAAACCAATGACTGCCTGTCCAGTATAAAAACAAAATCATAAACAGATAAATATAATTTGTGTCATTGGTAGCACCTCTGCTTAAAGATATTCTTAGCTACAATCTCAATATCATGGTACAATAGCTCTCCAGTCCTTCAGAAGCATGTGACTGGCAGGCTGGTGTGGGGAGAATGGGTTCTGAAAGCTCTAGTCCCTAAAAGTAGCTTTCTCAAATTTTGTGCTGTATGTGCAGCAGTGAGTATAGATCCAGTTCTTCTTCTTCTTCTTCTTCTTCTTCTTCTTCTTCTTCTTCTTCTTCTTCTTCTTCTTCTTCTTCTTCTTCTTCTTCTTCTTCTTCTTCTTCTTCTTCTTCTTCTTCTTCTTCTTCTTCTTCTTCTTCTTCTTCTTCTTCTTCTTCTTCTTCTTCTTCTTCTTCTTCTTCTTCTTCTTCTTCTTCTTCTTCTTCTTCTTCTTCTTCTTCTTCTTCTTCTTCTTCTTCTTCTTCTTCTTCTTCTTCTTCTTCTTCTTCTTCTTCTTCTTCTTCTTCTTCTTCTTCTTCTTCTTCTTCTTCTTCTTCTTCTTCTTCTTCTTCTTCTTCTTCTTCTTCTTCTTCTTCTTCTTCTTCTTCTTCACCAGTGTCTGTATACCTCCACATCCGGCTGTGATATTGTCCTACATGAGCCACTTGCTACAGTGGAGTGTAGAAAAAGAAGAAAAATAGAAAAAGAAGAAATGAAATAGAAATAGTATACAATTCTAAAAAAATATATGTTTTAAACACCTATACAGTATATGGGGATGAGTCCCTTTCCATGTCTCATGCTCTAAAGAACACTGTTATAATTGGATATCTTAATTGGATAACAGAAAAATCTAACACTTCGATATTTGAGTTTACTATTGGAGAATGTTTTTTCCTTTAAATCCTACTACTGATTACAACTGATTAAATTTAGATTTTTTTAAAAAAATCACTTGTTTAGGTATTATTTCACTAAAATCACAAGCATTGGCTTTATCAAGAAGATAATCCATTCATTAGATACAGCCTGGTGAGAGAGCTACTGGTTCAGGTCTGAAAAGGAAATATAGCTCAATGATTGCCTACATAATGGCCTTGAGCTACTCTTAGTACTGGTTAGGGATGTGCCTGTCAGAAACTTTGTTTTCTGTGTCTGTTTGGTTTCTTTCAGGAATGCCTCTTTCATTTATTTAGTGTGTGTGTGTGTCTGTTTAGGCACCTCTCCTTTCACTTACCATGACTAGTATGAATGTAAGAGCTGTGGTGGCAGGAAAAGAATGAGATAAAGTGGAAAGTGAGGCAGGCAGGCGGCTAAGCAGCATGTTGGCAGTGAGCTGGCAATGCTTGCAGGAAAATAGGAAGCACAGTGGCACAGGTGGCAAGGGAAGGAGGGCCATCAAAAATGGTTGGCAGAAGGATGAGAAGCTTGGCAGCAGTTGTGACTACAAGGAGAGGCTGGGAGAGGAAAGCAGGGCAAGTAGTGCTGGCAGGAGACAACAGTGGTAGCGTGGATAGAAAGCAGGGCTGGCGGCGCTACAAGAAGGCTAAGGACCACAGTGGTGAGTAAGGGGAGAGAAAAGGGCAGCTGGCAGCCATCTACCAAGTGCAGAGATTAAAGGTGCAAAAGGAAGAGGGAAAAGGAAGATGGCAATAACAGGATTGACAGCAAAGCAAGGAGAAGGGAAGGAAGGGAAGAAGAAAGCATGGGTCTGGCAGAGCCAAAAACCAAGCAGTGACAATGACATGAGAAAAATTTCCCAGGAGATTTGGGCAAAGGAAATTTTAACATACCTGTAAAAAGGAAACCTGAAAAACATATAATTTTGTGTCCCTTTCTTTCATTTAAATGAATTACTTAGGTTGAAGAACTCACCAAAGAAGGTGTCTCTTTCTATTAATTTTGTGGGTTTCTCCCCTCTCACTCTGGTTAAGCCCCAAGTCCCATCTTTAGCCTTCATTTGACTTTGTTTTTATGGGCCATCTCATGGAGAAATCCATTGGCAATCTTCTACAGCAAGGATGAGAGATCTCTTGGCACTTCATATCTTTTGGGCTGTGACTTCCATCAGCCTCACCTGACCAACCATAAATGCTTGTAGGAGTTGCAGTCCAAAACATCTAGAGAGCCAATGGCTCCCCACTGTTGTTCTAAATGAGCAGAAGCCTAAAGATAATAGTAGCAGTTCTTTCTGGCAATGGCTACATCCATTCACCAAGATCTTGCATCTGTCAACCCTGCCATCTACCTGCTCCTCCTCCAGTAGTACTTGTATGCTTCTTGCAGCAAAGAACAAGAAGAAAGTTAGCAAAGTAATCACACTTATATATCACCCCATAGTGTTTAATACACTCTTTGGGTGGTTCACAAGTTAATTAGCATTTTGCCCCCAACATGCTGGGTACTCATTTTACTGACCTCAGGAGGCTAGAAGGCTAAGACAATCTTGATCCCTGTTCAGGATCACAACCTTTGGGTTGCATGACAGGAGTTTAATCACTGCTCCACCAGGGCTCTTACAGGGACATGTTATGCAAATTCAAATACAGGAATATGAAGGATACCTTTGAGTACCCATTCCCGCATCTACCAATCTGCAGAAGATCTGGAATGTTTTTCCCTGCTTCCCTTGACATCAATGAACCAATTCACCTTTGGTTTACTATTTTTGTTTACAAGCAATTAGGAGAATTAGGCAGGGAAAAAATCCTTATGGAACATGAGACATTTCAATTTCACTGCACCAATTTCAGAATTTCTTTTACAAGGTAATGTGTTATCTCTATCCTTTTCACCCATTGCCACACAGATGAGATTCCCCAGTATACATTTGCATAGTGCTCTCTTCATTACAGTTTGTATTTCTAACAGCTGCATATGCATTTGTTATTCTGTGGAAAATAAAGTATCTGAAACAAAAAACATAACGAGCACATACATAACATATTATGCTATTGAAGCAAAGTTTACAAGACAGCTTTGTAATGCCCCTAAGCCACAGATGACAGAAAACTTTATTTTGCATGCTTGTATGGCTGATTTTTCTTTATTATGTGATTTATGTGATCAAGAGCATGCCTTATTAGCATAATACACATGGAATCAAATTACCTGACTATACCATAGTCCTGAGGCCAGATCTTTTCTTTCATAGAACTCATTCCAATGGATTGCTGATGTTGGCAATAAAATATTAAAATATGAAAACAATTAAACTTCCTTGGTGTGCATCTTTTTAAAAAAATATTCTTAAGAGTATATTAATGTTAATTAGGTTTGTTGCCAGGTTGGAACAGGTTTAAAAAGAAAGAAAGAAAGAAAGTTTGGATGCATTCTGATGGGAGATATGCACAAAACTCAGGGCTGGGATTTAAAGTGAAGTGTTTAAGCAGAGGGTGTATAAGTTCTGATTTCAAGGTACAGCTCCAGCATAGACAGTAAGATAGAAACATATCCCCCAGTGGCTTAGTGGTTAAGATGCTGAGCTTGAAGAGCAGAAGGTCAGGTTTCGATACCCGGCTGAGGGCTGCACTTGGGGACATGAAAGGAGCCTCATTCAGGTGTCCCCTGAGCAGAAATCCTTTCAACCCAGAGTAACCTCTGACATGAAATCATCATTATTATTATAGTAAGATAGGACAGAAAGCTCTTAGAAAAATGGTGGCATACTTAGGAAAGCAGCAAAAATCCTATATCTTAAGAGAAAGAATGGAGAGTAACCAAACAAATCACTTTCTTGGGATGTAAATAGCCCAGTGATTCTTAGATTCTGGTACACGAGCGCCACACATTCTTAGAAGGACATCTGTATCCCACCTTTCTTCTAAACTCAGGAAGATACAGGTGAAACTCGGAAAATTAGAATATCATGCAAATGTTCATTCATTTCACTTAATAAGTGAAACAAATATATGAGATAGACTCACTACATGCAAAACAAGAGATGTCATGCCTTAATTTGTTATAATTGTGATGATCATGGCATACAGCATACATGAGATTATGTGATGATTATGGGGTACATGAGATTGGGGAAGGGGGGTTGGGGCTTTCATAAACTGTAAGCCATAAGCATCAATATTATAACAAAGTAAGGCTTGAACTATCTCACTTTGCATGTAATGAGTCTATCTCGTATATTTGTTTCACCTTTAAAATTGCATTACTGAACTGAATGAACATTTGCACAATATTCTAATTTTCCGAGTTTCACCTGTATGTATGGGTATATTCTCCGATTTTATTTCCCATTGGGGATGGATAATTTTTTTATTAGGAGAGTTGAGGAGAGCTCCCAGAAACCTGTGGCCAACATAGCTAGTAGTCTAAAGCCCAGATGTGTCTACTGTTTGACTATGAAGGTAGTTCAGCTGAAAAAAGGGTTGTTCATGTGTAGGGATGATTTGAATCCCTGTACCCCATCAAGACTAGTTCAAAAGATGTTACTGCCTGAAAGAAATGGAAAAATGCCCTACGAGTCCATTTCCCATTTCTTTGTACAAAAGTGGAGTAAAAATGCCAGGATCTTCCACTGTCTTTGGAGCATGACTCAAAGTCACAATGGAGACCTGGTAACATAGCCAATGTTTGAGAAAGTTCCTTTTGTTGACTACAACTTGCTCCGAATCCCCCACTAACTAGGTGATTTAGAGTTGTAGTTCACAACTCTCAGAATCTGCTACCTGAGACAGTTGCCTTACAGTGTCTACATGACAAGGCCAATCCTGTTCAACAGTACAAGTCCAGACATTTTCTGACATGAACAGAAAATTCAGCTTTAAGTTGCATCTAGTTCTTCTTGGCTACATTTGAGTGGTCTGCAGTCATTCCTCATAGTTATTTGCTTGTATTTTGAAGAGTTACGTGCAGGATATAATTCATATGTAGTACAATAAACATCTGTGTTCAGGTCCCATAACCTGGATATAAAACATTATTTAAGCACCAGCCACTGAATGTGTTTCTTTTGCAAAACTTGAGTGCATCCTGACCAGCAGACTGGAAACTAGGATTTCGCCCAGGGATATCAAGCAATGAATTTGATCAAGGCTTTCTGATCTACAATTCCCCACATTCCCAATACAATATGGCCATGCTATCAGGGACGTTCAGGAACCAACAGTGTAAAGAAGAACCATATTTACTGGCTTATAGGACCCATCAGAGATGCACTAAATTTTTCCAGTGTATTTTAATGCGGGAAGTGTGTTTGTATGCCGGTAAATACAGTAGAAACATCAGAGTATAAAACACAATCCATTTTTCCTGCGTATTTTAAGGAGGAGAGTGCCGGCAAATACGATAACTATTCCTAGCCCTGCATTGGACTTTAGCTGTGATTTATAATTCAGAAAAGTAACTTTCTGAAGCGAGGCATTGAATATAAGCTACATTGTTAAATCCAGAGCTGCTACATTCTCTTCATAGAAAAGAAAACAAATTTGAATATGCCGAATACTACCAGAGTTCTACTACTAAATAATAAGTACTTCATTTTGGCCAGAATCCATTTCAGTTATTTTTCTTATTCACTGATGTGTTGGCACTAAACAATTCACGCAAGAGTGAGTTTGCCACTGTTTGCATTTTTAAATCTTTCTGTGTTTTGTATCATAACATTCAGAGCACATCCTAGAGAACTATTATTTAGATATGTTTAGCTCTTTGCTATCAACATAAATAAATCATAATATGTTGGTTATTCTTACTGCAAAGTTGTGCATAGCATGTCAAATATAAATTACATATTATTTGCTTAATTTAAAATAAGTGTGTAAAACTGGCACGTTTCTTCTTAGAGAATTTTAGTTATTCTTTATATATAGTTAGCAGACAATAGTTTTCTTCTTCCATGTCTAGGCTAGACATGAAACTGCCAAAATGAAGCCACCTTTTGGTGAGTCATTCTTCAGTTCCTTTCACCTGACCTAGTGTGAAAAGATTAGCCAGCAATACAAGGTTGTCATTACCAGGTTATGCCAAAATCTTCGAGAAGGCTCTTTCTGTGAAGCAAAGCGGCAGCAGCAGCAGAAAAAGAATGAGGGAATATCCCAAGTCTCCCTTCTCACAAAGACTAACCCTTTGTATAATATTTTTAAAACAAACAAACATTCTAGCAGCATTTAAGTGGAAGTTGCAATCTGTAGTTACAAACAAGAATAAAACAAACAAAGGCCATACCTACTGCATAGTTAGTGGGTGGGTGGGTGGGGGAGAAGACAATGGAAACAAGCAAGTATAGAGGAAGAGAGGAGGGGTAAGCCAGAGGGAGGGAAAATAACTTTACCAATGGGTTACTAGCAAAGGATAATCACTTTAGGTTGTAAAGCCCCCTCTCAATGATAGTAAAGATAAAGGTAAAGGTCTTCCTTGCTCTAAAAGCCAGTCGTGTCCAACTTAGTCAGTGGTTCTCATCTTTGTTTAAAGCCAAAGAGCCAGCACTGTCTACAGACAGTGTCTGCAGATGTTTCCATGGTCATGCAGCAGTCATGACTAGATGCAAGAGTGCAAGGAATGCTGTTACCTTTCCCACTGAACTGGTACCTATTTATCTACTTGTAATTTCTTGTTTTCAGACTACTATGTTGGCAGGCACTTGGGCAGATTGTGGGCGCTCACTCCGTCGTGCAGTACTTGG
This sequence comes from Bradypodion pumilum, assembly GCA_035047305.1. Lineage (NCBI taxonomy): Eukaryota > Metazoa > Chordata > Lepidosauria > Squamata > Chamaeleonidae > Bradypodion > Bradypodion pumilum. Next base: position 208,363,151 of record JAWDJD010000004.1, on the reverse strand, counting down.
GTCTCAAACTGCTGACCTGCCAGCCTCCCAGCCATCAAGCTCAACGTCTTCACCATTAAGCCACTGTGACCCTCTCTCACACTGATACTCAGTGTTAATAACATGCAAAATGATTATCTCAACAGTTCTCAGTCAGCTATTCCAGCAGTGAGTATGCTGCTGAAGAATGCCATAATGTGTAGTAGTCTGGTTATGTCATTAAAGATACAAAAATATCAGCAGTTTACTAAGAAGGTCTGCAAATATTTCCAAATAAATTACACACTGACATTCTGTGTTTAGTGGTGCATAAAATTATAAAGCTAGAATACATACTAAATACCAGTGTGGTGTATTGGCTAGAGTTGCAGCTAGGACTAAGAAAGCCTGCATTCAAATCCCCACTCAGCCATGGACATTTATCTGGGGTAAAGAATGGGTAAAGCTAAACCTTAAATATCTCACTTACCTCTGAAAGCCCTATTTAAGGTCATTATAAGTCAGTTTCAACTTATAGCACATAACTAATATATAATACATTTGATAGGATTTGTGAAACTGTTACAGGTAATGCTGTAAATTCTTTGCAATGACTGTCTAGTTGTATGTCCCAGTAGAGGTACATATAGCTGGGTTCCTTGATCTTTAATCTAATAAGTAATCAATCTTATCTACCTAAACATGAAGATACAGAGAGGGAAGATTAGCATCTGAGTTACTCTGTTCTCCAGTACATTGTTACTCTGTTCTCTGGTACATTGTTACAAGCACAGCTGGGGAGATGAAAAAGTAAGGGATATAGTTATCTGACAGCACCCATGAGTTTTGCAGCGTACCTACCACTACGCAAGCGTAAACAGTTTGATTCCTCTTTAACTGCTTTTGCTTCATAAAATGGAAAGCTAGGATCTGCAGTTTGATGAGAGGGTGATGCATTCAAATTGCAAATGTAAGGATTATGAAAGATGGAATCAGGTCAGTTAAATTGGACTAAGGATGTGATCAAATAAGGAAATAATTTGCAATTTGGACCACTTGTAGAGTAGTCCAGCATGATAAATGTCCCATTGATCACTCAATGAACAGAGAAATTTCCTCCAACCTGATTCCAATCGGTGCCCAAGTTGGACTTTTTTTCGTATAGTTGTAGGACTGTTACTTTGGGGGATATGCTGGAGCCATTTCCTCGAAAATAGAAGGATCACTTTAAAAGAAGTAGCTCCCTTTAAAACAACTAATTCTGGCATGATCAAGTGCATGCCTTTGTAACCTTCTGATTGTACCTTAAACTCCTATATGTTTTCAGATTTAAGTCATGATGTCTTAAGAAACTGGAAGCTGTTGATCTAACAGTACAAATACAGTGCAGATCAATCTCTCCCCCTATCCACATGTCCAGTATCTGTCATTTCACTTATCCACAGGCTGAAAATATTCAGTAAATATCCCTGAAATGTATATTTATATAATTCAAAGATGCATTACCAAAGCTGGCCACTTGAAGAGAATAATGGGATTGATTTTTTATTTTATTTTTTGCAAGTCCTACCTATCAACAGGGACTGTGGTGCTTAGAGGGTAAGATGTTGAACTTGATGACTGGAAGGTTGGCAGATCAGCAGTTTGAGACCCAAGTACTGCACGACGGAGTGAGCTCCCAGTTCCTGCCAACCTAGCAGTTCGAAAGCAAGAAATTGCAAGTAGATCAATAAGTACCACTTTGGTGGGAAGGTAAACAGTGTTTCATGCACTCTGGTGTCTAGGCATGCCTGCCACATCTCCACAGAAACATCTGCAAATGCGGACAGTGCTGGCCCTTTGGCTATAAACAGAGATGCACACTAAACCCTAGAGTCAGATACAACTGGCTTTCAAGCAAGGGAGACCCTTACCCATTAACAGGCACTGTGCAACTTTTCTATCTTTTCCTACACACACACACACACACACACAAACACACACACACATGCGCGCACACACACACACACACAAGGAGGAGAGATATACAAAGAGGTGTCAAAATCACAAGAAATCAACAAAAATAGAAGACAACACCATCATATTATGTAAAAAGCCTTGCTTGATATAATTGCTCATTTCATAAGAACATTTATTCAATAAAACTGGAAGTAAGACAGAATATAATGAGACTCACTTTTGAATACATATACCTAGTATTGTGATGCTCCACTTTGCGCTTTACAAGGACAGATTTGTGCTCTCAGCAGAACTTGGAAAGGTACTTTCAAGGAGAGAGAATATGACAGTGAGGTGAGCTATCCATAAGTGAGATGTGGAAAGATATTAAAAAGAAATAGTATAATGATATGATGAAGCTGTCCGTAACTGAATATTGATATGATTATGTCCTGGAAGCTAGAGCATCATCCTGCCAATGTTCATTATGGATTTATTTGTTATTTATTTAAAATATTTATACCCCACCTTTTTTCTTCAGCAGCTTCTAATATTAAGATAGTGGATGGCTTCAGCATCTCATTATATACCATATTTGACAGCGTATAAGACACATCAGAGTATAAGACTCACCCTATTATTACCAAAATAGCCCACTATTGGTCATTATATACAGTACAAGATGCATTCCATTTTCCCAGTGTATTTTAGGGGGGGAGTGGGTCTTATACACCATCAAATAGGGTATATTCTTTATACAGATAAATTTGGTGGTCAATCTCATTTTCCATCTAGAGCTTTTCCTTAGCACTGAAGAGCTATCACAGCTGCACTCATACAATAAACTCCATATATTAATCTGAAGTCCTTAGGCATTAGGTATTAGGGAGCCTAAGATGAGTGGATAAAAATATTTTTAAAATAATTGATGTCCAAATTTACTGTGTGAAAAAACTTATCAGCTTTCATTCATATAATTTGGAAAGGTAGCTTTAAAAGGGATCCTCTTTTTCTTTAAACCAAGTACTACCCAACTAGAACATTGAGACAATGTTATACTGATCCTACAGATCTCAATAAATAACATCTCAAAATATGTTTATTGACAGAATATATACACCAAAGAAACAGATAATCCTTGGATGCAGCACCCCCTCCAGTTTATGAAGCTTCTTCATGAAACTTTAACTCTGCTTATCGTATTACTTTGTTTAGTATCTGTTGTGCACTTTTCATTCACATAATACTGCTCATTCCTGGGCCAGTTTGAATTAATTTTTCATTACATTAGGAACATAAAGATCGTGTAATTGAATCTCCTTAGGGTGTTGAGGTTCAGAATAAATGGAAGGCAAGGTGATATGTCAGAACAAATGGAGCAGCGTATTGATTTTCATTATGGACGTGGAAGCTGAAATCAGCAGTACTTTATCTCAAAGAATTGTATGAATGGACTCATCGAGTTCATCTATCCTTTCAATTGGCAGGCAAGCTGCTGAGAAAGAACTCTGTGTACAAATGAAGCATAAAAAGCAATCAAGTTACATTTTGCACAGCAGCAATGGCTCCTTGATAAATGCTAGCCTCTTTCAGTATTAAATGCTGTTGGCAGTGTGTTTCCATGGGTGTGTGTGTGTGTGTGTGAGAGAGAGAGAGAGAGAGAGAGAGAGGTGGTGGGGGGGGAGGGTCCCTTGTGAGAAAGAGAGACAGAACTGAAAACTAGCTTCCCAGGGATAAATTGACCATGTCTGACTTTAGTAGATTTAGATCAGCCTTATAAGATAAAGCTATAGGATGCATTTCAGAAAATTTCTTGTCTGTTTGGCTAATTGCATTCAAGTCAGAATCAAAATGAATTTCATTGCAGATGGTGCTAAAGCAAAAAGTCTTACTGTACTTCTATAACTGTGCAATATGTTATAGTGCTGCATTAGAAACTGAGACATTTTATGATTATGATTTTATGATTCACTTACACTCTGATGTGAAAGGGGGATATTTTACTTCCAGATGTTTTTAATTATAAATAAATTCAAGCAAACATGGCTAATAGAAAGGGGTTGTAGAAGAATTTTGTAGTTTAAAAGTGTTAACAAAAAACTATGAAAATTTCAATTTTGGGTGCAAATATCTGAAACACAGCATCTCCGTTCTATGATTATAAGTTGGCAGTCTTCAAAAGTGAATGTACTTGCAGGATATAAACCAGTAGATAAAATGAATGATTATACAATCGAAAACAGCTTGATATTGTAAAAACAATAGTAGACTGCAGAATGAATGGGATGGTGATTGGACATTCAACATAGTTTGCCCATTTATGTACCTATTTTCAAATACTATACTCCAGGTTTCTAATGCCCCAACTGCCAAGAATTTAATAGGGAGACGATATTATGTCATGGGCTTTGGTTTATTAAAGACTGATAGAGGGGGGAGCTGTTAAGGATAGTTACTTTTAGTGATGGTTTGGTGTTCAAAAACCAAGACAATGGAGGCAGCCGTAGTCTGGCTTAACACATCTTTATTGTATGGAGTACAGTACGAACATGTGGTAATGGTGGAAGTACAGCTCTTTTTATACGGTCACTATACATTTGAATGTGGTTACACGGTAGCCCATTGGCTACTGTCAGAGGTACGTCATCCTGGGACAGACCCTTCTTGTCCAGGTGTATCTGTGGTGGGAAGGTTTCCCGCGGCCGAGGTGATAGGGGAATATGAACCATGTGAGCTGAATGCTCACTGCTACCACCACTGGTAGCAGTTCGCATTATTATGCAGCTGGATACAATCTCTCAATTCAAGCTATGATAAGTATGCATTTCCTGTGGAACCGGTTACATTCATCTTTAAAGGCACAAGTATACAGTTTCAATCCATACACAACACCCCTCCCCCCTAGGATGGGACGAAGTCCCTCAACCAATGTGGCTTTCCGCATGTGCGCTTGGGACGTGCAGCTGCTGTGCTTGGCTCGGGGACCCTCGCGCTTTTCTGCTGTCCTGGTTCTTGCCCTGCAATGGGAGGGATTGACTCGTTAGTGGTTTGCTGTAGCCGAGCGGCCTCTGACTGCAAATATGGGGAACTGGTGTTTCTCATTTGCACTGGCCCCGACTGGGGGACCCAGGGCTGTAGACGTGGGGTAGGGGTTAACTCTAATACTGAGAAACCGGGGGCTCTTGGGACTAACGAAAAGCCCCTCTCTTTGCTTGGATGGGTGGGGGACCACTCTGGAAAAAAACCCCGGTCTCCCAAATCAAAATCACAATCAAACTCTCCCTCTTGGTCAAACTCACTCCTCTCTTCCAAGGTATCCATTGTGTCCCCAGGATATGGATTTGTATCAACCCCCTCCCCCCTAGGTTAGGACCCTGTGTCTCCCCCTTGGAATAAACGGGTGGGAGAGAACCCTAATGCTGAACTCTGGGGCTGGTTTTCAGTGTCTTGCCTCTCAGTAACCCTTCGCCTCAGCTGGTCGGCATGTCTTCTCCAGAGTAGACCTGTGCTGGTCTCCGCACAGTACAATACTGGCCCTTTTGCTCAACAATTACCCCCGGGACCCAGTCTGGCCCTGCAGCCATGTAATTTCTACAATACACAGGCTCTCCTATCCCAAAACTTTTGGTGCTTCCGAATTCTATGTTCCTCCCTTTATCCTCCACCCTGGTTGGATCCAACCTAGTCAGAAGCGTTGTGGGTTTCCTGCGCATGAGGAGCTCTGCAGGCGAGAGCCCAGATGCCAGTGGCATCACCCTGTAGCACAGCAGGAACTGGCACAGTTGCCGGTTTAGATCTCCGGGGCCCATCCGCCGCAATGTTTCCTTTGTAGTTCGCACCAGGCGTTCTGCCTGACCATTTGTGGCGGGGTGAAAGGAGGCGGAGGTGATGTGCCGAATGGTGTTTCTCTCAATGAATGCCTGGAATTCCGCAGATGTGAAAGTACTGCCGTTATCACTCACAAGCACGTCCGGTATCCCGAAACAACTAAACACCTTGCACAATTGTTTTACGGTTGCGGCTGAGGAGGTGTTGGACATGGGGATAACCTCCAACCACTTGGAGTATGCATCCACTTTTAACAGAAAAAAGGAGCCTCTGAAAGGACCTGCGAAATTGATGTGTACACGAGACCATGGCCCCCGAGCGGTGTCCCATTCTCTGTGGAGAAGTCGGGACTACTCAGGACAAGAACTTTGGCACCCCTCGCAAGTGCCAACCATGTGCTCTATGTCAGCGTCCATTTGGGGCCACCAGAAGAAGCTTCGGGCCAGCTTACTAGTCACTTGTTTAAATCTGATGTCTGTAAACCAGCAGGCTTTGACTTTCAACATCCCAGGGATCAATGACACCGCTTTTTATGGGGCTTTCTCCCTCCCATCAGGTGTTTTGCCCTCCTGTTTATGTACAAAAGACTTCTGGCACTGCAGTGCCTGAAACAGCATGTCACAGGGAACACTGAAACAAACCAGCAATAGCAATTACACTTATATACCACCCCATTGTGCTCAGTGCACTGTCTGGTCAGTTCACAAAATAATTAGCATTTTGCCCCCAACATGCTGGGTACCTCAGAAGAATGAAAGGCTGAGTCATCCTGGATCCCTGTAAGGATCAAACTCACAACATTTTGGTTGCAGTATAGCAGTTAAACCACTGTGCCACCAGGGCTCTTTAAAAAACTACAACGCCCACTTTAATTCCACAAGAAAGACCTGGATCAAACCCATGCTATTTGAACACTTCTTGTTCTGCTATCATGCTGTCTCTGATTTGTTCCCATATATTTCACAAGATCCAAACAATAAACACAAAGGGCTAGAGAAACTGTTTGCTGTAAATTTCCCCATATGTGATCTACAATTTATTTTGCCTCATTCTTTTTTTTCCCTTCTTGCAATGGAGTTGCATGTTACTGTGAGGCCCCATGGATTTCTGGGCCCTGGTTAAGCATATTTCCCTCACACTTGCACCAAGCATATGGAGATATCACTTGCTGTGCCTAGGCGAGCATTTTCGTTTGTTTGTTTAAAGAGTCTGTTAGCTCAGCAGGAAACATTCTGGCTTCTTGTTTTGGAACCCAGGTGGTAAGACATGTGTCCTGAAGTGTAAGATCAAATTTTTCATCCGAGTGCCTACATCAGTAACTGCTTCAATAGCCTGAAAAATCTCAACAGGAAAAGCTGGAGGGTTTTAGAGAACCACATTTTCTTTCTTGCTTACATATCCTGCCTTGGTCTACAGTTCATATAGCCTTTACATCTTGGTCTACAGTTCAGACATTTGATCAGGTCACTATCAGGTGCTCTGAACAGTCCACAATTCTTTTTCTTGATGTGTTTGTGTGTATCTGGTGTCTTCCTACAGATAATCATATTGGATATGATCCCCCAGATGTTAATCTTGAGACTAACATATTATTTGGAAGCATTGCCTAAACATTAGGACAGATATTCAACTTCTTTAATTGATTCTGTTTGCTGACTCAACAGAGAACACAGCAGATGAATAAAACTGAGACAGGCCCCGGGGACAGAGTTACAAGAGTGAGTATCCAGGGATATGACAGAAGAGGGTTGCAAAGAAAGGTGCTGGTGGATGGAGAGATGAAAAAAAGAGTAGACCAAAGAGACAAAGGTGGAGAAGTATGACTTACATTAAGACCAAGGATTATAGAAGGAATAGACATTTCTATGGTAGTGTCCTGCAAAGTGTGTACAATATTTATTTTAAAACATGTGAAAATCCAAACATTCTCAGGATGAGCAAGAGACTGGAAACCAAGCCCAATGAGGAAAGACTGAAAGAACAGAGCATTTCCTTGGGAAAACAAGCCTGAGGGGGGGCGGGGGGGAATATGATCACAAACTTGGAAAGATAGTCATGGAGGGGTAGAATCTGTTCTTGATCATCCCAGAGTGCAGGACATGCAATAACGGGCTCAAGTTGAAGGACACAAGATATAGGTTGAATATCATGGAAAGCATCCTAATTGTTAGAGCAATCTGACAGCGTGTAAGGAATGCATGTGCTTAGGGTAAATGGATGTATGAGAGCATGTGCAGAGTATTAGTTCAGAATGAGTGAGTGAGTGAGTATGTGTGTGTGTGTTGCCTTGGTAAAAGTGCAGGCAAAGACAGTGAAGGGACCATCCAACAATTACATAATCCTCAAGGGGTAGGGGACCTGCCACCTGAATTTCGGAAAATTATGTTGGGGCGGCGGTGGGTGGGTGGGTGGGGGGTGTCAGGTCAAAGATTATGTAATCCATTTGGAGCTGTTGTGGTTTCAAAACATGGCACTTTTTTAGGTTTAAAAATGATCTCTAGGAATTTTGATACGATTTGAGATTATTGAATTGCTTGTGCAGTCTATTTCTAACCGACATAAATTCGTATAATATCTCATATTTTCACATCAGGTGGGCTGCAGTTCTGCAGCTTGGCGCAATGGACGGCAAACACATTTGTTTACAACACTGAGCGAGGCATGGTGTGGCGCTGTAGAGCCCAGTCGTGTGCCGTGCTAGCTAGCGACTGGACGTGTTTTGACAGACACACCACTGCTTTCTGTGCTGCAGCAGCACCTCACGTTGCCCACCTCTGCAGACTTGTGAGTCAGTGTCATGAATTTGCACCAGGAATCCTTTAAGGCTTATGCTGCTGTGCACCCAAAAGTCCCACAAAAGGAAGCACAGAAATCATCTAACAAAGCACCTCCCACCTTTTTAAGAAATCTTCTGACTGTTGCTGTTTGTAAACACCTCAGTGCAGGGTCGGATTTAAGCACAGGCTACATAGGCTACAGCCTATGGGCCCACACCACAGGGGGGCCCACACCACAACCCCTCCAAAAAATGAAGGTTTTTCTGCTGAATCAGTTTCTCCAAAAATTCCACTAAACCTATTGTGACTTGACTTTAGTGCAGTAAGGCTAAACTAACAAGTCACAACTAGAATAAACCCATTTGGATCAATGGGATTTATGGGAGATATAATTACCATAAGTCTCCACCCATTTAATAAGCCTTAGCTCAAGTGGCTAAGATGCTGACTGGGAGGTGGAAGGTCAGCAGTTCGATTCCCGAGTACTGCAGGACAGAATGAGCTCCCATCTTTGTCCCAGCTCCTGCCAACCTAGCAGTTTGAAAGCAAGAAATTGCAAGTAGATAAATAAGGACCACTTCGGTGGGAAGGTAACAGCATTCCATGTGCTCCGATGTTTAGTCATGCCTGTCACATGGCCATGGAAACGTCTGCAGAAACAGACAGCGCTGGCTCTTCGGCTTTGAAACAGAGATGAGCCCTGAACCCTAGAGTCGGATACGACTTGCTTTCGAGCAAGGGAAACCTTTATCTTTAGTTATTATTTTGTAAGCAACGTGATAAAATTGTGTTAAGATTTCAAATTGTTATTGCAAAATGAAATGTGTGGGAATTAAATTATATTCCTTTATACTTCTCTGTATTAAGTATTGTATTGGTTATTGCACAATAGCAGATTAACCTGAAAATATATTAAGTTTAGATTTAAGAGGCTAGTCATGTTTAAACTATTTGTAATGGAAACTGCTTCTCTGGATTAGATCCCAATTTTTGATACTGCTTTCAAACTATTGTTATTCCAGCTCAGACTACTTTGCATTTTTAACATGTTTACTTAAAATTACAATATGTTATTTTTAAAATGGTAATACTCATATTTTCATATTTAGAAACATAGACTTGAATCTCAACTTTGTATTCTTTTTTTAAGAACACTGTATAGTTGTTTGTAGCAATGTTAATAAATCATGTTAAATACCATTAAGATATATTACCTTAATGATGTTCAGTTCTTTTCATATTTATCATCTCATGAATTCATCAAATTCTAAATACTGTATAGTAATGTCGTACGTAAAATTTCTATAATTTAATAATAAACTTTAAATGTTTATTTTTCAGTTTTTAATTGGATAATTGCTGAAAATGTGGTTTTTGTAGGTTAATTTTAGAAAAATACTTTCCCCGGTAGGGCCCACGCCACAGGTTCAGCCTAGGGGCCCACAGATCCTAAATATGGCCCTGCCTCAGTGTTATTAAAACAAACCTTTTTTAAAAAAATCATGCCCTTGCGTTTCCTCTCACAAGTAAAGGGAGTTTGTTTGTTTTGAGTTTACCTACATGCTACCAAGATTAGGCTGAAGCACTGTTTGTTAGCTAACCCTAGGGAGAGGGGAGGCTGTCATTTGTTAAGGTAGAGCTGGGATTGTGGTATTGAATATCCCAGGGTTTGTCTTGTGTTTAGAAAAATCCAGGCCAGACTTCGCAGGTAAAAGCATCCTGGCTGGTACAATCCCAGACTCAACATTTTCTTAGGAAAACGGTCTGGAAATCATTATACAATGGAATCAATTAGTTTGAGAGGTCTGCTTTGATTTGGATTCCTGCTTTGAGCAGGGGTTTAGACTCAATAGCCTGCTAGGCCCTTTCCAACTCTATTATTATATGACTTTATGAATGAAGGATGATTTAAATGCATTTTGCATCTCAATTATCCCAAACAGCTGCAATTTTTGACAAGTCTTATTCCCCATTGTTACCTGATTATGCTACCTCACTATCACTAAAAAGGTAATGACTGCAGATATTGCTAAACTTGAGATCAAATGGGGTTCAAAATTGAAAGTAAATGCTCAGAAAAGGTAGAAATCAATATAGAAAGGTAGAACAGGTCTTCACATCTTGTCAAATAATTATTTTCCCCTTTGATTCCAAATATGACTCAGATAAATGTGCCAGCTTTATAGTCTGACATTCACTGATTTTTTTGTGCCACTTTCCAAATAATCCAAAAGATTAACATGTTCTACATCAACCCTATCATGCAGCAGCTATTAATTCAAGTTTTTATTCTTAGATTGGTATTTTCAGATCTACAACAGGGAGACAGATAAGATAAAATGGAGATCTAGTGATAGACCTTTATAGTGCAACGGAATTAGTTTGTAGATGAAATGGATGGTTCTTGTCAAAAGGTTTTATTAATACTGTACTGAATTTTCTGTATCATACAGTCGGATACAAATTAATATAACTAAAGTTTATTGCTATACTTAACAAACAGAAAAGCTCTACTAAGTGTTTATGGTATGTTGAAATAGTCATTCAATATAAAAAACAATACAGTAATAGCAAAAAGATTACATTCTTAAAAGATTTATACTTCAATTTTAAGTATAATGGAAAATATTAATGTTATATAAAAGAACATTTTCTATTTTTAAAGAGATACCCTTAACAATAGGTTCCATTCAAGAAGAAATATTTTTATGCTTACATTACATAATAAAAAACAGTAATAAAGATTAACATGTAAATAATATGATGTGTCATGGTGCTGTCATGGGCAAAGTGGCCAGTGATAAGTGGGTTATGGCTGTGAACCATAATTTCACTCCTATTCTGCATCCTACAGTGAAAGCATTGGAAATTGAGTACATTTAATTAGTGACATAACCTTTCTCAGCTATTGTGGTTAAAAACAACCTACATACAGTGTTGTCCTGAAGCTGGTCCACCCCGGTCCGAGCGTACCGGTAGCAAAAAAAAAAAGAAAAAAAACCAGGCCATGCCCACTTTGTCAGCCACACCCACCTCCCTTCCCCACCCTGCCCACCTCCTCCTCTTCTCCCTGCATTCTGGGCGCGTCCAGGAGTCGAAGAGGAAGAGCCACTGGAGCCAGAGGCAGGGAGGAGGAAGAACCATGTTGGGCTACCCCGGGCATCCTAGGGTGGAAGAAGAGGAAGCTTGGCATGGCCCAGCATAGTTGTGCCACCGCCACTGTTGCCTGGGCATTCCCCTTGGCACCACCTGCCACCCGGGCATCTGTTTTCCATCACGAGCCTCCGTGGCTGCCCTGGACACAGAACGGGGGTAGTAGTAATGGTCAAGGGGATCCCTGGAAACTCCTGCCCTCCAAGCCGCCCCCCTCCACCCCACTCCAAGGCACCGGCAGGGAGCCTGGAGGGAGGGAGGGATCCTGGAAGCAGGTGGGGCAGGCTCAGTAATTGGGGGGGGGGTCCTGGATCCATCCAGGGCACCCCCCACCAACCCTCCCTCCCTCTTTCCTCCTTTTGCCAGGAGGCAGAGCCCCCTCAGGCCACACCATCCTCCTCCTTCTCTGAGCCTTAGCTGGGCTTTTCTCCCAGCCCAGCCCAAAGCCTTGTGGCCGCCACCGCTCTTCCTGCTGCTGCTGCTGTTCCTCCTCCTCGTTGCTGGGCAGGAAGTGTTGCCATCTCCATGCCCACCTGCCTGTGCTGCCAAAGCCTGGTGGGTCCCAGAGAAGCCCCTGCCCTGGCCGGAGGGATGCTCCACAGACAGGGTCGCGTGGGCCTGGCCCAGGGCCAAGGAGAGGTTGAGGCCAGAGAGCCAGAGGGAGAAGAAGAGGAGGAGCCGCCTGCCAGCCAAGCACAGGAAATTGACGGGGAAGAAGAAGGCGATGCAGCCCAAGGCCCCCGACAATGCCCCTCCTCCCGGTAAGGATGGTTTAGTGTATGGGACCAAAGACAACAGGACAACCGAAGGGTTGGTTTAACACAGGTTTATTGCATGGTGTTCCAGTGAAGCATGAGGTAATGGCGGTGATACATCTCAATATATACAGTAGCCCTCTACATTTGAATCTTGTAGCACGGTAGCTCATTGGCTGCTACCGGCGTGGCCTCGCCCAGGCACGCCTCTTTCTTCTGCTGCTGAATGCGGGGAAGGTTTTCCCGCGGCTGTCCGTGATTGAGCAATGTGAACCATGTGAGACTGAACGCTCGCAGCTGCCCTCTATGGGCTGTCTGCTCGCGTTCCTTTACAGCTGAGATCGTTGGTATTTGGAGTGGTTACATTCTTGCCTTTACAGTATAATGAACATGCACACATACATACATAACATCCCTCCCCCCTAGGATGGGACGAAGTCCCGCAACCATTGTGGCTTGCCGCACGTACGCTTGGGGCGTGCCTGCGTCTGACCTAGTACTGGAGAGCCTGTGATCCCTGACTCCGCGGGTGCTTGTCCTGCAACGGGAAACGGGGATTCGTTAGTGGCTCTGTGGGGCGTCCGTGCCTGCCTTGCGCCCGGGGATGGGAATGGAATGAACAGTTGGGAGGTGAACCCCTGCCTGTTGCTCTCGGACCCCGGGGACCCTCCCATTGTGAACCGCGGAACCGATGAGGTTGCCCTTGTGGTTCTGCTACCTTCTGATCCCCGCTCGGGGGACCGTGAGACTGTGGTGGGCGGACTCGCCATTGCCTCCCGTCTTGGGGGTGTCGGTCTCCGGGAAATTGGCGCTATATTGCATTCTAACTCACAGGGGCTACTGGGACTGGAAGTACCAGGGGCTGAACTGAAACCCCTCTTTTCGCTAGGACGGGTGGGGGACCACTCCGCTAACTCCCCCTGGTACTGTAAATCAACGTCTAAACCTCTATGGGCATCTGTGTTTCGGGGGAACTTCCGAGGCGTATGTGTGTGGTCGGGGCTCTTCCTTTCTGCCGCGGACTCCCGCAAAAGATCTCTGTGGATCGATTCCCTTTCCTCCCCCCTTGGTGGGGACCCATGCTCCCCTTTTCCTCCCCCTTGGGCTAAGCGGGTGGGGGAGTACCCTAACGCTGATTCGATGCTATTCTCATCTCCGTCCTGCTCTCCGGGGACCCTGCGCCTGAGTTGGTCCACGTGTCGCCTCCACAGGAAGCCTGTACTGGTCTCTACGCGGTATGAGACGGGGCCGGTTTGTTCTATTACGGTGCCCGGCACCCAGGCTGGCCCCGCGCTGGCGTAGTTCCTGCAATGCACCGGAGCGCCTACGCTGAAACTCTTTGTGGGTTCCACCCCTATGTTCCGCCCTTTGTCCTCTACTCTCGTGGGGTCTAGCTTGGAGATTCCCGTGGCCAGCTTCCTGCGCATCAACAGCTCTGCGGGGGAGTACCCTGACGCCAATGGGGTGACCCTGTACCTTAGCAGGAATTGGCACAATTTCAGGTCGAGGTCTCCGGGGCCCATGCGCAGCAGCGCGTCTTTCGTGGTGCGCACGAGGCGCTCTACTTGGCCGTTGGTGGCCGGGTGAAAGGGGGCGGAGGTGACGTGCCGAATGGCGTTGCACTCCATGAATGCCCCGAACTCGGCGGACGTGAAACAGCTAGCGTTATCGCTGACGAGGGTGTCGGGTAAACCGAACGTGGAAAAGAGCCTCCGTAACTGTTTAATTGTTGTGGCCGAGGAGGTGCTCGAGACTGGGATGACCTCCAACCACTTGGAGAACGCGTCCACCACAAGGAGGAAAAGCGTTCCCCTGAACGGGCCAGCAAAGTCTACGTGTACCCGGGACCAGGGCCCCCTTGCTGTGTCCCACTCCCTATGTGGCGAGCGAGCCTCTTCTGGCCTGGAGCTTTGGCACGCTTCGCAAGTGCCGACCATGTGTTCGATGTCGGCGTCTAGCTGGGGCCACCAAAAGTAACTGCGGGCTAGCGCCTTAGAGCGGACGATCCCCGGGTGGCTGACGTGCAGCAGTTTAAGCACCCTCGGCCGGAGAGACGTGGGGATCACTACCCGCTGTCCCCACAAAAGGCACCCCCTCTCTAGGGACAACTCTAGTTTCTTTTTGAAAAATGTGTCGAATTCCGCTGCTGGGGAAGACACGGGCCACCCTTTCTGTACCCAGGAGCAAACTGTGGCCAGCGTTTTGTCCTTGCCGGTTGCTTTGGCGATGTTGGCCGGTACTACTGGAGGGGAGTCTAGGACCTCTATCATTAAGACCTGGTGGTCCCTCTCTACCTCGCCCACGTGGCAGCAATCCCGGGGAATGGGGGACCTCGACAGGGCATCGGCATGGCTGATCTCCTTCCCGGGCCGGTATACCAACGCGTGCTGATACGCGTTGAGAAAAATGGCCCACCTGAGCATTCTCGGGGACAGGATTTGGGGTGTGGGCTTGTCTGCGGTGAAAATGCCTAGCAAGGGCTTATGGTCAGTCACTATGGTGAAGGGGCGGCCGTACACAAAATCATGAAATTTCTTGGTCCCCGCAATTATCGCTAGTGCTTCCCTGTCTGTCTGGGCATAGTTTCTCTTTGCTTGGGACAAGGACCTAGAGTAGAACGCTATCGGGGCCTCCCTCCCGTTCTCCAGTACGTGGCATAACACCGCCCCCACCCCCACCGGGGATGCATCGCATATCAGGACCACGGGGCGTTTGGGATTGAAATGGGTCAGTACCGCATCTGATGCCAGGAGTCGCTTCAGGTCATTGAAAGCCATCTCCTGGTCGTCGCCCCACTTCCATGCCTCGTCCTTTTTTAGCAATTTGTGTAGCGGTTCCGCTACTGCTGCCTTCCGCGGAAGGAAGGAGTGGTAAAAGTTGAGCAGTCCAAGGAACGACTGCAACTCGGGCTTGGAGGTGGGGCGAGGGGCCTTCTTGATGGCGGCCACCTTGGATTGGGATGGCCTGATTCCCTCGGGAGTGACACGGAACCCTAGGAACTCAACCTCTGTAGCGAAGAAGACGCATTTGTCTTTCCGCAACCGCAACCCCGCCTTTTCGAATATTGTCAGGACCTTTCCCAACCTTGTTGCTAATTCGGCCCGGCTCCCCCCTGTAATTAATACGTCATCAAAGTAGGGTAACACCCCCTCTAACCCCTTCAGGAGGCGTTCCACGAGTGACTGGAAGATCCCGGGCGCCGAATTCACGCCGAATTGGAGGCGCGATACCTGGAACGCCCCTTTGTGGGTGACTATGGTCTGTGCAGCAGCTGCGGCGGGGGTCACCGGGAGTTGCTGGTAGGCTTGGGCCAGGTCGAGTTTAGCGAAACACCTCCCCCCGTGTAACCTGGCCAACAAGTGGCTGACTACCGGCACCGGATACGCATTAGGGCGGATCGCCTTATTGATGGTGCACTTGTAATCAGCGCATATGCGGACCTCCCCGTTGGCCTTGAGCGCTGTTACAATTGGAGTTTCCCACTCCGCAGAATCAACAGGAACAAGAATCCCCTGGCCCACCAATTTGTCCAACTCCGCCTCTATTTTGTCCTTTAGTGCGAAAGGCACTCTGCGCGGTTTAAGTCTGATTGGACGCACTCCAGGGTCCAGGTCGAAAGTCACTGGGGGGCCCTTGAATTTTCCGAGCCCCTTTTTGAAAACCTCGGGGTGCGCGTCGCACACGCTCTGTATTGGATCAGTCCCGGCGGCGTGTGCTCCCACGGCGTGCACCCCCCCAATGAACAACCCCAGGGGCTGGAACCATTGAGTCCCGAGGAGGCTGCATTTACCTCCCTTGAGGACGACTAGGGGAAGCATTGCGGTGTGCTTTTTAAACTGGACCTGGAACTTCCCAACCCCCAACACTGGGATGTGGTTCCCCTGCACGTCCTTCAGTGTGGCCCTCAACGCTTTGAGCTTGGGCCGCACGCGGGGGGCGATTTTCATGAACTCTCCCTGGGAAATAATAGAGTATGAAGAACCCGAGTCCACCTCCATTCTAACAGGGTCCCCTTGTATTACTACCTCAACGAAGTAACGGGGGTGCTCCGTGGAAACGCTGCAAACCGGAGCGTTGTCCTCGCTGTCGTCGGAGATGCGCCCTACTCCGTCCCGCGTCCTCGTGGTCCGGGCGCCGTCCTTTGGCCTCGTGGTGCGGTCCTGCCTCGCCGAGCGGTCTGGAGAACTCCTTGTGGCCTCGCGCCGTTTCTGGCAGACCTTGGCGATGTGCCCGCGCCGGCCGCAGTTGTGGCACTCGGCCTTGCGGAATGGGCATTTGGCGCGGGCGTGGGCGGCGCCGCAGCCGTCGCAGCACCGGCCCTCTCTCTGGACCCTCCGGACGTCCTCGTCGTCGCCGCTCTCCGCAGATGAGTTCGAAGCTCGCCAGGCCGCGCGCACCGAGCTCTCTGCCTTGGTGGGCTTCGGGCGCCAGTCCTGAAGCTCTTGCACCCCGGCGGTCGTGGCCTCCGCGGCCTGTGCCGTGTCGAGGACTTGTTGCCACGTGGGAGGCGGCTCCCTTTTCATCAGCGCGCGCTGAGTCTCTGTGTCCCTCAGACCGCAGAGCAGGCAGTCCCGGAGGGTGACGTCTGGGGTCTCCCACTTGCATGGGCCGGCGGCCAGCCGCAGGGCCGCGGCGAACTCAGCGACCGATTCCCCGGGCGCCTGGACTCGCCTCCAGAACGCGCTCCGAGCGGGGAACATCGCTATTGCTGGCCGGAGGTGGGCGCGCAGTGCCGCCAGGAGCTCTGTGGCTTTGAGGTCGCTCACCTTCCTCGGCGCGATCAGGTCCACCAAGGTCCTCTTGGTCTCGTGTCCGAGCATGTGGACGAAAATGGCCCTCTTCTTGGCCTCATCTGAGACTTCGAGCTCCACCAGCGCTGCGTTGAAGTCTATCTCAAACAGCTCCAAGTCTCCCGGCTTCCTGATCTCGTAGCCGGCGCATGTCTTGGTCCCGTGGGCAGCCATATCCCACCTTCGTCGCCAATTTAGTGTATGGGACCAAAGACAACAGGACAACCGAAGGGTTGGTTTAACACAGGTTTATTGCATGGTGTTCCAGTGAAGCATGAGGTAATGGCGGTGATACATCTCAATATATACAGTAGCCCTCTACATTTGAATCTTGTAGCACGGTAGCTCATTGGCTGCTACCGGCGTGGCCTCGCCCAGGCACGCCTCTTTCTTCTGCTGCTGAATGCGGGGAAGGTTTTCCCGCGGCTGTCCGTGATTGAGCAATGTGAACCATGTGAGACTGAACGCTCGCAGCTGCCCTCTATGGGCTGTCTGCTCGCGTTCCTTTACAGCTGAGATCGTTGGTATTTGGAGTGGTTACATTCTTGCCTTTACAGTATAATGAACATGCACACATACATACATAACAGATGGCAAGGAAGGAAGGAAGGGTGCAAGACACCCTGGCTGCCCTGTGCTCAGCCTGCTGGGGGGAAGGATAAGGAGGTACCCTCCTTCCCTTCTTGAGGTTCCGGCCTGGCTCAGGCCCTCCCAGCAGCATCGCCAGGCTGCAAGAAGGGTGCTTTGTTCTCCTCCTCTCTCTCTCTTTAGCTATAAATAGAGTTGAACACTGAACCCTAGAGTTGGATACGATTGGCTTTCAAGCAAGGGCAACCTTTACCTAAAAACAGAAGATCCCTGATTGGTATTCAAATTTGCTGTGAAGTTTGGCCCTGTTTAGTTGCAAGTGGTTAGTAAAGGTAAAGGTCCCCCTTGCTCAAAAGCCAGTCATATCTGAATCTAGGGGTGCAGTGCTCATCTCCATTTATAGCTGAAGAGCCAGTGCTGTCTGTGTTTGCAGACATTTCCATGATCATGTGGCAGGCATGACTAGATCTCCCACCCAGTCACATGGCCATGCCCAAAAAGTAGGCCACACCCACAGTGTAGGCCACACCAACAGCGTAGTCCAGGCCAACAGTGTGGTAGTAAAAAAATTTGGATCCCACCACTGCCTACAGGGTATTTCCGGTATCTGAGGAGATGGAATAGGGCATTGCATTTTAGTAGTCAACAGATCTTGGAGCTGGAACTGGTGGGAGACAAGAATTATACCTGTAGCTATGATTTCTCCTTCCTTGGACATCCCATATTTGCTTCTTATGTGGTGTGCTTTCCCTAAGAAGCCCTAGTGGCTCAAGTGACATTCAAGATACTAATGGGTAATGTATGGTCCAGTGCTAGGACAGTGGGTGAACCTGGATGTGAGATACCTCACTCCATCTTTTTAGAGGGAGGCAACTCTTTGTTCTCTGCCATGGCTATGAGCCAATCTCAATCCAAATACAATGTGCCCCCATAGCCATGGGGGATATGTTCCAAGATCTTCCACAGATACCTGAAAATGCAGAAAGCAGCAAATGCCATATTAGAGCACATATACCTGAGTCATACAAGTGGATGTTAGAGATCTTAGAAATACCTCTGTTGATCTTTCATGTTTGCTCATGAAATAATTCCTTCTTAACATTACACTGTAGATAGTGGTTTGTAGTGGTCAGCTCCGATAATGTGCCTTGGAAAGCCATATATATTATGCATTTCAGGGATTTTTCAATGAATATTTTGAACCCATGAATAACTGAAACCATACCAGTGTTACCCATGAATACAGGGTGTGTGTGAACTGTACAGAATATTTAAAATGAGTTATGAGGAGACAGATGCTAACCATTTGCTCCACATACACTTTGTATCTCCCTCCCCCACCCTTTTTTCTTTTTTTGCTTCAGGCTGTTGTTGTGGCAAAATGTTCTCTTTGTGCAATATAATCCTTTTCCCAGGCATTCGTTGTCACCAAAGTTCTCATTCCGCACTCATATGCTCATTGTTCTCTGTACATGGGTCAAAAGTAAAGGTCACCCTTGCTCAAAAGCCAATCATATCCAACTCTTGGGTTTGGTGCTCATTTCTCTTTATAGCAAAGAGCCAGTACTGTCTGAGTCTACAGATGTTTCCATGATCATGTGGCAGGCATGACTAGACACCGGAGTGCACGAAACACTGTTTACATTCCCAGTAAAGTGGTACCTATTTTTCTATTTGCATTTTCTTGCTTGAGAACTGCTAGGTTGGCAGGAGCTGGGACAGAGATGGAGGCTAACTCTGTCATGCAGCACTTGGGTCTTGAACTGCTGACTTGCCAACCTTCCACTGCAGTCCCTCTCTGTACATGGAAGCAGATTTTTGGCATTTATACTTTTTGTAGTTGACTGCTGAATTAGAATGCATCCCAGTGGTGGCCATCAAAGATTTTCACTACCACACTGTGGGGGTGGCTTACTCCATGGGTGTGTCTTACTGTGTGGGCATGGCCATGTGACTGGGTAGGCATTTTTGTGGGAAACGGAATTTGTTTTAAATCCATTTGGAATCGATTGTGCGACTGAACAACAACAATTAAATGTTTTAATTGGTAGCTATGTTAGTCTGCAAGCATATCTGAGAGTAAGCAAAATAGAACAGCAAAAAGTAAGAAATGTGCTGGTTAAAGCTAAACTTCGATGCTATTTTTCAAACTGTATTTAGCTGGGTTCTTTGCATTGCTTAAAGGGGGTGTCCGGTTGAATCCCTTTCTACATTTGAATTTCCTGGGTGTTTGCAAGTAAGAAATGGGGTGGCTAAAGCTTTAACTTTCTTGCAAACACCTAGGGAAATTTGAAAGTACTGTAGAATGGGATTCAAACAACCAGCCCCTTTAAGCAATGCAATGCAAAGAACCCAGCTAACTAAGAGAAATAGCATGGGAAATTAGTTTTATCCAGCACATTTCTTACTAGCAAACTCCAAGGGAAATCCAAAAGTAAAAAGATATTCTCTCCCCACCATGAAGCTGGCTGCAACTCCAAGCACCCGGAGTGGGGTGAGGGGAGGAGGGGCGGGGCAGGGTGGGGGCATGGCCAGACAGTGTGGGGGCATGGCCAGGCAGGTCCACTACCTGTATGCCTGATCCGGTCCACTGATGCATCCACATGGAATGGTTACTCCACCATTCTTCCTGTTACTTGCTGCCAAAGAAGCTTAGGGCTTAGTGTCTTTTTTATCCAAAGTTGTTTTACATTAAGAAAGTTGTTTCTCTGTGGGAAATCTTTTAGAAATGCACTTCTCTGAGGGAACCATTCTGCCAGCACTTTTTAAAAAAGTGCTGAGGACTAAAAGATTTTGTTTGTAGGCTCTTGCTGTAGACATAGACCCCAAATGCAAGCGCGGTGCCAAAATGGCCACTGCGCTCTTTGCGCCCCCCCCACCGGACAAAGGCATCCGGGTAGTTAGGGGGTGTGGCCAGCACCCTTATATAAGGGGCGGCCATGAGGCAGCCGAGCTGCCATTTTGCGAAGCGACGGAGCGGAGAAGTTTTTCCCTCTTACCTCCGTCGCTCTTGCCTTTCATAGGGAAGCCTCTGGCTGCTAATTTTCTTGACTTTTCCGGCTTCCCATCGTTTAGCTGCTATGCCCTCTAAGAAGAGGGCAACTGCGAACGCGGCTCGTTCTGCACGGAGGCGCCAGCCGGGTCGGAGGACCGCGGCTGCGCCTTCCCAGCAGCCTCCTTTGCCTGAGCCCACCGGGACCGGTGAGATGGGGTTAATTGCCCCTTGGCCCGAGGCGGGGTGTCCGCGTACCGGCCCAGCTGGGGCCGCGGCCCCCGGCCCGCAAGCAGTGGCCACTGCCTCTGGCATGGCCCATTCTGCGGGGCCTTCTTCCATTGGTGCGCAGCTGGGTTTCTGCCATGGGGGGTGGCTGGGTTCCCTCCCCTGGCAGGGTACCCCCCCGGCCCTGCAGGGGCCGGGCCTGGGGTCGTGGCCGTATATGGGCCACGGGGTCCAGGGACCTGGACCGGCGCCTGCAGCCAGTGGGCCGGCTGGCCCTTTGCCCCCACTTGGCTTAGGGGGCTACGTTAGTGTTGAGGCCCTTCTGGCCCGCGTTGCGGCCCTCGAGGCATCCCTCGCCAGAGTTAACCACCCGGGGGTGCCTTTTGGGGTGCAGGTTGATCCTTTGTCTGCCGGGCAGCAGCAAGTGGCAGGACGGGTAGAGCTGCCTGAGGCGCGTGGGCCGGTTTCGGCCACTGCCTCGCAGCTCCCCACTCAACAGGCTGATGCTGGTCAGGCCCCGCCGACGAGCTCAATTGCAGTCGTGAGCTCCGACGCCCCCAGCGGGCCGGAACCCCCGGTGGGGGCGGCCCGTGGGGGTGCAGCATGTGAGTATGCGGTTCAATTTAGTGCACCCACACACCTACCCACGTTGGGGGGGGCATTCCAGTGGCCGTGGCCTTGCATGGGTGGTGCGACGGTTCAGTCGCCGACGTCCCACCCGGTGACTTCACATCTCACCCAGGGCCCCGTTTTGGGTGGTACCTCTTATTCAGTCGGGAATGTGTTAGGGGTGGCCGGGTTGGTCCAGGCTCCTTTCCAGATCCCTGTGGTTCCCACCGTGCCGGTGTCGGCATTGCCGACAGCGGGGTATACCTTGCCCCTGGGGGACCATTTGGCCCAGGCCTCCAAAGAGAAGATCTGGCGTGGGGAGTATGTAGACATCTTCTCCCTTCTTAACAGAGAGCCCACCAAAGAGGAGAGGGAGGGGCAGGATGAGAAGGATAAGGAACAGGCACGTCGTCGTAAGCCGCCACGTACGTGGGCCAATTGGTTGCTGGCGTACCTCATATACATGGCGGTCTACCTCAGGGCCCGGCCGGATCTGGCAATTCCGATGGTCCAGTATTTGGACAACATTTACCGGGCGATGGTAGACTTCCCGGGCCTGTCATGGTTGGCTTACGACGAGGAATTCCGTATGCGGATTCCCCTGCACCCTGAGATGAGGTGGGATGAGCCCTGCCAGAAGCTGTGGCTTCTGTACATGACTCCCACGTGCCCTGCGCCTGGGGAAGATACCATTGTGGACATGCAGTCCAGCGTGCGGTCCCAGCACAGACACCCCGCCAGGTGGCGGGGCAGGGGGTTCCAGCCCGCCTGCTGTGCTGGACTTTCTCGTCCAATGGTTCCTGCAGTAGGAAGAATTGCCGGTACAGGCATGAGTGTCCCTCTTGCACTGGCCCCCATGCGGCCTCCGCCTGCCCCAGGCCTGGAGGGGTGCAGGGCAAGGGTAGGGGCGGACAAGGGGCTGGCAAGACTGCTGCAGAGGGAGCTGGTCCACCGAAAGGCCCCCTCCCCAATTAATGTGGACATGTTGGAGCGTTGGCTCGCATCGTACCCGAAGGGGGCAGATGCGGTTTACCTGCTTCATGGTTTTCGACTGGGGTTCCGTATTCCTTTCCAGGGTGATAGGTCCCCCCAAGATGCCCCCAACCTTTTGTCCCTTAAGGGGAGGGAGGAGGTGGCTGCCGCCAGCATTTCTAAGGAGGTTGATGCGGGCAGGGTCGCTGGCCCTTTCCCTGCACCCCCGTTCCCCAACCTTAAAGTGTCACCCTTGGGCTTGGTGCCCAAGAAGTCACCGGGCGAGTTCCGCCTGATCCATCACTTGTCCTACCCAGCCGGCCGATCGGTCAATGATGCTATCCCTGATGACCTTTGCTCGGTCAGGTATACATCTTTTGACCAAGCGCTGCGCATGGTGCGCTCATGTGGCCCGGGTGCGCTGTTGGCTAAGTGCGACATTAAGTCTGCCTTTCGCCTCCTGCCGGTTCACCCGGGTGACTTTGAGTTGCTGTGTTTTAAGTTCCGGGGTGGATATTATTTCGATAAGGCCATGCCCTTTTGGCTGTTCCATATCGTGCTCGGCCTTCGAGCGTTTTAGCACCTTCCTACATTGGGCTTTTGTCCGCAGGTCTGGGTCCCGGTCTGTAGCCCATTACCTGGATGATTTTTTATTCGGGGGTGAACGGGGCTGGGACACGTGCACACGTCTCCTCAACACATTTCAGACGCTAATGGAGGAACTGGGTGTCCCTTTAGCGCCCGAAAAGACCGAGGGGCCATCTACACAGCTAGTCTTCCTGGGGGTGGAGATTGACACGGTAGCGCAGGCTTCTAGGTTACCAGGGGATAAGGTGTCAAGGATAGTGCCCCTTATCTCGGACTTGCTTGCTAAACACAAGGCATCACTGCGGGAACTGCAGGTGCTGCATGGTCACCTTAATTTCGCTTGCAGGGTGGTCGCACCGGGCAGGGCATTTGCTCGGCGCTTGTGCGACGCCATGTCAGGCTTATCCAGGCCCCACCATAGGGTGAGACTAACCCCGGGCATTAAGGCAGATATGCTTATCTGGCTCCAGTTTTTGAGGGAGTTCAATGGGGTGTCATTTTGGAGGTCTGACCTTCTGGCTTCCCCTTGTTTCCAGATACAGTCCGATGCCTCTGGGTCCCTGGGTTATGGGATGTACTTCAATGGGAAGTGGGCCTATGGTGGGTGGCCACCAGCCTGGTCAGGTACGGGTCGCCTGCGGGATCTTACGTATCTGGAATTTTTTCCCATCCTGGGGGCCTTGATGCTATGGGGTGAGGAGTGGGCCAACTCGGTCGTTCATTTCTGGTGTGACAATGTGGCCGTTGTCCACATTGTCAACTCACAGACTTCCAAATCACCCAGGGTAATGGACCTGGTGTGCCAGTTTGTATTGCGCAGCCTGCGCCTTAATGTGCTGTTCCACGCCAGGCATGTCCCGGGGGTCAATAATGATATCGCTGACGCTTTGTCCCGCCTGCAGATCTCCCGGTTCTGCGCCTTGGCCCCGGATGCGGAGGAATTTCCCTCGCCACTCCCGGACGAGATATGGACCTTTGGCAAGGAGAGGTGAACCGGGCGATCGGCATGTCGCTAGCGTCACGCACGCGTAAGGCGTAACAACATGCATTCAATTCTTTCAGGGCATTCTGTGCCCAATTCTGGCTGCCAGATACCTGGCCGATCCCGGTGGCCCATATACTTCAATTCATGGTTGACCTGCATTCCCAGGGCTTTGCACTTTGCACCATAGTATCCAGGTTGTCAGCGCTGGCTTTTATGGCCAAAGTAGGTGGACATGCGGACAGTACCGCTGACTTCCGTGTGAGACACGTTTTGGAGGGGTGGGCGCGGGAGCGTGGGCATAGCCCGGACGACCGCCACCCAATTTCCCCAGGGGTTCTTACCCAACTGGCACGGGGCTGGCAGGACCTATGTTTTGATAGGTATGAGGCAGCCCTGTTTCATGCGGCTACAACGGTGGCCTTTTTTGGAGCGCTCCGCATCAGCGAGCTTGTGATGCTGTCTAAGGCGGATGCAAGTCGTAGGGCACTGGAACTCGAAGATGTCTATGTGGCCAGAGACTGGGCTCAGTTGAGGATACGCTCCTCTAAGACGGATCAGCATGGCGTGGGCAGTGGAGTAAGACTGCTACGGTGTTCTTTGGCAGACATCTGTCCGGTTGGTGCCCTACAGGAGTTCCTTGCACTGCGTGGCATGCACCATGGCCCGTTTTTTCTGTCACCAAGATGGGTCTCCCCTTACTAAATTTCAATTTTGGAGGGTGCCGGTGGGCACTAGCCAGTGTTGGCCTCCCTGGGGCTCGTTGCGGCACCCATTCATTCAGGATAGGGGCGGCTTCTACTGCAGCTGTTTTTGGGTACTCCGGGGCTGACATACGCTGCATGGGAGGGTGGGGATCACAATGTTTTCAGTTTGTGTTCGCCCTCTTCAACCGTGCATAGGGCAGCGCGTTATGCTGCGGCGACAGAGTGGGGACCCCGACTGGGACTGGGTGCATCCGCACGTCTCAGGTGGTATGGTAAGCGCGGCATGTTATGGCGGGAACTGTTGCCATTCCTTTTCTACATCAGGGATGCTGACTCGCCTGATGTCCTGGTTATGAACCTTGGGGGCGATGGCTTAGGGCGGGTCACTGGCCTATCGCGGAAGCTTGCGATTTGCAGTGACCTGCCCTACTCACGTTATGTGTGGCCTGCCACAACCCTCAATTGGTCGGACACGATACCATGGTACGCTTACAGGGGGCGTGCGGCCTCAAGGCTCTTGACCGAGCCAACGCTCCGTGAACTGGGCTATTGCCCGGTTCCTTTTCGACAAAGGTGGGGGATGCGTCATTCGCCTCCCCGACATCAGTCTGCAAAATTACGAGCTTTTACTCAGGGGATGGGGCCCATCTGTCGCAGGGAGGTATGGACCTCTTGTTAGTGGACTGGCGAGCAGGCCTGTTGACCGAGCTGACGGTCTGGGGGGGGCGGTGAGCCTTTTGGGAAGCCTCCCCGTGTGGCGGGTAGCACTGGTAAGGTAAACATTTATGACCCACAGGTATCCGGCAGGTTCGCAATTGACTGGACAACACTAGACAGGCATAAGTTGGTTAAACGTTGTCCGGTCAACGACGAACCAGGCGACGGGGTGATGGCTACAGCTAGACAGCATGCATCACCCCGTGATTTTACGGGTACGTGTCAGAGGGCGGGGTCATTAGTTAGATATTGACTACAGTCAACAATTTGTTTGTTGTCAACAAACAAATTGATACAAATAGATACATTGTAACAATTGCCGTTGGCAATTTTGGGTGGTACCTTACCAGTGTTACTTCGGCCTGCTTGCCTTAAGAATTATAATTGATCAATTACCAATAGAAATTTATAATTCGGACTAGGGCATGAATCAATAAATGTGGCCCAATGCCGTTATCCACTTTCATCGGTGTCTGAGTCCTTTATTGGGGGGTGCGCCTGCAATGCAAGCGCGGTGCCAAAATGGCCGCTGCGCTCTTTGCGGCCCCCCCCCACCGGACGAAGGCATCCGGGTAGTTAGGGGGCGTGGCCAGCACCCTTATATAAGGCAGCCGAGCTGCCATTTTGCGAAGCGACGGAGCGGAGAAGTTTTTCCCCTCCACCCCCTCCCTAGTTAACAGTGTGATATTTTGGTCGCTTCGGGGCCGGGTGGGAATTTTTGGCTGGGACTCACAATTGGCTCTTGTGTCCTGGTTTTTTCGCCCATCCCACACTGTTGCTATGGTTTGATATAGGGGTTTTTCTGTTGCTGCTGTTGACTTTGGTCACATGGGCGGGTAGCATTGGTAAGGTAAACATTTATGACCCACAGGTATCCGGCAGGTTCGCAATTGACTGGACAACACTAGACAGGTATAAGTTGGTTAAACGTTGTCCGGTCAACGACGAACCAGGCGACGGGGTGATGGCTACAGCTAGACAGCATGCATCACCCCGTGATTTTACGGATACGCGTCAGAGGGCGGGGTCATTAGTTAGATATTGACTACGGTCAACAATTTGTTTGTAGTCAACAAACAAATTGATACAAATAGATACATTGTAACAATTGCCGTTGGCAATTTTGGGTGGTACCTTACCAGTGTTACTTCGGCCTGCTTGCCTTAAGAATTATAATTGGTCAATTACCAATAGAAATTTATAATTCGGACTAGGGCATGAATCAATAAATGTGGCCCAATGCCGTTATCCACTTTCATCGGTGTCTGAGTCCTTTATTGGGGGGTGCGCCTGCAATGAGAGATGCTACTCTTCAGCCCGAATATGAAGCAATGACTAGAATAAACTATGCTTTCAGGAGAAAGAAAAAGAATGGGAAAGGAAGGGGTCCATAAATAACTATATCAGTACTTAACGAAGAACAAATGCTCTGTCTATAAGAGCTCTTAATCAGAAATGATTCTACCATTTAACAGCTTGGATAAATTACTTTTTTAAAACTATAATTCTCATATTTCTATCATTCCGGCATAGGGAATTGAGGGATATGAATTTAAATAAAATAACCATTTAAACTTATAACTTTTCTAAGTTATAACAGCTAGATGAAAAGAGGAAGAGAATCCTATGGCCCTCTCCAGGGCATTTCTCACTCACACTCTACCTACATGTGTATAATTTTATATTGGAGCAAGGGCAAGCTTAACTCCAAGAATGCATGAATTCCAGCTCACTGAGAGTCTAACTTTCCTCAATTCTCTTTGGCTGACAGTGTCCCACTGGCATAATCACTGTGTTGCTTGGAGACTACTACCAAAGAACCATTCTTTTTCTTGTGCAGTATCTGAATCCAAATGTTGGCAATCATCCTAGTGATCAGCCATGAAGACTGTCCTGTGAATATAATGTTGTGGCCTTTCATCTGCCTTCCGCATTGCAGTGTGACATCTGATCCAGCTCCATGAGTCACTTTCTGGTACTGAGCCCTTTTGGCATGTAAGGTCCTCCTCTGCCCCAGCCCAGTATTGGTGAAGCTGCTGCCCTCCATCAAGATGGATCCAAATTCGGATTTAATCCACTTGGTGACCATCACCCTTCCCTGTGGACTTCACCAAGGCTGCTTGTTCTCAGAGTTGTCAGGTTAGTTAACCACTGCCTGACACTCGGCATTGAGTCACTGGCAGCATGGTCTACTCGATTACGATAGCAGGATAACTTGACCAGACTATCACCAAAGAGCCAAGCTGGTGTAAATTATTCCACTGGCATATTTCTGTGGTTCAACAGCACAAAGGAATTGATTAGATATCTGGGCCTAACTAACCAGAATAATTGCTCTGGTCATGTATTATTTTTAATATTGCCTAGGAGCATGATATTATCCCATGCCTTTTCATTGCTTGCAGAAAAATAATATTTGGTGTGAATGATTTGCCTGCATTGCTACCTTACAGAGCCATTGAAGACCAAGCTAAGGTACAGTGCCTTGAGCAATAGCATTTGCATTGTAATCAAGTAAGCAGTAAGAGACCATTTTGCAACAGCAGGATCACAGGAGCTGCCTGCCTTAACTTGTTCAATTATCTTTGAATTCCCGGAAATTAATTATAATAATGCTTATGGGCACTACCAACAGTTCAAAATAAGGAAACAACAGACCTTCTATAGCTTCCTCCACAGTTTCCTGCACAAATCATCACCTAGCTAAAGTGAGAAGATATATATACATACACACACACACACACACACACACATACACTAAAATCTATTTAACAAATGACAACATAAAGAATTTTTGCATAAATAAAATTTTTTAAAAGAACAATTACAGACTAACCTCTTTTTTACAAACATTACCCAAAAAAACCCCTTCTAACACAATTTAAAACAGCCCGGCAACGCTGGGCAAACTCTGCTAGTATATATACTAGCAGAGTTTGCCCGGCGTTGCCAGGCTGTTTTAAATTGTATTAGAAGGGTTTTCTTGGTAATGTTTGTAAAAAAGAGGTTAGTCTGTAATTGTTCTTTTTAAAAATTTAATTTCTGCAAAAATTCCTTATGTTGTTATTTGTTAAATAGATTGTATTGTTTTGATACTATAAAGTAATAACAACTTGTATTTTGTTATTTTTCTAATGTATTTTTGAATATTTGTTTTAACATATATGTTAATTTTTGTTTCGATGCTGGGCTGTTATAAACTGTGATTAGTTTTTTTGGTGTTTTTCTTTTTTGTGGATTAAAAAAAGAACAAATGATGATATAGTTTTTAATATTTTTTTTATTTAAGAAAATAATGTTTTAGTATGTGACTTTTATTTTAATAGTTGTACCATAGGTAATAGTTTTAAAAATGTGAAAGTACATGGTTTTTACATTCAATGTTTTTAAACTGTGTTTAGCTGTTTTCGGTTTTTATTTGAGTTAAAACTGAACACAGGATTTTAGAAATGCTTTTATTTTATTTTATTGACATATGCTTGTGATTTGTGTACATTTGTGATTGATTTTTATGTTTTTGACTTGTTTCTACTGTTGTGGCCTCTGGGTGGGGCTGTTGAGTCTTTTTGAGTTGTTTTTACTATTGTGCCCTGCAGGTGGGGCTGCTAGGGGTTTTGGTGTCATTTAACGTGCTTTTTCTCTCCTGGCTTCTGGGTGGGGCTTCTTCCGGTAAGTAGTCTCTTTGTTTCTTCATTTCTGTTCCGGTCATCATGGAGGAAGGTCATGATGGTGAGTTGTCAGGTTTTTTTTCTTCTGTGGTTTTTCTTTGTTTTGCTTTTGTGATGGTGGGCTGGGAGGTGTTTCTGTTTGTTAGTTATTGTTTTGTTTTGGTTCAGTTTTAGGTAGATTTAATTGGTTAAATTTTTCTGGTTGTGTTTAATTTGTTTTATTTCGTTTGTTTGTGTAATTTGTGGGGTTTTTCGTGTTGTAGTTAGGTGTTTTGTTTATGGTTTTGTAGTGTTGTGGAAGTTTTTATTTGTGTATTTTGTGGTTTATTTCTTTTTGTTTATTAATGTTTTTTAATTATTGCTTTATTTTTGTTTTATTATTTTGTAATAGTTTTGGTGTTTGTTTTTGTTGGTTACTTTTTGTGTATGTTGGTGTTTAGGGGTTGTTTTGGTGTGCGCGCACACACACACTGGGCAGGTTTGAAATGTCCAACCCAGTAGGTGTGTGCTGCAGTTGAGTTTGGATACAAGATGATAAATGGCAAGACGGTAGAGATGCAAAAATAACAAGATATCCATCTGAAAAACAATATTCCTTTACTGCAGGAGTGAGAAAACCAAAGCTCACTAGTATACAAGCTTTTCACTGTCGCTTCATCATGGGTTTTCTACAATAAAATGGTACAACAATAATATAATAAATGATGTGCACATATATACAGGATTTATATACATATATACAGTGGTACAACTAGTACGAAACGTACCCCAAGATAGGTATAATCATGAAAGATTTATGACTCATTTACACGCGTCGTGGTCTCTTGGTATATTCTTTAGTGCACTTGAGGTTATTCTGTAACTAAGCCTGGTTACATAAATACGGTTAACAGAGCCCAGCTGCTAGCAATGTATTCAAGGTCGAAAAAGTTCTACAAGCAATCAATTTTACAGATAACAGCTGAGGTCCTGGTCAGTGTTGAGTCCAGCCGGAGCTAAGGCATTAAACAAATGTATGTAATAGGCTTCCCTGCATTTCAGTAACTGGTCTAAATTAACTCTTTCATATCTCTTAGAGTGGAGTTTTTCTAACGCAAGGAATTTAATATCATGATCCGAGTGGCCTTTGAGTAAATAATGTTTTTGTTTGTGTATTTTGTGGTTTATTTCTTTTTGTTTATTAATGTTTTTAATTATTGATTTATTTTTGTTTTATTATTTTGTAATAGTTTTGCTGTTTGTTTTTGTTGGTTACTTTTTGTGTATGTTGGTGTTAGGGGTTGTTTTGGTGTGCGCGCACACACACACTGGGCAGGTTTGAAATGTTCAACCCAGTAGGTGTGTGCTGCAGTTGAGTTCGGAGGCTGCACCCAGGTGAGGAGCTCTTGGAGGCAAAGGCAACGACCGGAGGCCCATTCGCTGCCTTTGCTTCCCGGGGAACTTTCAACGGGGGGGGGCAGGTACTGGTGCATTCCCCCCCCCTTGAAAGTGAAACACTTTTTCGGGAAGTAAAGGCAACGACCGGAGCCTCGTTCGCTGCCTCTGCTTCCCAGGGAATTGGTTTGCTTTGAAGGGGGGGTGAATGCATCAGTACCTTCCCCCCTCCTTGATTCCCCCCCCCTGCTTTTGGTGTTTTTTTTTCCACCCCGGCTCAACTTTTCTTGAGGCCAGTGGTGGTCTTGCCATGTCTTCAGCGGGGCAGCGTGGAGGAGAGGGAGTCCCTCTTTTTCCCATTGCTCCGGGAAAGAAGGATGGTGGGTGTCTCGTGGTGGCGTTTTTTGGCTTTTTATTTTGCATGGTTGTGAGGCGCTGTGTCCGCCTGCGGCAGACTTGCGCTCCCATTGCGTTTTGTATTTTTATTTTTTGTGCGCCGGCTTTCTCAGCGTTCTGCATGCACATGGTGCGCAGGCCACTGTGGCTTATAGTTTTGCGATTGTAGTTTCCGTTTGTGCAGTGGGTTTTTTCTGCGGCTCGATTTTGATTGGCCATGGCACGTTTCCCAACGTTCTTTTTGCTCACGCCTCTCAGCTTGATGGGCTGTGGCGCGGCACGATGCAAGGAACGTTGGGAATTGAAGTCCTTTCTTTTTGTTTGCATTCGGGGGGCTCCTGCCCCACTGGCACATTTTTCAACCCGACAGTTACCTCCGAACCGGATTTGGGTGAGTGTGGGAGGCTCGGTACGGGCTAGTATGGCCGGGTACAGGATCCTTTGTCACATTCCAATGGTTAACGCTCAGATTTATCTCTCTCTGTGTGTGTGTGTGTGTGTGTGTGTGTGTGTGTGTGTGTGTGTGTGTGTGTGTGTGTGTGTGTGTGTGTGTGTGTGTGTGTGTTTTAGTAAATTTTTATTAGATATTTTCAAGAAAAAACATTACAAACATACAAATTATATAGCAAAACAAGAGTACATAAACCTCATAAAAATATCCACATAAATGATAGTTGAACTAATATCCGTTATAGCATACATACTGTTAAATATCCACTTTGAAGGTTAATACTATAGCTATAACTTTCATATAAGCTTTCAATAATACAATTGTTTATCAACAACTATCAAGCTCCAAATTTTCAATTTACAAATCACCCAGTGTATATTTACATTGCCCTGGAAAGTTTGGTCTCTATATTATCTCCAAAAACTACTTTGAAATGGTACAGGTCTAAAACATTCCATACCCATAAGGGAGTGATCAACAAAAGGCTTCCAAATATTCCAAAATCTATTTTCCTTCAATTTATCCCTTTTTACTTTTATCTCCCATGTTAATTTATCATTCAATGCTAGATTCCACATTTCTTTATACCATTCTCCCCTCTGTATAATTATATCATTTTTCCAATTTCTAGCAATACATTGTCTACCCGTAGTTAACATTATTTCTAATCTCTTTTTCCTCCTTATTTAAACACATACCTTCCACATCTGTTAGCATAATTGTACCTGACGCCAGCTTAATTTTCTTACCAATTATTTCCCCTATCTCTCTTTCTATTCTTCTCCAAAAATCATTTATCACTTTACAACTCCACCACATGTGCTCGTAAGTTCCAACAGTGTCTTTACATCTCCAACATAAATTATCCCTTTTATC
This sequence comes from Bradypodion pumilum, assembly GCA_035047305.1. Taxonomy (NCBI): domain Eukaryota; kingdom Metazoa; phylum Chordata; class Lepidosauria; order Squamata; family Chamaeleonidae; genus Bradypodion; species Bradypodion pumilum. Next base: position 208,330,804 of record JAWDJD010000004.1, on the reverse strand, counting down.
ATCAATCTGATGTAACCTCAGTGGTGTCAGGTACCATTGCCACAATGTTTTATAGTTATGTTCCTTAATTCTTACTGACATAGTTCTCATTATCCTCTTTTTCCACTTATTTCTCCATTCATCGTTTCCTAATTTTATGTTCAAATCCTGTTCCCACCTTAGTTCCAAATCTTCCTGTGGATCACTACCCTTATTTATTAAAGCATAGAGTTTGCTTACTAGACCCTTAGTGCTTTTTTCTCCTTTTCGAATTTTCAAAACCAGTTCCTCGAATTCAGTCTTTTCTCTGTCTGTACATAATTTTCTTCTATATTTTTTATTCCAGTTGTCAACCTTCATTATCTGAAACCAATCCAATTTTAACTGTTCAAACAGTTTTTCTTCTTAATTTCATCTCTGCAAGTCTTTAACCATTCTTTCACCAAAGAAACTTCATTTTTATCCAATATTTCCTTTATTTATTTTTTATCTATTTTTATCAGAAAACACGCCATATCTGCCAGTTCCAAAATTGGAGAGACATCTGGGACCAAATCCTTCTTTAATCTTTTCCATACCTTCATGAGTCCCCTCATCATAATATTGCTCGTGCCTGTCATTTTAGCCTTAGCTCCCAAAAAAATCACTTTACCAATATTCCTATAATCTTTCATCTCCAATTCCTCCCAAATTACTTTTCCTCTTGCCAAGATCTTCACAACATTCTTAACTTGAAATGCTCGATAATACGCTAACAGATTTGGCATTCCCAAACCCCCTTCTTTCTGAGGCAGATACCAGAGTTTCTTTGGCAGTCTAGATTTTTTACCTCCGTTGCAGAAGTTATTAAACATCTTTTGAAACTCATTAATTTCCTTTTCCTTCAACTGGATTGCAAGTGCATCAAATAGGAAGTTAATCCTCGGCAACAACATCATTTTGCAAATTGCAATCCTCCCAAACCATGACAACTTCAACTTCTGAAGACTTTGTATTCTAATCTTAAATTCTGCTTTCAAGCTGTCATAGTTCAATCTTTTAAGTTCTTCCAATTTATTTGAAATAATTATCCCCAAATATTTCAGCTTATCTTTAATTTGTATATCAGATAACCCCGCCATCTTTTCCTTCTCCTCTTCCCCCATATTACACAACATCATTTCCGATTTATCCCAATTTATCATCAATCCTGTTATATCCTCAAAATCCTCTATTTGCACTCTAATCCTATCCATTGCCCCCTCTGGGTGTTTCACCATTAACAGCGTATCATCTGCATACATGCTCACTTTATTGCCCTTTATCCCTTCTATACTTGAGTCCTCCCTTATATTTTTTGCCAAAATTTCCATTGCCATAATAAACAAGATAGGGGACAGAGGACAACCCTGCCTAGTGCCTGCCTCAAGCTTTACCTCATCTGTAACCTCTTCATTTACTCTAATCCTGGCAATCCCTTTTTGATATAATAAATCAATTACCCTTCTAAATCTATCCCCAAATCCGTAACTTTCCACTATTTCCTTAATTGAAGACCATTGTAACGAATCAAATGCCTTAAAAATATCCAAAGATATTAACCCCACCTTTTCCTTCGTTTGATTAACATTATCAATTAAGTCTAATACCCTCCTGGTCAGATCGGCCATATGCCTTCCTTTTAAAAAACCTACTTGATCGACATTTATATATTCTCCCATAAATTTATTTAGCCGATTAGCCAATATTGCTGTGAAGATCTTGGCATCCTGGTTTATAAGAGAAATTGGTCTATATGATTCTACTTTTTCCAAATTCTTTGCCATTTTTGGCAGCAGAACAATTGTAGTCCTATACCATGAAGTCAAAATTTGTCCACTGTCTAGAATATAATTATATAACTTTACCAACTTTGGTACCACTACATCTTTAAATTCCTTATAAAACTCTGTCGATATTCCATCGTCTCCCGGGGCTTTCCACCGCTTCAAAACACTAATTACCTCTTTTACCTCTTTCTCAGACACCTGTTCTTCCATTTTATCCCGGTGTTCATGCTTTATTCAATTCCCTAACTGCCTATCCAATACCCCTTTAAGTTTCCCAACTTCTATCTCTTTTTTTGCATATAATGCCTGATAGAAATCCTTCACAATTTTACATTTATCACTAACCTTATTACATCTTATCCCTTGTTTGTTAACCAACACCCCAATTTCCCTTTTTTCCTTTTTAGCTTTAGCCGCTCTTGCTAATAATCTTGAATTTTTGTTGCTAAATTCGAAATAGTCTCTATTTAAATATATCAAGTCTCTTTTTACTTTTTCTATATCCTTACCCAATAATTCTGCCTTAAGTCTTTGTAATTTAGCAAAAAAATTTATCCTTCTTTTTTGAGTGTTCCTCCTATAATTGTTTTATTTCTTTTTCTTTTTCCTCCTGTGCTGCTTTATACTTTATATACTTAATACTTGCCAACTTTATACTTTCCCCTCAAAAAACCGACTTCATGGCATCCCAAACCACATTAAAATTTACCTCTTCATTATCATTCCACTGCCAACTTTCCATCCAACTTTCTGTAATTTGTTCTTTACATTTCTGGTCTTTGAATAAATTGGGATCATATCTCCAACTCCTTCCTCTCCTGTTATCCTTTTGCGTCCTCAGTTCCAAAAGTACTTTAGCATGATCTGATTCCTTAAAAATTCCTATTTCAATACCCTCAATATTTTTGACCATGTTTTCCGACAAAAATACATAATCTATTCTAGAGTAGGACCCATGAACATGTGAACAATAAGAATATGCCCTTTCCGAGCCCTTGATCTCTCTCCAAGAGTCCTTCAATCCCATCGCAACCATCCAATTATCTAAAGCATTCCCTTTCATCCCTACTCCACACCTTGCTAAGTTCGTACAATCTAAGTTTGACCTCATCAAATTAAAATTTCCAGCCACAATCATCTTTGGAACTTTTTCTAACGCCACAATTTTGCGAACTTTTTCTAGAAATTCTGCTTGACGTTCATTTGGGGCATAAATATTCACCAAAATTATTTCCTCATCGTCTATTTTTCCTCTCACGTTCAAATATCTACCTTCTTGGTCAACAACACTTTTTGTTATCTCAAATCCTAATCTTTTAGAGATCATAATTGCAACTCCTCTTGCTTTTGAAGTACCAAATGTCATTTCATAATGTTGAATCCATCCTAGGAAAATTTTGTTTGTATCCTTTGATTTTTGATGCGTTTCCTGTAAAAACACTATATTAGGTCTATCTTTCTTCAAAGTCAATTCCACCCTCCTCCTCTTGAGAACAGAACCTGTACCCTTTACATTCCAGGTTAATACTTTAATATTTCTCATAGTTTATCACCTTTTCACGTTTTCTACCTTCCAAACTCTCCATTGGGCGTGCCACCACAAACCCCTTACCACTAAAAAACAAAAATATACATAAAACACACAATATCTCTCTCCCCACTTTCTTCAAAAAAAAAGGCGCCTTCGATAACCAAAGAGGGGAGAGGGGGGACATGAAAGATGTGCATATAGATTAGTGCACCGTGCATCTCACCTTTCTACATTCTTGAGTAATATAAAAAATGTTATTACATCCTAACCCATTACTCACTACTCCTTACTTGCCTCCTCCTCCATCATGATCAACGACAACTCCTCTTCTTCTCTTCCCTGCGGGGTTCCACCCATAGCACCACCAACATCTGCCCCCTCGTAATCCCTACTTATGGCCCCCGATTCCAACAAATATTTTCTAAGAGTTAGCCACTCTTCCGAACCTGCTTTAACGAGATCCAGCAGGCTCAAATACTACAATGGGTCGGTCCTCTCATCAATAACCTGCATTTTTTCCCGTAAAAGAATCGCAGTTGCTGTGGAAATCTCCAATTATACCTTACACCTTTACTCATCTTATACCTCCAAATTCTTTCCTTTATTGAAATATCATTATATACCTCCACATCAGAACCATCAATTTTCAGGGCGCCAGAGCCAGCTTGTTTTCAAAAAGCCATTACTCTAAGTTTATCTCCCCAATTTGCAAAGTTTACCAACACATTTCTTTGGGCCGCTTTCCCTCTTCTTGGACCCACCCTATACGCACTTACAATGTCTTCCTGTATAAATTCCTTTCCCATGCTCAAATTGTTTAACCACTGAACCACCCTTTCTCTCAGCTGGTCTGGCGTCCTTTCAATCACATGACGTAGGACAATATTCTGCTTTCTCATCATATCTTCCATAGCATCACTCCTTTTCTCATGTTCATCCATTTTCACTTTATTCTCCCTCACCACCTCCTGAGTCCCTTTTATTTCCTTTTTCATAACCTTCACCTCATTTTGAACCAATTTCACATTTCCTTCTATTTTTTGCAAACTTAATTCTACTTTTTTTTGTAAAGTCCATAACAGTTGTTACCACCTTATCCTGTTTTTTCATCATTTCATTTCTATCTTTCACCCTTGAATCCTCATTTTTCTCCATCTTCTGAAACAATTTACCAATTTCCACCATAATTTGAGTTTGATCATAAGGTTCGGGTGGTGGTGATGATGACGGAGGGACCTCTTCCATTGGTGCTTTTTCTTTTCTCTTAAATTTCACCACTGGCTCCTCCTTCTTTGCTTTTCCTCTTGTACCCTTATCCATGATGAAGATCCCTGAGCTGTTTTAATGCTGCAATTTATTGTAAGCTCGTTGAACACTCAACTTGAATCTGTCCCAATGCAGCTAAAGCTGATGACAATCCTATTGAGTATAATGTGACTGGAGTAAAGGAGGAGGGCCAGCGAAAAACTAATTGTTGTAATCCATAAAAAAAACGGAAACCACAAACAGCCCAAAAAAAGTTATAATCCACGGGAAAGTCACCGAAGTCAACCAATGCACCTCAAGTAGCAACAACTCGCAAAGTTTGCCCTTAAATAAAAATTTTTTTAAATCTTTCACAGAGATCCCCTCTTGCAAACGGAGTAATATGGTCCCATCAGCATACACAGGAATTCCAAGGAGACGGGTGCCCAAATATATCCACTTGTATGAGTTCCACAGGGAAGGGAGAAAAAAACCCAAAAGTCCCAAGCTCCAACTTTTGATGAGAAAAAGAAGAGGAGGAATATAAAAAGAAATGAGTACTATAATCCACACAGTGAAGGAGTAAAAAATTGATAATCCCTCTCTTAGAGCGAGCAAAACTCCCTTTTCCCAGGAGCTACGGCAGCTTCAGGGGGAACCCCCCCCCTTCTTCCTTTCCAGATCAGCAAACACTTTTTCCCTTTTTAAACTGCTCTCCCTTGCTCTCCCTTGCTTCAACTTCAAAAGGCGCTGGCGTAACCAGTATCTCAAACCCGATCGCTTTCTTCTGTGCCCACTTATCAAAACCTCCAAACCATTTCGCAGCTCCCCTAGATCGCTAAGAAGCCATTGTCCGAAGAGCAACCACTTTCAATTTCCAGGATCACCACCATTATTGCCTCAGCCGCCACCCTTCTGTCCTCTTCTACACACTCTGCCGAGTCCAAACTCTTCAGAGCAAAGCAATCCACTATCGCCTCTAACTTTCGTCAATAAAACATTTAGTTAACTCACTTTCTTGCAGATTTTTCCACTTCCTCGAGTCACCGCCGTCTCGCTGGTCCCGTTCTTGGCTCCTTGGCTGGGGAAGCCACGGCTTCCGTTGCGCACCTCTCCCGCCGGGGATACCTCCCGAACTTCGACCACCCTGCAGCAACTTTTCCAAGCAGGCAAGAAGGAGTCTTACCACCACAAAAAATCTCTGTAATTTACTCCATTAGCTCATTAATTCTCATTATTTACCACTTTGATAGCGCGAGCGCCTGAATCAAGATGTTACTCGTCGGCCATCTTACCCACGCCCCCCGTGTGTGTGTGTGTGTGTGTGTGTGTGTGTGTGTGTGTGTGTGTGTGTGTGTGTGTGTGTATATATATACTATATATATATAGTGGAAATGTAAGTGGAGAAAATAAACTAAGCAAGGTGTTTTTCACACAAAATTCACAAACTGATTGCCTTAGATCTCTCTCTCCATTGTGCCACCTTTTCACTCAGTAAAGAGAGAAGACACTGGAAAAAATGTTTCCCATTTCCTTGGCCTTCCCGACTGCTCAGTGACAGACCCAGTGATCTACTGATAAGGTGAAAGGTTGCCCTAGCACCAAATTTAAGGAAAACATAAAAGGAGGACACTCAGGGGAGATGAAAGAACATGGACTATGTTCTCAAAGTCCTGAACCTCACTCTCCAACTGCCTACATCACTGAAACACCAACTTGAAAATTATGTTTTTTAAATCTTTTAATTATCTTTGAGAGATAGGAAAAAAGTAAAAACATTATTGTTAATAAATTGCAACTATTACAAGAGCAACTAACTACTTTTGGCTCTTGGAGCAGTAACTATAGCAATTACTTTTTAAAACTGGTGAGCATTTTCCAGGATCTGTACATCAAAGAGAAAGCCCCCTATACTATTAGAGCAGCATTAAATTCATCTTTGAAAATTTCATAATTGCTTCACATCTTCTCAGACACTGGTGGCAACTGTTTACACCTTCTGAAAATGATATCATACATGGCAAAAAGCCACTGAGAGAAGTTAAGGTAGGAAGACTAAAATCTTGTTAACTGCTCAGGGAAATATGGTGATTTAAAAAAACTCATTTTTGCATCTGTTTTCTATTTTAGCAATTTCATCTAGTATAATAAACTACTATATTTATATTTGCATTGTCTGTCTCTATTACTCTCTTCATCAAAAATCCAGGGATCTATTCTTTGTATATTGTATTACTGTGTATTTACTGTGTATATTGTATATTGTTTATTTACCATGTGAGCAGCCCTGAGTGAGGTTCCCTGACTGGGTAGCATACAAGTGTGAAAATTAAATTAAATTAAATCTATTCTTTTAGACATGTGAGTACATGTTAGCTATTTCTGAGCTGCAACAAATATTTCAAAGAGAAAAATATAATTATATTATATTTAGACACAGGAAATTACTTACCAAGAGCCTGCTGTGAGACCCCTCCTTCATATTTAACTTTACATTAAGACAGGTATTTTTGGGTGCACCTTAGTAAAATGACTATTTGTTCTGTTACATTGGAAGCATACAATGTTACAAATTAGTATATCATTCAGACAAGTGCTACTCACATCAGATTCTAATAAGCATACATAGTTCCCTCTATAATTTTGATTCTTTTCTCTGTTTGGCTATACCTCTGGAACTGTTGCTCCCAAAATGAATTCTTATTTTAATCACATTATAGGATAGTATTACCATAATGTTCTGTATTATAACCAAATCCTTACAACAGTTGTCAATAGGTTCTCTTAAGAAATGGAAGGCTTGTTGAGTATCATATCAGATAACTTATTTTTTAATAAATCATAGGTTATTTCTATATATTTCCCCCTATTTTCCATTTCGAAGCAATGAGTAGTCAGTCTCTATTCCAAATTCGCATGCAATAGCTTTATAACATCTGGGACACCATCAGAGCCAGTCTGGGATATTTGCCTTCCTGAGACAACAAGATGGTGGGCCATGGCATTACACACACAACAGCTAGATAGTTGCACAGATGACTCATTCTTCAACTATGATAATGGAGTGTCTTTGACCACACCTCAAGGTAGAAAGCCGTTTGGGATACAGGGACAAGTCCAGGTGTGCCCCAATGACTGGTGCCCCTCCCCAGAGGTGGGCAGAACTATGTCACCTGGTGACTACACTAGATTTCCACTGAGCCAGAACCTTTCAGGTGGTGGGGTGCTGTTTCCATTTGGCCAGTATTGCTGTGCACCAACCAGCCTCACCCCCACCATGGCTGGTTGGTGCATGTTGGGTATCTCAGTGTACCAACCAATTTGACCCGGCATTGCCATTGCTGCACTGCCACCGCAAGCTGCAAAGAAGCCCCATTCTCAAGGCCATGGGGAGGCAGAGTTGCTTGGTGCACAGTGATATCCACCATACACCAACCAGCCCCAGCTCCTCATGTCCTCAGTGGATGGGAAAGACCCACTGGGTTTCTTCACGGCTTGCGGTGGTGGTGACAGCAGTGGCAGCACGTGATTAGATTCTGAGGGAGAAGGAAGGGGGCAAGAGTTGAAGGCCTCATCCCAGCAGCCAGGGTCCGCTGTGCCCAAACTAAAATGCCCGGGGGAGTGGGGAGAAGCAGATGAAGCAAATTAAAAGTCTCTCTATATCCCTGTTGGGTGCCGCCTCTTCCTTCTCTCCCCCCTCCCAATTGTCCTGTGGTGGTGCGGAGAGAAGAAGACAAGGAAGTGCCTTTCTCTCTGGTTCCCCTCCATCGATTACTGTCCCCCTCTGTGATGAGGGTGAAAGAGGCTCCTTTCATATCCCCAAGATCTTTTTCCCACCAAAGTGGTCCCTATTGATCTACTTGTAATGTCTTGCTTTTGAACAGCTAGGTTGGCAGGAGCTGGGACCCAATATGGGGGCTCAATCCATGATGTCATGCAGTACCCCCCATAGGTGTCACCCCTCCCTCCCTCTTCAGCATCCTTTTAGCATAGCCAGCTTGCTCCTGGTTATAGCCCCAAAAATCCAGAAGGCCTTGGTTTGAAATCCTGTTCTCTAAGGAGCTCAAGCAGGTCGGGATTAAAGGAGGAGATGGCAGAGGATAAATAAGCAATAAAGTGGTTTGCCCATCTGGAAAGAATGTATTGGAATGCCATACCTTACAAGGCATATGTGGAAAGAAAAGAAGGACAAAGTCTACGAGGCAGACCCAGAGGAAGGTAGAGAAATAACATCAAAAAAAATATTACATGAACACCAAATAACATCAGTGGAGACTGCTAGAAATGCCAGAGGAAGAACCTTACACCCAATAGGGTAAAAGAGGAAGCAAAGAGAAGATGACTGAGGAACTCAAACTTGACCTCCCCTTTCACTTAGAGCCATGATGGTGAACCTTGGCACTCCAGATGTTCTTGGACTTCAATTCCCAGAAGCCCAAGCCCCATGAATCCACATGAATGGGTTCACTGTGATTCATCCAGGCCACACCGCCCTCATCACTCCCGGTAACAGAAGTAAAACGCACCCATGAGTACTAGAAACACATACCTATGAGGGTTTAAGTTTGGCTAATGGCAAAACCAAGAAAGTGGCTTCATTTTGACAGTCCAAAGTTTGATCGGGACACGAAAGAGGATGAACCTGAAATCAGCTGGGGTTCCATTCACCTCAGTTAAGCAAAACTTAACAACAAAGGTGGAATTCTGTAATAAGCACAGGATAAGAACCCCAATTTCAAAGCCAGCTAATAATAATTAGGAAAAAACAGACAGCATACAAATTTGTGCAAATGTCCATCTCACATTTTAATATAGAAGAATCCAAAGTACAACCATTTTACAATGTAGGAAAACTTAATACATACTCTATAAACAACATATTTACATCAGAAATCACTAGGACAGTGGCAAAGTTTTCTAACAAATATAAATTAAAATTAATACCCCCCCCCCCCTTTTAGGTTGGTTTGCTTCCCCTCAAGTGCAGGATTTCATGAACAAACATTTCCCCATCTCTAGGTATTGTGGGAAAATTCAAGGGACAGTCCTGTACTATTATATGGACAACAGATATGGGTCACGGCAAGTCTGTTTTCACTCCCAAAGACAGGAATAATCCATGTGAACTGGGCACAAGTTCAACTCTTTCTTTTACCCTGGCCACACAATTTGGCACTTCACCATGAGAAATATAAGCACTGACTTTTTAACTAGGGGAAATTTACCACGGCAGCTTGACACCATTTGAGATAGTACTGGCCAAGGTTGAGTAACAGGATTTGGGCTGATAATGCTAAGGCATTGGCCATTCAACCTGCTGCTCTTTGTTCTTTTGTAAATACCATATAAAACTTGTTAAATATTATTCTCCGAAAGACGAAATGTTTTTTTTTAAAGTCACAGATCAAAACTCTTTCCCTACAATCCTTTTGATAGCTATCTGGCCTGTTCACCACCCAGCACCAGGTTACCCTTTCCTCTTGCTTTAAAACATAATCTCAGACTTATTCTCCCACCTAGCTGAGCCAAGACTGCTTTTCTTGAATCCTTAAAGACAGATCTTTTAAATACCCCCCCCCCCACACACACACACACATCTCATGTTTGCACCTCTTTTTTGGCACACCTAAAACCTGACATCACAGGCATATATACTTCATTACCACAACATTTTGTGACTCCGGGTGAAGTAATAGATATACCTGTCAATTATTACGGTACTACAAATTTCTCTACCTGTCTCTCCCTTCACAGGGGAAATGAATTTGGAATTCACATTATGAAAACCATCACCATCACCCTCTATGTGAAAATAAAAGGACCTTCTTAAGGAAACCCCGTAGTGTATTTTCTAGCATCCACTCTGCAAGTAAAAGCAGGCAAATCTGGTGAGTTTGGGCACTGAGACCACTTCATGTCTGTCCAGTGGAAAATCAGTGATGCCTCCATTTATGAGTGTGACACTGCAGGAAAGACAGGGATACCCCTGGGCTACACTTTAAAGCATGAATACAGAGCTTGTTTGAAGTGAGCTTGTGAGCAATTCACATTGGAAGGCCAGGATGATTGGAGTCAGAGGTGGTTGGGGTACCTAGATTTCTGCCCTAGTCTCTTCTCCCATAATCCCACTGGCTAAGCATTGAGCATTGGCTTCCCTGCCACCAACCTGGATGACCCACTAGGCAAATGCCCAACTCACAGCAGGTTCTGATTTTATTTTATTCATGGCTGACGGCCATAGTTTTAATTGGGGCTTTTTATATGTGAATTGAGTTATTTTAAAAGTTTTTAGGAGGTTTTTTCTTTTCTATTTTATGAAGGTTTTATGTATTTGTTGTTTATGTCTTATGTTGTTGAGCCACCCGGAGTCACCCAACTGAGAGGGGGTGGCATATAAATGCAAATAAATAAATATAAATACATAAATAATACATTGACTCCCAAAGATGTGTGTCACAGTGGAGGAGAAAGACGAGATGAATTTGGTGTAAAGATTGGAATTGCTGTCAAAGAGGAAGGGCCACAAATGTTTGTAGGATAGTGATTTCAAATAGAAGGATGAGCAGGAAGCAAGCAGCCTTAAACAGAGCCAAGCTGGGATGGAAAAATCCTTCATCTTGACTATAGAGACCTCTGGATCTCAGACCTTTCATTTCAATACATTGAGCCAGAAAGGAAAAGTGTGGGGGAAATGGTGAAGTTATCTCCCACCCACCCACCTCCTGCTTCTTCTCCCCCATAAACTTACTGTTTTTGTCCCTGAGTTTCTATTTGTCTCACCACCTTCATTTTGCTGTCTCAGAAGAAGAATGTATGGATAATGGAAGCTCTCTGAAGCTGGAGACCCTTCTAGGAATGTGCTGGAAAATGCCCCTTCTTTTATAAACTGTCAGATGAAGCCACAGAGAGGAAGAATTGGAAACAGAGGGTGTATCAATGTTAAGAGCTTGTCAGCCTTTCCTGGCAAGATCATTACTCTTCCGATTAGAAATAGGGCCAAGTCTTGGCTTGGACATTTTTCACAGAAAAGTAACCTCCCATCAGTAAAGAATCACAAGTTTGGTGTCAAGCCCACCATGGACTTAACCCTGCCTTTGTTAGCTTCTTAACGTTAGCCATGCAAGCACTTCATGTGTTGTAAACCAAAATCCTGTCTCTTAACCTTTGCCTAATCCAGAATAAAGCTAATCCCAATCTGAGCTACACACAGACCTTTCAAGGTGAGAGGGATCATATTCAGCACTCACATATGACCAGGTTACTTGCTACAGGTTAAGGAAAGTGGTATGAAGGACCCATTGAAAATAAAAGAGTACCCAATCAATGCTTGTCCTATGGGAATCCTCCAGAGTTCAAGCTCATGACCTTTCTGCAAAACTGCCACGTTTGTTGAATGGGTGCTCATTTCTTCTTAGTGGGTCCTTCATATCACTTTCCTTAACCTGTAGCCAGTAACCTGGTCATACGCAAGTGCTGAACATGATCCCGCTCAACTTGCAAGGTCTGTGTGGAGCTCAAATTGGGTTTAGCTTTATTCTGGATCAGGCAAAGGTTAAGTGACAGGATTTTCATTTACAATACATGTAGTGCTAGCATGGCTAACATTAAGAAGCTCACAAAGTCCTAGACACCAAACTTGGGTTTCTTCACTGACAGAAGGTTATTTTTCTGTAAAAAATATATCTAAAGCAAGACTTGACCATGTTACTAATCGGAATAGTAATGATCCTGCCAGGAAAGGCAGTCAAGCTCTTGACATTGAAACACCCTCTGTTTCCAATTCTTCCTCTCTGTGGCTTCATCTGACAGTTCATGAAAGAAGGGACATTTTTTGAGCACATTCCTAGAAGGGTCTCCAGCTTCAGAGGGCTTCTATTATCCATACTTTTTTCTGCTGAGACAGCAAAATGAAGGTGGTGAGACAAATAGAAACTCAGGGACAAAAACAGTAAGTTTATGGGGGAGAAGAAGCAGGAGGTGGGTGGGTGGGAGATAACTTCACCATTTCACCCACACTTTTTCTTTCTGGCTCAATATATTGAAATGAGAGGTCCGAGATTCAGAGGGCTCTAAAGGCAAGATGATGGGTTTTTTCCAGTCCAGCTTGGCTCTATTTAAGGCTGTTTGCTTCCTGCTCATCCTTCTATTTGAAATCTCTATCCAGCAAACATTTGTGGCCCTTCCTCTTCAACAGCAATTCCAATCTTTACACCAAATTCATCTCATCTTTCTTCTCCACTGTGACACACATCTTTGGGAGCCCTGTTACACACATCTTTGGGAGTCGATGTCAGCCTTCAGCCATGAATAAAATAAAATAAATCAGAAACTACTGTGAGTTGGGCATTTGCCTAATGGCTCATCCAGGTTGGTGGCAGGGAAGCCAATGCACAATGCTTAGCCAATGGGATTATGGGAGAAGAGAATAGGGCCGAAATCCAGGTACCCCAACCACTATGACTCTTATCATCCCATGTCGAGCACAAAGGCAGTGTCTTGAGAGACTCAGGTTCTGTCTGTGGCAAACCAGTAGTTGCCGTTGACTGCATGTATGGTTCTCATTCCCCTGCATTCCTCCTGTAAGCACTTAAGTTTTCTTGCTGCTTCAGCTATATTCAGGATTGTTCTTCTGTTCTAAGGACCGATGTTGATTGGAGGGGAGTCTTGACCTCTTATGGGATTTTGGTTTTTTTGGTGTTTTTTTTTTTTTTTTGGACAGTGGAGAGCGGAGATATGACACTTGGGAATGAGGAAGAGGAGGAGGCAGCAGCTGCTTTTAGTCAGAAGATTTCTCTGGGTAGAAGGGCCGGTAATAGTCTGAAGGTCCCTTGTAGTGGTAGCCAATGGGAGGCCGGTACTGAGACATCCTCCTGACGACTTGCTGGTGGTAATACTCGGAACTTAAGTCATCGGTTCTCTGCCGCTTGGAATCAGTGTGATGCCTGGATGGGCAGAGACCATCAAAAAGAGCCATCAACTCAGGATAGAGCAATTCAATGGCTACTCCTAACTAGAATACACTTTCTCAGTCAACTGCCAAATGCTAGATCAATGCGTACAAATCTTACTGACGAAATAGATCTGATCGCAACTGGATTTGTGCAGGGTGTGTGTGTGCAGGGGGAAAGGAAATCTACCTCTACTGAAGATTCACACATCTCACCTTAATGTAAGAGAAAATGTTTTAAAGACCATCATGTGAATAAGCTGCAGGAAAGAAAATCAAGAGCTATTAAGCATCTAGGCTTTACCAAGCCACCTCTAGCAGCTGGACCACTGTGGAAACCAAACTCAAAGAATTACTATTTAAGTTTCTCTCTTAATAAACCTCAAGCTCAATGTTGACGAATGCAGTAACATGCTCATATAGGGGCTTCTTTTTCTTCTTCCTATCTGGGCCAAATGTGAAACTGCCAAAATGAAGGCACCTTTGAGTGAGTTCATTCTGCAGTTCTTTTCTGGTGGACAACAACACATGGTGTGAATGTGGAAATAAAGAATCTGGCTCATTTGCTGGTCTGCCAGTTACTACCGAAACTTGTACGATTCTAATAAATAAATAAATAATGAGGATTTAAGTTTGGCCAACGACAAAGCCAAGAGGTTTATAAAATCATGCAAAGTGTGGACAAAGTAGATAAGGAAAAACTGTTTTCCCTATCACACAACACTAGAACTAGGGGACACTCCTTGAAACTTTTGGGTACTAGTTCTCAAACAAATAAGAGAAAGTACTTTTTCACCCAGAGGATTACTGGTCTATGGAACTCCCTGCCAGAAGAAGTGGTGACAGCTGTCAGTCTTGACAGCTTTAAGAAAGGATTAGACAAGTTCATGGAGGACAAGGGTATCAATGGCTATAATTATGGATACTTAAGGACAACCTCTGGGTTGGAGAGATAGGCAGGATATCTCCCAATGCCATTTCCAGGGAATCCTAAGCAGGTGAAGGCATCTCCTTGGGAATACCCTGAAGCAAATGGTGAGCCACTGTGTGAGACAGAATGCTGGACTGGATGGGCTGTGGCCTGTTTCAGCAAGGCTGTTCTTAAGGTGGCTTCGTTATGACAGTCTAAATTATGACCAGGACAAGAAAAATGAAGAAATGCACCTCAATCTAATTTATGAATGCACTCTGTATACAAGTTGTGTACCTACCTGTATGCCACAAGCTGTCACTCAAAAAATGCCTACCATAAACAGTTGATGTGCTTCTAAACACAGGAACACATAAAGATACCCTCAAATACAAACCCTGGCAACATGTTGGCTGATGTTCAGGATATGTATGCAGGTAAAGATCACCCTTGCTTGAAAGCCAGTTGTATCTGACTCTAGGGTTCAGTGCTCATCTCCATTCATCGCCAAAGAGACAGCACTGTCTGTGTCTGCAGATGTTTTCGTGGTCATGTGACAAGCATGACTCGACACGAGTGCACAGAATGCTATTGCCTTTCTGACCGAAGCAGTACTTATTTCTCTACTTCTAATTTCTTGTTTTCAAACTGCTAGGTTGGCAGGAGCTGGGACAGAGATGGAAGCTCACTCCATCATGCAGTACTCAGGTCTCTAACTACTGACCTGCTGAACTTCCAGTCATCAAGTTCAGCATCTTAGCCATTAAGTCACAACAGACCCAGATGTATGCAGAGACCTAGCTGAATAAACATTCATCACAACGAGCTCTCAGCTGTGCCCAGTGGAAGGCATGGAGAGAGGTCTAGAAATAAACAAAACAGGCATGGCCACCAGAGAACTTTGCTCCACAAAAGATAGGAAGGCATTTGTCTGAGACCTTTGCGAGGTTAACTGCTCACCTGTCATAGTAATCCCTGTGTCCTCGGTAATCTCTGTCACTGTTGTACGGCTCGTAGGGCCGCTTGCGGGATGGGTTGTTCATCCAATAGTTTCCTGAGCTGCGATGAGGAGCCCAGTGCATCCATCGATCTCCGTAGTGGTGCTCTTTATACCAGTGCGGCTCATACTGATGGTGTCGCTCTCCTCCCCACACTTGGTTGTCACTGCCGCTGTAGCTGAACTTGTGATCCCTCTGCCATTTGCCCCGACCTGCAGAAAACAGAAGAGTCTTATTAGAAGTGCCGTTTAGAAAATAACACAGAAGCAACAACAACAACAAAAAACCTTTTCTGCAAAGTGCTGCTTGGGATCTAGTAAGGTCTTTTTATGGGTTTCTCCAAGAATGCAGCAGGAACAGAACTTCCTTTCAGGGCCACTTAAACTGGACCATGGTGGCTTAGTGGTTAAGACGTTGAACTTGACAACGTGAAGGTTGACCAGGCTCAACGTGCCCATATGGTGGCTGCTGGCAAACAACACGTGCTGGTAATGTGGGGAGATACTGTACTAGCTCATCTCCTAGACCAGTGGTTCTCAAAATTGGGTCCCTATGTATTCTAGGACTACAATTCCTAGAGGTCTTCAGTACTGGCTGTGCAGGCTAAGGCTTCTGGGAGCTGTAGTACTCTATGAAACATAGTTTGGGAAATGCTGTTAGTCTACAAATTACTACCAGAAACATGTATCAATGAGAACTTAAGTTTGGCCAATGACAAAGTCATGAAGGTGGCTGCATTTTGACAAGAAAGAAGAACCAAGCTCAAGGTTGACCCAGCCTTCCAACCTTTCAAGGTTGGTAAAATGAGTACCCAGCATGTTGGGGCAAAATGATAATTACCTTGTGAACCACCCCAAGAATGCACTCAGCGCTAAGGGATGTAACTGTATATAAGTGTAGCTGCTATTGTGATTTGGTCCCCTACCTGTGTTGCCGAAGTGCCTTTTGTTGGGGTGGTTGTAATTGTCCCGTTGGTGGCCTTGCATCTGGGATGGGTGAGGTGGAGGTGGGTGGAGCTTCTGGGAGTGAGGACCATGAGGGGCTTGTGACATTGCAGAATCACAACTGGGCCCAGAAGGCTCCATTCGGAATGGGTTCTTCTCTGCTGCTGCTACTGCTGCCTCCTTCTTCCGCTGTTCCTGCTGAGGGTGAGGGCAAAAAACGACAGGAAAAAGAGTTTTGAGAGAAAATCCAAAATGAAGTGTTGAATCAGGCTCCTTGGCTTTATACTGGCTGACTCAAGAGAGGG
Source organism: Bradypodion pumilum (assembly GCA_035047305.1). Taxonomy (NCBI): domain Eukaryota; kingdom Metazoa; phylum Chordata; class Lepidosauria; order Squamata; family Chamaeleonidae; genus Bradypodion; species Bradypodion pumilum. Next base: position 208,314,137 of record JAWDJD010000004.1, on the reverse strand, counting down.
CAGTTTTACATTGCAAACATGTCCCCTGGATTGGGACAGATACCTTTCTTTTTATATAAGAAGGTAAAGTTCTCCCTTGCTCAAAAGCCAATCATATCTGACTCTAGGGTTCAGTGTTCATCTCCATTTGCAGGCAAAGAGCCAGTGCTGTCTGCATCTGCAGACATTTCTGTGGTCATGTGGCAGGCATGGTTAGGCACCAGAGCACATGGAACACTGTTATCTTGCCACCGAAGTGGTACCTATATATCTACTTGCAATTTCTCGCTTTTGAACTACTAGCATGGCAGGAGCCAGGACAGAGATGAGAGCTCAGCCAATCACACAGCATTCGAGTCTTGAACTGCTAACCTGAAGACCATCCAGTCATTAAATTCAATGTCTTAATCACTAAGCCATCACAGTCGCTATACAGTGAAGAGGAACTGACAATTACCTCCTATCTACTGATTGAAAACCAACTTCTGTTTAGGCCATTTTTACAGCTTGCAATTTTTGTATTGCAATTCTTCTTCCTCACCCATTATACTACTTTCCTTCACATCGGTAATGTGGTAGAAGAAATGCATTGAGTTACCCATTTACATAGACCTATTTTATCTCATCTATATCCTGCCTTTCTTCTAAAAACTTTAAAGTAGTTTACAGGTACATCTCCACCAAGAGATTCTTGCCAACTATCTTGGGAGGTAGGATGAACTGAGTAAGTAATAAGGCAAAGGTCTCCCAAGAAGCCTAATCCCAACCTTCAAGCCACCAAGCACATTTCACTGGACTTTGTTAATAAGTAAATTTTAAAAAGTTCTTCCTAGAATAAAAGTCAGGATCTGTACTAAATGCATACCTGTCAAATTTTGGATTTGAAAATAAGGGAAATTTTGGCCACACCCCTCTGTGGGTGTGGCCAAATCTGTGGGCATGGCCAAATATAGCCATGTGACTTGCTGGGCTCTAGTCATGCCTGCCACATGGCCATGAAAATGTCTGCAAACACAGACAGCACTGGCTCTTTGGCTGTAAATGGAGATGAGCACTGCACCCTAGAGTTGGATACGACAGGCAGATTTTACTTTCTTAGGATCAAAGATCTCTGCAGATGGTGATTGCAGCCGTGAAATAAAAAGGCAACTGATGCTTGGGAAACAAGCTATGAGAAACCTGGGGAACATAGTTAAAAGTAGAGGCATCACCTTGCAAACAAAAAATTCCATAGTCAAAGCAATGGTATTCCCGGTGGTAATGTATGGCTGTGAGAGCTGGACCATTAGGAAAGCTGAGCGCAGAAAAATAGATGCCTTTGAAATGTGGTGTTAGAAATAGGTCGATCCTAGAAGAAATCAACCATGACTGCTCATTAAAGGTCAAATAGTAAAGATGACGCTAAAGTACTTTGGACATCAAATGAGAAGAGAGGATTCACTTGAGAAAGCCTTGATGCTAGGAAAGGTGGAGGACAAAAGAAGGGGGTAGCCAAAAATAAGATGGCTAGATGGTATTGTAGATGCAATGGGCACAAAGCTGTGAGGGCCAAAGAACCCTTTCCCCATTTTCTTGGGGGACTTTTGTTTTGTTTTCTTTCTTGTTTACTCATTGGCTCAAGTGGCTAAGATGCTGACTGGGAGGCAGAAGGTCAGCAGTTCGATTCCTGACTACTGCAGGACAGAATGAGCTCCTGTCTTTGTCCCAGCTCCTGCCATCCTAGCAGTTTAAAAGCAAGAAATTGCAAGTAGATAAATAGGGACCACTTTGGTGGGAAGGCAACAGCGTTCCGTGCGCTCTGGTGTCTAGTCATGCCTGCCACATAACCACAGAAATGTCTGCAGACGCAGACAACGCTGGCTCTTCGGCTTTGAAACAGAGTTGCAGTTGACGAGGACAAGTATCCTGTCTGGACAAACAGCACATACACCCACTGGCTACTATCAGATGAAAGACCCACTTTCACCCACAACACTGCCTGGTTCTGTGCCACAGCATGTAAGATCAGAAGAACAACCTTGGCAGGACCTTCAGCCAAATAAACTACTAGCCCCATAGCATAGGCTTAGTAATAGCTGTAATCTACATACTAATTTCACTCTTCCTTAACTCTGAGCAGAAATGCTCCTTTTTAAGCACCCGGGAAGAGGGGTAAAAATAAGGGGTTTTCCTGGGGGAAACGAGATGGTTGGCAGGTATGACTAAATGAACCAAGCCTCTTCCAAGCACATTCAGGTTTCTGAGAGTATATCCTTATATGACTCTCTTTCCCCCCCTTTCTTTATAGGTTATAATCTCTTTATGTTCTTTAGTCAGTGTTATGTATGTATGTATGCATGTTCATTATACTGTAAAGGCAAGAATGTAACCACTCCAGATACAAACGATACCAGCTGTAAAGGAACGCGAGCAGACAGCCCATAGAGGGCAGCTGCGAGCGTTCAGCCTCACATGGTTCACATTGCTCAATCACGGACAGCCGCGGGAAAACCTTCCCCGCATTCAGCAGCTGAAGAAAGAGGCGTGCCTGGGCGAGGCCACGCCGGTAGCAGCCAATGAGCTACCGTGCTACAAGATTCAAATGTAGAGAGCTACTGTATATATTGAGTTGTATCACCGCCATTACCTCATGCTTCACTGGAACCTCATGCAATAAACCTGCGTTAAACCAACCTTTCGGTTGTCCGGCTGTCTTTGGTCCCATACACTAAATTGGCGACGAGGATGGGATATGGCTGCCCACGGGACCAAGACATGCGCCGGCTACGAGATTAAGAAGCCGGGAGATTTGGAGCTGTTTGAGATAGACTTCAACGCAGCGCTGGTGGAGCTCGAAGTCTCCGATGAGGCCAAAAAGAGGGCCATTTTCGTCCGCATGCTCGGACACGAGACCAAGAGGACCTTGGTGGACCTGATCGCGCCGAGGAAGGTGGGCGACCTCAAAGCTACAGAGCTCCTGGCGGCGTTGCGCGCCCATCTCCGGCCAGCCATAGCGATGTTCCCCGCTCGGAGCGCGTTCTGGAGGCGAGTCCAGGCACCCGGGGAATCGGTCGAGGAGTTCGCCGCGGCCCTGCGGCTGGCCGCCGGCCCATGCAAGTGGGAGCTCCCCGACATCACCCTCCGGGACTGCCTGCTCTGCGGTCTGAGGGACACAGAGACTCAGCGTGCGCTGATGAAAAGGGAGCCGCCTCCCACGTGGCAACAAGTCCTCGACACGGCACAGGCCGCGGAGGCCACTACTGCCGGGGTGCACGAGCTTCAGGACTGGCGCCCGAAGCCCGCAAAGGCAGAGAGCTCGGTGCGCGCGGCCCGGCGAGTTTCGAACTCGTCTGCGGAGAGCGGCGACGACGAGGACGTCCGGAGGGTCCAGAGAGAGGGCCGGCGCTGCGACGGCTGCGGCGCCGCCCACGCCCGCGCCAAATGCCCGTTCCGCAAGGCCGAGTGCCACAACTGCGGCCGGCGCGGGCACATCGCCAAGGTCTGCCGGAAACGGCGCGAGGCCACCAGGAGTTCTCCAGACCGCTCGGCGAGGCAGGACCGCACCACGAGGCAGGACCGCACCACGAGGCCAAAGGACGGCACCCGGACCACGAGGACGCGGGACGGAGTAGGACGCATCTCCGACGACAGCGAGGACGACGCGCCGGTTTACAGCGTTTCCACGGAGCACCCCCGTTACTTCGTTGAGGTAGTAATACAAGGGGCCCCTGTTAGAATGGAGGTGGACTCGGGTTCTTCATACTCCATTATTTCCCAGGGGGAGTTCATGAAAATCGCCCCCCGCACGCGGCCCAAGCTCAAGGCGTTGAGGGCCACACTGAAGGACGTGCAAGGGAACCGCATCCCAGTGTTGGGGGTTGGGAAGTTCCGGGTCCAGTTTAAAAAGCACACCGCAACGCTTCCCCTAGTCGTCCTCAAGGGAGGCAAATGCAGCCTCCTCGGGACTCAGTGGTTCCAGCCCCTGGGGTTGTTCATTGGAGGGGTACACGCCGTGGAAGCACACGCCGCCGGGACTGATCCAATACAGAGCGTGTGCGACGCACACCCCGAGGTTTTTAAAAAGGGGCTCGGGAAATTCAAGGGCCCCCCAGTGACTTTCGACCTGGACCCTGGAGTACGTCCAATCAGACTTAAACCGCGCAGAGTGCCCTTCGCACTAAAGGACAAAATAGAGGCGGAGTTGGACAAATTAGTGGGCCAGGGGATTCTTGTTCCTGTTGATTCTGCGGAGTGGGAAACTCCAATTGTAACAGCGCTCAAGGCCAACGGGGAGGTCCGCATATGCGCTGATTACAAGTGCACCATCAATAAGGCGATCCGCCCTAATGCGTATCCGGTGCCGGTAGTCAGCCACTTGTTGGCCAGGTTACACGGGGGGAGGTGCTTCGCTAAACTCGACCTGGCCCAAGCCTACCAGCAACTCCCGGTGACCCCCGCCGCAGCTGCTGCGCAGACCATAGTCACCCACAAAGGGGCGTTCCAGGTATCGCGCCTACAATTCGGCGTGAATTCGGCGCCCGGGATCTTCCAGTCACTTGTGGAACGCCTCCTGAAGGGGTTAGAGGGGGTGTTACCCTACTTTGATGACGTATTGATTACAGGGGGGAGCCGGGCCGAATTAGCAACTAGGTTGGGAAAGGTCCTGACAATATTCGAAAAGGCGGGGTTGCGGTTGCGGAAAGACAAATGCGTCTTCTTCGCCACAGAGGTTGAGTTCCTAGGGTTCCGTGTCACTCCCGAGGGAATTAGACCAGCCCAATCCAAGGTAGCCGCCATCAAGAAGGCCCCTCGCCCCACATCCAAGCCCGAGTTGCAGTCGTTCCTCGGACTGCTCAACTTCTACCACTCCTTCCTCCCGCGGAAGGCAGCCGTGGCAGAACTGCTACACAAATTGTTAAAAAAGGACGAGGCATGGAAGTGGGGCGACGACCAGGAGAAGGCTTTCAATGACCTGAAGCGACTCCTGGCATCAGATGCCGTACTGACCCACTTCAATCCCAAACGCCCAGTGGTCCTGATATGCGATGCATCCCCGGTGGGGGTGGGGGCGGTGTTATGCCACGTGCTGGAGAACGGTAGGGAGGCCCCGATAGCGTTCTACTCTAGGTCCTTGTCCCAAGCAGAGGAACTATGCTCAGACAGACAGAGAAGCACTAGCAATAATTGCGGGGACCAAGAAATTTCATGATTTTGTGTACGGCCGCCCCTTCACCATAGTGACTGACCATAAGCCTTTGTTAGGCATTTTCACCGCAGATAAGCCCACACCCCAAATCCTGTCCCCGAGAATGCTCAGGTGGGCCATTTTTCTCAACGCGTATCAGCACGCGTTGGTATACCGGCCCGGGAGGGAGATCAGCCATGCCGACGCCCTGTCAAGGTCCCCCATTCCCCGGGATTGCTGCCACGTGGACAAAGTAGAGAGGGACCATCAGGTCTTAATGATAGAGGTTCTAGACTCCCCTCCCGTAGTACCGGCCGACATCGCCAAAGCGACAGGCAAGGACAAAACGCTGGCCACAGTCTGCTCCTGGGTACAGAAAGGGTGGCCCGTGTCTTCCCCAGCAGCGGAATTCGACACATTTTTCAAAAAGAAACTAGAGTTGTCCCTAGAGAGGGGTTGCCTTTTGTGGGGACAGCGGGTAGTAATCCCCACGCCTCTCCGGCCGAGGGTGCTTAAACTGCTGCACGTCAGCCACCCGGGGATCGTCCGCTCAAAGGCGCTGGCCCGCAGTTACTTTTGGTGGCCCCAGCTAGACGCCGACATCGAACACATGGTCGGCACTTGCGGAGCGTGCCAAAGCTCAAGGCCAGAAGAGGCTCGCTCGCCACCTAGGGAGTGGGACACGGCAAGGGGCCCCTGGTCCCGGGTACATGTAGACTTTGCTGGCCCGTTCAGGGGAACGCTTTTCCTCCTCATGGTGGACGCGTTCTCCAAGTGGTTGGAGGTCATTCCAGTCTCAAGCACCTCCTCGGCCACAACAATTAAACAGTTAAGGAGGGTCTTCTCCACGTTCGGTTTACCCGACACCCTCGTCAGCGATAACGCCAGCTGTTTCACGTCCGCCGAGTTCGGGGCTTTCATGGAGCGCAACGCCATTCGGCACGTCACCTCTGCCCCCTTTCACCCGGCCACCAACGGCCAAGTAGAGCGCCTCGTGCGCACCACGAAAGACGCGCTTCTGCGCATGGGCCCCGGAGACCTCGACCTGAAATTGTGCCAATTCCTGCTAAGATACAGGGTCACCCCACTAGCGTCAGGGTACTCCCCCGCAGAGCTGTTGATGCGCAGGAAGCTGGCCACGGGAATCTCCAAGCTAGACCCCACGAGAGTAGAGGACAAGGGGCGGAACATAGGGGTGGAACCCACAAAGAGTTTCAGCATAGGCGCCCCAGTGCATTGCAGGAACTACGCCAGCGCAGGGCCAGCCTGGGTGCCGGGCACCGTAGTAGAGCAAACCGGCCCCGTCTCATACCGCGTAGAAACCAGTACAGGCTTCCTGTGGAGGCGACACGTGGACCAACTCAGGCGCAGGGTCCCCGGAGAGCAGGACGCAGACGAGAATAGCATCGAATCAGCGTTAGGGTACTCCCCCACCCGTTTAGCCCAAGGGGGAGGAAAAGGGGGCATGGGTCCCCACCAAGGGGGGAGGGAAGGCAATCGATCCACAGAGATCTTTTGCGGGAGTCCCCGACAGAGAGGAGGAGCCCCGATCACACTCATACCCCGCGGAAGTCTCCCCGAAATTCAGATGCCCATAGAAGTTTAGACGTTGATTTACAGTACCAGGGGGAGTTAGCGGAGTGGTCCCCCACCCGTCCTAGCGAAAAGAGGGGTTCCAGTTCAGCCCCTGGTACCTCCAGTCCCAGTAGCCCCTGTGAGTTAGAATGCGATATAGCGCCACTTTCCCGGAGACCGACACCCCCAAGACGGGAGGCATCAGCGAGTCCGCCCACCACAGTCTCAGGGTCCCCCGAGCAGGGATCAGAAGGTAGCCGAACCGCAAGGGCGACCTCATCGGTTCCGCGGTTCACAATAGGTGGATCCCCGGGGTCAGAGAGCAACAGGCAGGGGTTCACCTCCCAACTATTCATTCCCTTCCCATCCCCGGGCGCGAGGCAGGCACGGACGCCCCACGGAGCCACTAACGAATCCCCGTTTCCCGTTGCAGGACAAGCACCCGCGGAGTCAGGGATCACAGGCTCTCCAGTACTAGGTCAGACACAAGCGCGTCCCAAGCGCACGTGCGGCAAGCCACAATGGTTGCGGGACTTCGTCCCATCCTAGGGGGGAGGGATGTTATGTATGTATGTATGCATGTTCATTATACTGTAAAGGCAAGAATGTAACCACTCCAGATACAAACGATACCAGCTGTAAAGGAACGCGAGCAGACAGCCCATAGAGGGCAGCTGCGAGCGTTCAGCCTCACATGGTTCACATTGCTCAATCACGGACAGCCGCGGGAAAACCTTCCCCGCATTCAGCAGCTGAAGAAAGAGGCGTGCCTGGGCGAGGCCACGCCGGTAGCAGCCAATGAGCTACCGTGCTACAAGATTCAAATGTAGAGAGCTACTGTATATATTGAGTTGTATCACTGCCATTACCTCATGCTTCACTGGAACCTCATGCAATAAACCTGCGTTAAACCAACCTTTCGGTTGTCCGGCTGTCTTTGGTCCCATACACTAAAGTCAGTTAAACAACTCATGGTATCCAAGGTATATCTGCATTCTGCTGTTTATGCCCAAGAGTCTGCTCCCCGAGGTAACCATTTCAAAGGGACACAAGTTTATATTTTTTAATCTCACCTCCTCGTCCTGACACCTCTTCTTCTTTGCCATCATATACAGTTCATGGAGCTTCCTTACATCAAATTCAGTAAACTTGGACACAACTTTCCAGAGGTTCCTGGAAGATAAATCCATTATTTCCCCCACTATTCTTGCAATTTGGAAAACTACTTTTCCTCTGTCAGCTTAGCCTGAAAACCCCAAAACCTTTCTTCCAGATGAAGGCAATTCAAGTGGACTTAATAAGAAGGGAGAGAAAGAGATGCTCTTTGTATTGGTTTAATCTCGTTGTCCTCTCCTTCTTTACCATAACTTTTATCATTCCTAAGCCCAAGCCTTAAAGGTCCATACAACAAAGTACAATCCAGGAAATTCAGCCTACAGTCCAGACATGGGACACCCCCCACCCCCCTTTTTTCCAAACACAGATGAGTTGCTCCAGTCTTGGATAGATGGAGCCATGATCTTACATTGTATTAAGCAGCTTCCTCTATTCCTAAAAGGAAGTATCATCATACCTATCAAGTTTCGGGAAATTTCTGTCAAATAAGGGAAATTTCCTGGCCAAATCAGGAAACTGGACAGTTATGCTTATCCTGTGCTGGCCTCCAGTCTAACTCCAGTCTAATTGCAGTCTAACTAATATGGGATGACGGCGGGAAAGAGTGTAAAATACAAGGGTTTGACAGAAATTTCCTGAAACTTGACAGGTATGCGTATCATGGTTATGCACCAGTTCTGATCCATAATGGGACATTGGCTCAACTCCTGAAATGGGTTAATCCAATTATTATTATTGGATGGCTTTTTTCAGCAGACAGGGAATAGGCCCGGTTCAATCCTGGCACCAATTTCCAAGATGCTGAGAAAAACTCTGCCCGACACTCTGAAGAACAATGTCCAATCATCCTAGACCAGTGCTGGACAGCTAAGCCCTTCAGATATTATCAGACTAAAGTCCCCACCTTCCTTTCAACTCATCCCCACATTTTCTTCCACTGTATGCCTTCAACTCATCCAACCTGGCCTAAAAGAACCCAATGGGCCTCCTTTGCACAATCCAATCTGGGGTTCTGCTCCTTCATCCCGTGAGCATGTAGTGACTCTACTGGCAGAGAGGGAGAGCCTTACCTTCTCCACAGCTTGACATGCTCCTGGTCTGAGTAATCTTTCAAACACTCCAAGATGTGATCTCCAATCGTCAGCAGGCTGCTTCCCATGTGCTCCACCTGTTCTTGGATTGACAGCCCCTTGACTGGCTTCTCCAGCTGTTTCAGAGCCTTTTTGATTGGCCAAATCCTCTCTATGCACTTGGAGAAGAACAGTGGGTGGGGAGAGAGAAAAGTGTCCTGTCAGTGTCCTAACAATGTTGGAAAGAGAATCTTCCAACCAACAATTCCTTCCACAGCCATGCAAAACTCACAGCTATATTGAAGAGTACAGGTAAGGGGAGGATTCAGCAAGTTGCCCCGGTCTCTTTCCCTCCTCCCTCCCTGCATCCCATGAGAAAATCCTTACTATGCTGAACGTTTCCTGGTCCAGGTCATCATCTTTGCCTTCTCCAATGGGGATGGGGTCGCTTCTTGCTTTAATGGGGCCCTTAGACCGTTTCCCTTTGCTCCCAGATTTGCCTTCAATAGTCTTTGACTGTAAAAGGACAGGATGTTAACTATGCTGGAGCAAATGTAAAGCATGATATACACTGGGCGTTTAAAAAAATGTGTGGGAAGGAAGGGTAACATGGAGTGATGGAGTGGCTGGTAGGGCACTGAGAGACTGCTCAGAACAGCTGACAGAAACTTTTATGAAGATTTTTAATCGGTCTTTGGCCCAAGCCACTGTCCCACCTTGTCTGAAATCCTCTACTATTATACCTCTACCTAAAATTACTAACATAGTCTGAATGACTTCCGCCCTGTGGCACTTACACCTGTCATAATGAAATGCTTTGAAAAGTTGGTGCAGAACCATATTATGACTTGTTTACCAGTTGGACTTGACTCTTGTCAATTTGCATATAAGAGAGAGAGATCCACAGAGGATGCTGTGACTACGGCTTACATGCTGTTCTGACCCATCTGGAGAAAAAAGGGACTTATGCAAGACTGTTATTTGTAGATTTTAGTTCTGCATTTAATACTATTCTTCCGAATAGACTGGTGCCCAAATTATTAGATCTGGGGCTTCCGCCATGCTTATGCAGGTGGATACTAGATTTCTATCAGATCATTCCCAACGGGTCAGGAGGGGCTCTCATGTCTCTGCGGATCTCAGTATAAGTACGGGGATGCAGCAGGGGTGTGTGCTGAGCCCGCTTCTGTACATGCTTTACACATATGATTGTGATCCCAGTTACCCGAGCAATAAGATCATTAAGTTTGCAGACGACACAACGGTGGTTTTTCTGATTACTGCTGGGGAGGGGGGAGTCAGCTTACAGGAAGGAGGTTGAGATGCTGACGGAGTGGTGTAGGGAAAACAATTTATTCCTCAATGTAAATAAGACAAAAGAGATCATTGTGGACTTTAGAAAATGCAAATTGAACATCCAGCCACTTATTATTGAAGGGAATTGTGTGGAACAGGTCTTGGTGTATTGATTTCTGGGAATGGAGCTGAGGGATGATCTAACATGGGGAGCAAACACCAAAGATCTGATGAAGAGAGCAGAGCAGAGGTTATACTTCTTGAGAATCCTCAGGAAGAACAATCTTTCAAAGGACCTGCGGTTGGCATTCTACCACTGTAGCATAGAGAGTGTGTTAACCTATGGTCTGTGTGTATGGTTTGGGAGTTGTACAGCTAGGGAAAGAACAATGCTATCAAGGGTTGTAAAAACTGCGGAGGGGATAATCAGGTGTACTCTTCCCACTCTTGATCAAATCTATGCCACCAGGTGTTATAAGAAAGCTGTAGAGATTGTGCAAGATAGTACGCACTCTGGAAATGATCTCTTTCAGCTTCTGCCTTCTAGAAGAAGGTATAGGGTCATAAAGACCAGGACCAGCTGCTTGAGAAATAGTTTCTACACAAAAGTGGTTCTGGCTTTGAATGCAGTGCAATGCAGTCTATGAGGGAGTTTCTGTATATAGTTTTTAGAGATTTTAGAGTTTTTAGAGCCTTAGAGTTTTAGAGCTTTCTAGGGGTTAAATGTGTATATGGGGGGTGGGAGTATGTTGATAATTTTGTATAGTTGTATTTTGTTTAGGTTTTGTTGGGTTGATAAGTGTTTTTCCTCCCAATCTCGTTATTCTGTGCAGGACAATGACAATAAAGATTTACCTATCTATCTATCTATGTAGTGCTACACACACATAATCCTACTCTATGGGACTCCCATTTTAATTCACAGAAAAATGAACCGCAATTGAACCAGGGATATGTGTGTGGACTTGATGGCCAAAATGGCCCCTTCCAACTCAGTGATTCTATTATTTGTGTACAACAAAGCTGATAAACTCCACCAATGATGCCCCTAACAGTCCTACTAGATTTTAATTGTGCATCTTAAATTGTTTTCTGTCAAATGTTACCTATTATAGATCCAATCTTAATATTTACCAATGTTATTTTGTAAACTTTAAATCATTTTATATGCAAGGTTTTACCTATTATGCATGGAATGCTGTACAAGGAGAAACAGGTAAAGTACTCCCTAGTTTGAAAGTCAGTCATATCCGATTCTAGGGTTCAGTGCTCATCTCCATTTACCCCCAAAGAGCCAGTGCTGTCTGCATCTGCAAACGTTTCCGTGGACATGTGGCAGGCATGATTAGGCACCAGAGCACATGGAACACTGTTATTTTCTCACCAAAGTGGTACCTATATATCTACTTTCAATTTCTTGCTTTTGAACTGCTAGCATGGCAGGACCTGGGACAGAGACAAGAGCTCACTCGATCACACAGCATTTTGGGTCTTGAGCTGCTAACCTGACGAACTTCCAGTCATCAAATTCAATGTCTTAATCACTAAGCCACCACAGTCGCTATACAAGGAGGAGGAACTGACAATTACCTCCCAACTACGGATTGAAAAACAACTTTTGTTTAGGCCATTTTCACAGCTTGCAATTTTTGTATTGCAATTCTTCCTCCTCACCTATTGTACTACTTTCCTTCACGTAGGTAATGTGGTGGAAGTAACACAGTGGAAGAAATGCATTGAGTTACCCTATTTACATAGACCTATTTTATCTCATCTATATCCTGCCTTTCTTCTAAAAAATTTAAAGTAGTTTACAGTCACATCTCCACCAAGAGATTCTCGCAACTATCTTGGGAGGTAGAATGAACTGAGTAAGTAATAAGGCAAAGGTCTCCCAAGAAGCCTAATCCCAACCTTAAAGCCACCAAGCACATTTCACTGGACTTTGTTAATAAGTAAATTTTAAAAAGTTCTCCCTAGAATAAAAGCCAGGATCTGTACTAAATGAAGCAAGCCTCTTCCAAGCACATTCAGGTTTCTGAGAGTATATTTTATATGACTCTCTTCCCTTCCCTTTCTTTATAGGATATAATCTCATGTTCTTTAGTCAGTTAGTTGAACAACTACATGGTATCCAAGATGTATCTGCATTCTGCTGTTCATGTCGAAGTCTGCTTCCCAAGGCATCCATTTCAAAGGGACACAGGTTTATATTTTCAACCTCACCTCCTTGTTCTGTGACCTCTTCTTCTGAGAAATGTTATACAGTTTGTGGAGCTTTGTTGCATCATGTTCAGTAAACTTAGACACAAATATCCAGAGGTTCCTGGAAAATAAATCCATTATTTCCCCCTATTCTTGCAATTTGGAAAACTACTTTTCCTCTGTCAGCCTAACCTGGAAGCCCCAAAACCTTTCTTCCAGACGAAGGCAGTTCAAGTGGATTTAATAAGAAGGGAGAGAGAGAGAGAGAGATGCTCTTTGTATGGATTTAATCTCATTGTCGTCTCCTGCTTTACCATAACTTTTATCATGCCCATGCCTCAAAGATCCATACAACAAAATACAATCCAGGAAATTCAGTTTACAGTCCAGGCATCGGACACCCATCCTCCCACCTTTTTTCTTTTCCAAACACAGTTGGGTTGCTCCAGTCTTGGGTAATGGGCCCAATACTGGATCAGCCATGTATTCATTTGTTTTTATTTACATTTGTATGCCACCCACTCAACAATGTGACTCAGGGCAGCTTACAACAATGCCCATGCAAAACACTATACAATAAAATAAAATACACTATACAAAAGAATCCAAGGTCTAGACTGGCCAGGGGGGTGATGTCCAGCCCTTTGACCCAACAGCCAAGTCCCCAGCACCAAACAGCCTAACCCCTGGCTGCAGGTGGGGCCCGGGGTCAGTGGAATCCCTGTCACCCACGGCCACAGTGGCTCTTCAAACCCAGCCATGGATGGAGCCTGGGGGCAGTGGCAGTGGTGGTGGCAGCATCTCTGCCACCCACAGTGTGGTGATTCTTCAACCCCGGCCATGGATGGGGACCATGGTCAGCAAATGCTACAGGCCTCGCATCTCGGGGGGGGGGGGGCTGTGCTTGGTTAGAATGAAAATCCAAATTTAAATAGTCTGTGCATGCACATGGATATTCAAAAAATGTTCACATGGAAGGACTTGCTGATGCCTGATAGGAGCATTCAATGTACACCAAAGAGTAAAGATGTGCATGCAGGTGGTGCCGTCTTTGTCTGCACATACATCTTACTACTACTCCGTAGTAGTGCAAATTTGTGTTGAGTGGCAGAGTGGATCGACATGTGAGCTGTAGTGGTGTTTTATTTTATAGGTTTCCAGAATCCTAAATCTAAGCAAGGGCCTCTAAACACAATTTGCTACAGGCCTCGTGCTGGCTTAATCTGGCACTGGATGGACCCATGATCTGACATTGTATTAAGCAACTTCCTCTATTCCTAAAGGGAACTGTCATGGTAATGTACCAGTTCTGACCCATAATGAGACATTGGCTCAACTTCTGAAATGGTTTAATCCCATTATTATTCCTGGATGGGTTTTTTCTGCAGACGGGAAATAGGGGGCATTCAACAATTATGTGATCCTCAAGGGGGGAGGGAGTCTGCCATCTGAATTATAGAAAATTACATGGCGGGCAGGGTTTCAGGTCAAAGATTATGTAATCCCTTTTGAGCTGTTGTGGTTTCAAAACATGGCACTTTTTAGGTTTAAAAATTATCTCTGGGAATTTTAATCCATTTGAGATTATTGAATTACTTGTGCAGTTTATTTCTAACCGACAGAAATTCGTATAATATCTCATACTTTCACATTGGGCGGGTGGCGGTTCCAGAGGGCGGTGGTTCTGCAGGGTGGCGGTTCTTACAGTCAGATGACATGGGGGGAGGGGGTCAATTTTCCCCAAAAAATGGATCACGTAATTGTTGAATGGTCCCATAGGCCATGTTCAATCCTGACACCAATTTCCAAGATGCTGAGAAAAATTCTGCCTGACACTCTGAAGAACAACGTCCAATCATCCTAGACCATTGCTGGACAGCTAAGCCCTTCAGATATTATCAGACTAAAATCCCCACCCTCCTTTCAACTCATCCCCACATTTTCTTCCACTGTATGCCTGCAACTCATCCAACCTGCCATAAAAGAGCCCAATGGACCCCTTTTGCATAATCCAATCTGGGCTTCTGCTCTTACATCCCGTGAGCATGTAGTGACTCTACTGGCAGAGAGGGAGAGACCTACGTTCTCCACAGCTTGACGTGCTCCTGGTCTGAGTAATCTTTCAAACACTCCGAGATGTGATCTCCAATCTTCAGCAAGCAGCTTCGCATGTGCTCCACCTGTTCTTGGATCGGCAGCCCCTCATCTGGTTTATCCAGCTGTTTCAGAGCCTTTTTGACAGGCCGCATCCTCTCTTTACACTTAGAAAAGAACCGGGGGAGGGGGGGATTGAGAGAGAAAAGCATCATGTCAGTGTCCTAAGAAAGTTGGAAAGAGAATCTTCCAACCAATGATTCCTTCCCCAGCCATGCAAAACTCACAGGTATATTGAAGAGTACAGGTAAGGGGTGGGGGGGTTCAGCAAATTGCCTCGGTCTCTTTCCCTCCTCCCTCCCTGCATCCCATGAGAAAATCCTTACTATGTTGAAGGTTTCCTGGTCCAGGTCATCGTCTTTGTCTTCTCCAATGGGGATGGGGTCACTTCTTGCTTTAATGGGGCCCTTAGACCGTTTTCCTTTGCTCCCAGATTTGCCTTCACTAGTCTTTGGCTGTAAAAGGACAGGATGTTAACTATGCTGAAGCAAATGTAAAGCATGATATACATTGGGCATTCAAAAAATGGTAAGAAGGAAGGGTAACATGTAGTGCTACATGCACATAGTCCTACTCTATGGGACTCTATGGGATGACCTGCAATTAAGCTGAGGTGTGTGTGTGGGGGTGGACTCGATGGCCAAAATGGCCCCTTCCAACTCAGTGCCTAACAGTCCTGCTACATTTTAATTGTACATCTTAAATTGTTTCCATAGTCATGTGGCAGGCATGACTAGACTCCGGAGCACACGCAGCACTGTTTATCTTCCCACCAAAGTGGCCCCTATTTATCTACTTGCTTGATGCTAATTTAAAAAAAAAGCTGTCTTAATCTATTCAACATATGTAGACAAAAATATAAACATCCCCTAAAATAAAATAAAAACAAGAAGTGGCTGTATCCATGAATGCTCGCATTGAAACAGCTCAGTCTTAAAATGCTGTAGTGGTTTCTGTTTTGTTTTCTACTTTGATTTTTGTCTGCATTATCTTGATCGGTGTGAGATGAACAGAAAGTAGCAGAACATGTGAACTGCATCCTTAAGGTGCACCATATTGGGGGTGAAGCAAGGGGGAAAAGAAGGAACTCTCTATAAAGTTATATCTGTCATGGACCATCAAGGCATGCAAATGCCATGTTATCAATACATGCACAAGTGAATCATGTTAAGGAAAAACTGTTTTCCCTATCGCATAACACTAGAACTAGGGGACACTCCATGAAACTTTTGGGTACTAGTTCTCAAACAAATAAGAGAAAGTACTTTTTCACCCAGAGGATTTCTGGTCTATGGAACTCCCTGCCAGAAGAAGTGGTGACAGCTGTCAGTCTTGACAGCTTTAAGAAAGGATTAGACAAGTTCATGGAGGACAAGGGTATCAATGGCTATAATTATGGATACTTAAGGACAACCTCCGGGTTGGAGAGATAGGCAGGATATCTCTCAATGCCATTTCCAGGGAATCCTAAGCAGGTGAAGGCATCTCCTTGGGAATACCCTGAAGGAAATGGTGAGCCACTGTGTGAGACAGAATGCTGGACTGGATGGGCTGTGGCCTGTTCCAGCAAGGCTGTTCTTATGTTCTTATGTTCGGGAAGCCAAAAGAGGTTATGATGGTCGTTGGCTACTACTCGTATCCAAGTATACATTTTTTCCCTGGAAATCATTTTCACACTAAACAGGAAAATTTCATTTTCCATATGATGGTATATACCTGACATATTTTATGCAACAGGCATCTACTACCTTCTCTTTCTTGTCCTTTCCTTTCTTCTCTTTCTCTCCTTTCTTTTCCTTTTGGAGTGCAGTCTGTTCTTCTTTGTTTTTTTCATTGTCCTTTTTCTTCTGCTTCTTCCTCTCAGGACTTTTATCCACTCCATCCTCCTATAAAGAAGTGAAGTCAACCAACACATTTAATGGTTCCTTCATCCCTCCTCTCCTTAGAAAGGTTTCAAAGAGAGTAATATCGGTCAAGAAAAAAAAAGCAATAAAATAAGAACAGCAATACTGTACTATTCTTTTTTTGAAAAATTAAAAAGCACAGGGGGTTGAAATAAAAAAAAGCAATCAATAAGCAAAATGTGGTTTAGAGCAGAAGGAGAAGCCTGTTTGTTCAACGCTAACTTATAAGGAAATTCTGTTTACCTTGACCTCCCCTTCTCCCGATGGATTGTCTGAGTGCCGAAGAGAAATTACTTCATTCCCATGATCATCCCTTCCTTTAGGAGGCTTGGTCTCCTTTTTTACACAGGGCTTCCTTTTTCTCACCTTGATCTACAGGAACAGGAAAACCATAAAAACACTTGAAACATTATGTGGGAACATTTGGGACGCTCAGTACAAGGTGTAGGAATACCAGATGCTACTCTAACTCAGACTTAAGGTCAAGGTCTCTCTTGCTCGAAAGCCAGGCATGTCCAACTCTAGGAAGTAGTGCTCACATCCGTTTATAGCAGCAAGTGCCATCTGCATCTGCAGAAATTTATGTGGTCGTGCAGCAGGCATGACTACACAAGGCTGCAATCAAGGGGGGACAACCAGGACTCCTGTCCCAGGCCTGGAGCTGGCAGAGTGCCCGGCAGTGGGTGGCCCATAGCTCAATTTGTAAAAAAAATTACTTTGTTTCATCTTTTTTCCACTTTTTTTACTTTTTAAACCGCAGTGCATGGTGCACGGTGTGAGGTGCATGGTGCATGGCACATGGTGCACAGCATGCATGCCTGCCACCACTTCGCATGCCCTGCCAGAGGGCTCCTCCTCGACCTGGATATCCGGGATCAAGGCTTCAGCCCAGGAGGCGCGCCATGGCGCTGGCGCTGGTGCTGGTCTGGCAGAGATCCCGGCCCCGGCCCGTGCCGGGGCTCGAGGAGGCTGATGCTGTGGTGGAGGGGGGGCAACTGCACCGATGCCCCCCACTGGCTCCCCCAGCATGGCTGCTGCCACCGCTTTGGTCACTTCCAGCCTGAGGGAACTCACTGCCGCCAGCCGGGGTGCCCTGTTGAGTGTAAGGAGGCGGCAATGGGGGGGGGCTTTCCACCGTACCCACCTCAAATCAGGCCACAGAGAGAAGGCAGGTCAAGGCACCAGACAGCTCCCAGGGAGCCTTTCCCCACTGGGAGGGAAGAAGGGGATGGAGTGGGGTGTCGGCAGGTCAGCAGTTCTAGCCCCAAGTGCTTGCATGATGGAGTGCTCTCCTACTGTTTATTCCAGCTCCTGCCAACCTCTTGCAGTTTGAAGGCAAGAAACTTCAAGTAAACGAAGAGGTGCCACTTCGGTGGAGGAAGGTAACAGTGTTCCATGATCTCCAGTGTCTAGTCATGCCTGCCACAGGACCATGGAAACGTCTGCAGAACAGCCAGCGCTGGCTCTTCGGTTTTGAAACAGAGATGAGCAATGTTGCTTCCATACTAGCATTCTGTGTTTTGTGATGGGCCAACAGGAGATAAACACAAGCTTTGTTTGCAAGTACAGTTTCTCAGTCATAAACATTTAAGGTTAAAGGTAAAGGTCACAGTTGATTGAAAGCCAGTCGTATCCGATTCTAGGGTTCAATGCTCATCTCTGTTTATAGCCAAAGAGCCAGCACTATCTGCATCTGTACACATTTCTGTGGGCATGTGGCGGGCATGACTAGACACCAGAGTGAAGAGAATGTGGTTACCTTTCCCATCAAAGTGGTCCCTATTTATCTACTTGCAATTTCTTGATTTCAAACTGCTAGGTTGGCAGGAGCTGGGACAGAGATGGAAGCTCTCTCCGACATGCAGCACTCAGGTCTCAGTCCATGCAGTCCATTCTGCATGAGTCTGCCGTTGATGATGACATAGATGCTACTGCAGAATACGAGGGCTAGATCAATGCTGGAAACACTATCCTGCAGGATGGAATAACATCCCATCTTTGTCCCAGCTCCTGCCAACCTAGCAGTTAGAAAGCACAAAATTGCAAGTAGATAAATATGGACCACTTTGGTGGGAAGGTAACAGCATTGTCTGCACTCCGGTGTCTAGTCATGCCTGCCACATGCACCACAGAAACATCTGCAGAAACAGACAGCGCTGGCTCTTTGGCTTTGAAACAGAGATGAGCTCTGAACCCTAGAGTCAGATAGACTGGCTTTCAAGCAAGGGAAACCTTTACCTTTACCTTAATCTACAATAGCCGCAGTTGTATATAGTATGGTTGTTCTATTGCACCAGTTTCTGTGGAATTTAAAGAATCAGACACAGGATTCCAGCCAATGTGGGAAAGCTGACTTCTCAATATGAAACACCTTTTATGTGGTAGACATGACACACAGCCAAATTTTGCCACGCCCACAGATTTGGCCACACCCACAGATTTGGCCATGCCCACAGAGGGGCATGGCCAAAATGTGGAGTGCCCCAATAGGATTGCTCAGTATGGGGCCCAGAAATTTCTGATGGCGGCCCTGTGACTACAGGTAAAACTCAGAATATTAAAATATCGTGCAAATGTTCATTCAGTTCAGTAATGCAACTTAAAAGGTGAAACAAATATATGAGATAGACTCATCACATGCAAAGCGAGATAGTTCAAGCCTTACTTTGTTATAATATTGATGCTTATGGCTTACAGCTTATGAAATCCCCAACCCCCCCCCCCCCCCAATTTTCCGAGTTTCACTTGTAGACACCAAAGTGCATGGAACAGTGTCACCTTCTTTAGTGTATGAAACTAAGACACAGGACACAGCCTCGGGCTGGGTTAACTCAGGTTTATTGCATCGTGGACAGAGGGAACATGAGGTAATGGCGGATCAATAGCTCTTTATATACAGTAGGAATACATTTGAACGTGGTGCCATGGTAGCCCATTGGCTACTGTCTGCGTGACGTCATTGTGGGTCACGCCCTTCTTGTCCAGGTGTAGGTGGTGGCGGGAAAGCTTCCCGCGCTGTTGCCTTTGATGAGTTCGGACCAAGAGAGCTTGGACGCTCGCTGCTGCCAGCTGGTGGTCATTAGCTCGCGTCCTATTACAGGGTTTATATGATACAGCTGAAGGTTACATTGTTGCTATAGGCAAGGTTACATTGGCTCAGATACATTGTAATCCATGTGGAAGGTAAAACCATTAGAACACAACATCCCTCCCCCCTAGGACGAGACAATGTCTCGAGCCCACACTTCAACACACTCCCCCCCCTTAGGAGACAAAGTCCCTCAGCCAAGATGGCTTGTTTCGAACACGCTGGGGTCTCGATGCGGGCTGCCTTTCCCCGGGTTTGCTACCTTCTCTTTGTCCCCTGGTTTCCTGCCCTGTAATTGGAGAGGGAGACTTGTTAGTGACTAGCCGCGGCTCCGCGGCGTTGTTGGGAGGTGTGCTCTTTCTCGGGGAAGAACCGGGGGCACTGGGGGCTAACGAAAAACCCCTCTTCTCGCTTGGAAGGGTGGGGGAACACTCCTGAAAACCCCCCCGGCTCGCAAAACCAAAACCAAAATCAAAATTACATTCGGGGGACGCGGCGGCGGCCGCACATTCCTTTTCCCTCCCCCCGGGCTCTGATAGAACTGGGGTATCAAAAGGATATGAGTCGGGACCACCGCTTTCCCCCCCGGTTTCGGACTGCTGTCCCTCAATGCCTCCCCCTTGGGCTAAACGGGTGGGGGAGAACCCTATCGCTGAATCCTGTTGCTGAGCCCCACTAACCGGCCCTTCACTCACTCGGCGCCTCAGTTGGTCAGCGTGTCTCCTCCAGAGGAGGCCGGTGCTCGTTTCCACCCGATATGACACTGGCCCCGTCTGCTCAATTACTGTTCCCGGCACCCAGGCTGGCCCTGCGCTTGCATAGTTCCTGCAGTAAACAAGGTCGCCGGCGGCGAACCCTTTCGAGACTGCCAATCCTATGTTTTTCCCTTTGTCCTCGACTCTCGTCGGGTCCAGCCTGGTCAGAAGTGTGGTCAGTTTCCGCCGCATCAAGAGTTCTGCCGGCGAGTACCCCGACGCTAAGGGGGTCACCCTATACGCTAACAAGAACTGACATACTTGGTGATTTAGGTCCCCCGGGCCCATGCGCCGCAACGCATCCTTTGTTGTACGCACCAACCGTTCCACTTGGCCGTTCGTGGCCGGGTGAAACGGCGCGGATGTGACATGCCGAATGGCGTTTGCTCCCATGAATGCCTCGAACTCCGAGGAGGTGAAGCAACTCGCGTTATCGCTGACTAAAGTGTCGGGTAAACCGAACGTGGAAAAGACCCTCCGTAGCTGGCTAATTGTTGTGGCGGAGGACGTGCTCTTTACTGGGATAACCTCCAGCCACTTGGAGAACGCATCCACCACCAGGAGAAACATGGTTCCTCGGAATGGGCCAGCGAAATCTACATGTACTCTGGACCACGGCCCCCTTGCTGTGTCCCATTCCCTATGCGGGAGACGGGCCGCCTCTGGTCGGGATCCCTGGCAAGCCCCACAAGTGCCGACCATGTGCTCAATGTCCGCGTCCAGCTGTGGCCACCAAAAGTAACTGCGGGCCAGCGCTTTCGAACGAACGATGCCCGGATGGCTGACGTGCAGCAGTTTGAGCACCCTCGGCCGCATGGCTGCAGGAACCACCACCCGTTGGCCCCACAATAGGCACCCCCTTTCTAGGGACAACTCTAGCTTTTTCCGAAAGAATGGGTCGAATTCCGTGCTTGGGGACGATGCCGGCCACCCCTTTTGTACCCATGAGCTGACTTTCTCGAGTGTCCTGTCCTTGCCTGTCGCCCTCGCAATATCGGCTGGTACTATTGGGGGTGCATCTAAAACCTCAATTAGTAACACCTGGCGGTCTCTTCCTACTCTAGCCTTCTGATCGTCCGACAAGGGCAAAGGGGATCTCGAAAGTGCATCAGCATGGCTGATCTCTTTTCCGGGCCGGTACACCAACTCGTGTTGGTAAGCGTTGAGAAAAATGGCCCATCGCAGCATTCTCGGTGATAGGATCTGCGGGGTGGGCTTGCTTGCCGTGAAAATCCCTAACAGGGGCTTGTGATCCGTCACGATTTTGAACGGGCGGCCATACAAAAAATCGTGAAACTTTTTGGTCCCCGCTACAATTGCCAATGCCTCCCTGTCGGTTTGTGCGTAATTTCGCTCTGCCTGGGACAGGGACCTTGAATAAAATGCAACCGGGGCTTCCCTTCCGTCATCCAACACGTGGCAAAGTACTGCCCCCACCCCCACCGGTGACGCATCACAGACTAGGACCACCGGCCGTTTGGGGTCGAAATGCGTTAGAATTGCGTCAGAGGTCAAGAGTTGTTTTAATTCTTTGAACGCCCTCTCGTGCTCGTCACCCCACACCCAAGTCTCCTCTTTTTTAAGCAGCCGATGAAGCGGTTCGGCCACGGACGCCTTCCGCGGAAGGAATGTATGGTAAAAATTGAGGAGCCCCAGGAATGACTGTAGCTCGGTTTTGGATGTGGGGCGAGGGGCCTTTTTGATGGCTACTACTTTGGATTTGGATGGCTTGATACCCTCGGGTGTAATCCTGAACCCTAAGAACTCGACCTCGGTTTCGAAAAAAACACATTTGTCCTTCCTCAGTCTCAGCCCCGCTTTCTCGAACACAGTTAGTACTTTGTCCAATCTCCGTGCCAGTTCGGCCTCACTCCCCCCTGTTATTAATACGTCATCAAAATAAGGTAACACCCCCTCCAGCCCCTTCAGGAGGCGTTCCACTAGCGACTGAAAAAGGCCGGGTGCCGAGTTCACGCCGAACTGTAACCGCGACACTTGGAACGCTCCTTTATGTGTGACTATCGTTTGTGCCGCGGCCGTGGCGGGTGTTACGGGAAGCTGCTGATAGGCTTGTGCCAGGTCGAGCTTAGCGAAACACTTTCCCCCATTTAGCCTAGCCAAAAGGTGGCTGACCACCGGCACCGGATAAGCATTAGGGCGGATCGCCTTGTTAATCGTACACTTATAATCAGCGCAAATGCGCACCTCCCCGTTAGCCTTCAGAGCTGTTACAATTGGAGTTTCCCACTCCGCGGAATCAACAGGAATAAGAATCCCCTGGCCCACCAATTTGTCCAGTTCCGCCTCTATTTTGTCCTTTAGTGCGAAGGGCACTCTGCGCGGTTTGAGTCTTATCGGGCGGACCTCCGGATCTAGGTCGAAGGCTACAGGGGGTCCCTTGAATTTTCCGAGTCCTTTTTCAAAAACGGCGGGATGCGCATCGCACACCGCTTGTATTGGGTCCACCCCCACTGCATGTACTCCCCCTATAAACAGGCCTAAGGGCTGGAACCACTGTGTCCCTAGGAGGCTACAACTCCCCCCCTTGAGGACAACTAAGGGCAGCTCCGCAGAGTGTCTCTTAAACTCAACCCGAAATTTCCCGACCCCCAACACCGGAATGCTGTTCCCCTGTACATCTCGTAGCGTGGACCTCAAAGTTTTAAGTTTGGGCCGCACGTGGGGGTCGATTTTTAAAAACTCTTTCTGGGGAATTATGGAATAGGAGGACCCCGAGTCAATTTCCATCCTGATGGGGGCCCCTTGTACTAGTACCTCAACGAAATAATGGGACTGTTCCGCGGACACACTGAGCACTGGGACGTCGTCCTCGCTGCTGTCCGAGACGCGGCCCACGCCGTCCTGCTTCCTCGTGGTCTGGACGCCATCTTTGGGCCTCGCTGAACGGTCCGGCCTGGTCGAACGGTCTGGTGACTGCCTCCGGCCCTCCTTCCGTTTTCTGCATGCCTTGGCGATGTGCCCCCGACGGCCGCAGGTGTAGCATTCGGCCTTCCTAAACGGGCACCTCGCACGCTCGTGGGCCGCTCCGCAACCATCGCAGCGGCGCCCCCCTTTTCGGACCTTCTGGACCTCCTCGCCGTCGCTGCTCTCTGAGGACGACTTTGAGGCCCGTTGAGTTGCGTGCACCGACCTTTCCGCCTTGCCGGCTCTGGGACGCCACTCACGCCACTGGTGCATCTCGTCCACTCCAGCATTCGTGGACTCTGCGGCTTCTGCGGCCTCGACGACCTCTGCCAGCGTGGGTGGCGGCTCCTTATTCATCAAGCTGCGCTGCACCTCCTTGTCTTTCAGGCCACACAGCACGCCGTCCCTGAGGGCCATTTCTAGGATGCTGCCCCATTTACAGGGGGCAGCGGCTACCCTCATGGCGGCCACGAATGCCTCGACCGACTCGTCCGGCGCTTGGACTCGCCTCCAAAACGCGCTCCGAGCGGGAAACATCGCCCTCGCGGGTTGGAAGCGCTCCCGTAGCAGCTTCATGATGTCGTCCGCCTTAAATTCGCTCACCTTCTTTGGAGCGATGATGCCCACCAGCGTCCGCTTGGTTTCCATTCCAAGCATGCGGGTGAGGATGGCCCTCTTCCTCTCCTCATCGTCTTCCTTGACTTTGAGCTCCACCAGCGCCGCATGGAAGTCCATCTCAAGCAGCTCCCAGTCTTGCGGTTTGGTGATGTTGAACCCGCTCTGTGCCCTGGCTGCTCCTTGGGAATCCATTGATCCCATCCTCGTCGCCAATTTAGTGTATGAAACTAAGACACAGGACACAGCCTCGGGCTGGGTTAACTCAGGTTTATTGCATCGTGGACAGAGGGAACATGAGGTAATGGCGGATCAATAGCTCTTTATATACAGTAGGAATACATTTGAACGTGGTGCCATGGTAGCCCATTGGCTACTGTCTGCGTGACGTCATTGTGGGTCACGCCCTTCTTGTCCAGGTGTAGGTGGTGGCGGGAAAGCTTCCCGCGCTGTTGCCTTTGATGAGTTCGGACCAAGAGAGCTTGGACGCTCGCTGCTGCCAGCTGGTGGTCATTAGCTCGCGTCCTATTACAGGGTTTATATGATACAGCTGAAGGTTACATTGTTGCTATAGGCAAGGTTACATTGGCTCAGATACATTGTAATCCATGTGGAAGGTAAAACCATTAGAACACAACACCTTCCCTGAGGAAGTGGCACCTATTTATCTATTTACAATTTCTTGCTTTCTAACTGCTAGGTTGGCAGGAGCTGGGACAGAGGTGGGAACTCACTCCATCACACAGCACTCAGGTCACAAACAGCTGACCTTCTGGTGATCAAGCTCAGCATTTACAGGATCAAAAAAGCAGGGCCTGCTTGCTTCTAAGTTTAACATTTGCCAACACAAAAGCTTTAACTTGAAATTTTCACTGAGGGTGATACTTCCTCTACGGATAATAAAGAATTCACACACTACACAGTCCAAGGTCTCTGACTTTTTGTTTTTGATGAACTGGCTTCTTGAGGAAACTGACCTCCTCCAGCTCTTTCACGGGTTCTGTTTTCTCCATCTTTTTCTTGAGAAGTTTCACAGAAGACTGGAGCTGTTTTCCCTGAGGCTTTTTGTCTGTCTCAACAGGCAGGATCTTAAAGGGGGAATTTTTTTAAAAAGAATTGTAAATGCAAGCACAAGAATGGGTTCAAAAGCAAATTTGTGGGTGGAGGGAGGTTTAAGAAAGACAGGAAAAAATCTATATCTAAAAAGAGACCACTGTTAACAAGGATTTGCTGACTTGAGGCCCTTTGCATCCTGGGGTGACAGGATCAGTCCTTACTGGGAAGCTCTGTAAATAATTCAACAGTATAGGATGTACTCTCTCTGCTAAACTGGGATGTCTTTCACTCTGGCTTCTTAAATGACTTTAAATGTTTTGATTCCAGGCTCGACCTGAAATTCATTTGGAGGCAGCTGGAGCTCAGAAGAAGATTTTACCATCGCCAATTAAGTTACATGTTAAGATTTGAGCTTGCTTGCCCTAGACACCATCAGATATTTGACTTATTATTTTGTTTGTTGTATGGTATTGTTGTTTCATTTAATTATTTGTGAGTGAGAAACATCCGAGATGGGTAGTAAAAATGGTGGGGATAGATAGATAGATAGATAGATAGATAGATAGATAGATAGATAGATAGATAGATAGATAGATAGATAGATAGATAGATAGATAGCACTCTGCTATTCAAACTGAAGGTTGGGTCTTTAACTTTGCCTAATTTATTCTGGATTTTCTAAGTATTTAGCAGACAGAATTTTCTTCCACTGGGTAATGTTACTTTGTAGAAATTTCCAGCCATTCTAAAAATTTACTTTTAGAAACTAAAACTAAAGGAACAGAGAAGAGTGCTACTGGACCCAAAGATGGGAAGTACTGCTTTCTAGGGAAATTTAAGATACAGTGATACCTCATACAACATCCAAACTTGGTTCCACAAGTTTGGACTTTATATGGATTTGGACTTTGTATGAGGTATGCACAATCCTAGCCGCAATGCCTCATACAACGTCCAAATCCTTGCTGCAATGCCTCATACGACGTCATTTCCATAGAGATACATTGTACTGTAACAGCACAGACTTCAGGGTAAAGTCAAGGAAACAGACAGGAAACGTACAGAACTTGAAGAAATCATTGTCTAAAGGCTAAATACATTACAAAAACATGTCAAACAACCCTGATTGTCCAAGAACCTGAATAATGCTGCAAAAATCCCAGGAATGCTTCTAAAAATTCTGACAAAAAATTCAAAAAAATCCAAAACCGTGCTCAAAACCACTCCTAAACACTCTTCACCTCGTGCAAAACCCACAAGAGCAATGCACACATGTGTCCTGCCTTTTATACTGCCCAGGCACAATGCAACCTGGGAAAACCCCAATGCCGCATACAAAGTTGCACGACTTTGTATGTGGCAACTTTTTTCAAGGAATTAGGCGATGTTGTATGAATCCGATGTTGTATGAAACAGACTTTGTATGAGGTATTACTGTACTCTACAAATTTAGTTTTAGAAAGCAGCTCTCCCCCCCCCCCATCCCAGTTGAATCAGACCATCAATTCCATCCTAGGCAAGCACTAGCAACATGGGTTTCATCTGAAAAACAGCCAATCCTGGTATTTCTTCGACAAAGAATGAAATAAAAATATTTACACTGACTACGCAATAGGAAGGCAACCCAATAGAGCAACCACATATGAGCTTTCAGAAGAGCTAACACTGGAAGTCCTGGTCTTTCCAAGGCTAAGACTTCACCGTCCTCTCTCCTTCAACTGTCTAGCTCAACTGACTTAAGCCAACTGACGTAGCTCAACTGACCTAACTCCCACTCAACCCAGGATTCTTGTCTCTATGGCAACCAAGTAAACATCACACTACATTCTAAGCCTAGCAACTGCTGTCTAGGCAGAGGATGAGCCAATTTCCAACCATCTAGATGTTGTTGGATGGCATCTCCCAACAGCCCCAGCCAACATACTCAATGGCGACGGATGATGGGAGTGGAAATCCATCAACAGATAGAAGGCTGCTAGTTTCTCCACCCTTTGCCTCTAACCCTAATGACTGGCAGCCATTAAAAGACCATTCTTTCTCCAGGAACTTTGTCTAACCCCTGTTTGAAGCCATCTGAGTTTCTTAGTAATCATATCTTGGAACGGGCAGTTTAAAAAAAGGAATTATAAATTACATAAATAAAGAAGTTGTTTTCTCATTGTCCAGACTCATCCACCAATTGACCTCCATAATTTGCCCCCAATTTTTAGTATTACAAGACAGTGTAATACTGACCTTCTGCAAACCAGGAATGGGGGGAAATGTAGCCCTTAATAACTCTACAAAGGTCACATGCACACAAACCCAGTACTCATCTAGTTGGGTCCCCCCCCACCTCCCACCCACCCAACTAAGAAGTCCTAAATAAAGCTCTATACTATCAGAGAATAAACAAAACAAAACGACAAAAACCTTGCAGCACCTTGAAGACTAACTGCTGTATTTCAATGTAAGCTTTCGTGGATCATGTCCAGTCACAATAAAATACAGCAGTTAGTTTTAGATGCCATAACTTTTTTGTCTTGTTTTCTTTTTTACTCTCTGATATGCTTGCACAGACTAACATGGCTATCGCTCCAAACACTTCTCTATCCTGTCCTCAAAGTAGAAATTTTTCAACATCTGGTCATGCAAGCTGCCCTCTTCTATGCCTTTGCCCAGGTTTACTTTATGAAACTGTACACAATATTTTGTGCATGCTCATATCATATACAAGTAAAGGTAAAGGTAAAGGTTTCCCTTGCTCGGAAGCCAGTCGTATCTGACTCTAGGGTTCAGTGCTCATCTCTGTTTCAAAGCCGAAGAGCCAGCGCTGTCTGCTTCTGCAGACATTTCCGTGGTCATGGGGCAGGCATGACTAGACACCGGAGTGCATGGAACGCTGTTACCTTCCCACCAAAGTGGTCCCTATTTATCTACTTGCAATTTCTTGCTTTCGAACTGCTAGGTTGGCAGGAGCTGGATCAAAGATGGGAGCTCATTCTGTCCTGCAGTACTTGGGAACTGAGCTGCTGACCTGTATATGGGGGACTGCAGTGGCTCAAGTGGCTAAGATGCTGTCTGGGAGGCGGAAGGTCAGCAGCTCAGTTCACATCTCCATAGACCCCGGAAATTTACTGGGCAAGACTGGGGCAGATACCCAACTCTCTGGTTGATTGGTTTCTACTGTGCCTTTCTTCTGATGATCCTGAGCATGTGAAGAAGTTCTCCTCCTCTTCAAGTGATCCTTACAAGAGCTCTGCAAAGTAGGATGACCACCTGACAAGCTTAGCAGCCAAAATGAGGATTTGAGCTCAGATCTCTCAAGTATTCATCCAGTGCTCTAACCAATATACAATACTGTCTCTCTTAGTAAAGGTAAAACTTGCCCTTGCTTGAAAGCCAGTCATATGCAGCTCTAGAATTCAGTGCTCATCTCTGTTGATAGCCAAAGAGCCAATGCTGTCTGCATCTATAGATGATTCCATGGACATGTGGCAGGCATGTGTACGGAATGCTGTTTACCTTCCCACCAAAGTGGTCCCTGTTTATCTACTTGCAATTTCTTGCTCTCTTTAGTGTATGCGAGTCAAGACACGAGGCACAGCCAACGGCTGGGTTAACTCAGGTTTATTGCATGGTGGACAGAGGGAACATGAGGTAATGGCAGACGAACAGCTCTATATATATGGTAGTGACGTATTTTGAATGTGGCTCCACGGTAGCCCGTTGGCTACTGGTCCGCGTGACGTCATGGCTGGTCACGCCCTTCTTGTCCAGGTGTAGGTAGCGGCGGGAAAACTTCCCGCGCTGCGGTCTTTGATGGGTTTGAACCAAGAGAGCTTGGACGCTCGCTGCTGCCAGCTGGTGGTCATTAGCTCGCGTCCTATTACAGGGTTTATGTGATACAGCTGAAGGTTACATTGTTACTCATAGGCAAGGTTACATTGGTTCAGATACATTGATATCACATGTGGAAGGTTACACTATTAGAACACAACACTCCTCCCCCCTAGGATGAGACGAAGTCTCTCAGCCAAGATGGCTTATTTCGAACACGCTGGGGTCTCGGCGCGGGCTGCCCTGCCCTGGCTTCGCTCCCTCCTCCTTGCTCCCTGGCTGCCTGCCCTGTAACGGGAGAGGATGACTCGTTAGTGGTTTGCCGCGGTTCTGCGGCTTTGCTGGAAGGTGTGTGCTTTGTTTGGGAAGAACCGGGGGCACTGGGGACTAACGAAAAACCCCTCTTCTCGCTCGGACGGGTGGGGGAACACTCCAAAAAACCCCCCCGGCTAGCAAAATCAAAATCAAAATCGGCTTCGGGGGAAACGGCAGCGGCGGCCGCACACTCCTTTTCCCTCCCCCCGGGCTCGGATAGAACTGGGGTATCAAAAGGATATGAGTCGGGCTCACTGCTTTCCCTCCTGACCTCGGACTGGTGTCCCTCTCTGTCTCCCCCTTGGGCTAAACGGGTGGGGGAGAACCCTATCGCTGAATCCTGTCGCTGAGCCCCACTGATCGGCCCCTCACTCACTCGGTGCCTCAGTTGGTCAGCGTGCCTCCTCCAGAGGAGGCCGGTGCTAGTTTCCACCCGATATGACACTGGCCCCGTCTGTTCTATTATCGTCCCTGGCACCCAGGCTGGGCCTGCGCTGGCATAGTTCCTGCAGTGTACAGGATCGCCTACGCCGAAACCTTTCGAGACCTCTAAACCTATGTTCTTCCCTTTGTCCTCGACCCTCGACGGGTCCAACCTGGACAAAAGCGTCGTCAGTTTCCTCCGCATCAGCAGCTCAGCCGGCGAGTATCCAGACGCTAAGGGGGTCACTCTATACGCTAATAGAAATTGACAAACTTGGTGATTTAGATCTCCCGAGCCCATGCGCCGCAGCGCATCCTTTGTGGTGCGCACCAACCGTTCCACCTGGCCATTCGTGGCCGGGTGAAACGGCGCGGATGTGACATGCCGAATTGCATTTGCCCCCATGAATGCTGCGAACTCAGCGGACGTGAAGCAACTGGCGTTATCGCTGACCAAAGTGTCGGGTAAACCGAACGTGGAAAAGACCCTTCTTAGCTGGCGAATGGTAGTGGCGGAGGATGTGCTCTTTACCGGAACGACCTCCAGCCACTTTGAGTATGCATCCACCACCAGGAGAAACATGGTTCCTCGGAACGGGCCAGCAAAATCTACGTGCACCCTGGACCACGGTCCCCTTGCTGCGTCCCATTCCCTATGCGGGAGGCGGGCCACCTCCGGTCGGGAGCACTGACATGCCTCAGAAGTGCCAACCATATGCTCTATGTCGGCGTCCAGCTGGGGCCACCAGAAGTAACTCCGGGCCAACGCCTTGGAGCGGACGATTCCCGGGTGGCTGACGTGCAACAGCTTTAGCACCTTCGGCCGCAGGGACGTAGGAACCACCACCCGTTGGCCCCACAAAAGGCACCCCCTCTCTAAAGACAATTCTACTCGCTTTCGGAAAAATGGGTCGAATTCCGCGCCTGGGGATGACGCCGGCCACCCCTTCTGCACCCACGAGCATACTTTCTCTAGTGTTCTGTCCTTTCCGGTCGCCCTGGCAATGTCGGCCGGTACTATCGGGGGTGACTCCAAGACCTCTATTAGTAATACCTGGCGGTCTCTTCTTACCCCTGCCTTCTGGTCGTCCGACAAGGGTAACGGCGACCGTGAGAGTGCGTCTGCATGGCTGATTTCCTTCCCTGGCCGGTATTCTAACTCATGTTGATATGCGTTAAGAAAAATAGCCCACCGCAGCATCCTCGGGGACAGGATCTGTGGCGTGGGCTTATTTGCAGTGAATATTCCTAACAGGGGCTTGTGATCAGTAACGACCTTGAACGGCCGACCATACAGAAAATCGTGAAATTTCTTGGTTCCCGCTACTATCGCTAGTGCCTCCCTATCGGTCTGTGCGTAATTCCGCTCTGCTTGGGACAGGGACCTTGAATAAAACGCTATCGGGGCCTCCCTTCCATCGTTTAACACGTGGCAAAGCACCGCCCCCACCCCCACCGGGGATGCATCGCAGACTAAAACTATGGGCCGTTTGGGGTCGAAATGAGTCAGGATTGCCTCGGATGTGAGGAGTTGCTTTAACTCTGTGAACGCTCGTTCTTGCTCGTCACCCCACAGCCATTTTTCCTCTTTTTTAAGTAACCGATGGAGCGGCTCGGCAACAGACGCCTTCCGTGGAAGGAAGGTATGGTAGAAATTGAGAAGCCCCAGAAACGACTGTAGCTCGGTTTTGGAAGTGGGGCGAGGGGCTTTCTTAATGGCGGCTACCTTAGATTTGGACGGCCTAATTCCCTCGGGTGTGACACGGAACCCTAAAAACTCAACCTCTGTTTCGAAAAATACACATTTGTCTTTCCTCAGTCGCAGCCCCGCTTTTTCGAACACGGTCAGGACCTTATCCAGTCTGCGAGCCAGCTCGTCCTTACTCCCCCCCGTTATCAACACGTCATCAAAATATGGCAACACCCCCTCCAGTCCCTTCAGGAGGCGTTCCACTAGCGACTGAAAAATGCCAGGTGCCGAGTTCACGCCGAACTGCAACCTCGACACCTGGAACGCCCCCTTATGCGTGACTATTGTTTGTGCCGCCGCTGTGGCGGGGGTTACCGGGAGTTGCTGGTAGGCCTGTGCTAAATCGAGTTTAGCGAAACACTTTCCCCCATTTAGCCTGGCCAGAAGGTGGCTGACCACTGGCACCGGGTATGCATTAGGGCGGATTGCCTTATTAATGGTACACTTATAATCAGCGCAGATGCGCACCTCCCCGTTAGCCTTCAGTGCTGTTACAATTGGAGTCTCCCACTCCGCGGAATCCACAGGAACAAGAATTCCTTGACCCACCAGTTTGTCCAGTTCCGCCTCTATTTTGTCCTTTAGCGCGAACGGTACCCTGCGCGGTTTAAGTCTTATCGGGCGGACCTCCGGGTCTAAGTCGAAGGCTACAGGGGGTCCCTTGAACTTTCCCAGTCCACTTTTAAAAACAGAGGGGTGCGCATCACACACCGTTTGTATTGGGTCCTCGCCTACGGCATGCACCCCCCCTATGAACAGACCTAAGGGCTGAAACCACTGGGTTCCGAGGAGGCTACAACTCCCCCCTTTTAGCACCACTAGGGGAAGTTCCGCAGAATGTCTCTTAAAATGAACCCGGAATGTCCCGACCCCCAACACTGGAATGCTGTTCCCCTGTACGTCCCGTAGTGTGGCCCTCAACGCTTTAAGTTTGGCCCGCATGTGGGGGTCGATTTTCAAGAACTCTCTCTGGGGAATTATTGAATAGGAGGACCCCGAGTCAACTTCCATCCTAATGGGGGTCCCTTGTACTAGTACCTCAACAAAGTAATGGGGCTGTCCCGCAGACACGCTGAACACAGGAGCGTCGCCCTCGCTGTCGTCCGAGATGCGGCCCACGCCGTCCTGCTTCCTCGTGGCCCGGGCGCCATCTTTGGGCCTCGCTGGACGGTCCGGTCTGGCTGAGCGGTCCTGCGACTGTCTCCGGCCCTCTTTCCATTTCCTGCACGCCTTGGCGATGTGCCCCCGACGTCCACAGTTGAAACACTCGGCTTTCCTGAATGGGCACTTCACGCGCTCATGGGCCGCTCCGCAACCATCGCAGCGGCGCCCACCTCTCCGGACCTTCTGGACCTCCTCACCATCGCTGCTTTCAGAAGACGATTTCGAGGTCGGTCGGGTTGCATGCGTGCGGCGTGTTTTCCGCTTTGCCGGCCCTCGGACGCCACTCACGCCACTTGTGCATCTCATCTACTCCAGCGTTCGTGGATTCCGCGGCTTCCGCGGCCTCTACAACCTCTTCCAGTGTGGGTGGTGGCTCCTTGTTCATCAAGCTGCGCTGTACTTCCTTGTCCTTCAGGCCACACAGCACTCCGTCCCTGAGGGCCATATCTAGGATGTGGTCCCATTTGCAGGGGGCGGCGGCTACCCTCATAGCCGTTACGAAGGCTTCTACCGACTCGTCCGGCGCTTGAACTCACCTCCAAAACGCGCTCCGAGCGGGAAACATTGCCCTCGAGGGTCGGAAACGCTCACGCAGCAGTTTCATGATGTCACCGGCTTTGAAATCGCTCACCTTCTTCGGTGCGAGGATGCCCACCAGCGTCCGCTTGGTTTCCATCCCGAGCATGCGGGTGAGGATGGCCCTCTTCCTTTCCTCGTCGTCTTCTTTGACTTTGAGTTCCACCAGTGCCGCCTGGAAGTCCATCTCAAAAAGCTCCCAGTCTTGCGGTTTGGTGATGTTGAACCCGCTCTGTGTCCTGGCTCCATGGGGATCCATAATCCCACCTTCGTCGCCAATTTAGTGTATGCGAGTCAAGACACGAGGCACAGCCAACGGCTGGGTTAACTCAGGTTTATTGCATGGTGGACAGAGGGAACATGAGGTAATGGCGGACGAACAGCTCTATATATATGGTAGTGACGTATTTTGAATGTGGCTCCACGGTAGCCCGTTGGCTACTGGTCCGCGTGACGTCATGGCTGGTCACGCCCTTCTTGTCCAGGTGTAGGTAGCGGCGGGAAAACTTCCCGCGCTGCGGTCTTTGATGGGTTTGAACCAAGAGAGCTTGGACGCTCACTGCTGCCAGCTGGTGGTCATTAGCTCGCGTCCTATTACAGGGTTTATGTGATACAGCTGAAGGTTACATTGTTACTCATAGGCAAGGTTACATTGGTTCAGATACATTGATATCACATGTGGAAGGTTACACTATTAGAACACAACACTCTCAAACTGCTAGGTTGGCAGGAGCTGGGACAGAGATGGGTACTCACTCTGTCATGCAGTACCCTTCTAGTCAGTGAGTTCAGCATCTTAACCACTTGAGCCACTGCAGTCCCTTTTACACACACACACAAATATTGATTGATTGATTGATTTACATTTATACCCCTCTCATTTGGTGCAAGCATCCCCCATCACCAGAGTGCTTGCTGTTTTGAGGATAAGCTGGGTGTGAGTAAAGTGATGTTTTCTACACTGGGATCATTGCAGGAAAAGTAAGATAACAAGTGAAGAAATACAGTACATTTCCTTGAGTCCAGTGGCCTTCATATGCATGCTTCAGAGTACCTCTCCCAGTTAAATCAGCCCAGAGTCACCTGGTCTTCTCGGGTGTTGGGGCTGCAAGTATCCACTCTGAGACAGGCCTAGAAGACTACTACTAGGAATCGGGCCTTCTTGGTGGTGGCTCCATCAGCCTGGAACACTTTGCCATCACCTGTATACTTGGCCTCATCTACAAACCTTTTTCCTAAGCTGGTGAATGCAGAATTGTTGAGGGATGTGTTACTTCTTTCTTGGGGCTACAGTGGTTTAGTGTAAGGGACCAAAGACAATGAAACAGCCGAAGGGTTGGCTTAACACAGGTTTATTGCATGATGATCCGGAGGAACATGTGGTAATGGCGGATGGGTAGCTCAATATATACAGCTGGCTATACATTTGAAAGTGGCTCGTCGACAGACTATTGGTTGCTGCCTGCGTGACGTCGTAGAAGGTCACGCCCTTCTTGTCCAGGTGAAGAGGTGGCGGGAATCTTCCCGCGCTGCTGATCCAGGTGAATCTGAGCCATGAGAGCTGGACGCTCGCTATTGCCATCTAGTGGTCACTAGCTCGCGTCCCCTTATCAGGTTTACATTGATACAGCTGAAGGTTATAATGTTGCACACAGAAAGGTTACATTGTTACCACATGGCTAAGGTACATTGTTAAGGGCACAGCTTTACAGAACACAACAAGTGGCTTAGTGGTTAAGATGCTGAGCTTGATGACCAGAAGGTCAACAGTTCAGGACAGTTCAAGCCCAGCTCCTGCCATGTTAACAGTTTGAAAGCAAGAAATTGCAAGCAGATAAACAGGTACTGTTTTGGCGGGAAAGATAACAGCATTCCATGCACTCCGGCATCTAGTCATGCCTGTCACATGACCATGGAAACATCTGCAGATGCAGATAGCACCAGCTCTTTAGCTGTAAACAGAGATGAGCACCAAACCCTAGAGTCAGACACGACTGGCTTTCGGGCAAAGGAGACCTTTACTTATCTCCCTCTTAGTGCCAGACTTTAATTTGCCTCTCAATTGTTACTGCCAATCTTCATTTTTGGTCTTGTTTTTTTTTTTCATATGTAGGATTATTTTGCATCTTGTTTGACTGTATTTAGTTACCCAAAGTGGCTGTTTCAGCCAGATGGGTGGGATAGAAACATAAATGAAGGAACATTATATGAGGGTCAATTCTGGACATATAAACCAGAACAACTATGAGGATTCATGTAGAAAAGTTTTGGGATTGTAATAGAATTTAATACTCTGGGGAATTTGAACAAGTCCCTTTAAGGTGTTAGGTTTTTCTGTTTGTTTTTCTGTTTTCTCTCTCTCTTTTTTTAATAAACTAGATTCTTTTAGTATGAATAAATATTTCTTCTTTTTTTCTGAATTTTCCCCCTTTCCTTTCTTTTTTTCAGTTTCTTTTGTGTATTCAATAGATTTTTCACTTAGGAGGCATGTAAATTTGGCTGATGTGCCTTTGATAGTATATTATAGTTATACATTTTTTCTGCATATTGCTTTTTCTTTCTCATTAAAAAAATAGAAATTGGAAGAAAAATAAATCAAGGGGGGAGAAAAATGAATTTCAATTTTTCAATTGAACTTCATTTTTATCCCCCCCTTGATTTATTTTTCTTCCAAAAAAAAAGAAATCAAGGGGGGAGTGGTGGAATATAGCACTTTTAAGATAGTTAAAACATGATCGTAAAGAGGAGGGGTAGGATCTTTTCTCAATCACCCCAAAGTGCAGGACACGTAATAATGGGCTCAGGTTACAGGAAGCAAGATAAAAACTGAATGCTGTATTAGGGGAAATGTCTTAACTGTGAAAGAAGTACAATGAAACCAAAAACCTTAGGAGGTGGTGAGTGCTCCAACACTTGAGGCATTCAAGAGAAAATTGAACAACAATCAGTCTGATCTGCTTTGATTTGATTCCTGAATTGAGCAAATAGTTAGACTCAATGATTTCATAAGCCACTTCCAACTCAGTCATTCTATGATAATGCCTTATTCACAATCTTTTTTAAAAATATGGGCATAGTTTGTGGCCTAAGCAGGAGAAAATATTCATGAGATGTGCTTTAATAACATGTTGCCTTGTCATTACTAGGAAATGCAGGCAAATGCTCTCTGGTATCCTCTAATGGCCAATTTTGATATTTTTGTTGTTGTTGTTCAGTCGCACAGTCAAGTCCGACCCTTTGCAACCCCATGGACCACCACACACCAGGCTCCTCTGTCATCTGCTATTCTCCGCAGCCAGGCCAGATCTACGTCCACCGCTTCAACAATGCCATCCAGCCACTGTACAGGCATGTTTCACTTCCACTTCTGGGAGCAATGAGGGCAACGTGAGCCAACTGAATTGGTGTCAGGGGCCAGATCTGGCCCACAGGCTGCAGTTTGGGCACCCCCAAGGGGGGAAAGTGCCTGAGGAAAGGAGCCAGACCTGTTCAACGCCTGGGTGAGCAGAAGGGGCAGTAAAACCACTCTGATCTTAATAGCATAAGTCTCTAATCAAACAAAAAGAGTTATGAAGCAAGAAAACCCTACAGGAATATGAGGGGCAACCAGGATATTGGAGAATGGGTTGTATGTACAATGGAAACAACACAAGAACACAGATTTATTTCAGTACAACTTTTCGCAGCTCACATTTTCCCCAGACAAATGGAGTAAAAATACTTAGGCAAAGGTCTCCCTCCATCGAAAGCCAGTCATGCTCCTCTCGGTTTTCAGCCAAAGAGCCAGTGCCATCTGCATCTGCAGATGTTTCTGTAGTCATGGAACAGGCATTGACTAGACACTGGAGCATGCAGAACACTGTTACCTTTCTGTTGTGTTCTCAATACTATGCCTTTAAACAACCACCAGCTATATCAATGTAACCCATTGTAATTAGGACGCGAGCTAATGACCACCTGGTGGCAATAGCGAGCGCCCAGCTCACACGGTTCCAATTCCCCAAAGAACTACAGCACGGGAAGATTCCCGCCACTACCTCACCTGGACAAGAAGGGCGTGACCCGAAATGACGTCACGCTGACAGTAGCCAATGGGCTACCATGGAGCCACATTCAAATGTATAGCCACCGTATATATTGAGCTGTTTGTCTGCCATTACCACATGTTCCCCCGGACCACCATGCAATAAAGATGTGTTAAGCCAATACTTCGGCTGTTCCTGTGTCTTGGTTCTCATACACTAAATTGGCGACGAGGATGGGATGATGGATTCCCACGAGATCAAGACACACGCTAGTCATGCCGGTTTCGACATCAACAAGCCGGAAGATTGGGAGCTCTTCGAAATGGACTTCCAAGATGCACTGGTGGTGTCCGACATTACGGACGAGGGAAAGAAGAGGGCCATCCTCACCCGGATGCTCGGGAATGCCGCCAAAAGAGTATTGGTGGACCTGGTATCACCGAAGAAGGTGAGCGAGCTGCCGGTCAAACAGCTCCTGAAGGCGATGCGCGACCATTTCCAGCCCTCGGTTTCGATGTTCTCAGCTCAAGACGCATTCTGGAAGAGAGTTCAAGCGCCTGGTGAGTCCATCGCCACCTTTGCAGCGGCCCTGCGGTTGGCCGCCGGCCCATGCAAGTGGGAAAACCTGGAAATCGCCCTCAGGGACCGCATGCTGTGTGGCCTGTGGGACGAGGAGGTTCAGCGAAAGCTGATGAACCAGGAGCCACCCCCAACGCTGTGCGAGGTTGTGAAGGCGGCGCAGGCCGCGGAAGCCATGAGGGCCAGAGTCAAGGGGTTCAGAGAAAGGCCCCCACAGTCCGACAAGGCAGCGGGGTCGGTGCATGCAGCCAGACGGACGCCGAAATCTTCCACGGAGAGCAGCGACGACGAGGATGTCTGGAGGGTTCGGAAGGAAGGCCGACGCTGCGACGGATGTGGAGCGGCCCACGACCGCATCAAGTGCCCGTTCCGGAAGGCCGAGTGCCACAACTGCGGACGCCGGGGGCACATCGCCAAGGTCTGCAGACGGCGGCGCAGAGAACAGAAGAGCATGTCAGACCGCTCGCCGAGGACCAAGGAGGGCGCCCGGCCCGCGAGGAAGCAGGACGGCGTGGGCCGCATCTCCGACGACAGCAGTGACGATGCCCCAGTGTACAGCGTGTTCTTGGGACACCCCCGTTACTTTGTTGAGGTACTGGTGCAAGGGGCCCCTGTTAGGATGGAGATAGACTCGGGTTCCTCCTACTCAATCATGTCCCAGCGGGAGTTCTTGGGAATTTCCCCCCACGTGCGCCCTAAGCTCAAAGCGTTGAGGTCCACGCTGCGGGACGTACAGGGTAATAGCATTCCGGTGTTGGGGGTTGGAAAATTCAAGGTCCAGTACAAGCAGCACGCCGCAGAACTGCCCCTGGTTGTTCTCAAGGGGGGAAGTTGCAGCCTCCTCGGGACTCAATGGTTTAAGCCCCTGGGTTTGTTCATTGGGGGGGTGCATGCCGTTGGGACTGACCCAATACAGGAGGTGTGCGACACGCACCCCAAAGTATTCAAGAAAGGACTCGGAAAATTCAAGGGACCCCTAGTAGCGTTCGACCTGGACCCGGAGGTCCGCCCAATAAGACTCAAGCCGCGCAGAGTGCCTTTCACACTAAAGGACAAAATAGAGGCGGAACTAGACAAATTGGTGGGCCAGGGGATTCTTGTTCCTGTTGATTCCGCGGAGTGGGAGACTCCGATTGTAACTGCGCTAAAGGCCAACGGGGAGGTTCGCATATGTGCTGATTATAAGTGCACCATTAATAAGGCGATCCACCCAAATGCGTATCCGGTGCCGGTAGTCAGCCACCTGTTGGCCAGATTACATGGGGGAAGGTGTTTCGCAAAACTTGACCTGGCACAGGCCTATCAGCAACTCTCAGTAACCCCGGCTGCAGCTGCTGCGCAAACAATAGTCACTCATAATTTAATTTAATTTAATTTAATTGTCACATTTATATACCGCTCACTCGGCCAAAGCCAACTCAGGGCGGTTCACAATAAAAATTAAAAAACACATGTTAAAAAACAGTTAAAACTACCCACCCCCTAAAAACAAGGGCTGCAGGATCCAAAGGCACCATGGGGAAGAGTTCTTCTACACCAACCACCCAATGGAGGTTACCCTTCCACCTGCACCCCACACTTGACCCGCCAGCCAGGTTTTAAGTTCTTTTCTGAAAGGCAGCAATTCCGTCCGGAGACGTAGCTCTGTTGGCAGGAGGTTCCAGAGGGCCGGCGCAGACACGGAGAAGGCTCTCCTCCTTGTGCCAGAGAGGCGAGCCCCTCTGGCTGATGGAACAATTAGAGAGCCCTTCCGGTCCGCTCTGGTTGGACGGACAGACGTCCTCAGGGCGATGCGGTCTCTTAGGTAACCTGGCCCACTACCATATAGGGCTTTAAAGGTCAAAACCAGCACCTTGAATTGCACCCGGAGACAAACTGGCAACCAGTGCAGCTCCCGGAGCAGTGGCAAAGCATGGGCATAACGCCCACACCCCATCACCACCCTGGCTGCTGCATTCTGGACCAGCTGTAGCCTCCGAATGGTCGTCAAGGGCAGCCCCATGTAGAGCGCATTGCAATAATCTAGTCTGGAGGTGACCAGAGCGTGAGTGACCATGAGCAAGGAGTCCCGGTCCAGGAGTGGGCGCAACTGGCGAATCACCCGAAGTTGGGCGAAAGCCCTCCTGGTCACAGCCGCCACCTGTTCTTCTAGCAGTAGCCGCGAATCCAGGAGGACCCCCAAGTTGTGCACCGGGTCTGTCTGGGGCAAAATAGCCCCATCCAGAACCAAAGATGGTAGCTCCCGGGTTAACGCAGGACCCCTTATCCATAGCCACTCAGTCTTGCTGGGATTCAGTTGTAGCCCGTTAGCCCCCATCCAGACCCCAACAGCTTCCAGGCACCTGGAAAGGACTTTGATGGCATCACTGGGGTCCCCATGGGCCGAGATGTACAACTGAGTGTCATCCGCGTACTGATGGTACCGCACCCCATGGGAACGAATGATCTCACCCAGCGGCTTCATGTAGATGTTAAATAGGAGAGGAGAGAGCACCGAGCCCTGAGGCACCCCCCATTTGAGGGGCCTAGGACTCGACCTCTCACTCCCCAACCACACCGACTGGGTCCGACCCCTCAGAAATGAGGAAAACCAGGACCACACAGTGCCCTGGATTCCCAATCCTTGGAGCCGTTCCAGAAGGATACCGTGGTCAACGGTATCGAAAGCCGCTGAGAGGTCAAGAAGAGCAAGGACGGATGGGTGACCACCGTCCCGCTCCCGCCAGAGATCATCCATCAGTGCGACCAATGCCGTCTCGGTACCATATCCAGGCCTGAAT
Organism: Bradypodion pumilum; assembly: GCA_035047305.1. Classification (NCBI taxonomy): domain Eukaryota; kingdom Metazoa; phylum Chordata; class Lepidosauria; order Squamata; family Chamaeleonidae; genus Bradypodion; species Bradypodion pumilum. Next base: position 208,273,804 of record JAWDJD010000004.1, on the reverse strand, counting down.
CCTGACTGAAAGGGGTCCAGGTAATCCGCTTCATCCAGTACCCCCTGCAGCCGACGCGCCACTGCCTTCTCCAACACCTTCCCTAAAAAGGGGAGGTTGGAGACAGGCCTATAGTTGGTTAGGACAGCTGGGTCGAGGGAAGGTTTCTTCAGGAGGGGGTGCACCAAGGCATGTTTTAAAGGTGCAGGAAACACCCCCTCCCGCAATGATGCATTGATCATACCCCCAACCCAGCCACCTGTCACCGCCTTGGAGGCTTTCACCAACCAGGTGGGACAGGGGTCCAATGGGCAGGTAGTGGCGCGCACAGCTGCAAGGAGCCTGTCCACTTCATCAGGGGCAACTGGATCAAACTGGTCCCAGATGGTATGGCAAGACTGTGCTCCAGCTCCCTCCGGACTCTCCCCATCCATGCCAGGATTAAACCCCGAGCGAATCTGATCGATTTTCTCCACTAGATGGTCAGCAAAGTCCTCAGCCGACCCCTGCCAACCAGGCACCGGGGTCCCCCTACCAAGGAGAGACCTGGTAACCCGGAACAGGGTGGGTGGGCGATTATCAGCAGAGGCAATAAGGGTGGTGAAGTATTGCCGCCTCACCACCTCCATCGCCACTAGATAGGCCCTAATAGCGGCTCTAGCTAGTGTCCAATCGGAGTCTCTCTGGGTCTTCACCCAGCGGCGCTCTAGGCGTCTCTTTGCCCGTTTGAGCTCCCGCAGTTCATCTGTGAACCACGGAGATGACCTAGCTCCATGAGCTCTGAGAGGCCGTAGTGGTGCGATTTCATCCAAGGCCGCTGTTGTCATCCTGTTCCACAGGTCAACCAGCGCCTCGGGCATTCCAGGTGACGCGCCTACAGTTTGGCATAAAGTCGGCGCCGGGCATTTTCCAGTCGCTCGTGGAACGCCTCTTAAAAGGACTGGATGGGGTCTTGCCATACTTTGATGACGTATTGATAACGGGGGGGGGGAGTGAGGAGGAGTTGGCTGAAAGGCTAGACAAAGTACTGGCGGTGTTTGAAAAGGCGGGGTTGAGGTTGCGGAAAGACAAATGCGTCTTCTTCGCAAAAGAGGTTGAGTTCTTGGGTTTCCGGGTAACCCCTGCGGGAATCAAACCCTCCAAATCAAAGGTAGCCGCAATTCAAGGTGCCCCTCGCCCCACCTCCAAGCCCGAATTGCAGTCGTTCCTAGGGCTCTTAAATTTCTACCACTCCTTCCTGCCTCGGAAGGCATCGGTAGCAGAGCCGCTGCATAGGCTGCTCAAGAAGGACGAGGTGTGGAGGTGGGGCGAGAGCCAAGAGAGGGCATTCGTTGAACTGAAACAACTCCTAGCGTCTGATGCCATTCTCACCCATTTTGACCCCAAGAAGCCGGTGGTTCTGATATGTGATGCATCCCCAGTGGGGGTGGGGGCGGTGCTGTGCCACGTGCTGGAAAACGGGAGAGAGGCCCCGGTAGCATTCTACTCCAGATCCCTGTCCCAGGCTGAGCGAAACTATGCCCAAACAGACAGGGAGGCGCTAGCAATAATAGCGGGGACTAAGAAGTTCCACGATTTCCTCTACGACCGCCCCTTCACCATAGTAACCGACCACAAGCCCCTGCTAGGCATTTTCACTGCGGACAAGCCCACACCTCAGATCCTGTCCCCTAGGATGTTACGGTGGGCCATCTTCTTAAACGCGTATCAGCACGCGTTGGTGTACCGCCCAGGGAAAGAAATAAGCCACGCGGACGCCCTGTCGAGGTCTCCCCTTCCCCACACTAGCAGCACCGTGGGCGAGGAAGAAAAAGATCGCCAAGTGCTCCTGATAGAGGTCTTAGATTTGCCCCCTATTATACCCGCAGACATCGCCAAGGCGACCGGAAAGGACAAAACGCTAGCTCTAGTCAGCTCCTGGGTGCAAAAAGGGTGGTCAGCGTCCTCCCCGGCGGCAGAGTTCACCCCGTTTTTCAGGAAGAGGCTAGAGTTGTCCATAGAGAGAGGGTGCCTTCTGTGGGGCCAGCGGGTGGTGGTCCCCGAATCCCTGAGGCCTAGGGTACTCAAACTGCTGCACGTCAGCCACCCTGGAATTGTCCGCTCCAAGGCTCTGGCCAGGAGCTATTTCTGGTGGCCCCAGTTAGACGCCGACATCGAGCACATGGTAGGCACTTGCGAGAGCTGCCAATGCTCCCGACCCGAAGAGGCGCGTCTGCCGCACAGGGAATGGGACGCGGCGAAGGGGCCGTGGTCCCGGGTGCACATTGATTTTGTGGGCCTATTTAGAGGGACACTTTTTCTCCTCGTAGTAGATGCTTACTCCAAGTGGTTGGAGGTCATTCCAGTTACGAGCACCTCCTCGGCAACGACAGTGAAGCATTTGTGCAGGGTTTTTAGCACGTTCGGTATACCCGACACCCTAATTAGCGATAACGCTAGTTGTTTCACGTCCGCAGAGTTCAGGGCATTCACTGAGATCAACGCCATTTGGCACATCACCTCCGCCCCTTTCCACCCGGCAACAAATGGCCAGGTCGAGCGCCTCGTGCGCACCACCAAAGACGTGCTGAGGCGCATGGGTCCCGGGGATCTCAACCTACAAGTGTGCCAGTTCCTGCTGGGCTACAGGGTGACCCCCCTAGCTTCTGGGTACTCGCCCGCAGAGCTCTTAATGTGTAGGAAGCTGACTACGATTCTGACCAGGCTAGAACCCACAAGGGTGGAGGACACAGGGAGGAACATCGGGTTAGCAGACACGAAAAGTTTCGAAGTCGGTGCCCCAGTACATTGCAGGAACTACGCTAGCGCGGGGCCAGCCTGGGTCCCGGGCGTCGTCGTTGGGCAGACGGGTCCCGTGTCGTATTGCGTAGAGACCAGCATGGGTCTACTCTGGAGACGACATGCAGACCAACTCCGGAGCAGGGTTCCGGGACACCAGAGCGCGGACGGCGCGGAAAAGGATTCAGCGTTAGGGTTCTTCCCCACCCATTCAGCCCAAGGGGGAGGAGAGGGGGGCCAGTGGTCCCCACCTAAGAGGGAGGGGAAGGAATCTGTCCTCGTAGATATCCTGCGGGATCCCCCAAATGACGTCCCAAGAGATAATTTTGAGTTTCAGTTACAAAACCGGGGGGGTTTCGGAGTGGTCCCCCACCCATCCAAGCGAGAAGCGGGGTTTTTCGTTAGCCCCCAGTGCCCCCGGTTTTTCCACAATGGAGTTTGTCCCTTCCCCAAAAGCCGCAGAACCGCGGCAAGTCACTAACGAGTCTCCCTCTCCCGTTGCAGGACAAGAGACCAGGGGACAGAGAAGCAGTAGCACTCCTGGGACAAACCAGCCAGCATCACGCCCAAAACGCGTTTGCAATAAGCCATCTTGGATGAGAGACTTCGTCTCATCCTAGGGGGGAGGGATGTTGTGTTCTCAATACTATGCCTTTAAACAACCACCAGCTATATCAATGTAACCCGTTGTAATTAGGACGCGAGCTAATGACCACCTGGTGGCAATAGCGAGCGCCCAGCTCACACGGTTCCAATTCCCCAAAGAACTACAGCGCGGGAAGATTCCCGCCACTACCTCACCTGGACAAGAAGGGCGTGACCTGAAATGACGTCACGCTGACAGTAGCCAATGGGCTACCGTGGAGCCACATTCAAATGTATAGCCACCGTATATATTGAGCTGTTCGTCCACCATTACCACATGTTCCCCCGGACCACCATGCAATAAAGATGTGTTAAGCCAATACTTCGGCTGTTCCTGTGTCTTGGTTCTCATACACTAAACTTTCTCATTGAAGTGGTACCTAATTATCTACCGCGGTGGCTTAGTAGTTAAGAGGCTGAGCTTGGAAACCCGAAGGTCTGGTTTCGATACCCGAGTGCTGCATGATGGATCTTGGGGATATGAAAGGAGCTTCATTTGGGTGTCCCCTGAGCGGAGTTTCTCTGGCAAAAAATCCTTTCAACCCAGAGTAATTTCTGACACAAAATTTATTATTACTTGCAATTTCTTACTTTCAAACTGCTAGGTTGGGATTTGCTGGGGCAGAGGTCGTGAAGCTTGACAATACAATTAATGAATTGCTTTTCAAATATTATTAGGTTTATTTATTTATTTATTCTTAGATTTTTTAATGTTATTAAACTTTTGCACTTCACTGTGGTTTTATCCCGATTTGTTTTCACCATTGTGAACTGCCTTAGAGAAAACTGACAAGAACCTTGCAGAAAGTCAGATACATCATACAGCTTTTGGCTATTAAACTGCAGTATTGCAAGGGAAACTCTGCTTGCAATCTGACAGACTCAAAGGTTGACTCAGCCTTCCATGGCTGGTCAAAGGAGTACCCAGCTTGTTGAGGGCAAAATGCTAATTAACTGTAAACTACCCAGAGAGTGCTTTAGGTGCTAAGAAGTGGTATATAAGTGTTATTGTTAATGTTAATATGTTTAGATCTTTCTAGAAACTTCAGCAGTGTAGAAAGGGAATGACAGTCATAAAGCTAGCTTGGGATGTGGGGCAGGCTTGATGGGGCACAGTTCTGTCCTCCAATATCTTCCATTAGAGGACCAGCTATCCTGTGGGAAGCTCACATAGGTCATTTTTGGTTTGGTACATTTATATCCTGCTTTTTTCACTTTTCCTCCAATGAACTCAAAATAGAGTAAAGCCTTTCCATCTCTCAACTTCAAATCCCATCCATTAAACTGGTCAGAATGAAAGAGACTACAAACTGGGTTAAGATCACATAGAGTTTTTCCTTGCCAAGGACAGAGTAGAATGTCCTGAGTCCTAGTCTAAAACTCTACTTACTGCACCACATGGATTTCTGGAGCACCTTGCTGAATAACCAGATTTTGGACATATTTCCCTGAAAGGATTCACAAGGATTAATAGTGCCTCTTTTCCCCATAATAATTTGGCTTATCAAGGGTAGAACCTATACGATGGTTGTTGTTGGATTTTTCAAAAAGGATATTTAGAGATTTTTCCTAATGTGTATAAGTAGCATAGAAAGGAGGTGACCTTATGAAAATGTGTAATACAATTTTTTGCAGCAGTGATACTTTAATCCTAAATGCTCTTTTTGCTTTAAATGTATTAATTACTACATTTTTAGAATGGTTTTGGCAGTGAAGAATTTCAATTGACACTAATAAGGATAAATGTGTTTTGAACTATGAAGCAAAATTTGTGGGTTTAATTTGGCGTAGCTGACATCATGCGATTCACAAGACTGGTCAAATGCATACAATCCCAATTATTAGTTAAGAAACTCTCAGACTGGAATCATACCTTCAGCATTAATTAAGCTTCAGTATTACACTCCAATATATTACCAAAGTTCAGAAAATGTCAACTGGCAGATGCATGTACATGTTTTGCAGGATGCAAAAGCAAGAAGTAAAGCACAAAAGAACAGAATGCATCTTCGAGGAGGAAAATCTAGTGGCACAACCCTAAACATTTCCAACAAGAAAGAAAGGTGGAAGGAAGCAATAAAAGACCAATGTGGCTGCACAAAATGCTCAGAGTGGAGCTAAAAACAGAAAAAGACACATGTAGGAAGTAGAACAAAGGCCAGGCTTCAAAGGAAGAATACAAGTAGCAAATAATTGCAGGGATAGTGTTCGAAAGGCAAAAACTGAGAATGAGCTGAGGTTAGCAAGAGATGCTAAAAGCAACAAAAAGCATTATTCAGGTATGTTTTTCATGAAAGACAGAGAAAAGAAACTGGTTCAGTTACTCAATGCAGGCTCGGACTACGTGAAGCCATACATAAATTGAATATTGGGGGAAATGTCTTACCTGTTAGGTCAGTACAAAAATGGAACAAATTACATTGGGAAGTAGTGACTGCTCCAAAGCTGGAGGAATTCAAGAGAAAAACTGACAACCATCTGTTAGATCTGCTTTGATTTGGATTCCTGCATTGAACAAGGGATTGGACTTTAGGGCCTCATAAGTCCCTTCCAATTCAGTTATTCTATGATTTTATGATTCTGTTCACATGAGAAGACAACAGGAACCCTCTTAGCATAGTTGATAGGGAAGAAGCCTATTCTACAGAGATTGAGGATAAATATCATTGTCTCAAGAATGGCTTAATGGGAAAAGTTAACCTCTAGAAGTGAGAAACAGAACTTGCACATCCCAAGATGAAGTGGTGACAGGACCAGCCCACACCTTTGCTAAGGTCAAATTTAAAACATCAGAATGAAATACATGCAACCTTAAAATCATGAGCCTGACATAAGACAACCCTTTTCAGGGACTTTTAGGTAGAGAACACAAACCTTGAAAAGAGTCACAATAAGTCAGTGTTGACTTAACAGCACATGCAACCCTAGCTCTGTGTAATTCAGTGTAATGTAACAAGGACAGGAGTTCTGCCATGCTATTTATCAGGCTGGATAACATTGTAAAAGTTTGTATATGGATGGTTTTTAAAATTCATATTTCCTCTCTTGCAAACATACAAGTGTCTTTGTACTGGGATCACTTCTTATCTTTTCCAACAATATGAATTGGCATTCCATAGCTCCAAAAAGCAATTTAGTATTGCAAACAGTGAGGGAAAGTGGACCGTGACTGATCTTTATCATGATGATTCCTAGTGTATGCTATTTTCTTTTCACCACAACCCTTCTAGGAAAGGGACACCTTCTCCCTTCCTTCCTTCCTTCCTTCCTTCCTTCTTTGTCCTTCTTTGATCTTGCTGCACATTGTTGCATTTTACTACTACACACTTAGACTGGGGTTGGTGGGTTCATATGGCACTCCCATGTGGGCACATGAAGGGATTAATCAGGTGAAACCATGTCCATGTCATCTGGAATCCCCATGCCCCTTGTTTGTGTCATGTGCTATGCCCACTTCCTTCATGTCAATGTTATGCATGTGTATATGTGACAATTCATAGTAGCACCAACCTCCTTTTTCATCATGTTGCCATTAAAGCATCAGGGAAGGCACACAGTGAGCCAAACATATCCTGAGGGTAGAACTTGTCATTGGGGCCTTGAGTTTTGTGCCCAGGGTTAGTCACAGGTTTTCACATCATTTCACCAACATTTTTTATGTTTCACAGTCAATGCCAAGAAGAGAGACCAGGAGTGCATTTGTACTAGACATGTATTCACATTAAGTGTAGAATATCAGGTGTTAGGTGTGAGGCAGTGAAAGTAAGGCTCTGATAGATATGGACACAGAAGGAAGAAACAGTCAAAAATATAAATGAGGACCTTTACAGATACATTCTCACACAGATGGCAACATCCACTAAGAAAATATGTAAGTGTGTGTAATCTCAGTCAGAAACAGAACATACCTACCAGAGCTCTGAAATGGTTAAATTCACTAATGAGTCACAACTAGAGTAAGCTTATTGAATCAGTAATGATTTGGTGAGTTAACACTTATATAAGTTTAATTAATTCAATGAGCCTACTCTCATTGTGCTGAAATACTACCAGATTTCACCCAGGGTGTGACAGGAGAGCAAGTGTCATAAAACAGATGTGATACATGCTAAAGTACTTCATCACACCATGTTTTCTCCATTTAAAAAATGTGAAGGAATGATAGTTCACAGCAGTTCATCATGAAAGACAAGCAAATGCCATGTGCTTGCCAAATGAGAAACCAAACATTTTTGCAAACAGAGCTTGAAAGGTTACTTTTAAGAGAAATTTTTAAAAAGACATAGTCATCCGTAACTTACTATTAGTTTCAAAAAAAAAATGATTGTCAGAGAATCAAAGCATTGCTCTACCAATGTTCACAAATGGTTGGCTTTATCGCCTCATCATATTAATTTCTGGTAAAGGAAACTTTCCAAGCTCTATTTTTGATAGTTGACAAGTTGAACACATGTTGTCATTTTGTAACACCATTAGTAGGAAATGGGAGATGTGGATACTGTTGCATCTGTTCCATATTTCAACATGGTTGTACGAATCAGGACTGACCTTCTATAAGCTGTTCTGGAGGTGGACTGACATAGTTTACTTTGGGGTTTATGTTAAGTTCTTTATATTGTATATTTATCCATCCTGCAGCAGAAAGCAGGAGGCATTCAAAAATAATAATAAAAGAAGTTACAGAAATGATGAGCACAAAGATGGCCTCAAGAGCTAATTTGACTTGTCCAATCATAACCTGAACAAGAGAATTATGCCCTCCCACACTTACACACCTAATCTTAAGTGTAAAGAAGACTTCCTGTAGCCGGCATACAAAGTAAAGCAAGAAAATTCTAGGATGTGTTCAGTGTAGCAAGCAATGTAGAAACCCCAACGCCATCCTGCTTTGATGTAAAATGGTTGCTCAGTCAGGTAGAGAGGAATACATAGAGTTCAGTTTCATTAGTCTGAGGCCTACTCCTGGGGCTTTGCAATTGGAGTTTCCAGGGGAGGGTTGGACTTTCATTAGAACATAAGAACATAAGAACAGCCTTGCTAGAACAGGCCACAGCCCGTCCAGTCCAGCATTCTGTCTCACACAGTGGCTCACCATTTCCTTCAGGGTATTCCCAAGGAGGTGCCTTCACCTGCTTAGGATTCCCTGGAAATGGCATTGAGAGATATCCTGCCTATCTCTCCAACCCCGAGGTTGTCCTTAAGTATCCATAATTATAGCCATTGATACCCTTGTCCTCCATGAACTTGTCTAATCCTTTCTTAAAACTGTCAAGACTGACAGCTATCACCACTTCTTCTGGCAGGGAGTTCCATAGACCAGTAATCCCCTGGGTGAAAAAATACTTTCTCTTATTTGTTTGAGAACTAGTACCCAAAAGTTTCATTGAGTGTCCCCTAGTTCTAGTGTTGTGCGATAGGGAAAACAGTTTTTCCTTATCTACTTTGTCCACACCGTGCATGATTTTATAAACTTCAATCGGGTCACCTCTTAGACGCCGTCGTTCAAGAGTGAAAAGGCCCAACCATTGCAGCCTCAGATGGTAAGGAAGGTGTTCCAGTCCCCTAATCATTCTGGTTTCCCTCCTTTGTACTTTTTCCAACTCCATAATATCCTTCTGGAGGTATGGCGACCAGAACTGTACACATTTGAGCTTCCACTGTCAATCTCCTTCTATTTTGGTGGTCTCTTCTTTTTTTTATACCACCTGGTTTCAAGTCTTTTTGTTTGTCCAAATTTCAGTATTTCTAACTCAAGAATCCTCAGATTTGTGATAAACTAGCATGTGAGCAACTGTTTTTTTGTGTGTTTTTTTAAGCATCCATCGCCGGTGCCTCTGGGCAGCACCCCTGGCCAAGACTTGAAAATGCCGCTATGGTGGTGGGCAGGAGGACTTCACCGCCACCATCCTCGGACTTTGTCTGCGGCCGGGACGGAGAGGCTGCTGTAGTGCAGAATTGTATTGTATAGTTATATATTATATTATTATGTGTTATATATTGTATTATTACATGTTGCTCTTGTGGGCTAAATATTGCATAATTATTTTGTATATTGTATTATTGTGTATATTGTATAACTATTGTATTGTATAACTATTGTGTCAGCCGCCCTGAGTTGGGTTTCTTGTTTGGGCGACACACAAGTGGGAAAATTAAATTAAATTAAATTATATCATGTAGCCAATTTAGAAATGAGCAAATATCCCTCCTAAACCCCATTAGGTCACTTTTCTCTGAGGCTGGTGAACATTCCTAGCAGTGTGTCTGTTTGTGTGTCCATGGTTGTGGGAAATGTGTTCCTTATTCTGGCTGGACTGGGTGTTCATGAAGCTACCCAATATACTCACAAAATACATGCATGAACTCACACACATATTTTAGGACACACCTGTAAGGGATTTTTCAACCTTGGCAATTTTGCATATTAACACATTTTGGGATAGTTACAACTGGTCTGGTCAGGTTGTCCTGCTTTGCTAATAGAGTAGATCATACTGCCAGCAACTCAACATTGAGTGTCAGGTGGTGAATAACTAACCTGACAACACTGAGGACTAACAGCCTTGGGTGCCAAAGTCCATAGGGAAGGGTGATGATCTCCAAGTGGATTAAATCCAGGCGTGTGCTGGTATATTGGACAATCGGGCTTTGTCCCACCCCGCCCTCGCCTCTGGCAACCTGGGGCACCAGTAGCAATGTATGGGATCCCCCCCCTCAACCTCCCACAATTAGGTGCCCCCACCACTCCCTGTCCAGTGCCTTCCCATGGTGCCCTGCATACCCATGATTAAAACCCACTTCAATCTATCTTGATGGAGGGCAGCAGCTTCATCAATACTGGCCTGTGGATGATAAGGATTTTGTGTGCCTTTGGTGTATGCAAACCAAGACACAGGACACAGCCTCGGGCTGGGTTAACTCAGGTTTATTGCATCGTGGACAGAGGGAACATGAGGTAATGGCGGATCGATAGCTCTTTATATACAGCAGTAATACATTTGAACGTGGTGCCATGGTAGCCCATTGGCCACTGTCCGCGTGACGTCATTGCAGGTCACGCCCTTCTTGTCCAGGTGTAGGTGGTGGCGGGAAAACTTCCCGCGCTGTTGCCTTTGATGAGTTCGGACCAAGAGAGCTTGGACGCTCGCTGCTGCCAGCTGGTGGTCATTAGCTCGCGTCCTATTACAGGGTTTATATGATACAGCTGAAGGTTACATTGTTGCTATAGGCAAGGTTACATTGGCTCAGATACATTGTAATCCATGTGTACAGTAAAACCATCAGAACACAACACCCCTCCCCCCTAGGACGAGACAAAGTCTCGAGCCCACACTTAAACACACTCCCCCCCCTTAGGAGACAAAATCTCTCAGCCAAGATGGCTTATTTCGAACACGCTGGGGTCTCGATGCGGGCTGCCTCTCCCCGGGTTTGCTACCTTCTCTTTGTCCCCTGGTTTCCTGTCCTGTAATTGGAGAGGGAGACTCGTTAGTGACTTGCCGCGGCTCCGCGGCGTTGTTGGGAGGTGTGCTCTTTCTTAGGGAGGAACCGGGGGCACTGGGGGCCAACGAAAAACCCCTCTTCTCGCTTGGATGGGTGGGGGAACACTCCTGAAAACCCCCCCGGCTCGCAAAATCAAAATCAAAATTACAATCGGGGGCAGCGGTCGCGAACTCCTCTCCCCCTTCCCCGGCCCCTGATAGGACTGGCGTATCAAAAGGGTATGAGTCGGGGCCGCTGCTTCTGCCTTCCCCCCTTGCTTGGGACTGTTGTCCACTGCTGTCTCCCCCTTGGGTTAAGTGGGTGGGGGAGAACCCTAACGCTGAATCCTGTTGCTGAGTCCCACTGACTGGCCCACTCACTCGGTGCCTCAGTTGGTCTGCGTGCCTCCTCCAGAGGAGGCCGGTGTTAGTCTCGACCCGGTACGACACTGGCCCCGTCTGTTCTACAACCGTCCCTGGCACCCAGGCTGGCCCTGCGCTGGAATAGTTCCTGCAGTGAACAGGGTCGCCGGCGGCGAAACCTTTCGAAACTGCCAACCCTATGTTTTTCCCTTTATCCTCGACTCTCGTCGGGTCTAGCCTGGACAGGAGCGTGGTCAGTTTTCGCCGCATCAAGAGCTCTGCCGGCGAGTAGCCTGACGCTAAGGGGGTCACCCTATACGCTAAGAGGAATTGGCATACTTGGTGATTCAGGTCCCCCGGGCCCATGCGCCTCAGCGCATCCTTTGTTGTACGCACCAGCCGTTCCACTTGGCCATTCGTGGCCGGGTGAAACGGCGCGGATGTGACATGCCGAATGGCGTTTGCCGCCATGAATGCCCCGAACTCGGCGGAGGTGAAACAACTAGCGTTATCGCTGACTAAAGTATCGGGTAAACCGAACGTTGAAAAGACTCTCCTTAGCTGGCTAATTGTCGTGGCGGAGGATGTGCTTTTAACTGGAATAACCTCCAGCCACTTGGAGAACGCATCCACCACCAGGAGAAACATGGTTCCTCGGAATGGGCCAGCGAAATCTACGTGCACTCTGGACCATGGTCCCCTTGCTGTGTCCCACTCCCTATGCGGAAGACGGGCCGCCTCTGGTCGGGATCCCTGGCATGCCTCACAAGTGCCGACCATGTGCTCAATGTCCGCGTCCAGCTGTGGCCACCAGAAGTAGCTCCGGGCCAGCGCCTTTGAACGAACTATGCCCGGGTGGCTGACGTGCAGCAGTTCGAGCACCCTCGGCCGCAGGGACGTAGGGACCACCACCCGTTGGCCCCACAAAAGGCACCCCCTCTCTAGGGACAACTCTAGCTTTTTTCAAAAAAATGAGTCGAATTCTGTGCTTGGGGACGATGCCGGCCACCCCTTCTGTACCCACGAACTAACTTTCTCTAGCGTTCTGTCCTTGCCTGTCGCCCTAGCAATGTCGGCTGGTACTATTGGGGGTGCGTCTAAGACCTCAATTAGCAACACCTGGCGGTCTTTTTCTACTCTCGCCTTTTGGTCGTCCGACAAGGGCAAGGGAGATCTCGAAAGTGCATCAGCATGGCTGATCTCCTTTCCGGGCCGGTACTCCAACTCATGTTGGTATGCGTTGAGAAAAATAGCCCATCGCAGCATTCTCGGGGACAGGATCTGCGGCGTGGGCTTGCTCGCCGTGAAAATCCCTAACAGTGGCTTGTGATCGGTCACGATTTTGAACGGGCGGCCATACAAAAAATCGTGAAATTTTTTGGTTCCCGCTACTATCGCTAACGCCTCCCTGTCGGTTTGTGCGTAATTTCGCTCCGCTTGGGACAGGGACCTTGAGTAAAACGCTACCGGGGCCTCCCTTCCGTCCTCCAACACGTGGCAAAGCACCGCCCCCACCCCCACCGGGGATGCATCACAGACTAGGACCACTGGCCGTTTGGGGTCGAAGTGCGTCAGGATTGCCTCAGATGTTAGGAGTTGCTTTAGTTCTTTGAACGCCCTCTCGTGCTCATCACCCCACATCCATGGCTCCTCCTTTTTAAGTAACCGATGGAGCGGTTCGGCCACGGACGCCTTCCGCGGGAGGAATGTATGGTAAAAATTGAGGAGCCCCAGGAAGGACTGTAGCTCGGTTTTGGATGTGGGGCGAGGGGCCTTTTTAATGGCTGCTACTTTGGATTTAGACGGCTTAATCCCCTCGGGTGTGATCCGGAACCCTAAAAACTCGACCTCGGTTTCGAAAAAAACACATTTGTCCTTCCTCAATCTCAGTCCCGCTTTCTCGAACACGGTCAGTACTTTGTCCAACCTCTTTGCCAGTTCAGCCTCACTCCCCCCTGTTATCAACACGTCATCAAAATAAGGCAACACCCCCTCCAGGCCCTTCAGGAGGCGTTCCACAAGCGACTGAAAAAGGCCGGGTGCCGAGTTCACGCCAAACTGTAACCGCGACACCTGGAACGCTCCTTTATGTGTAACTATCGTTTGTGCCGCGGCCGTGGCGGGGGTCACAGGAAGTTGCTGATAGGCTTGTGCCAAATCGAGTTTAGCGAAACACTTTCCCCCATTCAGCCTGGCCAAAAGGTGGCTGATCACTGGCACCGGGTATGCATTAGGGCGGATCGCCTTGTTAATTGTACACTTATAATCAGCACAAATGCGCACCTCCCCGTTAGCCTTTAGAGCCGTTACAATTGGAGTTTCCCACTCCGCGGAATCAACAGGAATAAGAATCCCCTGGCCCACCAGTTTGTCCAGTTCCGCCTCTATCTTGTCCTTGAGTGCGAACGGCACCCTGCGCGGTTTGAGTCTTATCGGGCGGACCTCCGGGTCTATGTCGAAAGCTACAGGGGGTCCCTTGAACTTTCCGAGTCCTTTCTTAAAAACGGCGGGATGCGCATCGCAAACCGCTTGTATTGGGTCCCCCCCCACGGTATGCACCCCCCCTATGAACAAACCTAGGGGCTGAAACCACTGTGTCCCTAGGAGGCTACAGCTTCCCCCCTTGAGGACAACTAGGGGCAGTTCCGCGGAATGTCTCTTAAAATTGACCCGAAATTTCCCGACCCCCAACACCGGAATGCTGTTTCCCTGTACGTCTCGTAGCGTGGACCTCAACGCCTTAAGTTTGGGCCGCACGTGGGGGTCGATTTTCAGGAACTCTTTCTGGGGAATTATGGAATAGGAGGACCCCGAGTCAATTTCCATCTTAATAGGGGCCCCTTGTACTAATACCTCAACGAAGTAATGGGACTGTCCCGCGGACACGCTGAACACTGGGGCGTCGTCCTCGCTGTCATCCGAGACGCGGCCCACGCCGTCCTGCCTCCTCGTGGTCTGGGCGCCATCTTTGGGCCTCGCTGGACGGTCCGGTCTGGCCGCACGGTCTTGGGACTGCCTCCGGCCCTCTTTCCGTTTCCTGCATGCCTTGGCGATGTGCCCCCGACGGCCGCAGGTGTAACACTCGGCTTTCCTGAACGGGCATCTCGCGCGCTCATGGGCCGCTCCGCAACCCTCGCAGCGTCGACCACCCTTTCGGACCTTCTGGACCTCCTCGCCGTCGCTGCCTTCCGTAGACGACTTTGAGGCCCGTCGAGTTGCGTGCACCGACTGTCCGGACTTCCCGTGCACCGAATTTTCCGCCTTGCCGGCTCTAGGACGCCACTCACGCCACTGGTGCATCTCGTCCACTCCAGCATTCGTGGACTCTGCGGCTTCCGCGGCCTCTACGACCTCTGCCAGCGTGGGTGGCGGCTCCTTGTTCATCAAACTGCGCTGTACCTCCTTGTCTTTCAGGCCACACAACACGCCGTCCCTGAGGGCCATCTCTAGGATGTCGCCCCATTTACAGGGGGCGGCGGCTATCCTCATGGCGGCCACGAATGCCTCAACCGACTCATCCGGCGCTTGGACTCGCCTCCAAAACGCGCTCCGAGCGGGAAACATTGCCCTCGAGGGGCAGAACCGCTCTCGCAGCAGCTTCATGATGTCGCCCGCCTTAAATTCGCTCACCTTCTTCGGAGCGATGATGCCCACCAGCGTCCGCTTGGTTTCCATCCCGAGCATTCTGGTGAGGATGGCCCTCTTCCTCTCCTCGTCGTCTCCTTTGACTCTGAGTTCCACCAGTGCCGCCTGGAAGTCCATCTCAAGCAGCTCCCAGTCTTGCGGTTTGGTGATGTTGAACCCGCTCTGTGCCCTGGCTGTTCCGTGGGGATCCATTATCCCACCTTCGTCGCCAATTTGGTGTATGCAAACCAAGACACAGGACACAGCCTCGGGCTGGGTTAACTCAGGTTTATTGCATCGTGGACAGAGGGAACATGAGGTAATGGCGGATCGATAGCTCTTTATATACAGCAGTAATACATTTGAACGTGGTGCCATGGTAGCCCATTGGCCACTGTCCGCGTGACGTCATTGCAGGTCACGCCCTTCTTGTCCAGGTGTAGGTGGTGGCGGGAAAACTTCCCGCGCTGTTGCCTTTGATGAGTTCGGACCAAGAGAGCTTGGACGCTCGCTGCTGCCAGCTGGTGGTCATTAGCTCGCGTCCTATTACAGGGTTTATATGATACAGCTGAAGGTTACATTGTTGCTATAGGCAAGGTTACATTGGCTCAGATACATTGTAATCCATGTGTACAGTAAAACCATCAGAACACAACAGTGCCAAAAGGGCTCAGGACCAGAAAGTGACTTGTGGAACTGGATCAGTGCTACAGGCATCATGCTGCGATACAGAAGGCAAATGAAAGTCCACTGCATTATATACTCAGGACAGTCTTCATGGCTGATTGCTATGATGATCGCCAATATTCAGATTCAGATATGGCAGAAGAAGAAGAAACGATACAAAGATTTAAAAATATCCAAAAAGATTGCACTGGGATAACAATATTGGTGCATAAATGAAAATAAAATAAGCTTCCTTCAGAAGTATTTTCAGAAAATATAAACTTAAAGTATGCTCACAAGTATGCTCAACTAAAGAGAAATTGGTTCAAACTTCAGGAAGCAGCAGGAATTAAAGACTAAGCAATTTAGGGTGCAGAAATTGTTACAAGACTGAGAAGGAAGACTAAAAAAGAAAATCTTTCCTTATACTAAGCACACACATACACACAGTTGGGGAAGAAGCACTAATGAGTGGAGAAAATTCTTCCAAAAATAGGTTTAGGTGTGACAGAAATTATATCTCGTTAATCTTGAAGCTGGGGAGTGTCATAACTTCACTTAGAACAATGCTAAGAGAGATTTTACACAAAGATCACAAGAAAAGATAAGCTAACAAAGGTTGTAGGAATATTACCTGAACTCCAAAAGAGAAATATAGTCTAGGAGGATCTACCTGACTAAATCCTTGATTCTGAGGGCTGAGAAAGTGATTTACCTCAGCTTGATCTCTGGACAACTTCAGGCTTTTGGTGAAGTCAGCTCAGAGGGAAAGTAGACTTCAAGAAGCAGGAGTCAGGCTGCTTCAAAAAGAGATGGAATCAACATATGGGCTCAGATCATGATAAATAATACATATAGCATAACTTTTTATAATAATCAGGGTAGTTTTCTCTGCCTTCTTATCAGCATGCTCCAGTTACAATTGCTTTGTTCACATCTAGTTTGGGCTTACATGGTACCTTGTACAGGTGGAATTTTTTAGAATAGTAACCATATTGATTTGTATACTTATCTGTTATGCTAACCAAGCACTCTGTACCTCTGTACCTGGTGTGTATAAATTGATACCATGAAGTCTCACTCCCATGTCTGATGAAGTGGACTTAATCCATGAAAGCTAACATTAAAATATAACAGTTGGTTTTCAAAGTGCTACAGCATTTTTGTTCTTGTTTTGGTTTGGTTTGGTTTGTTTATTCTCTGATATGCTTGTACAGGTGACTAATCACTTTTTTATTGCATTTCTGGACAGGAAATTAGGAGCAATAAAGGAAGGCAAAATAAATTTGTTCTGAGAATATGTGAAATGCAAATATAAATATACTGTATATTCTGAGATCTGTAA
Source organism: Bradypodion pumilum (assembly GCA_035047305.1). Taxonomy (NCBI): domain Eukaryota; kingdom Metazoa; phylum Chordata; class Lepidosauria; order Squamata; family Chamaeleonidae; genus Bradypodion; species Bradypodion pumilum. Next base: position 208,256,923 of record JAWDJD010000004.1, on the reverse strand, counting down.
AATTGGGTTCTTGAAGAAAAATCCTTTTTAATGACCAACTCTAAGCAGTGGTTATAGGGGTACACAGAAATAATCTCCTTGAAGATTGTGGTATTTTTGCACCATAATCAGGCATACCCCGGGCAACGTCCACCTTGTATCGGCTATGGGGAAGTATATAAGTTTAATTGCTAATGATGTTTACATGGGAAGCAGCCATTTAATACTGTTTTGGTATGCTCACTTTTAGCTGTCAAAGTTAGGACACTAAAACATCTATAAAGTATGGATGTCATAAGTAAGAGTGAGGTATTGCAACAGGTAATTCCTGCACACCTGAAACTGAGATCAATTATTAAGCAAGACTTTTTTTGGGGGGGGGATCCTCACAATTCCTCCTCTACTATTAACCTATACTTCTGTCATCACATCTCCACTCTGTCAAATCCAATGATTATGTTCATATGAGTACACACGCAGATTATATACAATTGAAATTATCATGTAATGGAAGCTACGATTCCATGTTAAAAATTATTTCCCTATCTTTGTACCTGTCCTGCTGTTATCTGTTCTATTTACTTTCCTCTCTTTGGGAAATAAAAAGGAGCAGTATAGTAGGAGAAATGACGTTTGAATTACTCAGTTGCCATAAAAAGAATGATTGGAAGACTAAGTGTATCTTCAACTCTGTTTCTTCTACACTGCCCTTTTAAAATAACGTTCTAAATCAAATTATTTATTCGTAAGAATAAAGAATACCATCTTTCTCATCCCCATGTCTGGCCATGATGGCAGAATATGTTTCGTCTGTTTCACTTTTAACAAATGATCACTCCTATGGCAGAAGCATTTGGTTTTCTTAACAGAACATTTTTTATTTACTTGTAGACAGAAACATTGATGCAAAGAAAGATTATGATTGTGTCTTTTGTATATATTTTGACAACAACATGACATAAATATTGCCATATTAACAGGATAAGAACCAGACTGGATCAGGTGAAAGACTATACACCAGTGATTCTCCACCTGTGGCCCATGGGCTGGATGTGGCCCACAGCACCATTTCATATGGCCGACCACCACCTCCACCACACCAGGAAGTGCCATGTGGTAGAGGAAGGGGAAATGGCTGTCCAGACCCCGAAGCTGTCTGAGGGAGCATGACCCGGCTCCCGGCTTTAAAAGGTTGAGAATTCCTGCTATACACCATTGCTTCCCAAAGTGGCCAAATAAATACCTCTGGTAAAATACACTAGAGAAACTGAAGGGGAAATCTTTGTTCTGCTATTGCTGTCAAGCAGTCATTCATTCATTCATTCATTTTGTTGTTCAGTCACACAGTCAATTCTGACTCTTTGTGACCCCATGGACCATTGCCCGCCAGGCACCTCTGTCCTCCATCATCCTTCTCAACCCACCCAGCTCTGTGCCTATTGCATATACAATACCATCTAGCCATCTCATTTTTGACCACCCCTTCTTCTTTTGCCCTCCACCTTTCCCAGCATCAAGGCTTTCTCAAGTGAATTCTCTCTTCTCATTTGATGTCCAAAGTACTTTAGCTTCATCTTTACTATTTGTCCAGGGAACTCTCAAAACTTCCTCCAACACCACATTTCAAAGGCATCTATTCTTCGGCACTCAGCTTTCCTTATGATCCAGCTCTCACAACCATGCATTACCACTTGGAATACCTTTGCTTTGACTATGTGAATTTTTGTTTGCAAGGTGATTCTCTACTTTTAACTATGTTCCCCAGGTTTCTCATCGCTTGTCTCCCAAGAATCAGTCGCCTTTTTATTTCATGGCTGCAATCTTCATCTGCAGTGATCTTGGATCCTAAGAAACTAAAATCTGTCACTGCTTCTAGTTCTTCCCCATCTATTTTCCAGGGACTGATAGGGCCTGTTGCCATTATCTTGGTTTTCTTGATGTTGAGTCTCAAGCCAGCTTTTGCACTCTCCTTTTTCAACCTAAGTAGCAGCTTCTTTAGGTCTTCCTTACTTTCTGCCATTAGGGTGGTATCATCTGCATATCTCAAATTGTTGATGTTTCTCTCAGCAATTTTGATCCAAAATTGTGATTCCTCCATCCCTGCATTGCACACTATGTGCTCTGAATAAGCAGGGTGATAAAATGCAGCCTTGTCTTACTCCTTTTCCTGTTCCAAACCACATTGTCATTCCATTTTTGTCCTAACTGTTGCTTCTTGACTCATGTACAGATTTATCATGAGGCATATAAGGTGTTCTGGTATTCCCATCTCTTTAATTACTTGCCACATTTTGTTGTGGTCCACACAGTCAAAGGCCTTGGTGTAGTCAATGAAACAGAGGTAGACTTGTTTCTGATTTGATATGATATGTATGTAAAATTAAGATCCCAATCTTAATGTGCACCACTTTATGTGCACTGCTTTTATAAACTTATCTTACTTTTCCAGTCATTCAATTTAATGGTGGAATTTAGAAGGCTGCACAATTTCAGGGTTTTTTTTAACCTTTGGTATAACTTGATATAATTGGCAGATCTCATCATACTCATGACTGAACAAATTAAATGACAGCAGACCCATTCAGATTCTTGGGGGAATCAATTCTTACCCACTTCCATTGTCAATTTATTTTTACTCTTTCCCACCCCCCAGAGCTGTGATTAGAGGCTTAGGTGAATTGGGTGGATTGAAGAAAAACTACCAGCCTGAAGGTCTGTCTACACAGAGAATTTTGGAGCAGTCTAGTTCACACTAAAACACCTTTTATCTTTAGTGCAATCTATTGTGTTTCTCACGCAAGTGATCACCATTTCTACATTGACCCAAGTGTAGTGATATTTTGATTGTTCCAATTTATCTTCCTTTGGATTATTTAGACACCCTTCCCAACTCCTCCTCTGCCTTTCTACAGAAGGTGCAACTGCAAGTGTCCCCCTTCCACCCTCCTCAGCTTTTCTGTTAGAATTTCCCCAAAGAAAGTATTTCCATGTACTTCAGTCAAGATTTGTGTGTCTTTCCAAGAAGAAAAGTGGGGAGATTAAGTTAAAGTTTTATTATGTTTGTGGCTTCTTCTTTTTGGAATTTTCTCTGGCTGCAGTGCATGACAGAGATCATGTGTCTGAGAGAACATTTTTGAATATTAAATTGAGCTGCAGGGACTAAACACCCAGTTGTTACATAGTTCCTGAATAACCCTTTCACTAGGCTTGATCCCTCTTGCCATGCTTCCCCGCTTTTAGTGTATGAGAGTCAAGACACAGGAAACAGCCAAGGGCTGGGTTAACTCAGGTTTATTGCATGGTGGACAGAGGGAACATGAGGTAATGGCGGACGAACAGCTCTATATATATGGTAGTAACGTATTTGAATGTGGCTCCACGATAGCCCATTGGCTACTGCCCGCGTGACGTCATGGCTGGTCACGCCCTTCTTGTCCAGGTGTAGGTAGCGGCGGGAAACTTCCCGCGCTGTGGCCTTTGATGGGTTTGAACCAAGAGAGCTTGGACGCTCGCTGCTGCCAGCTGGTGGTCATTAGCTCGCGTCCTATTACAGGGTTTATGGTGATACAGCTGAAGGTTACATTGTTACTCGTAGGCAAGGTTACATTGGTTCAGATACATTGTTATCACATGTAGAAGGTTACACTGTTAGAACACAACACTCCTCCCCCCTAGGATGAGACGAAGTCTCTCAGCCAAGATGGCTTATTTCGAACACGCTGGGGTCTCAGCGCGGGCTGCCCTGCCCCGGCTTCGCTCCCTCCTCCTTGCTCCCTGGCTTCCTGCCCTGTAATCGGAGAGGATGACTTGTTAGTGGCTTGCCGCGGCTCTGCGGCTTTGTTGGGAGGTGTGTGCTTTGTTTGGGAAGAACCGGGGGCACTGGGGGCTAACGAAAAACCCCTCTTCTCGCTTGGATGGGTGGGGGAACACTCCAAAAAACCCCCCCGGCTAGCAAAATTAAAGTCGTAATCGAATTCGGGGGAAGTGGCAGCGGCGGCCGCAAGCTCCTTTTCCCCCTCCCCGGGCTCGGATAGAGCTGGCGTGTCAAAAGGATATGAGTCGGGATCACTGATTTCCCCCCTGGCTTTGGACTGGTGTCCTTCTCTGTCTCCCCCTTGGGCTAAACGGGTGGGGGAGAACCCTATCGCTGAATCCGGTTGCTGAGCCCCACTGATCGGACCCTCACTCACTCGGCGCCGCAGTTGGTCAGCGTGCCTCCTCCAGAGGAGACCGGTGTTCGTTTCCACCCGATACGACACTGGTCCCGTCTGTTCTACTATCGTCCCTGGCACCCAGACTGGGCCTGCGTTAGCATAGTTCCTGCAGTGTACAGGATCGCCTACGCCGAAACCTTTCGAGACCGCTAAACCTATGTTCTTCCCTTTGTCCTCGACCCTCGTCGGGTCTAACCTGGACAAGATCGTGGTCAGTTTCCTCCGCATCAGCAGCTCAGCCGGCGAGTATCCGGACGCTAAGGGGGTCACTCTGTACGCTAACAGAAATTGACAGACTTGGTGATTTAGATCCCCCGAGCCCATGCGCCGCAGCGCATCTTTTGTTGTGCGCACCAACCGTTCCACTTGGCCATTCGTGGCCGGGTGAAACGGCGCGGATGTGACGTGCCGAATTGCATTTGCCTCCATGAATGCCGCGAACTCAGCGGACGTGAAACAGCTAGCGTTATCGCTGACCAGAGTGTCGGGTAAACCGAACGTGGAAAAGACCCTCCTCAGCTGGCCAATGGTAGTGGCGGAGGATGTGCTCTTTACCGGAATGACCTCCAGCCACTTTGAGTACGCATCCACTACCAGGAGAAAAATGGTTCCTCGGAACGGGCCAGCAAAATCTACGTGCACCCTGGACCACGGTCCCCTTGCTGCGTCCCATTCCCTATGCGGGAGACGGGCTACCTCCAGTCGGGAGCCCTGACATGCCTCACAAGTGCCAATCATATGCTCTATGTCGGCGTCCAGCTGGGGCCACCAGAAATAACTCCGGGCCAGTGCCTTGGAACGGACGATTCCCGGGTGGCTGACGTGCAGCAGCTTTAGCACCTTCGGTCGCAGGGACGTAGGAACCACCACCCGTTGGCCCCACAAGAGGCACCCCCTCTCTAATGACAATTCTATTCGTTTTCGAAAAAATGGGTCGAATTCCATGCTTGGGGATGACGCCGGCCACCCCTTCTGTACCCACGAGCATACTTTCTCCAGTGTTCTATCCTTTCCCGTCGCCTTGGCAATGTCGGCCGGTACTAATGGGGGTGAATCTAAGACCTCTATTAGCAATACCTGGCGGTCTCTTCCTACCCCTGCCTTCTGATCGTCCGACAAGGGCAACGGAGACCGTGAGAGCGCGTCTGCATGGCTGATCTCCTTCCCGGGCCGGTATTCCAACTCATGTTGGTATGCGTTAAGAAAAATAGCCCACCGCAGCATCCTCGGGGACAGGATCTGTGGCGTGGGCTTATTAGCAGTGAAGATTCCTAACAGGGGCTTGTGATCAGTCATGATCTTGAACGGGCGACCATACAGAAAATCGTGAAATTTTTTGGTTCCCGCTACTATCGCTAATGCCTCCCTGTCGGTCTGTGCGTAATTCCGCTCTGCTTGGGACAGGGACCTTGAATAAAACGCTATCGGGGCCTCCCTTCCGTCGTTCAACACGTGGCAAAGCACCGCCCCCACCCCCACCGGGGATGCGTCGCAGACTAAAACTACTGGCCGTTTGGGATCGAAATGAGTCAGGATTGCCTCGGATGTTAGGAGTTGCTTTAACTCTGTGAACGCCCTCTCTTGCTCGTCACCCCACAGCCATTTTTCCTCTTTTTTAAGCAACTGATGGAGCGGCTCGGCAACAGACGCCTTCCGTGGAAGGAAGGTATGGTAGAAATTGAGAAGCCCCAGAAATGACTGTAGTTCGGTTTTGGATGTGGGGCGAGGAGCTTTCTTGATGGCGGCTACCTTAGATTTGGACGGCCTAATTCCCTCGGGCGTGACACGGAACCCTAAAAACTCAACCTCTGTTTCGAAAAATACACATTTGTCTTTTCTCAGTTGCAGCCCCGCTTTCTCGAACACGGTCAGAACTTTATCCAATCTATGTGCCAGCTCGGCCTTACTCCCCCCCGTTATCAACACGTCATCAAAATATGGCAACACCCCCTCCAGCCCCTTCAGGAGGCGTTCCACGAGCGACTGAAAAAGGCCAGGTGCCGAGTTCACGCCGAACTGTAAACGCGACACCTGGAACGCCCCCTTATGTGTAACTATTGTTTGTGCCGCCGCTGTGGCGGGGGTTACAGGGAGTTGCTGGTAGGCCTGTGCTAAATCGAGCTTAGCGAAACACTTTCCCCCATTCAGCCTGGCCAGGAGGTGGCTGACCACTGGCACCGGGTATGCATTAGGGCGGATCGCCTTGTTAATTGTACACTTATAATCAGCGCAAATGCGCACCTCCCCGTTAGCCTTCAGTGCTATTACAATTGGAGTCTCCCACTCCGCGGAATCCACAGGAACAAGAATCCCCTGACCCACCAGTTTGTCCAGTTCCGCCTCTATTTTGTCCTTTAGTGCGAACGGTACCCTGCGCGGTTTGAGTCTTATCGGGCGGACCTCCGGGTCTAGGTCGAAGGCTACAGGGGGTCCCTTGAACTTTCCCAGTCCACTTTTAAAAACGGCGGGGTGTGCGTCGCACACCGCTTGTATTGGGTCCACGCCTACGGCATGCACCCCCCTATGAACAAACCTAAAGGCTGAAACCATTGCGTCCCGAGGAGGCTACAACTCCCCCCTTTTAGCACCACTAGGGGAAGTTCCGCAGAATGTCTCTTAAAACGAACCCGGAATGTCCCGACCCCCAACACTGGAATGCTGTTCCCCTGTACGTCCCGTAGTGTGGCCCTCAACGCTTTAAGTTTGGGCCGCACGTGGGGGTCGATTTTCAAGAACTCTCTCTGGGGAATTATAGAATAGGAGGACCCCGAGTCAATTTCCATCCTAATAGGGGTCCCTTGTACTAGTACCTCAACAAAGTAATGGGGCTGTCCCGCAGACACGCTGAACACAGGAGCGTCGCCCTCGCTGTCGTCCGAGATGCGGCCCACGCCGTCCTGCTTCCTCGTGGTCCGGGCGCCATCTTTGGACCTCGCTGGACGGTCCGGTCTGGCCGAACGGTCTTGTGACTGTCTCCGGCCCTCTTTTCCTTTCCTGCACGCCTTGGCGATGTGCCCCCGACGGCCGCAGTTGTAGCACTCGGTTTTTCTGAATGGGCACCTCACGTGCTCATGGGCCGCTCCGCAACCATCGCAACGGCGCCCTCCCCTTCGGACCTTCTGGACCTCCTCGCCGTCGCTGCTTTCCGAAGACGACTTCGAGGTCCGTCGGGTTGCGTGCACCGACTGTCCGGGCTTTCCGTGCAACGAGTTTTCCGCTTTGCCGGCCCTCGGACGCCACTCACGCCACTTGTGCATCTCATCTACTCCAGCATTCGTGGATTCCGCGGCTTCCGCGGCCTCTACAACCTCTGTCAGTGTGGGTGGTGGCTCCTTGTTCATCAGGCTGCGCTGCACTTCCTTGTCCTTCAGGCCACACAGAACTCCGTCCCTGAGGGCCATCTCTAGAAAGTGGTCCCATCTGCAGGGGGTGGCGGCTACTCTCATAGCTGTTACGAAGGCTTCTACCGACTCGTCCGGCGCTTGAACTCGCCTCCAAAACGCGCTCCGAGCGGGAAACATTGCCCTCGAGGGTCGGAAACGCTCACGCAGCAGTTTCATGATGTCATCGGCTTTGAACTCACCCATCTTCTTCGGTGCAATAATGCCCACCAGCGTTCGCTTGGTCTCCATCCCAAGCATGCGGGTGAGGATGGCCCTCTTCCTTTCCTCGTCGTCTTCTTTGACTTTGAGTTCCACCAGTGCCGCCTGGAAGTCCATCTCAAAAAGCTCCCAGTCTTGCGGTTTGGTAATGTTGAACCCGCTCTGTGCCCTGGCTCCTTGGGGATCCATTATCCCACCTTCGTCGCCAATTTAGTGTATGAGAGTCAAGACACAGGAAACAGCCAAGGGCTGGGTTAACTCAGGTTTATTGCATGGTGGACAGAGGGAACATGAGGTAATGGCGGACGAACAGCTCTATATATATGGTAGTAACGTATTTGAATGTGGCTCCACGATAGCCCATTGGCTACTGCCCGCGTGACGTCATGGCTGGTCACGCCCTTCTTGTCCAGGTGTAGGTAGCGGCGGGAAACTTCCCGCGCTGTGGCCTTTGATGGGTTTGAACCAAGAGAGCTTGGACGCTCGCTGCTGCCAGCTGGTGGTCATTAGCTCGCGTCCTATTACAGGGTTTATGGTGATACAGCTGAAGGTTACATTGTTACTCGTAGGCAAGGTTACATTGGTTCAGATACATTGTTATCACATGTAGAAGGTTACACTGTTAGAACACAACACCGCTCTTACTAGGGTCCCTCAAGTGCGCAATTCCTTTGTGTTCCTGAGCATTCTCAGGTGCTCGTGGTGCCATAGCTGCTGCTGATACTACCACAAACTCACCATACCTCTGCTGTCCTCTGCTGCTGTCACCTACTTATTCCTGAGTAAATCAGGTAAACCTTACTTACAAAATACTCCTGACATATTGCTCCCACACTGCATTTGCCTAGGATCGTATACATATTATTTTATATATAGAATTGTGCTGAACCAGTTATAGGAATATTTTTTAAAAAAAGATAGAAAAGGGATGGAAGGGTTTCTCCATCATCCATTTTCACATTACACTCTACTGCATACATCTTGGGGTTACCATATCAGGTAATACTACCAGCAGTTCTATTTAGGTGCAAACTAGCCATCCATGGTACTGGGATCATAGTAAACTAGAGCATGGATTCTCAACCTTGGGCCCCTAGATGTTCTTCGACTTCGATTTCCAGAATTACTTCAATTGCTTCTGATTGAGAAACAGTTAAATAGAGCAAACCAAAAATAGCAGAACCCCCAACATGTACTGAAGAAGTTGTTGGGTGTATCCTTCTTGTGGCAAATTGGACTGCTCCAAAGATTACCCAATGTGGATGCTGAAAACCAAATGGTACTCAAATAACGAGCTATTTTGCTCACGAGGTGTAGTGTAATGAAAGATGCTTTCCACAAAAGCAAAGTCATAAATAGATTCAACCCCATAATATAATTTTTTAAAAAAAACAACAACAACAAAAGCATACTTTATATATAAGCAAACTGTAGCATCTATTTTCTACTATACAGTACGTTGATGTCTTTGTTTTTATGGTAAACTCTGAACAGTCAGAAGTTAGACAAAGTATCTCAAGTCAAGAGGTGGAAGAGGGTCCCAAAATGTAATTTTGTACTCAGCCCTCCTTGCCAAAAACCTGAGAGCAATTATTTTAGGACATTGCAACACGAAGATTACTTTTTGCTATATACCAAAAAACCACATGACTTTTAAAGTCCTTGAGATATGTAAGGTATTTAAGGAGATTTACATTGCTAGCCCCTAAATGATTTTCCATGGCCAAGCAGGTATTTGAATCAAGGTCTCCTGAGTCCTACCTTGTCACTTTATCCACCACATAACACTATCTCTAGCAAGAAGCAACGTTAATGGAAAGATGTGTTGATTAGGTAAAGTTAAAGGTTTCACTTGCTCGAAAGCCAGTTGTATCCGACTCTAGGGTTCAGTGCTCAACTCTGTTTCAAAGCCAAAGAGCCAGTGCTGTTTGCTTCTGCAGACATTTCCGTGGTCATGTGGCAGGCATGGCTAGCCTGCCACACCGTAGCACACGGAACACTGTTACCTTCCCACCGAAGTGGTCCCTATTTATCTACTTGCAATATCTTACTTTCAAACTGCTAGGTTGCCAGGAGCTGGGACAAAGAATGGAGCTCATTCCATCCTGCAGTACAATTTACTGTCAACAATGCTCATATAAGATTCTGAGTTTTCCATCACCACCATGCATAACTTCTTTATCTTTCGGAGGCATTATGATGTATGCATCTTACAAGCAGCATTTCAGATAACTCATCAGAAAACAATGATACTCTCTGATCCTTATGAAATATTGCTGAGCCACAAACAATTAATGCCAACAGTATTTCTTTTCCTACAGGATATGGTAAGATGATTTCAATAATATGCTAATGTTAAAAAAATATTAAGATGTTATTTCTAGAGTTCTGTCTACTAACTCATTCAATTTTATGCATTGTTTATATGTACAGTATGAGACTGTAAAGTGCCATTAATATGCAGTTTTCAGGGTAGAAAATAACTGGTGCATGACATGAAGGTTAAGGTTTTGTCTTGAACCTCACAATCTAACATTAAAGTACAAGAATTTGAAATCTTGTACCCTGAAAACTTTTGGCCTTAGTATTTTCATGCCTTACTGCAATCTCCACCAAGTCCTTAACCTCTGACTCCAAAGTATTGGTTCTCATGTTTAATCCAGAAATTGATTTTTCCAGAGATTGCACTTTCTCTCTGACCACCTCTTTAACAAACTGTTTAATTTCTTTTTTATCTTCATTAGATTTTGTAGTTATAAAGTCTTTTAATTCCAACAGAGACAGATCTCCACTCGGTTTTTCCTTAGAGGGTAGTCTTGCATCCATATTTTCAGATTCTTCTTTGTTTATTGGGCTGTCATCTGCACTGACAAGATGTCTATATGCTTTATCAGATATAGTCTCTTTTTTCCAGACTCTCCTCTTCATTTATTTTGATCCACCACCGCTGCAGTAACCCTTGTAAAAAAAGTCTCTTACTGTTGTCTTTCTTCCAGTACCTGATATTATTTGCTCAGCAACTTGCAGCTATCAATAGTCCACAAATATTTTTCCACCAGCTACTAAGAGACTGCAGTTTTATTTTAATTTGCAACCACAAAGCTTTATCTTATCACAAAAAGCACCTGGCTTTATGACAGCTCTGTCAGCTCAGCCCAATATGGTGGTTCCTCCCTCTGAAATTAGGATGGCAACAAAAAGAAATGGCTTTAGTGGATAAACTGTAAACTGTGAACTTATCCAAACCAATCTTGTATGAAGCCTTTTCCTCCAAAATTGTATCAGAGTTAAAGAGGTGAAAAAGAAAGTCCTCACAGCAACAAAAGGGAGTTGGCAGGTCTATTGCTTTAAAAAGCCTTGCAGCCAAAGGCCTTTGCTTCTTAGCACTTTTCTCTCGGTATTTTTCAACAGAGGATTTATCAGCAAATAGTTTTTCAACAGGACCTTCAACACCTCCCACAGTACCTTATCATCCAAAGGACTGCAGTAGCTATCTTTTGGCAAGTTCCATGGTACTTTTAACCCAAATAGGACCTTTTTTTTCTTTGTCTGGAGAAGGAGAGGACAGAAATCACTCCAACCAGCTACTTTAGGCTCCTTCCCTGTTTCCTATTGTAACTGAATTTCTATTGTGTATAATTGATTAATTGGATTATGTAACTTTGTATTTGCAATTTGTGCTTTGTCATTTCATGTTTTTGTAAACCACCTTCAGTCGGCCATCGGTCTGAGAAAGGCGGTATAGAAATATTAAATGAAATGAAATGAACTTACCCAAGTGAATACTTAGCAAAGCTCCATTGACTCAACTGGTCTATTTTAGCTGGAACCAATCCCTACACTCAGCTTACTGATGTTCTTAAAAATCATTAATGTCATTTATAAAGAAGACTGTAAGAAAGAAATCTGAATTTAGCAAAAGAAAATCTGCCAAGAGGTTCATAAAGAAATATGATGCTTCTATGATTTACATATTTTATTTAGCTATACAGTAAACCCCTGACTTACATATGACTCAAGTTACATAAAATTCAACTTACATAATAATTTTGTGCTAAAACCATGTCACAATTTACATAAATGTCCAAATTCATGTAACACAATTTACTATGGATTTGCTTCAAGTTACGTAAAAATTCATTTCCCTATGGGTTTACTTCAATTTGCATTAAAAATTGATTTTTCCTATGGGTTTGTTTCGAGTTATGTAAAAAATAATTTTTCCCATGGTCTTGTTTCAAGTTACATAAAAATCAATTTAAGCCTATGGAACTGACTTTTTATGTAAGTAGGGGTTTTACTGTATTAATAAGATAATGACCAAATATATACATTACAATAATTTTATCAGGCTTTATGTATTGATCAACAAAATAGTGTAAATTAAATTCAGATCCCCATAGAACATTCACTCCTGAAAGACCGTGTGAAAACATAAAAGAGGATATTTTCTTCTTTGTAATTAAACACATCCTTCTATCATGTATTTCCCATGGCTTCTTTGTTGCTGAAAAACAGAACATTCAAAATACATTGCACAGAAACAAGTCCAGCTGACATGAAATAAATATTTTAGAATGTGTTTACTCTGGAAGCAATATTCATGTAACAGCACAATCCCAATGCATGTTTTCTTTAAAACCAGTCCTTCTGAATTCAGCTGAAATTATTTCTGGGTAAGCATACCTATTATTTCAGCAGCTGTAGTGATATTTACATACAAGTCATTGCAAGATACTTCTGAGTAAACAAATGCAGAATGAGGGAGGACATTTCACAAAACAAAACAAAAGCCTATTAAAAATCAAACAAAGACAAATAAATAATAAAAATAAAATTATAAATCATTATTGAAAACTCTGTATGCATACAAATTGTAGGTTATTATATGTTGTTTGGGGAAGTTATTAAAAATTATCAAGCAAAAGGTGGCAGTAGTGAGATTCTGTGAAACTTAATTTTACTAGTAATTATTAAGACAGAATTTACACCATGAGTACAGAGATATCATTTGGAAATTATCGCTGTTAAGAAAGACGCTTGCTAATTGCTAATTTACATAAAATCATTTAGACGTGGAATGAAGTATTGGCTTTGAAATCAAAATAATTATTTCTTTATTGCAATTCTATGCATGTTGTGCTGTTCGTTATTCAAATACCATTGTAAGTGACCAATTGTGACTTCTGCCTCCCCCATTGCGAACCCCGATTTAGTTGTTAAGCGAGTTTTTCGCAGGTTTTAGTTGTTAAGCAAGGGCTTCCATTCAGAGAAAATTCTGCTCTTTAAGCGAGTTAGTCTCTAAGCGAGGTGCTCTATGCGAGGTTTTACTGTATATGTATCTTATGATCTGCCCAGACAACAACTCTTCAAATAAGAGGGTTTTGCAGATCTGCCATGTAAAAACAAAAAAGTAAATTCAAGATAGACATCCGTGGTTCTTGAATAATTTTACTGTACTTGGAACCCTAACGTGATGTTACTTCTTCCCCTTCCAATTCGTCGTATTTCTGTTCGATTCTCTCACAGAGAAGACATTTGTTAAAACGCTGCCTTTTAGCAAGTCCAGTTGCAAATCCATTTTTCTTGGCCAGCCAGCTCTGGGTTCAAGAGTTCCTCACCCTACGCCTCCTGCAAACCGAGCCAAAGAGAATAAAAATCTACACCGACTGCCATTTCCCTCAAAGTCTTTTTTTTATCTGTCAGGAAACGCTTCATGGCTTTCGTCCCCTCTAATGTGTGTGTGTGTGTGTGTGTGTGTGTGTGTGTGTGTGTGTTTACAACAGAGGAGACGATCTTGGTCCGTGTGTGTGTGTGTGTGTGTGTGTGTGTGTGTGTGTGTGTTGATGTCCTTTCAGCGGTCTTCCGCCAGAAGAGCTAAGGTAAAGGTTTTCCCTTGCTCGAAAGCCAGTCGTATCCGTCTCTAGGGTTCAGTGCTCATCTCTTTTTCAAAGCCAGAGAGCCAGCGCTGTCTGCTCCTGCAGACGTATTCCGTGGTCTTGTGGCAGGCATGACTAGACACCGGAGCGCACGGAGCACTGTTGACCTTCCCACCGAATTGGTCCCTTGCAATGTCTTGCTTTCGAACTGCTAGGTTGGCAGGAGCTGGGACAAAGACGGGGAGGTTCATTCCGTCGTCAGGAATCGAACTGCTGACCTTCCGCCTCCCAGTCAGCGTCTTAGCCAATTGAGCCACTGCAGCCCTTGCCTGAAGAGCTGGAGCGCGAGTAATTCCAGTTGCCCCTACAGAAGAAAGTAACTGAGTTGCCTTTCCGTTCCAGCAGCGCCCTGCCAAAACCCGGAACGCGAACGCGCCGACCTAAACTGAGGGAAATGATTCCAAGGACATTGGACGGTTCTTCCCTTGCTGGAGCGCTCTTGGGGGGTGGGGGCGCCGCCGCTTCTCCGCCGCCTCAGCCGAGCGCGTGTCCTGCCCACGCCCAGAGCAGCGCCTTGGCGCGTGGGCTGACCTTTGAAAGCCTCCCCCGGCCTCTCCGCCCGCTTCATCCATCTTGGCAGGTGTTAAGGACAACAACACACACACCCTTCCCAGCCACCACCCTGGGCACTCGCGTGTCTCCGGCAAAAGCCCGCCCGAATTCTCGCTCGCCACACTGGGTGTGAGGCGAATGAGTGCGCGTCGAGTGGAGAGCCGGCTGACTCTGAGGGGAAATTGGGAGGGGGGCGCTTGTGTGTGTGTGTGTGTACGCGCGCTCGCGCCCCTCTCCGGCCGCCGCGCCATCCCGAGCCGAGTAGAACTGGTCAGCTCCGAGTCGCTTTCCATCCGCTCCCTTGAACCTCCCCGCGGTGCTGCTGCCGTCGTGCAGTCTGAGTCTGACTGGGGCTCCTGAGTGGGGTGGGGGTGGGGGGTGGCTGGCGTTTGGCCGTAGAAGGCGGCCGGAGGCGCTGCCCTCTACGCGTGCGCGCCGCCGCCGCCACCTCCTCCTCCTCCTTGCCAGGCGCAGGTGGCGGCGCGCGGGGAAGAGCCAGCGCAGCCGCCTTGCTGCTTGGTTTTCCCGCCTGCCTGCCCTTGCCCTGCCTCAGGAGGAGCAGCAGCAGCAGCAGCAGCAGCAGCAGCAGCGAGGCGCGTGCGCTCCTGCTGGCGTAGGGGAGGAGAGGGGCGCGCGGCGGCGGCGGCGGCAACAGCAGCAGCTGTCACAGTATCTTCTCCAGCGGGCTGAGGTGGCCGTTGCCGAGCCTGTAGAGAGAACAAGCGGTGGAAGGGGTGGGGTGGGGGGCTCGTTGGAGGAAGAAGAGAAGGGGGTGGGTGGGTGGAATAGCCAGCCAGACGTCGGCCGGCAAGAGAACGGGAGCGAGCCACCCACCCTCTTGGGGAGCGAGTGTATGAAGAAGCCTCGGAGTCCGCCGGAGCTTTCCTCAGCAGCAGCAGTAGTAGCAGCGCCGGTGGCGGCGCCCGGGTCGCGGTGGAAAACTAGGGGAGGCGGCGGCGGCCCGGCAAAACGAGGGAAGATGCTGCAATTGGGCAAGGTCAGGACCTTGCACTGAAGACGAGACACCCGCGGGGGGAGGCCCGGCCGCCGCCG
The DNA here is from genome assembly GCA_035047305.1 of Bradypodion pumilum. Classification (NCBI taxonomy): domain Eukaryota; kingdom Metazoa; phylum Chordata; class Lepidosauria; order Squamata; family Chamaeleonidae; genus Bradypodion; species Bradypodion pumilum. The sequence goes on along the minus strand of JAWDJD010000004.1, from coordinate 208,241,584 downwards.
CAGCCATCTCCCTCCCCAAGCCCGCCTTGAGGATTTGCCTTTTGTTGTTGGTCTATGCTCGGGAAACAGCACGCAGGGGCGACGGCGCTGGGTGAGTGTGGCGTGATGGGCAGCAGCAAGACCATCATGGTTGATGCCCAGGCTTTCTCTCCCCCCCCTCTCTCTTCTTGTGCCTCTGGGAGGAGGAGGAGGGGCCCTCATTGCCAAGGTCTTTCTCTCTCCCCCTCTCCCTTTTTCGCTCCCTCCTGCCCTCACCCCCCTCCTCCAGTTTCTTTTCAAAACCTCCTTTGTGTTTGGATGGAGCATCCCCCTGGCCCGCCAGGATCGACGCTGTTTCTTTTTTTTTAAAAAAAAAATATTATTATTATTTCGTTTGGTGCTATATATTTCGCGAGAGGGGGCAGCCTGGCAGCGCGCCAGTGGGGCTCCGTGTCGCCTTGCTTTGCCTTGCCTTGCCCAGAGCCATTCATTCCTCTCTCTCTCCTGCCTCCCACCCTTTCTTTATACGCTTCCTCGCTTGCTTATGTAGGGCATCGGCGGCAACTCGGCTTCCCTCCCTACACCCTGCAAGAAGGATGCACTCATTAGAAGCAGTGAAGTCATGCATGGGTAGACCAAGGGGAAGCGGAGAGGAGAGAGGGCGAAGGACACACACACACACACACACACACACACACACACACACACACACACACACACACACACACACACAGGGACCAAGATCGTCTCCTCTGTTGTGTACACACACACACACACACACACACACACACACACACACACACACACACACACACACACACACACAAGGGGGGACCGAGATCATCTCTGTTGTAAATACGTTGTGCGTAGAACCGACTAGAAACCCTGAGTCATATATCCATGTGTGCGGCTTTCTCCTTGCATTGGAAAGAGAGGGGGGGGGACCCCTTTACCCACCTTGCCCTTTTCTGTTTTGGAAGCATCAAAGAGTGTGTTGTTAGGAGGGGGGCTTCTCTCCCCCCCCCCTTGCCACTGAGAAATCATACTCAGCTAATCGGGTGTGTGCAATTCTTTTCATACGACTTGGAAGGAGGAGGGGGTGGGATTCTTGCTTCGCATCACTGCCTGTGGAAGGTCTTTCTTGAGATCTGCTTGATTTATAATTAATGTCTGAAAGGAAAGATGCCTCTCCTTCGATCCATTTTCTCTCTTCCTCCCCCCCCCCCCCAATCCCTCTTTCCTTTCTTCTTTTCTGGTGTGTAATGTGCTTGCATCGATTGCTTCTACCCTAGCCTCCACTGTGACTGTAGTCTCTCCAGAGGAGGTGCAGCAGACTAGGCAGCTAATGGTGGTGCGCACACAGCCAGCTTTTGCTGGGAATGTTAAGAGAATCCTTTCCCAAAGGAACTGTATTGAAGTTGTTGGGCCTTTCTTTTCTTTTTTTTAAACCCCTGCCTGGGAAACAGAGAGGAAATTCATATCCTTTTTTAATGGAAAGGGACACGATTTCGTTTAGTCAGAAAATGTGCGGGTAAGTTTAGCAGTCAATATGGTCCAGAAAACTTTGCATGAGCCGACTATTATAGCTAATAAGTGGGGGGGAAATGCTAGGCATGTTATCAAACTGCCAGCTATCCACTTTATGAATTAGAGGAATGGCGATTCACAAACACTTCCAGAGAATGGAATATAATTTCATACAGAAATCATCTGGGGAAGTAAAAGTTTTACACCTCATCGGTAATCCATGTACTGCATGCACATCATATAAATGAATGAATGAGGTCTGCCATTCTGTGGATTGATACATTTGTGATTATTTGGAAGATACAATGAGTATACAGCTTTTCTGTTTTCAAGAAAAGAAACATGTATCAGATGATCAATGAGAAACAATGTAGCTTGTTGCTGTGAAAGGCAGAGCAAATGTCTTTAAAATATTTAGTATAACCAACATTTGTGGGAAGAAGAAAAAAGAAGGCCCAGAATTCTGCCCCATCTACTTTCTATCAGCTCTATGTCAGAAATAAGCATTTGATTGGTTACTTGCAGTTGCAGTGAGATACTGTCTGGAAGGCTTAATATACGTCAGGTTTCTCAGAAAATAGGTTACAGCTTTTATGCAATGCCATAGTTTATTTATTGGCCCTTGGGTCCCCTGTTGGCTTTAGGTAACATCAAATAATCATCTTTAGTTAACATGCAAAAATGTGAAAGATATAGTGATGCTTGTGCTAAACCTCTGAAGCCTTTACATCCAATTCTTTGGAAACTAGGACAATCGCCCTTTTCTAGGTGTGACTGAGCACCTTTTTAGGGCTTTACAGTGAATGCTATTGTAAAAGTTACACACTTGAGAGAGAACTTTGCATAGATTAAATTTAATAAGCCTAATGAGAGGCTACACAGGAGGTGGGAATCTTATTCTGACTCGTGCTGCACAAAACATGATATTCCATCTTGATGGTGTCTTTCTAAAGGTAGTATTTTTTGCAGTCTATTATATAATAGAGGCTTTGGAAAGGAAAAAGTGGAATGTGCTGTGAGTATTTGCCAAAAATTAATGCTCTTTGAAGTATGGGCCATCTGCTAAAAATGTTTACCATGTTGTATTCCTTACAGTATATCGTAAGCACCTTCCATCTGGGGAAGTGTATTAGAAGTAAGTACTGTGTGTCAATATTAGTTCTCATGTGCCTTCTGTTTAAAGGGAATAACTATTTATATATGATCCAAATGTGATATTTCTGTACTAATATAATGAACATTTATTTGAATTAGCTTGTACTGCATTAAGCTGCAGAGGACTGAGATCCTATTTATGAATAGTTGTACTATTTTTTATTTGAATAAATTGTTCTGAGTCATGGCAATTACCTTGATTTCTATTAACTGTAAAGGCCTTGTTTGTGATAAGGAAAACATGAGTATTATATGTAATAGTACCAGGAAAAATGGGACAGGTTATTTTTAAGTCATTTTATATGCAATCACAAAATTATTGATCTGGATCTGTCAATGGAGAGGAAATAACTCAGCATTGCCTTTGGGTGTAATATGATATACACTGATATACTTCCTTTCTTGCATTTCCTTTTTGTGTGATTACTGCAGTATATTATGTGCAAGAACTTCCCGAAGCTTCATTTTAATTAAACATGTACATTCGCAACAGCACTAGAAGAAAATGTTGCCAATGAAACAGAGAGGGGGGAATGTATGTATTAAAATATCTCCAGAAAGTGGCTCGGCTCTTTAAATAATTCATTTTGAATTAATGAAATATCATTATTGAAAGTAATAAGCCTGTGATCTGTGTAGGTGCACAGTCAGTTGAGTGGCAACTGTAGCATGTCTGTGCTTTTCATGTACATAGTTTTTAATGTCAGGAAGCAGCCCTGGTTCTGACTCAGTGAGAAGTGCCAGGATTGCTTTATTCAGTAGATTGTACAGGTTGGAAATTTGAAATGGGTTTGAATAAAATTTGTTTACTAATTCTCATTTCAGTCCTGAACACACTACTGTGTGTTTAGGGGCCAGGGAATCTAAAACATCTCACCAGAAATCCACTACAATTTTTACTTTATATTTTGCAAGTTGTGCTCTTTACATCCATGCTAGCTAAATGAGAAGGTTTGCCCTCTCCCACCTGCAGGAAGAGAGCAGGAGACCATTGTGTTGTAAGATCTAGACAGTGTTGTGAAAACCATCTGTTCTTTTACTCAGAAGCACAAAAACCATCCAATTTGGTAGAAATCTGGCTAGACCATCAGATTCTTTTTATTTACCTTGTGTTCATAGAAACCTTGTTTTGACAACAGCAATGCTGTTGTTGAATTTTGGGTAGAAGATTGGGTTCATCTGCATTGGAACCAGGAGATAAAAGATGGCAATTTTGTGTTGGGTGACCTATCTCAACTAGCACATGACTGCATGGTCAACTACCACAGGATTTGCTCTGCATATAAAATGGGTATTTTTGCTACCCACAGGAAGCAAAAACTGATTTTAAGCTTTTCGGGCTTTTTTTCTTCCCAGAACAGATTTTTGCTCTCTGATGCTCAGGGCTTCTACTCTTTTTTCCAGCTAGAACAATTTGAATGGACTTTTTCCTCATGTAAGCAGTTTCATTGTATAAATCAGGGGTCCTCAACATTTAAAGCCTAGGACTGGGTCATGCACCCTCACACTGTTGAGGGGCCATACTGCAGGTCCTGCTGCCACTGCCACCACCAGTGTGGGGGAGTGGTGGGGGCTTAGGGTAGTTGTGCCACCTGGCAGCGGTGATGGCAGGACCACCATGAGCCACTCACCACCACCACCGGTGATCACCCTGAGCCACCCACTACTCCACCCCACATCGCTTCCCTGCTTACCAGCCTAGAGGATCTGCATGACATGGGTGAAGGAGGGGTCCAGGCTGTCCTTCTCACCTGCGCTGGGCCAGAGTGGCTCCTGGGAGACATGTATGTAGCCTCATGCATCCACCGCTTCTACCACTGCTGCTTCAATCTTTGTCCCCTCCACTTGTCTTGGCATGTCCCTAACAGTGCTCCATAGCAGGGTGGATGTTGTAAGCCTTACAACATCTGCCCTGCTATGGAGTGCTGTTAGGAACATGCCAAGACAAGTGGAGGGGACAAGGAGTGAGGCGACAGTGGAAGCGGTGGCTGCATGATTTGGTGATGTGGGCCGGATTCAGCCCACAGGCAATAGGTTAAGGATCCCTGGTGTAAATGATCTGCCCCAAATGTCCCTGTTTTTTTTTAAAAAAATGAAACAAGGCTAGTAGTGACCCATTAATACATCAGGATAGAGCTAAAACCAGTCCTGCATTTTTTTTTAAAGACAGGAAAGTATGAGCTGTCCAGGTGAGATTTCATTTGATTTGATTTAGTCAATTTGTATGCCGCCCACTCAGCATAAGCCAACTTAGGGCAGCTCACAATAATCACAACATAAATCATCAATGTACAAAGTAAATACACCATGATACAAAAAATATAAATACAATATAATAAGTACAGATGAAGGGAATAGTAGAGAAGGGACAGATGTAAGGGCAAGCAGATCTTGTCCAAACAAGATTTAAGACAAGACAGGGCCTTTGGGAAGGGAAGAGGAGTGTAGGAGATAAAATTGGTGTGTGAGAGAATGAGAGTAGGGTGAGAGAGCACATGCCTGTGTGTGTTGTTGTATGCAGGAAGGGAGAGGTTTTCAAACTTCTATGGTGATAACTCTTGTTGCTTTTCTCTGATCAGCTTAGGACAGCTGAATCTGGTCAGGAAGGTAAGTGGGCAGAAAAGAAGAAAGGGTATGGGTGAGAATATCAACTGCATGTAGAAATTAAATGTCCAATTCAAATCACAGACCCAATGAGAACATTAATTACATTTTCAAATGAAATTGAGGCTACAGATCAAATTACAGCAGAACCAAATTGCTCTGATTCTACTTTCCAGTGTAGTCATACCCTAGTTAAGGCCCAGTAAGAGTTGGAGGGGAAAACAGGTTTGAAGCAATTGAGAGATGATTCCATGGGGACCATGAAACGGTAACATTTACACAGCCATGTAAAATTACAAGAAGTATAGGTAGCAGCTGGTTTGAATTGTTTAAGCCTATCTTAATAGTGTTGTTTAAACATGTTGGAAAGAATCATTCCTTGTCCTCTCATTAGAAGTTTGTAAGCTTTTCTAGGTTTAATGAGAAACTTGAAAAACCTGAAACTAACTCTCAAGCAAATTGACAAACAGTGTGGAAAATGAATGACATTTTCTACAGCAATTGGGCCATATCCGGCACACAGCACCAATTAATCTGGCCCCAGCACTTGCTTCAGCTGCCGCCACCACTGGAATCAGCCACAGACTCATTTACGGCCATTGTAAATGCATTTACAACAGCGATAAATGAGTCTGCGGCCTTCATAAATGTGTTTGTGACAGCTGTGGACTCCTTTACGGCAGCCATAAAATGGTGTGGGGACAACCAGTCCAGCCCCCTCAACAGGTTAAGAGAGCATGACCTGGCCCCTGAGATGAAAAGGATGAGAACCTCTGCACTATACATTGGCCATGTTTATATACTGCCAAATAGATCTAACCAAAGTTACCTCTTCCTTGTTTGAGTGGCCGCATTTTAACGTGCTTAAACCGTTGTCCTATCTTTCCTCTTTAAATAACCAAGACCACAGATGCTCTTTTAGTCTCATTCGACACAATATGCTTCCCTTGGTATTTAGTGAGGGGCTTTTTAAGAAAATCCCAGTTTGTGAACGTATATGTGCTTGTCACACCAACAAGATAGAAAATTCCGAGCACATTCTTTTAGAGTGTCCCTTTATGAAGATCTCAGAAAAGAGCTCTTTTTAGCAGTTCCGTACTTGGCCTCCAGCGATAATAGAAACTTGAGTGTATTACTATCTGACAGTTCCAAGGCAACGACGGCCGCTGTCGCCAGGTTTGCATGGAAATCATCCTGCATTCGCAAAAGTATGGCGATTCATGTCTTTTGACCCCAATAGTGCTCAGTAAATAGTGAGCCTCCAGTGTTAAAATTCGTGAACGTGAACTCGGGACAGTCAGACTAAAGTAAAATACTATGGAGTGTATTATAGGATTCTCAAACAAATTTTTAATTTTTAATATTTTACTGTATATGCTCGGTGTGTTGGAAATCCTTTTATTCTATATGTGATGCCAGAATGGTTGTGTTATCTGGTGCACTCTGTTTGGCCTTTGGCTGTAGTAATAAAGATTTGATTTGATACATTGGCCATGTTGACTGGTGGAGTTTGTTAGAATCCTTCCTCAAAAGGTCTGGCTGAGAAACTGGCAACCATATTTTACCCATATTTACATATTTGAAATATAGTCTAGTATAGCCTTTGCAGTCCTTCTATTCTGGGTCATCAACTGGGTGGGCAAGGAAAGGTTTTATAGATACATCCAACTTTTCCATGAGGTTGTAAGTAACAACTTCTCGTTCTTTGAAGGTTTTAACATTTCTTCTTTTGAGAAGGAACCTTGTGAATACAGTGCTGGCAATGTTTTGAAATTGTTTTTCTTGGGTGGAGGTAGTAATCGTCACATCTATTTTACTGTGAAAAGATGAGTCAGGTATTTTGTACATAATGACATATATTTTGTAGTCATAGCTATTTCAATTCTTTAAAGTAACCACCTTGCTATAAATGTTGTATTTAGAATAGCAATTACACTCACACTTATATACCACCCCATAGTGTTTTGTACACTCCCTTACAGTTCACAGGCTAATTAGCATTTTGTCCCCAACATGCTCGGTACTCAGTTTACTAAGTTAATCATGATAAAATCAAGAAATTACTTGTAGTATGTTGAGTTTAAATTAACAACGCACCAAAGCTTCACACATGTGTATGAATACTCCTAGAAACTGTGTCTGTTCCCAAAAGCTATTTTCTTGCCTGTTTTGTGTCTTTAGGGCAAATTTGTTGGACCTGGATTTTTTTTCTTAGTGGCCAAATTTCTGTTCCTTAGCATAGCAAATTGTATTAGATAAAATCCATTAAATCAATGGGGATTTAGTAAGTCAACTCTTCCTTAATTGCATTGATTCAAATAAGCCTAACTATGCTAAACTTGCAGTTAGAGTAGGCCCATTTGATTCTATGGAATGTATGGAGACGTTGATTCACCTGATCCTCACTGACCCAATGAACCTACTTTAATGCAATTTACCATGCTAAGCAATGGGATTTGAGGCACTAAGTAAAAGAAAAAATTCAACAAATGTGTTCTAAGGACACAACATAGTCAAGATCATTGTTTTGGGGGGAAGAAATAGCTTATAGAGACCAAATGTTCGTATACCTTCTCCAGGTTAGGTGAGCACTGCTAAACAACAGGATTTTGGCCTATCATCCAAGCTAGCAAAAGATCTTATAGTGAACCTGTTGTTATTATAGAACCACATAGATAGTTGGATTTAAGCTGTGTTATTGAGGGCATATGATGCACTCATGTTACCTTTATTCTAAATGAAGAGGAAAAACAACTGGTCCTATGGTTAAGATCAGTAAGGAATTTACTTTTTGTGGCAAATATTCTCTGATGGTCGTGTCACAGTTTCCAGCCATTTCCATCCTCCTGAAATCTGGTGATAGCAGTGTTGCTTGCACTGGATAGATGTGTCACCTAGTTGCTTTCTTAGTGTGCCAGCAGGTTCTTTGTTAAGGGAAAGTTCTCCAGTAGGAAGCAGAAGGCACAGCCATCTGATGTCCCATACATAGCATATATTCTTCGTGTGATGCTCTGAGCATATGATATGTAAATGCCGCCACTTCTGCACTGTTGCATTTTAAGTGAGCAATAAGAAGTGATGAAGTAGTAAAAGAACTGTATAGTCCTTGACCTGTAAAATCAAGGATTTATATCCCTGTTATGTCACCATAACTGAAGCAACATTTGGCTTCTACCTAATCAGTTTTTGTAGTTATAGAGGAAAGATGTCATCCTTTCCTTGTTATACACCAATCAATGGTCAAGGTAACAGCCTCTGATTCGCTGTATATGTAATAATAGTAAATCCATTCCTTCCATCCCACTTAGAATAAGAGAAAGCAAGAATTCATTTTATTTCCCCACCATGAAATAAGGAGACCAGACACAATTTGCTGTGTTTAAAGGCTCGGGCCACGTTTATTAAAATTCTCACATCTAGGACTTATGGAGGGACAGGTAGGGCATATTCTGGCACCAGAGCAAGGGAAGCTAATCTCCCCTTCACTGGACCAAACGGGCAAATCCCTAGTCCCCACTTAGTGCTGCACATGCTAGCCACTGGTGGGCCGGCTTTTCAGGGAGACATGCATGTGACCATTTTCACTTCCCCTCTCCTGAGTGGATCTTGGTCGTACTGCATGCCTGCCTCATGGTGTTTTCTGCATCACACGAACCCAGCTCAGGATACAGCTTCCGCCTCATCAAAGATGCCCTGAGGGAATCACCACTGCCACCCTAACCCAGCACTACCCACCAAGGTACATGACCTGAAGTGCAATTCTGCCCGGCAGATGCCATAATGCCCCACAATACGATAGGCAAAAAACAGACCAGCTCCAGTAGCCAATATGAAACTGGTCCCAAAAATTCTTATCCGGCCCCAAACGGTGACCCAATAGCACCCCTGATTGCAGGGTGGGCAGGTGGGAAGAATCCATGTGGCAAAAGGATGGAGCTGTGGGCAAGCTTCAGTTTAAGAACCCCAGTGCGCCCCTCCCCTGTGCTGACACAAGGCTGTGTTGCACGTCATACACACCTGGTCTCCCGATTCACAACAAGCATTGGAAACAACCCCCTTCACTCCAAGGGTGGCTGGGCTTGGGGGTATGACTCTCAGCCAGTTCTGACTGTTTGACATGTCTAATGTTACTCCCCACCCCTTTTTTCTGGTTTAAAAACATTTGTATCACTTCTTCACATATTATCTGAAAAACACAATAGCTGAAGTGCTTTTGAGGGCTTGTGACAGTATTTATGGAAGCCACCTCCCCATTGTACTTTGTTCCCAATATGAACAGTTCACACTTTCACATACTTTGGCTGAAAGCCTGAACAACAGGTTTTAATTTAATTCAAAATATTAAATAGGCTTCAAATAAACATCATCTAATGATTTCACTGCTAGTCTTGCCTGCTGATTGATAATCTGCCGGTTTTTGTTCAGAAAACCAAAATTACAGTAATAAACTAAGAAAAAATCCATAAAGAGCAAACAACTGAAATGTGATCTAATTCTGTTCTTTGTTTACCACATACTTATCAGAACTATTATAGTTTTGAATGAGTAATACTCAGAGATTTGCCTGACTTTTTGTTTTGCTTCATGTTTTTTAGTACTGAAGATAAAAATGCATTCTTGGATCACTGTGGATTAAAATGCTAGTGCATGCTTGCCAATGTAGTACAACTATCTGTTTCCATAGTTAGAAGCTGCAGTATAAACATGCTGCTACTTTTCTAATTAATTTTTTTGTTTCTTTTTGGTCTTTTTAAAAAATAATACTACATAAGTATTTATTTACACCGATCACAATAATATACTGTACTTAAAACTATATCATTGTGATAGGTATGAATAAATGCTATCACAATCTTCCCCTTGATCTCATGCACTAGATTAAAAATATACATTGTGTGGATTCTGGGATATGATTGACCCTATATAAAATCTAGTGTACTGAATGGTAACAGTAGGATTAGCAACATAGCTAGGCTTTGCAAAGGGTTTTTGCATGCTTACTGTATTTCCTGAATTCTCTGAGAATTTCAGTGCCCGCCACCCTGTATGTGAACAACCTGGTGAAAAAACAGACTGTCATTTCTTCATCTTCTGATTTATGACAATTTCCCCCCAGAGTTTTCTAGATAAGTAATTCACAGAAGTGGTTTACCATTTTCTTCTTCTGCAGCACCATGAAGCCATGTAGGCCAAGGCTATGTAAAGTGGCTCTTCTAGGAGGCACATGGGGAATTGAACTCCCAACCTTTGGCTCCACAGCCAGATACCTCAAACACTGAGCTCTTCTGCCTGCTCATTATGGAGTGAAGTAGCATAAATTGGATGCTGGGTGTAAAAAGATGCAAAACACTTCTGATGCTAGCAATCCTTCATGGAGTTCTGCATTTCAGATAATATACAGTCCTTGATGTTATTTATAATTTGACATTTTTTACAACTTATATAAATTGACACTAAATATAGTGTAATGATTTTACTGTTTTAATATTTGAATATTTTTGGTTTAAAATCGCTTGACATGTCTAATGTTACTCCCCACGAGTTCATTAGCTCGTGTTTTCATTTTTATTTTTTTGCATAACTCTGTAACCCTTTCTGTATCTTATGATATAGGGCAGGGTATTTTTTTAAAAATAAAATAAACAAAAATTGAATCACTGTGGAAGAAAAAAAGTAATGTACAGTACAACCTTAATATTTATTAGTGGGTAATCTACAGTGGTGGTGGTTTATTTTTATTTTTGTTGCTTCCAAAATACACCTAATCGCACCAAAGTCAAGCATATAAAACATTAGATCTAAATAATTGTGCAATTAGTTCCTTTCTCAGAAAGGAGGATGTAGCCAGACCTAGTCTGATAGTAGCTCCTCTTATTCTACCTAGCAAGGTGCTATTTCAGAAACTGTCCTTTCTCAATAGGCACTGGACTCTGCTGTTCAAAAGAAAGAAGGTTAAAAAAATTAAATCGATATAAGACTGAATCTGAGCAAAAATAAACTATTGAACTGAAGTAGTGATTGAGCAGTCCCTGAGATCTAGCATGGATCACTTCAATGCTACTGCAGTCGAAAGGAAGGGTTAAAGGCGATTGACTCATTAGGATGGGCAGTGCTTTTAGTTTCTTTTGCACTCTTGCAAAGAGTATTTGGAGGTTGTTGGGAATCTTGAACTGATTTTGACGTGGCTGAAGGACTAGTTTAACAAACAAGTTCAGGTGAGGGCAACAAGGATGACTAAGGGACTGGAAACCAAATCCTTTGAGATAAGACTGAAAGAACCAGCCGTTTAGACTTGAGAAATGGAGCCAGGGGAGGCGGAGATATGATAGCACTTTTCAAAAACTTAGGAAGATAGTCATTAAGAGAAGGGGCAGGATCTGTTCTTAATCATCCCAGAGTGTAGGATATGTAATAATAGGCTCAAGTTATAAGAATCCAGATATAGGCTGAAAATCATGAAAAGCTTCTTAATTGTTAGAGCAATCTGACAGTGGAACCAATTAGATTGAGAGATGGTGAGTACTCCAACATACCATGCTTCACCGAATATAAGACACTATCTTATAATTTTAAAAACTCCAAAATTAGCACAAGGTCTTATTTTCAGGGGATGTCTTATTTTTCCATGAAGAACAATACCATTCTCGATCGTGCTTGCCCACTCACAACCAAGGGACGCTTCCCTTGGTTGTGAGTGGGGAAGCGCGATCGAGACTGGCCTCAGCTGTGAGGCGGCCAGCGTGGCCCATAAGAAAGCCTGCTGCATCGGAGTCTCGATTGCCTCCCCGCTCACAACCAAGGGAAGTTTCCCCTGGTGAGAGTGGGATCGAGACTCAGACGCGGCAGGCCTTCTTATGGGCCACGCTGGCCACCTCACAGCCAGGAGATAATGAGGTCTTATTTTTGGATGGGGCCTTATATTTCAAAGGCAGGGAAAAGGGGGGGGGTGTCCTATTATGGGAGGAGGTCCTATATTCGGGGAAACACGGTAGGAGGAACTCAAGAGAACTATCCATCAGAACTGCTTTGATTTGAATTCCTGCATTGAGCAGTGGATTGGACTTATCTGTAATGGCCTCATAGGTCCCTTTTAATTCAATTATTCTATGATTGTATGATTCTATGCCACAGTTTATCACCTACTTTTTGAGATGATGGCAGTTCACCAATTATCCTAAATAAGCTTCTTTTAGCCTTGTCTTTTCTTGTGTTTCTAAACAAAATCTTCACTGGTTACTTTATTGCGTCTTTAAATTCACAGGGTCTTTCAAACTTACAAAGAAATGCTGCATGTACCAATGTGCTAGGTGCCATCAAGATGGAATTAAGATGCAAAGCTTTTGTAGACTCCCATTTTATTGAGGATTAACATGAAGTATGCATTGGTTTTCATTTGAATTGACCTAGAAAAGTATTGCAGTGGCTCAAGTGGCTAAGACGCGGACTGGGAGGTCAGCAGTTCAATTCCCGAGTAGGACGGGATGAGCTCCCGTCTTTGTTCCAGCTCCTGCTAACCTAGCAGTTCGAAAGCAAGAAGTTGCAAGTAGATAAATAGGGACCACTTCGGTGGGAAGGTAACAGCGTTCCGTGTGCTCCGGTGTCTAGTCATGCCTGCCACATGACCATGGAAATGTCTGCAGCAGACAGCGCTGGCTCTTTTTCTTTGAAACACAAATGAGCACTGAACCCGAGAGTTGGATACGACTGGCTTTCGAGCAAGGGAAACCTTTACCTTTACGAGTTTAGGTTTTCTAGGATGTTCCTGCAAAAAGTCTGCCTACTTGTTGGAGAACTGAGTGAACAAGGGAAACAGAGCAGCAATTTCCCATTGCAGTTACCTTTTATTTATGTGCTCAATCATGTGGCTGGTCACATGCATAGTTTTGCAACCCGTGGTTAGAAAGATAGAACACTGGAGAAGGGGAACCCATGGTGTTATTGCCCTTCTGTTCCCCCCATGTTCCAAAAAAGATTCTGCCCTAAATGATGTTTTGTGTTCTGCTTTAAAAAGGTGGATATGATTGGTTTAATGTAGCTCATAAAATGTTGCCTATTACATTTTACAGGAAAAAAAGCAGAACTGCTATGTTTGATTTGAAAATTGTTTTGTTTTTTAGCCTATGGCATGATAAGCAATGACAATCTCCATTTAAAGTAAAGTGCCTGATTTTAAGAATAGAACCCTATGAAAAATTCAGTAGTAAGGGAGGGTGATTGCACAAGAATAGCCTTATTTCAAAGAACCTCTGCAAAGCCTTCTCATGCAAGACATTACCTAAACGAGGGTTAATTTTTTATGATCCCAATTATCATAATTACCTAAACCAGGGGTCCCCAACCTGTGGCCCATGGATGGAATCGCCCAATGATGCCATCCCATCCGGCCCATTGCTGCCTCTGCTGCACCTGGAAGTGGAAGCGGGCACATTTACATCAGCCATAAAACATGCCTATGCATGTGCAAACACACGTGGCTGTCATAAATGCAGACATTGGTGCATTTACAACAGCTGTAAATGTACCCTCTTCTGTAGGTCTGGCCCACTCAGATGTTGTGAGGCATGGTCAGTCTTGTGACATAAAAAGGTTGGCCACCCCTGATTTAAATGATCATGAAGAAAAAGCCCGTATACAGTATTACCATTATCCTCGAAGAATTAATTATTAAAACTTTTCATTATGGGGTAGAATCTGACACCATTCTTTGAATTTCCATTGTTTTGCTTTTCCATTTCTATTGTTTTATTTACCAAGCCACAATGAAGAAACATGAATGTTTGCACACATGAAGAAATAGGAGTTTTGTTCATTCTTCTGCTTATTTGATGAATATTGTCTAGATAGGTTAGTGGTTTAGGTATTTGGCTGAGGAACAAAAGGTTGGGAGTTTGATTCACCACTGTGCCTCCAAGGAGAATGACTAGCTTGTGCAGTCCCAGGGCACAGTCCCAGGGCATCCCCAGAAGAAGGGGATGGTAACTTACTTCTATATTTTTCTTCCTTTAAAACCCTGGAAAGGATCACCTTAAGTCAGAATTGAAGGCATAATATTAAAGGTATGCACAGTCCACCAGACGCTGGGACTGGAGTTTTGGAACCCCATTGCCCAGGTTGTGACCCTGGACATAAGAGTCAGTGAGGTATCCAATGATAATTTAGCTGATATCTAATAGTGCTATTCTCTGCTCTATCATGACCTTATCAATCTTATCAGAATTTTTTTCTAATCCAGTGTTCCTATAACTACTGGTAACACTATTGTTCTTTCCTTCCAGAGATGTTGTATTTTAGTTCTGAAATCCTGATATCTCATGATCTTTTCAATCTCTTTTTCTTTTTCTTTCACCCCACTGTCACCTGGGACTGTCATGTCCATCAGTTTAAACCAGGGGTTCCCAATGTTTTCCCACCAGGGGCCAGTTTCATTTCATTTCATTTAATAATTCTATACCGCCTTTCTCAGACCAATGGCCGACTCAAGGTAGTTTACATAAGACATGAAATGTGTGTGGCTCTACATGGGGCTGCCCTTGACAACCATTCAGAGGTTGCAGTTGGTCCAGAATGCAGTGGCCCGGGTGGTGATGGGGTGCGGGCGTTATGCCCGTGCCTCACCATTACTTCGGGAGCTGCACTGCACTGGTTACCAGTTTGCCTCCGGGTGCAGTACAAGGTGCTGGTTTTGACCTTTAAAGCCCTTCATGGTAGTGGGCCAGATTACCTTAGAGACCGCATTGTCCCAAGAGTGTCCGCCCATCCAACCAGAGCAGACCGGAGGGGCTCCCTAATTGTCCCATCTGCCAGAGGGGCTTGTCTCTCTGGTACACGAAGGAGGGCCTTTTCCGTGTCCACACCAACCTTGTGGGACCTCCTACCAGTAGAGCTGTGGAAGCAGACGGAGCTGCTACCTTTCAGAAAAGACCTAAAAACCTGGTTGGCGGAACAGGTGTGGGGCCCAAATGGAAGGATGGTCCCCGCCTGTTGGCTTATTAAATAAATCCCCATTTCTTTTAATTCCAATGCAGGCAGTTTTTAACGTGGGTAGCCTTTTAATGATGGGTGGGTGGGTATGTTGGGTTTTAATGGCTCAACTGTTTTTTATGTATGTTTTAACTTCTTGTGAACAGCCCAGAGTCGGGTTTACCTGATTGGGCGGCATAAAAATCTGATTTTAAATAAAATAAATAAATAAATGAATGAATGAATGAATGAAATGACAAAACAACAATTCCATATACAAAGTTACATAGTTCAATACTCATATAATCAATCATAAACAATGGAAATTCAATTACAGTAGGAAACAATATAACCCCATACAACAGAGGTAAGCAGCAATACAGATATCAGTAATACAATATAATTTAAAACATTTCACAAAAACAAAAGGGAAACCTCATCCTAGGATTCCTGACAAAGTCCAGAAAACAGGGCAGGTAGGGGGCATGGCATCACAGCGTCAGCATTTTCGGAGCTCCCCATGGCCTCAGGGGCTCCCTTTATCCTCTCCCTGCCAGTGGAGGGGGAGGGAGGTGTGCGGCATTGTGGCATCAGTGGTGGTGACTTTTTTGGAGCTCCCCATGGCCTCGGGGGCTCCCTTTATCCTCCTCCCACTGGTGGAGGGGGCGGGAGGGGCACGGCATTGCAGCATCAGCATTTTCGGAGCTCCCTGTGGCCTTGGGAGGTCACTTTATCCTCCCCCCACCGGTGGAGGGGGTGGGAGGGGCACAGCATAAGCTGTGGGGGCCAGAGGCATGGCTGTGCCCACTACTTGCATTTTTGTCATCATCGGTGCCATTGGTAGTGGGAATTGCACCATTTTAGTGGGTTCTTGGACAGGCACTGCCACTTTCCTAGGCAGTGGGAGGCTTTTCAGAGACATGTTCGCTCCAGTTTGGGATTTTTCTGATGCTTCTCCACTGCACTTTAGTAGCTAGAGCACAACCATGGGCAACTTCCTGGTTCTGTGCTGAGATCCCAGGCATTGACGTAAGCTCCACCTAACACTGGAAGTCATCCATGGCTGAGCTCTAGCTGCCAAAGTGCAGCGGAGAAGCGTCAGAAAAATCCCAAACCAGAGCGAACATGCTCTGAAAAGCCTCCCGCTGCTCTGGGAAGTTCTGTCAAAGAACCTGGAAAAACAGAATGATTGCCGCCACTGGGAATCGTGATTTCCAGTGGTGGGGGTGGGTCTAGAGGTGCCCGGGTGGCCACGTTGGGCCAGATTAATGATATGCACAGGCTGGATTAGGACCACTGGCTGTAGGTTGGCCACCCCTGGTTTAACAATCTTCCAGTCATGATAATGTTTAGAACAGTGGTTCTAAACATTGGGCACATGCTCTTAAACTTCCACAAGATATTAGCCATTTTATCCTCATTCTCAACCACCTTTTCAGGTTTGTGTTCCCATCAGTACTTTGTAAGTAGTATTCAATAATTCTTGCTTAGAGTCCAATGTAATGTTGATGTGGCTCAGTTATGGTTTACTTGTAGACAGTATTATTGTTATTGTTATATGGTTAGTACAGTCATGTACCTTCCAGAACATGATCCTGCATAACATGCAATATGGATACGTAGCTGGATGAAGTGTGTGGGTTAGATGGATGTGTCAATGTCTCTGAGCTCTGTCCACTTGGATTCTCTGTGGTGCAGATGGTGGAAACTGGGGGAAGGGCATTAAAGTTGCCGTCTCATGATTTTATCCTCATCTGTATATGCCCACCAAATTTTGGTGTTTATATCTGTAGGTGGATGCCCAGGACAGAACAGGGATTTTGCTGATGTATGATCTGCAAAGTTGCAGAATAGTCCTCGTTCTTAAGGACTAACAAATAGGTCTTGGGTAGTTATGCTGGAGTCTCCTTAGCATGTAGTGTTGAGGGACTTCAGCATTCATATCAAGAACACCTTAACAGGAGTGGCTCAGGACTCCATTATGACCATGAATCTATCATAGTCAAATCTAGCCCTACTCATGTTGTGGGGCAAATTTTGTGTCTCTTTCGGTGATAAACAGAATTATGATGATCTGGGCAGGGAGGAGCCTCTGTAGTTCCATTGTCAGACAAATACCTATTTGGTTGCATTTCGATTTAGTTGGAACGGAGAGTTTCCACACGGGGACAGATAACTGATTAAGTTGGTCTGCCCAAAAAGAGTGATGGATCCAAATGGGTTCCTAAAGGCTCTTGGGGAGTGCCCTGTTGTTTTAACAGACAATCCTGTTGTTGAAAGATTGGTTGCTCTCTGGTATTGGGGCATGACAAAGACAGAAGGCACAATCATTCGCCAAATTCCTTGCTTCTTGAGACAAAATAGCATCTTGATTGATTAAGGAGTTGGCTCTGATAAAGTCAGTGGGAGAGAGATCATAGCAAGAATGGTAGAAAACCTGGAGCTAGTCTGACAGAACACAGTCTGGATTTGTAATAATGTAAAGATAATAATAAAAATAACATACTTCCCTTACAAAAAATATGACTTCGTTTGAAAGAACAGTACTTTCTTAAATGACATAAAATTAAAGAGAGCTGTACCAGAAATATATTTTATTTGCTGAGGTACGCTAGTAATACATTCACCTTCACTCATTCTCATACCTGTCAACCTTCCCGGATTGGCCGGGATTCCCCATTTTTTGGCGCCGATTTCCGCCACTTCCCGCCCGGAGCTGCCGAAACCCTGGAATTTGGCAGCGGGGGGAAAGGCATTACTGCGCATCCCTTCTGGGCAGCTTGCTTCTACGCATGCGTAGAAGGCTTTTACGCATGCGTAGAACCCTTCTATGCATGCGTAGAAGGCTTCTGTGCAGAAGGGGATCATAGAAGCCTTCTATGCATGCATAAAAGCCTTCTACGCATGCATAGAAGCAAGCTGCGCAGAATGGTTCTGCACAAGTCGCTTTTATGCATGCATAGAAGGCTTTTACGCATGCATAAAAAGCGACCTGCGCAGAACCATTCTGCGCAGGTCCCGGATTGTCCAGAGCCGCAGTTGACAGGTATGCTCATTCTCTGCAATACTTTTCAGTTCCGTTTCAGAGTGAGAGAAATTTCATTTAGTACAAGTAGCTGAACATTCATTAAAAGATGAATGTGAATCTGAGGATACAGGCAAATTATCACATGTTGTCTTGACTACTTGTGACTGATTGAGAAGTAAAATATATTGTGCAAGACAGAAACAAATTTAGTGTACAGATATACCATACATGAGTCTGGGCCAGACACCATCAGAAGCTAACTGTATTGTGTGCAGAAGAGATTGTATTATATTATTTTTCAGTTCACCCACAGGCAACTGAGTGCTGCAGTTTCTCAATGCTTGTCTCCTTTTAGAAGAATAACTTACACAAGTTCATATCATACATCTAGCTCGTCTAACACGATTTATTGTACTACAACAGCCCAAAGAACTGTGGAGAAACGTACATGCACACACACACACACATGCATGCACACACGCACGCACACACACACACGCACACACACACGCACACACACACACATGCATGCACATGCACACACGTGCACGCACACCACACACACACACACAGACAAAGCATTCATAATTTTAGTGGATATTTTTTCTTTTCCTTGGGTGCTTAGTAACAAAGGGTAGACATGGAAGAATGGAAACACTGGTCACCCATTAAAAACATTTTGCTTATTCACATTCAAAATAAAACTTTTTCAGAGTTTCTGGGCAAACGGATAAACTTGATAACCAATCAAAATCCATTTGTTTTTTACAGTTCATTTTCAGTAGCATAGACTGAGATCCTCTTTACCAGCTTTGCGCATGCAACAGGCCATTACACTCATGTTTGAACTTCACCGAAACATGCTCAAGGATGTTTCCAACACTCCATTGCCTGCAGCAGTCCTATCTATTGCATGCAGAATGGTCTTCTCCATGTATGATGGCAAGCCAGAAATCTTGAGAACTCAGCAAATGGGGCACTGTGCTCTTCCACTTTGAGTAGGATCCTAGACCTAGTTAGTTCTTTATATAGCATCCAATTTAAATTTTACCTGATTATAACAAGAACATTTTAAAAATATAGAATGGGATAGAAAGAGATCCCATCAAGGAGGAGTTAATACATATGTATTTTCTTTCATCTCTTCGCTGAAAAGTTTGTATTTCAAGAACAATCTAAATACTGTATAAACTACAGCTTCAGTGTATAGCCGTTGGGATGGTCTCCTCCCTGCATGATGGCAAGCCAGATAGTTCATTGTCATTGCTATAGGTAGTTATGAAAAATCAAGACAAATAAAAAGGGTACAAGTAGAAAAGGGCTGCAACTATAGAGAAAGTCAAACTATTCCTGAGATAAGAATGATCATGGCAGTTAAACAAATTATACTTTGACCCTGTCCATAACAGTGAGGGGCTAACATTTTTGACAAGATGTTTCCAAAAATGTGAGTGGTTAGAGCATTATCCATTAGCTAATTCATTTTCTGATGTGATGTTGAAATTTCAAACCAAATATGTGCAAATAGGCATAGTGCAAAAATCACATGCATAGAATTCACAATTGAAAATGTATAGCAAATTTCATTTTTCATCTATTTGGAAAAAAGAGGTGTGTGTGTGTATATATGTGTATGTATATGTAATAGAAATTTGTACGGCCCGCAAAAACAAGGAAAGCTGCCTGTAGATAGTAGTAACTGGTGCATATTTTATGTACAGTACTAGTCATGAATTTGAATGCTGTTGAACTGTGTAGACTCTTCAGAGGATATTTTTAAAATCATCGTCTAGAAATATGTGTTTGCTTGTAATAAAAAAAATCTGTTCATAAACTTACTTCAGAAATCTGTAAGATATGACAATGATGTAACAAGTCTGTTTTAAAGAAACTTTGAAACTGTCTGCAATATTTTACATGGGCCAGAGGCAAGGCAGAGCAGAAACTGCAGTATGTAAACCCTCACAGAATGACCAGCTCATAGAGCAACTAATTTGCTTAGAGACTGTGTCACACAGTTACTGGAACTTTTCTTTCCCATGCTGCATTGTGCCTGGGAGATTTTGAGTGTGGGCATATTCGAGTCTGTGAGTCAGCAGAGAGTGTGGAGGACGAGCTTTTTTTGAAGCGATTTTTGGAGTTCCATTACTGGATTTTTTAGGGAGCAGTTTTGGATTTCTTGAGCAGTGTGGATTTGAAGGAGGGGTAGGAGGTTTTTTAAAATGGTGTTTGTGGGGATTACTGTATTAAAATGGAGTGTGGCAGCCATTTTCTGTTTCTTCTTGGAGTGTTTTTAGTTTGAATTTTTGAGGGGCATTTGTATATCTAGCATTTTTGCATGGCTTTTAATCACCATTATGCTTTGTGTGTGTGTGTGTGTGTGTGTGTGTGTGTATAGGGTTCTAAGTTGGTTTCTACATGCCCTTGGCATGCATTTTACTGTGTATTTGGCTTTTTGGTTTGGTTTCTAAATTGGCACATGGCCTGTGTACATGTGCTTCTGTGTATGTTATGTGTTTTCTGCTGGTGTGGACAGATTTTACTGTGTGGACAGATTTTTGGGATTTTCATTAGCTTGTGGGGATATACTTGGTGCTCTTGGAATAGAGAGCTATTGTGTGGTTGTTAAGCATTTGTTTAATGTTCTGCTGATTTAGTGGCAGGTTGCTTTAAAAACCAAGAAAGGAGGAAGAACCTGGTTGTTCTCTTCCTCCTCCAGTTAAAAACAGTATTTAAATGTGTTTGCATAGTTTTTTAAATGCTGGACAGTTGCAGTTTGCCATGTTCCCCTGTGTCTTATGTTGAGCTTACTGTATGCCTTTAAAGAGCACTTTATTAATCAGTTTTGAACAGGTACCCTGTAAAATACTCTTTTAAAAAAAACTTTATTCTTGATGTGTGATGTTTTAAAAGTTGAAGTTTGATGTTTGAAATGTTATTGCTTGATTTACCATGTGCACAGTATTTATGCAGTTAAAGTGCAAAAATTTTAACATTAAAATGGTTTGGGGGCTTTTTTCTGAGGTCTGGAATGGAATATTTAGTTTTCAATGCATTCTATGGGAAAATGCATTTTGCTCAAAGAGCAACTGAGCAATCCCGTGCAACACATTATACTTGTTAAGCAAGGAGTTTACTGTATTCTATAACTGGCATGCAACCAGTGGTGGGCTCAATTTTTTTTACTACCACACTGTGGGTGTGGCCAGGGGGAAAGCCCTGCATTGCACCTGAATTAGGACTACTTTATTTCAAAACTTGGATGGGCAGGGCCAGCAAGAATTTCTGCTACCAGTTCTGGCGAACTGGTGCAAACCTGCTGATGCCCACCACTGCATGCAACATAAAAATATACTTGGATTGTCATCCAAGCAGAAGTAAAGTAGAAAATTGTGTTTTTGAATGGCTACTTAACATTGAGTAGATCTGGATTCATTGCTGTGTTTCTAAAGGATGTCTAGCCAGAAGGAAGAGAGATTACCTTGGAATTACAACTGCTGCTTGATTGCTGAGTTACTTATAATTTAGTTCAGCAAGGATGTCTGACACAGTGTTTTAAGAATACTGCCAACAGAAAACTATTCTTCCTGTTTTCCTAAATTAGTTTGGCACAAGAAAATTTGTAGGGGGGATATGAGTAGATCTTTGTCCGACCTTCCATTCTGGTAGTGGAAACAAATTCCAGAAGTTCTTTGTTGTGCATCTCAATGTACAGTTTTTTTTCACCTGATTCTCTTGATGGTGGACTTCAGTGTTCTAGTGAATGGAAAAGTAGGCTGGTATACAACTAGTAACTGCCCTGTCATGTTCTTATAGATTACTAGCATATTTTGCCTGGTGGTGCCGGGCTTTTTAAAATTGTGTTGGATAGAAAAGGGTTCCTTTTTTTTTCTTGAACCAATGGTGCTGTGCTTTTTTAAATGGTGGTGTAAGGTTTTTTGTGTTTTTTGGCTTTGAGGTGCTGCGTCTGCCTGCGGTGGACTTGCGCTCCCAGTGGGGGCTTTTTTTGGCTTTGAGGCGCTGCATCCGCCTGTGGCGGACTTGCGCTCCCAGTGGGGGCTTTTTTTGTGTGCTGGCTTCCTCAGTGCCAGGCTGTTTGAAGTGGTTTTTTTAAGTTTTTTGTTAATTTTTGTAAATTGTTTTATTTTGGATAATAATTTTAAAAATGTGTAAATTAATTTTTTTAATAGAATGTATTTTTCTTTTTTTTTATGGAAATTTTTTATTTTATTTTATCTATGAATTATTTTTGATTTTTTTGGATCTTTTTGAATGTTTTTTGAAATGATTACCCTATTTTTGGGGATTTATTGAATATTTTGGAATATTTTGGATGTTTTTTCTCCTTTGGCCACTGGGTGGTGGTGTTGAGCAGTTTTTTTGGAATTGGGTAAGTCTCTTCTTCTCCTCATTTCATTTCCGGGTTTCATCGGGGCAAGTCGTCTTTTGGTAAGTTCTGTCCGGGTTTTTTTTAAGGGTTTTTTTTTTGGGTTGGGGGGCATTCTGTTTTTGTATATGGTTTTGGGTGGGGGTTTGTGTGTGTGTGTTTTTTTTAAGGTGGGGTTTGGGGTTGGGGGGCATTCTTTTTTTGTTTAGGGTTTTGGGTGGGGGTTTGTGTGTTTTTTTTTACTGTTTTTTGGTTTTGGTTGGGGGTTTCTTTGAGTGTTTTTGGATTGTTTTTGGTGCGTTCTTTTTTTAGGGGGGGTGCCTTTTGTTCTCATGGGCCATGCTTGGTGGCCCGTGGGAAGGAAGGGCACTTGCAGCGGGGGTGCCTTTTCTTCCCACGGGCCATGCTGGGTGGCCCGTGGGTAGGAAGGGCACTTGCTGGGGGGTGCCTTTTCTTCCCACGGGCCATGCTGGGTGGCCCGTGGGTAGGAAGGGCACTTGTGGGGGGGTGCCTTTTCTTCCCATGGGCCATGCTGGGTGGCCTGTGGGTAGGAAGGGCACTTGCAGGGGGGTGCCTTTTCTTCCCATGGGCCATGCTGGGTGGTCCATGGGTAGGAAGGGCACTTGCGGGGGGGGGTGCCTTTTCTTTCCATGGGCCATGCTGGGTGGCCCGTTGGGAAGAAGGGCAGTTGCGGTGTTGGGGTGTGGGTTGCTTTTATTTTTGGCGCGCCGGCTGGCCCTTCGAATGGAAGGGCAGCGGCGGCCGGTTTTTCTGTTTTTACTTGTTTTATTCGTGCGCCGCTGGCCCTTGGAATGGAAGGGCAGCGGTGGCAGGGGTGGGTTATTTTTTTTCCCACGGGCAATGCTGGCTCACCTGTGGGAATGAATGGCAGCAGCAGGTGTTTTTTTAAAGCTTTTATTTTTCGCGCGCCGGCCACCTTAGCGTTCTGCACGCTACGCTGGGGCTTGTAGTTTTGGCTGTGCATGTTTGGTTTCTGCGGCGGTTTTTCTTTTGCGGCTTTTTTTTATTGGCTGCGGCTCGTTTTTAACGTTCCTTTTGCCACGCCGCTCAGCCTGATTGGCTCTGGCGCGGCGCAGTGAAAAGAACTTTGGGAATTGAAGTTCCCTTTTTTTGTTTGCGACTGGGGGGCTCCTGTCCCCGGGTCAAAAATTTCAACTCGACAGTTAACCCCGTTCGGGCGAGTGAATGAAGGCTCAGATGGGGCTAGTGGGGCCTGGTGCAACATCCTTTGTCACATTCCAACGGTTAATGCACCATTTTATAGGTATAGATTATATAATTTAAAATTCATAATTGGTTAAAGAAGATATAGAAACTACTCCATGGACCTATGGCAGTTGTGTCTGTTGTGGAATATTTTTAAAAAGAAGAGAATTGTCATTTTGTGGCTGTGGCTGAAGTCCTGTTGTGTGAGTCATGCTATGTAAGGTTGATGGCATAATTTTTCACAAACTTTTTGGGGGGAGTTCACATGCCCCTCACCATAGCTGTCAAGTATCCCGTATTGGCTGGGAAAACCCCCTTTTTTACCCTCTTCCCTGCCGTCATCCCGTATTAATTAGACTGCAATGCCCTATTGCCACCATTGGAGGGCAGCAAAGGATAAGCATAGCTGTCAAGTATCCCGTATTTGCTGGGAAATTTCCCTTATTTCCAAATCCAAAACTTGACAGGTATGCCCCTCACCCAGGACTCCCATTGGGGGGGGGGTCAGGGTTATTTGAAGAACCATCTCTTCATCATTATAATCCATTGGGTATCATAGGACTGGGAGGAGTCTTTAATTACCAATAATTGCTACTAATGGATTGACTTCAAAAGAAGTGTTGAGATGTGCTTCTGTATTGTTTTATTAGTGTGCTGATTGTCAGGAGTTTTAAGATCTGAAATTATAAGGAACAAAACTGTGGAACTGATACAAGAATTATGTTCTGTTCCATAGTAAATGAGTTATAATATGTAGCTAAGTATTAAGCTTTCTCTGAATTTAAAGACATTATTACTATGACAAAGTTTTACTAAAATAGTGTAGACATAAAACTTCCTAGAGGAGGAGGTAATGTGAGTAAAAATAAGATATCATTCCTAAAATTCTTGTCCTGGTTTGAGCAAGCAGGAGTGTAATTGCTTGTATTGGCTTTTAGTTACTCAAAGAAATCTATCACACTGCTTTAAAGAGTTATTTATACCTTTCTTTCCAAAAAGTCATTTTTCATGACAACTTACAAGCATCAACAGTATGTATTCTACTTTTAAAAAAAAAACTTGCTGTCCCTTGTTTAAAAAAATCTGATTGCCACCACCAAATGTGGCATATTTGTCACATTGCAACGGCACCAGAGCAGTCCAAAGGTACAACATCACTGTTTAGGGAGGGGCTGTGGTGGCTCAGTGATTAAGAAAATCGCCTTGTTATCTGGAAGGCTGGCAAGTCGGCAGTTCAAGACCTGGGTACTGCATGATGGATTGAGCTCCCATCTCTGTCCCAGTTCTTTGGGACATGAAAGGAGCCACATTTGGGCATCCCCCTAAGTGGATTCTCAGGAGTAAACGCTTGAGAATTTCAGTTGGGACTCATTCATTGTCAGCTAGAAGTCACTGGAAGTTATGCTGTTTGTCTTCTGTGTGTGAAACAAACCAATAAAATTTCACCTGCATTGTTTCAGCTTGTGGCTTGGCTGTGTTTCTGAACATATCAGATGCAGGCACTGTCAACTTGTACTGCTGTTTTAAGATACAAGAAGGCAACAAGACACTTGTGTCACTATGATTTAAGTGACATTTGTTAGAAGTGACATTTGTTATAAACAACTTGATTGACATACAGCTGTGCATAGAGTTGGGGCGGAGTCAGAAACTGAGGTGAGATTTGGATTTCTGGATTATGGCAGCATTTTTCAAGTTTGCCCACTTTCCTTGATGACCTGATATGTAATGAGTGTATGAATGGTATTTAGAGACCAGGCTCCATAAGTGGTATAAGAATCAAAACACTTGGGAGGCTGATAAAAGCTATATGTATGCTTCTGAAGCTGATGGAAGATGAGTATGTTTATTGAGAGAGCAAGCAAGAGGGAAGTCTTATTGTAAGATCCTGCCAAGAGCACAGTATCAAAAATAATGTTAAGAGGTGATTACATGTTACGCCAGAAGTATGTTCGGGGTGGAGGGTAGGGGTCAGTGATGTGCTGCAATTTTTTTTACTACCCCCACCATGGGCGTGGCTAACTGTGGGTGTAGCTAACTCTGTGGGCCACACCCACTTGGCCTCCGTACACCATGGCCTGGGGTAGGGAGGTGGGCGTGGCCAGCTGAGTGGGTGTGGCCTGGGAGAATTTCTGCTACTGGTGCATGTGCACCTGTGGGCACCTGTAGCAGCTCAACACTGGATGGGGGGCTGAATCCTAAAGAGCTTTTTAATACAGCTCAGAAGTCCTCATTGCCAGATACTGATATTGAATCAAGTTAAAGTAGAGAAAAGGAATTCTTGTGGTATAAGGAGATTATATGCAAGCCACTTAAAATTATAACAAGGTGTGTAGATGTATACATTCATGTGTTTACTCTCTTATGTATAAATTCCAACTCTTCCAAGAATTTCCTTAACACTGGTTGCTATGTTAAGAAGGCAGTCCATGCATGTTGTAGAGATTACATGCCATCATCTCTGTTTTACTAAGATCTAGAACATATAGTGGATAACACATTAGTACTACAATATTTGTGCAATAATTAAAGTCCATACTGAAATATGTTGTGAAATTCATCACTGTAGATTTTTTTTGAGAGAGAGAAAGGAGAGGGAGAGAGAGAGAGAAGGAGGGAGGGAGGATTACTTTGGCATGACCTGTTTCTGAAAAACCCACACTGGTTCTTAGTAATCATGCCATTCTTTTCTAATTTATTGTAGACTGACTTTTTAGTAATCTCATTTAGAACCATTTCTCCTCTCAGTCTCAATGTAAATAGCTGGTAACTGCCTCAACCTTTTTCCTCTGTTGAAGTTAGGAACAATAGTTGCCCATCTCCAGTCTTCAGAGACATCACCTATTCACCAGGAATTCTCAAATATTGTACATAGATGCCCTGAGAGTACATAAGTAAGTTGCTGTAGGACTCTCAGATACAGCATCTGGCCCCGCAGATTTAAATTCATTTAAATAAAATAGTTTCCCTAATTATATTCTAGATTTCTTGTTCTGAAAGCAGTAATATCTAACAATGCATCTGGTTATATTAATATGAATCTCTTTCAGAAGTACTTGCTCTTGAACCGGTCTTGGATGGGACTGGTATTCCCTTGAACGAGCAGTTATACAGTTTGAATGTCTTCCTGGATTTTGTACTAATTGGAGAAGCTTAAGTAGTATCTGTGGCCAGCAGTGTGGCACTATCTGGACAGAATGAGGTAAAGGTAAAGGTAAAGGTAAAGGTTTCCCTTGCTCGAAAGCCAGTCGTATCCGACTCTAGGGTGCAGTGCTCATCTCTGTTTCTAAGCCGAAGAGCCAGCGCTGTCTGCTTCTGCAGACGTTTCCATGGTCATGTGGCAGGCATGACTAGACACTGGAGTGCACAGAACGCTGTTACCTTCCCACCGAAGTGATCCCTATTTATCTACTTGCAATTTCTTGCTTTCGAACTGCTAGGTTGGCAGGAGCTAGGATGAAGACGGGAGCTCATTTCTGTCCTGCAGTACAGAATGAAACATTGTGTCAATTATTCGCCGAAAGTTATATTCTCAGTTAAAGACCACCATATCTTCAGCAGAGCCTTAAGTAACCCCCCCAATATATATATATATATATATATATATATATATATATATATATATATATATATATATATATATATATATATATATATATATATATATATATATATATATATATATATATATATATATATATATATATATATATATATATATATATATATATATATATATATTGCCACTAGATGCTGTGTGACTGTCCTCTGTTCCTGATCTTTCTCTCTTAAATATGTCATTTAGCATAGGATACTACCATCAGACATTCACCATTCACTCACTCCCCTCCCATTGGACTTACCAGATGTCACAAAGTTTGCTGCCACCCTCCTGTGTGCATGGAGGGGGCAGCTGAGCATAATACTCCCCAAATGATGGATTCTCCTCAAGCTCCCACATTTGGATGGAAATAGTCCTTGTTTTGCCATGCTTCTCGAGCCAGCAATCTAGACCTTTCTTCCTGGATTCAAGAGACATCTGCAATTTTCTTCTCCACACCTGCTACAGAGAATGTAATGTTTTGTTCTAAGAATATAAGTGGAAATTTGCACACCAATTGCCTTACCCACTCATATCATGAGGTCTGTTTGTTGATTAGCCCGGCCATGGCATTGCTTTAACATGTAAACTTGACTTTGTAGTTGCTTATGCACACTGCCACCAAGAAAGGGAAAATCATTCTGCAAATAGCCATTCCCACCCAGTGGTGTGGTTACCACTGTACATATCACTGCCCTTTGAAGAGCACACCATCATAATGCCACTTGCTGCATCTGATTGGGCTAGCAATGTATCTCCTAACTAGAGCAGAGTCTACAATAGAGGTGCCCAAACTTTTTGGGCCACAGGCTGGTCTCATGGTTGAGCAAGCTGGTCATGTGGTTCCTCCCACTGGAAGTGGGGGAAAAACCACACCCACACATGCACATAAGGCTACCATATATGCACCCATGGCTGTCATAAACACGTTTATGGCAGCTGCAGATCATTTGTAGCAGCATTTTGTGCATGCATGGGTGCGTTTTACTTCTGTTTCCAGGAGCAGTGTGGGTCGTAGTTTGGGCACCCCTGGTCTGCAAGATTGTGATTCCGTTAAAATTGTGTTAGGAAATTGTCCCATATGCTTAAATCTACCTGAATTCTTTTGTAATCCTGAGATGGTAAAGTTGTGCCTGTATCCAAGCATGGAAGCTCTCCCTAGAGAGTTTACCCTGCAGCAAAATTCAGCTGACATAGAACTGAATCTACTTTAGGGGTTATCAACATTTTTGCACTATGGGCTAGACCATGCCCCCTCAGACAGCTGAGTGGGCCAGACACATGGCTCCCCCCCCGTAAAAGCTGTCATAAAATGTGTCCATGGATGTCACAAGCTATACATTTACAACAGCGTCCATGGATACCACAAGCTATACGTTTATGACAGCTGCAGGTGCATTTACGGCATGTTTTTGGCTCTTTTGCCACTTCCGGTGGTGGCGGCGGTGGCGGCGGTGGCGGCGGTGGCGGCGGTGGCAGCGGTGGCGGCGGTGGCGGCGGTGGCGGCGGTGGCGGCGGTGGCGGCGGTGGCGGCTGGAGTGAAGGTGGCATGTTTTTGGCTATTTTCACTACTTCTGCTGCTTCCAGCAGTGGCAGTGGCAGGAGCAAGGGCAGTGGGCCACATGAAATGTCACTGCGAGCTGGGTCCAGCCTGTGGGCCATTGGTTTCAAACCCCTGCTCTACTTCCTTCAGGATAACCTTTTTCCTGGTTGTTCATAAGATGATGAAGGCTGGTTCACAATTTGTCATCCTTACCCTGAGCCAATGAGGAGGTGCTCATCACAGTATCAAGCTCCCCCCTCCCCCCCCCCACAGACCATGTCATTTACTGGATTCTTCATTTTGTCCTCAGTCATGGGAATGGCTAGCCGTCCGACCATGTTTTTGAAAACTTGCAGGATCTCTGCATTTATGGAACATCCAGCTAGATTGGCTATCAAATAAATAAGCTATCAAATAATCATCAATATTTCAAATAAATAAATAAATATCAGTTTTTTTAAGATGTGCAGAACAGTTTGTCACACAGCCATAGAAGCATCTGTTCAATTGCTTCATACAAATGTTTATATAATTGATGTAAATGTTTGTTGTTTCTGAAATAGACATAGGATTCTGAAATATATTCAGACACAGCTATGTAGTGTTCATTCATTTTAATGTTGCTGAATTACAAAAGGAAAAAAGTAATTAGCTTTTTAAAAGTCTTGGGTATATGTCCGAATAACCTGGTCTCTAAATCAGTTAATTTCTTGTCCAAGAACCCCATTTTGCTTGAAGAACAGTGACCTTCCTTTACTACCAATGTTAAATCTTCCTCTGTCTTTCAGTTTGTTTGAATATGCTAATACAATTGACTGTGATTCAAGTGAAACACTTTGATAGTTTGCAAACATAACTTGCGTGAAACAACTTGGATAATGTAACAGACACTTCATAGTCTCCATTTTGAAGGGGATATCATTTGAGTTTTCAAAACTAAATTCTCCATTCTTAACTAGTGGGAAATTATTATCCTAACAATTTTTTTTATAATTGGTGAGAATCTGGTTGGTTATCTGCATGGCCAGGTGACCAGGAACGCAACTGGCCCATTATTAATTTGCAGCAATTCATCACTGCAGCTTGCACAGTTTCTCTTATACACATATAAATTGTCAACAGTATTCTGGCCCAGATTTTTATTTAAATCATAATGTTAGATACTTAATTTGTTAAAGATATTTTCTGTGGTTGGACATAGTAACCATAACTGGATAACAGATAGTTACTATATATGTCCTGTCTTTTAACACAATTCTGACATGTAACAGCATCCTCTAAAATGTATGGGAGCAAAAATTAACAATTCTGAACCTAGTAGGGAAGAGTGGCATACAGTAATTATTATTGCATATTGCCCCCTCCTCCAGTTCTACAGAATTTTTGTCCTTCTGAATGAGTTTTTATTTTTATTTTTACCGTTTTCCATTTGTGCTGTAACAGTGTGTTGTGATGTACTAATATTGTCTTGGAATATATAGGACAGTAAAGGGCATAAAACAAAAACAACATTCTATAAGTTGATATATGAACAGACTGCGACAAAAGCTGAGGTTTAAATACTTTTTAGTGTAGGACTTGTTGGATGGTGAGAGATATGCATTTTGATGTGCATTTTTTTTGGCTTGGCTGTGGTTTTTTTTTTTTGCTTGGCTTTGATCCATTTTTAATGAAATTCATACACTACTGCTGTGACTTGTTGAAATCTGTTGCACTGCTATATGAAAGGCATAATATTTTTGGAGTCAAATTTTCTCAAGGTAATAAATCTTCATTGACATTATCTCTTTCCTACTGACTTGTGCTTGATTGTTTTTGCAATGGATAATGTCTACAGAGATTTATTAACTTGAGGCAATCCACATCTAAAAGATATACCTTTTACATAGCAACTCAATTAGATTTCAGCCACTGTTTATTAACATTCACGTAATATAGCATGAAATATAGCAAAATGCAATGAATTTTACTTAAAAGGTGAGGCAGGGTAATTTTCCACTACTTTCTATCACTTTAGTGAAATGGTTTGTCATAACTCATCCACCTGATATTCTTAGATTTATTGTGCCACTTGTGTTTCATTGCATATGTGCCAAACTATTTTTCTTCCACACTGCATTTCTTTGACTTCAGTATCTAAAATAAAAGTTGGATTAAACCTCTAGAGGGTGCCAAAAAACTTTGTTTCATAGTGGAGTTGGTATTTTGACATGGTTTACAACTAAGAACTCAATCATTGTTGTTTCTCCTCCTGCGCTTGAGATGAAATTTCTGCTAAGCACTATAAAAATCCATATTTTAAATGCTCCCATCTGTTAGATGGCAGCTCTTCCCAGGCTGATTTTACTCCTATGCCTGAATTGTTGTGAATTTTATGATGCACACTCAAGGAGAATTCCGTTTTTATTATTTTGCATTGAATACATTTCACATTAAGGTCTGCATATGAAATATATGATCATATAAATATATATAAAAAATGCATGTCTTATAATTCCTTCAATTACACAGAAATACCATTTAAGTATTTTTTCTTGTACTATAAATAATAAATAAGATAAGATAAGATACATTGTGATGCTTTGCATTAGTTTCCTCCTCCATATAGAAGCAAAATCGATTTGCCATTCAGCGTACACAGTATAGCATAGTGGCGTAAGTATGCCTGCCTGCCTCTTTTCCTTTCAAGAGATCAGGTGATAAGAGAAAGTAGGCAGTCTTAAGATGCATAGAATGGAAAATATTTATAGGTTTACCTAAGGAATTTATATGTTTACAATGAGATTGCCTATTATTTATTAACATGATTGGGAAGAGGGTGAAGGGGAAGCGCAAACTGGCCAATGTTGTAAACATTTAGATTCATAATTGCATTCATTCCAAGCTGAAATGAGGAGAAGCTACAGAAGAAAGACAACAGGAAATAAAGAATTTCTTGCATATCTGCGCTCTCTCTCTCTCCTTCTTCTTCTTCTTCTTCTTTTGCTATACAATACAGTGCTACTCAAGGCAGTTTATAGTCATCATAAACAGAGTAAAAACAGTAGATGAAAAATAGTCAGCCATAAAAATTATAAATCAATGTAGTCTAAAAACAGCTGAAATAAACACAATAAGTATTAAACAATTTTATAAACCAGTTTATAAGATTTGCCCTCCTACCAGAGAATAAATATTTGCTTATTTCATTCTTATGGGTGAGAATAAAATAATCCCCACACTTCTTTCCATATTGGTTGAGATCTGAAAAGTTTTTGTGCATCTTTTACATTTTGGCATTTCTTTGCAAGTTTTGCATAATAACAATGCTGCTAAAATGCTAGGTTTTTTTCCTCAAGACAAAGAGAAAATCTCACAGTACTTGACAGTTCTCTTCAGTGGGATATATTGATGTGTCGAGACAGCATTTTTCTTTGAATAGGAAATTTTTAATGGATTTCTTATATGCTTGCTTTATATCCTTCCTAAAAGCAGTAAGAATGGCTCTTCTCATGTTTGGCACATTGGGGAATTGAGCTCTCAACCTTTGGCTCCATGGCCAGATACCTAAACCACTGAGCTATCCAGCCAATTCAGTTTTAACTTACTATTGGATTTCTTTCCGCAGTGAAAAGAATGGAAAGTGAGTTATGAGCAGCAGGAATTCTCCCCTTGATAGTCTGGTCAATCGAGGAATTGAGGAAACTGGATTTAAGCCTATGGCTTATCACAATAGGTTTCTCTTGTTCAACTAATTGCATTTTCTATCTACGAAGAGCATTTTAAAACCACACACATATATTTTTTGTAAGGAAAAAAGGGTTAGGTTTACTGACTGATAAAGTTTATGAGAGTTATACCTTGCCATAAAAGACATTTTTATATGGTGGGGAGGGACTCTTGGACAAAAAGCTATTGGTTTTCACATAAGGTTTGCATAACTTGCTAAGGCTGATTAAAACTAACCGATGATGTATTTGGGGCTTTGCTGGAGGTGTGCCCAGTATAACCCAAGTAAACCCTGGCACCTCGAAAATAAAGCACAGCAAGTTACACACAAATTACATGAAAACTAATAGGATTCTAGACACTGTCTTGTTCCCAAAACATAACTTGAACATTTGGGAAATGTATTTGCAAGTTCACTGAGCTTGTCTGTGTTTGTACTGATTTACTTCCAAAGTTGTTTTTCTGCATTCCACCTGCATAGTAAGATAGCTAGCAGAACTCAAATAATTTGAAGTAAACATTGTAATAGCATATTGTTAAGCATCATTTCACTCCTGTAAAAGCAGACTTGCAAAAATAAATACCTCCAAGGTAGTTATTATATTGTTAATGTAATAAAATGGTGAAATGCAGACAGGGGAAAACCTAGAAATACTAGTCTAGTAAACCAGCTTCTAGCAAATCCTGTTTGAACCAACTCTAAGCTCCAAAAAGCCAACCCACCTTCTCAATCCCATCCAATACAAACCGAGAGATGAAAATAAAATGTTAAACGAGGTAATAGTAATTGTGACATAAACTTTGTTTTCACTTGCATTTGTACACTTTTAGCAAAATTAACTGCTGTCCATGGTGCTAGTCTATTCTTTACAATAGTGTGGCCGAAATCCATAATAAGCCGCAACTAGAGAAGACCAATTGAATCCATGGAGATTTGGTAGTCACCTCTGTAGGTTCCAGTGGTTCAGTGGGCCTACTTTACTTGTGACTTACTACACTAAATAACAGGATTTCAGCCAGAATGTTGCTGCTGAAAGTTAACAAGGGTCCACAGTTTCTTACTTGTAATAAATTGAGTCATGAAGAGTGACCATCCTCCATTATGTTTATGTGTTGAAATAGATTTGCACAAAATTGAATTACTATTATTGTACTGCAATTAGCGTAACTACCTACTATTATGTGAGAAAAGGTCTTCTGTAAGGTAGTTGTGAAAATGTTGATAAACTGTTAGGGTTACATATATTAGGCATATATTGGCAAATAATAACAAATATTGTCTTTATTGCCATCAAGTGAAAACCTTGTAATTAATAAAATAGATTACTCTTTACCTTCTGCAATCTGGTGTAGCATAAATGACTAATGCCTGTGTGAGATACTGAATAGTGCTTCTTTATTTATATTTATTTATCTATTCAGAATTTTTATATCCATCCTCTCTCCTCAAGAGGACACAAGGTAGTGTGCAATGTTAAAAACAAAAAATATTAAAAACAAACAATATTAAGTGTTTTACTTCTGCTTCTGAGAGTGACGAGGGCAGTGCAGGCCGGATGAATTGCAGTAAACCCATTCATGTGGATTCACAGGGTGCTTGGGCTTCTGAGAATTGAAGTCCAAGGACATCTGGAGTGCCAAGGTTCGCCATCATGGGTTTATATCTAGAAAGTTTTGGCATTTCACTGTAAATCAATTTAAATTAGAATTAACTTAATAGCATTCTATTATTACTAAGAAAATTTGTATTTCATGTTTTGAAAGGTTCAAACTTAGCTGATTATTAACATATTGAGCAGAATAATAGAGGTTTTACAATAACAACATGCTTCTTTTTCAGGAATTGTAGTCTGCATAAGTGTTTATTTGTGAAAAGATGACAAATTATTACCCTATTGTATTTTAAAAAAAGATCTGTGAGGAAAACTGCATACAAGGGTGAAATTTGGGACTGAATCAGCCTCCAAACCTGCCAATTGTTTATTAAAACTGCTACCTGTTTCACATTGCTATGTGCTTCTGGCAGCATTTATAATGTTTCTACTCCTTCTTTCATGTCCAGGATCTGGTATAAGAAAGATTAGTCAGCAAAACAAGGTTGCCTTTGCCTAGTGGTTCAAAAATATAAACAGTATCCACAGTCTTCAATTTGGCTCATGTTGCTACTTGAAATTAGGTGACAGTATTCATACTGTCAAATCCCGGATTGGCCGGGATTTCACGGTTTTTGGCGCCGATTTAAGCTATTTCCTGCCCCGCGCTGCCAAAACACCGGAATTTGGCAGTGGGGAAAAGGAGGTACTGCACAGCTCTTCTGTGCATGCGTAGAAGGGTTTTATGCTTGCGTAGCCCCATTCTACACATGCGTAGAAGGCGACCTGTGCAGAACCGTTTGTTCAGGTCCCGTATTTTCCGGAGCCGCGCTTGACAGGTATGCAGTGTTACAGAGGATTATTCAGAGGGGTTTCTTGAGGCTCATTTGCCTCATACCAGAATGTCCTGTTCTTGCTGCCTGATTTACCACAAATATAAAGAGAGTGTTGATTTTATCCAGTCTAATTTTCTTTTTGAGATTAATAAACTTTGTTTCAAAAATATAAAATAGAAGCCATTATTTCTTGTGGAACCATTATTAATTAATTATTATAGAGAATGATTAAAACTATAAAGTAAACCTCAATCACAGGGTCATGTACATTTATCATGATTTTAGTGTATTTGAAACACAAATCTCTTGTGTCAACATAACAAGAGCCAATGCTGCCTTTGTTTGCAATGAAACTGTTCCACTATCTTCGTAATTTGGTTGTGAAATGTAGAATAAATGTCTGTATAAAAATAGGTTGCTATAACATTATTTTTTATTTTAAAAAGTGCTCAATCCAATTCTTCAAATCAGAGCTCAGTTTTACTATATGGATAAAGCACAAGTGTTAGTGGATAAAAGTGAACATGCGTACAAAGTTAATAAATATTGATTGATAAAAGAAATATATAAAAAGCAGCTCTTCTCTGTAAAGATTTTAAAGGAGTAGGTAATTCCACAGTCTTATTTGAACAGTGTTAAAACAGATATGAAACACTGGTGGGGAATCTATTGTAATTCTACAGATATATTCATAAGAGAAATACGATTTACTGGGCTAATAAAGGAAAAAAGTGTGACAAGTCAACAAAAGACCCAAGAGCATACCTCTCTTTTTGAACTCCTCAGCTGGGTAATCATCAGTTTGAACTCAAACCTGGATGTAATTAACTGTACAATTATTTTCCATTTAAATTAATTGTTTTATGTTAATTTGTATAAACCTGCTTTGTCTTACATGTGATTTCTCTGTCAGAATTGCATTTTATCCATTGGAGACAATTTAAAATACAAAGACCCTCAAACTTCTGATTTGAAATTCTGTTTAACTAGCTTGGAGTTTCAACCTCTTATTTTGTTTATGCTAGTCTGAATCTCTTGCTCAATATATTTGTTTAGAAACACAGGGTACTTTTAGAATGTGATGTTTCATTAGGAATATCAAAAAAGTAGATGGCAGAGATAGATTTTTTTTCCTATGAAAAAATGGTGACTACATTAAATACAAAACTAGTCGGACAAATTGGAACAAGAAATCTTAAATTAACAATCTGATTATTGCATTACAGTCTGCATACCCTTTCTCAAAAAAGTATTTACAGTGGTACCTCGCTTAAAGAGCATAATGCATTCCATGGGATTGCTCTTTAAGCGAGTTGCTTTTTAAGCAAAACACTTTGAAAAAGCACCATCACCACCATTGTAAGTGACTGATTGTGACTTCTGGCAAGGGGGGGGGATTGCAAACCCCAATTTAGTTGTTAAGCGAGTTTTTGGTTGTTTTTAGTTGTTAAGCAAGGGCGACCATTCAGAGAAAATTCTACTCTT